>CM059565.1:14774315-17174315 GCA_030386875.1 Morinoia aosen
TCTCTAGCATCAAAGGATTTTTCTGAGAAAAGGCGTTTTAAATTCTATTCTGTGATGTACTCATGAAATTAAAAAAATACACAGGTAACTGTTTTTTATGTTTTTCACTAAAACCCACGAGCCTGGTTATCGCATAGTTTTCAGAGAACAAAATTTTCACCCACGGAAGTTAGTGTTTTTTTTTGCTGAGTTTTCCTATTTGATGACAGTGATAGTTTAAGGAATGAGCGCTTAGAAAATTTTATGCTTTGTACGTAATACTTTTCAAATGAAATGGAACTGATTCGCTTTAATTATTTCGAGTTTGAGTTTAGCCATCAAATTTTATACAATTCCAAGCGAGGAAAATGCATAATATATTCAAATTAAGAATAAAAATTGTGTGTTATTTTATATTGGATGCAGTTTGAAGATATATTTCCAACTTTCATTTCTGCGGAATGAAGAGCAAACAATTTGTTTGTAACGTACTCGTAAGGTCATTAAATTATTGAAGATATTAATATCTAAAAAAATCCTTGAGATATAGAATTGATGCTCCTAAGCCCGTTGTTGCGCACTTGTCAACACCGCTTCTACAAAATCAGTAATTACCTATATTCATCTTGATAGTCTCGGTACTTCTTCAGCCACTCATACCGCTGATTCATTGGTCGATCTCTTAATACAGTCAGTGATTTCTTATCTCTCGGTTGAGTAAGAGGTTGGATGAAGTGACCAGGATATTGTGAAGTGCTCAAACGAACATTCCCGGATTTTAAGGACACAACGCGCACTAATTTCACGTCTCAGCAACCGACCAAACCTCTCAGTGAATTGAGAGGCAGAAAATTGTCCCCAGCTGCTCGTGCTCCTTCATAGAAGGCTCAATATCTTGTCACAGCTATGTTGGAAATAATGACTAGTCGTTTTCGATTTAAGAGTTGGCGGCCGATTATAATTATGGGCGGATTTAAGGTGAAGTGGCTGGTGCACCCACAAGACGTCCACGAATCATTTATGGTAGCTTTCAGTCGAGAAAATAGAATAAATTCACTATATTAATTTTTCAGCAAAGTACGAGCATAGAGGAAAGTATAGATTTTATTCTAAGGGAAGTGCTTGAAAAATCAGGTAGTTCACAAGCTGTATGCTCGATACCATTTGTTATTTTGTATATTCTACTTCCATAGCTCGCACTAAATTTTTCAGCAATGAAAGTCATGTAAATACGCTAACCAATATATGCCCATTAAAATGATTTAATGACATTTCCAGCTCAAGTTTGGAGGAGTCACGAAGACTTAATTTCCTTGCAACTATGCCGGCACAGAATCCGACGCTGAGGCCCGTTTACGAGTTCGAATAATTTCACTAACATGATAGAGAGCAATCCACAAATTGGTGAGAAAACTTGATCGTGTAAGAATATTTCCCCAGTCATGGTTTTTCCATGATTTCCGACGAGTTATTTCCTTCAAAGCGTTGTTGATTTGAAAACAGAGGATGTGACGTAATTTGAAATTTGTAACACTATTTATTGGCTCAATTATTCATGAAAGGCAGCCGAGCAAAAACAATAACTAAAACTGGTTTTAAACTTCTACGGTAACAGTCATTTAGAAAAATTATCAGTTTTTATTCATTTAGTATCTTTTTGTTTCACTTACGTTTCCCCCGGTAAAAAAGGGCATTTCCCAACCAATTTTTGGAGGGGAGGGCTTTGAACAGTTTCATAGCGTGTGATGCTTTTCTCTTCCTGAGGCTTGCACAATTTTAATCATCTAATTTTCAGTTTCCTCAGGAGTTTACACTCGGGGAAGTTATGTTGAACTTCAAGACGATCTTCATGCGGCAGCAAAACGATAAATTTAATTATTACTCGTACGTCTGAACAAGTGTCATTAAAGTGAAAAAAATTCTCGTATACGAAGGGCAACGAGGTTTTAGGGTATGGGAAGATTGGGCAATAACTTCCATTTTCATTGGAGAACAAATGATAAGACAGACAACCCCGATGTTATCACAAGACCTACAGATAACAGTGACGATACATGTGCAACATTTGATAAGAAGCGCAGTCTCTCTTGGCCTCACAGTGCAGAAACTCGATTGCGCTGACATAACTTTGCTGAAGTGAAGTACTGAGTTAATTAAAGGACAAAATTTACGTCGTACGATTGTGTACAGCAAAATTTGGAGTAAGAGTGCAGATGTGACTACAAAATGAAAGTGTTGATTGACATTGTTGAGAGAAAACTATCAATGCATTGGATCTAGACAGTGTTGTGTACAAATTAAGGTATTTTTAAGATAAGCAACTCGACCCAAATTATGTCGGATCGCATCTGGAGCTCAAGATTTGTGCTCTTGCTCGTCATTCTAGGCTTCCAGGCATTGCAGGTTGGTCATAGACATCTAGTCATCTATGTAGTGATCACTATTCTTGTGTACTTTTCGGATTTTTGAACGACATTTTTCAAGCACCTGCCACTCTCATCCTAGCCTAAGGTCAATGAAACATTTTCTGAGCTCTAAAAACGACACACTCTCTTATTAAGGGTAGCTACGTTAGCGTATTAATAAACGCCTAGAAAATGAGTATGAGTGGAATATTGAAAAATCCTACGTTACTTTCAGGTTATGACTTATGCAGTGATTTTTTACCATTAAGAACAGATTTGTAGAGAGGTTAAAGCTATAAAGCGTCAACGTATCACCTGCTTTTCCCCACGTACTCCCAATGTGGACCGATGTACCATCACTGTTGACCGACATACTATCAGTGTTGATCAACTAACCGTTAGTGGTGACTTACTCGTAGTGATGCCAATGAGAGATCCCATTTGTTAATCATCAATCGAAAAAATTGTTCCACTGAACAAACATATTAGCATTATGTAGGTTTTCTGCTTATTTTTGTGCCGTAGGGTTTGAGGCTGACAAGTTAGATCGCCTCAAAATCGCTACTTTTGCAAGTATATTTATCGGCCATTTCCCTGCGCTGCGTTTAATTGAAGGGATTTTCGGAAGACTGCGGTACCAAAATTTTCAACCAAACAAGTAAACCAAGTTTCAATTCTGTTTTCTGATACCAAGGTGTTCGTGAGTAATTATTTTTCAAGAGGTGAGCTAGTAACGCGCTCTGGGGCGTAGCTCCATCGTGTTAAAATCCAACAGCAACGTTGAGGTATTAAGGGTTAAAGAAAATCTTTGCCAAGTATAAAGAGGAATATATGTTGGTAATCATAACGATGTTTACAGAGAAAATGAAAGTGATTTTCGACTGGTAGGTGACAGGCTCGCACAAAAAGTAAGGGAAGTGGCGTTTCAGAAGCCAGAGCGTCGTTCAACGAAAAAACACAAACTATATATCATGACACCAGGCTGGACGCTTCCAAAAATAACTTTGAGGGATGTATTTCCCATTGATATCTTCTTCTTTTTGTGGGTGTGAAAAGAAATTGAATTTAACTCATCTTGCATGCTCGCTTCTTACACTGACTAATATAATGATAATCTCACTTACTACATTTTTCAGTCGGATTGTTGCTTACATCAGCTGATGTCTCTTCTTAGCGAGATATTCGGGGTGTCATTTTAGCCCAATTTTGGAGCGATTTCGTCACGGGTTACTCAAACATTTCTGAGAGATTTTGAAGTCTTCTCATGGGGTATGTAAAGTTTTTCTACATTGAAGTGCCATCATTATTGTTACAAAGCACCGGTCCGATCTTGGAAGCCTTTGAATTAGATAAATTTGACTTCAACGTCCTACAACATTTTCCAAAATTTTGCATTTTTGAGCTTCCATTTTTTCGCTGCATGAAAAGACACAGCAGATCTTTGAGATATTATCACTTTCAATTCAAGCTACAACGTGATAATGCTATGAGAAAAAATAAAATTTCTGTGAAACTCAGTGCGTTAGTTTTCAAAATAAAAAGTAAAACATGAACTGCAGTTGCGGATTCATCAACACTTTGACCGCATCGTGCGCTACGGAGGGAATTTTCATAATGCTGCTGACCGTTGTAGATAATGCTGGAAAACTCAAATTTCATAAATATTTTATGAACGCTAAATGAAGACACGACCCTGCGAATGTTTCCTATTTTTGAAATTGTTTGTAAAAATTGTCTTTATATTTTAGTTGAATATTGAAATTCAGTTCAACCAATTGCAGCCAAAGTATTAATGCTAGAAGAGCACAAAATTGGCATTGAATTTACTGTTGTATCTTGCAGGTTGCTGCAGATGAAGGTGAGACATCTTACAAGTAACTATGCCATCGTATGCTGGTGTTGCAGGTATGCTAGTGTAAGGTTGGATGTGTAGAGGTAATGTGCTGATCTCCTTGTCGGAGGTAAGATGTGTTCAAGTTATGCTGATCTGCTTAGTTACGCTCGGATGTGTCAACGTGATGTGTTAATCTACCATACTTATATTTGATCTTACCAACACAGTCTAACTTTTTCACCGCCTGCATGCATGTCTTTCGCCACCCAAGCAATTTAATTACTTGAGCGGCGAAAAATATGCATGCTCCCGCGAAAAATTAAGACTGGGAAAGTACTGCAATTCAAGTAGTTAACGATTGGACAATTGATAGCCTGATAGAAAAAATCAAGTAAAATTGGAAGTACATTATAGCAGTATTATTAAAGCCTGTATTGCTTTAATCCTGAGTTGGTACCACAGCAAAATAATCGCGTGTTATTACGAAGCAGGTTTTATATTACACAACTATTATAACCAGTGTGTATTTAAAGGTGTATGAAAGCATCATCATAAATTGTGAGTGTTATTATGAATCAACGTTTATTTTGGGGCAGATTATGCCAATTGTTTCGATTCGGCCCCATAAGCATTGTTTAAAAAACTTTTCAAAGAATAAGTAAGCGTTATTGATAAGATGATAAAATAAAAATAAGTAGATGATGTTTCAAGAAATTCAATCGTTTTTTATAGGGTAATTGCAGATTGAGCAAACTGTCTAGAAGAAATTTGTTTATAATGTTTATTTCCCAACTGTTGTTGCGGAAGCTGAAAAATTTCACGTTTGATTCTATTTTAGTTTTACTAAGATTCTTTGGTTGACAAAGTTTTTAATATCGTTAATACAAGCAACACATTAAATATCATTCCTCGGGAGGGGGATTTGGTGTACTTTTTAACATTCTTCACTGTTTACGTTCTGATTTCGGAAGAAACGCACGAAAGCTTAGGCCGCGGCCAGACAAACAGCAGTGGAGCAGGGCAGAGCAGAGCAGACCCGGCGCAGTGTTTTATGTTAGTGGCATTCCTATTAGGGTGGCCAGACAAGTAGCACAGAGCAGGGCAGCGCTGTCTGAAGCAAGCGCCAGCGGCGTTTTATCTTGGATGATAAAACACCGCTACGGAGCTAGCTGTCAGTTGCACCCTAGCGTTGTTATATCCATAAATGTATATCTTTATACGCTTGAACGAATAAGTTCCTTGTTCTGTAATGTATCTACACGTAAAGCACTGCAAAATAATTCAGATTCAAGTATCTAAAAGGCTTCAAGTCCTTCGTCAGTGAATTATTAGCATTATTATTCTCTTAGCAATCATAACTTGCATGTCATGAAATTAATTTCTTGAGGAATTTTCTGAAGCAATTGTGAAACATTATTAAAATCATTTAATTCGTTGAGTATACCAATATTGTAGGGAGATCAAAAGTAAAATGCGGATGTACGGATGTACTTGTATGCTAACAGCATGGTGTGTAGCATAGAAATATTTATAAATAAACATAATCAGAGGAAATATTGCCAGTTCTACAGCTATTTAATAAATTAAATTTGAGGTGACTACAGTCACAGAGCACTGCTCTTCTTAGCGCTAAGATTGCCACTGCTGCGGACTCAGGACTGCTACTGCTGTTTGTTTGGCCGCCTAACTTGCTAGCATAAGCTAGCAGCTACCAGCGAGCCGAAACTGCTCTGCTCAGCCATGCTTCACTGCTGTTTGTCTGGCCGCGGCCTTAATGAGATGTTGTACGCCTAATTTGCGTTCTTGATACGTATTGTTTTGTAACGTGGACACATGCACTGCTATCAGCCTACAGCAAACGTGAGAAGAACAAACCCGTGTTTCTGTTGCTAAAAATAAAAAACTATTAAAAAGCAACCGCAAATAAAAGACCGTTAAACCGTATTTAATAAAACCGGATTCTGTATGGGATATGCATATGCTTTCAGATCCATCAAGGAAAGGTTTCCATTATGAAAATTTTTTTTTGGATGTATTTTCAACCATCATGAATTTCCATAGCTTTTATAAATTGAAGAAAAAACTGACACTCAAAACTCCTGCAAATTGGGAGTCAGTGGTCAACTGGATGCTACAAAAAACTAAATATCTTGAAGTTATGAAGTTGATAGATAAGCTGCATAATTTCATGATACTAGCTTAAATTGATTTTATTTTTGCGGCGAAGCGAGAGCATGGATTAAATAATAGCGTGACAACGATCTTGCGATCAATCATTATAATTAATTGTGAGACATAATACCCACTGATCCGCACAAAGTGATGAGTATTGTTTTCTTCACTATGTATATAATATTCACGATGTTGATAATGATGTAGTTGTAGGGAATAAGCGTCAGCATCTTGGTAAGAAAAGGGCGGGATGAAATGGAGTCATTATACAACGTGGGACACAGTTGTAAGAACAGTTCAACAAGTAGCAAAATATTTATCGGCATTGCGAGTGAAAGTCATCACTGTAACTGAATTGGTGTTGTTAGGGGCGAAGATATGTGATTTTTTAAATATAATATATTGGTAATTTTGTTGAGGCGTCGATATGCGACGCTTTAAACTAGCTTAATTCACGAAGAATGCCAAAAATTGCTCTTTCGTTTCTTCAATCGAAAAGTTAATGTCATTATAATTTCTTTATTTTAACGATAAATTAATAGTCAAAAAGGCAGAAAGGGGATAAACAACAGTTCATTAAAATATAGAAAGGGTAAGTGGGAGAAATTATTATTCTGAGTATATAAGAAACTTAAACCAAAATGTTAAGACTTTCGAATATAAAACACGATTCACTAAGGAAGAGTTATTAATGTTTTTATTCATTTTCAGGAACGCCCCTTTTACAAAACTTTTGGCTACTTTATTATAAAACAAAACTAATTTCAAACTTTATGACTTAGAATTTGAAGTTCTAAAATTGAAGCTGTGAAATTCGCTTCTTTTTCTCGTTCATAGATGTTGTGACCAACTTGCTGCTCTCACCCGCACTGGAGATGATAGACGCGTCCTGGCAGCTGGAGAACTCGACTGGTGACGTGTTCAGGTACAAAGTGACCTGGGATAACGGTGAGGGCGTGACACCTTATTGCTACGTCAACAGCCCCTCCACCAATACCCCGGCCTGTGATGGGAGTATTTCTTTAGCCAGCTGCACCCACTACACCGTGACGGTGCAGCCTCAGAAGTTTGTTGCCCCGTCTCCAGTGGACACCGGCACGCCTGCATCCGCCGCCGCCTACACGCTCGCGGAAAGTGAGACGGCAGACTAGCTGGGCCTGAGTGCTCCACACACTGATAATTATTAACTTAATTTAACGAGTAACTTAAGTAACATCATTGATTGAGGTTTGGTGTGTGAAATGACTTTTAATAAGTTGTTCAATACATCCCTCTGGCGGGCGAGTAAATAATAAACGTGAAGTAAAAAATTCTTTCTGAGCAATGGAAACAAGTTGTGATCGCTGGGTTACAGGGTTCGTTTAGACATTTATATGACCATGCTTTATTCTTGTAAACAATCATCTTCTTCGTGACATCAGATCAATGAGCATGTAAAGTGATAGTTGGCACTGAGTAATGGCAAGAGTGAATTTATAATATAAACAAATGTAGTCCCTGAAATATTTACCATAATTTTAACCGTAAGAAAATAATGATGGTTGCTTTATAACACTATATATCAATTATACACTTCGCTGTGGAAGAAATTCGTTTATCCGGAGGAGTAAGAACACAAATTACCCGGAGATGTATGAATGAGGGATTATTAAAAAGGGTTAAATAGTTGAAAATATTCATATCTGATACTGACGTATTCGGACGTAGATGAGTTTTATCTGGTGAAGCCCCCGCGCTCAGCAATCGCGAACACGATTCTTGTTGATGACTGATTTGAAATTTTACAAATCAGTCTATAAGACATGTGCAAAAACAGGGAGTGATTGCAAAATCATTTAGGCTGGTGAACTTACCAGCCTAAAATTAAATATTTAGGCTGGTAATCTTACCAGCCTTGTGTTGCTTGCAGGACAGGTTTAAATAAATAACTTAAAACGAAGAACTGACATCGCGAGTTGGTATAGAAACCGTGTACTGCTTGCATGCAAGCAAGACACTCACGAGGGACACGCACTCAAGTAACACACTAGTGACACGCACACAAGTAACACACGAGTGACACACACACAATCAACACACAAGTGACCCGCACACAAGTAACACACGAGTGACACACACACACAAGTAGCACACGAGTGACACACACACAAGTAACATACGAGTGCCACGCACACAAATAACACACGAGTGGAACTCAAGTAACATCCGTACAAGTGACACACACGAGTGACACACACAAGAGACACACATGTGACACACACAAGAGACACACAAGTAACACACACAAGAGACACACAAGTAACACACACAAGAGACACACAAGTAACACACACAAGAGACACAAAAGTTACATCCATGCCTGCCACTCAAGTCTCATACAAGAAACAACCTCACCCGCGCTGCGATGGACAGCCCGTGCCGGCACGGGTATGTCTCTCTGAGGACTTGGTGCTGGTGCGAGGGAGGCGGCCAAGTCAACGACTGGCTGGGTATAAAGAGGAAAGTACGATCCAAAATTTCAAAGCATGCTTTGGGAGCATTAGAAACAATTCTGCTTAAAGCCCAGGTACAGCGCCATGAATAAATCACCTAAAATATTAAAATTTGACACAATTCCCTGGAAATATAACGCGCAATCAACATGTTTTCCGTCTGCTCTTATTTTCAACTGGTCTGTGTACTCACTCTCCATAGAAGAATGAGAGAAATTTCTTACTCAAAACAAGAACATTAGTTTTTTGATAACGAAAGGAAAGTTAATCAGCGGGCCACAATAATGCTTTTCAACTTGCAGATGATACGATATCAAATGCGGAGTGCGTAGCTAACGCCGACCTGAGCATCACGGTGACGTGGGAGGGACCGGGTGAGTGTGTGGAGTACGACGTGTCCTACACTGGCACCGTGCTGTGGGGGGACCAGGGCAGTCCCCACGACAGCCTCACGACGCGCGATCTCACGGCGTCTTTCCCCGACCTGCTCCCTTACACGCACTACTTCTTCGCAGTCAATGCAAGTGAAGCAGACGGCGGAGCCTCGTGCGACACCACCACGCCTCAGACAAGTGAGCCAAGATGAGAAAATAGCGGAGGGCTCAAGAGAACTCAGAATCTGCCGTTCGTTGATTCATGTGTGAAGTCCCGTCATTTCCCATGTAATGGTTTGTGCTGTAAATTGGTGGGCTTTGTAGATATTTATAAATTTGCTACCTTGCTTCCTTTTTGTATAGTAGTAAAAGAACAGGCAATAATTGGGTGTGATTTGAAGAACAAGATGCAATAAGAGAAAATTTTTTTGTTAAGCTCTCAAAATGGGTTGTGTGGACATGCTAATTGAAACTGAATTTTAGCTATTAATCTAAAATAAAAGTGTGTGATCGCTTCACAGTTTCTTCACGTCTGACTTCATTTTCCTTAGAAGTTACTCTTTTTCTAATAACACAGCTAAGTTAGCCAACAGTAATAAATGTTTGCGTCAATACTTTTTGGTTTCATATGCATAATATTTTATTATAACTCAGTATGTGACTGCTCCGTAATTTTCTCTACCATATTGAACGGATCGTGTACATTAGTTTTGATGTATCTTCATGCGCTCATAGAGTATAGTAAAGCGAAACTTGAGCGAAAGCTTCTTTAAAGAAGCGTTGGTATCGTAGCTCATAGAGAGGTGATACTTGCATTGTGAGCGGTGATGCTTGTGTCGTAAGTGGTGATGCTTGTGTCGTAAGTGGTGATGCTTGTGTCGTAAGTGGTGATGTTTGTGTCGTAAGTGGTGATGCTTGTGTCGTAAGTGGTGATGTTTGTATCGTAAGTGGTGATGTTTGTGTCGTAAGTGGTGATGTTTGTGTCGTAAGTGGTGATGCTTGTGTCGTAAGTGGTGATGTTTGTGTCGTAAGTGGTGATGCTTGTGTCGTAAGTGGTGATGCTTGTGTCGTAAGTGGTGATGTTTGTGTCGTAAGTGGTGATGCTTGTGTCGTAAGTGGTGATGCTTGTGTCGTAAGTGGTGATGTTTGTGTCGTAAGTGGTGATGCTTGTGTCGTAAGTGGTGATGTTTGTGTCGTAAGTGGTGATGCTTGTGTCGTAAGTGGTGATGTTTGTGTCGTAAGTGGTGATGTTTGTGTCGTAAGTGGTGATGCTTGTGTCGTAAGTGGTGATGTTTGTGTCGTAAGTGGTGATGCTTGTGTCGTAAGTGGTGATGTTTGTGTCGTAAGTGGTGATGTTTGTGTTGTAAGTGGTGATGTTTGTGTCGTAAGTGGTGATGCTTGTGTCGTAAGTGGTGATGCTTGTGTCGTAAGTGGTGATGCTTGTGTCGTAAGTGGTGATGCTTGTGTCGTAAGTGGTGATGCTTGTGTCGTAAGTGGTGATGTTTGTGTCGTAAGTGGTGATGTTTGTGTCGTAAGTGGTGATGTTTGTGTCGTAAGTGGTGATGTTTGTGTCGTAAGTGGGCGTGACTGTACTCGAAAGTGCATAATCGACATCCGTTTTCACGCTGCTTAATTTAATGAGGCAGTTCATGAGAAGCAGATATATTGTTGGAAAAAAAGTGCTTTTCATTTGTTCTATCCAGTAAAGCAAGTCATTAGCAGATTATTCCTCCCCTACCACATCTGCTGATTATTTGCCCTTTGCTCAAACGCGTTTTTTGTGAGCATTCCTCTTGCTGAAGGTTAGAGGCGGAAGTTAAAGGAGAAAATTCCATCAGGACTTCGGGCTCACAACTGATTGCCCACGGCAGAATTTAATTCTTTTGTAAAAGCAGTTTTCTTCAACGTAGCTAGTGTTTGAGCAATTTATACCATGTTTTATGTCCTTTTGTTTTCTTGGAAGGAAGAAAAATAGGCAGAGAAACTGCACTCAGGAGAAAACATCAAATTGGAAAATGAGTCAACAGTTCAAACTAGAGCGCATGTGCAGAACTCACCTAACTTTTGTGCTGTTACAGAACCGAGCGCGCCAACTGCGGTGACTGTCACCAACATCAGCGACACCAGCGCCGTCGTCTCCTGGTCACCGCCAGACCAGGCAAACGGTCAACTTGGGAACTACAAAGTCAAATGGTCTACTGAGGCAGAAACTTATATCATCAACACACAAGGCACTACAGTAGTGTTGGACAATCTCCTCCCCTGCTCTGACTACACTGTGACGGTGGCAGCCAGAACTAGCGCTGGGTTTGGAAACTACTCCAATCCTGCCAATTTCTCTACCCTGGACGAAGGTAAGGAAACAGAGCGGCAGTTCTCATGCAGTTCGTCTCGTGTGGTGTACGTCGCTTACGTGTCAGCCATTCGATTGACGGTGTTTCACCTCAAGTCATCTAAAACAGAATTTTTCCATGCGAAATAAAATTTTTGCAAATGTTTATTACTTGTAAGGATCTAAAATTTCTACTAATGTGACTTGCTCATGTGGCTTTTTTTGGTCGGGAAGTATCTAATCTTGTAATTTTTTCTCAAAATTTTAATGACGTTTGAAATTAACCCATTGCCGTTGCTGTCGGTATTGGCAAGGGCAGGTCGGTAACTTACTAGGATTGTGTTCCTATATTGTCGCGTCCCTCAGGTACACAGCACGCCAGAACTTTTGTGCTAGTTTCAGTTCAGTTTCAGACGACTTGAATGACATGAAGCAAACATTGTGTTTCTTTCATCAAAGAAAAGCGAAATAGTTTCAAAATAATAAGATTGAAGTAATATTTTTCCTCATCCGCCTCTAGCGGCAGAAGTAAAAACTTGTTTAGCTAAGTTAAGAATATGGTCATAAATTACAGAATTTATTGTGAATCAAGGATACGCTGATAAATAATTTTTCCAGATCAATCGCAGTTCTTGGTAAACAATTGCATAACTGACTAACTGTGTGCAGGTTTAACAGGTGATCTATGGCAGAGCTTTGAAGCTACGACTAGTAGAATTTTTTTACTGTGGGCTTATATGAAAACCTTCAACCTTTTGAATTTGTCTCTTGTAAACATGCTAAGGCTCAAACTCTGACTATTCTGAAAGCAGATTCTCTGCTGACATTGCACGCGGCTGGGCTAGCGCATTGTGAACTGGAAGCATGATAAGAGATATTTGTTTGCAATAGTCTCCTTTCAACGAAAGTTGTAGTGTTACCTCTCCTCTCTAACATTACTGTAAATTAAATACAGTGCACACGTGCTAAAAATTTTTCCTTCTTGTCATTAAATTGTGACGATCTCGAAATAAGAGAAAATACATTTTAAAATGAAAATAGAAATTGTATCGTAAAATCGTTCAACAGAAACGTTTCTAATCACGGCTGAAACTCAAAATATTATCGGTTAGAAAATGTTCAAAATGAAATGAAACTTATTTATTGAGGTCTGATTACGGATTGTGGATAATTGCAAAACCATTAATGGGTCAAATAAACAAGTTCAGTGATAGTAAGTGAACGATTCAATGACCTGTTCTCATCAACGGTCATTCACTGCACTTTATTAAACTAGTGATTGAATTCGTGATACAAGGACCGCAGAAATGTAGAAATCAAAATAACTTGAGAACGAGTCTAGGACATAGAATTTTTTCCTCTCAATGAATTGATGGTTGCTGAAGCGTTTGCATGATATTGACTAATATCAAGTACTTGTAGAATGCAAGACGGCACCATACAGTGCCCGGTTCGAAGACTTCGACTCGAATGCTCAGCAATCGGTTTTGATGACGGAACCTTCTGTAGGCAAAACTAACTCAAATACGATGCGTAGCGTGCACAACCAACTTTTTAGAAGAGAGAATGCTTTACTGCGTTCAATTGAGCATCTTTAATGAGGAAAGTGAAGAAATAGGGCATGTTTTTGCTGAAATGATTCAGAAAGAGGTATATAAAAAGTAATGAGTACAGGATGGTCGTTTGTCGAATTCTCTTCAAAAGGTTTTTGCTTAACCAGGAGAATTTTTGCAACGAACAGCCGTGTATTCGGAACTGTAGTCGAAGGGAGGTATTAATTATACTTTTTTGTCACAAATTGGTTCAATTTTTTCATTAGAAAGAAAAAACCACATTAGTAATTTTTGCTATCAACTTCACGCATTGTATGATGAAATAAGTGATGCACAAGTGATGCACAAGTGATGCACAAGTGATGCACAAGTGATTTAGCGTTAAGATCTTTATTGGACGAAAGATTGCAATTTCGTGTCACATTTCCCTAGATTGAGGCAAGTTCATACAGAGAAATAGAGAATCAAGTAAATGAACATTTCACTCTTGAAACCAAGAAAACATGCGCCACATTGTGATGTTAGCTATGCGCTGACATCTGAGCTAGGTGGAACCGAATACAAATTTCGATGTGCTCACAATAGTTCTTTTATTTAAGTTACACTTGAAGTAGATGAATATTGATTTTATTCCTAATGAAGTAAATGTATTCGTTACCAGGAAGCGAAGAAAAAGGATTTGAGGTTTTGGAAACGCGTGTTCAAGTTGAAGCCTTCTTTCTTGTGAAGAGCATTCAGTTTATGTATCGTTTGGTTTTCTGAGGGATTTACTCAGAAGTGCGCCATGTTGTGACTACCTTCTATCAATGATTGCTTTCAAATAAAAGATTAAATAAAGTTTGTTTAAAATTTTGCATAAATACTTGAAAACATAGTGAAAGTTAATTAGAACGAAACTAAAACCTTAAGTCCTAGTAACTATAACAACTTTTAGGCAACCTATGCGCAAGAATCTTCCCAAAAAAACCAGCTCCCCTTTCTTGGGTCATTATACTTTGGCGAAAAATGATCTTTTTTCTTCATTTTGCCAGACTTTGCCAGCCTTTGCCAGACTTTGCCAGCTTTTCCAGCCTTTGCCTTTTTCTTTCACTTTGCCAGCAGCAAAACTAATTATAAGGAAGCTATTTTTTTGTTTTTAACATGTGGTTGCCTTCTGTTTGTGAAAGTGAGTTTCTGATTCAGTGTTGTGTTAAATTCTTGTTTCCGAGCCGCAAATAAATGATTTAGTAAGCATTTTAGTACGACCTCATTTGCAATGACAACGAGAGTAGGGTGGTTTCATGCTTAAAAAAGCAAATAATGTTAACTCAAACTGATGATTCGAACAACCTATTGCTTACATTCTTTACATTTTAAAGAGCATTGTAGGTCGGATGTCAAGTCGGCCTCGAAAGCTAAATAATTTGGATCTTGTGCCCTAGTTAACGCTGGTTTTTAGGATTCGATTAGCAACATGAATCAATCTTGTACGTGATTTACTTTAATATTTTACCCTTCTACGTCGCTCTACATTAATGATAGCACTGAGTGCTCTTGTAACGCTTCTCTTGGTGACGTTTGTGGCAGTGCCGCCGGCAGTGAATTCCCTCAGCGCCACGGATCCCTCAAGCCGCAGCGTCGTCCTGTCGTGGACGAGACCGAACACAACATGTGAAATCATCGAGTACACCGTCATCTACGATGAAGATATTTTGTGGGGGGAGTATTTGCACATAGACAATGTTTCTACTACGGTGAGTGGCTTCAATGATACTTACGTTATGGAGGTGGAACTGAGCGGCTTAGTTCCCTACAGCAACTACTCCATCACTGTCGTGGCATCTACGCAGGCTGGAGACGGAAGCGCTTCAGAACCAGTCTACGTCCAAACTGACGAAGACGGTGAGTCCTGTTATGTAAATCAACTTGAGGAAGGTACGCTTTCTTGAAATATAACATGGTATCGTCAATGATTAAATTTCCTACAACGCAACTGTAACCAAATGAATAGATATGTATGAAAGTGTCTGGGTAATTTGCTGATTAGCCTCCTAATTACATGTAAATTTCGGTTTTTCTCCCAAGGTTAGAGCCGAGTGCTATCTGTGTAGGTTCTACTTGCTTGTGTGCAGCAATGTTATGGCATGAATTTGCCACAAAAAGCAAAGAAATTACACTGAGCAGAATAGGAATAGAAATATTTGGAACATTTTCTTATGTGTAAAACAAAGGATTAGTTCTATTTTATCACTCTTTGGAAAGTTGGCAAAAAATTCATTCCCATGAACTGATCTAGCTAGAACGTGAAGTTTCCGTTGCGATTTTTCAAGTACTTTAATTTCTTCTGTCCTAAACAGATCTATCAAGTGCTATATTATCATCAAAACTTACTGGTATATAACGTATTTCACTTTAGCATGTTGGCGCTGTCTGACGATCGAAAAACACAATTCACACTTCGTTGTTGCTGCCAAGCATTTTTGCTCCCACAGTACATTCGAATACTTTGAGCTCTCAGTATTTAGTTGCCTTAAATACATACGAAAGCCAACTGCACGAGCTCATCTTCTTAAAAGCAAGTAATTCAAAAACCTGATTTGATTCAATCTAATACTTCGTATTTCCAACATAGTTCCGACTCAACCGACAAATCTGGCCATCACACCATTGAACACCTCCACCGTCAGCGTTAGTTGGGAGCCTCCAGAGCAGGAGAACGGCATCATAACAAGCTACAGTGTGAGCTGGCGGCTTGCTAATGAGACGACTCCGGAGGGTGCAGTGAGGCTGCCAGGCGACCAGCTGAGTTACGACGTGCCAGACTTGCTCGAGTGTTTCCTGTACGCGTTCTCCGTCACGGCCAGTACCAGCGTGGGGGAAGGACCAGAGGCTGGGATGGAAATTGTCGCAGGAGGAGGTATGTTGCCAGCAATGCTCGCTCTCATCTAAAACTCATACTAGAGAAGGATAATACAGGGAGTTTCTCAGACGCAGTTGATTGTAGTTGTAATAAAATTTGATTGGTACTCGTATAACAGACAGACAGGCCGGATGGACCGGAGGCTGAGACGGAAGGCAGCTCAGGGGTAGGTGTGTTGCTGGACTTCCTATAATTCATATCTCCTACCTAAAACTCAAACTGCAGTAATGCTGAGGTGAGAGGGACCTGAGGGAAACAGTATTTCTCAGGTGGAGAAAATGCCAGCAATGCACCTTTCTGAAACTCATGCTAGAGTAGGATAATAGAAGGAGTTTCTCTAACGCTGTCGATGGTGGTTGATATGAAATTTGATTGGCACTCGAACAACTGAGAGCCAGGTTTTCCAACGTTGGGAAAATAACAAGGCGTCTGTTGCTAACAAGTAGGAGGTTCTAACTTTGCATGCTAACCTTAAGGATCTTCAAGTCTGAAGCAAAATTCCCATTGGAATTTTGATTCAGTAACGTGCTGGAATTTGCACTGTAGTGAAGACTAGGCTAAGTCATCAAGGTAGTAACTATGGTAATTGCTGGATGATGCTAACTGATGCTAACGAATTGACAATACATTTATGAATTGGGTGCTGGTGCATTCTGTAATTTCTTGTTATTTAAAAAATATATTTTTAGGAAGTTTTCATGCTATTCTAGTGTTTCGGTTAAATTTGCACATAACAATAAAAACTTCCAATTTCAGGTTGTAGAGGCTAAGAAAATTGAATTTAGATTATAATGGCGTTAACTTGAAGGTAAATTAGTATTTTGTAAAATTGCTACTGGAGGAGAGAAGTTCTTGAGTTGAGGTTGAACTTAGGAACTTTTCTAATAAATTAAATACCATTATTACATTAAAACGCATCTATAATATGTTCCGAGCACTTTAAAAATGTTTTATTTCTTTACTTTCTGATATTAGTAGTAGTAGTTTTTACTTTAATTGATTTTTGTGTAACTTCAGATCATTAAATTTGAATCTCAGGAGTAGAAAACGTGGGTATTTTAATACGACTCACCTCTGTTATCCGAGGTGTTTCCACTATAATATCTTCGTACTTATCAACCCAAAAGTCCCAGAATATTTCAGCATCGAAATGTAGCACATCAATATTTGTTAGTTGCCAGTACAAAACTTTCATGCCATGGGGAATTCTTCTACAGCGCTCTACAGGCACATTATATAGTACAGACATTTGTCTATGAATCTGCGTGTAAATGCAAAGCTGTCTGGAATTTCGAGGACAGTTAGGTATTTCTGGATGTTCTCTCAAGGATGTTTACAAGTTATGAACTTGGGACTGCATCCGCGTTGGTAGTTATTTGCGAGAAGTTGAAGTACGTGCTTTGTACAATGAGTACATTTCGCCTCATGACCTGCGTCCTTTTGCTCGGGTCAGGACATGATCAAATGATGTCGTGGTCAGCGCGTCACTTGTTCACTCATCTCTGTGAAAGAAGTTTTGTTTCCCATAATTTTACCTTCTGAATAAAATAACTATACAATTGTTTCATTCATCAGCACAAGTATTGTGGTTGAACTTATTTCTATTTTTTTAACACGCAGTATATAATGTTTAATGCTCTAAAAAACCATACTTCTCATTCTCAAAACAAATACATACGTGAATATTTTTCACAGTTTTTTCACTGCTTACAACGATCAAGAACATCCACATAAAACCAGTTTTATGGAGGCAGTCGTATGGTTGCGACTAGCTAGCGATGTTACAATTGTGCTGTGAATATTCCCCCATCATAGTTGACACACCGTCAATTTCATCCCGCCCAGATGTCGAAGCTCCAGAAGTAAGCTGCAAAGAAACAGATGACAACGTCCAAGTAACGTGGGTGGCTCCTGAAGCCGAGTCCGGCTGCAACATTACGAATTACTACGTCAACATGTCCTTCAAAGTGCTGTGGTCGGGGGAAGAACACAGCACCGAGCTGCAGTATGTCGGATTAGCAACACAGTACCAAGACGAAAACGTGGAGCCGTATTCAGAGTATACTTTTGACGTGAGAGCATCGACCGGCGGTAATGTACTCGGGCCGGCGGGCACCTGTGCCGTGACGACGGATGAGGCAGGTGAGCAGCGGGACAGATGCGTGATGGAGGTGAAGTAGTTTTGAAAACCTTCCAAGGCAAGTGATCGTTTTCAACACAGAGACTCCACAGGGATACAAATGGTTTAATTATATTAGATAAAAATATGCTCATGAATGAGTAAAAATAATAATAAAATAGCTAATCAGAAGAAAAACCTAGAGCTCTTGAGGAGGAGGTGCGTTGTGTTTACTCAAGATAACGGAACGCCACCTACAACATGAACAAAACGGGAAAAATTTAAGACTAAAATTATTTTCTCTATTTCATCGCATGCACGCTACCGGTACTGCCCAAGGCTTGATCCGAATAAATTCATTTCTTTTCTTTTTCACAACGAAATGCTTTAAATTTCAGCCAAATTCCCCAAGAGGACCGGTCAAAAATATTCGCCTCCGAATTTTTAAGTGCAACACTTTCACTGAATTTTAATTAAAAAAGTCAATTTTTTACGAACTACTCTTTCATACATAACATCTGGATGAAAGATAGATAACAAAATAGGATATTCATCCTAATGAATTTATTTAAGTTGTATAGTTATGCATTGATGAATATAATTAACTCAAACGTAAACTGCTTACGCTCAATGAATGTATGAACATTATGTTAACGACAATAGAGGTATTTTCAAGCTTCATACAAACATACAAAACACACATTTTTCTGCAGCCCCTTCAGTACCACTGAACTTGACACTACTGAGTGCCACTACCAGCACCCTCTCCATCCAGTGGCAGCAGCCAGCTGAGCTGAACGGTGAGCTGCGTAGGTACATCGTCAGCTGGGGCGTCAGTGGCTCAGAGGATCATGAGGACAATGCAACGGTGGATGCCATAGAGGGGCGCTCTGTCTATAACTACACAATTTCTGGTCTTGCTGCGGGCAAAACGTACTCCACTGCAGTGCAGGCGAGTGCTGGGAAATTCATCTAGACAGATTTTGAGTTCGACGCTTTTGTGGACGCGTTTTGTGCGATCTCTTTTACGTGACATGTACCGAAGAGATGAGTGATCGTTTGCATCGGACTTTTCAATTGCTTTGATTTTAATGTGTAAATTTAACGATTTTAGTACGGTCGTGATTTGAAGTGCCCATTGTACCCATAACTTAGATGTATGTTGAAGCAAAACATTAACTGCGCTACTGGATTAGACCCTGAATAAAAAAAATTTAAAAGAAAAATATAATTTTACGGAATGAAGCCTGGTAGACAGGTAATAAGCATTCATAATTAGGACAAATCCTTATCGTAAATAACATCTGAGGGGAAAAACACTCACACAGATAAAAAAATGTCTTTAACGCTGTGTCAAAAGTTGCAAATGAACTTAGTATAAATCGAATCAGCGTACGTAGTTTGTTAGTCAAACACAGCATAGGACGAGTTGAAACCCTGCTTTTACATAAATTTTATGCAATTATTATTAATGATTTCTATATCCTTCTATGAAGAAATATATTAGCATAAGTGGGAGCATTCATTTGCTGCTGGAGACTTGTATCATTAAATTTCTCTTCACTTTACTGTCCCATTTTACGGGGGAAAAATACTCTAATCTGCATGCGTTCTCATCTCGCCCCGATAACTTTAGTCTAATGAGAGTGTTCTTATCTACAAAGGGCGTGACGACAGAGGCCAGCGACGCTGCAGAAGGGGCGTACCCCACAAAGGACGAACCTCCGAAGTCGTCGTCGGTGGCGGGGATTGTGATTGGCTGCATCTTTGGAATCCTGTTGCTCGTTGCCATCGCTGTCGCCTTCATCAAGCGAGACTACATCAAAGAGAGATACAACTCCATGAATAGACCACCTTCCAGTGCACAAACTAATAGGTGTGTTTGGATGCTGCGGTTTTTTCACTCTGCTGACACATTCGTGACTGAATTTTATAAGTTATTGCATAAAATCACTCGTGCCGAGTTCTGTTTTATAAATTCGAAAATTTTCGCTGGTTTTCAGATCAGCCGAAGCCAGTGTTACCAATTCTCCTTTGCCTGGAATTCGTGATACCATCGAGCAGGTGAGTCCAAAAGTTCTTACTTTTGCCGTTAAATGTAAGAAATACTTTCCAAATGCGTGTTATTCTCCCACTGTTATATCGTCGAAGTCTTTTGTTGCCGCACATCATTTGCTATTTTTTCATCGGCTTAAAGTCTGATTAGCAGAGGTGAGGCCACAAATTAGCCGAGATGAGGCGTCAAATTAGCCGAGATGAGGCGTCAAATTAGCCGAGCTGAGGCCACAAATTAGCCGAGCTGAGGCCACAAATTAGCAGAGATGAGGCCACAAATTACCCGAGCTGAGGCCACAAATTAGCAGAGATGAGGCCACAAATTAGGTGCTATTTAGGATTTGACTGGAATTAGATGATTGAGTAGATGTGCGATGATTGAGATAGTTGAGATGAGATTAGATGATTGAGTAGTAGAATGAATAGATGGGCGGTAAAAAAATAGCAAATGATGTTTGGGAACAAAAGACTTGGTACTATTTGACATGTAATTGAGAGTTAGTTTCAAATTATTCGACCGAATTTTCAATACTTCCTCTAGTTCTAGCAATACATGATTCATGAAAGACAATTTAAAGTTGAACTTATATACTAAATAATTCACGTGATACAAATGGAGTTTATAACAGAGTTGTCAATGTCATTTGAAACTGTAACCAGAATGTCCGTACTTCACAATTTTAATGTTCTTTTTCTCTATTTCCAGTTCGAAAGCGACCCATCAAAACTGATTTTTGCTTTCGAACAATTGAAAGCAAGAAGCGCGGTTGGTTCGACGAGCGTGGCAGAAAATCAGAACAATATGCGCAGAAACCGTTATATCAATATCTTGCCATGTAAGTCTTGACAAATTTTGCAGTTTTTTCGATGAAGAACAAGAGTCAGGAAAAGTCATCTTAAAATTTAGCTAACTCAAAACTATAATTTTTGCTCTCGATTGTTGTAAAATTGACTTCTTCGTGATAGAACATTGCTGAAAGTTATAAAATGCAGAACTTGAAGGTAAAGAAAGGCACTTCAATGAGTGGCTCTATTGCAGTTGACAGGACGCGAGTGAAGTTGCCGTCCGACTGGGGCTCTAACGACTACATCAACGCGAACTACGTCAAGGTGAAGAATGCAGAACCTACTACTCGTAGAAATATCAGAAGGGAACATCGAGAGTCGTATCAAAAATTAATTCGAGGGTATTAATATTTTAGGAAATGTGTAAAGTCGACTGGGCTTGAAGTGTGTTAACGTTCAAGCGATGAAACCACATTTACAGCATCTACATGCACTATCAAAACTTGATTTGAATTCCTTCCGATAAGTTTCAGGTGTCGTTATTCCTTCCCTTATTAAAAAAAACATAAACACGTTTGGGGGAAACTGAAGTTCAATATTCAACTTGAATTTGAAATCAATTGTAGTAAGAAATTTTGAAAACGATAGACATAAACTGAATCGTGTTTTCATTTAGCTTTATTGAGTAGTCGTGAAAATTGCGTTTGTGACAAGTGGTCAGCCAACCATTTTATGGAAATTCCCTACGTATACACCTGCGGCTCACATCGCGACCAACGAGTTAATCGAACATAAAAATTTCAGTAAATAACGCAAACCTCTTCTTACTCCATTGTCATGTATAAATTTGCGTCAAGTGCGATGTAAATATTATTATAGTCATTATTATATTAGTCGTTTGATCACCGTTACTTCTGCTCCAGTAATCCAGACAGAGTGTCTTAAATGAATTTACTCATTCTGACATTTGAGTGCAGAATGTTACCATTTTGAGGTTATCAAAATTAGTCCACGCTTGCATTTGTATCTTTTTGCACACAAAAAATGACAACACTTCCAAGTATAAAAATCAACTGCAACCAAATCAAAGGTCAACTTATACTCATGTCGTCCCTCTTTCCGCCCGCAAGCTACGAGTTGTGGGTCATTGACAACAATGCAAATGTTATACAATAGCTAAGAATTGATTTAAAATGTATGTTTAATGTATAATAATTGTTTTAAATATGGATGAATATTCTGAGGCCTAAAAAAGTCTATTTTTTCTCGGTAATTAAAGAGTTTGTATAGTTGTATCTTTCAGAGGAGGCTTTAGGAATTTTAGCAGCGTGTCTGCTATCGCATGAGCATTCAAATAAAAATTTCGATTAACTGGTCCCTTTTTAGGGGAAATTGTGGGAAAAGTGCTAAACATTCCGGAGTAGTATTGCTTAATTAGTACCGGAACATTGTAAATTGATGACCAAGATTTGTGTAGAAAATATCTTCAGAGCAATTATTCCCCTAAATAAAGTGGCATAGGTATGTCGTAAAGCATCCCATCCACAAACAATAGTTAGCCGGTATTAAAGTTATTACAGTTCATTTTTTGACGTAATTTGGCTGTCGGGAACGGGAATCATATTTATTCATAAAAATATCACACCTGGTTTGATATATAACAATTATTGCTTCAAAACTTTCCATTCCACAGTTTCATAACAACCACTGTTTAACACGTTGACTGCGTTTGCGCAGGTGCTACGGTTAGTTAGATGAAGTCGTGTGGATGAATTGAGAAATCGATTTTATTGGGTCAAAACAGTTCTATCCTTTCTTAAAAGCACGAAAAATATAACTGCGCGATAATATTCAACCTCGTACTCCAAAATATATTTTAAGTAAGGTGTGAAATATTTGAAATGCTATTCATTTACATCGATCCTTACCCTATTGAAATTCTGAGCCTTTTACAGAGCGTTTTCAGGCAGTAATAAGCCAAGAGATAGTGGTTTTCAAGTAGTAAATTAGCCCTTTTCAGTGCAAATGTCACTTACTTTAAGCCCTGGTAAACCGCTATTTCTGGGCATCGAAACGGCTAAGGCAACGGCCATTTTGGGCTTCTCTACTACTTGAACGAGGCTAGAGGTTGTCGAAAAAGGCTTGGAAACGAATTTAAACGACCCGAATGAGCCCGAAAACAGCCATTGACTTGACCTATAAAAGGCCATTTGAATGAAGGGCCCTTTTCAAGCCCTAATAGGCCAAGTATAGGTAGGAGTCGATTTGAAGTGTTGATTTTTGGCCCTTTGGTGCCGTTTTTGACCTTTTACGACTAATTTACTACCTGAAAAGGGTGATAATTTTCTATTGGGTAAGTGAGCCATTTACCTAGTGGTGCTCCTATTTCCCAATACGTAATCAACGAGTAGGCATCTTTCGTGAGGGTCCGTTTCTAAACAATTTACAGAGTTTATAAAATTTACTTACCACAAGTGACACAGAAGAAGATAGTTACACAAGTCTAGTAACCTCCTTTCAATCTGTGTCGCTCAGGACTGGTCAGGAAACATAAAGTTTATCGCCTGCCAAGGACCGAAAAAAGAAACCGTGGACGACTTCTGGAGCATGATCTGGCAGGAGAATGTCCGCATCATCGTCATGTTGGCCAACTGTCAGGAAGGAGGCAAGGTAAAATATTTGTAACATTTTTCGGTGTGCAATGGAAGGAGTAACTTTTTGAGTAAAATTCTTGCATTGAAACGATTAGAAACAGATATTTTTAACTGGTTAAAAGTTCTGAAATGGCTTTCATAGCAAAATGTACGTTTAGGTACAGTACATATTTACAATAATGTGAGTTATCGAAGAAATCTGTTTGCATTTTTCCAACAGCAAAAATGTGCGATGTACTGGCCTGCTCAACGGCAATCTCCAACTTTGGTTGATCAGAAATACTTAAAGCTTGAAGAAGAAGTTCATGAAGCAGGCTACATCCGACGAAGGCTTTCCCTAGAATCTGAGGTAAGTATTTGACTAAGGTGAATTTCTGAATGGTCAAGAATGATTTTCATCATCCTCAAAACCTATGCCTCAATTCTCTATAGAAGGAGCGTATAACTGACCAATACAAGTTCGAGAGCCCAACTGCTTGGTGTTTTTGGAATAAATATAAATAAGTTTTATGAATTCTCGAATATTACAAAGTTATAAAAATTGTATAAGCGGTATTGTGGACTTCATCATCACTACAATGATCGAATAAAAAATTAAGGTGGGAATGAAGTCACCCCGCTCTGAAAGCATCACGTACATTGGGTGTCTGGTTCCAGCCTCATGTCATTTCTGCTCAACAAAACCATGTTTGACATCAGTGTTATCGACAGTTAGTCTATTATTTGAAACAAATGTCTTCATATCTGCTGCACTTGATACTGAAATCTGTATTTCACATGTTTGAATAACATAGCTCAAATTTTAAGTGCGAATCGTATTCAAACTATTCTCACACGCTTTGCAGTAATGCGAAGTTATACATTTTAGCTACAAGCCAGCAGGTATTTTCACGTTTTGCAGTAAATTTTTTACTATTTTGCTTAGAAGCTGATCAATTTATTTGTGAGTTCAAGGAAGACTAACTTCTTCATAGTAAAACAATTCATGTCTTCTTGAGAAAAGCTGAGCAGGAATATTCTAGGATCTGTACCGTGGAAGTACTTTGAGCATTTGGTTCATGATAAAAGCACGACTCGAATAATTAATAGCTTTTGTTATCATTTTGTCAATTTTAAAAAATTATCATCATAATAAGCACATCTGTCCCTATTATTTTGATTGTTTTTCAAAATGATGGTGAATTAACTTGGTTAAGCACATTGGGAGGATCGTTTTCATCAAATTATAATTCAAACTTCTTTGTTTTGTTTTCTCGGTTCATTTTTGAAACAATGTGCAGTCGAGAAGAGAAATTATACAATTCCACTTCACGAACTGGCCGGACTTCGGAGTGCCTTCTTCAGAGCACGTCTTGCTGTCCTTCCTGAGCCACATCAGGGCTGAGACGTCCCCTGGTGAATTGGTGGCTGTGCACTGCAGGTACTGTCTTGTGCACTGCAGGCATTGTCTTGTGCACTGTAGCCATGTTCTCTGCAGAAATGTTCACTGCAGTCATGTTCACTGCAGACATGTTCACAGCAGTCATGTTCACTGCAGTCGTGTTCACTGCAGTCATGTTCACTGCAGTCGTGTTCACTGCAGTCATGTTCACTGCAGTCGTGTTCACTGCAGTCATGTTCACTGCAATCATGTTCACTGCAGTCATGTTCACTGCAGTCATGTTCACTGCAGTCGTGTTCAGTACAGTCATGCGCACACCATTAATCTACACACCTCTTTTATTCTCAACTGGCATGGTAGCGCCAGTCATGCTCTCAACATTCATGTTCATACTGGTCTTGTTCACACTAGTCATGTTCACACCTATCATGATCACACCAGTATAGTTTCATATCTTGTTTACAACAGCATATTCGTTCAAGCGATGTTCACCATAGTCGTATCCCAACTGTCAAGTTCACAAAAATCATATGCACACCAGGTATGCTCACACCGATCATGTTCACATGTCCTGTTCACAACACGCATATTTACAACAGTCATAGTATAAAGATAACCTGTACAGTAAAACATGACATGTTTCGCTAAAATTTCTTAACAAAGCTTCAGGAGAGCCGTGAGTAACTGGCTGCTGGGAATCTGCCGATAGCCTTTACATCTTTATGCCACGAGGAAACATTCCTGGCTATTTATCATATCAATAAAGAGAAGGTATCCGGGTGCTCACTCAACGTTATTCTTTTAATGTCATTTTCCATCTATGAATAATATATCTCCACCACTTGTTTGAACAAGTTCCAGCAACGTTCTTTGGTTTTTAAGTCATTGAAAATTATCAGTATATATGTGACTTGAATTTTAGCATGGATGATTTTTTATCCTTGGATAATTGTCCTTTTTACGAAAAAGCTGAATATCAAGTAACATGACTTTTTCACAGTGCGGGAGTTGGCAGAACTGGTACCTTCATCACCCTCTGGAACTTACAAGAGAGTCACGAACACCAAGAAGTGATCGACATTGACGACACCATTTTGAAAATCAGGAAAGACCGAATGGACATGGTTCAGTCAAAGGTAAGACAGCCCTGGCATGAATTCCTTTAAGGTTCTTACACGCACGATAAACTTATTCTGTGTAGACAATATCAAAATAAAAAACCAGAGATGGGATATACCTGCTTTCATGCTCATTCTTGTTTTACAAATCGTTAATTTTCTGTTGGCAACAAGCATATTGTTTACTTTAATATTTTCATTTTTTCAGGAGCAATACTTGTACGTATTCAAGTGCATAGCCAAGTACTTCCAGTCTCAGGAAACATATGCTGCAAGAGGTGAGTGGAATCAGTGAATATTCCGGGCGTATTGGATCGATAAAGCTAGTAGAGTTAACCTATAACACGCACAAACGTACAGGGATATGAGTCAAAACGCTTAAGCCTGTGTCATATTTTGGAGACATTATCATGTGGAAAGGGATGCGAAACAGGGTCTTGTTAGCCATATTGAGGCTTACAATAGTTTTTTTTACACCCAAACACTAAATGTTTTGTGAGCAACGCACAATCACGCCTTTAGTTGAAATTTTTGAGAGAGGTTCCCCTCTTGTATTCATTTTTTTACTGTTAGCGTTTATTACGTTGCAGTTCTTAGCCTCGAGCAGATATCACTGCCCTACTGGGAGAAATTAGCGATGAAATAGGAGGTGAACACTACGAAAGGTCGTGCTGAGGTTCACTTCTCAATGATCTTGACCAGTTTGCTGGATTTTTCATTTGCATGAGTCAACATTTTACGGAGTTTATTATTTGTGGGGCGTAACCTTTGTGGCCCGCAACTACCAAGCGTGCCAGCAAAACAGTCAGCTTTGCTTTGCATCTTGATGGGAATACTTTCAGATCCTATAAGGGAAGCTTCTGTAAACTGTTAAGTAAATCGTCTGCACGGGACACCCCGATTTGGATAACACAGACGCGGTTAGGCGGACAGGCGTTGTAGAGCGAGCGTTTGTCAGGTGACTTGAATATGATTAATTGAATATGAGTTACGAGTGTGCGCTCTCAATCGCTCTCGATGTCTATGTAGGTTCAGTGTTCACTGTGAGACACTGTTGATAGTGGTAAATAGACTTTCAATTACAGAGGTACATGATACGGCACCTGGATTATTGAATGGTAGTACGAAAAGCCCTCCTACGGAACAATTACTCGTTCTATAATACAAACGCCGGCCAAGAAGGCTTTCTTTCAACAACTAACAATAATGTTGGTACACGATCTTTGCAAAAGTAGATTTATCTAGCGTCATTTTTTGGATTTTTAATTCCTTATTTGTTCGCAAAACCAGCCTGAGACAACTTCTTTAGGCTTTCCTCCACACCCTGTGTCATCGCATGGTATTTTTAAATTTCAGAATTCTAATGAGTCCATTCCTAAGAAATTTTTTGGAGATAAGAGGCCTTTGGATGATGAGTAAGATTTCAGATACTTTATGATGAGAGAAGCTGATTGAGCATAGCCTCCCACAAAATCATCTATCGGTATCATTAAATTGTTTTTCATAGCATTTTTTTAAAGAACTTATTATATTTGTTATGCTTGAAGACCCGAAATAAGGTCAATTGATGTCCAGCTCTACCAATTCCTTTTTCTCTTGTGTCTCTATATTTTTGTCTCCATAAAGAAACTTTTGAAAATCCTTTATTGAATTCCATTGGAATTTTCGTCTCATGAGAGTTTGAGTGATCAAACTTTGAGCTAAAAAAGTTTTTGCTCTAGATATAATTATATAAGTAGTCTGTTTTGTACTATCACTAGACTTGATTTGGTATATTCCCAATGAGAAAAGTAGCACTCAGACAACCCATCTAAAAAAGAGTATAGGTGCTGTTTGTCCAACATTAGTCTCGTGACACCTACTATTTGTCTCGAACCAACACTCAAAATCGCTGAAGAATCTTAATGGAAGCCAGCTCAGAATTTTGTGAGAATTTGACTTTGGAACTGTTCCTGATACGCTGCGAATTACGAATGTAACAGTACCTTTGAAATCAAGTATTTTTCCAACTATCGAAAGGCAATAATAGTAACTTAAACTTTTGCAGGGGCCTCAAACCGAGGTTATGATGACACTGAAAACATCATACGACGCCAAAGATCCTTGAATGGAAATGCAGCGGAAAATACAGCTGTAAATCGAGCATCGTCTAGCAGTGCTGTCCCACTTGAGGAACTGATTCCCACTGCATCCTTCGTCCAGCCTACACAGGCTGCAGCAACACGTATTTATGAACCAGGTTTCACTTCTCTTCCACCTAGAACGGTTCCCTCACCGCCACGCTCATCTCCTCCACCCCTTCCTCCATCACGCAACAGTTACCAAGGTGACTTTGAAACTTCGCAAAATTATTCCCTACAACACCCTCCATCTCGTCCTCCCCCTCGGCCTCCAAAGCTTCAGTCCCGACATTCAGGGGGTGTTAACCCTGATGTACTTCCTAGAAAGCCTCGTCCTCCGTTACCTCCTCGACCACAGCCTCCTCGCCCGGCTCCAGCTGCACCCAGGCCGAGCAGTATGAGCCCATACATTAACTATCCCGAGAGACAGTACGGAGATACGGACGTATGAGATTTTACGTGTGGGGTCTAATTATAATTGTAGGCTAAAAAAATGAAGCTCTTTATTCGAATCTGCTGGCCAAAAATGTTCTTTCATGAAAAGCTAACGGTTTTTTAATGAAATCATGAAATCGTAGATCACGGTTAGGTACGTTGAGGTAAAGACTTGTGGTACATATAATAATTTGTTGGCATCGTTTTATAAAATATCTGCTGTAAAAGGATGTGTTGGTGAATGTTAGAAATGTCTTTACATCAAGGTGCTCTTCGAAGTGCAGTTTTGAGGGCGTTTAATCGTTGAGTAAATTGCAGCAGACTAGTGAAATGACACGTGACATTTTGCATTCATTTTAGCCACAAGTTGTTGAGGGCGTGACTACAATCGCGCAGAGTTCGGTCCTCCGTGCCGGTTCCGCTATTAGAAGCATTAGATTGGAAAGAGTGATTCTGCTGCTTTCATTTATGAATAAACTCAGGATAGGAAGGTCGTCCCTTCTTCAGGTAATGTATCACTTCAGGTAATGTCCAGGTAATGTATCACTCGTGCAATATAACAGCACTTTGAGAAATACTGTAGAATAATACTCCATACCTGCACGTACATTTAGTGCTAGTGAGCACTTTGATGTGGAATATATTGAAGCTATACTTTTCAAATAATCCAATAATTAGTATTATTTCACATCTGGGGTGATCTACACTCTTCGCTAAAGAATGTTAAAAAAATATTCTCCTCTTAAGCTTTGGACTATTCATAATTTTTGGAGCGAGAAAGTACAGCCATAAATGTCCACTCTGCACGAATGAAAATGAAGCAGTTGTGTTGGCGAGGTTAACCAGTTGAGGTATGCAACAATTTTGTGTTTCATTGAGCTCCTGATTGATGAAAAACACACGGCTGGAGAAAACTTGAGAAAATTGTATTATTTGTTTTGCATTTACTTCTATTGTATGTCTACGCAATTTATGGCGCCAAGTGACCCATTCTTTCTCTGCAATTTAGAAGGGAAGTTGGAATGTAGCATTCCAGTCATTATTATGTTATTTATTGTGATAAAATATTTATGTGTAGTCCATTATTTAGAGTAGGTCGATATGCAAGTAAACAGTGTCGGTTATTTTATGACACGTCTTTCTTTATTACTCGTTTTGTATATGGGAAATGTTTTTATGAAAACTCACCCGTGGGACATTTGTTTTTACAAGCGACTCTGAAAATACGAGGTGAATTCTAGTTAAAAACACAAAATACCTGAAATAAAACTCTTTATCCTTTGAAAATATGTGTGTGAAAGGGGCGAAAAAAACGTTTTCACCTCATTCATACACAAGGGCTTACACGAGAGAGGAAGTCATTTTTTTCTATGTACGTTATCGTTTTTCACGTTCCTTATGTACCGTATATCAAAGCACTCTTATGGTAATATAGTGTGATCGTGAAAGTAATATATTAATCTCAGGCGCTCTGATCAGAGTTCTCTGAATTCTTTCTTGAAAAAACACTTTCAATCAACAAAATAATAAACATGAGGGCTCTCAGGGAAAATTTGCAATTTTTCCTCTTTATTTCCAATCACAAATTGTACGATGCTGAGCAGAAAGGCTCTTGTGGAAGAAAACTTTTCTCCAAAAGAAACTTACCGTGTCGAAGGCTCTCTTGAAAGAAAACTGCTTACATGAGCCTTTATTGCAAAATGGCTCAACACTGTACAAAATTTACTGAAAGTGAAGGTAGTTGTGGTCGATAAAATAGGAAAAATTTCTCAATCATGAAGTTCATCATAATTTTTTTGTTGTGTTCATGCATGAATATCGAAATATATTTAACTTGACAGAAATGTTTTTCTACTACCCATCTACGCATACTGTGTATTCAGGTAATCTTTTTTCTAGAGGTCGGCTTCGGTAGCAATGTCTTTGAGATTTATATAAAAATTGGGTTCTGGCCCGAAACAATTTTTTTTTCAGTGGGAATCGAAGGAATATAAGATTCAAAATTAGCTTCACGGATGAGAATTCAGCAGCACTTATTATGACGGTTGAAGGAAGGGGAAGGGGATGAGAAAGAGGATAGGATTGGGGAGATGGTAGGTGGTTTGGTGCACCCGAACTGTACAAATTCTCATCAAATTCACTAGCCACTATTCACTTAGTTTGGTACAATTCAGTCAATAATGCTATTTCAGTCTTAATTTGTGGGTCATGAGCCTAAAACCCGTTTTCGATTCTTCCTCTTTTATTGGAAGAAACTAAAGTGATAATGTACATTTGTCAAGTATGTTGCTGATGTGTGCTATGTGTCACAATTTTGCTAGCGTCTGGAATAACACAGAGTATTATTATTCCGTATTCGAAGTGCCACTCTTTGTCGTCATCAGGTTTGGATACCAGGAAGGGCAGTTGTTTCTCTCTCAGATAAAGAATTACTCTAGGACATTTTTTCGTTTTATGTCACAAATACCTCTTTCAAAAAGCAGTTATAATTTTGCATTTTCAGAATGGGCAAGTACGTTTATTTCGTGCAATTATGCTCATTGTACAAGAATTTTCGAATCTTGATTATGCTGCTTCACGTTGCACACTTCGTGATTTGTGTCGCAGTCTACTAATGCTGACACTGTTTTTTAAATTTAATGAGAATACAATGGATATTAATCATTACCTTTAATTTGCATTGAATTCAAAAGAAATATAAAACGATCTTTTTGGGGTTTGAGTGTTTTTTTTCAATGCATTACCAGCCATTTCTTGTGTAAAATAATTGAGAGTTGGCGATGGTGCGACGGAATAACAATGTAGCCCATCGTACTGATATAATTAGGTCACGTCAGAAATTAGAGACATCACGTGCTTCTATTTTTAACACCTTTGTTGCATATAATCTATATTATCTCAAATTTATTAACTAGCAAAAAAAAATCAGCGGACACGAAAGCCAGAAACAATAACATTCATTAATATGTGAAATGGGTATAGAAACTGTGAAAATTCCGTGTTTCTTTATCTTTTAATCTTTGAAAATTAAATAAATTATTCTCAATGCAGAAAAACATCAATAGATGCAAAAAGGTTAGAATAACAAAATTTATGGATCAGCGAAACGTGGAAAAAGAACTAAAATTCTCAGGAGTAAATCAAATGAGCTGCTACGCTAATCAACCTCCCAATCCTACAAGGAACCACTGAACATTTGATCATAAGTACAATAATCAAATAGGTTTGGTGAAAAATTGTAGATTTATTTCCTGGAGTGGGTCTATGAATCCCTTCAGTGAGGCGAGACTCCTGGACACGTCAGGTGAAGAGCCAACCACAGCGAGGTGCTTCATTCGATAAAAGATCAACCTATTTCCCTCCCAGTAACGAGGCAAATGAACCTATTCATAGAAAGAAAAAACGAATTTATTCCCAACTAAGAACAAATGACTAGCCATGGGAATTTTAATTGAATTTTATTAATATAGAAATGTTCAAAAATAACTTCAACTAACGATGTTAACTCACATCACAAATTAAAGGCTAATACAGTTGGAAAATTGCTGTTATTGATGTTTTCATAATCATTTTATAAATAAGAATTGCTCACCACAGACGCTTCATACGTGTTTCATCAAGGCAGTTAACATTCATCTCGTTTATCTCCCTTATTACCTGATTTCCATTTTTGCTATCCATGTTTCACTTCACCCTTTCGTAATCGGTAACTATTCTGCCCTTCGCTACACTTGAGCACTGACTAGGTAATTGGAAGGATCAATTATAATATTAAACACGTTGACTGCGATGAATTTAACTTAAGTTCAATATTCAGCTAGAATTTGCAGTAAAAAGTGATCTATAATTTCTTAAATAGCAAACATTAACTGGTTCCATTAAAAATCATTAATTGAAATTACTTTGTTTGAATTTTCAAAGAATCAAAGATGGGTCGTTTCGCAGCAGGAAAAAACTATGCACGACCACCGATGGGTCGTTTCGCAAGCAACGCGTTAACGGCCCACAAAACACACAAAAAAATAAACAAATAAAGGAGAAACGATAACATGGAAGAACATGAAGGAGGTGGGTGGTGCTGCAGGCCAAACCATGTTATACAAAATTCGTAAAAAAAGAAACTCCACCAAGATAAACATTGTGTTGTTAAACGATTTATCTCTCAAGCCCAAATAGTCATGAAATATAACTTCCTAAATATGAATTAACGTCATGGATGGGAGAAGTGAAAACTAGCAATTCACTAAAATAAAACTCATACGTCAGAGTCCTATTTGGACACCATATGACACACGACCACCCACCACAGCTGTTACGTTACAAAAACAGGGCTAAGTGCCGGACGCGGTGTGTAGGTAAAATGGGAGACCGGATTTATGCGTCCTCTTACAGTAGGTAAGACTATATATTTTAAAAAAATTTGAACCTGAGGACTAAATCGGCATACAATACATACGTAGTTGGAATTTTCGAAAATGAAAAACTCTACGGAAAAAAGTTTCAATATTTAACTATCTTTTCACCTCTTCCGACGCTTCTGCGAAAAATCTACGGAAAAAAGACCAGTATTTAACTATCTATTTGATTCCTTGCATGATATGAAATACAACACTTCAGGGCGAAAAACTCTGCGAATGATTTTATTCCTATACAAGTGTCTAATCATTTTTCTGTGCTCTTAACTGTACAAAAAGTAGGAAATGATTTTAGATTTTGAGCATTCCTGAGTGTTGTGGTATTAAATGATATATTTTATGGAAGGTTAACGCAGAAACTATCAATCACATCTTTTGAAGTGCGATCACTTTATTCAATTATGAATTACACAGAGTATTCGGTTTCAAGGAGTAAGAGGAGTGAGATTAGGAATATTTCAATTATATATTTACCATAAACATGCACATTGTTGCAAGTGAAGTATAATAATCTACTTATTATCTAATTGCAAACTCTGTTAGCATTATATGCCAAAACGCCGACGAGTCTTCAATGGTAACATATCGTGCGAGTTGCAACTTATTTAGTGACACGTGGGAAATAGTTCAATTATTTAGCGAATTTCTGTGTTTAACATAGAATTAGTAACCTCTGCACCTTTCTTTTATTTCATTATAATTTGAGAGCGTATCAAATTTAGTGCTTGAACATTAAACACGTAAAGACGTCGCAAATGTTGTCAGGTGCGGAATGTCAGAATTTTGCGCAATTTCTTGCTAGCTTTGATATTTCAAAAGCTGTAGCGTGAATTGCTACAACGCGAAGGTGTGAGCCTGCTTTTATTTTTCAGCAAATTAATCATGTTCTTTAACATGTTGACATATAGTAGTGTGCTACTATTTTGAATCTTTTATTATTTGCGTTGTGCTATAAGTGCTTAAGTAGAGATTCCTGTGTACCCTGGAGAGTAACATCCATGATCGACCTGTTAAGCGCAATAGCGAGAGCATGTGGAAGGCTTCAGAAGATAGGTTGTTAAGGTTGTTTAGTTTCGGAGCCTGTAGAGGACGGCGTGACTAGCTCTGTACTGTTCCGTGTATACTTTCTGCCCGTGTCTACGTAGTGCGTGATATGGTGGGTCTGAGCATGGACAAGTTAATAAAGGCTAACGTCCGGTGCTAGATGACTCCACCGTAAGATAGTCACCGATGTATAAAGCAGGATTGTATAGTTTCATGTAGCATAGTCATGCCGACCGGTTTTACCGTAAGTGGTATGTTTTAAAGTGCAATATTTTGTCTGCTGAATGTCAATAAAACGTAAGTTTCATATTTCGGTGTTTTTATGAAGGCCGGTTTGAGAATAGCGCCACGAGATTGGGTCGGAAAATTAACAGGAACTGGTGAAAGTTGTCAAGAGAAGTTCGGTCGTAACTGGTGCTCAGGTGTGATTTGGCAAACCTTTTTGTCGGCGACTATACCGAAGCCTGGGACGTCTCTGGAGTTTGTTGGCTGAGTCGAGCCTTGGATGCTCCCGAGATTGGTTGGTAGGAAAAGACGGATCCTTGAGTGTATTGGAAATAGGGTAGCAGCGCTACGACCCGTGCTTTACGTTGGCTAGGCTGGTGGAAGTGGGAGTCGCGCAGCCCAGTTTATATAAATTCCGCGACCCCGACTGCCAGACCTACCACAGACATGCAATAAATTTGAAACAGAAATTAAAAATTTTAGTGAGTTGATAGTTTTTCGAGCCTAAAACTTCCAAGAGCATACCGTTTGTAGTCAGTTTTAGAATTTTAGGTTTTTGAAGGAATTGCTACTGCGAGAGTTATATTCTCAATAGATGAACAAATAATTTTTTTGGGGGAATTTGGATTTTTTCCACTCCTACGTTTATTCGTGCTTCGCCGAGCTCCAAAGTTATCTTGAATAATTGAATGAATCATTGTGCTTGAGAGAATTTTGCTGTTCTTATTAAAGATTTGATTTGATGTGTGCAAAATGGGTGTGAATAATTTCGTAGGTATATGATTGAAGCATACACTTAGTGATATATTTTTGGCATTTTGCACAAGAATTTTAAGGTTTAAACCTCCTAAAGTATCTCAAATGTCAAGTTAGCAATGCATTTTTTTTTCATGAAAGAGTATGTATTCAATTTTAATAACTTTTAATTCGATTTTCATATGTTTCGATTCAGTCTGAATCACTGTCAGTTCTTCGCTTATTTATTTAGTGATGTCTGCGCTGCAGAAGGGGAAGGAGAGAAACCAATGATTAAATACAATATACAATCACAGCAATATACAGTACAAACATAAAGAATGAGTAGACGTACATTATGATAATATCGATTATAAAGATTAAATATTAAAGCAGGCCCAAAAACGTATTTGAGAGAGACTCAATGGAATAGAGTTTACAGATCTTATTTTTTACGGACAATTGTTAATATCTTAAAAGTAAGGATTTTAACCGTTTATGAAGACCTTTTATAACACGAGTCTTTGAGGCGTAGTTTACACCCTTGCATCAGAATCGCTGTACGAGTCATGTTCTGGTCAAGCAGAGTAGAAGATGTTAAAGGTACTCCTCAACAGTTAAAAACATTGAGACCCAGTCCTGCCTCTAGTATCCGCTGCTGTAACATCATAAGTATCTATGTTGAGGTACTTTTACTTGGCCATTTTTTCCATAAGCTTGATGCTCATATCATGCATATATCTTTTTTACAAATTTGACGCTACTATTGCCTCCTACACAAGATGTTCGTTCACGCTCATCGCTCCTTTCCCCTTTTAATGTTTTCATTTATGCAAACTTCAAAACTTCTAGTATTTTTAAAGAAGCATGAATAATTTTGGGTAGAAGTAAAGGTCGCAGGGGCAGCAGAGGTCGAGATACTCCAGAATGTCCAAGATGTCCATCAAGCTAATTATTTTCTAAGTGTTCTTACTGAATCTACCGAGGCCGCAGCTGAAGTAGAGAGACAGGGAGCAATTTTGCGAAGCTCAAGAGTGTCTCGAGTCTTTATTACGTGGAGGAAGAGGCGGTGGAGCCGAGCGTGGAGGTGGTGGAGGTGTTATACGTGGTGGAGGTGCTGTAGGTGGTGGAGGTGCTGTAAGTGGATGAGGAGTAACTCCCGAGTGTTGAATACGTGTTGCTGGAGTAGCCGTGGGGTTGAAGGAGCTTACAATTGGGTTCATGTGCTCATCAAAGACAGGACGGCTTGCAGCTGTATTTAGATTTGAATAAACCTGGTTTTGTTCGTGGTTCTCAGCTTCGTGATATCCTATGCTTGAGGTCCCTGTCGAAATTAAAATTCATTGTTATACGATTACTTGGAAGAATTTAGTAATAAATCAACAAGGTTATCATTGTAAAATAGGGAATTTGGATGAGCTCCTCTAATTTGGATGAGCACTACAACACATCATCGCTCTCCACGAAAAATCTATATTTGAAACTAATTCATCAACCCAGTTCTATCGAAACTCTTCATCAATTTAAGTGTATAGTATAGATACGCGTATAGTTTGTTGGGTTTTAGGCTCTGTTTGCTTGCTATTATTTGCTCTCACCTCCCACAGCATAGGTTCCATGAGATTGTAGATACTTGACGACGCACTTATGCACGTACAAGTATTGCTCCTGCAAAGGAGAAAATGGATATTATTAGCAGTGACGGTAGTACAGAACCAGGAGTGGACCACTATTACTAAAATTGTTGTAAGCGACTCACTTTCAACGATGAAGTAGTGATGAAAGCAAAGACAGCGACACATGTCACTACCGTGATGTGATTGAAGTGTTAAGATGAATGAGCTCATACGCGTGTAAGCCCAAACGCAGGATTATAACTCAAAATTTTGAAAATAAAGAATGCAGCTCGTTTGGAAATCATGTATATGAAAATTTAAACAAGAATAAATATGAAGTCTCTACGATGAATCAGTTTATTCTATTAAACGTTGCGAACGCCAGCTTAATTCTCACTTTGTAAATTTTGATAGAACTTAAAAGAGAAGTCCAGTCAACTAAAAAATATAGGGATACATATAAAGAAATATTTACTTAAAATCTGGAGGAGGTTATGAATTTTGTAACATTTTAAATTGTTATTTTAATGTATGAGTACTTCTAAGCATGAAAATCTAAATCATTGGAAGCAGTACGCAGTTCGGTAAAAAGACGTTAGATGAAAGAGGCGGTTGCGCTGGAAGTCTTTTCCTACAACAGCTCCCTCACGGTGCTTGGCAGCTATAACGTAAAATGGCTATGTCATTATGCCGACGTAGCCAGATGTCCACTGTACATATGTGAGCTTTTAAAGTAGGAAAGGATTCCCGCATTTTTTTTATCAACACATCATATTTCAATATAAAAATTAGCTAACTTTAATTGCATTGACAGAAATGATATTTAGCTCTACAGCAGAAAAAGTTGCGGAAAACTATATGCAAATATTTAGAAGTATTATCAGGGGAATTTTCTTAATATTGACTTACACAAAAAACATGGCATTGACTCAGAGATGGTATTAGTAACGGAATAATTTTTAGCGGGGAATTTTCTCATACATCCATGAAAATGGAACATGGAAATTAGTTTGTGCATGTAAAATAGTATAAAGAAGTAAATTGTGGAGAACATTTTGTAAATATGACAAATTGAAAAAAATATAAGCACGAATTTCAAAGGTGCTGATATCCTTTATTTTGAATCTAAACTTGCAAAAACTGAAAAACTTGAACCTTATCATATGAGAGAAGTCTTTCGAAATACAGATGAACTAAAAGAATTGTTGATTTTAGTAATATTCTAACTTAAAGTGGATTAACAGTATCAGTCAATTTTATCGAAGGACGTTTAGAATCCCAATATTTCTTGCATATGGAAACATGACTTGAATCTCGAAATAGGCAAAAAGTATCACTACAACACCTTATAGATAAAGTTAGGGTGTAGAATCTTTATAGGGTAGTCCGTAAACGATTTCTTCTTCAATGGCGCATCAAAATTTTGTATTACATCTTCGAACTCTGCTATTTAAAACGATAACCTAGCACGGCGCATGAAAACATCACAAGAGTGCATGTCACGACTGTCATACCGTTGACTGAATCATGTCCTTGCGGTCACTCTTAATTTTCAGGATGGTGTCATCGATGTTGATCACGGCTTTATGCTCATTACTTTCTTGTAAGTTCCAAAGGGAGATGAAGGTGCAAGTCCTGCCGACTCCCACACTGTGAAGAAGAAAATCCAAGTTATTTGAAATTCAACCTTTTCGTGTTCCACGAACTTATCCTGAACTTCAAACATAAAACGTTCAATCTCATGACTTAATCAGATGCAAGCGGAAACTGATCAACAAATCAAAGCGAAAAACGTTAAACAAGAACGGTTAAATATATTTTATTGCAACGTATAGCTGATATAGGAAGAAATGTAGTGGGAGAAAAAATACCGAGTGCATGGGCTTAAATTGACCTCATCAAATTGTTTAAACCAGTAAAGCTTATTTCACCACCTGATATCAAAATACAAGGCAACCGTGAACGCCTGATAGTTCCGGTGCCTGCATCTCCTGTTCCTTTTTTGGGTGCACAGAGCAGCCCAAAAACATCATGACTTTGTACAGCTCATAATCTCATTATGACGGTGTGAACTTGGCTAGCGTGAACATAACTTGTAAACATATCTTTAGTGCTCCTGTTTTATCCAGGCCAATTTTGACAAGATATTCGTGAGCATAACCTTTGGGAACATGAATGGTACGAACATGGCATGATGTGAACACGACTGCAGTGAACATGACTGCAGTGAACATTTCTGAAGTGCACAAGACAGTACCTGCAGTGCACAGCCACCATTTCACCAGGTGAAGTCTGAGCCCTGACGCTGCTCAGGAAGGACAGCAAGGCGTGCTCTGAAGCAGGCACTCCGAAGTCCGGCCAGCTCGTGAAGTGGAATTGAGTAATTTCTCTTCTCGATTGCGTATTCTTATGGAAAAAAATACGGAAGCTCAATAATTTTGTCAAAGGGGAAAATTTTGGAAATCGGAGTGCTATCAAACTTCATCAGTAAATTTGTTTTTCATCATTCTGAGTAGAAATATAAATTTAAATTCATTGGTCATTATCATTAATGCCCCCTTTTAATGACCATTTGCACTTTTTAAAAACTGTTCAATATCTTTACTGGCATCACTACCATAGACCGATGCGTCACCTTGCCAACAGTTAAATAAAGCCACGTCATGAACCTTAACCGAAATTTCGATCTTTTAACGTTGACTTTACTGCATGAACCAAATTCCTTTTCAATTAATTAAAATGAATTGATAAAGACCTAGCCTTACCTAACCTGACGTAATCCAACGTAATCTAGTCCGCTTCACAATATCATCTTTGTCTTAAAATAAAAAATAATTAAATTGTAAAACCAATGTGTTCTGCCGTTGCCAAACTTGCACATGGTATTGAAGACTCACTATGTACAGCGAGACCAAAAGCCCGGATCATATTATTAATATACGAGAGTGCTAAAACCAGACACTTTATTTTTTTTGAACGTCCTAAATGAAAAATTGAAAAATAGGTTGATATACTGATATGCATAATAACAAAAATAACAATAATCTAACCTAATAATACCCGTCGTGTGTGTTTATTTATATATTTGTTTGGTGTCCGCTTCTTAAGAAACATAGGATGTCTGAGTTTGCAGTATCATGGATACCGAATTCCTCAGTATAACATGAAAAGATGGCCTTTACATGCATTGATATGTTTGAATTGCATCATAATGTGTTCGTTTAGGATCGGTTTGGTTAGATTAGGATAGGATAGGCTAGCATAGGTTAGGTAATATTGACAGAATATTAACACAGGTCCACTTAGGAATTTCCACGGGGCCTGCTACTACCTAATAATACCATTGGTTTTTTTGTTTTGAGTCCGCTTCTTCCACTTCTTTGTCATGCTCATGATGATAGCCATAATGATCGTATTTGTGACACGAGTTTCAACAGTGCTCGAGTACAATAATATTTTTTTTTCACGGGTACTGTTAGGATAAATATTTCTGTTAGTCATCCAAGTCTGGAAAGTTTGTTCAAGAAAGGTATTGAATTCCGTCATTTTTGGTGGGCCGTGCACACTAGTAATAATAATAATGAGCAATATTCGAAATTTTTCGATATGTTAACTTATCAAAAACTCATAATATCAACAGTAGCACTACTGGTCGCACAATTTAACATTACTTTCATGAAAATCGGAGTTAAAAGAAAAGGTGTTTCAAAATATCACAAATGAAGCGATTATTTTCTCAATCAGGAACCGAAATGTCTTTTGCTGAAGATGAGAAAACCTTAAGGGTATTTGGTAGAGGGGGGTAATTTTGAGAACTGTGTAGTAAATGCAAGATAAAATTGATAAAATGCAGTTTCACAACTTGATATGTAGGACGAAAACACTTGAGCTGTGGAGTTGATCACGAGCGTGCGAAATAAGAACTCACTTCACTTAAAATAACAACAGGGTCAAAAATGTAAACGTCATACAATGTTTATATGTTTGTGTTTAATGTTTATTTCTTTAAATTAAGATCACGGAAACGTAGGAGCTCACATATAATGTGGTTAATAATTTCAGCAGAGCGTTAATTTTTTATCAAACTCATTTAATTGATCAACTGTTACCAACACTACTCAAACAACCGTCCCAACGCTATAACCTTAAAAATTGTCCGCAAAATCACGTTTCATTATTATTATTATATTCCTGGTTTTACCACAATCACGTTTCCTCTACATACATAACGATGGAAGTGCTTTTCTGTGCTTCATTCGTCAAGACACAGGCTTCATAGACATGCATCGGTAACTTATAAGTAACTAAATCTAGGCTTTTGAAAATGACAATAATCCTTCGTTCACCCTTGGAAAATCACAATCGGCAGGTACTTGCCTCTGCTCCTAAAGACAGCCGGCGCCGAACGTAGACATCTTGATGAAATTCTTCTTCCAGCTTCAAGTATTTCTGGTCAACTAAAACTGGAGTTTGGCGTTGGGCTGGCCAGTACCTAGCAGATATTTGCTGTTGGAAAAATGATTAAAGATTACCTTGACTGTATATATGTCAAATTATATGTACATGAATATATGTGCACGCATACATACGTACTTACATCTATATCTACGAGTATGTTCATTCATACATCTTCATTGGTAAGTGTAGTGTACACTTATATTTGTTTCTTAAATATTTATGCATGTCAATTCATTTTATGTAGAGTGCTCCCATTGCTATATTTGCCAATAAAAGTAAGCTCAAAGTTTTCGGACGTTATCTGACAAATCAATGACATTTATGACATAGTTTAGCTCGAGAATCAAGGATGCATGGCTTTGACACCGGATATTTTAGATATTTTACATGTTCCTATCCATATCTGCATCGATTTAGAAAATTTCCTCACAGGTTCACTTTCGCCTTTAAACAGATAATCGATACTAAAAGAACTTCACTTTGCCTCCTTCCTGACAGTTGGCCAACATGACGATGATGCGGACATTCTCCTGCCAGATCATGCTCCAGAAGTCGTCCACGGTTTCTTCTTTCGGTCCTTGGCAGGCGATGAACTTTATGTTTCCAGACCAGTCCTGAGCTCCACGAAACAATGAGGGAGTGAGAGCGTGAGGGGAACAAAACCTTGTTGAATGAGAACGCTCAGAAAAGATGTTCAACAGTGATATGAAACAGTGAATGTAATAAGAGTTTCAAAGAGAAAACAACTTGAAGCATGGATAATAGATATCAAGTCCATGGATAATAGATATCAAATTTCTGAAAATAAATACGTTGTCTATTCATAAATTCGAGCGTTAGCAAAAATGGGATAAACATACGGTACACGCAACTCAAACGAAAGTACATAATGTAAAATTTCTTCAATTGTTCAGTTATCTTAATTGAAATGCATCACTGTGAGCACCAGCTTAACGGGAGCTTGGTTTTCCTTGTGTGTTAATAAGTTTCAATTCCAGTCATGTTTACCTTGACGTAGCTCGCGTTGATGTCGTCGATCGAGCCCCAGTCGGAACGCAGCTGCCCTCGCGCCATGGCTGCTGTGATTACATCTCGTCTATACTTGTCTCACAATTATTTTACTTTATAATTTTCTTCAATCCTGTATTACGATATTAAATTCAGAATCTTTAGTCATAAAATTTTGCATTTCAGCATCAATGTAATTCTTGAAATGAGTGTTTTTGTCTCACGCCTGATGCTAAAATTTTTCAACACTCACGGGACGAGATGTTGGAGTATTGGTTTTCAGAGAATTCGTACTGGTTTCCTGCCCCACTTGCCGTACCGACCACCGGTTTTGCGCGTAACTCCACGTTTGCATAAATCTCTCTTGATGGGTCGTTCTTCAACCGAAATAGAGAGAGGACATAAGATTGCGTTGAGAGTGTAGTTTCAAATGACACTGAAATCTTCTTTCATAGCAGTTTTTTGCAAATGCGCAGGAAGGAATTGATGCAATATTATACACTGATCGTCAATATTAGTTCCTGCAAGCCATGCACGGGGTACAAAACGAATGACGAAGTTGTTTCGATGAGAAAAATTGAGCCGAAGTCTCGTCAGGATTTCTTTATCAACCATGATTTTTAAAAATTTTCTATGTTTCTTTTATTCAGCGTTTTATGTACAGGATGTTTATAATAATAATTATTCGCTGAAATATTCACAGTATTCTTCAATGAAAGCATACCTCTCAAATTCTAAAACGAAAAAGTATTCATTTTAAATATACAATTTTTAATTTAAAACCAAAGAGTAGTGGAATGAGAGACAATGTTTAAACTGTTTAGATTTACAAAGTGTCGACACTAAAACAAAAATAAGCTACAGGACAGGAATGCAATACCGTGAACACACGTAAAATAATCCTGCACGCCCGTTTGTTATTATTTGAATACGTTCGGTCACTTAGGTTGAAGCGAGTACGAGTGTGCTATACATTTTTTACACATTAGTTTACTGGCTGACCTTTTGTAGTTGAAATACCGGCATGACGCATCAAATGAAAAACTGAAAATTCTACCAAAAAGAGTATTGTTGATACGATAGTTGAAATAAAACAAGGATTTACAGCTTTTTCTTATCCATAATAGTCAACGTAAAAACTTTATACCGCACCTGATTAGTTGTGTCCGACATTTCATATAAAGATGAATTAGGAACGCTGGCCTCAGATGATCTGAAAACACGAGATTATTTTCAAATTTAAACTGAATCCCAACTAAATTGGATTTATTTTAATTTAAAAAGTTATTCACATCAATCACAATCAACTCAAACATGTTAAAAATCTCCGAAGCATCCAAACGCACCTTGGAGTTTGTGCACTGGAAGGTGGTCTATTCATGGCGTTGTATCTCTCTTTGATGTAGTCTTGCTTGATGAAGGCGACAGTGATGGCAACGAGCAACAGAATTCCAAAGATGCAGCCAATCACAATCCCTGCCACCGACGACGACTTCAGAGGTTCGTCTTTTGTGGGGTACGCCCCTTCTGCAGCGTCGCCGGCCTCTGTCGTCACGCCCTTTGTCGAGAGGGATACTCTCATTAGACTGAAGTTATCGAGGTGAGATGTCAATGCATGCAGATTAAAATATTATTCTCCAGACAAAATGCATCCACAAGAAAGTCAAATTCATAACCTGACTACAGGAGTTTCCCAGCACTCGCCTGCACTGCAGTGGAGTACGTTTTGCCCGCAGCAAGACCAGAAATTGTGTAGTTGTAGACAGAGCGCCCCTCTATGGCTTCCACCGTTGTATTCTTCTTATGATCCTCTGAGCCACTGACGCCCCAGCTGACGATGTACCTACGCAGCTCACCATTCAGCTCAGCTGGCTGCTGCCACTGGATGGAGAGGGTGCTGGTGGTGGCACTCAGTAGTGCCAAGTTTTGTGGTGCTGAAGGGGCTGCAGAAAAATATATTTCACGTATGTTTGCATAAAGCGTGACAATTATTCCATCGTCATTAACATAATGTTCACACGTTCGTTGAGCGCAAGCAGTTTACCTTTGCGTCAAATGCATTCATTCATGCGTAACCGCACAACTTTAATAAATTTCATTAGTTGTTGATCCTTTTTTTAATCTATATTTTATCCAGTTTTGGTTTTTTAAAGAGTATTTCATAAATTGATGACTTCTATTAAGTAAAATTCAGCGCCGTTCTTGAACTCAAAATTTCGGTGGAAAACATTTCTGCTCGATCCTTTCCGGGAATATGGCTTCAATTCAAAATATTTCGTTGTGAAAAAGGTAAAAGAATTATTTAGTGCAGGCCTTGGACAGTGTGGTGTATGAAATGAAATAGATGAACAAATGCTATTCTAATATTTTTCATATTTTATTCAAGGAACGCAACAAACTCAACGCTGCGCCAATCGACAAACTCGAAGTATTTTCTTCCAATTAGTTATTTTATTATTTGTACTACTCATGAGCATATTGTGATCCGACATAATTAAATATTTTATATCTTTGGATAAGTTGATAACGATCGTTCGCCTTGAAAGGTCTTCAAAACATACCCACTCCTTCACCTCCATCACGTATCTGTCCCGCTGCTTACCTGCCTCATCCGTCGTCAGGGAACAGGTGCCCGCCGGCCCGAGTACGCCACCGCCGGTCGATGCTCTCACGTCAAAAGTATACTCTGAATACGGCTCCACGTTTTCGTCTTGGTACTGTGTAGCTAATCCGACAGACTGCGTCACGGTGCTGTGTTCTTCCCCCGACCACAGCACTATGATGGTCATGTTGAAGTAGTAATTCGTAATGTTACAGCCGGACTCGGCTTCCGGAGCCACCCACGTTACTTGGACGTTGTCATCTGTTTCTTGGCAGCTTACTTCCGGAGCTCCGACATCTGGGCGAAATGAAATTGGTGGTGTGCCGAAGAGGATGGATGGGAACAGCATAAATGTAACATTAACAGCTATTCGCAACCATAGGACTGCCTCCGGAAACTATTTTTACATAAATAAATATTTTCTGATTCGTTTAAGCTGTGAAAAAAAGTGAAAAATATTCGCGTATGTATTCATTTTGATAATGACATGTATGATTATTTACGTCATTTATCATTATGTGGTCCGGTGCGTATTAAGAAAATAAAAATGATTCAACCAAAAGAACTTACCCGTGCCGATGGATGAAACAACTACATTCAGAAGTTAAAAGTATGACAAACAAAACTACTTTTACTGAGGTGAGAATGAGAGAACAAATGATGCGCTGATCACGACATCATAAGATTAAACCACTGTCCTAGCAAAAGGACGCAGTTCATCAATTTATTGGCAAAGCATAATATATAATGCGAATGAGTTGAATCTAATTTCCAAGAGTCACGTTGCACTATGAACATTAAATCAGATCAAATTCGTGTACTGAACTCTGAATGCACAAGTCCTTGTTTCTGTACATATTGGCTTCTTTTCTTGACATTCATGGCTTAATGCTGGTTGCTGTCATTCTAGTACTTATATATAACAATTTCTTTAGTTTTATTTTCAGTTACAAAAATGTGAGAAAAATTTCAATTACATATCTTTGTGTGGATTTGTGGAACAATTTCATATTCAAAATTAGTAAGAACAGAAAAGTAAGTTTAGTCAAACTAACTATTTTCTTTTTAAACAGGCGTTTAGTTTCAAAGATATGAACAGCAGATGCGTGTACTATAAGCGCTGAGGCACATCATTTAAATTGAAATAATAAGTTCCTTCTAGTTCGTAACCCAAATGAAATTGCAGTAAGAATCGACATTTCATTTTTTTTCTCTTCGTTAGCATTTTGAAGTAAACTACCTCAACGGTTATTTTCTAGTTTTATTAGTCAATAAAATATAAAATTAAGCACGTTTATGAACGAAAATTTGAAATTGAGGAAATGATTAATGATGCCCGAAAAAGTGGTTGCAAAAATAGATAATTTTTTTCAATAACATGAGTCCATTACAGTCTAAAGCTTACTTGTTAGTATAAAATTTATTTAAAGTCTCATTGTTTGCCCCAGGTCCCTTTCGTCCTAGCATTACCGCAGTTTAAGTTTTAGGTAGGAGAAATGAATCATCTGAAGTCTGGTAACAAACCTCCCCCTGAGCTGCTTTCCGTACTAGCCTCCGGTCCTTCCCCCACGCTGGTGCTGGCCGTGACGGAGAACGCGTACAGGAAACACTCGAGCAAGTCTGGCACGTCGTAACTGAGCTGGTCGCCTGGCAGCCTCACTGCACCCTCCTCTGTCGTCTCATTGGCCAGCCGCCAGCTCACAGTGTAACTTGTTATGATGCCGTTCTCTGCCTCTGGAGGCTCCCAACTAACGCTGACGGTGAAGGTGTTCAATGGTGTGATGTCCAGATTCGTCGGTTGAGTCGGAACTGTATTGAAAGTATACTGCATTTAATTGAATTAACACAGGCTTTTGCATTCCTCGAAATTAAGAAGCTGAACTCGTACAATGACTGTCATAAACATCTGAGGCAAGTAAGTACTGAGAGCTCAAAGAACTTGAATGTACTGGAAGTTAAAAGGCTTGGCAGCAACAGCGAAATGTGAATTATGAATTTCCATCATCAGACAGCGTCAACATGCTAAGGTTTAATACGTTAAAATGGTAAAATAGTACTTGAGAAGTCCATGAATAACAGAACAAATTGGACTAATTGAAAATTGCTATAGAGATGCACATTATGTGTAGTGTCGGTTAGTTAATGAGTATGTTATTTTGTAAAAAAACAGAGTGATACAACGGGACTAATCTTAAGTCTTACACGAGATAAATTGTTTCAAAGCTTTCGATTCATGTTCTACTAAATTTAATTTCTTTAGTTTTTGTTCATGTTGTAACATTGCTACACACAAGCAAACAGAACACGTAAAAATAGCGTACGGCTCTAAGCTTAGGAGGAGAAAATGGAATTCGATTGTTATTTGAATGCTTAACACAAAATAACACAGACCCTTTCATACATATCTATGTAATTGGTTGCAGTTGCATTGTAGGAAATTTAATCATTGACGATATCTAGTTATATTTCAAGAAAGTGTACCTTCCTTAAGTTGATGTTCGTAACAGTACTCACCGTCTTCATCAGTTTGGACGTAGACTGGCTCTGAAGCGCTTCCGTCGCCAGCTTGTGTAGATGCCACCACAGTGATGGAGTAGTTGCTGTAGGGAACTAAGCCGCTCAGTTCCACCTCCATAACGTCGGTATCGTTGAAGTCATTCACATGAGTAGAAACGTTGCTGCTGTGCAACTGCTCCCCCCACAAAATATCTTCATCGTAGATGACGGTGTACTCGATGATTCCACATGTTGTGTCCGGTCTCGTCCACGACAGAACAACGCTGCGGCTTGAGGGATCCGTGACGCTGAGGGAAGTCACCGCCGGCGGCACTGCAACAAAGCGCCACCAATAGAAGAGTTGCAAGAGCACTCAGTGCTATCATTGATGTAGTGCAACGTAGACGGGTAAAATGTTAAATTACATTACATGATGCACCTTATTAATTTATGTTGCAAATTGAATCTTATAAAATAGCCTTTACTAAGGCATAAGACACAAATTATTTTGGTTTCAAAGTTGAATTTACGTCTAAACTTCTTTACTTCTTAGAAGTGTGAAGAACAGAAGCAATAAATTGGTCGAATCATATGTTTCGCATCTATGTATGTACTCGTAAGCATAAAATTCCCTAGTGATCATTATCACTGCAAATGAAGTCATATCAATAATCTCACTAAATGATCTACTTGCTCAAAGATTTATTCTTTGAACTCTCATTGACGAAAATTTTACGCAACTCAAAGTCCAAATTTCACATTCACAGAGATGAAAAAACTTGTTAAAAAACAAACAAATAGATTTCTTATTTTTCAGAATAAATTTGGCTAGTTCAGGTTAATTCAACTTAACTTTATGTGCAGAATGTCATTTATCGTCGCAAGGTTCAGCAATACACGAATACACGGAGCCTTCATGTTTAATTCCTCTTGTTTATCGAGCATGTATACCGTGATTAAATTAATTTGCCGTGCTGCCTTGCTAATACCGGCAGCAACGACAATAGGTTTATTTTTAACGTCAAAAAAATTGTAAAAAGAAATTACAAGACTAAATACTTCCCGTATAAAAACATATGAACAAGTCACTTTCATACAAGTTTCTGATTTTTACAAGTAATTGGAACATTCACAAAAAAGTCATTTCGCATGAATTTTTTTTAAATGACCGGAAATGAAAAAATGTCTTTAGAATACTGAAACGTAAACAACGTACATGAGAACTCTTTCACTGCTTCCTTACCTTCGCCTTGCGTAGAGAAATTGACCGGAGTGGAGTAGTTTCCAAACCCAGCGCTAGTTCTGGCTGCCACCGTCACAGTGTAGTCAGTGCAGGGGAGGAGATTGTCCAACACAAGTGTAGTGTCTGCGGTGTTGGTGCGATCAGTGTCTGCCTCGGTAGACCATTTGACTTTGTAGTTGCCAAGTTGACCGTTTGCCTGGTCTGGCGGTGACCAGGAGACGACGGCGCTGGTGCTGCCGATGTTAGTGACAGTCACCTCAGTTGGTGCGCTCGGTTCTGTAGCAGCACAAAAGTTAGGTGAGTTTTGCACTCAGCTATTCAGCAGGCAACAATTATTAGCTCATTTTCTTATTTGATTGTGTTTTCTAGTGAGTGCAGTTTTTCGGCCGATGTTGTCTTCCTCACAAAAAACAGGATATAATCGCTGAATAATTATTTTTGAAATGTTCAAAAAATGGTTACATTAAATCAAAGAAAGCACCTTTTTATAATCGTGTTTGAAATTCTTCCGCCAGCAATTAGTTGTGAGTCCGAACTCCCAATGGAATTTTCTCCTTCAATTCCTACCTATAACCTTGAATTACAGGAATGCTGACAAAGAACGCGTTTGTGCGAACAAATAAAAATTGCTTTCGTCACAACAAAAGATTTGCTTCTCATTAACTGCCTCATTAAAGCAACGCAAAAACGGATCTTGATTTTGCAAGTTCGAGTGCAGCCACGTCCATTTACGACACCAGCATCACTATGTACGGCACAAGCATCACCATTCACGATACACGCACCGCCACTTCTGACTCGAGCATCACTACTTGTAACAAACGCATCACAATTTACAACACTCGCACCGCCACTCCGACACACGCATCACTCCTCTTCACACAGGCATCGCCACTCACAACACAAGCATCACCACTCTCTGAGCTACGATTACAACGTTCTTTTGTAGAAACTCTCACTCCAGTATCGCTCTACGATACTCTATGAACATCACAAGGCTGGAGATAGATCAAAACTAGAGCACACTTTCCGTTGAATATGGAGAGAATATTTTGAAGCGGTCATACACTGAGACATCAAAAAATCACAATCACAATCACGTAATCACAAAAAATCACTGGAGCTCTCCGCTACTATTTTATCTCGGCTCACTTGTCTGAGGCGTGGTGGTGTCGCACGAGGCTCCGCCGTCTGCTTCACTAGCGTTGACCGCGACGAAGTAGCGCGTGTACGGGAGCAGGTCGGAGAAAGATGCCGTGAGATCGCGCGTCGTGAGGCTGTCGTGGGGACTGTCCTGGTCCCCCCACAGCACGGTACCGGTGTAGGACACGTCGTACTCCACACACTCCCCCGGTCCCTCCCACGTCACCGTGATGCTCAGGTCATAGTGAGCTTCACACTCCGCATTTGATATCGTAACATCTGCAAGTTTAAAAGCGTTATTATAGCAAGCTGATAAACCTTCCTTCCCTTTTCAAAAAAGTAACGTTACTGTTTTGATTTCCAAAGTTCTCTTATTTATCTATGGATAGTTACATATGGATAGTTACATAGACCAGTTGACAATAGGAGGGGACTCAAAACACGTTGCTTTCGCATTGTTCCGAGGAAACATATGAAATATTATTACTTTTTTGCGGTTTATTTATGGTACCGTAGCTGCACTTCAAACAGATTAGTTTCTAATTCTCCAAAAATACGTTTGAATTTTTGAATTGCATTGTTTTTATACACAAACTGCCGTTGATTGTAAAGTTAAAATTTCTGATGCCAAGGAATTCTTTAAAATTTTTTGTATTATTTAGAAAATATCAAAAAAACTTCAAGAAGAAAGTAAAATAAAAAATTAATTTTTTCTAATTCCTTAAATACTACTTCTGCTACGATTCATCATAACTACCAACGATCAACAATCAAAATAACGCAAGGAACCTAAAAATACGATTAGCGAGCACGTCATGTCGTTGTTGAATTGAAAAAAAATTAGGCAAAAATTCAAGAAAATATTATCGTCATTGGGGCTCTGAAAGCATAGGTATAACCCAGCTCTCGAAAATTCTACGCGTTCCTTTTGCGTCACAGAATGGTCATGAAGCGACGACGCCACTCGATACTGACAATGGGAATGATTATCTTTTGATAATGCCACAAACCTCGACCAGAATATTTATCGTCTTTGTCTTATTCGTACTAGTGAGACATGTGTTTACTTTTGAAGATTATTTAAGCAATTCTTATGTGAGTTCTTCAAGTAACTCTGGAGAGGTTTTACTTAAAAAGTTTAATATGTTATTCACACAATCTTTCGTTGCTCTCACGTCACCAGGCTCACTCAGAGACAGCAGAGGCCCGCTTCCCTCACCTGAAATAGAGCGTCATGTCGGCTTTTTTGGAAGATAGGCTCGTTTATTCTTAACTTCTCCTGCATTATCAACTTCTCCTGCCTCAGTAGCCAGGAGTGCTAACTTCTAAATGATGCATAAGCCTGGTATTTGTGAAATTATATGCCTGTCATAAAGCGTGTTCGCAATAACTGGGCGCGGTGGCTACACCCCGTGAAATTCATTTACAAACCGGATAATTCAGTATCAAAGTTGAGTATTTCCGAATATTTAATTCTACCTAATAACCTCTCGTTCTTAACCCTATGGGTAAATTGTGTTCAACCGACGAATTTCTTCTATAGCAAAGTGTTGAATTGATACACACTGTTTCATTATCCATTTGTTCTCAGAATTGAAGTCGTAAAAAATGGAGAGAGGACAATGATGCCGAGGGACACAGCAGTAATGATGAAATGATTAACTGAGTAGATAAAGCATTTTCGTTATTTTCTTGCGCTTAATATCATTGACGTTATTTGAAGTATTACTTTTGTTTAAATTATTAGTCCAAGGGCAAATTTTCACGTCACTGGCTCATCGAACTTATTATAGTAATTATTTTTAAAACAATTCTAATCTCTGTGACGGGTGATGGCTGCTACTTTTCGGTTTTTCTTCGCAACAGAGAGAAATATTGTTCATATATGACGAGAACATTTGATACCGCACATTCAAATAAAGAACATTTGAGCTTCACAAGTTTCCAATTGATTATCTGATACAAGAGATCATGTCATGAGAACGGAGTAATGGGATAAAAATAAAGAGAGATCTGATATCACAAAGTCGATGATTGCTTATAAGAAGAAAAGATGGTCATATAAATGTCCACACGAATCCTGTGACCCAGCGATCGCGACGTAATAACGTCACCGCACAAATAACATTATAATTACTTCACGTTTATTATTTTCTCGGCCGCCAGTGGGAAGTATTGAATGACTCATTTTCAAGTCATTTTAAACATCAACCTTCAATCATTGATGTCATTTAATTTGCTCGTTAATTCAAGTCATTGCTTGAGTTCAGTGTGTGGAGCACTCAGGCAAAGCTAGTCTGCCGTCCCACCTTCCGCGAGCGTGTAGGTGGCGGCGGACGCAGGCGTGCCGGTGTCCACTGGAGACGGGATATCCAACTTCTGAGGCTGCACCGTCACGGTGTAGTGGGTGCAGCTGGCTAAAGAAATACTCCCATCACAGGCCGAGGTGTTGGTGGAGGGGCTGTCGACGTAGCAAGTAGGTGTCACGCCCTCACCGTTATCCCAGCTCACTTTGCACCTGAACACGTCACCAGTCGAGTTCTCCTGCTCCCAAGACGCGTCAATCATGTCCAGTGCGGGCGATAGCAGCAAGTTAACCACGACATCTGTGAACACCAAAAGAAGTGACAAATTTTAACTATTGTATATCAATGTTTTTCATTTTAAATCCTGAATTTTGAAACAACTTTCTCTATGTGAAATCATCCCAAGGAAGTTTTTTCATGGGAGGCATAAACATTTTTTTTCAGTGGCAAAATTAGGCTCTGAAATCACATTGTGAAGGTTCACTGATTGTCACTAGCTTTTAGAAGGCTGATATGAAGTTGCTGCAACCATCCTTCCATCACGTCCTTCCTCAGAGCACCAGCTAAGGGACCATGAAAGAATTCTTCTAACTTTAAAATAATCATTAGCTTAGAGTTTTTGTTTTAAAAAGCCTCTCACGGTTAAATACGTTTGTGTAGCCAAGATATTTTAAGACGAAGACTCTGACAGGTATTTAGTTTAACTATATAATTCTAAGCAAATAGAGGAGATTCAACACCTGGAACAGTGTTCATCAAGCAATGTAGGTAGAGAAATATTGTTCAGCAAGCAATGTATGTAGAGAAACATTGCTCAGTAAGCAGTATGTGTAGTGCGACAATGATCAGTGACTGCGTTCGCTGATTTAATTCATAGCTACCGATCAATAAGTACAAGTACTCCTTGCACTAAAATTATTCTACAAAATAACCCGAAAACTTGCTGAACCATCAAAATACGATCAGTTCTTGCAAATGCTCGCCAAATTTACCACTCGTGTGAAATTGTTTCTGGTCTCATCGTTTGTTGCCTTTGTTTTTCACTTTAAAATCGTTGCATCCTTTTGATGGACCTCATATCGACACAACCGACCTCAAATTAGCAGATTAGCACCAGCTGGAACCGGCGGTAGGCTGAAGGGTAGGATCTCACCTTTATCTGCATGAATCTGCAAGAAAAAATAGCTCATTCAAGTCTCGTCTCCCATATATTTGTGCCTAATGAAAGGAAATAAAACCGAAAAATAGGCTCTATGTTTCACATACATGCGCACAACTAATATACTGAACTTTACTATCGGTTTATGTAATTTAAAATTTTGCCATTCCTTAATACATATTGAAGTTAATAATTATTCTTCATAGGTATTTTCGTGTGATTGAAAATAGCTAATAATTTAGTACAAAACCCCAAAATTGTTCTTGATTTGTCAACTGTGACTACATATGAAAGCAAGGGCTCCAAAGAACGTTTTGCGACGTAGTCTGACTTCTCCAAGTAAGAAAAAATTCCAATGCGTGAAGTGTTTCGGAATCTACGGGAGGAAAAAGATAACAGCGCGTGCACACCCTCAATCTTATCATTCGAGACACGCACCCAGGCGTCTCGTTACGGGCTTAGCCTCGGTTGCATAATGCGCAGGATCAGATGGGCAAAGTCACTGTTGTTACTTCCTTCCCAGGCATATAAACAAGCAATCGAAATCCTCATCGGATCTCTCCAAAAACCCCAATTATTTTCTCCTCTTGCATAGCGAAATTCGTATTTTGGACTGTCGTGAATGGTTCAACATAGCTATGCACGATGAAGCCACTTCACGTTCACCTTATCGAAGCGTTCAGGACTGGAACCGATAACAGGCGTAAGGGGCTTGACCGCAAGAAAATTTCTGCGAAATATATTTGTACGAGCGGAATTTGTTGTATTTGTTTTCAAATATGTTCTTTCAATTTCACTGCCAAGTTGCAGTTCTTTTCTTTTTCAGATGCTGGTGACAGACAACCTCATGTCAGTGCCAGTCTAATGAACTTTGGTTGGAATGCTCGTGAAATGGCCAATGAATTTAATAGATAGAGGGTTCATATGCTTTTTTACTTCAGCAGTTCTGATCAACAACTAGGATTCATCTTTGTCATCCCATCAACAGCGGTACGTCGGCCATCAATGTTACATTACGTCGGCCGAAAAAAGGAACGGAATAAAGACAAAAACTGAATTTATTTTCAATGAAGCTAATATATAAGATGTATACTGTAACATTGTTTTTTTAAATATCTCAGCATAAAAATTCATAGATATTCATAGTCATATATATGTATATATATATTGGTGGTATACATAGATATATATACAGTTTATATATATCAATAAAAATAAAAAGAAAAACATAAAATTTGTATTCCCTTGGTTAAGTATTCCTTAGTATGTAAAAGCATATAAACACTCTGAATATTATTAAAAAGCTAGAAACGTTTTGGTGGCTGGCTTTAATGAATGGACATATTATTAAGAAAGTCTTCAAATACATTTACTTATTCGCCTGGGCTTCTGCAGTAGCCGTTTGTATAGCTGAAATTGATAATAAGCACGAGCAAGCAATTCTACCCCTAGAAATCAAAAGAAGACATGTCGGAAATTGGACACCAGCTTTTTCGTCTACAGCCATCGACATGTGACTCCCGCATGGAGTCACCGCTGTCTGCTGGTAAGGTAGAAATAGACAGACATGTACTGCCCCTACTAAATAGCTCAGAGAATTTCAGTTACAGTCCAAAAGTTTTTAAATTCCCCATCAAAGAATATTGACACGAAAATTCTAGATATTCACAAACGCAAAGGCTTAGTCGGACAAGGCTAGAAAAAATACTTCACAACACCGACAGAACAATGATACGAATATTTTCACTAATGAATCAATATCTGAATGTTGTTTATTACGCACTTGTGGTGCTAGTATGCAATCTTTTGCTTGCTTATTGCACACCACCTAGCCATTGTGGTGGTCAAAGTATGCCAAAATATTGTGCAATTAAATATAGATTTAATGCAGTCAAATGGTGATTTCAACACTGGCGGTACGTCAGTCAACCGCGGAAGAACGTCGGTCAAAACAGGCGGTACGTGGGTCAACACAGGTGGTACATTGGTCATCATTGGTAGCACTTCGGTAAATGATAGCGGGAGTCGCTAAACACCGGTGGTTCGTTTCATAACTTGAACTTCTTCTCAAGAGTCATTGCAAAAGCAAAAAACAATTAAACGATACTATATTGGGGCCTTAGGCTGATAAAAACGTTGAAGTTATTCTGCCATTCGGCATATTTAAATTACTTTCCAATAAAACAAAGTAGCCGTACAATAAGGAATTAACGTTTCACAAACTACAGATTTAAATTAACTAACCATCGCTCGTATTCGGGTAGTTGACGCTGAAAAAAGTATGTCAAAAGTAAAAAAAGGCGCTAAAATTGGTGACAATGGCACCATGAGCTCCTATGACCAACCTGCAGTGCCAGGAAGCCAAGAATGCCCAACACGAATTTAACTCTCGTACTCCAGATGTGATCGAACATAACGTGGATCATGCCGTCTATTCTAAAATTATTCTCTCAGGAGCCTTTCTAGGTTTATATTTTACTTGCTTTCACTTCAGAAATTTCACTGACACTTTCATTTCGCAGTCACTTCTACACTATTGCTTTAACATTGAGTAACGCATTCGTAGGACGTATTTTCATGGCCTTCAGGCGGCTCACTAGACTAATCAGCTGTATCTTGCTGCCATACTCAAGTTTCTGCACTCAGTGGCTGAGAGAGACTGCGCTGCTTACCAAATATTGGAGTTGTATCGTCGCCGTTATCAGCGAGTGTTGTGATAACTCCGTGCCTGTCTGTCATATTATGTGTTCTCTTATGAAACGAGCTCAACCCCACGAAACACTCTGAGTTTTTTACTCTCGTCATTGGTCTAATACCACGGCTCTGGCAATTTATCATGACTGTGGTCTACATTTAGCATTTTTGCATTTCATTGAGGATGAAATTTCTACACTCCTCAATTCCATTTCTACATTCTCAGTTTCTCGTCGTTTTTCAATGTTGAATTCTTTCGTTTTATTTATCGTTCCACCTTATTTCCCATTGAGCGTGTCCCTAATTTTGCTTATGATTTGTACCATATGTACTGTTTTTTTCGCTCGCTTCAAACATTCTATGAATAGTTTGAGGCCTTTTCATGCGCGTATTACGGTTTTATAATTATAAGACATCAACAGCTATCATCCAACCGCTGGTGAGGTACGTTTATCGTACTTCAAAATAATGCTGGAGTGAAAAATCAGCAGTTTTTACTGACGAAAATAATGGCCTACTATAAGAACCGCCAAATTTAATGAAACTATTACCTAACTAACTTAATCCAGCCTGCCTTGAATTAACATTCCATTTTAACCCGAGATAATCTACTTTAAAAAGTTTTACGTATTTGGCATCACAAACTAGCTTCATGAAAGTTCACCTTTTCATCATATCCGCACTTAAAACCTAGCTTGCTGTTAACGTTTTTTCTACCAGATGCTGATCTCGCTGGTGCAGAGTAGAATTATTTTGGTAGCGTATACCGTCTAATATGTCAATTTTCATTGTATTAAGAGAAAAACAAATCATTTTGCCCAGACTGGTAAAAAAATGACTTAACAAACCGTTTTCTACGAGAAAAGTTGTTTCTGCCAACATATTCTAAACAAATTATACATCATTCGAATGGGAAAAATAAATTGCACAGGTATGTAAATTTTTCTGAATTTCAATTAATATTTTCAATTTTTAAAGTCGAAAACAATATTCAAAACGTTCATAACGAGCTCAATTTAAGCAGAAGATAACTTCTGATTGACAATAGGATTTTTGGCGCTCATATCCATCAGAATGAACCACTTCTAGAGTTTTTTTCTTTGAAAAATCACCTTTTAGAAGTTATTGAGCCCATTAATTTCGTGACCCTATAACTGAAATGAATAATAATCGAAATTTGTCAAATGTGACAGCTTTTAAAAAGGTTTCGATGTTCCCATGATATATTCTCAAGATTCTCCGTTAGAAACTGAAGACTGGGAGTGTGCCAAAAATGATAGTATTTCCAATTTTTTTACAGTTTTAAACAAATTATAATAAACACCGATCAGCAATAGCCATTATTCATGTTGCACTATCAAGGATTTTTTTTCTCCTTATACTTCTGGAAAATTTCCAAAAATGAAAATCGTTCTCTCGTTTCCCTCTGTTCTTTAATATATGCAAACAGTTAATACGCATAGTAAAAAAAATGGTGTAAAATTTGTACGAGCGTTGGAGATGCCACTCACGCTTGATGATGTCCAGCAGTTGTCAGCAAATAAAGAGAGCAGCTTGTTGTTCAGAAGTTCATGATTTTCCTCTGATTATTTTCTAATCGGATGTCAATTATGTCTGTCCCAAACTCGTAGTCATGCATCGTTGCATTGGGCAAATGAGTTCGTTGCGTTTTATCAAACTCATTGAAAAAAACTCTGGGGTATTGATTATGTTAATATCTCTCAAACCGGAGGCACAAAGGATTTATTCTTCGCTTCTCTGAAATGAAAATATTTGCTCAAATTACTGAGTGGGATTTCCATTGAAATTGAATCATGTTATCAGATCTTTCTGTAAATTTTAGCGATAGGAAAGGGTTTCTATGGCTCCAACTCATGAGATATTTCTCTAGAACATGCATGTGTTATGAACACTAGTCCACTCCCTATATTTGAAATAAGAAAGAAGGCGAAAGGAAAGAAAGGCTTTGAGAAATAAAAAGAAATCAATCTCTCGAGAGTTGATGAGGCCGAGTGCACACGGCCCGTCAAAATATCATATAGGACTGGAGCTTGTATCACAGATACGCTCATTACACACTGCAGGCTGGCTTCGGACAGACAGAGAGACGGACGGACGCGGCTCTTATTATAGTATAGATTTACAGAAAACGTAGTAACATGCGTAAGATGCGCTTCTTTACTGTAGTTTCTCTTGATGAGCTGCGTATAAAGGTGCAGATAATTGTATTTCATTATAATTCATATATATTAATGGTTATGAATTTCTTAGCTTTACCACTTATAGTTGAAAGTAGGTACATAAATGAACGTTCTCCTACGCTTGTTTACTGCGGTTCACTGGGACATACTTGTCCTAGTAAACAGATGTAATAACTAAAAATCAAGTTTCCTTTTGTTTTGAATGAAGTATGACAATTCAAAAAATCTTATCCTTAAGATAAGCCCTTTATTCACGCATGCTGAAAAGTTTTTGAAATTAATTTACCAATGGTTTTAATTTCAACCGGGAAAGGTTAAAACCTTCATCATGTACATTAGTTTTATTTATTCCTCTATCTGCAAATTTTTAACAAAATTTGTAAAAAAGGTGACTAGAAGTTTAAAAAAGCATTCATACCAGAGAAGCCAGTTGTTTTTTAACATATTTCTTTTGTCGAAAATTTTAGGCAAGAAAATCTACGGAAAACGGTAACAGCATTTAACTATCTATTTCATTTCACAACAATAATTGAAGAGAAATGTAGCGATACAACAAAATTGAACGTAAACGAAACAATTTTTTACATTGTATTTTTTATTTATTTACTTAATAGAAAACATGAGTAAGGGCTGAAACATGTAGAAACAATTACACTACAATTTGAAAATCTATAAATTACGCAACGCCTATGAAAAGTGCCAAAGTTAGCAAAAGCTAATACACTTTTTAACGTTCATGAATGAGTCTTAATGAAACCTCCAGTTATGTAAATGGAAGTACAACCTAGAAGCCATGAACCTGCTGAGAAGTTCGTGAAATTTTCAATCGGGAATGATACGAAATACTTGGGGGTAGGAGAACCAATACCGGTGTGTGTCGTGTCACCGAGGGGTGTTATTCTGCAAGTGCTATTAATTAAAATAGTACATTTTTAGATGTTTTTATTTCTTGTGGTTGTACAAATTGTACAAATATCTGAAGTGAGGTAAATGTTATACTTGAACATAAGTCTCTGAAACAAGTGTTAAATGGAGTTCACACGAAAGGAATTATAGAACTTGATGTGGATAAAGATGAACCAATTAAGTTTTGAAGGAAAAATGGTTTTAATAGTATATGTGAGGTTTTGGATGAAAGTATGGAGTAATGCATTTCATTCTTTACGTGCAAACCAGTGAGGCATTAGAGTAGCTGTGAGCGAGAGAAGATAGAGGGATATATGGTGGCACAATTGAAACTAAAAGTGTATTCCAAACTGTTATAGGTTGTTGGAGGAGGCCATCATATGAGTGCGTGGAAATTTTTTACGGGAATGCGGCGGTCTCAACAATTATGTGTGGTGTAAAGGCAGCTAATTGTAATGTATGAGCAGATGATTACGATGTGTGAACTGATGATTGCGGCGTATAGATTGATGATTGCGGCGTATAGATTGATGATTGCGGTGAATAAGCAGAAGCTTATGGTGTTTAGACAGATGGTTGCGTTGTATAGACATATGAATGCGTTGTATAGACAGATGATTGCGGTGTATAAACATATGATTGCGGTGTATAGCAGATGATTGCGATGCATGGACATATGATGGCGATGTATAGACAGATGATTGCGGTGTATAGACTGATGGTTGCTGTGTATAGACAGCTGGTTGTAGTGTATAGACAGATGATTGCAGTGTATAGACTGATGATTGTGGTGAATAGAAATGATTGTGGTATATAGACAAATGATTGGGGTGTAGAGGAGGAGGCGATACCAGAGAGGAGGCGATATGCGTTCGTATGTGACACTAAATGTTTGAGGTGTTTCTCCAGAAAACGCGTTGCCTTATAGAGTTGAAATATCTATAGAATGAACGATGGCCTCATGCTGTATGTGGTTTATTAAAATTCAGTGCGTGAAAATGTCTTAAGGGTTAATTGAGGGAACTTGCAATCCCTGATTAAGGAAATTTTAATTTGATGAATTTGAAATATTGCTACACAATTGATGTGAGCAGTGAGTTTATGGGAGGAAGATGTATTGAAGGACATTTGAGTAAAGATTTGTTGCCTTAGTTGACACTAGCGACGCGGTTTGATTAGAATAGCTCCAATGATAGTTCAACCTAGCTAAATTTTCTTACTCTACTTTATCGAAACGTCGCTGCAACCTGATGATTGACAGAAAAAATTGACGAGCCCTGATTATAACACATTCATATTTTGAAGATGAACTATCCTTTCTTTGATTGCTATGGCATCTTACGATCATTGGTTATTAATTTTATTAACACCATTGCATCTTATAATAACACCATTTTAATTTCATTTTCGACATTGCACTTAATGATCATTAGCTATTATCTTTATGACCGCAAATGCATCATATGATCATTACCTAAGCATTTTTTAATTACTAATGCATCAAAGGATCACCAATGCATCCATCAGTTCATTTTTATTTTTAAACACGTTCCTTGTACGATCATAACGTTCAACAAACCAGGAGAAGGGAGAACTTCATGGGCCCTGTGGGAAGAGAATGGCTCAACGAGGAGAAAAAATATTCGGTCTCATTCAGATCTAAATTTAATATGAAACGACATTATGGGAAAAATACAACACGAGGCTATGAGAGCCCTTGTTCTGTTGGCTATTGATGGATGATATATTAGCGCACGGATGAAATTATAAATGAGATAACTGCGTAAATGTTCAGGAGAGGACCATAATCGATTTTCCACTTTTCGGTCTAAACATAGCTAATTAGATGTAAATGAACAATTTTTCTTCTATGCACTTTCCGTCGCTAAAGAGTTTTAACGAGTTATAGCGGTAAATTACTGACCGCAACTCTAGTGTTTGAAGCAGAAAGTAATTCATCGAACGCGTCGGATGGCAACACTACAATGAACTCTCCCTTCCGGCGCGCTCGAATGATCGAGCGCATTCCCGCCATCTAAGACGAAAGTTAACATACTGCTATAACTCGTTATTTTTGGGTGATAATTTCTATTGTGTTATTAACTAAAAGATCCTAGAAGTGGGTTCAGGCTCCGCGGGGCCGGCAAATAATAAATTAAAAAGTACTCAAACAACCTCTACCCAAACTAAACCTACCGCTATAACTCGTTCAATACTAATTTGCGGCGAAAAATGCATAGAAGAAAAGTTGTTTATTTCGATCTAATTAGCTATCTTTAGGCACCGAAAAGTGGAAAATCGGTTATGGTCTTCTCCTGAACATTTACCGATAACTGTCGCTAACTTGTGAGGAAGAAAAGCGATTTGCTATTCTTTACCTTAGAAATTCGTTAGAGAAATTTAAAACTCACAATAATTTAGAAAATCCAAGTAAAAGCCACCAAATTTAAAAGGCCATCGAGAAAAAGTAAAATGCTAAGACCTCAGCGTTGTATGACAAAACCAACCCACAATTAACATCGCAATAGCCCTTTGGCCAAATACAAAACATCAATAGTAGCCGGAGACATTGATATGTAAGCTCTGTTTGTTCTTTGTGCTATATTTGCTAGTAATTCTACAGATACTTGTTTCTAAATTGTTAAACATCAATATTAGCAATCTTCATGGCACTGACAATTGCAGAAAATGACTTGAAATGCATTTTAAAACTAAGAAGCCATATTTTCTGTTGTTCACTTTAAAGGATGCCTTGCGCCAGTGGTAAGCGCAAAGAATTATTTTGCGCGTTTTGAAAGGCAAATAATGAGGAGCTAATTTATTTTTTGATACTTAGAACATAGGTAGAGAAGATAGACTCTAAATAGAGTTCTTTATAAGGATTATGCGACGCACAACAACTTAAGTTTATGTAACTCATAATTACTAAAAACACGCAGCTCACACGAACTCAAGTTACTGCTTACTGAGGCCAACACTGAAGAAAAACCCGTAATTAAATAAATCATGGTCGAGAGAATGAAAGCAGAAAAAATGAAACAACTTTTGATTGGTATTTCGACTAATGCATGATCTGATTTAGCAAAAAGCCTCAAAGGTGAGTGTCGAGTTCTCACGGGTGTCTATTTTAGTCCTTCAGCGAGTTTGACAGGAAATTTTTAAAGCGTACTGCAGGGAACCTCCTTGGGCCGTCAGTCGCAGCCGAGGTGTTGGTTACGGCTTTTATAGTAGATGAATCTTCCTGTCTAGGCAGATTACTTCAAAAATGAATCTCAGTACTTGGCTGGATCATTAGTAAGCACCGGCGTTGATACCATGCGTAGCTTAAAAATTAAACTCCTTTCAAGAGTTGTAGATAATCAGGAGATTTTATCCAAAGTATATCTTTATTCGGAGATGGAATGACAAAAGTACAATTCGTAAAAGTCGCCGAAAATTGGGAAGCGAAGTTCTCGAAATCACAAAAACGCTTCTCTCTATTTTTCAAATGATGGACCTATAAGCGGCCGCGTATCCTAGTTACGCGGGAGCAATACAATATTATTTTATTTATAGGTTTGAGCTGCGACATAAAATTGGTCGCAGCAGCTCTTACTACTTTTATACACAAGAATTTGAGATCTATTTAAATCTTTCTTCCTCTCTTTATCTCTAGACCTCCGCTAGCAATCTCGTTTACCCATAACTAGGCTACATTTGTACAGGACCTCGCTGCATCTTGACATCCCCACCCTTGGTGAAGCTTTTACTTCAGTCAAAGCTTGAGGAGGTATGTACAAATAGGCCCCAAACCTATGATATTTGTGGCTTGGACATGGGGCTATCCTCCTGATTTATTCTAGAATTTTTTTTACGTTTAGGCCCCCTATTGTTAACCCCAATTGGAAAATAGTTGGTCTAGATGCTGATTTATATAGCCGCAAGGTTACAGTACATGAAATTACAAATTATCGTGGGCCAGGGTAATTTCTTCACTCTTCTATGGGGGCACGGGATAAAAAGTCTGCCAAGTGGTACCTTTTTCCCTCGATATGTTCGGCTTTAAACGTAAATAGGCTGAAGTAAATGGCCCATCTCTTGAGGCGTGGATTTAGTTTATCTGCCTGATCTAGGTAGAGTAATGGCTGATGATCGGTCTGTAGGACGAATTCCCGGCCGTATACATAAACCTCAAATTTTTGGAGGGCCCAATAAATTGCCAACGCCTCTTTCTCGATCGTAGAGTATTGCTGTTCTGCGGATTCTAGCCGTCGCGAAGCATAGGCGACGGGCGCATACTGTCGAAAATCCGCTTTACTGGGTTGTAGTAGTACCGCCCCTAAGCCGGTCTGGGATGCGTCGGTCCGTAATATGAACGGAGCATCGGTATCAGGGAGTTGCAACACCGGTTGCTTGGTGAGTGCGGTTCGCAGTTGCTCGAACGCTTCTTGGGCGATGTCCGTCCATGGTATCTCCTCGGGGGAGTTTTTTCGTAGAAAATCTTGTAACGGGGCTGCGCGGTCGGAAAATTTAGGAATGAAATTTTGATAATACCCTACGCTTCCCAGAAAACTTCGCAGTTCCGGTTTAGTTTTAGGTAACGCTGCTTTTGCTAGGGCTTTAGTTCGTTCCTCCAAAGGTCGGAGCTGATCACTGCTGAGTTGGTAACCTAGGTACTGCAGGTTGGCGTAGCCAAACGCGCATTTGGAGGGTTTGGCATGTAATCCATGAGTTTCCAAGGCTCTGAGTAGACCCCGGAGCGCTGCTACATGTTCTTCCCAGCTACTCGACGCGACCAACAGGTCGTCCATGTACACCTCCGTGTCCTTCAACCCTTGGGTTACCTTTCGGACTAGGCGTGAGAACGTCGCGGGGGCGTTTGCTAAGCCAAAAGGCATAACTTTAAATTCGAAGAGGCCTGTTCGTGTTTTAAATGCGGTGTATGCGCACGAATTTTCCTGTAGGGGTACCTGCCAATATCCACTGGTAAGGTCTATTTTGCTAAACACTGTTTTCCCTGCTAGCCGGGTAAAATTGCGGAAATATCGGCTATAGGTTCGGCGTCAAAGATCGTCTGCCTGTTCAGATGTCTACAGTCTAGGCAGAACCTGTGGCTGCCGTCCTTTTTCTTAACTGCTAAGAGCGGGGAATAATGTGGGGATTGGGAGGGAGTCACAATGCCTAGCTGCAACCACTTTTCTAGATCTCTCCTTAGTTGTGGCTCTAGCGACAACGGCAATGGATAGGTGTGTTGTAATCGTACCTCCGTGGGCTCTTTCAATTTGATCTCGTGACTAACGGTGGAAGTTTTACCGGGGGTATCCGTAAAAATATGGGCCTGTTCTTGTAGTAGTTTCTGTAGTTGCTCTCGCTGCTGGTCGCTTAGTTGCGGATTAAGGTCGCAGTCTATAATACTCTCCCCTATGATCTGCGGAATTTCCGGCGTACGTTGATCTAACGCTTCTCCTTCTCCAGGGTATTCTACCGCTAAACATGCCGCGGAGAATGCTTCCTCTACCGTTTCGCTTTCCGTTTCTTCGGGATCGGCATTTGCTTCTTGCTGATTTATTGTGCAGGCGTTCGGCTGCTGGTATTTCCGTTGGAGATTTATGTGGTATACTTTCTCCTCTTTCCCGACGGTTACCCGGTACGTGTGTGTTCCCAATTTCTGGCTAATTATATGGGGACCTTGCCATGCCATGGTAAGCTTGTTAGTGGAGTCTGGTTTGAAGACTAAAACCTGGTCTCCTTTTTTCCAGGACACGCACTCTGTAATGCTTACCCACCCGTTGGTGTGCTTTTTCCTGACTAGTTCTCAAATTTTTTTGAGCTAGCTCGCACGTTTCTTTGAGTTTCTGCCGCATGTCCATCAGGTACTGGGCGGCATTGCGATCGGTTTCTGCGGGTTCCGGAACTACCCAGCATTCTTTTAATATGGCTAGTGGTCCGCGGACTTGATGTCCGTAAATCAATTCGAATGGCGAGAACCCGGTCGCAGCTTGTGGTGCTTCTCGATACGCAAATAATACTGCGGGTAAGTACAAATCCCAGTCTCTGGGTTTTTCTGTTGCCAGTTTTCTTAACATTGTCTTCAACGTCCCATTAAACCGTTCCACAATTCCGTTCGATTGCGAATGGTATAGTGGGGTACGCCTATGTTTGATTAGAAGCTCTCAAAGGTCTCAGCGGTGAATTGTTTACCGTTGTCGGTGGTGAGAGTGTGCGGATACCCTACTCTAGTACAAATCTCGTTTAACGCGATGGCTATTGTTTCAGCATCGATGTGCCGGAGGGGAGTTGCATCTGCATAACGGGTTGCCTGGTCTACGACCGTCAGTACATAGCGGTTTCCTCGAGCAGACGCGGGCTGAATGGGACCAATTAGATCGACACTCAGAGCTGCAAAAGGCGTTCCGGTGATGGCGGGCATGGTGGGAATGGCTCGTGCGGGTCGTGCGGGTGCGCGTTTTTGGCATTCGTGGCACGAGTGGCAATACTTCATAATATCGGTGGCTATTGAGGGCCGATAAAATTCTCGTTCTATGCGGGCCTGTGTTTTCTTTTGCGAGTAGTGCCCCGCTAGTGGGTTATCGTGGCCCATTTTAAGAATTTGGCCTCGTAGAATAGCAGGGACCATCACCTGAAGGTTGTTGTGTTCTCCGTGCGTGGTGCGGCAATACAGGATGGAGTCCCGTAATTCATAAGCTCGGATGTCGCGCCTCCTAGTCTTTTCTTCTATGCCTTGCTCTGCTTTCTTGAATGCTTTCTGTAGGGTGGGGCATTCTCGTTGCAACCTGGCTAAATCTGCTCTGTTTGTCGGTTGTGGTGTGAATTCGAACTCCCTCTCGTTATTTTCGGCTTGTTTATTGATTTGTTGTGCGGCTGATCTGGTGGTCATATGATGTACCGTCACCGCGGGTTCTTGCTCCAGCACTTCAGTGTTTGGCTCCTCAAATGAACTAGTTCCTGGTACACGCCCAAGGATGACATCGTGGGACAGATTTTTCATGAGGACTACCGTAGCCTCTCCTCGGTAGTACGGACATTCTAATCGTATGCGGGCCATAGGTGCTCTTATGGCGTGATTATCGGCCATACGTACTTGGATCACGGTGGGTAGTCGCGCGTTCTTGGGCACAAAATGTTTTTTTACAAAGATGGCATTAGCTCCTCCATCTAGCGGGACGTCTACCTTGTGATTCCCGACGCTTCCTGAGCATGTCTTTAGCTGTCCTATTAGTAATTTATTACCGGAAGCAAGGTGATTGCATTCCACTGGCGCTATCTCCTCCTCCTTGTTTTCTTCATACTCTTCGTCTAAAACTAAAGCATTCACTTGAGCGGAAGTGCTAGGCCTTGCCGACTCTGGTCTGCGCTGCTCGTTCCTAAATTGCGGTGTCTCTCTACACTGGGCAGTGGTGTGATCTGCGTTTGGTCCGTGCCTCTGGCAATAGTAGTTCCGCCAACCGTGGTGGTTGGTTTCCGGGAAGCGTGTCCCCATGTTTCGCGGGTTGTTGCTTGCCATGGGTCGTGGAACAACGGATTTTTCGAAGCCTGGTTTGGCATGATTGTTGAATCCATAAGTTTTATTTGTGCCAGGTTTTGTAGTTCCGGCCCCGTTCTTACCAATTTGGTTCTGCATTTCTGTTCCCGGTGTTTTGGTTTTTCCTTGACACAGTTGCTGGAGGGACAGATGAGGTCGAGCTTGGAGGTATTTATCACCTTGCTCGCCCATCGTCGGAATATCGATCCCTCCCCGGTCTTTGATGTGGATCGCGATGTGACCTGGCAGCACTTCATATGCCCGGTCTATCAATAGAAAGTCTCTTAATGCCGCGTAGGTGGGTGCGACTTCGCTTCCTCTTATCCAGGCATCGAAAGCCTGTTCTAGTCTCCGAAGGAACCTGCTCATATTATCTCCTTCGTCCGGAGTAACTTGGTAAAAGGTTTCCCGGAGTTTTGAAGGTGTCACTCGGTGGGCTCCTAACAGTAGGTTTTTGATTTCTTCCAGTTGATATCGGTCTTCTGCGGGCAAGGTCTCTATGAGCCGTCGCTCTTTTGGGGTTACTAAGGTTTCTATCGTCTGGACCTGTTCCACGTCCGTACTGCCCATAGCTCGTCCATATTGCTCTATCCTCTTGAGGAATTCCTGCATCCCTTCGTGTTTAGGGTCAAAAGGAGGCGGTTTTGGAAGGTTCGGAGTCCTTCCATGGGGCTCATGTACCTCTCTCCGCTGCTGGAGTTGCAATATTTGGAGCTCGTGCTCCCGTGCTCTGATTCGTTCCTCCCGTTCTAGTTCAAAGGCACGTTCTGCTCTCTCACGCGCCTCCTGCGCTTCTTGTTTGGCTCGGTCATTCTCCTCCAGAGTTCTTAGCCGTCCTAGGAATACTTCTCGATATTCACCGTCTCCGGGGTGGAGTCCTAATGCCTCAGCATACTCCCGGGCTTTGTGTACTTGATCGTCCATCTTACTGGTGAGATCGTCGCGGCTGGTTGTGAATGTGTTCTTCTGCCGGATGATTCGCTAGTCTTTGCTAGTTCTCTTTGAGGTCGTGGCCCCACGTTGGGCGCCAATATTGTCGAGTTCTCACGGGTGTCTATTTTAGTCCTTCAGCGAGTTCGACAGGAAATTTTTAAAGCGTACTGCAGGGAACCTCCTTGGGCCGTCAGTCGCAGCCGAGGTGTTGGTTACGGCTTTTATAGTAGATGAATCTTCCTGTCTAGGCAGATTACTTCAAAAATGAATCTCAGTACTTGGCTGGATCATTAGTAAGCACCGGCGTTGATACCATGCGTAGCTTAAAAATTAAACTCCTTTCAAGAGTTGTAGATAATCAGGAGACTTTATCCAAAGTATATCTTTATTCGGAGATGGAATGACAAAAGTACAATTCGTAAAAGTCGCCGAAACTTGGGAAGCGAAGTTCTCGAAATCACAAAAACGCTTCTCTCTATTTTTCAAATGATGGACCTATAAGCGGCCGCGTATCCTAGTTACGCGGGAGCAATACAATATTATTTTATTTATAGGTTTGAGCTGCGACATAAAATTGGTCGCAGCAGCTCTTACTACTTTTATACACAAGAATTTGAGATCTATTTAAATCTTTCTTCCTCTCTTTATCTCTAGACCTCCGCTAGCAATCTCGTTTACCCATAACTAGGCTACATTTGTACAGGACCTCGCTGCATCTTGACAGTGAGCATGAAGTTCTTATTAACGAATGTGATTTCAAATGTACTTTGATTCACGTTTAGCAATATAGCACCTATTTTATCAAACAGTAAAACTAAAAGTTCAATGAAAGAGACACATATAGCGATGTAACTCATAAAACCTAGAAACACAGCCTTGGAGTGGCGAATTTTCACTGGCATCGAAAGAAATTGCTTCTGAATCAAGACGAGGGGCTGTTCATGTTTGTCAGGCGGTAGTTCGCCAGGAAGAACTCTAGGCAACAGTCTATCGCTTGATAAATTTACCCCTTCAAAATTAAACGATGAAAGCATTCAATGAACCGCACTCAGGAAATCAGCGTAAATGTATTTCGATTTTATCTAAAAATTCAACCCTAAGCTCTTGTACTCTTCCCATCGTTGACGACTGCAACCGGCAAGTCTCGCAGCGTTTCGGAACTGTAAAAAAATGGAAGACAATAATTGAACGAGAAAGCTGAAAAATACTCTACTTACGGCACATAAAAAATATAGAAAGGTGCCTTACGGAATCTTACTTCAAGTTCACATGAGATGTTCCAGTTGCTGGAGCAGGAACCCAGTTAGGCATAACGTTTTTCTTCATGCAACTCATCACTATGGCCATGAGCAGAAAAGTTCCAAAGAACACGGCGGTTGCAATCCCGATGATTGCACCAGTGGAGAGCCTGTTGCTCTCCTCCACTGAAGAGTTAGTAGCTGCATAGCTTCCCTGTGCATCCGCAGCCAGTGTTGAGAAATCACCTTCCGCTGCCTCACCTAATTTACCCGTGTTGCCCTGCAAAAAAAGACTGAGGCTTATTTCCACACTGCAATATCGCCACAAGAGTATGGTGTTTTCAGTCAACGATCGCTAATTTACAAAATAGATTTTGGATTTTTCAAAATCTTTGGGAATTTTTGAAGTTTAGAGATATTTTGGAATTTTGCGTTTACGCAAAATTGCCACTCACGAAGCTTCTGTACCGTTAGATTTTTTGCCTATCTCAGATTACGTGCGATTTTTTTGCAGTTGAAAAGCAGATCATGAATATTTCAAATTCTCAAATCCCTTTTTTTGAATAAAATGTTCTCCGGCCCCAACTGCCTCTCTAATATACTATAAAATTACACAAGCCATTTCGTTGTCTTATTATAAGAGTAAATGAATCACACAACTGAAGAAACTCCTACACTCAAAGTTTTGTGTAACGGTAGAGTTATTCTCTCCGACATTCACTCCTTCGCTTACATACATGCACATACCTGCACAGTGACGTGGTACTCCGTGTCCGAGACAAGATCGTCAATATAATAGTTGTACTCGAGAATGTGTTGTCGCGCAGCCACCTCCGCGCTGCCTCCCTCACTGGAGCCCTGCACGTTCCAGTTGACGAGGTAAGAGATGACCACACCGTTCGCCTGAGCTGGCTGCTCCCACTGGATGCTGAGCGACGAGCTGCTGGCTCCCAGCAACACCAAGTTTTGGGGCGGGCTGGGAGCTGCGTCGTCAAATGCGATTATTTTTTTTGCGAGACTCGTATTGCATCAATTAGTTGTGCTTAGATGGGCAGTTGTAGATCATTTCAGGGATGATTATTGCAGATTATTTAATGAGATTAATTTTGCGGTGCGCGGCTCGTATTGCATCAATCAGTTGTGCTAGATGATCATGAGACAATGGACGAGAATGGGTAATGGAACGAAGATAGAGAATAATAAGACGACTTGATGGCATAAAAATTGGACGCCTGAAATATAGGCAATAAGGACTGTAGGAGTCAATCGTATTTGCGGTAGCATTGGCTGCTGATTTGAAAGAAAACGAGACTAATTTTTTAACAGTCATTTTTGAAACAGACAGCAAAAATTGAGCAGTAAAAAAGGAAGAGTGTTTCCAGATTCATTATGTCTGCTCAGAAGTGTCTCCATCGTCTTCAGATGTGTTTGTTGCTTCAGGAAATTATCGACGCCTCATAATCTACTATCGTACCTGTCATGCAAGCATCAAATCGAATCAATGAAATACTATTGTCAATAAAAGACAAACTTAGTAAGCCATCCTCGTGTGAAACGAATGTAACAGAAACGAAAATTATCCCGTGGATATATGATTATATACTCGTATTCGTAAACTTATAACACACACACAACGGGTGGTACTGAAAATAGAAATTCTGCTGATGGAAGAAGGAAAAATTATAAACTAGTTAATAAAACCATTCATTCAGAAATTATAGCTATTGATTTGAACTCAATCTAATTCATCCACTAGATTCGCAAATGTAAGAATGACTGATGTATTCGACTCAAATTCATCGACGCCACTGGCAAATGACAGAAAACATCAAGCATGAGTCACACAAATAAGCCGGAGCACAGTCTTAAAATTGTTAATACAACTTTTCACAGTTGAATTCAAATTACCATTCAACTATGATGGCTCGTGTACTCGCAAGTAACTTTACTTTTACACGAATATATTCTATGCATTACGATATACGCTCTTCACTCACCTGCCTGCTCCGTTACGATGTTGCATGTCATAGAGTTTCCGACGAGGATATCATTTATATTTGCTTTCAGTTCGAAGCTGTAAAATGAGAGAGGCACAGGGTTTTCTATCACGTATTCAGTTTCCGTTCCTGCAACGGTGGTGGTGTTGCTGAATTCCTCTTCTGACCACAACACGGTCGTCACAGACGAGAGGACGTAGTTAGCAATGTCGCAATCTGACTTGTTCCACTTCACGTGCAGACTCAAGTCTTGCGAGTTTTGGGAGCAGGTCACTGTGAATTCTGGTTAGAGTAAAAATATGTTTATTTAAGGTTTTTGTGCTCCGTTTATTAATTTTAGTGTTCCAGAATTCATTTTGAGGAAATAAATTGAAAAAAGACGATAATTACTACAACTTTCATGATTACAAGAATGAATTTTCCTCACGAATGTCTTCAGAAATCAACTCGTAAAATTTGACCAGCTTGCACACTGATTTTTCGGGTGTTTTACTCGTTAAAATTTCAAAGGGTAAAGTAAAGAATACAATTTTGAGCATCACTCTCCAATTTAACGACGCCATAAGCCAATATCATCAACTTCATTCAAAAGCAAATGAACTATAATCTAAGTGGTAATTTGAGATACGTTGCGAAAGCTGAAACCTTGACATAAGGTTTTTCATCAATGTCATTGCGAGGTTAAAAACTAGGCAACGTTTGCTAACTGCGTTCGCAAGGAGTGGCTTCATGTTAACCTGGGCTTGGGAAATTGAATATGCAGATCAATAGTAACTTGGATGTTCTTATGCAAAAATAATATATGCATATATGTATTTACATATATATATATGCATATGCATAGATATTTTTACACATAATTTGTTTAATAAAGATTAAAAAATAGTAGTTAAAACGAACGACACTCCTATCTAGCACTTAATTTCGTTTTACGTAGTATTTAGTCGGGAGTAATTCAGTTCACAGTCGTCTGCAGTCGCACAACACACTCACCTTTAAAATCCGTTACCCCCTCAGTGACGGCTTTATCTCCCACACCAGCGGCGTTTTTGGCAGCCACGTTGACTGTATAGGCAGTGCATGGCTGCAGGCCCCCGATGGTGAAAGACAACTCGGATGCGCTTGTGTCGTGGTTGCCAACCTCAGCTCCGTCTGTGAACCACTGTACGAAGTAGCCTAGGATTTCTCCGTTCGCGTTCTCAGGTGCCTTCCACGCGGTGCTCAGACTCGCCGCTGTTTGTGCCGTGACTCTGAAGTCCACAGGCGCTGAGGGCACTGATGGACAAGGTAAGATGTCAAATAGGGTAGGGCAAGGGGTCAAATTTGGCAAGGCAAGCTGTCAAATTGGGCAAGGCAAGCTTTCAAATTAGGCAGGGCAAGCTGTCAAGCTGGACAAGGCAAGCTGTCAAGCTGGACAAGGCAAGCTGTTAAATTGGGCAAGGCAAGCTGTCAAATTGGGCAGGAGCAGTGGAAATATGAGGGTAGAAAAAGAATAAGAAAGGACTGGGGTATTGCTAACACGTGATATTTTCAGGGTCTGCTTATGTTTACTTTGCTTGACCAGAACTAGAATGAGCGAGATAGCTATTTCACCATTAATACAATTAGTTTCAGAAAAATGAACATTATTTCAGTTTACAAGGAATAATTCGAATTATATAAGAATACGATCGGAACTAACTCACCATCTGCCTTCGTCGCAACGCTGCACTGAGCTGCCTCTCCGTAGTCGCCGTCGGCGGCTGCGGCCTTGATTTCAAAAGAGTAATTCGAATAAGGAACCAGGGTTTGGACCACGTGAGTCAAATTACTGGCAGTGGTCACTTCAGTGATGTTGGTGTATGACAAGCCCGACCAGATAACGTAGGTGGAGGAGGTGATAACGTACTTGACCACGGTGCAGGTGGAGGGCAAAGAGGGAGCGGACCAGGTCACCTCGATCTTTGAGTTCTCTGTTTCCGTGCAGGAGACAGCTTCCGGAGCTGCTGAGATGGACGGCTCGCTGATTTATTCGTAGTGTTGTAGTAATGTAATTGTGCGAATATAATTGTATAATAGTTATGTAATTGTGATAAAATAGTACGTCTGTACGCACTCGCATCTAGCAGGCAGAGCTTTGCATGCTCGGACTAAAGTGTTGTGCTTTCTTTGTCTAAGAAAACTAGTACAGATGACGAAAGTTTAACTGACTTCAATAATTTTTTAAATTAAATCTGTGGATGTAGTTGATTGCGAATGTAACAAGAACAAGTGTCGATCTTAACATAACTATTGTCTTACCTATAATTTCTAATCGCGTGAAATCTCTGGCATTATTATGATTATTTTAGTTAATTTTATAGTGATGACGATGTGAGAAATTTGTCCTCTTAAAAAACAGGTGAATGCGACTTAATTGGCACTGAAATAGCTAAATACACGGAGAAGGTAAATTTTTTTTCTCGAGACTTACAATTTCCTTCTATTCAGGGACAACTAACTTAGAACTTTGTGCACTGACCTCCAGTAGTAGCACAGGAGTTCTTATGGAGCGAGATGCCGTCTGGCGTTGAACGGAGTTTTGCCCAGATAGTATTGCGCACACCCTCCCACATGGAGCGCTGGGGGGTGACTGCCACATTTGCTCCAACTCCAAGTCCTGTAGACACTCGAGACTCAGTGAAGTGCTATAAAAACTGAGGATGCTCTGTTCCAATCAATCAAGCCTGATACATATCACCTCGTACATTAGCTTCTCAAATGCTTATAACTAACACCAGGACGCAAAGACGGTTACCCTCGGCCATGCCGGTACCCATTTCCGACACCAGGGTAAAGTGGGGAATTCTGGCTGAGTTCTTCTTTTTTTCCCAACGGGGAGAAATCACCGGGCAGCACTGCTGGGATTTGAACTCCCGACACCTTTCTGTGAAGGATTCGTTCTTAACCACTCGGCCACGGTGACCACTACAAGATGTTTTTATGGGATGCCAGCTCATATATGTCGTTAAAATTAACCGATATTTGGCTTAGGGTACCTGGTTTTCCTTATTGTAACTGAAAATTGCTTCAAAAATTATATGACATTAATATGATATTCTTTGATACTTTCCTAGTATACATAAATATGTGACTATAACCTTTTGGAGTTTAAAGAAAAATTTGCATAATGGTAACAATACATGATGCTTCTAAATTGAACAATGCATGTAGTTTTTAGCCTTCACAACTTCTGCAATTGCTGATGGCCAAACTATCTTCATTTGGTCTACTGATTGAAGCAAAAAATGATTAGCTACACAGAAAGTCGTGTGCCAGCTACTTGACCTTCTAGCTCTTAGGGAGCTACTGCACAGACAATGCTTTGGAGACTAGAATCAGGTGTGCGTTTTTGGGAAGCGCTCTCTCACTCTTAGATGATCGTCACTGAAGCTGCACTCGCGAGCAGCAGCTTCGTAGAATTCAAAAGACTTGGACATATTCTACCGTGAAAGAATCTTACACAAGAGCTACGTAAAAGACAACGTTTGAAGGGGAAGCATTCCCAGTCAAACTTTTTCGCCGGAGCATGCATGTTTTTTGCCGCCTAGGCGATTTAATTACTTGAGTGGCGAAAAACATGCATGCAAGTGGTGAAAATGTTAGACTGGGTTCTTAGTTGAATGTTTAGCTTTGTTTCGATCAGTCTCCTTTTCGGTCACGGATCAGTGTTGCGGGGTTCTACTCGGTAGATATGTTTCTCTTGTTAAATAAAAGAATCTGTGTCATGTGCCTACCAGACAACAGGGAATGCTAATTAATTTCAGCTCTTCAACATGTTTCCCATTTTTAAAGTGAGGCAAGGGTATTCCATCGTTGAGACTATAAATGTACCACACGGCGTGTTTTTTGCATTCGGTGTCTAAATTGAGCTTACATTTTACCGAATAACTTTTGATAAAAGTATCTTTTTGCATCGAAACATACAATTAAAGTCACAAATTATGATTTCATGTTGCAAGATTTCGAAAGAGCGTCCTGAACTTCATGCTTCACCCACTGATTAGAATAGGAAACTTTATCAATAACATCTTGCACATCATTAACATGTTGCATATAATTAACATCTTGCATATCATTAACCTAGGGCGTATCATTAACCTCGGGCGTATCATTAACATCGGGCATATCATTAACATCTTACGTATCATTAACATCTTCCATATCATTAACATATTGCACATCATTAACATCTTGCATATCATTAACATCTTGCATATCATCAACATCTTGCATATCATTAACATCTTGCATATCATTAACAGATTGCACATCATTAACATCTTGCATATCATTAACATCTTGCATATCAATAACATCTTGCATATCATTAACATCTTGCATATCATTAACATCTTGCATATCATTAACATCTTGCATATCATTAACATCTTGCATATCATTAACATATTGCACATCATTAACATCTTGCATATCATTAACATATTGCACATCATTAACATCTTGCATATCATTAACATCTTGCATTTCATTAACATCTTGAAACTATCATTACCATCTTGCACATCATAAACTTCTTGCAAATCATTAACATCTTACATATCATCAACATCTTGCATATCATTACATATTGCATATCATTACATATTGCATATCATTAACCTCGGGCGTATCATCAACATACTGTAGGGCATACCATTAACATCGTTCATATCATTCACATCAGGCAGTCCACACCCGCCCAGCGGTCCCTGCTCAGCTTCTCACCTTGGCAGCTCATTGCGATGACCTGCAAAAATGAAGGCGAATGTAGTACAGTAAGTTTAGTTACAAATGAAACACAGAAAACAAATATCAAATATCTCAAATATCTCATTGACACACAGAAAATATATCGACGTGAAAATTCGCAAGCCATCGAACGTAAAGGTCAGCTAGGGTTTCACTCTTCATGTTGTGCGTGTGTGGTTGTTCAAGGCAGAGCTGCGTGAATTTGACGGTTTCCATCCTTCAGGTGTCGTATTGAAACTGTTGCGTTCTGTTGAATTGTCTTGCTATGTATTTATATCTTCGCGATTATCAAAATGTCGTCAGAATCAGGCAAGGAAGCGGTTTTCAACCATCTGTTAATTGTGTCTAGGCAAAGCCAATTTACTATTTGTGCCAATACCAATCCAATTTGATAATCGTGCCAATATAAAGCCAATTTATTATTTGTGTCAATACCAATCCAATTTGTTAATCGTGCCAATATAAAGCCAATTTATTATATGTGTCAACACAAGTTAATTTGCTAATTGTTTCAAAAAAGGTAATTTATTATTTTTGTCAATACTTTTCTGTACTTAGGATACAATAGAAGCATTTTAGTCACCTAAATTTAAATTATTAGAAATGGAATCTATGTTTAATCTACTAATTGATTCAGTGCTGAGCATTTAGTTGTACGCTGTTATCAACGCCAAATACATCCAACAACATTGAGCGTACGAGCTGAATGGCCGCCCTTATTGACAACACGAGTGCAGACGCTGGGTAACAAGCAAATTCTATGATCTGTTTTTGCTAACGAACATTTAGTGTCTGTCAGTGACAGCTGTCAATTCCTCCTACATTTCCAGACCTGTTAATTTCCAGACATGTTCATTTCAAACCCTGTTCATATCCAAACTTGTTCATTTCCAGATTTGTTTATTTCCAGATCTGTTCTTTCTAGACCAGTTTATTTCCAGACCTGTTCATTTCCAAATCTGTTCATTTCCAAAACGGTTTATTCCAAGACATATTCATTTCCAAACTGGTTTATTTCCATACCTGTTCATTTTGAAGATTCTGAGTTTCCACGATTTATGCGATCGAACGGAGTTCAACGAATTGAAAACTTTTAGCTCATATAAGAAGAACGTGCACCAGAAAGTGAAATTCACGTTAAATATTTCAATTCAGAAGTAACGCAATGCGGGTTCAATGAGAACTGAGTCAATTGCACAAAAACTGTACTACTGCAGGTACACTGTCTTGGACGCATACAGTTCAATCGCGATTTGATTTTCATATCGACATTCGGTGAAGTAAGCAGTAACAATAATGAAATACTTCATTAGGTTTATTTTCTGGTGCGAACCCATTCTGCACTCACATTTATTGCGTATGAGCTCATTATTGACAAATTGAGAGGATTTGTAGCGCTGGCTGGCTTGATGTTCTGTGTTGTATTTCTATCTATTTGTTGTATTTAATTATGGACATGATGTCAAACCTTTGTTCTGCAGTAGATAGCGCTTTCTCTGTTATCACTTTTGTTTTTCGGCAGATCGATATGAGTTGAGACGATGAACTCATTCGCATGAGGAAGAATCAACACAAAGAATGTCCTCGTATGACCTTTGGTATAAAGTGAGTTTATATGAGTGGTTGAGCGCTACAGGTCACCAAGTACCATGGAGCTTTGAAGAAGACGCATTAAATGACTCGCTATGAATTTTTCCATTCGATTCCAGTGCCACAATGTAACATGTTTATGATGAGAAGACTCCCGAACGCACAAGGCACATGAAGAAACGCTTTTAGAAACGGCATAATTTTACAGACACATGTCTGTATAGCGTTGTGTCCGGCAGATCATTGCGTGCTACTTGACAAACCCAATACTCAACGGAGCAATAAGTAAATAAAGTTTAAATTTTTAAGTCTTACAACGAAATTTAGTGTGTTGTGTTCAAGGCTTGGTTTTGGAATGATCGATAAATTCCTACACTTTCTTCTAATTTAATTAATGAGAATATTTTGAAAAAGATGAACAACTTTACTCCAAATTTCATAATATCAAGTTATAGAAAAACTATTAAATAATAAAACATCGTAGACAATCTAGGTGTTATAAAATAAAATATAATTTTTATATAAACTAAGACATGTATTTTATAGAACCCTATTTGGCCAAGCTTTCAGAAAATAAGGTTGGATGTATTTTTGGAAAATGAGACTTTTGAAATAATGACATTCAATTTCCCTAGATAGCCTCCGTTTTCTTTCGCAGTAAAAATCCCTCCAACACTCGCCCAGACAGAGAGAGTTTCATGTCACCAGCGGTAGTTGACTGAAATAGGATTTTATATCGAGGGTAGGGGGTGTAGGGAGCGATGAAATTAATTGTATTAGTGCACTCGTGTCATAGGTGAGAGCTTGTAATTAGTTTGCTAACGTAATGTTGTTTAGACTTAATTGGTATTGAAATCAGCAGCTAATTATAACTCGACGTTAGACTTTTTAGCAGACTAAGCAAAATTTTAATTTCACAGCATTTAATTTTAGTGAGTTTACAGGATTAATTAACTCAAAAAATGCCTTGGAAATATCTATGCATTAAGATTAGGATAGATATGTTCGTTTTAGCTTCCCTAACCACAACAAGGGTGTTCCTAATGAGGAAACGAAGAAGACAAGGGGAATCTGCGCTCAAAGCATGGTCCCACACCCTGCGCATACCAACAGCAAGATTGAAATAAGCTCATGAAACAACATAAAAGCTGAAGCAGAAATTAATAGGGGCTGAAATAAAAGACTACCGTCAACCAAAAATAATGGTCCGAAATAAAACAAAATGCCAATATTTTCCCACAAAAATGGGCTAATTAGCCTTCAGATAGGGACCTCCCATTTTCCTCTTGGAAGCACTAATTTCCGTAGATACCATTGTTGTTTCCATCTGAATGACGGCTACATTAAAAAAAATCACTTTTATTTACCAGGAGTGCCAGTGCCCAGGTGTGATCCTGTAACAGGTGCAAGCGAAGGCTCCTCATTGCTTCTCTTAGCGAATTTGTCGCTCAAACGTTATTAGTCGAACTTATAAATCTCGTGCAAAAATGTTATAAATTCACTTCGTTAACTAGTGTGTACGCAAAACACAATAACCTTTGCAAACATTATCCTTTAGTCACCACAACGTGTTCGACTCCTACAAACAACTTTATCCTTTAGTCACCGAAATGCGTTCGACAAGTTTCTGAAACGAATTTCGACTCGTACAAACTCGCACGCTGAAGCTCACTTGGTGTTATCACGGCGAGCACACCTGACACAATAGCGTGTACTCCTGCCCTGCTCCTGATGTATAGCTGCTATCACAACCCCGACGTCTTAGATCATCATGTCATCGAGTTGGCCATAGCGTGCTGTAATATTCTCATTATCTTTGCGGTTCTCGGAAATCAGGGAAGCAAAGTGAGATAAGAGTTTTTGTGGGGACTTCTTACTGTTCTTTTGGTAAGGAATGGTGGCTAACCTGTTCGATATGCTCTAAAAGGCAAGTTTTCGTTTCTAATTGACTTCACTTTTAAAGGGAAAACGCTAAAGATTTCAACGTTTTGTCACGCAGCATTGCATTGTCTGAAGCACGATTGACAGTTTTTACATTTATTCTCAGTTGTCTTGTCGTCACTCCTGTCGTCATGTATCGCTTAATGTGACAATTATTTTGGCGAGAAAACTCTGAATCTTGACAGCGTAAGCTCGATATAAAAAGATTAATTTCGCATATCTTATTGCACAACCGGCTGCAACATTATCTCGTTACCAGATAACCCAATTGTGGCATTCCTTGAGGAACAGATCACCTTACCATCATATTACTCGGTTACAAGCTTACCTGGTTACCATAGTACCTGGTCACCAGTTTACCTGGTTATCAAGTGAAATGGTCGTCATAATACCCAAATACTCGTACGCATGAATACCAGATTTCCATTAGTTAGTTAGAATTTCATCGGGGAACCGATGATTTATGCCGAGAATTTTCTTTTCACTTTCGTCTTTAGCTTGTGTCTGCAAGCAAAATCGAACTTTATTTTAATCTAGATTACTTTATTGGAGCTCATTGGAAATACAATATTTCGAGTTGCAAGTCATGGCATACAATATTAGAAGAAGGGAAACATGGCCTATTTGTCTGCTAATTTAAATATGAAATGTACGAGGAGTTCGTTAGACTCGAACTCAGGACTAGAGATCACTGCGCTATCGATCACCCTAAAAGGTGATCGAAGCACAACGAAAGCAATGTTTGGCACAGTGAAAGCAGGCGCACTGTCCTGACAGATATATTTTATTCCCATGTGTATCGAGAGCTCTAATAGTCCAGACCCGCCCAGACATTTATTTCATTTAAAATATTATTATAAGTATGAAAATTTTTTCTTTGAAACAATACATAATTTAAAAAAATGGGTAGAATTTGAGAATAAAAATTGTTAGATGAGCTAACTTCAAATATAAATTATGTGATGATCTGATCAATGATATGAATCAAATACGACATTATGAAAATGTTGGTCCTTGTAGGTACGAGCAGCGGGAGAATAGCAAAAAACAACAGTGACCCCAACTGCGCTCTCTATTTCAACTTTATCGCAAAATTAGATGGCAGAAGCTTTTTTTTATATTACACAACACAGCATGGGTAAACATTACTGGAACAGAAAATATCTCTGAAATATGTTGTCATTACCAATTTCGCCGAAATGTGGTCGCCTCCGACGAAATAAACAATTTTACTACATAAGATATGATGGATCTTTGTGCAGAAAATATTTTCTGTGCCGTAAGATTATTTATTAATATTTTCTGTGTTCCATGTCTATGCAAGAAACTCACGAAAACCTGGCGTCAATGCTCCATAATCCATCGTGTTAAGTTTCACCCAAACCATAGCGTCACATGCGCTCATGCTTCGTTTCCAATGAATCTGTAGCACTCATTTTTAAAATTACTCAGCATTTCACTTTTACTTATACAAGTATTTCCTTTAGCTTTGCTAAGAAAAATACTGAAACGGAAGACGAAACCGTTCAAAAGCTTCGATATTGAGCTCACTTAGTTCACGGGTTATTTACGATGTTGATGCATTGAATAAATATTTGTGAGCCCTGACAAGGTTTATGCTGATGCATTGAATAAATATTTGTGAGCCCTGACAAGGTTTATGCTGATGCATTGAATAAATATTTGTGAGCCCTGACAAGGTTTACCGTATGCAACATCATCCTCCTCAGGCGACGGCAGGACTTGCGATAGCTGAGCGCATGCGTGACTCATATTGTGGGTGAAAATAAACACAAATATTGGTCATAATGACTAAGTAAGCTATCATCATTCGACTAACATGTGTATTGTTTTAGTTTGTATAGTGATTGGTGAAGTGGCAGTCATGATTAAAAATTGACCGCGATATCCAAGATTTCATTTTGACATAACTGCTCGTTGATTGACGTAGTATGCCTCTGAGTAACAGAAAAAGTCTTTACCCATTAAAAAGGCTTAGGAATTACCAAACAGTTTTTAGACCATCAGAATTCAATTTCTCATTTTACTTTAAACCTGAGTGAAATACAACGCTTCTTCATTTCGCCAAAAGATTCATTTACCAGAGCAAATTTGTGAGCAGATCTTGATAGAAGAAAAGTAATTTAAAGTTTACAATTTATCTGTATCATGCAAGGTTTATTCCAATACACAGTCCGAACCAGCACCAAAAAGAGCTGGTAATCACTGAGACTGCTGGTACTTTAACCATTCTAGTACTGGTACTACGTTAGTTGAGTACTCGGGCTTCGGAAAACAAGCAAAAGGAGAGTACCAGCTCCCGATTAGCGCAAGAAACGAGTCAATAAAAGTACCAGGCTAGTGATAGGACCTAGGTCAGTACAAATAACATAGTATTAAAAGTACCACGGCACCACAAGTACCTGGCCAATACCAGTGAGAAGTCAGGTCCAGTTCCCGTTGAGTTCATTTATTTTTATTTTTTTCATAATTCAGGTCTTCAAAAACATTTGACATTCCTACAAATTAAACATAAAAATAGAATAACTTTTCTAAGAACGAAAGTGAATTATGTGATTTTTTGTCATACCGTAAAATCATTTAGTGTTCCAGTCGAAACAAATTTCTGCCATGTGAGCATCTCCATACCTCATTTCCAAAAGAATTTTGTCTTTTAGTTCTGAATTACTAGACAAGTTTACGCTACATTCTTCACGTTTTGCCCTTCGCACGAAAGAAATCGGCAGCGTTATTCCTGATATTGTACTTCTATACCTCGGAGCGCAATCACTCCACCATCATTCTGAGTTAGTGGCAGAATTTGATCGAGTTCTGGCATTGAGTTAAATTTGAAGTTAGCTCGTGCTCGTGTTCTCCTACCTTCACACTTCCCTCATCATTTAAATGCGTGTGTAGACGCTTTTGACATTCCTGCATGAGCGTTATTCAATCTTGGATCAACTAAGTACTTTGAATTTTTTGCTTCTAGCCAATCATTCTGCTGCTGTACGGAGTTTCTTTTGCTGTGGTCAAAGACATTAGTTCTCTTATTAATCTAGACTTTATTTTCATCATTAAAACGTAAATGCTAATCACTCCATACACTGTATTGCTCAAGGGATTATGGGGTATGCACACATCCATCTAACGTTACCACAGTTAAAGACTTTCTGTCGTTAGTTCTGGAACTTAATTTCTTTTTTCAATCTAAATTCTGGAACTAATAAAATGAGGGTTCGCAAACTTGTTTTGCGTTTCAATTTGGTGAGATCTAATTTGTGTACAAATTATCATTAATGTCATCATTGTTATTTCAATCAAGAAAGAGGCTAAAAATGCATATTCTGTAGCAGATAAAGTTAAAATAACAAACATCTTTAATTTCGAGCGCATTGTGTTGCTGTAGTTCACATCACACACAAGAACACCGTAAAAGTCGTAAGGAGCGCCGACCGCAACACCGGTCAAACTCGTTGTCTTGTGAAGTTGTGTTGGTTTGGCCAGGGGATATTTTCGGAACAAAATTCGCTAACTTGAGGGTGTAACGTTGAAGTATAAGGGTAAGTTGAGGGTATGAAGTTGAAGTATAAGGTTAAGTCGAAGTATATTGAGGATAAAAAGCGAACGCCTGTAACGCTCATTTATTTATTTCAAACAAGCGTTAAATTTGAAGTTAGTCTGAGAGAAGTATGAGGGTAGGGGAACACAAGCACGAGCTAACTTCAAATTTAACTCAAATCAAGTTCATTTCAGGCGTACACTTCCCTCAGGATGCATACATCTTGTTTAGTCAGATGGTCGATACGCCAACCTACATAAGTGGTGATCTTGCTCCTCGTCTTGCGAATGGCTTCGAGGGCAGAACGAAATCCGTTCGAGGGCACAACGAAATCCCATTTTGATTATTTTAGATACATTTTTTGAGGGTTGTCAGGCTAACGCTTCATTGCAGCGTAAATGAAACTATGAAGCTCGCAGAAATTTTACTTCCCTGCAATAGCAGCTAGCCCTAGCGACCACTAAAATCTTGGACCCAAACGTGAATTGTTGAATACTAGTGTACACGGCCAGTCAAAAATGATGAAATTCAGTACTTTCTTTAAATTATTTTTCCGGATAGTGATGACAAACAAACATATCCATCCTAATAGTCCCTGCGACTAAAATATTCTTGTACTTTTGCACTGATGAAACTCATATCACAGATACGATCATTAAGAATCCTTGAGAGCGTCGCAGAAAGACGGAAGAAACGGATACCAAACAAATGTATAAATAATAAAACACACCAAGGGTATTATTAGGTAAGAAGATACATGCAGCAAACCCGCGACAGATGTTAATTGGTCTCGATTACATATGGAAGTAAAAAGATCAATAATCATCGAAATGAAGAGGTAGAAATAAGTTTCATGTATAGAAAATAAGCAGGGAAATCGGACGAGAATGTACTGGGTGGGCCAGAAGTAACTGACCCTTTTATTTGCTAATGAAAGGAAAGTCCTATTTTATTTGGATGAATAACATTTTTATGGTTTATTTCGGAATCTGATTTACTCAGCTAGCAAATTAAAAGGGTCAGTTACTCCTGGCCCACACTGTTTTCGCTGTTACAGTTGACTGTTGGAGGAGGGCTGGAAGGCAGGGTTGGTGAAAAGAACAGAGTAAGATGGAGGTGCATCCATCTGTGCGGTGGACGGTGGGGGAGCAGGTGTGGGTGACTGCACGGGTATCTGGTGACCTGATGCTGGACTCAGCTGGAAGAGATCTGTTCGAAATGAAAGTTTCGAAATAAATTCATTTGCAGAAGCTGTTAATGGAAAAAATTCGGTTTTAAATTTCTAAGACACCTTAACAGATTTTCTGCACAATTTCGTTAATCTGTTTCGCATACGGTTAAAATCATCAGCTTTTCTTCAATGTTGTATATTTTTACATGTGAAGTGTATTGACAACAAGCTATCTGGTGTTACATGGAAACTATAACAAAATCCAACTTGAAAACCTCTTAAAAAAAGTGTAGAATTTAATTTTCCAATCAGATAGATTAAGCGAGACTTACTTCCAGCTGCTGTTCTATTTTCAATTTCAGTGAGGTACGTCGCAATGCACTTGTAGACGAACAGGTACTGACCCTGTAAAAATGAATTGTGAGTCTCAAAACCAAACTTTGGGTGGTTATTCATCAGATAATGACACTGTTACGCAATCAGGCAGAACTTCAAGTAGAAATGGTGAGCGAATGCATGTGTAAGAATTATTGAAATAAGAAAGTCGTAAACCAAATTTCTGAGAAGGCACAGTTGGAATGATAAGTTGAGCGGGTTGTTAGTTTTGTTTGATCCGCAACCTATTTCTGAGCATTTTAAATTGTTCTAAAGCAAAAGAGCTCACACGAAAGCATTCGTTCATATCTGAAATTCTGAAATTGAACATGATCGGTTAAGTTTGAAGTGATGATGCATATAATGGATAGTTCACCTAGAAGCTGTCATTCATATTTGAAACTATGATATTGTAGCATGATTGGTTTAGCTCGAAGTTATGATATTGTCAAAAGTACGGATGTGTTACAAACCTCGGTTTGGATGAGGCCCTGGCGAGCTTCCCTCATTTCCAGGATAGTGCGATCAACATCAAGAATTTCACCGCTCAGAGCTTTTTGTTGCAAGTTCCAGAGGGCGATGAACGTACCCGTCCTTCCGTCCCCAGCGCTGCAGCGAGATAAAATGACACCTGAAAACCTTGCTTAACACTTTGACAGCAATTCCTAAAACTGAAGTCCAACATTCAAATCAAATTTAAAGTCAATTGTCATAAGCCATTTTGAAATAGCAAACATTAATTGAATCATGCCCTCATTTAGATTTGATAAAGTATTTATGATAATTGAGTTTGCAACTACTGGTCGGCCAGCGCGTTATGAAAATCCTCTCCGTGGCCACCGGTGGAGCACATTGAGGTTAAAGTGTTAAGCTGGTGATGCTGTACTACCATTTGCAGTTTCCTATTTACTAGAATATTTGAAAGCACATAAAGACATTGTTTTGGATATGATATTCGCATTAGCACACTTAAGCAATATTGTATCTGATTGAATAAGTTTAACGCAAAAAACTCTTTCCATCACAGAAAAGTGTAAATTAAAGACACTAACATCCGCATGATGCTCTAGAGCACATGAGAATTTCACACACAACAAATATTAATTGAACACCACCTGCAGTGAACGAGGATCTTGTTTTCTGCAAAGTCTTCTGCCCTAACTCGATCCAGCAAGTGCAGTATCGCTGCCTGGCTCTCTGGAACGCCACGCTCTGGCCAGGGCGTGAAATGGAACTGCCTAATAACTCGCGGTGGATATTCCTGCGGACATACAAGAGGAACCGTCGGGTTAGTTGCACATTACCTGTATTCATAATAGTAAGTTATATGTACGTCACTAGTCCTATTCAAGCTCTTAGTATGATTTTCCGCACCTGCTGTTACATTCCATGAGCAGTTTCTGCAGGTTCGCACCTGCGGTTACATTCCATGAGCAGTTTCTGCAGGTTCGCACCTGCGGTTACATTCCATGAACAGTTTCTGCAGGTTCGCACCTGCGGTTACATTCCATGAGCAGTTTCTGCATTTTTGCACCTGCTGTTACATTACATGAGCAGTTTCTACAGGTTCGCATCTGCTGTTACATTCAATAAGTAGTTTCGAGCCTTGCAAAGCTCCAGTGATATGAAACTTTTCCGAACTCAGTTCTTTCCACATTGGGACTCGTGTTCGTTGTTAGTACGAAAACAATAAAACCAAGAAACTGAGCACGAGTTCCTATACCTGACAGGGTATAGGAACTCGTAAGGCATGGAAAGGAAGTGAGATTCTCTTAAAAATAATAAGGAAAAATGAAGTTGAAGTTAAAATTTATCAAGACGACCATATCCTACGGTGCAATAACGACAGAATAAAGAAGAATGTATCACTGAATTTCTCTCCATTTTGTCTCCATTTAATTAAATAAAACACTTTAATTTTCAACTCACGCCGTTCTGCAGCCCGAGCTCCCTCCTGCACTGTCCGGGCTCCAGAGCCGCGCTCCGCAGGCAGACGGAGAAGGCGCCGACACGCATCGAGTCGTCCGTAGAGTCCGGCCAGTACTGGCAGCATCTCGTCTGCGAACGGGAGCTGTGTGGTACTCTTGTGCGAGGTGTGAGATCGTACACCTGTGTGTTTGTGTGTCGCTCTAGTGCAAGGTGTGAGATCGTATACCTGTGTGTGTTTGTGTGTTGCTCTAGTGCAAGGTGTGAGATCGTATACCTGTGTGTGTTTGTGTGTTCCTCTAGTGCAAGGTGTGAGATCGTATACTTGTGTGTGTTTGTGTGTTGCTCTAGTGCAAGGTGTGAGATTGTATACTTGTGTGTGTTTGTGTGTTGCTCTAGTGCAAGGTGTGAGATCGTATACCTGTGTGTGTTTGTGTGTTGCTCTAGTGCAAGGTGTGAGATTGTATACTTGTGTGTGTTTGTGTGTTGCTCTAGTGCAAGGTGTGAGATCGTATACCTGTGTGTGTTTGTGTGTTGCTCTAGTGCAAGGTGTGAGATCGTATACGTGTGTGTGTTTGTGTGTTGCTCTATTGCAAAGTGTGAGATTGTATATTTGTGTGTGTTTGTGTGTTGCTCTAGTGCAAGGTGTGAGATCGTATACCTGTGTGTGTTTGTGTGTCGCTCTAGTGCAAGGTGTGAGATTGTATACTTGTGTGTGTTTGTGTGTCGCTCTAGCGCAAGGTGTGAGATCGTATACCTGTGTGTGTTTGTGTGTTGCTCTAGTGCAAGGTGTGAGATCGTATACTTGTGTGTGTTTGTGTGTTGCTCTAGTGCAAAGTGTGAGATTGTATACTTGTGTGTGTTTGTGTGTTGCTCTAGTGCAAGGTGTGAGATCGTATACCTGTGTGTGTTTGTGTGTTGCTCTAGTGCAAGGTGTGAGATCGTATACCTGTGTGTGTTTGTGTGTTGCTCTAGTGCAAGGCTTGAGATCATGTCAAATGGCTCAGTCGTTCGAAATAGGTTGCGATTCGTATTAATAGATTCCCAGAGAGGCTGTCCTTTCCCGCTTGTCCTAAACCTGCGGACTCTATTTGTTCTTGTTCTTACTTTTCTCACTTTTGAGAAAAATCGTGTAAGTGATTCATCATTTGAAAATAATAGTAATATAATATTACGGATATTGAGATTACGGCAACAGTACATATGCAAGACGCTAGAGAGTGAATTATTGCAGTAGAGAAGCTTCCGTTGAGGTAATTATTTTTTTGTAAGGATGTCTATCTACCTTGCAGAGATCAACGGCATCCTGTTCAAGCAAACTCTTACTTCAACTTCGAGTGAAATATCGTAAGTTGTGGCTAAATTCAAGTACACAATGTTCATGCCTTATTATCCTTCTATAAGTTCTTTATCTACCATAAGAAGATGAATGGAATGATTATCCAGTTCAAGCAAACTTTCTTATTTCATGTCCGAGTGAAGTAGCGCAAGTTGTGGTTAAATTCAAGCACACAGTGTTCATGCTTGTCTTGGGGCAATATTTCCTCTTGAATTAAGCATAGTACACAGAGTACCTCTCCATTCTCCTGACAGTTGGTGAGCATGACGATGAGGTTCACATTCTCCTGCCAGACCATTTCCCAGAAGTCTGCCAGCGTCACGTCAGTCGGTCCCTGAGACGCGATTATCTTCTGTCTGCCAGCACCGTCCTGGCAGCGTGACACAGAGAGCAGGGCGGTGCCAGGGTCAGTATGTGCTTGCTCAAATGCGATAGAAGATTATCGTTTCATATTAATTTTTGCTAACGTATTTTTAAAATAATTTATACTGATTCGAAAACAAAATTATCGTCTCAAAATAGGTTTGATCTTTTTGGTTTGAGTTCTATGAATCTTTTAAAAAGGGGACCCAAAAACGTCTTCAAGAAATTTTGAGATAATTAACGGATTTTGAAAACAAAATTGCTGTACTATCGAGTTAAAATTAGAATCAGAGGACACAGTAAAATTTATCCTGCTTTGAAACTTCCGCCAAGATAGCAAACTGGTCAAATGAACACTAAGCTGCTAGAAGCATTGTCCTAGCCCAGCGAAGTTTCAAGAGAGAGTACAACCTGCGAAGTTCTCGCGGTTATGACAATGCTCCTTTCATTAAAGAGGTGTGCAGTGTTAATGAAAGCTAATTGTTCCTTTGTTCAGTTCGTCATCTTGGCGGCAGTTTTAAAGAGGATAAATTTTACTACGACCTCTGATTCTTATTTTACCTGCTGTATCATAAATACGTACATAGGTGCCAAATAAAAGATATAAATATCAGGATTCTATTGCCGTTTTGTTTCGAAATCAGTTCATTGTATCAATAGTTATTGAGGACATTTTCGGAATTTAATATACGACATTGAAGCATATGATGTCATGGAGAAAAATGAGACTGACGGAATGTTCACATCAAAAAGCTGCAAAGGTAAGTATTTTTCGTAAGAAAAGGCATTGTACTTTTCAGATAGAGAGCTCCAAAAATGCGATCGATTCAATCCAATGAGCACGTCGAAACAATATTTATGAGTGGGTTCACTATGAATGGAAATTTGAGCTTGTCGTTAGTTTTGTTTGATTTGCAACCGATTTCTGAGCATTTTGTTTGGTTCAAAAGCAAAGTCCTCAATACGAGTTTTATTATATGAAAACCCTTAGGGACTCGCGTATTAGAATGCTGTTACCTTGACGTGGCTCGCGTTGATGTAGTCTGACGCCATTTTTGCTTCTCCGCTGAGTTGCACCCTCGTGTCATCAACTGAAATGTTTCAAGCCTCATGAAACTGATCGAGCTTTAAGCTTTCTAAAAAGATGTTGGGCTCATGAAACTGATCGAGCTTTAAGCTTTCTAAAAAGATGTTGGGCTCATGAAACTGGTCGAGCTTTAAGATTTCTAAAAAGATGTTGGGCTCATGAAACTGGTCAAGCTTCAAACTTTCTAAAAAGATGTTGAGCTCATGAAACTGGTCGAGCTTCAAACTTTCTAAAAAGATTTCGAGCTCACAAAACTGATCGAACTTCAAGCTTTCTAAAAAGATGTTGGACTCATAAAACTGGTCGAGCTTCAAACTTTCCAATAAGTTGCTGGCCCATTATTTCTCGTCTGCATGGGTATACTTAGTTCTGTGTTCTCTCCTCCAAGTTACTCGAAATTAGCAAGATGTTCTAAAATTAAACTAATCCTAAAAATTTTCAGACATGTACACAGCGAGCTTGCAATACTAGCATAACACTGTCAAAGTAGCGCCATTTTCCCATCTGCCACGCTAAAAATCTAGGGTATGTTTTAGAAAAGTTCTTTAGGATGTACACAATCGATTGGATTACGATAAGGTTACCGTAAGAAGCCCTAGAACTAACTGAACTTGTTTCGGGATATAAATAATTACATTTTATCTTATTCTTTGAAATCAATTTAAGTAATTTAAACAATTAAAATAATTTTAAAAGAATTTAAACAATTCATTTATCACAAGCCATACAGAAATATATTTTAATTTAATTTAACGATGCAATTCTAGTGGTAAATAAATTTTTGTTGATTTAACGTTCAGTCAATTGCAAAAGAAAACTTTCTAGCCAAATTTGCTATCACAGTCTGGTACAGAAAGTGCCCCAATGAAGAGTAAGGTCTAAATTATAATCGCACACGGGATCAAATGTCAAATTAACAAATGTTGGGAACATAACAACATTACAGCTCATCCCGACCTTGCCCAGTCTCTTGGCTTCAGTGCTTTCTTTTCTTTGTACTCACATGGCAGAACGTTCATGTCCCTGTTTTTGGGTACATTCTGAGGGACTCGGCCAACGTTTATAGGGCCATCTCTGCTCCTTACTTCGATGTCAGCAAAAGCTTGCGTCAGGCTTGCAGGGTCAGATTCAAACTGAATTGAAGTGTGAGAATACGAATTATATCATCGTAGAAAGCTGCAAATCTATGTTGAGTTGGTGGAAAAATAGTTGAAAACTAAGTAATGCTAGCTGAATAATTCAGGAACACAATATTTCTGTTAGAAATTTTCTTCCGAAGACAATATCAATTTTTTTCCGATTTTTGTTCACATTGTTTAAAACAATGCTGAGCTAAATTAAAAACTCGTATTGGTGCACAAACAATATGAAAATAACATCACATGTCTTTAATAAAGGCATTTCAGTACAGGCAGAGATCCCATAATTGTTTAAAAAGAGTTGTGGGAAAATTTTCCCCACTACGGCTTGGGTGTCTCCGAGGTGGCTTTTCTCTTTCAACCTTTCCGCGTAGGTGTCGGGGTGCCGTTCGCTGGTCGTTGCTCTGATGTTTCGGTAGGGTCGCAGGTGAGGTCGTAGGTACGGAATTTTCATTTAGTAGGTCTTGACTAGACTTGATTTTGATTCCTCTAAGAGCTGATGTTAGCTCAACTCTCTAATGACGTTATGTCGATTTAAGCAGTGATTAACTTGGTGTTTAAGCTGCCATTTTTATCCGTCCGTTTATGCCTTTATAAAGGCGTGTTGCATCGTCGGCCTACGCTTCGGTGATGGGGTTCGCGGCGAGTTCCGTGGCACCCAGTTCAGGCTAAGACCCTCTACCCTCTTCCTGGCTGCTTTTTCTCTGTCTATTATTTTGTGTGCTTGTGCTATTATTTCTTTACTTTTATTTTGTAGACTATCGTGTCAATTTTCCTATGGTGCTTCAAGCAAGTAAAATTAACTAAAATTAATATTGAAACTTCAATGAATTAACTCTTAACTCGTCCTTGCGACGTTAATTACTATTACCATTAACATTGCTATTGAAGTCGTTCGTCTTTTTGATGGGCTAAATTAGCCTGGATCAGAGCGATCTTCTAACTTTAACTTCTTTCTCAAGTATCTAAAATCTCTTTACTATTCTTACTGTCTTTCCGCTTGAAGCACTTAATCTCTTACTGATTTCTTCTAAATTTCCTTAATAAAACCTTCTGTCTGAACGTTTCGTCACTGAGTGCATTAAAAACTCAGGTTAGTTGTTATACTTCTATTGTGTTGTCATTTTCATTGTCATTGGTGATGTTGCTTTTCAAGTGAAATATTGTCCTTAATAATTTCGTGGTTTATTCGGGGTTTAAGGTTGTACGTTTTTTTTATAGTATACTCCGGAGGAGGCGTCTGCTGGTGCTGACTTTGTCGCAGCCGGGTTTCAGCTGTTCCAGCTAACTTCTAACAGGCTAGCCTCTCCGTTGATTTAAGGTATATATCTAGTCGGACTTATATGATTAGGTTGCATTTGCGTAATACTTGAACTTGACTGATTAGTTGCGTTGTGTCGCCTTGACTTTTGCTAATATTTCTGTTTCCTAGCAGTTGAGGGTGGAGCGTGTGCCAGAGGTGTCGACGCGGGGTTCTATCTACCATTCCAGCCCTTTTCTTGAGTCGCGGCGTTACTCGCCCTCTGCCTGCCACTGCTTGAGGTGTCACCTCTGTTCGGAACTAAGGGTCTACGTGTTCTTAGAATTCAGCCCTTCTCGTGGAGCCGACGTTCCTCGCCTCCTATTGCTGCCTGCGCCCGTTGTTTCGAGCTCGCCACGACAGCGCCCTGGACTGAGGTCCTTGACAGCGCCTGCTAACTTTTTTAACGCCCACGGCATAAGCGGACTTTTAACTCGCCCTAACTTTTAATCAACTTAATAAAGTGTTTTTTGAAAAAGGCAATTATCTGGTTAGCGAATGCTAGCCGTAAAACTTAAAATGTACTTAAAATTAAATATTAAGAGTTGCGTTTGCGTTCACTGTGTTCGTTACGTTCATGTCGTTGAATCACTCGATATAAGGGTGGATCTAATAAAAACTTTGACTAATTAAACCTTACTTCTATTTTTCTATTCCTTCGCTGAAAACGATTGTATGGGAATTATTTCCCATAGAGTATAAAAGACTTAGCTGCTCGACTTACGCGGCGAATGGAGTTCAGAATCTGACTTTGAGAACCATTCTGAGCCGGTCTGCCTCCTCGAGCTCTGTTGTGAGACCAAAGGGTATTAAATTTTTCCATGGCATAAAATAGCTTCCCAGAACAGTCATCATACAATCATCTAATGTTAGTAAAGGGTTTTCAAAGATAAAATCAAGCTAATATTTAAACTCTACCGTAGCTGATCTAACTGACGAGGCGAAGATCTTAATCTCCGACGATTTTCTTCCCATTGGATAAAGACGACTATGAGCGCCACAACCACGACGATCGCAACGACGCTCGACACGGCGATGACGATGATGTTGGTTGAAGAGGAGTCAGAGGAGACAGGTCCAATTGTGGGGGTGGGGCTTGGCAAACCTGACGTGAAGAACTCGTCCGTGGCTGGAGCACCATCCTCAACCGTGTAGCCCTGCGAGACGAGACATGTCGACCAAATCATAAGCCAACTCACTGAACCAAAATTATGCTATCGTTGGTTTATTCTCTGATATTTCAGCGATTTCGGGTAATGCAAGGCCTACTCATGAGAAAATAGTCATACTGCACCCACATCAGGGCTGTTTTAGCATTTTCATTGTGCGTCGTATATCTAAAGCAACCAGAGATGACGATGATGAGATCAAATGCGTGCAAGCTAACATAAAACAACAACCTTTCACGAGCCAGTAAAATGACGTATTGACACCAAGGGCTCTGTAATATTAGTTAAAATCACCACCCTATAAAAACGCTAATGGTGTGGGTTCATGTTATTTCAAATGTGAACACTAGATCATCCAGAGCGAATTATTGCGTACGTATGAGTATGTAAGAGATACAGAGTTAACTTTACTGTATAGTCAAGCACCTGGAAAAAATTAGTTAGTTCACTTACTCGCACTTCAACGAAATAGCCGGTGCCGCTGTCCAAATAAGAGATGGTGTACACGAACAAAACATCATTCGAATAGGCGTTCACACTGTCGCTCTGGTAGTTATTGGAGTTTTCAGATCTCCACTTGATTTTGTACAGCCACACATCACCATTCATCTCAACTGGCCGCTCCCAACGAATTGTGAGTGAGTAGTTCGTTCGTTCGACCAGACCCAAGTTTTGAGGCGCGCTGGGAGCTGCAGGCACAAATTTTTTGGTTTTGCTGATGCGGGAAAATTGAACTATGTGAACCCTCGATATGTTGTGAAAGAATTAAGTAGTGAACAGAATCATTAGACTGAAGATATCAACTTGCCACGATTCTCATGGGAACACAGACAGGGTACAACAAGTACTGTGCTTTTATCTACGCGTAGGAGAGTTGAGATTGAAAGTAACGGTACATAAAAAAATTGAAACATAAAAAATAAACCGAATGCAGTCAGGAAATTAAGATGTCTTTCGTGTGGCGATAATCGATCGTGATAAGTTCTCATGTCACCACTTCACATCAAGCTGGGGCGTATGATGTGAGCAGACGCACGCTTCCAAGATTTACTGAATAATACTAAAAGAAATACAGCGCAGGATTGGAATCAGTTGAAGACAATTCATTAGGAAATTAAAAACCCTCTGACCACGTTATTGTCGTGAAGAACTGCATCAGCGGGCACGAACAGTTGAGTGCCAACGTAGCCCTTTAAATTCATCTCTTCGACTCTCATCTTGACTTCTTCCCCACACACCAATTCGTAGGTTCAGTTACTCGCTCGTCCCAGTTTTCACACGGGGAACGTTTTGACGATAACATCGCAGTTATGGAGTCACGGTGCCAAGGTTGATGACGTGCAACAATGCTGGCTGATTACTACAGGAAACTTCAGTGTGATATACCAGAGACTCAGCACAAACACAGTCTACAGCCAAGAAATTTAAGCCAACACATCTTATATTGAAGAAGAGTTTTGAGGGTGTGTATTTTATGGGCGTATTATAAGTTGAACTAGAAATACCTATGTATATATTTTACGTGCCATGTACCTCAATTTCACTATTTTCTTAGCTAATACTAAGTTCATTATTACTCATGCTACAATAAATTAGTCTAGTGAAAAAGAGATAGGTGAAGGCATTATATCCAATGAACGGCGGGCGATAGAGACAAATGATTTTCAAATCCTGAATCAACATGTTTCACATGCCTTAGAACAAGTGATGGATATCAAGACATCGGCAGTTTTTAGAATTTGTTTATTAGCGTAATTTTTCTGCACAAAATATTTAGTGGGGAAACTAGACGTGTTTGCCAAATCTAGGAAAGAGGAAAAATTCTCAAGTCGAGCTTGACTCTGTTCTTGCAAGCTCTTGAACTGAATGAAGTTTGCAGGCATTTGCCATGTGATAACTGACATAAAGCTTGAAGCAAGGGGAGACAAACACCATGTGATGACCGAGACACTCGTACCTGCTTCTGGTGTTCTAATGGTGCAAGTGCCTGCTGATCCACGCACGCCTCCGGCCACGATGGCCCTGATCTCATAGGTGTAGTCTGAGTATGGGGTTGTGTTCTCAAGTGTAAAAGTGGTCTCCGACGCGGGAACTGTTAACCATTCGCTGTTTTCATCATCTGACCAGAGTACGTTCATGGTGTAGTGAATATCGTAGCCGACAATTGGGCAGCTGGCTGTTGGAACTGACCACACGACATAGTTTGTCCACTCGTCATCATAGCACACCATCTCCGGAGCTTCAGGTTCTGCAACGATGGAAAGTTCTTGTTAGGTCTCAGTAGCTGACCAAAAAATTGTTCTTCAAGAACCATCGCAGTGTAATGGTGATGTTGTCACACAGATTCCTCAGTTTTTCATAATGAAGTGCTCACTGAGACGATTAAGAGTGCATCTGTCAATCTGGAGAGGTGATAAAATATTTTGCATTATTTTACAAAAATTTTGGCGATAATTTCAGTCTCGGTGTGTGTGTAGATTTATCAAATAGAACGTCATGAAGTTGAAATACAATAAGCCACCACAACGAGGGAGTTCTCTTTACGTTCCATTATTTCCCCACATTACGTCTGTCATTTCCTATTATCTTCAATGTAAAACATGCACAAGGGGCTACTTGCACTGCAACCCTGGAGGATCCGAATCTATACGCATATCAATTTCTTAGAGTTCAACCCTTTTCACGTGAATGAAATCGTATGACATTATCTTTCACTATACGCATGAGAATATGTTATGGATCCAAATTTATACGCTTATGAACTTCTTGGAGTTTAACTTTTTGCATCTGAATTACTTTTTAGAATATTCACGAGCACTTCTCATGGGATTATGACATAAGTGAAAACTAAAACGAGGTGTAATGTAGTTTTTACTACTGAAGACTTTAAAATTTATTCAGCACCTGTTCTACCATAGATAGTGTTATAAAAGAGTGCTTTTAATTGAAAGCTGTTTTTTTATTGCTAAAGAATCCCAAAGTAATTAGATTTTGAAATTGAATGTACTGGTAACCAGTATAAGATGAATATGGACAGAAATAGAATGTTAAGCTATGCAGTAAATTTATATTAAATTTAATTTTTAGCATTCGTAGAACCAGAAATTGTCAAACTACTAATTGGTAGCGTTTTCACTCGAATTGTTAATTTAGGAGTCAAAAAGCCACATTAAGAATACTGTACTCCAAAAAATAATACCAAACACTATGAATGCCACATTTTAAGGTGACACACTAGGTGGACCAGCACATTCTATTGAAGACACAACTATTGATTCGCTCATCGTGAAGGAGTGATTCAAAACATCGTTGATACTCTAAGTTTGTTTTTAAGAATAAGTTTGCTATGAATTATTGCTCATAAATGAAATTACCACAAATAAGTGCAACTATCCTAGCGGTGTAAACGTTATATTATGCTATAATTAGCAATAAGAAGAGCTTTAAACATGGAACCAGATTCCCCCGCGAGCATTCTACCAATGTTTAATTTAGCACACGCATATAGAAGAAGAGACAAGTTCACTTGTGAATTCGACGTCAGCCGGTGATAACTTATACGAGTTCTGTTGAAGATGAATTAGAAATAGACATGAAAAAATTTGAGACAACTATGTCGGTGAAGTATCATTTTGAGGATATGCATTACGTTTTTCGAGACCTCAGCATGTGTGAACGCTAGTCATGAGTTTCATTGCTTCATATCCCACCTGTAGCCTTTGCACTGCCATTCGTCAAAGCCTCCGGCCCTTCTCCTGCGCTCGTTGAGGCAGTGATTGAGAAAAAGTAGAGAACGCACTCCTCTAGGTCTGACACGTAGCAACTATTTTTGTCAATGGGCACTGACATCGTGTTCTCTTCCGTCGTGTCATTGGCGAGCCACCAGCGCACAGTGAACTGTGTTAGTATGCCATTCTCTTGCTCAGGCGAGTACCAATGAAGATGAACTGTAGTTGAATTCGATGATTCTGCTTCAAAAGAACCTGGAGCACCTGGCACTGAAATGCAAATTAAATGCTTTAAATAGTGACATTTCCAGTGAAATTCATGACGTTGAGCCTGAAATATTAAAATTAAAGGCTGATGCTTTGAACGCTTTACATTCTACTTATAAAGCGGTCAGCAGATGCACTGTGCTGCAATTTCATGAGTTAAATACTATGTGAGTTCTTAGTTTGATTCGTGAGAGAGTATAAATGGAAGCAAAACTTTTTTATGCTCGAACAGGTTGGCCCTTGAAATCTGTCTATGAAAATTTAGTAAACATAACGATATTAAAAACAGAACAGAAGTGGGAGCGAGAAGTAGATAAACACAATAAAACACGCATTTGAATTGTGTGAAGTCTTCTTCTGATATCATGAAAGTGACATACAAAATGACTCTATTTCATCTCAGCAAAATCCTGAGTGCAAAATTCGATATATTAGTTTGATGAATTACGTTTTTCTCTGATGATCATGTAGGAGTTGTGTTTTATGTGTTACGTTTCTAATTATTCGCCAATTCTGCTGAGGTTTTATGTAATGAACACCGTCTAACAGAACTGCAAATTTTTTGAATATTTTAGTGAGGTATTTTTTATTTTTACCAATTCGTCTTGGAACTGATCCATAACTCATCGCTAGCGTGACATGAGGTCTTTTATCTGCAAAAGGAGTAGGCAGAGCCGCAGAAATATTATTCTACAGGGAAAAGGCGAGCCAAGAACTACCCGGGTCAAGAGGGTCTTTTGTTTTCGGATGAAGTTCTTTCCAGTGAAGTTCATGGCTAAGAAGTTTGGTGTACATGTGTATTTTTGTAAAACACATCTTCCTTGCGTTAAAGTTTTTCAAATTGTTGCAGTAGAAGACAACATGTTCGTAGCAAACGGGCTTTCTGAGGGTGCACAATTTAGCACTTCCGAGGGGGCTTGTTCTAAAAGTTCACTTTTAATCTTAGTCGACGTAGAATCGTTGCATCTAAGTAGTTACGGATTAATTTTTGTGCCTTGAAAAAAATAATTTATCGCGAATGTTATTCTCTCAAAAAAATTTTGATAGTTTTTTTCACACTTTATGGAACGACGCTTCTGAGCAAAAAATTGAATATAAGAAGATTCTCTTAATACATATCCAATATAGTTTCCTTTCACAGAGCCAACGACGATTTCTGCAACTCAAGTACTCAAGGAGCAGTGCAAATTTTAATACCAAGGAACATAACTGTAGAGTAGCAGTCAGTGAAGAGTTCGCCATTAATGAAACTCTGTATTTACCGGCCGTTTCGGGCTCTGGCTCAAGACTGCCATTTTACCAGTTGTAATGGAAACGAGTCAGGGGAGGGTTCTGGTTTGATAAGACCCAATCAAAAACTAAAATGAGGTTTATTTCGGGCTTTCCTTTGGACGAAATTTTTTCAGTCGCTCCCACCCTGGATCATTTTCTCCAGCGCGTACATGTCAGTTTTGTTGACTTATAAAAGCAATTTAATAGAAAATTAAGAAAAGAAATGTGAAAGCCACTAATTAAATAGCAAGTACTAGTACTCCTAAGTGAGGGTATCATGCATTCAAACAAATAAACCGTCTTGGATGAAAATAGATAATCATTCAACGACAAATTCTTTTTTGTTAAATCTAATTCGATTTTTCTAGTTGACAATTTCGGTCCCTCACCGTCTTCATCAGTTCGAGTACTGAGTGGCAAAGAATCTTCCCCTTTTCCAGCGTCAGTAACAGCCGCAACCTTAATCGAGTATGTGCTGTAAGGTGTCAAGTCTTGAAGTTCTGTCTGTACGATCTCCTCATTCTCATTGAATTCTGTCACAGAAACTTGGGTCTCGTCGATGGTCTCGCAGCACCACAAGGTCGTTCCTTCATAAGTGATAATGTATTCAGAGATGGTGCATTGCGTATCCGGCCTGGTCCACTGCAGAGTGAGGGTGCGACTCCCAACTTCAGTGACTTGAAGGGAGGTTACTGCAGGAGGCTCTGCAGTTAACAGAACAAATGCGCTTTATTTAACACTTGGACCGCTATTGGTAAAACAGAAGTTCAATATTCAACTTAAATTTAAAGTCAATTGTAGTAGGCAATTTTCAAAATAGCAACCAGGAACAGTATCATGCCCTCAATTAGCTTTATTAATTAAAGCACTCGTATTTAAGAAAATTTAGTTTGTCACTACTGGTCGGTCATCAGCATTAGTGTTTACCATCAGATTTTGCGATCTGAACAAACAATTTGAAATTTATAAGTAGTAGCCCTTTTTGAGTTGGTTTATTTTGAATATTCATTTCTTATTTGATATGCGGTGTATTTCATTTTAACAGCTAATTTTACAAAATCCAGCTACATTCTAATTGAAATATGAGCTTTCTTAAAATTTTAGGGTACAAATGCTATCTGCTAGTATCAATATTGAGCAAAATGAGCTGTGATGCGCCGCTAACAAAAGCAAGTACGGATTTCTTATTAAAGTAGACGCAATAAGAAAAAACTGTTCAAATTTTTTATTTTAGTTAGGCCAAATATACCGACTGGTGCTGGGAAGCTTATTTGTAATAATTTATTTTCTTTGGTTATTGATTCTGCATTTTCAAGTTATTTAATCTGGGAGATTTTAGCGCAACTCATAAATTCAGAAAAGCTTGTTTTGTATTACCAAGTCAGACATTTTACTATGGAGGTAAATCAATTTTTTTTTGGTGAGCCTTTCTTTTTTGTTTTCAGATTTTCAAATTCACTGGAGTGAAAAAATCAGGTCCAGTATTAAGATTGCAAATTTTCGTGTCAGTTCATCCTCATTTGATGCGTGTTAATTATTAATATTATAAACTGTGGTAAAATACTTTTAATTTGTAGCAAAATAGCTCGTAAAACTTTGCAAGTTTTGCCTACAATTCAGTAGTTTCCTTTCATGAGCAGCTATGAAAAAGAATAACATTTTTCACAAGCCGGATTTACGAATGCAAATACCAAGTTAACGAAAGAGAAAGCGCATCGGACACAAGCTGCAAAGGATCAGCAAAAATTAAGGCCATTTTTGGAACCTCGAAAAATTTCCATTGCTATAATTTATCCTCTTCTTCGTCTATTACTACTTTGTGCAGGTCTTACAGTCATTTATTGAATAATGACTACTTTTTGCCTTTGTGTCTCGTCAAAATTGCGTTCATAGTATAATAGCACTTTTGCGATAGATACAATTTTTTATTTGCATTTATAGTCGTTATTAAATTAATGGAATAAGTACTTGAATTCCGGGCTCTAGTTTATATAGTAAACTTTTTGCCTGTAGTGGAAAATTTGAAACACGAAGCGGATAATATGCTGGGACATCTTGATTAAAAACACTAAATGCGTCAAATTATATTTTGAGGCAACAAACTCTCACGAACAATTTCAACATCACGCTTTATGGTTAATTTATTAGTTCATATGTTTCAATCAGCAGCTTTAATTTTTAATGTTTTCCAAAAGTTCCTATAAATTCTACACCACAACCTTCCGCGAGTGTGTAGGCGAGGGCGGACGCAGGCATGCCGGTGTCCACTATAGCCTGGACATCCAACTTCTGAGGCTGCACCGTCACGGTGTAGTGGGTGCAGCTGGCTAAAAAAATACTCCCATCACAGGCCGAGGTGTTGGTGGAGGGGCTGTCGACGTAGCACGTTTGTGTGAAGCCCTCACCGTTATCCCAGGTCACTTTGCACCTGAACACGTCACCAGTCGAGTTCTCCAGCTCCCAGAACGCGTCTATCATGTCCAGTGCGGGTGATAGCAGCAAGTTTGACACGACATCTGCGAAACCGAAAGAAAATTCTGATTTCTAAAATACAATGATGAAGAGGTTCTTCACGCATTTATGATGGCTTTATTGTATAGTGTGTGCAGGCTTATTTGTCCACCGTCGATTCAGGTTCAATCTTTTCAAAATGTACAGCTGATTGATTTGAATAAATGACTGGTATAGATCACAATTGAGATATTTGTTCGTAATCAATGGACTCGCCGATTTCTAATCTCGTGAAGAAATGGAAACTTCAGAAGCCTGATGCAAAACAGTTTCTTCGTCAATAATATTTTAGATTTTTAATTGCCCAACAAACGCCCATTTGGAACATTAAGAGCTCAATTGCGTATCCTACTATGGGTTTGACGGACGCATTCAGCGATTCAAGTAGCTCAGGTAAGGAGAAAATAATAAACTCTACAATGTTTTTTCCAGAGGTGAAGATCGATGAAAGCATTAGCCAAGGTGGATCAAATGCTGAGATAGGGAAGTACATATATTTGAAAACTGATATGAAATGAATGAGAGGTGATATAAATCAAACAGCGCATACTTGATCCTTGCACGTAATCTAGAATAGCAGCCGATAGTCTACTGTAAGATCCAGTGCGCGTTTACTGATACTGTTCAGCTCATCACATAGGATGTTTTATTCCAATCAAGCCTTATACATGTCATCTTGTACATTCGTTTTTCAAAATGCCTTATTACTAACACCAGGACGCCATGACGGTTTCCCCCGTAAAGCCGGTACCCATTTCCGACATCTGGGTATAGAGGGGTATTGTGCTTGAGTTGTCCCTTATACCCATGGGTATACCCGGCGCCCATATACCCAGCACTGCGCGGCGATTTTCCCCATTGTAATGGGAAAAATCACCTCGGAGCTCCAGAATGCGAACCCGCGACACCTTCTCGGAAGGGCACTTTTTTAACAACTCGGCTACGGCGAGCACGGTAAGGTAATGTCACATTGGAACCACACAGTTTTCTAGGGAGGCAACGAGTAACGTAAGATTGCCTTTGTTCGGATGGCTGCTAAGTGGCTTCTGACCTTGATTTGAGGTCATTACTGAGGTAAAAATCCTGCTGCTGTCAGTATTAGAATCAGAAAATACCAAGACGTCAATGAAACCCGTTTGAAAAAAGTTTCATCGAGTTATGAACGAAAGAAGATTTCGTTCAATACGTAAAAAATAAATCTCTACGCAGTATTCAAACATCATAATAATCGAATCATGTATTGGAGAAAACTTGCATAAATAAAATTCAAAAGAATTATTTAAATGGAAGGAATATGCTAAAAATTTCTTCTGCCGGAACGTGTTCAGTCCAAGAGATCTCGTCGAGGAAGCAAAGAAGTACCAGAGATCATCGATGCTAAGAAAGGAGTCGCACCAAATTATGAAAATCTCTTCCTGATCATTAAAATGTATTTCCTTTGCTGGGCAAAATCAAGGTTGAGTAAAGAATGAAGTAGATTTTTATAAATCAAGCTCATTTCATTATTCAAGGTAAACTTACAATTAATAACGCTACTCGTAAAACTGCCATTGCAGTATATCAAAATTTCAATTCTTACAACTTATTCTCACTGGTATTACTGAATCCTTTGTGCATATGAAACAGGAAGTGGAGCAACCATTGCCGCAGCTCCAGCCTTGATTGCAACTGCAGCCTTAAAAACAGTTACAGACTTCATTACAGTTATAGCCTTAAGCACAGCTGAACCGCTGAGCATAGCTGCAGCCTTGAGAACCTTGAGTAGAGTTACAGCCTTCATTACAGTTATAGCCTTAAGCACAGCTGAACCGCTGAGTATAGCTGCAGCCTTGAGAACCTTGAGTAGAGTTACAGCCTTCATTACAGTTATAGCCTTAAGCACAGCTGAACCGCTGAGCATAGCTGCAGCCTTGAGAACCTTGAATAGAGTTACAGCCTTCATTACAGTTACAGCCTTAAGCACCGCTGAAGCGCTGAGCATAGCTGCAGCCTTGAGAACCTTGAGTAGAGTTACAGCCTTCATTACAGTTACAGCCTTAAGCACCGCTGAAGCGCTGAGCACAGCTGCAGCATTGAGAACCTTGAGTAGAGTTACAGCCTTCATTACAGTTATAGCCTTAAGCACCGCTGAAGCGCTGAGCACAGCTGCAGCCTTGAGAACCTTGAGTAGAGTTACAGCCTTCATTACAGTTACAGCCTTAAGCACCGCTGAAGCGCTGAGCACAGCTGCAGCCTTGAGAACCTTGAGTAGAGTTACAGCCTTCATTACAGTTACAGCCTTAAGCACCGCTGAAGCGCTGAGCACAGCTGCAGCCTTGAGAACCTTGAGTAGAGTTACAGCCTTCATTACAGTTACAGCCTTAAGCACCGCTGAAGCGCTGAGCACAGCTGCAGCCTTGAGAACCTTGAGTAGAGTTACAGCCTTCATTACAGTTATAGCCTTAAGCACAGCTGAAGCGCTGAGCATAGCTGCAGCTTAGATTACAGCTTTAGCCTTGTATTGTTTAACGTGACAAGATGCTGATGGACTGACGTATAACATTATCAGTTAATGAGAGAGCGATCTTTGAAACCTTTGGTGTGTCTCCTTACCTTCATCTGCCGCCACAGCCTGCAACAGAAACGAAAAAATTACCTGAAATAATTTCATTTCTGTGATGTTATCCGAAGCAAAACTCTTAAATTTGAAATTGGAAAAGAATGATTATTGTGGCACTAAAACCTTGCAGAAAAGGGCAAAAGCAAGAAATGAGAAGCTCTTGAGGTACAGAAGTAAGGAATGCTACCTCAAAAGTAAAAAAGATAATTAGTCATAGTTAATCCTGTGCAAACCTCAGTGAGTTGGCTATCAGCAACTCACTAAAAATTATAATACGATTTGTGCACAGAGCTCAATTAGAGTAGGAGGCATGCGATGGTGATATTTGACATTTGTGATGCACACGCAGCCATGATTGCCAAACATATAATAAGTGCGATTTTCTTCAAGGCGGATTTGAGCAAGTGCGGATTTTAACGTGTGTGATGGTTCTAGGAGTGATGAATGTCATGTGATAGCTCCCCACTGATGAAGTGTGCAAATGGTATTATTTTGACATTTTTATTGCACCATTTTAAATACTTATTTTGAAAAATAGGAATTTTCAAGTCGTAGCCGAAAATACATGTAAGACAATACCATCTAGTAATACCTAAAATCTTCTTAATTCCAAAACACGCGAGACTTGAACCCAACATGTTACGAGTGCTGTCGAACAAGAGACATGGGAAGGAGACATGGGAAGCAAAACAGGACATGGCACATGGGAATGCGAAGCTTATCAGAAAGCCGCCATTGTCCAGGAGATATTCGAAATGCACAGCAACCATTTCGTGACAGCATGCCAGTTCTTCGGTTCAGAGTTCGAGAAGTCATTGGGTTATTATTTCTGTGCATAGGGCAAGACCAAGGAAGCCGCTACATTGTCTTTGAAGCTGATAGCGGTTTTTCAAGACACTTTCTTTGATGCGTCATCAGAGCAGCAATTTCCCTCAAATGCTTACTGTTTTCTGTTATGCAATCATAAAATGTTTGAATAATTTATCGAAACTATATTTTAATGATCCTTGCATACTCCCTTCATGAATATCTCTACGTTACAAAGCAAAAATATGAATACGTAAAACAGTTCTCGAACAATATTGAAATATTGGAATACCCATTTATGCTGCACATGCATATATTTTATTTGTCTGAATAAATATTTATCTTAATTTACTCATACATAGTTATGGCGTTTGAATGAACTGATAGATTTTACTGAACCCTTAGAACCACCGAAGACAGTCTGGAGGAAAACCTACCCTGGGAACCACGGGAGAAAATCCTACTGCACAAATTGTCAGCTGACTCCAGCCGTACATCTGAACACGTCAACTGCGATGGGTTAAACTGACGTTCAAGATTCAACTCAAATTTAAATTCATTTGTAGAAATAAATTTTGGATACAGCAAGCATTGACAGGGTTCATTAAATACCGATAATTTTAAAAGACTGTTAAATTTTTTCAAACGACCCATCGAGGGGTCGTTTCGCGGCAACGTGTTAAATAGAATGAATTGAGTACATGTCCCCAAAGACTCTCGGGAGAACATATAGAAATTCCTCCGAAAACATTCCTGGATGGAAAACATGGAGAACATTCTTTCGTTAACTTAGTACTTGTTTGTCTACAAAAGAAGTGGTTGAGAGCTCACCTGGAGTGCAAGGACGGCTGTCAGACAAAGCAGAACTGATGGCGGACGGCTCAACAGGAGGCGCATCCTTGAGATTTTCTTGCTCAAAATTTTATATCTACTCTATTTTAAACGTTTTTGCTTTTTTTAAAAACATCAACTTAAAATCTGCAATAAAATAATAAGAGTCTAGATTTTGGGAAATTATGATTATTTATAATGAGGCTGAAATATTTTTACCTGGTGTTTGTTGAGCTATTGTAAATTATTTAATCGGAAGTATTCTATTTCTGGTTCATCGTTATCAATTCTTTCCTATGATAGCTGCAATTCCTGATAACTTGAACATCGGAAATAATGTGAAATATGAATTTACCAGTGGACCTGTAGTAGTTTTCTAGTTCTACGATGATTGCTTTCTAAATGACTGCTCCCGGAATAATTTTCAGCAAAACAGTCTAAGAATTTTTAGTTCAATGACATCCTACATTAAGTTATGTTAAGCTCACCATCCTAAATTATAACTCCAATAAACTCACCACAATCAACTAAACTTGCCATTTAACCTTACCATATATAACTTCACTTCACATTAACGTGGAATCATCCATCATGATCTAATAGTTTGACTGATGTAGCTTAAACGATGCAATATGTTTTTCAAATGAAATCTTCTATGTACACCATCGAAGTACTGATAGTTTGTGTTTTAGAATTTAAATTGACTAGCATACACACTCTTTTCAAAGGTTTCCGAAGAGCAAATCAAAAAGGAGGCTATAATTGTCCGGTGACTGATGTTTATATGATTATAAGTGAGTTTCAACCTTCTGTAAGTAAGTATTTAAATAAAAAATCAATGAAACCTTGAGACTCAAGAGCCTGTGGATTTGCCATCTGTGTACGGCATGGCCAAGAGGCTGAGTAAATGCAGTGGCTTTTTTTAGCCTATTTTCATTATTGATTGTAATTATTGTAAAACAATTTAGTTTAATTTATGGTACGTGGGTCTTGAGAACATCATTGGGCTCCAGTATCAATATTAGAGAAATTTTTTCAATGAAAAAATAATTGCACGTGTGTGAAAGAAGCTGTTGCTTTAAATAATGTCATTATCAATATAAGTAAACTTTTTTTAACAATTTTCTAACGTAAATTTTTTTATCAATGTATTTCGAGCCAGTTTTGGCATACTGCAAAAATTTTAATTTCAAACATAACATTTGTACATTTGATCGAAGTAACACATGATGATCGTATCCTGCTGATTTTCATGGTAAATAATGGTCAAAATATTAAGATTTGGGGCTTTTTTAACCCATACATCAAACTTTAGGTGGTGCTGTCCATAATCCATAGTGCTTTTCAAGGCTTCATTTTCTGTGACGATATAATTGACATTAGGAGAATTTTGGACTAATCTGCTGCAACTTTCTGTCTGTTTTACGAAAAAGATTTCAATACTTTATTTAAATATGAAAACCACCTAACAAGAGAAAACTTTGTACGCAATTATAGGAACTCAGAGATAAAACAGAGAGCTGATGTCAGGATGATTTCACACGCAATATCCCCTAGCTTGACGAAACAGCTCTATAAAATTGTTCAATTAGTCAATATATAAGTTTGATTTTGGTTAGGTCCTTTGGCCTCATGTTGAGTCAGCTTGAAAAATGTTCTTATTAAATTTAATTTAGGCCCCAATTCCTAAATAAAGCCCTTATTTTCAAGATCCCCCGAATGTACACTGTTATATAAGTATATAAATATATTTGTGTTTTACGCGCACATTTGAATGTATTTCATTGTTATATTTCATCATTTCATGTCACACATATTTTAATGAATACTTAATTAAGAAAATAAGAAAAAGTATAATCAAAAGTCTATGTATGTATCAAATTCGCCATTTCGATCAATCATTTTTCGTCAATCCTGAGATAGCGTGTCTGCTCCTATATATCGGCTACGTTCCTCTGAGATATCGCTGGCTATACCCGAATTCATTCTTTCTTTTTTTCCATTTATTAATTACACCAGGGGCGTAGTTTTCTCTTCTTGACTGTAAATTTTTGATCAAATGCTAAATGCGGAGTGTTCTAAAACAACGGTTATCAACATTACAGTTCTCTGAGCCACGCAGGTCCACGACGTTCTCCTAACCACGTAGGTCTCGTGAAACGCACAATTTTCTCGGCAACAGTTCTCTTAACCTTGCACTTTTATTAACGAGCCAGCCTTTCTAACTAAAAAGTTCTTTAATCTTGCAGTTGTTGAAACCTTGCGGTTCGCATACGCATATACACCAAAGTTTCATGAACGTTTTGGATTGAGTTTATCGATGGATGATTTAGTTGTGGAGTAAAATTTCTACGATAGATTTGAAAATCCTTGCTTCTAATCATGGTACTCGACCGGCAACTCTCTTTTTTTTTTGCTGCTCAAGCATTTCAGTTAAGTTGGAGTTTTTACACCACCGGTTGAATGAACAGTTTTAATTTTTCCACATAGGTTGAATAGTTTTGGTTCAATTTATCACACGCTTTAGTTCACTTCTAACGTACGAATATGCAGCACATCCGGGACATATTCCTTTAGGCATCACAACAACATCGACAATCGAGATGTGTCGTTGGAATACGCCGATAAGAGCCGAAGCTCTTACAAATATACATGTAGATAATGAAAATGACGACCCAATCGACTAGCCAAAAAGTAAAGATGTAAAATAGCAATTGTTTAGCTTATTGTTTAGCTTATCCCTCTCAAAGGTTAAACACTCTCGAGACCAAATTTGAAGGTATGTGAAGTTCAAAGCTGCCTTGAAACAGCTCTAGTCACAATATTTGAAGCAGAAACAACACAGCACGCGGGGTTGAGACGTCACTAATGAGCAACCGATGCTTGCATCTCGCATTGCTCGAGCCGTTATCTGCTACGTCAACTGTGTCACTCAGAGATTACTTATCACTTTCCTCAATTTTTGAAGAAAGCCGTTATATAAGTTGATCAATATAATATGAGAAACCGCATCAAGCGTGTTACTAACCCTCCATTTAATAGATTCTGTGAAATATTGAACTCTTATTTCAGTGTTTGCTTCGTGTTTGGTGTCTCTGTGGCATGGGAACTTGCCATATGAACATTTGGTGAAAGTCAGCAACCTTCGCTTCGTAACAAGATAAGCGAAAATTAAAGTACCTGCTTTTGCAAATGATATCAAGAAATTCGACATCTTTCTTCTTGCTGCAGGTAAAATTTTCTCTAAAAGATGGGAGAGCTTTTGATCATCTCGGCATAGCTTATATACACTTATCTTGTACTTGCCTCGCATTAATCACACACGTCATTCCTTCAATACAGTCTCCTACAAATAAACATTTTACAGGTAATGTTTCCAGTAATCTTTTCGGCAAATATATAATAAAAGCAGTTTTGATTTATATTCAATTACTTCTCTCCTTAAAAGAGCTTAAAGTAATTATAGAGCTATTTCTTGATAAAGAAACAAGGTATAGAAACGAAATGACCGAGCGGGCAGTCGATGGCCAAGTAATTTTCTTGTTTGTAACTCTCGAACCTTTTGTAGCAATGGAATCGTAGCTGTTTGCTATTTTTAAACACATTGGCATTCTGTTTTTTTGTTTTCATTTGATTTTGTGGATCAGGAATAACGATAGATTGAGAAGCCTAAAACGATTCATGTGTTTGTTGACTGTAATTAGACTTTTTTGAGTTTTGATCAGGAAATTTGAAACTATTTCGTATGTGTGCTTTCAATTTAATACATCACTTTTTCTAGCACAATAGGCAGAACAGTCATCGATTAATTTTTAGCGAAATCGAGTTTAGATTTTTAAAACAAAAAACTTGAGAAGTAAAAATTATGACAATTACATTTATAAAACGATTGCGACCTCTAAGTATCAAATTATTGTTAAGAATTTAGTCAGGTATTTAGGAAAATAAAAATTTAACGATGACTCACAGCTTCAAAAAGAGATACAGCGCTACCTTTTACTTACTTCTGTATGTTTTCTGTATTTAGTTTGGACTGCCTGTTTCCTGTGTGCAATCCAACCTACTCGTATTTATGTTGCATAACCTTAAATGGGTGTTCTGTTGCTAATTGTAGTTAAATAATTATCGTAATAAATAATAATGGAAAGTAATTGCTAGTGGTTACATCTAATTTCCTTTCCTATGTTAGCATAGTACTGTAATAGTTGAATTATCATTAAACGATGTTTCGTGCCTTGAAGTGGACGCTCGAACCAGCGTATCACTGAAGGCCCTGTCACGAGCGAAAGGAATACTATCGGTCCTAAATAGTTCCAAAATACTGATATCTTTGGAATTGTCATCGACAGTTTTCTCATTGTCCTCAAGAACACAAATTATTTGAGTACCTGCTTTCTGTTATTAAAAGACAATCACATTCATTTTCAGAGGTCAAAATACTCGTAAGCATACCGAACTGCATTACATACGGAATTCACCCATAAGGTTTCCTCCAAAGTTTTGATTGAATCATGCTGGTATGAAAACTTACGGCTGAGCATCAGAGAAAAAAAAATGTGATTCAGTTTTTGCATTTGATTTGGCATAATAATGAAAACATGGAGGTGTTCGCCGCTATGTTTCGCTGTTGGAGGACTGGAAGGCGGGGTTGGTGAAGAGAGACTCGTATGCTGGCGGTGCTTCTGTGTATGGGGCGGGCGGCGACGGAGCGGGTGTGCGAGGCGGGCGAGCCGGGGCTGGTCTCGTGTCAGCGCGATCTATTCGAAGAGAAAATCCCAAAATAAATTCCACTGCTATTGCGGGTAGATGGAAGAAAATCATCATTTCTCATTTTCTGAGGAACTTTCGTCAATTTTTCGTTGAGAATTCTCAAATTTGCTTTCCAAACGACGGAGAAGAAACTACTTTTTTTAAGTGTGTTTCATAATTTCACCACTGGTGTATGCTTATATTGACCCTCGCTGGTTTACAAATAGAGACTAAATTTTACACAAAATTTGAAAGATGCTCTGCAATGATGCATCATATAATTTTACTGTAGTATAGGTTCAGCGATACTCACTTTCAGCTGTTCTACTGTTTGACGAGACATTGAGGTACGTTGCAATGCATTTGAAGACGAACAGGTACTGACTCTGTGAAAAACAAAAAGTAAGTCTCAAAACGTAATATTTTAGTAGTATTCAACTGATTTAGACTCATACGCAACAGTGTGGAACTATGAATGCAAGACGAATAGGTACATAAGTGAGAATTGTTTTCACGATGCTCAAAGTAAAGTACAGTTAATAAAGGTAGTCTTACTGTTATTAGTGTTAAACTAATGTTACTGTTATATGCGTGCATGTTGAGTTATTTACCTCTGTCTGAATCAGGTCCTTGCGAGCTTCCCTCATTTCCAGGATAGTGCGATCCACACTAAGAATTTCTCCTCTCATAGCTTTCTGTTGCAAGTTCCAGAGCGCAATGAATATTCCCGACCTTCCGTCTCCAGCGCTGCAGCCAAGTAAAAGGACATCTGTAATCTTAGCTTAAAATGTATTGATTTATCTGTTTCTCCAAGAAGGCATTTAAACTCTACATATAACAGACAAATTAGGCAAGTAATGCTGTACAATCATTTGCGGGCTCTAATTGTCTATAATTGTACACAGAGAAATCAAGCATAGCTCTGAGCGTGAAAGTCTCTTTAATACTAAGTAGCATTTTGCAACAGAATGAGTAGGCTACACACAAGAAACTTTTGACTTCCCGGAGAAGAGTGAATTACGACACTCTCACCATCCGCAAGTAGCGGCACCACACATGAGGGCTTAATGAATATTGACAGCACCTGCAGTGGACGAGCATCTTGTCTTCTACAGAGCCTTCTGCTCTAACTCGGCTCAGCAGCTGCAGCATCGCTGCCTTGCTCGCTGGAACGCCACCCTCTCGCCAGGGCGTGAAATGGAACTGCTTGATAACTCGTGGTCGATATTCCTGCCAACATACAAGAGGAACCGTCGGGTCAGCCATTGCCTTCCGTCATAAGTTTTTCGGTAATTGTATTTTACAATCTTCAAACGTCCGATTGTCCGGGCCTGCTGTTAAATTCTGCGAGGAGTTTATAGGTTGGAAGACTGAATAGCTCGAAGTGAAGACACTGATGGTCGCACTAGTTATCCCTACAGTGTGACTTGTGTTTGTTAAAGGACTAGGGTGATAGTACTTGAAATTTACGGTTATTCGTTGACGACTTTTCCTAATATTTCACGGCCTCTCAAGAAAAAACGGGAAAAGATGCTAAAATTTTTTGGGATTACCATTTCCTGTCACGTAGTAAGGGCTGTTATAAATAAGTTTTCACAGAAATAAGATCACACAACTTAAAGTCTTAAACCCCCAAATTTTTCGTCCTTTAAACTCGTAACTTTAGTTCTCAAATTCTTGAATTCAAACCAACAAATTCTAAGCAATTAAAAACTTCGAGCAATCCCAAGAACAAATATTGCGTGTAAGCCATTTCATTTTTAGAGAGCAATATTTTGTCCTTTCAGGTGGTGGGAATAAAGATTCAGCGTTCTCTGCAAAAAGTTATTTTAAAACTTTGTAGATTGATCCGAAGTGAATAAGATTATCATTGCCATTTTACTTAGAATCCTTAAACTCACTTCCATGACTGAATTTATCCTAACCTAATACAGTAAGATTGATTTACAGATAGCGTGTGCACGGGAACCAAAGAGAAGAGTTTTACGCAGACGCACGCCCATCATACGTTGTAGAGCCAATATATAAGTTATTTGCATAAATCTCTCTCCAGTCCTCGTGCTGCATGCGGCAACTCACGCCCTTCTGCAGCCCGAGCTCCCGCCTGCAGTGTCCTGACTCCACAGCCTCAATCCGCATGCGGACGGAGAAGGCGCCCACACGCATCGAGTCGTCCGTAGAGTCCGGCCAGTACTGGCAGCATCTCTCCTGGAAACGGGAGCTGTGTGGTACTCTGGCGCAAGGTGTGAGATTGTATACCTGTGTGTGTTTGTGTGTTGCTCTAGTGCAAGGTATGAGATCGTATACTTGTGTGCATTTGTGTGTCGCTCTAGTGCAAGGCGTGAGATCGTATACTTGTGTGTGTTTGTGTGTGGCTCTACTGCAAGGTGTGAGATTGTATACTTGTGTGTGTTTGTGTGTTGCTCTAGTGCAAGGTGTGATATCACATACTTGTGTGTGTTTGTGTATTACTCTAGTGGAAAGCATGAGATCATATCGGAAGCTCAAGTCATCTGTATTATTTATGCTTAGTTTTAAAATAGTTTTTAAGTCATTTATAAGTGTTCTTGATGCTATACACCACGTGTCAAACCGTGTATTAACGCGGTTACATTTTATGACTTGTCTCAAAAACAAATTGATGAATTTACGTATAATTTTCGTAAAATATTGGCAGGCCTGACTTGTGTTGAGTAATAAAAATAGATCAACGAGCGAAGCTGTTGTGAACACTAACATTATTTCCTCTATAGCTGAAAGTCTTGGCAAATTAAATTATTAGCTAGGGTTATTAATTAGAACTTAACTAGCCTGAAATATGATTTCTTAGTTGTTGCTTTTATATTGAAGAATGGTTATAAGCGTCAAATAAATCAGAAAAATTATAAATGATCTATGATTATAATTTGGGTTATCATCAAGGGCATTAGTGCCACATATATATTTTTTCCGAACATATTAAGCGAATAATTTATGAGTCTTAGTAAGTTGTCAGATTCAGGATTCATCTTCTGCAATTCTTCTTTATTTTTCACGAAGGGCCATTACTCATCCTTGTTTTTGAATTGACGTACATTTGCTTAAAGTCAATGTTTCAAAATGCCCCGTAGTTCTTTTATTGGAATTAAATTTGGTAAATTTGCTGACCACATCATATAACGAAGGTTAAAAAACCTCAGTTTCTGTATGCTTTGGAGTTCTGTGAGCCGCATGCGTGAGGGCATTATATGGTTTGAAAGTAATGTTTCTTTTGAATGATAATTTCTGTCTCTTCAGCCGGGGCTAAAGGGGCTCCAGCAGGCAAACTATGTGTGCTTCTGAAGTCATTGCAACGCCATCTGGTACTTCTTTTGGACATCTCACGTACCTCTAATAGTCGTAGACCCTCTACTATTAAGTGTGTTCAAATGATGATAGAGATTATTTCTATTTCCACACTATCTTTTACGCCAGCCAGCCTGTAAGCATTCGTTTCGAGGGCATATAAACCTTTCGAGAAGTGTACCCTATTGTGGTCTAATATCTATTTCATTTGATTTTTCAAAAAAATTTTGTCACTAAAAGCTATGACATCGGCTTTTCTGACCTATCAATATCCTTTAGATGACGATAAATACCATTCGGTACATTTGCTAAACCAACTCAGTTAAAAATTTCACTCCCCGCCAAACAATTCGGGGCTCTTCATAGCTTTACATTCAATTCATATCACAAAACGGCTTGAGACAACATTATATTGTCTTTCATCCTGCAGCCTTCTGACGTACCCTCGAAGGATTAACAGTAAACTTCACAGTTTGGTGACATCTAAATGTTATTTTAGTTATATTCAGAGTATTTTAATTTCTTGTCTATTAGAAGATGAAATAGCCCTCTTCATAATTTGGTCATGCAACATTTACGACATATTTAACACAAATTAAGAGCAGCTCGTTATAATTTAACACTCGTAAAACACCATGATTCAAGCAAGCATGACGTCAGTTTTTTCACATTGTGCGTATCAGTAAGATATCTCCACAACATGCGCTTGTCAAACGTGCCAACACTCCCGAAAATTTTTATGTACATTCATTGCATAGTTGATATAATTCAGGCAGTTGGACATGGTCTAAAATTATTCCGAAAGACAGCAAGACTGGACTTAAAGTTTATAAATATGCATCAAGCTATTGAGAGTTATTGATGACTAGAAGCTTCTATCGGTGCTATAACGTTTTTGTTATTAGTTAGTATATTCTCCTTCGTGCGATTGTTAACTTGAAATGCTTTCTGAAAATTTATCAAGCTTAAATTTGTTTAAATTTTTTATTTCAACTACGATTCAAATAGTGCAAGTTGAGTTTAGATTCAAGTACAAAGTGCTCATGCTTGTCTTGGGGCAATATTTCCCCTCAAATTGAACATTGCGCAAAGCGTACCTCTCCATTTTCTTCACATTTGGTGAGCATGACGATGATTTTCACATCCTCCTGCCAGACCATTTGCCAGAAGTCTGCCAGCGTCTCGTCAGTCGGTCCCTGAGACGCGATTATCTTCTGTCTGCCAGCACCGTCCTGGCAGCGGGACACAAGGGAGAAAGAGTAGGGTTGCTTTCTTTAAATACTAAATAAATAAGCTTAAAACTTTAGATTTTAAATGTACGTACGTGGTTGCTAACACATTATCACTGCTTGAAAAATCAAAATTAACATTTCATCGAAAGCTTCATTTATTCTGGTTCAAGTTTTAGTAATCCATACCAGATGAATTCTTGATTACCTGGCTATAATGCCGTATTCGAAATGTACCTCTAATGTTATATGTTCTCTAATACCTGGATAAAACTATGCTCACATTAAATTCTTGATTAAACGAAATCAAGACAGTGATATAATGAGTATTTTTCGAAATTGTTTCTTTTATTTTCGCGAATTATTTACAAAAATCTCAAACTTTAGAAGAGCCAACTGCAAAAAAAGAATACTTTCCAAATGCAGTCATAAATTTACTTAGCTATTGCATTAATTGTTCTCTGAATTTGAAATTCTCGTAGTTGCATCGTATAAGTTGCAAATTATGAGTTAGACGCACAAATAAATTTTTGGGTTTTTATTGCGTAATTAGCTCCTATCCAGTCTGACATTGAATCCTAAAAGTTCATTCCGCAAATAATCCTCATATTGTTGGCGAAAAAACTGAGATCGTTTCTGTATCCGATTTTAAACCACGTGCAGGCTTGTGGTGAATCAGTCTTTGAAATCCTAAATCTTTAGAGTAAAGTAAAAATTTCATGACCTCAATTGATAAAAATTGGAAAAAGGGTATAAATGAATTAATTTTTCAAACTTTCCATCGAAATTTCATCACTTAGAAGCTTCTTATATTGTACACATCTTTCTCTCTTACAACATCATGAATGAATACGAGTATACCTATTCTCATTCAACATTGATATACGCGGAGTATTGATGGTATCACAACAAATCTCGTGTCCCAAAGATGATTTAAAGCGTTCAGAAGCCCGGCCTGTTATTTCTTTATTCTATTAACACTAAATAAGTCTTCGATAGACTTTGCGTTCATCTAGTGGTCAAATGTGACTTTTACAGCGGCATATCTTCCAATTGTGGAGTCGTGGAACCCAATTGGTTACCTTGACATGGCTCGCGTTGATGTAGTCTGATGCCATTTCTGCTCCGCCGCTGAGTTTCACCCTCATGTCATCAACTGAAATAATTCAAGCCTTATGAAACTGGTCGAGCTTCAAGCTTTCTAAAAAGAAGTTGGGCTAATGAAACTGGTCGAGCTTCAAGCTTTCTAAAAAGAAGTTGGGCTAATGAAACTGGTCGAGCTTCAAGCTTTCTAACAAGAAGTTGGGTTCATGGAACTGGTCGAGCTTCAAGCTTTCTAAAAAGAAGTTGGGCTAATGAAACTGGTCGAGCTTCAAGCTTTCTAAAAAAAGTTGGGGTCATGGAACTGGTCGAGCTTCAAGCTTTCTAAAAAGAAGTTGGGGTCATGAAACTGGTCGAGCTTCAAGCTTTCTAAAAATAAGTTGGGCTAATGAAACTGGTCGAGCTTCAAGCTTTCTAAAAAGAAGTTGGGCTAATGAAACTGGTCGAGCTTCAAGCTTTCTAAAAAGAAGTTGGGGACATGAAATTGGTCGAGCTTCAAGCTTTCTAAAAAGAAGTTGGGGTCATGAAACTGGTCGAGCTTCAAGTTTTCTAAAAAGAAGTTTGGGTCATGAAACTGGTCGAGCTTCAAGCTTTCTAAAAAGAAGTTGGGGTCATGAAACTGGTCGAGCTTCAAGCTTTCTAAAAAGAAGTTGGGGTCATGAAACTGGTCGAGCGTCAAGCTTTCTAAAAAGAAGTTGGGGTCATGAAACTGGTCGAGCGTCAAGCTTTCTTAAAAGAAGTTGGGGTCATGAAACTGGTCGAGCGTCAAGCTTTCTAAAAAGAAGTTGGGCATCATTTCTTGTCTTTATGTATAGCTAGTCCTGGATGCTCTACTCAAGGTAATAAAATAAACAAGATGCTCAGAACTAAAAACTAATCTGAAGATGCTCATAAAAATGCTGTTCTTGCTTAAATCTTCAACATTACATTTTCGAAATTAGCCATCATTCCCCATTACCTCGTTGAAAATGACTCCAGTGCATATTTATGGTAAGGCTAGCAGATGTCATAAAGTCGCGTACATGAGAATAATTTTGCCGCTAGATGCTCTAAAAGTCAATTGTTTTAATCGCGTACATGAGTAGCTATATTTTGCAACGTTGAGTGCGGAAGCTCTGAGTAATGATTCTAAAATTGAGTTTCCTGTTAATTGTTTAAATGTTTAACAAAATATTCGGGCTTCGCAAAAGCATATTGGCAAAAGTTGTTATGGTTGTTACGGTGAGAAATTATTCTCAACGTAGATTGTAGACTCTGCTATGTTACACACATATACATATGTACTTACAGGGCAAAACGTTCATGTCTCTGTTTTTGGCTACATTCTGAGGGGCTTGGCCCACGTTCGTAGGGCCATCTCTGCTCCTTGCTCTGAGGTCAGCGAAGGCTCGCCACAGCCTCTCAGGGTCAGATTCAAACTGAAATGAAGTGAGAGAATACGAATTATTTTCATTGGAAACAGTTATAAATCTGCGTTGAACTAGGTTGAAGGAAAAATTCCATGGAATTAAGTAATGCTTATTGAATAATTGAGAAGCTCAATTTCAGACTTATATATATTCCAAATTTTCTTTCATTATGAAAACATCACTATTTATTATTGATGTTTTTTGCAACCTCGACATGTATCATTAAGTGTATAATATTAATACAAGTATTGTTGTTCCAATATTAGTAAAGTACTACAAAGCGCCTAAATCGAGGCATTTCAGAGCTCGCCACATCGTCACGATTTTCAAGAAGAGAGAATGAAAGTGTTAGCTGCAGCGTTGACTCACCCGGCGAATGGCGGTCGCTATCTGACTATGAGATGCATTGTAAGCCGGTCTGCCGCCTTGGGTTCTGTAGCATGAGACCAAAGGTTGTTTTTTATACTTATACAGGAAATAAAGTAACTTTACTGGGCAATAATCATGAACTCATTTAATGTTAACAAAAGTTATTTAGAAGAAAACCCTAGGCCAGGATTTCAACTGTACCGTGGATGAGACGATTGCTGGCCTGTTGGTCGTAACCATTGTCGAATGCCCTCCCATTCGGTGATGACGATTACAAGGAATATAACTAATACGATCGGAATTAAGATTAAGATGAAGAGAGCGTCGTTGCGTGATGAGGATTGTTGGTTGGCAGGTGCCTTGGTGGTGGTGGTGGTGCTTTTTGGAGAGCTTAACGTAAAGTACTCTCCGAGAGCTGGGTCACCTTCCTCAACCGTGGTGGCCTTTAAAAGAGTAAAGAACATACCGCAGCATTTATCAGATCATAAGCCGACTCAGTTGACCAAAATTTTGCTGATATTAGTTTATCCTCTGTCATTTCGCTGAGTTTGGCTATTCTGATGCTCCTACATAAAAGAATAACAACGAAGTGATATTACATCTTTCTTTGCTTTTTTACCATGGGTCCGGTATAAAAAGTGATCAGAGATAACGTTGACCTATTGTGCACTTGCTAACACACACTGATTCTCCCTCAAGAGCCAATGAAGTGACGAGTTAGGTCCAAGCCGCCTATCATAAGTTTGAATCACAACTCAATAATAAGAAGCTACGGGTTTGATCTGTTACCATTACAAATGTAAAATAGGATCCTCGCGTAATAATTTGTGTGTAAATATAGTATTTATAGAATACAGTGTAAACATTTATAGTCCAACACCAGAAAAGAATTAGGGATTTCACTTACTCGTACATCAACACGATATCCGGTGGAACTGGTCAGTCCTGTGATATCGCACGTATTCTCATACGAGTAGGCTCCCTGCTTGTAGGATACGACTAAACCCGTTGTCTGAGATGTACAGTCGATTGTGTAGAAACGCACTTCGCCGTTCAAGACAGCCGGTGGCCACCAGGATATTAAGAGAGAATCGTCTGTTCGAGCGTTCAGAGTTAAGGCTTGAGGTGCGCTGGGAGCTGTCGGTGCAAATTTTCCGTTTAACGATGTTTACAAACTGAAATAATTACCAATTTCGTTGTGTTTTGATGTGTTGCATCAATGAAATTTGCGAATGGGGCTTTTAAATTCATAAACTTCAATTACGGTAGTAAATGAATTAAAAGATAATCGATAGAAGTAAGTTTAACATGAATGTCCGTCTGTTCAAAAAAGAACAAAGCAACTGGAAGCCCGCATCACTGGAAAACTATCCTGCTTTTATTCATATGCGAAACCCAAGTTCTAGTCATTTCAATGAATGCTCACGAGTATTTTTTTACCGATTCGAGCTCGCGCTGTGAAAATTGTCCCTCTTGTAGGATCTACTTTTTAAAAGTTTCCTTCACGAGCACTCAGCAAAAAGGCTGCAGCATCATTAAAAAAGTGCTGACTGAACGAACAAATCCCATCCAGCTACGATTATAGTCATAAAACTATTGCCTTTGAGAAAATAGGGATTGAGTTTACCGAAAAACAATTGTGCAATCGTTAACAAGTATCGCTTACTTGAGAGTTGAAGAAATTTACACAAATAGTGTTGCATTAATCTCATGAAAAATTCTAAACACTTGACTATTTTCCCCCTGAATGTATAGTGCTAATTTCGTTGATAATTACTCATTTCATCCGTGCCCTGGAACGAGTCGTTTGCATGAAGATAATTGATCGTTAAAATATATTTTGTCCGTAATTTTTCAATGAAATATGTACCTCGAAGATCAGCTTCTAAATTTCACCCCAAATCGGGCAATAGCGAAAATTCTCAAGCTGGGATACATTCCATCTTGACGATCCATTAAGCTCTAAATAACACTGAATTAGAATGCATTTAATTTGTATTGATTGACTTACCCAAGAGAACTTGGGTAAACACACACTTTTACGGGAAAAAATTCGTAGATACCTGATTCTGGTGTTGTAAGGGTGCAAGTGCTTGCTGGTCCACGCACGCCTCCGGCCACGATGGCCCTGATCTCGTAGGTGTAGTCTGAGTATGGGGTTGTGTTGTTAAGTTGGAACGCGGTCTCCGACGAGGGGACTGTTAGCCATTCGCTGTCTTCATCATATGACCAGAGTACTTCCATGGTGTAGTGAATGTCGTAGCCGTCAATCGGGCAGCTGGCTGTCGGAGCTGACCATTCGACGTAGTTTGTCCACTCGATAATGTTGCACACCATCTTCGGAGCTCCAGGTTCTGCATTTGTAAGCGTTTTTAGTGGTACAGCAGAATGTAATTGAAAAAACTCACTTGGTAATGGGTTTCGTGTGAAAGTCATGTTTTCATACTGAGTGCACGGTTGAAATACATACTGATCAATGAGATTGGACGAAAAAGCATCTTATTTATCATGAGAATTAAAGATGGGTGTTTATTTAGTTGTTTTGAATCCATTTCACACAGGTGACCGTAAACACCCGACGTTATTCGTATTTAAAAAGAAATGACATCTGATTTAAAAATCAGATCTCGGCGGCCACTTCAGCCGTCTGTAAGAAAATATGGTTTATGTCGTCTTACTTTCATGTTTTAGATATAATATACATATTAGACGAGCGCCTATTCTGTCTACAGGTAGTGGCCTACTGGGGCAATGCATGGGTTAAATCAGCAATCAAAAATTGCACTTAGATTCTCGTTGATAAACTAGAACAGAAAGTTTATCAGAAAAATGGCATCCTGATTGTTCTGACGGGATTAATGTTACTTAATAAAGAATACAAGTGTAAATCAAAAGTGGGAGGGATGGCAGGTCAAGTGGTGTAGGCACACATCTCAGGGAAAAGTGGTGTTCATTTAAAAGCCCAATAAGAAGAAAATGCTTGAAATGTTATACTAAAATCGTTGAAGTTATTTACATTCCAATTTTTCAGATCAAGAAAATCATACATTCAGTAAAGATTTTTAATATATGACGTACGTATCTCTTTATTTGTGTAATATGTGTGATTCCTATTTTTTACTGAACACTATGAAAGGTTATGTTCTTAAACACTCATCATCATTATGCCTAGCGTCCTTATTTTATTTTGATTAATGTGTTCCCTATATTTTGTTGCCCATATATTTCGCGATAGTTTTTCTTCAGTTGGTCTTAAACCCTTTCTTGTGTTAACCGTTGATTTCTTTATTGCATTCGCTCTCGCCATCGGAACATCAAACAGAACTCAAGTTATTTCCCTAAATCAAACATATTTTAAATCTTTCACAATGTTGTCTTTGCTCTCATGTTGGTGGGAAGTTGCAGCGTAGAAACTTCCTTTTTGTTTCTTATTTTCCTCCTCTCTGTTCACTTCGTTTATTTCATTTCCTCTCCCCTTCCTGTCGATAGTCTATACTCTCTTTCCGTCACCTGATTCTCCCTAGAACGACGATGAAGTCAGACTCCATGACAACAAAATGGCAGAAACAAGCGTCGTTTTCTTGGCGGTTGCAGGAATGAACCATGAAAAAAACCTTTGATTGTACCATTCCTAATATAAGCAATTTGAAAAAACCTTTGATTGTACCATTCCTAATATAAGCAATTTGGAAAAACCTTTGGTTGTACCATTCCTAATATAAGCAATTTGGAAAAACCTTTGATTGAACCATTCCTAATATAAGCAATTTGGAAAAAATATCGTAACATCCCATTTACACGGTTTTCGTGACAGCTGAGCAAAGAACTTTTTAATGTTTACGTCAAAAAATTTTTTTCAATAGCTATCACTTCAATATATTTATATGAAAATGCATTGATAAAATGAAAAAATATTCTAAGTATGAAAGAAATAGCTATCGAGTCGTAGAGCATGGGGAGAAGTTCAATCAAAACACTGTTGGGTAAGAAAGCGATGTGTGCTTCTAAGAATACATGATTTAGTAGAATGGTTGTCAAAAATTCAGATTGAGTTAAATGTATTCGAAGATTGGTCTTGAGTCATTTTATGCAAAATAATATTTTATTCGATTCATAGTATAGCCAGAGCTTTATTCATATGAACAGAAATCACTATAGAAAATTTTGCCAATACTTCGAGTGGCATATGTAGAAGAAGTACCTTTACGAGAAAATTCAATAGGGATGTGATAGACATTCGCTGAATGAGAAGTCGAGTGTGGCATAAATTAAATTAAGACGATCATTCTTATCAATAATGTACATGAGGATTCACAGTGTTATTGCAGGCGTCTGCGGTAATAAACGTTAGTGAAGAATCTAAAGACTGTGAAAAATCTAAAGTTGTGTGATAATATACCTGTTGCCATCGAACTGTCTTTCTTGGAAGTCTCCGGCCCTTCTCCGGCGCTCGTTGAGGCGGTCACGGAAAACAAATACATCGTGCACTCCTGCAAGCCCTTGACGTCGTAGGTTAGCTGGTTAGTAGGAACTGATTCTGCATCCTCCTCCATTGTGTCATTGGCGAGCTTCCAGCGCACTGTATACTGCGTTAGTACACCACTCGTTCGCACGGGCAAGTCCCAATACAAGCGAACTGTATCAGAACTTATGGCTTTCGTTTCCAATGAAGTTGGAGCTCCTGGCGCTGGAAAGAGAGCACAAAGCCATGAATTAAGAACACTTTAATACCCATAATAATAAGCAATAATACAGAAGTTTTCGTTGTATTGGTCATCCAATGTGCTTATTTGGGGGAAACAAAAATTATTAAAGCGCTGAGTAAATTATAGTGAATAGTAAGATGAAAGGAACAAGCGATACGTTGATTTGATGTTTCTGTCATTTCACGAGTGTGGGCTGAACAGTTTGGGAAGAAAGTATTAAAGTGAAGAATATGCATAGCATCTAGAATCTTGATGTTGTTCCAAGGATTTCAGTGATTGAAGCAAATGGTGAGGATAACCACTTATTTGCATACTGCAGGTGAATTACCGAGGAGAGTACAGACATAAACATACTGTCTAGTTAAATAACCAATTCATTAACTGGTTGTTAAGCCCAGCGCCAGTATGCCAGACGGATATTCTACATAGTATTTCGCTACCGGCTCTATAAATAATGTCCGCCGGAAGTTAATTCGAGTAACCTAGATACGCGACAAACCCACTTGAATCCGGCTTGTCTGAAATTCGAGGGAGCGACGAAAAGAACCGTCAGCTCCCTGGAAAATTGGAACCTTGTTTCTGCTAATAAATCTTAAAAAGTGATCGAATATTATCATCCCCTGAGAAAAATACCAACGAATAAAATAGTTAACCTTTGGCGTCCCAACGAGGATAAGCCTAACAATACTATCTAACAAATTGGCGCCGAACAGGACAGCCAACAAATATAATAATCATATCTAACAATTTGGCGCCCGAACAAGGGACTGCCCATCCAAAAACATCTAACACTGGTCTAATTCTGATTTTCTGTTATTTTAATTCATTGGTCACTTAATTTGAATAAGATTAATCCGAATTAGATTAAGTGGATTTGTGCCCAGTCTAACTTTTTCGCCGCCTGCACGCATGTTTTTCACCGCCCAAGTAATTAAATCGCTTAGGCGGCGAAAAACATGCATGCTCCGGTGACAGAGTTTGACTGGGTGAATGTAGCAGAGAAACTATAAATAAACTACAGAAAAACTTTTAAAGAAATTCTATACCTTAAAATGTTGAATGAAAGCTCGATAGTCGATACAGCCTACGGTGAGTGATCAGCTCAGCGATATTCGGAAACAGCACCACATCCTTGTAGGAAAATTAATACCTATAATTAACATCTGCAAGCCTTCATAGCAAACAGCATCTTGTTGTAGTGTATGAGCATGAATGGTCCTTAAGATCACTGGACTAAACACCTTGAATAATTGTAAACTCAGTAAAATTACATGTTGCGACGTTTAAAAGAGAACTTTACGATTTTTAAAATGCTTGACATAAGCTTTAGTGCATAGATTTCACCGTGGGCGTACGTAAAATGCGTGCACACAAAAAAATGATACTGTTCTGGATAGAGAATGCAAAAGTACTTCACTTTGTGAACGAAAGTGGATGCATTAATATCGAGTTGAAACAATATGATAACACCGATTAAGCATGATGAGTTTATGTTTAGTAAGTTGTTAAGTATTTTGAGTATTCCGTGGAACAGATGGAGGGCTTGTTATGTACTTTAGGTGAGGAATGAGATGAATGAAGTAAAATGTTAAAATACCAAGACTAAATATTTAGGGTTTGACTGCAATGAACGATCGCTAGGAGAAAGTTTGTTTACCCGGACTTGCACTCAACGTCGAGACTACTAGGAAAAATATGGAGAAACTAAATGAGAGAAAGGCTCATTATGCATTATCACGAGGGCGTAATTTGAACTGAGGCCAGGACACGCGCAGTAAATGAGAGGACAACTGTGTGATGAAACAGTTCGTTATGCTGAAACAATGTCTTCATGAAACAACAACTATAATACTGGAAATAAGAAATTGTATTTCTTCGAATAAAATTCTTAAAACGCGATTGAACTCAAGTATACTTGACATTTTTCAATCATAAGTGATTTGCAATAAGCAGTTTCACATCGCTTTGACTCACATTATGAAAAATTACACTACTTCACAGCTAGAACATCACCTATCTCTGGCGTGGTGGTGTTGCATTCAGCTCCCCCATCCACTCCCATCGCGGTGACTGCGACGAAGTAGCGCGTGTACGGGATCAGGTCGGGGAAAGTGGCCGTGAGATAGGGCGTCATGAGGATGTCGTGGTAAAAGGCCTGGCCGTTCCACAGCTCGGTGCCATTGTAGGACACCTCATACGCCACACACTCCCCCGGTCCCTCCCACGTCACCGTGATGCTCAGATCGTCGTTAGCTACGCACTCAGCATTTGATATCGGAATGTCTGGAAGTTGAAAAGCGTTATTGTGGCCGCTGAAGAATATTATTTTTGTTGTTTGAATACCCTCGTACCTTTTTTGTTCAGAAAGTTTGTGTTTAATTGTCGGTGGAAATCTCATGCATGTCATCGAAGTATGCCCAATGTGCCCCATAACTTTCTTACATCTGATCTGATAGATGCAACACTACGAAGAAAAGCGCGTCTATCCAACGACTTTCATTCTCATGCCTCGGAAAGAACTAACTCTTCGTGAGAGATATGTTCACGTTGATGAACAAATCATTTGTGTTTATTCACAAATGTTGTGTTTATCCACAAATTTACAAACCGCCTCACGATCCATCGCGAATATCCATTGCAACCACAACGGGCATCATTTGAATGCTTCGCCTGAACCTCACCTCCTCCCCCTCACCATCTCACCCTCACCACCTCACCCTCACCACCTCACCCTCACCACCTCACCCTCACCACCTCCTCACCCTCACCACCTTCTCACCCTCACCACCTCACCCTCACCACCTCACCCTCACCACCTCACCTTCACCACCTCACCCTCACCACCTCACCCTCACCACCTCACCCTCACCACCTCACCCTCTTCACGTCCGCGAAATCGCTTCGCAGAGGAACCTCCAAGCCGAGAAGCAGCAACCAACTACCGCTTTCTTTTTGTTGAATATATTTCCATGTGTTTGTAAAATTTTTAACAACTAGTATGTTATTCATTTTGTATAGATTTAAAAATAGAATCCAGTTTTTAAATGGTTAATCAAGATTATTGGCTATTTCACTATTTATTAATCAATGTTTATTATAAAATTATTACCACAAATTATCGACCATTGTCGTATGTAACGTGTCCGTTCCGAAACATAACGTGTAGGTCACGTGTGTGCGCCGCTTAGTTGTGCCCTAGTGTGTGTCATTCGTGTGTGTTTCCTTGTGTTTACTTTTTGTGTGTGCCACTTGAGGGCATCAAGTAGGCGTGCCAGTTGTGTGTGTCATTTGTGTGTGTGTCTTTGTGTTTAACTTCTGTGTGTGCCACTTGAGTGTATAAATTTTGCGTGCCAGATGTGTGATTTACTTCTTTCTTGCGTGTCATTGTGAGCCTCATATGTGCGTGTCATGTCATCCCTGCAAGCATCACACGCTGTACTCGACGCCCATCCACCTCAGTTAAGAGCAGCGTTCGTGTCTGTGCTGCCAGCAGCAACGAGCACACAAACCTTGATAGCAATAACGGTTTCATTCGCTATTGTTCATTACGGAAAGTTCGGTAATATGTCTTAATTGCTCAACTATTAATCATTCCAGTGACTCATCAACTAGAGTCTCATGCGGTATAGCGAGGCATAGAAGCTGAGTTCAGCAAGAAAAAGCTTTAAAAGACAAGTTTTACAAAATTGGTTGACCCGTTACGTAAAGATAGGGATTACTCAATGTTAAAGTATCTCTAAAAATGGCTACTAATACCTATGAGAACGTTTCTACGTCAACACACTTTGTAGAAGACATCGGTAATTTAAAAATTAGATTTTGCTCGTATATATCCATGTTTTTGAGAGTCACGTGGACATTTTCTTCATCACTTCGAGATTGAACTAAATTAAATTGAATTTTATTTATGTTAGAAGTATTTGAGATTAAAAGCAAATTCTTATTGTTTTGTGACGTTGTTTGGATATCAGCCTGCTAATTTAGCTTTCTTTTAACTGATTGATTTTTATTGATTCTTTTAACCTGCTAGCCTTTTTCTTCGACGGTTGAGCCCGTTAATCAATGTGTAAAGTTTTTTTTATTTCTTTTTCACCTTTTTCCATATTCGTTAACCTCTTTTTCATTTTCAATCTATTTTTCAAGCTGCTGCCCTGTTCACATATTTTTTTTAAATTTTTTGACTTGTTTCAATCATTTCTTCAATTTTCCCATTTTATTTCACATGTCTGCAAATTTCTATCGTTTTTTTGCGCACACAACCTAAGTTTGACAGGCGTGCCTCTACACACGGATGGTGATTCTAGTTGGTTCCTGCGCTCTGACACAAAAGTACATCTACTCATCCAAAATACCTTACCCTGCTTTGGGTTGCTGCTTCCGAAGGTTCTACCATCACACAGTTCATGGGATCCGGAATGATATTAATTTATCAAGATAATCAGTAAAACTTCGTTAATATTAACTTCGTTAACATGAGAAATATTTTCTGCTACTTTCGCCAACACATGTTACCAATTGTTAATGACACTTTTTATTGAGGGTATTTTTACAATTTTCTTTTTCCAAATAGCTTGTACATTTATCTTCAAGATGTCTTCAATGATTCAATTGACTTAATTATTTAAATAATATACCTAAATCACTGGGGTGGGTTAAAATATTCTTGGTTAATTGCAAAAACGATTTCAATAACATACCTAAATCATTAATGCGAGTTAAAATATTCTTACTTAAACGCAAAAACTATTTAAATAACATACCTAAGTCATTGGTGTGGGTTAAAATATTCTTAGTTTGATTCAATGTTGGACCTAAGTGTGTGTGGAGCACTCAGGTCCAGCTGGTCTGCCGTCTCACCTCCCATGAGCGTGTGGGCGGAGGCGGACGCTGGAGTGCCAGTGTCCATTATAGCAGAGACTTGTTCCTTCTGAGGCTGCACCGTCACAGTGTAGTACGTACAGCTGTTTAGAGTAGGACGCACATCACAAGCCATGGTGCTGGTGGAAGGACTGTCGACGTTGCAATTATAAGTATTGCCATCGTCTGCTAACCAGCTCACGTGGTATCTGACCACGTCACCAGTCGGGACATCCAGCGCCCAGGATGCGTCTATCATGTCCAGTGTAGCTGAGAGAAACAAGCCATACACGGCATCTGTGAAGCCAAAAACGCAAATCTTATTTCTATATTTTGATGCCAAACACAATAATCGACGATGCTTAAAAATGCTCATTTTAATTATGAACGCAGGTCCATTTTAGGTAGTTCCAATTCACATAAACAATTTCTGATGCGAGAGGATTAAAGATATTTTTACTTCTTTGTCGGTTAGAGCTTTGATCAGCATGAGCGGTTGCATATCAATATTATCCTCAAAATAAAATAAAGGATAAATGGTTCTTAATGAGAAAATATTGTTCATTAATAATTTTTCCGATCACATTTTGCTAAAACATTCCCAACAAGCAATTGGATTCCGGATTGGATTGGATTCAAATATCGCACAATGGATTCCGCCAAGTTCCTCATATAATAATTCTTCTTTCAACACACAATAAAAAGTATATGTTTTTAATTTTAAACAGTGAGATGAAGTTATGTTCTTTCCATTTTAAATTTTAAAAGTTATCTTTACGATAGCAGCACAGGCCGCAGAGCTTCTGGTTGTACTAGTGAAACAGTTTCACGTTCAGCTGCGACCCTGTACAGTTGGTTAATGTGGAAGCCATGAGCGGCATCGAGTTGAAGAAACCAGTGAACAGAAGCGACAGATGCTGACACGAGGACAAACTTCAAGGCTGTGTTGTGTGTTCTTACCTTCATCTGCTGCCACAGCCTGAAACAGAAACAACGGAAAAATGAACAGATTCAACTGTGTGATGGTGGGGTTATTCGAAATGACTGACTCAGATTCGTAGTACAAATGATGATTTCAGATTAAATGGGAACTTGTTCAAGGTGACCAGCTCTAAATATCTGTAGCTATAGTGCTATGAAAAAGTACCTTAGTTTTTTCTGTGCAGACCCTTTCAAACAATTTGCTCTGGAATGTATCCCCAAATCAGATCGTTCAATTCCATTCACGCTCGTAATTTCTGGCAGGAAATGTCGCTGTTGCTAATTTCCTAACTTGATCATTGTTAATAATTCGATCGTTTGCATGACTACTCGTTCCGAGTTTGATTTTTCGATGATTGCTTCAAATATTTCTCATCTCTATTGCTTCTATGATGCTTATTGATTCATCATTAAAAGAAAAAATGTGTTTGTCATTGCAAACACCAACCATTGCAATTTGCGAGTGGTAAGTTATAGCTAGTTAGAAGGCGTTAGAACATCAGTTTTAAACTTAACTACTTGTAAAGTGCTTGGCAACATATTGTTTGATATCAAGAGGAATTCAATACTCTTCAGTTATGGAATTCAGTATGTTAATTGGTCCAATACACTGACTAAGGCTGAAGACATTAAACTCAACTCATTATTTACGTTGATAATTAGTTGCGGCACAAATTTACAGCTACTTTATAGTGTCTATCCCTTCGATGTTTCTACTGTTGCAGCTCTCTAAGCGTTTAGCTCTAACATTTTGTCGCGAGCTATCATTTACGTATCATTGGCAACCTTGGCAATCATCTAAGGTCTGTAGGAGGTCAAGCATGTTATGTACACTCAAGCAGTAGCAGAATTAGTTGTGCATGTTCCACTTAAAATATATTAACTTACTTCCACTTTTAAAGAGAACTGTTTTCACATGAATTGGAACGTAAATTCCTACCCAAAACCCTATTATGCTAAGCAAAAATATTAAACTACAACTACAAGTCTAAATGCTGCACTGAATTTTTTGAAATAGTTCTCCTAAAAATTAAATAAGAATATGTCTGTACAATTATATATAAATAAGCATACAAATAACAAAAAAAAAATTAAGTGCTGTTGCATGATTCCTAAGATCACTCGAAAGGTGTTTTCCTTTAACACTCTTCTGTAGAAAGCGGGGGTTGAGCGCTCACCTGGAGTGTGAGCAAGGCTAGCAGACAAAGCCAAAGTGTTGACCTCTTCTGCATTAAGAAGAAATTTTTGGGGCAGTTTCTCGGCTTGAAATTCCAAGTCACTCTGATTCAAATCTGTGGAAAACTAGGAAAAATTTGTTCTGTAGTTTTTTGGTATTCGATCAAAGCGAAATTTGCAGAAATTATGCTGTTATAGACTTTATGAGATAACTTCGAATTGGAATTCAACGCAAATTCCACCCATTTTATGATCCTTGTAATTTTTTGTTGCAAAACTAATTTATTTAAATTTATGACATCGTTCTTGAAAATAAATTGTAATATATTTCCATTTTTTAATGACGAATTGGCCAACTTTTCAGTGTTCATTAATATTGATACAAAACTGAACACAGTTGGACGCATTTCCTATCGTTTGTGCATGCACTTCTTTCCTGAGAATAGATGTGGAAGCGATTGGATAGATGTAGATCAAAGAACTCTAACTTTTTCGTTTCATCTTGCATGAAAAGAGAACTGCATGTTGAGTCATCATGGCCATTCAACTGAAAATATCCAATCAACATCGTGGTTTGATTAATACCCATTGCATGGACATGACTTGCAAATGCATTGTTGCTCACCCTGATCTGTTGTTACACAATTGGTGATGGTTACATATTTATAAGTAAAAAGTTATTATAGAGGTCGTTTTTAGATTGCGAATAATTTCCTTCTATGTGTTTTTTTGTAGAAATTGACTAGGAATTATAAAATCACTTTTGAGAAAAGCATTTCGGAAAGCAAAGAAAATCAAATGTATATTTATCGTAAATTAATTGGTCGAAGAAGATGAAGGCTTTCAAATCAGTCCACAGGATCATGCGGTTCTAAATCCTGCAGAGTACGGACTCAAAGGCCTTTACTGTCGATCGTGTCAACCGATTCACAATTGTAGGTATATTTCAAGAAAATCAAGTGTGTGTCCCAAGTGTGGATGAGCGATGTTCAAAGCTTTTCCGACGTCTATTTTAAGTTTTACCCGAAAATTAGGAAAAACAAATTTAAGCATTTCACTTTACTTTTAGGTTCACTGTAAACCTTACTCAGTTATAAGTATTTCCGTATAGTTTTTCAGAATCACGCCATTGCGATGAAGAATGTTTTGTTCTCTAGTGCTTATTTTGAGAACCACGAAATTGTATAGACTCTGTAGAGATATGAATCATTGAGGCAGCTGATAATGTAGGCCCGTGATGAGAAAAGAAGCATCAAATTCTATATCTTCTGCAACCAGAGGTTGGCATGTGATCTCTGCTCGATATGGCAGAGACACGCTGTACTCAAACAGCTGGTCTAATTTTATTTCATCATACAGCTTGTCTAGTTTTATTTAATTATCCTCAGTCTGCAGAAGAAGCATCAAAAGAACCATCAAATTCTATATCTTCTGCAACCAGAGGCTTGCTTGTGATCTCTGCTCCATATGGCAGAGACTCACTCTACTCAAACAGCTTATCTAATTTGAACTAATTATACAGCTTGTCTAATTTTATTTAATTATCCTCAATCTCGAGTTGATATGAATTGCAATTGAGTGTGAGGCTCAATAGGAAATTTTTACATTACCAACGATTATGACCAACTGTACTTGATTTCCTATAAATAGAGCGTACAGATCTTGTCTAGTATACATGTACACTGTTTTCAAACATGATTGATGAATTTTGTGAAGCACATCCTTCAAATGTGATGGGTTACGTAGAAGGAAAATTTCAGAGCACCTCAGGTGACAAAAGTATTAATTAGTTAGAGATAAATCAGTATCCACTGTTTATGTAAAGAATATACGTGAAGCTTAAGTTCTCACAGATTATTTGTCAGGTTCCACACTCGAACCCTGTGCTCTATTTAAAGCACACAACACACTCTGTTCAAGAGCATGCAGACAAGCACAAACTGTCCTATTTTAAGAAGAAAAAGTGCAGCACGGCACTCTCTGAGATGCAGCAAATGAACTGCTAGTTCAAGCATTTCCGTGGGGTGTAATGCTACGTCGACCCTATCATCTGCTGATTGCTTATCACTGTCCTCCCATAATCATCCTGTTTGAGTTTGAAAGTTACCCCAAAACAATGCATGTCTGTTGCATGTTTTATGAAGCAAAATCGAATTTATTTTTGTATCATAGAATAAATATTTTTGGAAAGACAAAAGCAAATACGTAATATCACCAACATCACCAATATTGTTTAATAGAAATTGCACGAGCACTAATTAGAAAAAGTTGCACGTGCTTCTGTGGTGGTATGTACGTACAACTGATGCTTGGAATATGAGCTTGTTTATGTCCTTTTTCTATAAAGCGGACTTGGTTTTTAACTAGTAATGTTGCTGTCAGAAAATTTTACACCAGCATATAAGTGACGTTGTAAACTTGCTCTGAATTACAGCCAGTTTGTTCCTCACTCCATCCCTTCATGGAAATGATGATGAATCAAATAAAAAAAAAAAATTCTTCCGGATAATTCGAAGTGGACATCAACGTGGAAATATATATAGCGTCGAATTGAATGGTAATTTAATTTTATACATTTTTACTTTAAATCACTGCTATCGATGGTAAGTGCACGCACTTCTCATTCCCGCGATGTTTCAACCATCCCCTTAAAAAATATTTCAAAAATACATACTCGAAAGCGCGCACATCTAGTCGTCTCTGATTAACGTTACGTTTGAGTTTGAGCGCAGGACTCAAGGTTAAACGAAGATAAACTTAATCATTTGCTAACCATTTGTTCGTGCAATGTACGTTTTTTAACCAAATCTGAAATGAAATTTCCCCTCATCGATAATCATATATAATTTAAGCCCCTTATAGTGGAGGTAGCTGATTGAAATGCATCCAATAAGCGAAAACTTTAAAACATTTTACTGGGAAATCATTCCAGCTAACTCGTTCAAGTTTTGCACTTAATCAAGGTGGCTTCTTCAGGGCTGAAAATACCGAGAAAAGAACGTTGAACGCTTCTCATTCATAGCTTGTCGATGGTTTTTCTAAACTACGTTATTCTCTGAGTTAAAGTTTATATTCTGCAAGCCATTGAATGAATTTTAGCTTTCATTGACTTAAAACATAACCAACTATGTTTTTTCGGCATCATTCACCAAAAAAAGCCCTCACGTTTTTTAATATAAGTTTACTTTCATCGAGTTTTCAATAGCCATAATCAGGAAATTTATTACTAATAAAGATTGAAGTTTAGAATTTTGCATAATCTCACAATAAATAAAAAGGCAAGCATAATGGTTCATATGAGAGTTACTGTCCTTGCTTTTTTATTCATTATTTATTACTAAGTTTTTAATATGTAAATTTGATAATAAAAATACATGGAGAAAGTCAGTGTAATTGGATAGAGTAGGTCATATTTCTAGCTCCTATAAAATTCTTTTCCCAAAAATTAATTTCATCATTTACTGGCAAAGAATAAGTACCCAAACCTTTTCTAAAGTTGGTAATGTATACCATGGTTAAATTGTTTTTAAATTGTATGTTATATATGTTTGTTTTCTAAATATTAAGAATCGTCTCTTCACCTTTTCAGCCCTGAAGATGGAATTCGCAAATTTCGAAACATTTAGGGTGAGCGTTTTTTATCTTGATTTTTATTTTTGACACGAAGATTAGGTTTTCAAGAAATCCCCCAATCAGTAATGAAGCAATATCTTGAGCCTATAACTCATGACCACAAATGGTACTTTGACCATTCTTAAGCTATTTAAAATTAATTCAAATGTCTTAACTAGATCAAAAACATCAAACCTTTCGAGAAGCACAGTTGTGTACGAGTTTAACTGCACAAAGGCTAGCTTTAGAGCTACCTTCATTGAAGACACATTGTACACCCTTGAAACAAGATGCAAGTGGCAAAAATTGTAAAAATTCATGACATTCCAGTCTCCTTCACTTACTTGTGCCATGGAAATATCTGGTTTCTTCGTGTAAGTCCACTGGCCACGAGTCAGTTCACACATAACCTCTATTCTCTCGACATCTCTTTTTCTGCTGTTGCACCTGCTTTTTCCAGCGTCTGTTTCATTTAGCTTGTTTACGTTGCACGCCAGAGCTCCTAGCTCTACCTGCACTCAAACTTTCACTGTATCTTCTGATTGTTGTTAAAAAGATTTTCCCAGTAGCCTGCTTTATGACTCTGTGTCAATGCTGTATGCCTCTATGGGTTGTAATTAGTTTTAAGCTGTCGCTCTTTAAGTTTCTTTAAATAAAATTTCAATAACATCTTTCTTCCTCAGCAGAGAACTATCGCAATTTTTCTTTAAAGCAGTTATTATAACCTCTTGGAAGTAATAGTTGTTGATAGTAATTATTTACTTTGTTGGAAAATGTACTAGAACTCAAAATATTCATCTCGAAAAATCTTGAAGAAGGATGTATTTAGTCATAAGGCCTTTATTGGATTCCCTTATTCATATCAGAACTACATCTTAATTTCTCCTTCGTCGGTCGCTAGGCCATGCTACTACCATACACATGCCAACAGACTTCACTGACGGAATTCCTGTGCTATCCTCGGACATTTGAACATTCGTCTGCTGTGAAAAGTTCCCTCACTCGTAGAGGCTCTTGATTGTAAAGTCTTCGCCACATGTACTCCCAATTTCCTCTGTGCTCCAAAACTTCGCCTTAAAATTATCGTTCATCTTGATTTTTCTCTTTCCAGTTTGCTTCGGAGTAAGCGTGTACTATCTCCGGCCTTGAAAGCTTCCAATTACAATTTTTTTTGAATTTAGAGTACCAACTACTCAAGCTTATTTCAATAACAGAAGATGCTGAGCACATTTTTCCTTGCCTTAATTATTTTCAACAAAATGTGATTCAAGCAGCACAAATTAGCAATACAAGAGAGACTATGGCATGAATGTTGCAACTTTTTGTTCCATTGAAAAACAATTGAAGTTCATTCTTCCACTGAACGACGCCATCGATCTCTGTACCGCCGAATTCACAGTGATTAACTACGAAACCCTGTGACAAGCTTGCGGTACAACAAGGACTTCAGTTTATTTCTGATGTTGTGAGCAGAGGCTTGCCTCATCTTTGGGAATCTATGAATTACAAACTTGGGAATAAATTTCCGGATGATGGCTACTGTTAGTAGCGAAAGCTCAAAAAAAATGCATATATGTTTCAAAGCGAGTGTGCGTTAATTTACGAACAGTTTTGAAAAATGTATTGATAATGTTTTCTATAGTGATTCACTCAAAAAGTAAGTGAAACCCCATTGCATCTTTATTGTTTAGGTTAAATATTCCGTTTTAATAAGGCTGTCTTAGGAAGAAGAGTTTTATTTTGACATTTCCTCATTGATCAAGAGGACATTACGTGACAAGGGTACTCCAAATGCACTGATTTTTTAGCTTTCAGTCATTCGAGAACTTGGAGTCGTCAAAAGCGTAAACTGGCAAGTTTGTAAAATATGATTCAAAATATGCTGTCAGCACCCGTTAAGTTCCTTACTCGGGCCCCGAATCAGAAAACTCGGTTAGCGCACTGGTGGCAGTCACAATCTGCTTTAAAAATGAGATATTTAAATGGTTTAAATTAAAAACGCAGGTTCACTATCGATTTTGCATAAAGTGATGTCTGAAGTCTTGATGACGAAACGTATTTTGGTAAATAATTTTCTGAAGAAACTATTTTTCGGCGCTACCGACATTTGAACGTAGCACGCAGAAAGTTCTCTATACTCGAGAGGTTGTGGTAAGTAAAGGCTTAATTCGGCCAAAACTTGGTACCAGGAAAATAGAAACAGTTTCAAAATTTAACCTTATTTATACATACACAAAAACATATATAAATAGGGATTTTCAGTCAGGCACACTTTGATTTTATGATATAATCTTTCTGGAGATAAATTTGAGTAATTAGTTAATCAACGTCGTTATTGATTTTCATGAAATTATGGTAATTCAATATTGCACAAAATTTCAGAAATGTGGACAACTATATGATTCTCAACACGAGAATGGACTCAATACGTTTTTACGCCACTCATGACGGTATCGGGGATGAAAAATTTCTGAAACATTCAACCATTGTCTGACAAATGATGAAGAACTTACTCCTTAGTTATCACCACAGTATCACCCTTCTCCCAGTCCAACTTTTTTGCCACCTGCACGCATGTTTTTCACCGCCCCAGTTATTAAATCGCTTAGGCGGCTAAAAACATGCATGCTCCGGCGAAAAAGTTTGACTGGGTCTTCCTTGTTGCCGGCTACTCTTTTCATTTTGGCATCATTCATTTCATCATTAATTCCAACTCCATTTATTCTGTAACACGACATCTGTTCTGAGTATGGGCTGTAGAAAACCAATTTGGAAGCCCTTCCAGTACTGTAAATTAATGCGTTAACAAAAAATTACTCCGCAGGATTACCGCTAAAAGAATTTTTTCTCTTAGGAGCGAACTTCGTCCGTATTAAGTCTCTTTTGATGTAGGCAATGCCCATCAGAAGCACAAGGGAAAGGATTCCAAACAAACTGCAGAAAACGATGAGCACAGTGTTGTCTGGCGGATTTTCTGATGATTTCGTCTCATAAGTTCCTGCTGCAGCTAGTCCCCGCACCTCTGTATGGGCCTGTGTGTTAAGAAACATTTAAGATTTGTTTTCAACATTACTAAATCTTTTGTGTAAAATGAATGTTTGCGGGGTAGACTTACAGCGTTTGGTTTCAACACGGCTATGCTGAAGTAATAATTGAGTGCGAACAGAATCAACTCATATTCACCAACGTTACTGACAGAAACACAGTTTTAAGAACATTTTACATTCGTCGGACTTCATTATCGGTTGAATCAAAAAATCAAGGCTGTATACACACACTTACCCATACTTTAACGAGGTAGTAAGAAGAGGGCTTCAGATTGTTGATAGTGTAGTTGTAGATGGTCTGTCCTTCTTGCACTGGCACCAGGTGAGAAACTTGTGAGAATATCGAATTCTTCCGCCAAGCGACCGTGTATGCGCGCAGGATGCCATTCAGCATCTCAGGCTGCTCCCACTGCACCGTAAAAGAGTGGCTCGTTTCTTGCAGCATCACCATGTTTTGTGGTTCTCCGGGAGCTGGGCACAAACACAAGATTGAAATTTCAACAGTCATCATGGTTTTTATTACTTTTTACAGTTTTCATCAGGCTTTGTGTCAATATATGTTTAAAATGCAGCGGCTATTTGGTATTGAATCATCATTTATGGGAGAAAAATAAGGCCTCCGAGTCCCCCATTGACAATTGAATAAGCAGAAGTAAACACGAAGACGAACGCATTTTTTGGGCACTGCAGTTCATTTACGGAAGGGTAAGGCAATACAATAAAGTTGACTTTGCACTTTCTTCCACCTAATGAAAACCACACTGGGGTAACGAGGCTCAAAACGATGTACAAAATAGTTACGATTTCGTAAGTACGTCTGTAACGGGGCTTTAGATGCACAACTCACAATGCCACGCGTTGTTATAACCTACACGGCTCACAGACATAACACCCCTCACTCGCTCATACATTTTAGTTGACTAATTTAGTTCTTATCCTGCGCTAGGTGAGGAACTGATCACAGTCAAATTTATCATACTCCAGTCTTGCACTTCAAGGAAATAACTTTACGCTCGAGCATTTCCAGCTAGAATAAGCCGCAAAACCAGAAACCTTCATTCAAGCTCTTCGAGCTAAACTAAAATGCCTCGTTTGCGCTATTGATCAAAAACTTACGTCCTTCGCTCGTTTGAAGCTCACATGAGCCTGGTTCTCCAAGTAAGCCAGTATCCGTTTCTGCCGTCACCTCAATCGTGTAGTTGGAGTACCAGGATGGGAAAACTATTTCGTAGTGATGCTTAGAACCGTTGATGACAACTGACTCGTTGTACTGTTCGTCTGACCAGAGCACGTCGTACGTATAGGAGACGTGGAAACTCTCAAACGAGAAGTTGGTTGATGGCTCGACCCAGATGACTAGAATTGTGGGCTCGAGCGTCTGTCTGTCAATTCTGTGTTTGCAAAAAACTTCTGGAGCTGGAGGCACTGTGGATAAGAAAAAATTCTGATAACCAAATCAAGTAAAAGGCGAGTTTAACAAACATATCGAACAGATTTATCGCCCGAAAATATAAAAAATATTTTTAGTGATAATATGCTCGACGGATTGACCAGAAGAAATGTAGTGTGAAAATTTGCACAATTTTGAGAAATCAATAGACGTACGAGGTCCGTTCACTACCTCTTCGTTCACTTTAATATTGGTCATCAAATCGTAGTACGTGTTGAGCGAGTAAAGATGTTAAGCTAAATACGATCGTCTGGTTGTTAGCTATAAAACATGAGAACTTACAATCGCTGCTGTGTTGGTGCTTGCGCTTGTCTATCAGACTGAAATCAACCGTATTTGCTCGAAAATACTAACCGTTGTTTTATAAGTGTTCTCAAACAATAACTTGATGCATTGGTTGGCTTTTATCATACATGGAGAAGAATAGGATTTTTTGTGTATTTTTCTCATTTTTCAGATTCCTATGTGACAATCTTCTTTTGCTCCTCATACCAGCTTTTTTCAGCTTTTTTGATGTTCTGTCCAAAATTACGAAGAGTTAGAAGCAAGTTATTTCAACTCGAGCGTGTCTCATTCTTGTGTTGCTAAGCCGCATTTTTAGTAAGGCATAACAGGTTATGTTCAACACTTGCCAAATGCAGCACTGAACCGTTCTTACATATGCAGTAAACATTGCTGCGTGTGAGAGAACCGCATGACTGCTGTTCCGATAACGCACAATCAACGACGTAAGCAGCCTGCGACAAAAGCTGACCTGTTTAGCAACTTCACACTACAGTGACGACCATCAGAGAATACGTAATAACATGTGCCAAATTTTTGACAGAATTCCCATTGAAAGTGAACACAAGTGAACACAAACAATGAGCTCTGAGATTTTCCCGTCCGCTTGAAGTTATGCAATAGAAGTGTACCCAAATGTGAGCACTGGAGAAAAAACACTCAACTAGGTAGTTGGTCTCACCTTCACCCTCTGCTTGGACCTGCAAGGGAAAGATAACCAGGGTCATTTGAGCTTAGTTTCGGTGCCAGCGAGACATAGGTATGTGGTGTGAACAGTGACTAGAATTTCAAATATTTTTTAGAGAATTTATGAGAAGTAAATTGACGCTCAAATTTTTCGTAAAAATGCAAACATTTAGTTTCAAACACAAAACAATCAATTAAATATTATATTCTTGTACAAACATATCAGGAGTTGCAAGAATTTATTCCATACGTTGTAAATGAACTTCAAATGTGTTGTTGATTTTCTACCAAAAAGGCATATATCAACCGTTTCTTAACGATAGTAAAAAAAAGCCTGAAAATTGAAAAAAAGATGAATGTCTGCACTGTTGCATCCACAAATGTATTTGTTAGCGGCGGAAAAGACGATACGACATGACATTTTCCCTGATCTCAAGTAGCATTTGATAAGATGAGGGTATTGCATACTGAAGGAGAAGCTTGTCAGCGCTCTCGTTTCTGTGCTATCATCATTTCGCAGAATTTAGATCTAAGCATTTTCCTCATCAACTCATATTTAACGAAGCATCACCATTGAATAAACGGTACCCAAGTTTTCACCTATAGAGGTCAATTTGTTTACAACACATGCTTAAAAAGGCATACATTATGATGTGCATGACATTTGAAGTGAAAAAAATTAGTTCCTAAAAACCTACAGAAAAAACTGCAAAATTCTTAAAAATTATTATAAAGTATTCTACACAATTCTTTCACTAAGTTACTTTGTCGTTGATTTTACTTATGAAAACTCATCCCATTCTGTCATGGTAAACATTTACCTTTTAGTTTAACTTCGACTTCAAAATTTTCAAATAGTATTCTTTGGATTAGGATTTACTCAGAAATCATGGTGTCTAGCTTAGAAAAGTATGGAAAGTAAAAGTAAAGATTGAATATTAGACCTCGTCATACAGACTCCTTCATTTGGGATCAATCAGTTCATCACAATCTGCTTGCATCATCGATGGGGACTTGAAATAAAGTCCTGTAAAGCAGGGTGAAAACTAGTTACTAAAATTTTCCAGTTTTGGTATCCTAGAACGCAACTACACCTGAAAAACACCCCATATCTCTATAAGAAAGATTTCCCTGACGTTGAAGATGGCATTATTTCTACACAGTTGCATTCTACGCCACTGCATTTCGCAAACAATATGATGCAACGGAACTGCATTCGATGATATTTTTGCCATCGTATAGCATGATCACAGACCACCTGTAGGCCTCCTGCGATGAGGGCGCATGCGACGAGCAGCAGAGCAGGCAGGTCGAACACAAGTTGAGGTCTCATTTCTAGCCCCGGTGTCCGACAACTATGGAACCCCAAAATGCAAGTTCAATTAAAAGAATGGTGTTCTTGAGCTACCGTGTTTGTCAAGGCAGAGCCTCGTCTGAACTGCTGGCGTATAAATTCAATCACTGTAATTGCGCCTTCGTTAGTCACTCTCCGCACCTATGATAGCATAATCAAATAGATAAGAGCCTTTGCTTCATCTCCATTTTATCGTTGACTCATGAAGCATCTCAAGATGTTTGTACTAGTGTGCAATATAGGTTTTATGATTTCATTTGTGTATGAAATATTACAATCTAATACGCATTTATGAGAACAGCTAATCAAAAATTAATAAGTTTTCTACGTTTTCTCAAAGTGTTTCATGCTTTCAGCAACTCTTACATTGAGCCATGCTGAAGTCAAATTATAACTTGATTTCGTGGTTGAGCGCTGATTTGAAAATTTGAAGCTCGCATCCTTTTTATATCACCGAGCAGCTGCAAAATTTATTTTTAAGCTACATACATCTGTGGCTGAATTTGACAAGAATAGTTTCGCTCTTAGATCAGATGGCTTTCAACTGATTTTGAAACCAAGCTACTGCGACTGGCTTAAAATTTGAACTCGTCTCAAATTGAGAAGATAATTCTTCTCGTTTTAAGACATGATTTGCCAATTACAGAAGCAGATTGAGGAAAATAAATTCACCAATAATATTCAGAAACTGTTTTATTTCCAAAATACTTCGTCCTCTATTTTCACCTGACATGTGTTATGGAAAAGATAATATCCGTTGCAGAAATATAGTTGAGAGTTTGACTTCAAAATAAATGCTCCATCCGACGCATTCTAGTCTCAAAATTTCTAAATTTCAACCGATAAACATCTGCCCTGATGTCTTAATACCCAGCTGGTATACTTACACATGTGTATATAGGGCAAATAGTTGCTAAATCGTTACACCAATTGTGTTTATTTGTAATCTATACGTTGAAATTTTGCAGTGATTTGTCACATTTGACATTGGTCTGTCAGAATGGATTCATTTGATCTCATGAACTAAATTTTGTACATTATAATTGAGAGAAACGAGTGAGTAAGAGTTCCAAAATGTTTCAGGGGTTTTGACTGCAACATGTCTTTTCTGTTTCTATCAGACAATCAGACTAGCTCTTTTTTAATTTTTTTACTGAGGCCCCTTCATTTTCGAGTACACGAGCAATGTTGTCGTCAATTCATTGCTAGAGGATCGATGTCTCCAATCAGCAAACATTAAATTTTTAATTATGAATAAAACAGATATTTCAGTCGCTAAAATTAGTAAATTAATTTACTGCTTCAAAAATATCGCTCTCCGTGAGCGCTTTTGCATCCCAAAATATAGATAATAAATAAAAATACCCGTAATGTAGAGCTTGGGATTTGAAAGCAATTTGCCTCCCTTATTATCATGCATTATGCGCAAACATCGAAATTCATTTCAGTGTGTTCGTTTGTTTATGACGGAAGTGTGACAGAATTATTGGGTATATTGTGTTAGCCGACTCTTTTTTCATTATTTTTCACATATGAATGTGTTATTTCTACATGATGTTTTTGATTATTCATGGAGTAAACTAACATTGATCATTTTTGAGCAACAGTGCAGGCTCAAGTATCAATGTGAAGGCTATGCCCTTGAAAGCATTTTTCAACCTTTTCTTTTCTCATCTGTCGGTATAGTGTTTTAAACCTTTTCATATTTTAATTTTTAAAATAATCTTATACTACGAGGAAACATTTGTACTGTTTTGGTCTCGGTTGATTCATTCACTGTCATAGATATTAGATCACTTTGTGTTATTTCTCCCTACGGGATGTGAGGATGTTAGACGTGTGTGCCAGAGTTCGTTTCTATTTGCGCATATTTTTGTTGTATCTAAAAGTGGTGCTGAGTTTGAAAAAACTTCTCACAAGCATGTTTAGGTACCTGAATATTTAAGCGTCAAAAATTTTTCCCAACTTTTCATTGGAGACTGCTTTGAAAGTACTGGAGATGTACTGTTAATCGATTCATTTTCGTAAACGTTGGGAAAGATATTCCTACTGTCAGTCACCTCTTGTTAACTTTGATTTAAGTACAAAGGTTAGGTTAGGTTAACATCGGCATCTTTGGGATGCTTTATTTCCAATCAAGCCTGATACATATGATCTTAGCATTGGTTTTTCAAATGTCTTATAACTAACCCTATATATAGGACACCATGACGGTTCCCCCGTAAAGCCGGTACCCATTTCCGACACCTGGGTCGAGTGGGGTATTGTGCTTGAGCTTTCCCTTCTACCCAACGGGGAAAATCTCCGCGCCAGCGCTGGGAACGAACCCGCGACTTCCAGCATACAAGTTCGATCCCTTAACCGCTGTGCCACGGAGAGCATTGATAAGAAATAAAACCGAAGAAACCTCGAATTCTTTTGGAATCCTTGCGCCTTCCGTTCTATTGTGTGCCGAAGCGAAGATAGAAATTCCGCTAGCGCACAACAATACAGTATACAGAGCATATTTCTTACGAAGCTCAAAAGGAGACTCGAAACCAAAATTCACATGTAGTATTCACAAACACAAATCAGATGTATCTTTCGAAACACAGTCACTACAGGATGCCTATTTCTTACAGAGATTATATTTCAAGCTGTTTGTAAGCAGCGTAGTCTATTGATGATGGTGAGGTCACTATGATGCCACTCGTGAAGAGATAAAAAGTTAACGCGTCACTTCCACATCCGAGTTGTGGTACATATGGTGAAGTCATCTGGTGTCGGCAGATCCTTATCTTTTCATTCTCTCAAAAATACCAGAAATCATGCTTTTAGAAAAAGATCTTAATATTTTAAGAAACAAATGTTAAATAATTGACTCCCACTCACCTTACACCTCACCCACGAGAGTAAGCCATCATATAATGATCACTGCAGCTCTGTAACACTTCATATACTGAGTAAGCTCGTCACCTTTCCGTTCTGGCTTTTATTTTTTCTCCAGTATTAAAAAAATAATAAATAAATAGGCCAAATAAAAAATAAGAAAATAATTTCTTCTAACTATCTCCTAAATAATTACTAAATTGCAAATGTCTGACCAGTTTTCTGTTTTTTATTTATTAATTTTAAGGTACTGAAGATGAGTGATGAGGAATAAAAATCATGTGGAAACAAGGTTATTCATGTTGTTTACTTGAATCAAGAAATAAGTAACAGATAAAACATTAAATTAGTTATCCATAATTATTCATTTTCTTCTCTAAGTCTAGAAGAAAACTAAGGAAAGAGCGTTTGGTAAACTGTTGAATTATTAAAGGAAAATGAACACATCCACAGGTACTTATATATACAATAACCAATGTACATGTAGTTATTTTTAATAAATCCCCATTCTAAAATACGTCATTTAATTTGTGAAATAGAGTGCGGTTTTTACCTATTACGCACTCAACCGACTAAACTATCATCATGAAAACCATTTCGTGAAGGAAATCAATCCTAAACTATAATACGTTACGTTTCAATTATCCCTATTTCTATTATCCCTATTTTTTATTTTTTCTTTTACCTGCAACTATGTAGGCAAATAAATGGTACAGTCCAGAGACAAAGAGAACGGGGCTTATTTTTCATCCCACTTTGCGTCTAATTTTCATTCGCCGAAGAGATCACTTCTCAGCTATTTTTTTCTAGGAACTTTAATTAAATTACCAAACCAGATACAGATGTATGGTGCGTCAAGGAATAAATCTTACCTTTAGTTCAGTAATGTCCTATAGAAGTAGAACGCTTGAAAAACTTATTTGAGGGAAATTTCATTTTAACTAACGGTGTGCCAAATATATGATAAAGATGAACGAAATGGTATGGCATTTAACCCTTTAACGTCCCAGCGTACCATTTGGTCCTCTTTCGAAAATAGCCATGATATATTATTTCTTGTTAAATTTGATCCCCAATCTGCTCTTTGAAGTACACTGCCGAATGGGAGTTTCTTCCTTACTTTGCTGTCGGTGACAACCTGATGTCTGTGTCACGGAAGACCTCTCCGTGGCACAGCGGTTAAGGGATCGGGCTCGTATGTTGGAGTCGTGGGTTCGTATCCCGGCGCTGGCGCGGAGATTTTCCCCGTTGGGTATAAGGGAAAGCTCAAGCACAATACCCCACTCAACCCAGGTGTCGGAAATGGGTACCGGCTTTACGGGGGAACCGTCATGATGTCCTATATATAGTGTTAGTTATAAGACATTTGAAAAACCAATGCTAAGATCATATGTATCAGGCTTGATTGAAAATAAAGCATCCCAAAGATGCCGATGTTAACCTAACCTAACCTAACCTAACCTGTGTCAGTCTAATGGCGGTGGTTGTGATAACTGTAATTTGAGTACAAAAATGGCGACGTTAAAGAGTTAATACCAATATTGAAATAGAAAGTTCTATGTGATCACATTTTATTAATTGCTATCACAAGATACTAAGTTTACAAAACTGATCTGTGTTTGCTAATTAACGGGTTTGGTGCACGGAAGACCAGCAGGCGAACAAATACGGAAATTGATGCCAGTGTCTAAACATGAATGGGACATAACATTGACGGTCATTTATGACAGTGTTATTCGCTAATTATTGCAAGAGAACCACTTCGAATAAACGCATTGATTGAGAGAGCCGCAGCTACTGCAAGTTAGCGTATTTTATATAAATGATATATTAATTAATTAATTTATATATTTTTGAGAGCCGCACAATGAATACCACTGATTTATGAGCAACTAAAGCTATCACGCAGATTTAACTAGGAGCTTACCAATCGCACGGCAGAAGGGCAGCGCAATACCTCTAGGAACTAATATTTCGTACTCGAAACAGGTCAGGATAAATTCATTTACTAAGAAACCAGAATTCATCTATCGACATTGAGTTTACATTTAAAGAACAAATTTGTTCAAGTGTCACCAGTATAAAATATCATTCATGAATATTCACTTTCTCCAGCTGAATATTGAAGTGTTTTGATGAAGTTGTTTACCTGTACAGAAAGGTGAGCTTATGAAAGTTTTTTAAAAAATTCTTGGTTCATTCAATTGCTTACATTTGGCAATGTTGCCTGGAAAACACTCCATATGTCAATCTGCGTGTTTAATTTCTAAAGTACAGTTTCCACGTCACTGGAAACTTCATTACCAAGGCAAGCACATACAATGTGCGCATGAAACTGAAATTTCCTTACCTGCAGCTACGGCTTTTCAATACTGCATAAAACTTCGACATGAAAAATAAAAGAATGCAAAAAAATCACAAATGAAGTCCCATTCTCCCTATTGAGGTCCTTGAGTTCGAAGAATTTTTATATTTATTATTAGTAAGAAAATGAAATTTTGACGGCTGCTGTTGCACGGCGTTCGTCCCCACCATAGTGACGGGGGCCGAGTTGCTGTGAACATTTCTGGTCTCTTTAACAAAAATTGCTTAGGATATTGGATAACCGCATGTAGAATTTTGAGTATTTTATAGTGCAGAATGTTTAGGTTTAAAAAATAATTAGGTCTCTCTGTAATTGCGAATCTACATTAGCATTGATTGAGTCTGTTGCTGATAGAAATTTAGGTGTCTTAACACCAGGGACCTTATACCAAAAAATTCAGATCTAAATTTTTTAATTTTGGCCTGAATGCTCGGTATGCTGCTATTAAATTTTTTTCAAATTCATCACTAAATAACCCTATTACATATTGTGTTCATTTGCATGCCATAAGGTCATTCCTGCAAAACAAATAAATTAAATCGTTCTGTTTGCGGTCATTCTTTCAAAATCAAAGCCGAAATTCGTCAAAATATACTAGGCAACGTAACTATTCAGTTAACTATCAACTGCTTATCATAAAACCACACTTGGCCTTACAGCTGCATTAAGAAATATTGTGTCAACATGAAAGTGTTGGTGCTTGTGCGTGAAAATTGACGGTTGTTAATGCGCTTCGTTAGTGCCATTGCGTGGTTAATATTAATATATTTTGACGGCACAGGACTTGGGGACTCGAAACTGGGCCACTTGGCTGGTTTCTGTTGTCATTTTCTAATCAGTTTTACTCAGACGCTTCATAACTGAGAGACGCTTCATAACATAACATCTTAGGTACCAACTTTTTGGGAAATAGACGGTTTCTTTTTCTTTATTTTCTTCAGTAACGCTGACAGCGTAGAGGATGCTACCAGACTGAACGAAGAGCTTCCCAGGTGCGCAGGAGCACCCAAACTGACGAATCCTAGCACCGCTGCATTGTGTAGATCATCTCAAGGCTACAAAATGACAATGAGCAGCCTCTTCTCGAGTGATGCACGACTCGACAATTGCAACCGTTCACTTTTATCATTGAGGTATGTCAGTCGCATGACGTATCAGATGCGAGCTATTCAATTATTTCTATCCACAACGCGTGTAAATGAATAACTGAGCTGGGATTCTGCGCATCGACCAAATGCTAGTTTGAGATCGCGTTGCTGTTTGTCATGTAAGGAAGCAAATCGCGCTCTGTTATTATGGGCATGAGCACTTCGAAGAATGTTTTATGGGTGACTACGTACGTATGCTAATAGTTTCTGGGTGCTAATATAACTTGACCAGATGTGATGGAAATGCACATTAAGGTGCAGCTTGTATTTGTGGCATTTGAAGCCTAAAAGTCACCTTCCGAAGCACCTGGCTGCGGTTGCTAGTCCTTGCTATTAAAGAGAATCTAAAACATCCGATCTAAAATGATTCCAAAAAGTGATACAGTTATTAGCGGAATTGTTTTCGTAAATAGTATCTTATCAGGAAAATCTTGAAAACAATGAAAGTTGCCTTCTTGACGCTCTACGAGGAGATTTATTTGTTCAACATAGTATCCCCGAAACAAAAAATAATTGTTGAACTTGATGCATAAGATCTATTACTCGTATTTTTTTGCTGATGGTGTGCTGCCCTTCTAGGAATTATTGCGGTACGTTCTTTGAGAGCACTTTTATGGCAAAAGTTGTGGGTCAGTTTTTCGTTCAGCAGCGTCATTACGGTCCAAATCAGTACACTTCATATTTCAGAGAGATTGGTGAGAGTACACTTGGTCCGGGATTATTTATTGACGCAGTTGACAACGAAAATGACACCGTTTCTTTTGTTTATTTTATAAATAAATTATATCGTACTTGAGGACACCCTGTATGTAAACAGAAGTATAATTAAAGAAAAGAGTTCAACGGGAGATAACATTTCCCGTGCTGCTTACAATTTCTTCTCGTCGGCATTCCGGCAAAAACTGAGATTCCTTGTACCTGACCACACCCACCGTAATTAACTTTGGCAAACATCTTTCGTCATTCTGAACAGGCAAAGCGGCACCATTGAAGACCAAGTCTGGAAGCTTCATGGTAATCAAGAGTGTTCTTTTCCCCTCGAAATGATGAAACTCGATAGCCAGAGGTTACTTTTCTAGGAAATATTGTCGCTTGGAAAATTACAGCCTTTTTATCATTGAAGAACCATTTGCTTGAAATTTACTGTAATTACTGAGTAACGCGTATACATATGACACATGTGAGCTTTTTATTTATGATACATACACACCGCAAGTTGAACGATGCTGTGAACATCGGATTGGAGTATCTCAACCATAGTCTACTAGAAGGGAACTCAAATTTCATCTTTCAACTTAGGGCTACATCATTCACTGGTACAGGGCCTGTAAAAGATTTACAGCTCTGAGGCTGTTAATACTTGTATTATTACCCTCTACAAAAGAGTAAATATAGTGAGAGCAGATAAAAGGTGGTTCCCCTACACTCAAAAGTTGATAAAAAATCGAGCTGTTTAGTTCGGTGGAAGGTTAGGGAGTTGAACTACTTTTCACTTTATTTTGATTTTTTGTGTAGTTATGTAAAAATACTCAAATTGAAGAGTATAATAATAATAACTCAAATTAAAGTATGAATAACAGACCTTTCTATCACTGTGATGATAAGGCAACACGAAGTTAGAATGAGGAGTTTGAGACTATTTTGTGAGAGAGTCTTTTTAATACACAAATATCTTCCTGCATCATCAATAACAACATAGAGAAAGCACACGGCTTATTGCAGCGTGAAGGTTGTTCTGTGCAATTATTCATTGCTAGGTAAATGAGTGCACAGTAATAAATACTCATTAAGGCAAGTAAGAGGACAGCGTGGGGCGGCTGTAGAGATAATAATTAATGGCCCTAAAGTGGCGGTGTTATCGTGATGGCGAAGGTGACCTGAGCGATAACACGCATCAGTCAACGCGGAGCTCGCAGCGCCAGGCGTTAATTGCCAGAAGCAAACGTGGCATCAAGGCTCAAAAAAGGATATTTCATTCAAATCAAACAAATAAAATCATCAAATCAAATGAATTCAATTTATCAAATAAATAAATTCAATAACTCAAATAAATAAATTCAATAAACCTAAAAAATTGATTTATTCAATAAATAAATCAAATCATATCGTGTATTGGTTTTTGAAATGCTTTGTACGTACTAAACACCAAAATGCAGCGACGGTTACCCCCTGATCGAGCCAGGACCCATTTTCAACACCTGAGTCGAGTAGGGAATTATGGCCAAGTTCTCCCTTTTCCCAACGGGGAGAATTACGTGGCTAGCATTACCGAGAATCGAACCGGCTACCCTTCACATGAAAGGTTCGCGCTGGCAACCACAAGGCCGCGCTGATCATCTCAGTATGTTTCCATAAATTAATATGATTTGATGACTCACCGAAAAATGTTCGAGGCCTGATCTAAAATTTTTTCGATACACTAGCGATGGAAAACAGGCTTTGAACTTTTTAATAGCGTCGTCTACTCCGATCCTAATTTTCAAAAAATTACTTTCCGTGCAACGATCAACGGAATTTTTTAACATTATTGAATGTCATTTTGAATAAGAGTTCAAAAATTTATGTCATACATCCGTCTAGAAAAAAATTAATTGAATCTTCAAAATTACTTTCAAAACATCTTGACTTCTTTATCCAAGTTGAAAAATTTAGACATTCACTCTCTGTGCTGCAGGAATTTATTGGAAAAGTTAATACATGGAAAACTTCTTATTTTCTAAGCCAAAAAACAAACACATTTCATTCGCTAAAATGAGACGAATGAAAAAAGATTCGCATGGATTTTTTTTATTATGAACAATGTCAAATGAACCTTTACAGGGATAATGCACTTAGGTGATATTTGACTTCACTTCAATTGCCAGTTTATAAACGAATTAAAAAGACTGCTTGGATGATGCGTTATCAAACTTTAAAATTTCATGAATTTTTGAAAAATTAGCCAATTATGTTAAAATCCCACTGCAGAAGCACCTGATGAATGATATTAAAGAGTTGTTTAAAATCGTGTATAAAGGTTAAAGTAAAAACTATAATTACAGAAATGAGGATGAAGACTACATGCCTGTCAGTTCGATCATCGAATAATGAAATATACTCGTATGTTAGAGAAATTAACGAGATCATATTCTGTAGAATTATATAAGAATTATAAATATAATTAAAATAATTGCATTACATTGTTATAAGAGTTTGCCTGATTTATCTGGGAAACTTCCTTGTTTTGTGTAAGCGTTGACTATGTCACCAAGATACTCATGCAGTAACTAAATTTATTTAAATAGTGAAGAGTTACCGAACTTATCAGTATTTTTTTTCCTGAAACTGGAAACTAATATCGATTAATTTGGGGGTGGCAATTTTCAAGACAACATCAACAACGCTTCTTCATTATTTCCAAAACGTACTTCTTCCAATAAACCACTAAGAATTCTTCTGACTCTCCTGAGAAGTGAAACTTAGCGACGGCATTTATGTAACCGAGACTATGCCATAGCATTTCGCAACAATACTTGAGAATGTTAGGAATATCTTCTCTGCTTAGCAGTTTAACTACGAACGTTCTTTGCTATTGCCTTCTTAATACTTGAGAATACATGTACGTGCTCTGTACTCATGACCCATATTCCTAGAAGGTTCAAGTAATACCACAAAGCACTTGTCCGTTGGCTGAACAGTGAAGCTCACCTGAAATTACCTCCCCTTTGCTATTACCTTCAAAATACTTGAGAATAAGTGTACGTGCTCTGTACTCACGGCTCATATTCCTAGAAGGTTCAAGTAATATCACAAAGCACTTGTTCGTTGGCTGAACAGTGAAGCTCACCTGAAATTACCTCCCCTTTGCTATTACCTTCAAAATACTTGAGAATAAGTGTACGTGCTCTGTACTCATGGCTCATATTCCTAGAAGGTTCAAGTAATATCACAAAGCACTTGCTCGTTGGCTGAACAGTGCAGCTCACCTGATAAAACAGAGGAGGATGTGTAATCTGACAAGGGCAGATAACGCGAGAGCGAGACGCCTCTTAACAGCGCACTTGATCGAGGCTTGGTTCCGTGAGTAGCAAATGTAAGTTAAGTGAACAAATCATTGCGATAACACTTCTGGTACGTTATTTACTCCCGCAAACTTTACGGCTCAGGCACTTTACACAGTCATTCATAAATTTTAAAATAATTTTCCTACTGCAAGAGTATTTTTCCAGAGCTTGAACTAGGGTTAAAGAAGAGCATAGAGTTCATTATACTGTTGAAAATCTCCTCATTCAAAACGGAAGGAACCTTTATGGGTAATTTAGTTAGGGCATTCGTTATCATATGGATACTATTAGACTAAGCTAATGAGTATTAATTAATTACTACTAAAGTAGTAATTATTTCTTAAACGGGATATTGCGTGTAATGGTTTAAATGTTCTCCAGAATTATGAAGGCTAACAACTAAATGATGAAGCTTTAGCCTGACAAAGAGCGCAAAATTCTAGTAATGGTGCATTTTTTCTCTTACTTCCCAAATGATTAGCATTAATTTTAGAAAAATATTTGTATCTCTAAATTAAAATAACTAATGACTTGACATTGAGAGAAAAATTTGTCAAAAGATCATGTCCTTATAGAGCATTCAATCATTCTTTGTGATGACCGAAATGTGAAAAGCCTGGGACGTATTACCTTCAAAATTTCAACACTCACCTCAATTTCCTATGCTGTTAATTTGAAGAAATTTGCTGACAGGGATCTTTAGTACAAAGTGCTAAGTACTTAGTATGAGTGATTTTATTTAATATTGCTGATTTTTGACACATTAAAATTTTAAAATAACCATAAATTTTCTGTTCTTCTATTTGAATCTATTCCTTTTCATTATTTACAATGATAATTTAATTCAGTTTACGAGTGGCCATGGAGCGAGAGACATAGTACAGTATAACTTTTAGCGAACAATAACATCAGGTATGAAGATAAGAAAATTGGAAGACGGCCTGATCTACCTCGTAACCAATAAAGTCTTCCAAATTCTTCGTCAATCGCATTAGCAATTGCACATATAGTTACAGTCCATTTATCAAGGGAACTGAGCACTGTTCATCCTCAGTTTAATGACCGCATTCTCTATACGGCTCTACTTCAGAAAGTCGCCTCTCACTCCGAACACGTACCCACAGAGATAAACTTCCAAGCTCGAAGATAAAATTGAGCCTTCAATACGGAGAGCAAGAGATCTCAAGGAGCTGAAATGCAGTGCACGATGCCAATACATTACTGATAGCTACTTAAAGTTTTTAAACGACTCTAGAGTGCCCATTTTAAGGTGAACAGAGACATCCTCCCTTACAAACGGTCTCAATTGCACTCGCTATTTTACAGGGCCGCCGTGATGTTTCGACCAAGCCTTAAGAGCGCAGCACGCAGCGCATTTGGGCAGCTCTGCCTTGTAGGTCTTCAAGAGATGGCTGGCCATGTCACCGGCCGCCCCAAATGGTCGTCATCAGGAGCCAGAGACGCCGGTCGTGCAGCAACTGAGAACTTGTCGAAAGTCAATTCCTCGCTGCCGTTTATTTCTTGTTTGATGTACACTGAGCACTAATCTTCAAGTGGTTCATCCTTTCTGGGATAGTTTCGTAAATATCATTGCATTCAGTGAGGAGTATCGGATGCGTGGTATGTTAAAGATAGTCTTGGATACTGAAGTGCATTCTCGATTTGATTCACCAGTTTTTAAATTTCTTGTAGTACAGGTGGGTATATGTTTATGAATATCTTATAAAATTTTGAGTGTAAAATTATCACAATGGTTTCATTGCATTTAGTTATAACGCAGTTAAATAATATGTTAGGCAAACTAATACAATCATTAACCTAGTTTAGAATTTCTCATTCGCATGGAATTTAACACTCAAAATGCACTGAAAAGTTCAGTGTTGTATTTCTAGCACATTAATAACATATAATGAATAAATTTTCCAATTCTATTGTTCAAATTTGAACAGCCATCTAATATCTAAGCTAAATAAAACAAGCGAACGGTTCGATCGATGTCTTAGAGATTCGCCCACAGCTTTTCTCGAATGGCGATCTTTTACTCGCCAAAGTTCATACCATTATCACAACATGAATACGAGTAACGCTCAATGGATCACATGAGCGTCTCTTACTTAAGCCCCAATAGGACTTTAGCACCAAACTTGGCGACATGCTTGCTGGCGTACGGGCTCTCTACGCCCACCACAGCGTCCAAGAATGGTGGCCATCTCCCGATGAGTGCTGGTGAATTTTGACACCATAGCCACGACATCGTCACTGCTGTAGGCGGACTGGCAACTCAAGACCAGCTTTCAGAGGGAGCTCAAGAGAAAAAATTCTAAGGCCGTCAGAGGAGCTTTTTCAAATGATGTCCCTGTAGAACCAAGATCACCTCAAGCAATGCACTTTGCGCGATATCTAGTTATAAATCAGCACAGAAATTTTTTGTAGATGGAAAGGATTAAAGATTTCTGCACACCCAGAAAATGAGACCTCAAACGATTGAAAATAATGAGAATTGAAAGATGAAGCTAGTAAATATTCAGGGCAATAGCTTCGACTCGTCACTCAACAAATATAACTCGAAGGTGGACTCTGTCTTAGTGCTGTTTGGCAAAGTACATTCTATTGCGAAATTAGCCGTAGACAAGAAATAAAAGAGCCGGGGTAACAACAAAAATAGACAATACCCAAGGGATCAACTCTCTTCTAAAACAGAACAATCTTGGCCCAATCAAGTCTTTGTCAACTCTCAAGCTGGCTACAATTCTTCATTAAATAAAGTTTTTCTCGCTGTTCTTGAGTCATATCAAGATCTGTCTTGATCTGTCATTAAATTGAAGACACGCCTTTAGATGTTTTTCAAAGACAACCAGCTTCGATGCTGTAGCACGGGCTTCATTTTAATTCCTTCAAACCTTACACAAATCTCTATATATTCTGATATAGTTGAAGTATTTTCACATTCCTCATCCGTGGATATTCATCCCAAAATATAATTCGCTCTTGTGAGTTGTTGTTTTTGGTGCCAGTGATGCGTGAAGATTGTCGGAACAAAAAGCTTCATTAAATATGCGTTAGGAGAACTGCACTTCTCGTAACAATTGAAATTAACTTGTTCCAAATTGCCAACACTGTATGTTTCGTCGTGAGACGTGAGCTAATTAGCAGCCATAGCCAGGGTAATTTTGGCCCGGATGTGAGAGCACACAAAAAGCACATACATTTGTGCTCTTTCTTTTCCCCAAGAAAGGGGAAAACTGCACTCTTGTGTGCTCATATGCAATGGTTGAAATCTCATGACAATAAATAAGCGAACTGTCTCACTGTCTTTCTAGTTTTTCACCATTTAACTACTTATAAAAAAGAGATAAATTAAAAATGTATTGTTTACTAAGCTTTTCCTTCTAGGCTAAATCATTCGAGAAATCTCATAGATTACTCGAAGGCCTTCCTCCTCTCAGAGAAGGAATAGAAAGAAAAGGCAGTACACCTCTCATAAATGACTAGATAAGATGCGATAAAATTGTCCCTATAGTTTGAACGCGAATGAATGACTCGTACGTCTACTGCGCATCCAGTAAGTGATCATCATTACTAGTGCATCCAGTAAGTGAAAATCATAACTAATGCATCCAGTAAGTGAACATCATAACTAGTGCATCCAGTAAGTGATCATCATTACTATTGCACCCAGTAAATGAACTTCATTACAAGTGCATCCAGTAAGTGATCATCATTCCTAGCTCGTTGAGTGAGTGATCACCATTTCCATTGGTAAATTCTGTTGCAATAGGTAAAAAAATCTTGAGCTTTCCTTGAAGACTTCACAAGTTTCCTGCTAAAAAATTCCGAGTTACTGTTTCTTAAGCTTTACGGCTGTTTTTCTTTCATAAGTAAAAGGTAATCAAGTTTTTAATGAGTTCGAAAGTAAAGTTATAATGCAAATAGCAAAGAATTAAATTTGACCGGCAGGGAAATATCTTTCAGTTCAATTTTCTTTCAGAAATAAGTAAAGGCATTGAAATTTTGTTGTTTTGAGCAATTGTTCTTGCTGTCGATAGAATGCACTTTTGTGAGAAATTTTAACTGATAAAAAATTATTTCGTTTTTTTTTTTTGCCTGAGTCATAGAAGTGCTCTATAGGATTTGCTCACAGCTGTAATTGTTCGAATAAAATCATTGACTAAATAAATAAGAAAATTCTTACATATTGAGCTCTTACAGAACTTTGGCTGTTGTCATGGCACCAACAAATCTCGGTTTCTAAGAAACTCCCCCACAGAGCGTCGTTTTCCTGCACGTGTTGTTCAGTGAAAACTGAAGCCGTGTTGCAAGTCAGGATGTGGTTGGTGAACGCTAACTGTCGTCATTGTTTCAAATTATTCCAACGCGCTTTGAAATTTCCATATGCACCAGCAGTTATTGCGTCACCAGCTAAATTAAAAATAAACTAGAACTCTTGTATCGGAGGTGTTTTCTTTTAAAAACTAGTCAAAGCGTCACTATCTAAATTAAAAATGTACTAGAACTCTTGCATCGGTGATGTAATCTTTTGAAAAACCATGTCAAGTAAGTACACTAATTTTGAGGTATATTTTGGTGTCACTAACGCCAGAGCTGTGAAGAACGCCATCATATCGTTTCCTGCCGGTGATCGAAACCAAGCCACGCATGCGCGTGTCTCGGTCACGCAGCTCGTGAGGCAAGAACGACGCGTGAGCAGGCATGTGCGATCCCTCAAGAGTCCGTATAAGTGTCCATGTGTAACGAACCTTCGATTGTGCTTCCTTTAAAGTGTGAAGTGGAACTAACAATGACGGAGGCTCAGTAAAGACGGCCAGTCTCTCCTTAAGCGACGTGCGGTCAAACAACAGGCCTCCCTCGCACAAACTTCCTGATGTCGATCGCGCCTACGCGGGTGTGACTGATGTTCTCAGAAGAGCCGTGAAATTTTGCCGATTGGAAATGCTAGTAACAGAATATCAATTAATTTGTGAATGATGAAGGTGGTGACACTCACGCCTCAATGATTGAAGCTAATGTTGAGAAAAGAGCCGTAAAATTGCATTGATTGGGTGCGCACGAACAGAATAAGAATTATTTTGATCCAAGAATGACGGAGGCTGTCGACGCTCAAGCACGTACTTGGGTAGGTCTGATGAAGACAGATGGGTCGTAAAGTTTGACGCCCACAAAATGAATAAGCATGAGGTAACTGCTTCATGAGTTATAAGATGCAGATGATTCCATTGTGTCGACAATGGGTGTGTCAGAACTCAAGTCAATACGAAGACAATGGCCTTTGCTGGAATTACAGAGAATTAATTTATCTCTCAAGTACAGCAAACTAAAATGGCGAAACTGGTAAGTAATAATTGGCGAGAAAAATTGTCAACGTTTTAAAAGGTAATATGCAACAGCATTCAAATATCTACTATTTGCAATTTCAATATTCGAAATCATTTCACGCACGTTAAAACTGAATAAAAATAAAGAAAGCTCAACACGCATATTTGTTGAAAGCTATTAATCTTTAAATTCTGTGGATTTTAGGCGTGCAAATCTTCATGAATCAACAGCTGGGGAAGTGATCTCAGAGTTGAACGAAGAAACAGATTTCCAAGGCGTGAGATCTAGACGAAAAAATATGCAACATAGGCTAGCAAATGTAAGCAGCGGTGTGAGCCCGTGCAAATCGATAAGAAACATAATAGAAAATCGAACAGTTTTTGTTACAGAGATGAACCAACACAAGAGAATTTTCTATCACTCATGATCATCGTGATTTTTTGCATAAAATCACCATGTTAATATTTAGATTTAGGGGCTAAAATAGAGAGTGGCTCATATATCTTATAATATTTGAATCTAAGAAAATGGCAAAACCTACCTAATGAACCAAGTATCAACTAAATTAAAATCTACGGATGCACTGAATAGCAACTTACGTACAAGAGAACGAGACGATATAAGGCTTGTGCAAGTCGCTCATCTAGAGTAAAATTATTCAGCAGGCAAAGTCTGATCTGATGAAAGTCATATGAGGGCAGTGACACAAACCAACACGCCATGCAACTTCACGGACCCGGCACCGGTGTCTAGGGCGAGCTTTGGCTTTAACGTGGGCTTGGTCACTTGTTCAACGTTAAACGTGGTGGAGTCCATCGGAAAAATTACGGATGAACATCTCTGTATTTTACTCTCTTCATCATGGTTTTCAATTGATCTTTGTTATTCGTCCTGCGACCACTAATTTCAGTATGCTTAGACGAGACTGGTTTGGTAGGATAGAAGTGATGCTCCGTAAGTCCTGTTGCTGTTTATGAACAATTAACTAAATGAGTGTATGCCTGCATACAACTTCGATGAGGGTGTAGGATAGAAGTGATATTTCGATAAGTCCTGTGCTATTTGTGAACAACTGAATGATTGTACACATGCATGCAATTTCCACGATGCTATCTCTAGTGATGACGGAAAGCAAGGTTGACGTAATTTTGATTTCCGCTTTACTTTTCACTATTACTGAGCATAGACGAGCATTGCCTCTCTTTATGCAACATTCAGGGCCTCACTCAGCAACAGTGAGATTAACAAAATGTACCTGGTGGCGATCCTCCTTTCCTATTGGAGAGCATCACTGATGAAATTTTAAAATACAAAACCAAAGAGTTAATTTTCTTGATACAAATACTGTCATCCAAAAAAGGTATCTGTTTCTAATTTTCACAAGATCTTGTTAATAGAGCACGTATTAACGTCATACTTGGAACCGTAAACTAGTTTCTCGTCGTTTATGTTATCAAGTTTGTTCCTTTTTAAGTAGCCACAATATATTATTGCTCAAAATACACCCACGGTGCGCTTGACGCATATGGGTTAATCGCTTGAACTTGTTCGTTAATGGGTCAACTAAACAAGAAATCTTATCGTGCTCACAATCAAGACGGTTTTTGTGAATAGACTCGCCTACAGCAGTCGTCTTTCATTTTGACTTCGTCGCAGGCTAACTCTAACTATTTACTTATATTTTAAAATTTAATCGCACCGTAGCAAAACTGATGGTGAGCATCGTTTAGTCAACTTCAAAGTAAAGTGATGGTGGACTCGTGATATATGGCTTGCGTAGTTAAAACTTTCAGAATCAAATTAAAAACTCGGTGCTGATGCATTTTCAACAGATGAATTTATTTCAAAACACATAGAAAAGTACATTTTTTAAATAAGCAGTACAAATATCATAAAAGTCGTCCGTTTTTCAGTAAGTGTCAGGCTACAGTAGATACTCTTATACCGAAGTGCTTCTAAATCAAGTTAGTGCTCATTTTCAACTCGGTATAATTTTCACAGTCCCGATTTAACTCGAAATATTTTAAAAATTTAGTTCTAATTGAGTTTTAATTGTGACAATGTACTGCTCGACCTCTGCTCTGCTTCCAGAGTACGTTTTTCGAATACTGGCGTAGCGGCCGCACCCTTCACTTGCAAGACCGAGCGCGTCTCCAAGAAACGTCAGCATTTGGTTTTATTGTTCCTGCGTTAAAGTGATAGCTAATCAACCTGATAGCAATAAAACCGGTAGTTAAATTTTGTAGATCGAGCGGTTTTGTTTTGCGAAAAACACAAAACAGTGCTTCAGCTCAAGATTTGGTGGCTGCCTGTTTGACCAGCTCTCAGCTCAGTTCGGAACTCTCTTGTACTTAAGAGTACGATAAAAAAACTGACTCAAATGAAAATCAACTCAATTGACCGTTGTATTAAAATTCGCTTTAGAAGAAATAATATTTTCGCGCAAGAATCAGATCACATGACTTCTGAGTTCAGAAGCAGAAATTTCGAGCCGTATTTATTAGTTAATCGAAGATCCTATACGTAACACTTTCCACAGATCAAGCAGAATTGCTCTATTAATCATGGCAGCAATTACGTAGCACAAAATCTTCAGTTATTAGCTAGAATGAATTGAGGCGCAGACCAGTCGATCTCCCAGAAAAGTTTTTTATTTTTAAGAATTTCTTCCTTGATTAAAAGTTGCCTCTGCGATGGCATTGTTGCTGAACGGTAATCCAGTGGACAAAAACCCCATTTGGGTCACCCGGATTGTGAGCTGATATCTCGAAGTGTGTAATTGTTTTCCAGGCAGACATTTGCATTTCGCTCTTGTTAGCGCCCTTGTCGGGGTGATAAAATCTGGCTCGTCATTGTCGTCGTTGTGCCCGCGGCGCTGCTCAGTGCTGCCCAGTGCTGCCCTGTGCTGCTCAGTGCTGCCCTGTGCTGTTCAGTGCTGCCCAGTGATGCCCTTTGCTGTTCAGTGCTGCTGCCTAGTGCTGCACAGTAATGCCCTGTGCTTTTCAGTGCTGCTGCCTAGTGCTACCCAGTGCTGCCTAGTGCTGGGCAGCACTGGCACAACGATCGCCTAAGACACAATTTGGTGGCTAGAGCTCTCATCTGCTGTGTCCAAACTAAAAAAAAAAAACAATCGCTATGACAAGAGAAAATTTTATTTTACGTATCGCTTTTATATGGGAAATTTTAGCTTTTTGTTTAATAACCGCACAGGCGATACTCATTTACCTTTTGTGGTCTTTATTTTTTTTTGTATTAAGTTTTACTCGCATTGAGAGTTTCTTGGTTTAATTGCTTCTTTTCAAGTTCGAAATCGTCTTCCAATCTCACATCAAACCATTAATTTTTTTTCATGAATAAAATATTGAGTGACTCTGCATCGAGGATGGAAGGCTGTGAAATGCCGTGCAAAAGTTATTCTGCATTCAAGTACAGTGTAATACATTTTTAAATTATAATGCGCCTACCAAACGAAACATCGGAGTTTAAATAACGACGTTATAAGCATCAAAGTGATTGGATGGTGCCGATAAGTTATGATCAGTATGAACTCTATGATCAATTTATCACCATGAAAAATTACATGATGGTGACCCGGGCTTGCTGAAACTCGATGGAGCAGGAAAATCAGAGCTGTTCAGCAGGTGGAAGTTTCGCCATTAAAACTGATAAGTTCAAAATGTATTTTGTTCTAAAGCTGTTAAAAATGTGCGGGAGTGCCTGAAAATGTTTCTAAATTGAGCGTTATTTCGGATGAATTATTTATCACAGGTCATTAACATTTATATGTTAAATTTATTTTAGAATAAATTTTCACTTCTATGTTTTGTTGAAAAATTACAAGCTGATTCCTGCCTATAACTACGCCTCTCGTTGCAAATATTGTAAAATATCAAGTACTGAGAATGACTAAAGAATTAATTGAAAAAATGAAAACACGTTGAAATTTGAGGTGTGTCATCAAGAACATTAATCTAGAGCCATGCAACTTTCCATTCTCAAAATTATATTTCATTCACATTTCGGGAAATTTGTTTTCTCGGTGCTGACTTTCCTATAAGCCACTTTTAAGATACAAGGCTAGTAAAAACGATGCAACCAAATCGTCCAAACCAAATCGAAAAACTGTACTTACAAATCTTGGAGATATCACAAATGAATTTTCAAAGAAGTCATTCGTCTGCATTTAGAAGCTTATGTAAGAATGGTAAGACATTCCGCTTTTTATTGACAGAGATTCGATGTTAGTGAAATCAGAAAATCAGAAAATCAGAAATCTTGTCAGTTTATTCATTTTCACAATGGGGGTAATTCGTTTCAAAATGAAAGAATTTTTACGTCGTATTGGAAAAACTGCGAATTGACAACAAATCCTGAAACTTAGGTATCCCTAAACTGAAGCCATCTTTCAGAAAAATGGTAAAGCTTTCCCAAACGAATAAATCTAAAAGAAATCCTTGCGTTATTGATCTTTGAATTGAAGCTTTGTACAAGATGTGTGTGTGCTTGGCATGCTCATGCGAAAAGCGTGAGGTGTTGTGGAGATCGGTGTGCTCCGGCGTGTGGCTTATCGCTTATCACGGTAGACAACACAGCCTGGATGACAGGCAATGTTTTGTGTCGAACACACACTCTCTGAAGCGAAAAGAGCTTTTTTAAATGCTCATGTCATGAGGCTGCTCTCTTCATTGAAGTCACCAAAGGCGCAAGGAAAATGATACGTTCAAAGAAACATGCTAAGTCCATTTTGTTAGTTCAAAAAAGGTGCTAAATTTTTCCTTCGGTCAATGAATTATCGATGCTAATATGTAATTATGTCATGTAAAACATTCCTCTCACCCACCTACTCCCGTCGTATCAAACCACTCATTAAAATTAGTCCCCCTCGACCAAAACCACTACCCTTAATCTTCTTCACATGATAATATTCATTTCGTACGTACCATTTTTCGAGTAACGAAGTATAGCACGAGTTTCATTTCACTGCAAGTCTTCTGTCCGTGAAGCTGTGCTCATGGATTGGAAGATACTGTGCACTCGGAAACAATGAAAGGGTAATGAAATTGCAGTTCGGGGTTATGTAAACGACGTGACTGAAGACTGAAGGTCCATGTAGAGATTCGACAGCTACGATTACCGTTTGATTGCAACAACGATACTCACAAAACTGGACTGTGATGTGGCTCAAACACAGTCAACTTTCATAGACACCTATGCAGTTTAAACTTCACGCTAGTCTGATCTGTGTTGCAAGATTACAGCAACTGAATACGGGACTAGACGCGGGAAAACGATACCATTGCTCTTTAACAAAAACTACATAAAATTGTGTATGGTAACAGGTACGAACTGATTGGTCGATAGCTACTTGCTTCCTAAGCCGTTAAAGAATAGTCACGTTGAGTCACCAGTTCAGGAGCGAAGTCCGAGGGTTACTCAAGTCAAGAAACTGAACGTAATCCTCCCTCTGGTGTCTCATGACTACTGCCACTACCACCATTATCATCACTTCCATCAGATCGTACGAGGGAAATGAAATCAAAGCACTCACTTCATCAATCAACCATTTACTCTCATTATTAGCTCATTACCTCCCTCAGATCGTGCGAGGGAAATCAAAGCACTCACTCATCTATCAACCCTTTGCAACTTTTGGATGAACGGGAAGCGTAGCACAAAATTTCAGAAACCAGTGGTCGACTTCGTCCCCCCAGGCGGAGACTTTAACGAGTATGGGGCATGCGTTTTTTAGCGAGTGCTGTTTGCATTAACTGGTTGGGCCTCTTAGAACGCCGGGAGTGAAGCTTGCTGCAGAGCCTACGTCAAGTTCATGGACGAGCCTCCAGTCGGAGTATAAATCATGAGGATAAAACTAGCACAACTTCCTACGAAAATTCTCCAGCGCATTGTGACGTTTCATAGATTTAATTATCATGTAACTCGTAAAATAGTTGTTCCTGTACGTATCTCGGCTCGTACACGTGTTCCTGCTCTTAGAAATGAAATGAGTTGGTTTATGTAAACACGCTTTTTTATTTGTTCGGCAAAACTGGAGGAGAATAATGAAAATGGCTGCCGTTTGTTTAAAATGAGTAAAAATTTTAATTTCAAGAGTATATTTTAACTACAAAAGTATACTGTTGGAGAATATTAAAACTGACTGCCGTTTATTTAAAATGAGCAAATCCTTTTCATATTCACGAGTATATTTAACTTCAAAATTATACTGTAGGAGAATCATAAAAATGACAGCCACTTGTTTAAAACGAGTCAAACTTTTTAAATTTCAAAAATACGTACTCGTGAGGAGTCCGAATATTTTGTGTAACATTTATGTGCAAGCTCATAGCAGAGTTTATGAGTACGCATGTAGCCGAGATCCTAAGTTTGAGTCAAGACTGAAGAACATCTCCTCTACATCCCGCGCCCCAGCGCTGCTGCCTCCACGGCGTGTAGTGCCTTCAAAATGAGGCCATAAAGTGCTACTTCTTTATGAGACTGCGAGACATTCACACGAAGATTCTGCCGTTGTAGTCGTCTACGTTGTTTTAATTTCCTCATTTATTACTAACTAATTAATTTATTCATTAGCTTCGCCTTAAAAAGGCTCATGCCGACAAGGCAAAAAAAGGACATGATTTTTGTGTTTGCTTTACCTGTCTGTTGTGTTACAGCTAATTGTGCTCGCTACAGCTAGTTTGTTAAGCTATTGTTTAATGAACGAACATGTTTACACTTTAAAGTATTCATTGGGTCGTTAACAGGAGATCCTTGAATAAATTAGCCTTCAAAGTCAAATTCTGGGCGTAAGTTTTTTTAATGCAGGCTAACACTAACACTTGTTCCTAAATAGGAGAAAATGTTCACACATCATGGCTAAATTCGTCTAGGATTCCACATGTTTTCAGTCGAACAATCTGGCTTATTATGGAGTCAGGCTGTCTCATCAGACGTTGATAAATACATGGAAAAGAAATCCCGTTTGCACTCTATAGAAATTTTTATCTACAAAAGACAATCTGAACATCAACGCTGCAGGAAAAGAAACTCGAATGTTTATCCATCTAAGAAAAGCGAAAGATCATTCAATTTCCTTATTGTTCAGAGACTGATGCCTAGGTAATGATGTTGCATTTATTTTGTTTGATTTCGTTGAAGTTTACTTTCAGGCTCCTCAACTAAAATAATTTAAAACAAAAGCTCCTCACTGACCTTCAAGTTGAAAGGGAAAAACGAACCAATTCTATTTCAATTACTTTTAAAAGTTTGTTTGGTGCAATAGTGCTCGATGTTTTCACGCAAACCAGTTAAAATTTGCAAGCTTTTTTAAATCAATAGCAACAAAGTTATGTCTGTTTTCAATAGTAAAATAAATCAAGTCAAACTTCACTGTACTTATGAACACGAGACCTCATATTTCTGTAGCAGAATTAAGAACACATTTTCACATTGAAACTTCTGTAACGCTATTTGCGAAACAATTTAAGCAATTTATTTACTACAGGAGGTACAGAGGTAGAATTTACTTGTGAAGCACATACTCACTGGTTATTAAATTCGTTACAAGTGATAAGCACAATCTAAATAACTTTGCATTTTTCATTGAATTGGTAAATTTTTTGTTAAAATTGTATAAAATATCGGCAAGTCGTATCATTATTAGTAATCCCAGAGCTCCTGTTCGTTTGAATTCCTGAGAGTCGTGATCTTTGTCTTCACCCCGACGCCACACCTCAGTTTCGGTCGCCTTAGGCACCTACAGGAACGACTGTTAATTTTATTTTAATATAATATGAGCGCCAGATATTCATTGAAGAATGTTAGCCTTGGAGAACTGTCGAACGTCGGAGAAAAAATGCGGAGATCTGTTCTGGAAGTGTAAAGCAGTTTCAAACATCATTTTGTTTTTAAAATAGGCATATGGTCATGCTTTGTATTTAGCAATTGAACCATCGAAATAAATGTTAGTTTTCTTGAAAAGAACATCTTCTGTCTAAATTCCACCGCGAGCAAAATTAATAACCTTGTGTTTTATACAAAAGAATTTCATTTCCAAGTGGTTCGAATTTCATAATCAAACTTAATTGAGACGCACTGGGCACTTCACGCAATTTATGCTCCGATGAGCTGATGAACTAAAGGAATGTATAATGAAGGATGTTTTTTCCCCGTGAAGAATGCATTCAAATTGCGTACCAGTATGAATTGTGCAGCATAGGGTCAGCCCTACTTTGAGTACTCACTGTTTTGATCACTTTATGCTTCGTGGGATCGTGTGGATACAGGTTTCAGCATGTCTTCAACATTCGACACAGGACAATACTTCTATCGAGCAGCAGCAACACAAAATGAATCTTTCAATAAGACGAGTATAAAAAATCATTCGTTTTTAAAAGTCATTTTTTTGTACGAGGTAAGTGCAGTATGATTGCGTGAAATATGAAAGATCATACTTGTTATAATTAATGATGTGTAAGAGACTCAAAACGGTCCAAGCGAGGGGTGAGAAAGTCAAAGGCTTTATGCAGTTGTAAAAAATTCCTCGGTTAATTTTTCAAGAATAAGGGAACGAGAAACTGTCGTTGAAATAATGGGAATAGTTCAAAAAAGAATAATCGAAAAAATTTAAAAACCTGTCAGAAATATCGCTTATGGCCAGTGTATTACAAATTCGAGCCCTAAAGGTAAAAGAAGGAAAAATTTGCTGATAAAGTTCAAATCAAAAAAGAAAATAACTCCTATACTTTGCTGTCCTTCACCTTTCATTTTTCAAGTCTAATTTTTATTACACTCTTGTGTGTGACAAAATCCTGTAGAGCTGCTGAATTTACTTTACAAAGATCACAAAAAAACTCCTTACTCCTGCATTAACTCTGAAAATCTAAAAATAAAAGTGAAAATATTATTTAAATACTTCTAATAAGAAGGTTGAAAATAGTATTTCCCATTAATTTAGATAAATAAACTACAAAATACTCTGATCTTTTCAACCTTTGCCAGTCGTAACGGCCCACAATGATATTCTCGCTGAAATCAATTTGAAATCGTGTTGTCGGAGAGAAGTTCTCGCTTTAACATATCATTTAGTCACGTGCGCTCTAAGTATAATGTTCAAACAACAATAATATGCAAGGCGAGCTCGTTGATGCGCCACTCCTAAATTCTTCGTCAGTCAACGAGGAAAAAAGTGCTGCTTGGTATGGTAGAAATTTACATTGATTAATTTTTTATCTAGACTTGCTGAATGAAAATTATATAAACTGAAGCGCCATATTACCAACAGCAAATGTGCTGCGCTTTATTAAATGTTAATAAAGGAAGTTGAAGAATAATTATGGAGCTATTAAGCGCATACTGGAGTACACGAGTCTCCAATTATGACAATATTGAGATTGGCTTATGAAAATCGAAAAAGATCGCACTTTAAGTGTTGAATATTTAAGCGGAAATTGTTTTGCAGATGATAATGAGTAGCATCTGTAGTAATTGCTTTCTTCTACATTTTCATTGCTCATACTTATTTATGACGAACAACTTTCAAGAGGTTTGCATAATGCCTTCATGATTTTCGTGTGTCCAGAGACTTGCCTTCAGGGCTGAGGAATTTTGAAAAATTCTCAGCTTGCTGGCATCTTCAGTTACTTGCAAGTCAATTGAAAATATTCAATGCTTGAATCATTCCCAAACTCGTATCTCTGAGTTTGAGGCAGTACGCAGAAAAGAAGAAGTTGGAGAAAAAGTTTCAGTTCAGTAATTCTTATTCAATAATTCTTATAAGGTATTCAAAAGAAATCTTGAGTCTCACTTCCTATCAGAATACTAGTCGTGTAAGATCACCTAGTCAAATATTGTCCCCTACATAACTGGTCCTAATAATATAATTTGCCATGGTTAATATCGCCGATCTTCAGTCTGCTCGTTTATCAAATTTACTGTTAAATGTAGTCCATACGAACTATATTACAAAATGAAGCATCTGATATCGAGTTAATTATCTCACTGATCAGTCTAATGCGTCCCTAGTTCAAGTGAATTAGGTTACATATTATTGTATTCCTTAGAATAACGTTGATGGTAGGATGCCCTAGAAGTCACTGAACTTATTCGGGCCCACAGGTAGCTATACTGAAAATTGACCAATATACTAGTTAAAGAAACATTCTATCTCTGTATCACCTTTGGTAAATAAATTGTTTAAGTTGTTTAAAACTGTTTAAAATAATCAGAACAAATTTTTAGTTTAATGAGCGCAATTTTGCCTTATAAGTTATAAAACAACAGAACTAGATATATCATATAGCCGTCAGAGTATATAAAGAATAAGTTTAGTTCGATTTGAATCATACTTATATTTAAGATCGTTGGCAGCTTTTTTCTATCAAATAAAACACAACACGTGAAAGCTAATGAACCTGCCAAACTTCTGTTTTTTCCTTAACATTTCAATGATCCAAATGATTGCACTACTGGAGATGAATTTTATTTTAACTAATCGAGTTCAGTATCACCTTACAAGACCAGCTAAAACATAATCATGGAACTGGCCTTGCTATATGTGTTAATCAAATAAAAAGAGCAGTGTGAACTGCGTAATGTGCACCAACTTGTTACAAATTCCCCCTTCGCAAACCCCAGATTATTGTGTGCTTGCTTGCTTGCTTGTTTGCTTGGTTTGTGTGCCCATCCCTACTCTCTCCCTGTAAACTGGACAGCTGAATGCTGAGAGCAAAAATATGTTTGTTTAATTGCAATTGTATAGGTAAAATTCATTGAGAAGCTACCCAAACACAAAATAGATGAATCAAATGAACAAAGTATATAAATTTAAGCTGTTCACCTAAAAGACAGTTTTCCCTAATAAAATGCAGTTCTGACTTGAGTAGGTCGTCATTTTTGACAGTACACTAACCTTGCAACAAAACAAATCGCTGAAGAATTTTTTTCCAAAACATTCACAATAATGCATAGAGTGAAAACGGAGAATACATTTTTGTGCCACTTAATTAGCGTCTACTGCGTATCCTACACGAGCGCAGGTGACACCTCTAAATAATTACATCCAAGAACAAGGAAAGGTGAATGCCTACAACAGCACAGAAAAAACGTCTAAATTCCTTATCATGTTACGAATGCGGTATCAGGTTTTGGTCAGTTCGTGCGTCACATTTCATGGTCATGCCGTCACGCTGTATCTTGGCTACTCAAGAATTCTTCCAGGACTATCCCAGACCACTGAAGTAGATCCGGGAATTTCATTCTAACATCCAAACTGAAAAACTGAATGTTCTTGTTTTTAAAGGTGGATAAAACAAACTGTAATACGTAGTTTGTTCAAGGATAAAAATTACGCATCAGAATGTGAATAGGAAAAGTTTTCAGAATCGTAGAAATTAGATCGTATAATCGCACATAAAGAAATAACAAACAATAACCAGTGCGCACAAGAAACCAGTCACGTAATGGACTCCGAGGATCCTTACTATAATAAATTTTTAAATATATGAATATAATTATATATATATATATATATCATGGTACCATATTGTATCATAAATATCATTCAAATGATAGAAAAACCTGGTCTCAGCTCAATTTTGTTTACAGCGCCAAAAAATTATTTGATAAATAATTTAAAATTAAGCCTAAAGGTTAAAAAATGCTACTTATTGTCAGGAAAAAGACATAGCAATTTTTTTTTAATTTATTGAATAATAATATGTAGTAAAACACAGTTGTTGCTTGCTTGGTTAGCTGGTCCATCTGTCAGTCGCGTTCTTTAAGGATGCTTAATTATCGTACCTCTGATATAAGTTTCACCAAAGCACAAGTACAAAAACCTTTTAATCGCGAGTAATATTAGGACGGATATATTTTTTGTCGTCCACATCTGTAAAAAATGTTTTAGGACAACACGGAACCCCGTCATTTTTAACGGGCCGTGTACACTAGTATCTAAACAATGGCTCAAAAACAACGCACCTACCTGAGTAAATTTACTGAAGCTTGGCACACGCGCGAGTTATCGCATGCTATCAACGGAGCCCTAGATATCCTAATTTGTAACTCTGCTCTTCTGTTAAATATCCTTCGTAGTTTTTGAATTTGCGATCCCTTTTATTACGAGAATGTTTTTTGGAATTCGTTTAACATACCACGTGAGTCTAGTGCTTCCTTACGTGCAGAACTTTGAAAATATAATCGTACGAAGTTTTATTCGAATGCGTATCATATATGAATACATCGAAACTGACTTAATTGACAACTTTTTACCCGATGAAAGCTTCAGTAATGATTCGATTTAGCGAGCACAAAACTTGGTGGAAGGAATTCAATAATCTTGACATGTGCTGGGAACATTCAACAAATAATACGAGCAGAACCCAGATGTCAGATATTCGGCAAACTAATTTTAAAAATAACATTCGAATTATCAGGTTAATTTGTGAATCCCATTGGTGGAAATTTCAAATTCGTGAAGCGAATTTAAGCTGTCAGTGAAAGTACACTCAAAATTAAATCTTAATTTCCTAATACGAGTAATGGTAATACACAGAGTGTAAATTGAACGTTGTGCTCGTCTCACATTATTCGGGACATTTCTGAAGTCTGATTACTTCTAGCGCAGCGTCCGGTGATATATTTCAGGATTATTAAAGACAAATGAAATATTGAGGAAAATATTTTAAAGAAACATAACGATTACCGCAATGACAGGGAAATACAATGAATACAAAGCACACGTTAAAAATAAATGAATAATTTACAAGGTAAGAGACAGGAAATGTATGATTTGAATGAATCATATGTCAAGCATCATCCAGCGTAATATTGCTGCGGTGAAATTCACTCACTCAAGTGATAGGACAAGCGCTCTCAGTTAAAGATGAAGCAAAAATATTTTATGCGGATCACCCTGCTCCAAAATGTATGACGCTTTGAGCTCCAAATGCTGACGTTAATGAATATCTGAATGCATAAAAAAGTCAACCATGATGCCTACAATTCAATCGAAAGCTTAAGCTAACACTAAGCCATTCTGCTCTTGACTCCTTACTGATTTCAGTTTTCTAGAGAATAAACTAGTTTCTATTCTAAAGCCATCAAGGACGATTTAAAGGAAAAACGCGTTCACGTACAAAATCCTACAATAATTTAAAACTTAGAGGCGCGAATAACCATGCAAGAACTCAATTCGACTGGTGCGTGAAAAAATATTCATAGATCTATTTTGAAATCCGGTTGAAGCGTTTTTTTTCGTAAGGAGCGAGACGCATTTTTGCGATGGTTGATATTGCATTTGATGATCGGTCTACGGAGCTGGACTCCAGCAGTGTATTTTAGAACGGAAGGCAACTCTACACGGAACGGCCGAAACGACATGCTAGAAAGGTACGTGGTAAGAATGTTTTCAAGCCAACAATCACACATTTCATGGAAATTTGTCATTGTGTAACATGCGACCTACACTTACAGAACGAGACAATCGGCCACGGCTACGACCACCGAGAATCGAGCAAACTACATTCAGAACACGTCGTGTTATTTAAACGCAAACCAGTCTCAAGAGGCGTAGAGAACTCTGAGCTTGCCCTTTACGCAGGCCTCCGACGCCTGGGGCATGTCTCAGGATTAAGAGAGATAGGAGACCATCAGGAGCGCGGGCACGATGCTCTCCTCAAGGTAATTTGGCAGAGCAAAATTGGATGTCGAGGGTGTTATTGGACTTGACCATATAGCGCTCGCCGTCTCAGCGTTGCCTTTGGCTCAGACGGCTCACCTATGGTGCGCCTCCGCGCTCGGCAAAAATTGTGTGCAATTGTAAAAAGTTTATTCAAGTTTGATTCGTACGGGGGTGAGTAAGTTCAATGCTGTAGAATGCTGTAGCCAGTGAAGATACTATAGATAAATTTTAGGCTTTCAAATTCATCAGTTGCTTTACTTTTCGGGAATTCAAAAACTTGACGTTTTGTGCAAGCTATTATTGGACTAGGCTTTTTTCCTATTTCTCTCTACGACTATGCGAAAATGATGAAATAATAGTCACTGCGAGAAAATTGTCACCAATCTTAGTGCATGCAAAAAAGTTGTTTCCGAGGAGGTACCCATCACTCCGAAGCAGAGATATTTGTAGCAGTTCTAAGCGCAAGAGTTGTGCCAAGAATCTATCAGACGAACAAAGGAGTATTTCCTTGTTGTTAAAATTAAATCAAAATCTCATGGAATAAAAGACGCCGAATTCTTCGTTAAACACAATTTATTAACCGTTGAGCGTCGAATAATTTTCACTCAGAACGCAAGACTCAAATTCTCACATCGCTCATTAACTTGTACTGTAGGCGAATTAAGATAATTTCATATTGATTATTTGACTTGCTCACCATTTTTCGAATCTTCAACGAGCATAATTGTTTACTGGTCTCTAAAGGATGTTGTCAATAACATTATTATTTGGAATGAAAATTTTTACTGTTCTGTTAACATATAACGTGTGATATCAATTAATATATCTCACTCATAGGGAAAATAAAAGCAGACAGTGAAAATTTTAAAATGTTTATTTTCAACTTTTTTATTTTTGTACGAGCAGAACCAGTCAACCACTCAATAACATCAAAATAAAATCAACCCAATATAAATCAACCACTTGGCTTAAATAACTTTCAGCTATTGAGTTAACACAATTGCAAAAACTGAAAACCAGTAGTGGATTAATTTATCCAAACTAGAACATTAAAGTTAAAAAATTATAGCACTTCCTCTAAAATCAACAAACAGTTAGTAGGGCGAAGTTAGTGCACATCTTGCGTGGAAGACTTGCAATTATAGTGCACTCAATTTTGCAACTTGTTTTACTTGGTCGTGATAATGAAAGTCCGAGATGATCCCTAATAAAATAATTTGAGAGACCATTAGTGAACAATTTGCGGTGAACGACTTTCAGTGGGCGTAGCTACACGCATGTCCTACCACAGCACCACTGAAGGTCAGTGAGGGCGGAGAAAGAGCAGAGTGTGCGAGATGGCAACACTTCGTGTAGTGAGGCTCCCACAGAGACCTTGTTGACTCAGTTTGAACAAGTCTCTCCTACCCTGATCAAGTTACTTGAATACCTTAAAGATTTTCAACAGAATCAGATGATTATGAGAATTAAACTATCAAATTTTAACAATTAAACCATCAGATTGTAACAATTAAACTTTTAGATTATAACAATTAAACTATCAGATTATAACAATTAAAATATCATATTTTACCATTTAAACTATCATATTATAACAATAAAATTATCAGATTTTAACAATTAAACTATCAAATTATAACAATTAAACTATCAGATTATAACAATTAAACTCTCAGATAATAACGATTAAACTATCAGATAATAACAATTCAACTTTCAAATTATAACAATTAAACTATCAAATTGTAACAATTACACTATGAAATTCACCTTCTTAACACTTGAGAAGTCATACCATGCGATGTTACTAAAAATCTCACGACCGCCGTTGAAGGCTGAGTTTGTAAGCGTTAATCATCAAATGCTAAAAAACCTTATTTCAGCAATGTGACGGTGAAGGCAAGTCTACTACTTACCTTTGCAGGCAAACGAAGGCGATGGAAAACCGCAGCACCAAATAAAGCAACTTCCAGCTAAGCCTTAGACTACTGTAGTTCAATACATACATGCCTTGATGATGCCAGTACAGCTCCTGATGCCAACGGTAAAAAATTCATCACAATAAAACATATCCTTCGCGTAGAATTTGAGGATTGATAGTTTTCAACATTTTTTTAAGGACCGTTGAGCTGAAACCCACAGCGTACAGATCATTACCCTGCTGACTTTCGTAATACAAATAAAATTAATTGACCGAAGTTAGGCGGATGTTGAACGGAATCTGACGATGTGATTAAATAGGAAAATCAATCAATGTTTTTTCCTATTCATTTTTCATGTTTGCACCAAGATAGAAAACGTCACAACCAAAAATTGGAAAGTTAGGTGGGTCGGTAAATTGCAAACCGCTGCAGCGAAATTCAAAACGAGATTTGTTTAGAAGCGGACAAAAATCTTCACACCGACTTCCAGAGTTCATGCGTTTCGAGTGTGCAGAGAAGTGTAGATGGGAAACTCAATTTTACGTGACACATTGTCGACTCAAAACTCAGGTTTGCTCATTTCAATAATCTAAAAACCACATAAGTTCTTGAATTTGCCTAGATTTACAAATATTCCCTCGTGTTAAAGAAATCTCCAGGAAATAAACTCATTTAGTTGCGTCACTGATAACTTCAGCAGAAATTGAGACTGGTGTACAAATAATTATCATGCACATCTAGAAAATGCTCAAAATATCACATTAATTCTGCTCTTACATAACCACAAGAGGCGAGACACTTTTCCTTCTATATTCACCCCTTGATTTACTTCGCAATTCAATTGAGCGCTTCTGAAAATGACTGGAGTTAATGATGACGAGTATAACGAGTACAGCTCGTCAGACAACGGCAATTGTGTGTTTGTTAATCGAGAACTTTGTTAATCTTCTGAGCAGATGTATTCAACAAAATGCCATCAATTACATTTTTTACGGACGTAAATACTGATATTAATCATGTGTCTATTTATTTGCTTCTTATGGACATAATAGCAATCGAAGGGAATTTTATGTTCATTGAACATCCTGATGAAGACGAGAGCAACAAATTTATAGCGGGGCAGCGCGCTCAAGAATAGCAGCAGCCGCGCTTGCAGTTTTTAATAGATCGATTGTAGAAGATCCGCGGCTGCTGCAGAATCACAACAGGATACACAGCCAGGAGGTGATTGATGCATGGATGGATTTAGTGCAACTCTTTATGGTTAACATGGCGATCAGTTAAGTACGCATAAGGGCGAAAGAGAAGTAGGTTTAGAGGAGCCGTGCTATGGTGCAGAAGCACAATTTAAACTTCACAACGGGGTGATGTTCTTAGCACTGGAAGATGCCTTCAATTGCAGCATGCTGAGAGGTATGAAGATGGTGTTTACCGCGAAATGTAGCGAGATTTTATAAAATAATTCAGTTCAAGGGGAAGTTCTAGCTTATCCCATCCCTTTCTGGTAGGAGCAGTTGTTGATCTTTTTCCAGTATGAATTTCTAGAGTTCTTTAATTAATAAAACAAAATACATCTGTTTTACCTGGTGCAAACTCTCTGTGGGATGTGGATTTTTTTTTGCAATAATATGCTACATGGCATTATAAAAAACTTGTGATGTACTCTTTCTGAAAAATAAAGCTGCGCTGCATGACCAAATTTGACTAATTGCCAGCTTATCCAAGATACAGTGTAGCTAATGGCTCTATTTTAATATTCAGTACGAAGAGTTAAATCAGATAACCAAAATTCATGTTTCATTTTACCATACCTACAGTATATGAACCATATAATTCCATGGCGTGCTGGAGTATATTTCAGGTTGAAAATGATATAAATATTAATAACATGTTGCTTGCGATACGACACTCTGATCGGTCGTGTTCTTCCTGCTGCGAAACGACTCATCGATTAGTCATTTGAAAAATTTTAACAATCTTTAAAAATTAACGGTGTTTAATAACCCCAGTCAATGTTTGATATTCATAAAGCTGCTAACAACTTTTGACTTTAAATTGGAGTTGTCCAGAAATACTACCCTCACAAGATTTTGGGAAACATGTCTCGTAACTTCATATTTTTTTGCCAAAATACTTTAAGAAAATGTGTAAAAACCGTTATCACTGTTATTCTTGAGCGTGAGAATGTGGACCAAAGTTTGCACGTGTGTGTTAAGGACAATTCTTAACTGTTCGGTCGGAAAAACAAGCGGCGATTGTTTGGGGTAGAGGTATCACAAGGCAAGCCGGGGTTTCGAGGGCGTTGGGCGGATGTGACGTAGTAACAGAGGCCCACACAATCTAAGCGAATCACCGCGCGCCAAAGGTATGACGCAAGAAGGTGTGTCTCAACACGCACCAATGAGAGTCCCAGACGTCAGAACGAGCAAGAATTCCGCCAATAAGGTTGCAGATGCTGCCTCTGTAGAATAGAAGCGTCGAGAACGATCGAGAAAGAGGGAAGCGAAACACATATAAGGCCCGTAGAAGGAAGCATGAGGGGGAATTTTTGAACACACGTGAGAGACTGCGCAAGACGTCTGAGGGTGTTCTACACAATAGGCCAGCCTCGTCGGCTGGCCTTATACCCAACTGCAACTTGAAAGTTAATAATTCGAGGCACATAAAATAACGTTGGACGTCGGAAGTCATTGAAGCATCGTCTTACAAAGGAAGCCTAATCGAAGTAAACCAGCCTCGCATCGGTGATCGTCATGAATAAACGCGTCGGAGATTCAACCAAGAGCATTCAACATCTGTGCATCGGGGTCGAACTCACAGTCAACTTCAGCGGCAGTCGTCAACATTGCAAATGGCAAACAGTTAAGTTCGTCCACCCACAATGCGTAAAGCAACACGCAACTCTACAGTGAAGTGGCTTGCCATTAAAACTCTTAAGACACTCCAGGCACCACGGCGGCTGTGAACTCGAGTTGGAATGCCGGCGGCACGATGAGGGAGCGGCAGAGGCATCGCTGCAGCGCGGGCAAGACATCAGCCTACACCTGCAGCAAACCTAAAGCTACGACGCTGAACATCAGCAGTGAGCAACAGCATCGTCAGTGAATGTCCATCAGTGAATCATTTATTATCAAAAGTGCGAGTGTTTCATAGTTGTGAGAGCTCTTTTAGGTGGTGATTGAAGTTCAATTTCAGATGTAGAGCAGCACACAGATAAGTGCTTTCCAAAGTATCGAGAAGAATCATCTAATTTTATAGGCAACCGATTTATTGTGTCTATTTAGTCGAGGATCGACTTCCCGTTGTATGATTCGACACCGTATCACAATTCCAGGTTAAATCGTGATGTGTTACTCTCGCAAATGTTATGATTTGTGTTACTGTGGATGCGTGAATCGTCGTCAACGAGGGAGTATTTGTAACTTGAAGGCTCGGTAAGCAGCACATTTGTATGATGTCGTGTTTAAATATTGTGGCGGTAGAAACTTACGTATTTTTCATTGACGCCGCTGTGCCATTTCAAATCATTTCGTTCCCATGCCTTGTGTGTTTATCCACGTGTTCATCTCAAAAATAAATGTGTCTTAATCTTTCAAATTCTTTTATTCTCCATGTCTGGTATACAGGTGTACGCAAGCATAAAGGATAATACTATAACATGTGTGGGGGTTGGAATTCCCTCAGCGTATGGAAAGGGGGTCCTAAACCCACCCCTTTCTCTGTATCGCAACAGAGTTGAATATTGAACTACAGTTTAACCCATCGCAGTCAACGTGTTAATGCTGTGCTTATGAAAGAAAATTCGTAATTAAGATTAACCGTTTAAGAATTCATTGAAAAACTACATGATTAATGTAAAAACATTTAGAATGCGTTCGCTACCTCCCTCAGGTTCGAGCTATAGAAGATAACGCATGTGCGCTCAAAAGAGGTGCTTGATGAGGCGGTTTTATGTAACGCGTTGCTTAGCACACATCTTGCAGAAATTAGATCAAAAATTAATTATGTACTCGAACTAGACGACTATGTAGCGCTGATGGAAAAAGTTCTGCGCGAGACTGGTTGTGCAGCTAACCAGTTACATCACTCGTCTTATGTTGATAAATACATACTTCCAGTTTAATTCTATTCGGCTCCTAAATTGAATACCATATGCGCCAATGAGCTTTTAACGTTGTATCACAAGCTTCTACTTAAGCAGTAAGTCACTAATGCATTCCACAGTCAAGCTGTAAGCTATAAAGCCAAGTATTTATTAGCATTTTATGGTTTTTTATATGCTGTGAGGGCGGACACCGGCGCCTTCGGCCGTCGAGTCCCCGCCAATGTTGCCAGATTAACTTTTTTTGGCTAAAGTTCTGGTTTATGGTTTTTAATTCACATTGGCTGAAGTCTTGATATTTAAATTTTTTCCCATATATCAAAATTTTGTCCAAATAAAGCCCAATCTATAACCTGACAGAGAAAATCCCGTGACCCTAGCGCCTGGCTCAGCATATCAAAACCCCAACTTGGCTTCAGAAACTGGCTCAATAAAAAATTTCATGGTGAACAAAACTGCAGTGTTGATATCCCTTTCTAGTAAGGTCGTCAAATGATCGCTAGAATCTTATTTCTGGCTGACTTTGAAAGCATTTACGTACGGTCGTGATGTCGTGATGTCCTCCATTTCCTTACCCTAATTGCAGCAGTCCGATGAATCAAAGAAAGAATCTAATACATTTTGATTGATTCACTGAAGTTACGACGGGACCAATTTCGCTTAAGTTATGTTATTCTACTTTTCGTTCTTTTTTATCCCCCATGTTAAAAAATTAGTTCTAATGTATGTAACTTTTTTCTCGCTTGTTTCGTTATTAAAAGCTCACACGTTCAGAGCTCTTTCAAGGATCGTTACATCACAACATATTGCTGTGCTTGTGCGCTGTGAGAGCAAAATTCACGCGCAATTTCAAACAACTTTTTATTGATGGTTGATCTAATTGGCAAAAAATGAACAAAGACACCGATAACACTTGCGGTTAAAGATGAGAGACTATTTTTTTTTGTACCATCGTTCCCACTGACCCTAAATTTTGATTATGAGTTTATAGTCATTATTTATTTCTAATGAAAACAATCCAGCAAGATGAACTACGACGCGTGCGTTGCAAGTTAGATAAGAATCCGATATTTAATCAAAAAAAGATATTGAATTTCAGCTTTTCTATGAAAATTTTCCGATGAATAGAGAAAATTAACTGAAACAACGTGAAATGCATTGTTGGTTTGCATGACTTCAGCCATCGCGAGCTTCTCTTATAAGTTGTCAGCTCATTAATACGTAGTATAAATTTGCAATTCATAAACCGTGTGTTCAGCAGATGAGATGTTTGGATCGCAAATTGAAGCTCGGATAGCAACCAGAGCTCGACTTGTTTATGAGATCTCGGTCTCTTGGCGCCGCTGTTTTTCTGTCATCTAACCGAAGTGCTGATGTGCGCACATTTCCGAGAGCTAGGAAATTACATGGAGTCAAGAATTCAAAGTCGTAAATTTGACCTAAACTCCACTTACACTGGCGGAAAAATGCAGTGCCGATGTTAACCAATGGTGAGTTATAATTTTTCATCGATTGCGAACCAAAAACGTTAACTTTAATGATTGAAAATATGACTGGTGATAACACGCTTCTCGTATAATATTCGCATCGAACTTGTACAGCGTAATAAGGACGATGACTTGAAGAAGATGCCTTGTAATTAACTATTGGGGGTAAAAAGCCATAGTTTCTAAAATATCCGATATCTCCAATGCAACTAACAGTCACAACATGAACGTCACCCTCGCAATCAAACATGTTTATGAGAAATAATGTTAAATTAACGCACAAAACTCACATGAAAAGCTCCCACAGACTCACACTTCAAGAAGATTTACAAATGTTTTCTAGTTCTGACTGGTTTTTATCTCGCGTAGAACATTGTTTGAGTTTTAAATTATATATCTGAGTGCGACAGCCTTCCACGCTCAAATATTTGTACCTTGTTCAACATTGAGTTGTAGTTAAACCTAGAAAATTTTCCCACAAATTCTCCCTGAATGATCTACTCGAGGAAAAACATATCAGCCCGCTCTCATTAACAACGCACTGTGCTGAATATTTTATTCCATATTTTTATTCCATAATTAATTAACACAGGAATTGGAAATCGAATTCATCGCTGGGGTCCTAAATTAGAATTAATGAATTTTTAGGGCGATGGGATGTTGTTTTCACGCCTAAGTAAGTTTTAATAATCTAATGATTATGAATATTATAATAACATGATTATGGTCCCGTCACGTGATGCTGCTGAAGACGCGTCTGAAACACGCCCGAGCGTGTAACATGATAGAAGAAAGAAGGTAAGGTCAAACCAGTCTTTTTTCGTCGACCGTGTAGCAATGCTGATGTCACGGCAACGAACCAATAGCAGCGCTCATGTTGCATCTGGCAACACTGCTAGCCCCAAATCTGACATCGCTATTGGCCTAATGACATGTTGCAATGGTGACGTCATAAAGTTTGTTTGAAATAAAGCCGTTCTATCGGGCGGCCGAACAAGAGGAGGTCTATTTTCCTCCACAAAAATGACTCTACGTTGTTTCCTCTACCGTGGCATGGAACAACTGCGGATTGGTATCTTCCTTTTGACTAAGGGCGGACATTTGAATTAAAACTGTCACAAGTTAATCCATTCCAGTTGAAGAGAAACTAGAGACGTTCATGGGTCAGTTCACAGACTTACAGTGTTAATGTTATAGAATGAATCTGGTCTGATCTCATTTTGCAAGTGTGTTTATGCCAAAATACTTTTTTAACATAATGTTTACTATTAGCAATCAAAATTTTGAAACAAAGGTTAAAGTACTTTGATAATTTTACGTTCATAGTGCAGGGAAAGTTATTTTCTATTAAAGAAAAAGAATAAGCCTAGTTACCTTTCGTACAAACTTGCTATGATATAAAATATTGTGCACATAGTCGTACATAAAGTGACTGGAAAAATTGTTCACAACATGTATTTGGCATAATTGCTGAGCAATGCTTAGTTTGACTTCACCTGGCATAAATTTTACTCTAAAGGAAAAAGTTATTTAACCAACAATCGTTACCTGAAAATACAACGCGAGCTGTAGCTGGGCGGAAGAGAACGAAGAAATTTAACAGATTGAGTAGTAGTAGAGGTCATGTTTCCTTTGGAGTAATAATAATTAGCCACGAAAGTTAGACCCCACGCCATGTGTTTGATATCGCAATAGCTGCACGTACCAGTCTCACTTATGTTGCAGCCATTAGCGCTGATCGACTATCATATCGTTGCTTTGAAAACAAAGCCTTTTATGTCGAGACTGATTACTACGGCCGGCCCGCGTGTGTGCATGAGAAGCGCCGCAGGCAAAACTTGGACACCCATGAAGTGAGTGCGTGTGCCCACTGGACCACCTGTCTCTGAATGAAACTTCCAAACTTGGGCAACAGATCGACACGCCAGCTGTTTCGGAGGTCACACCACCTGTTCTGCATACGCCAATTCGCCTTGCTGTTTATATAGATAAGCGTTAGGCCAGCTGTTGGCCAGGGCTGGTGTCATGGAAGCGATGAGAGCTGGTGCCTTTTAAGGCAAAGCTTGGCCTTATGAATGAAACTGAGGAGCCTTGCATCGCACGCTATCCGCACGTATGTGGTCAGCGCGCTGCCTCTTGAGTTGTGAAAGGCGTTTGCCATGAGTAGTTCATTCAGAAAATTTCGCCTGAGAAGGATATAGGAAGGAGTCTCGTATCGCCATTGATACCTCGACATTAACCTTTGACTGGTGATGAGTTAACACTAGACGGAGCAAAGGTCTGTACCTATAGCTTCTGGGCTTAAGCATCAATGTACACTGACCTGCCTACACGGTGGTAACAAGTGATGCTTTTTAGTCTCATCAAAACACCTGTTGTGGCAAGTTTTACATCCTTAATTTCCATGACGAGGGTGAAAGCTCACAGAGACCATCTGCTCTCGAGAGTTTTTACCCCAGAATGCTTAGCGAGACATTGGAGCTAATTAAGAACTGTCGCCAGCAGATGGTGCCACAGACGAGGTTAGTGCCATTCCGTGCCACTTCGCCCACATGGCACCAAATGGTTCAATTAAGGCTATCTCACCTCGACTCCCAGTGAGTCCCACCGCAGGCTTTCTGACCTAATCTACAGGTTGCTCTAGGACCGACCTGTTCGTTTCATAAAACAGGTCCACAAGTTTTACGATAACTCCCAGGATTTGGATTGAAAAAATGCGAGTCACATCTGTGCATGTGGGCCGCGAGTGGGGAAGAAATTCTTGCGAGCGGCGCCAGTCGAGTTGTTTGATATCGTGTTCTGAGCGCCAATGCAGCTTAATTAGACCTGCTTAATGCTTATACAAGTCGACGGCGTTTCCTCGAGAGATACTACGCGTGGACTGGTCTGTGCACGGTCCGTCGTTTTGAAGATTTCATCACTCAAAGTGCTGCGAATTAACTTCAAATTAAGCATTATTGAATGCAGCATAAGTAAGTAAAGTTCCATTAGGCTTGATTGATGTAGTTTTTATCAGTGAATTGAATGTGTTCATTTTCCTTAGGAGACGAGAGGATACACGGTGACTGGTGAGAGAAGAGATCGACTGGCTTTTGATTACACAAAAACTCATGTCCGTTGTCCAGTTTAAACTTGAGCATAGGCTTGAAAGAAGAAGGCTTGAAAGTAGAATTCATTTTGCATCAACCGTGTACATGTTGAGTAAAAAGCTCCTGCTATTTATATAATTTATGAGCGTATCATATGCACAAATTTTTTCACCACAATTTCACTTTGACGTGTAAAAACTATTCCGATAATTGCCAATAAAATAAGAGCCACCATTCAACTACATCAATAAACAGAACGTATAATCTTTGATCTCAGTCTTGTTTGTGTTGAAATTCGTTTACAAGAATGCCGTGGTCCTATGTAGTCTGAGCATCACTTCTGCACGCAGGTGCACTAAGCACTCCAAACATCACTTCTGCATGCATGCAGGGGCATTAAGTACTCCAAACATCACTTCTGTACGCAGGTGCACTAAACACTCCAAGCATCACTTCTGCACGCAGGTGCATTAAGTACTCCAAGCATCACTTCTGCACGCAGGTGCACTAAGCACTCCAAGCATCACTTCTGCACGCAGGTGCACTAAGCACTTCAAGCATCACTTCTTTACGCAGGTGCACTAAGCACTCCATGCATCACTTCTGTACGCAGGTGCACTAAGCACTCGAAGCATCACTTCTGCACGCAGGGGCATTAAGTACTCCAAACATCACTTCGGCACGCAGGTGCACTAAGCACTCCAAGCATCACTTCTGCAAGCAGGTGCAGTAAGTACTCCAAGCATCACTTCTGCACGCAGGTACACTAAGCACTCCAAGCATCACTTCTGCACGCAGGTGCACTAAGCATTCAAGCATCACTTCTTTACGCAGGTGCACTAAGCACTCCATGCATCACTTCTGTATGTAGGTGCACTAAGCACTCAAAGCATCAGTTCTGCACGCAGGTGCACTAAGCACTTCAAGCATCAGTTCTGCATGCAGGTGCACTAAGCACTCCAAGCATCAGTTCTGCACGCAAGTGCACATAGCACTCCAAGCTTCAGTTCTGTACGCAGGTGCACTAAGCACTCCAAGCAACAGTTCTGCTCGCAGGTGCACTAAGCACTTCAAGCATCAGTTCAGCACGCAGGTGCACAAAGCACTCCAAGCATCAGTTCTGCTCGCAGGTGCACTATGTACTCCAAGCATCAGTTCTGCACACAGGTGCACTAACCACTCCAAGCATCAGTTCTGCACGCAGGTGCACTAAGCACTCCAAGCATCAGTTCTGCACGCAGGTGCACATAGCACTCCAAGCATCAGTTCTGCACGCAGGTGCACTAAGCACTCCAAGCATCAGTTCTGCACGCAGGTGCACTAAGCACTCCAAGCATCAGTTCTGCACGCAGGTGCACAAAGCACTCCAAGCATCAGTTCTGCACGCAGGTGCACTAAGCACTCCAAGCATCAGTTCTGCACGCAGGTGCACTAAGCACTCCAAGCATCAGTTCTGCTCGCAGGTGCACTAAGCACTCCAAGCATCAGTTCTGCACGCAGGTGCACTAAGCACTCCAAGCATCAGTTCTGCACGCAGGTGCACTAAGCACTCCAAGCATCAGTTCTGCACGCAGGTGCACTAAGCACTCCAATCATCAGTTCTGCACGCAGGTGCACTAAGCACTCCAATCATCAGTTCTGCACGCAGGTGCACTAAGCACTCCAAGCATCAGTTCTGCTCGCAGGTGCACTAAGCACTCCAAGCATCAGTTCTGCACGCAAGTGCACTAAGCACTCCAATCATCACTTCTGCACGCAGCACAAGCATCAACACAGAGTCACAAAACCGCCATCTAGTGACAGGTCAGTGAGGTCACACAACACTTGCGTTGCTCTCACATCCAAGGCGCGAAATAACGCTCTAAAATTACCATTTTCAATTAGTTTATTATTGTAATTAGTATGGTTTATTGCTGCTGTGCTGCAGTGTAAGGCAGTGGAGCTCAGAGTCGTGATGAAGCAGCAGGCCGTTAAAGTTTGAGGCGTTGAAATTTGTCTCCATTTCTGATAAAAAAAAAGAGTAGCCGCGTGCACTTGCCTGAGAAAACTTATTGCTGCTCGAGCAGAAATTAGCATGCAAACTGTGAGTTGTCGGTGTAGCTTATGTTAATGCTGGGCTAAGCAGAGGCTTTGTGTGGTGCAGGCTGTAGGTGGAATGACTACACTTGGCAAACAAAACATGGTTTGACTTCCACATAAGCCGTGGCACTCGCTCTGAAATACAGGTGCTACTACTGCCTTACCCACGCTAACTTTTTCCCCGTAGTGTCTATAATTTTAGGCGCCCGTCGTAGAAGCTATACTTACATGGCTAAAATCATCGATGCCCCGGCGAAAAAGTTTGACAGGTTTCACGATCGGTACGTTGGATTGCACTACTATGGAATTTTTGCTGGATCTAGTTAAACTATGAACCCATGATATAATTGTGTACAATGAATATTTATGCAAATGAGTTGAATGCAGAAAATAAATTTTAATTGGTCCTTTTTTTAACAAATTGATTGTGGTTCTGAACTGCAGATTTATTAAGGACGTTCAAGCTTCCTAAAGGAGGATACGTCGAGATATCATTGCATTCAATATGAATGTACAGCAGTCGTGAAAATAATTTCTAAGAATAGCAATGACAAATTGAATATAATAATGAAAATACGTTTAAAAATAAGCAATTTACCGTGACATATATAAGCGTCGAATTATCTTTTAATCTTTCTCGCAGTCAAAATTGAAAGTGAAATTTCAACGTGAATGATACTTTTAGCTAATTTCTTGTTACCGGACATTCGTCAGAAGTTGTCAAAAAAAAAAATCTTCTTACACATACAGCACTGATCTACAGTGACTAAATTTGAGGTACTTGATTGCTGAAAATTATAAAATAGAAGGTTTGGTTTGTAATTTATAACGAATAAATTGTGATTGAACGTTCTTAGCTCATTCCTCCATGAGTGTTCAAATCCTGTACTTTCTTCGTTGTCGTGGTCATTAATGTATGGGGAAGTATAATGCAGTCTAATCATATTCACTAAATCAAGTTTCTGATTTATAAATTCATTTCTCAGGCTTGTAATTTCCATTGATTTTCCCGATTGCAGTTACAAGTGCGTGTCTCAACACGCATTGAAGCCCGCATGTTGTACTTTCTAGTATTTTTATACGTTCGATTATGACGAATATCTTCAAGAAGAATATTTTTGTCTCCTACATTATGGCCCGAGTAAGAACAGCGCTCGTGTTGGCGTTACTTTTACCGGCGCACGACTTGGCAAAAAGCAGAATTTTAGCGCACGAAGTGGTCAACTGAAGTGCGAGTGCGGGCCACTGCAGACTTCAGGCTTCCAGAGTCAGTGCAGCATCTTGAAATTGTACTCCGGGAGTTTTCATTGTAGTATGAATTTGAAAGTCGCATTGAATGTAACTGTTATCGTAGATATCCAAAGTCTGCGTAGCATCTTGAAATTGTTCTCTGGGAGTTTTCATTGTATTATGAATTTGAAAGTCGACTTGAACATTACTGTTATCGTAGATTTCCAAATTAAGTCTGTGCAGCAACTTGAAATTGTTTTCTGTGAATTTCTATTGTATTATAAATTTGAAAGTCGACTTAAACATTACTGTAATCGTAGATACAGAACAATAATACGTATGTATCTGTCATTTGTAATTTTGCTACACATTATTTGGCACAGTTCTATTGAAGTCAAGAGTCAGGGTTTTCATCCTAAAGGCTCCTTTCGTGGAGTTCGAAGCATGATATTGTATCACAAGCTAAACATGTCAGCGAAACAAAAAAATTATTTCATGTTCACATGGGCATTTTTGCCACAGATTGTATATAGTATTTCCATACTGTCGAATGTCATAAATATCATCCAGAAGAATATTTTAACTACTGAAAAATTGATCTTCACTACATGTTAGTCATGAGTATTTTATCTTCCACTAATTTTTGGGTTTACCTTTGAATGTCAGGAATGGACACGAATCTCGAGCGTGTGACCCGTAGGTTTTTGCTGACATTTGCAGCTGGTGTCAAATTTGAGGAACAAACAGCTGCTTTGTCTTCTTTAAGTTCGAGTAATAGAAACAGGTTACATCCTATATATCAGAGCATATCTAGTGATTCACTTCGTAGTACCATTAAATTACTAGATTCCTAATATGTGCAAACTCACTAAAGCAATTTGTGGCTCCTGTCAATGACGAGAAGAAGAAAAACTATTCATTTGGCGAGAAAAATAAGATTCCTTATTCTCTCACTCCGATTGTGTACTAACGCACAGTTGTGTGCAGTTGCATCAATGGTGAAAGACAGCACGATTCACACATTTATAGTAGATTACTCTCTCGTCATCAATAAAAAGAAATTTAAATTAAAAACGTTTCCGAACGAAGTCTACGCTAACAAGAAAGCCATTGCTAGCGAGAGAGAAAAAATTACAGACGAATCACATCCCACGGCAAAAACTCAGCCGTTATAAACTGTTATTGAAAGGAAACTTTATGTTTAAAACCTATTATTAGTCATCAGTAGATCAAAAAACTCAAAAAGGTTCACGTTTTAGGAACGTATACGCTGATATGATCATACAGATAGGTTACCAATCCGTCAAAAAATTCGCTTGACTGTCAACTTAAAGCAACAAAAATAACAATTTTATATAGAGTTTTATTGGTTGTAAGCAATACTTGATAGTTAGCGCTCACAAACAATCAACCACAGAATATCAAACAAGGATTGAATACGAATTACATGAATCAAAATAACATGATTTAAAGAAACAGAACGTATCTCGAATGTGAAGAAAAAGGCGTATGTACAGAAAATATTTATTAAATGAAAAGAAGTAAAGAGAGCCAAGCACTGATGGCCTGCATTATAATAGTTAAGAACTGCCGAGAGCATGTAGAAAACTTTCATAATGAGTACTTAAGAAGCCTCCAGCACACCTGTGTGGTTCACAACAGGTTATCCAGTCCATGCTTCATTAGTTTTTTGCTCCGATGAATGCAGAGTGCGTTAAAAAATGAGCACATTTTGTAAGCGCAACGTAACGTTGCACTCTATGTAATAAATCGAGTTTATACTACATGGTGGATTTTATTTCGTATTTCCCGTCTCTTTCACTGTAAAAGATGCTTCGATTTTGCGGTAGAAGCTGATTGCAAATTGCTGTAAATTTCTTCCAGGCTTAAATAACTCACTTTCATAAAGAACCATGAAACCTGACGCTCTATGTGTTCGATTAAATGAAAAGAATAAGGATGAAATGTAAAAAACATACATGAAATGTAGATTAAATCATGAGAACACGTATTTATTTTAGAGAGTATGAACCTAATGATGATAACATGGATTTAATAAAGAACAAAGATTAAAATCAAAGGAGATGGATCAAATACCGGAAAGAATGAATCACGCCTAGAAAAACAAAACAGTTCATTTTGTATACAATTTGGGAAAAGAATCAGCATTGTTTTTTAAAATACTTTATCCTAAAAATCCCTCTTTGGTAAACGTACATGGGGGCCATCACAGATGATTTGAGCCCCACGTGGAGATCATGGATTAACACGTTGACGGCGATGGGTAAACTGAAGTTCAAAATTCAACTCAAATTCAAAGTAAAAAATTGTTAGCAATTTTATAAATACTAAACACGAACTGGGTCCGTTAAATAGCATTAATTTTGAACGCTTGTAGAAACTTTTTAAAATTAATGCTACTTGATGTACAAAGTTAATGTTTGGTATTTATAAAATTACTAACAATTTTTGACTTTTAATTTGAGTTGAATATTGAACTCAATATTGATCGTTCCGCAGGAGGAAGAACTTATAACACGACGCATCGATGGGGCGCATCGTTGTTAACGTGTAAAATAAAGTGAAGACGAGCAGCCAGAGCAGCACCTGTTGGAGAATGTGTTGAAGCTGAGCCGAGCACACCGGCGCTGGGAGGCAGACCAGTATATATATGTACCACTATATATATACACTACCCTCCCGCTGCCCGCACTGCCTAAGGCGCCAACCTGCTGTCTAGGATTCTTCAGCAAGGAGAAGGGAGGGTGCACCAGTCAACTGCTTATCCTACGAGTTCCTACGCTTTATTTCTTGAAATCTTAGCTCTCTCTACGGTCAAATATCTACTTAAGTTTGTGAAGACATGATACTGAGCGTCGCGTCTTCTCACGGAGGTTTAGGCTGGCCAAAATGCCGCTAAATAGACCACAAGATGAATGGTGGCATAGAGCGGTGGTGGTGCACACTAGCTGTGGCTGACCAGCCTGACCAGATGGGCGCTCTCGGCCCAACACTTTTTGTTGCCTCTTCCATTTGCTTGCTCCGAGATTCCGCGTTTTGTTCTTCCTCGTACGCTCACGAGATTGTGGTGAGGAGCTCTAAGTTATTCCTATACTCTGCTTGGTGTTGGTCTCATGAAGGTGAAATTCTTGAGGATTCGCGGTGGATTGTGAAGGACTTATCGTAACATTAGAACTTTTATACCGCTGAATTAGAATTAGCTCTCAGTTCTCCTAGAATCAATTTTTCAAAAATTTCTCCCGTTTAAGAACAATTACTGCGTGTGGCAAAATAAAGATCATGGGTTTAATTTGGAAGAAATACGTATCTTTGACATTGCAATGGCATTTGATTATAACTTTAATTTGGGAGAAATACGTATCTTTAAAATTGCAATGGCATTTGATTATCGACATTGAGAAAAACTCTTGCCCTTGTAAAATTGACACTTGCCACTATTATCTATCTTACGTTCAATGAGATTATTCTTTCTCTGATATCTTTTTCATTGCAAAATGAATGCAACTTAGTTTCATATTAACTTCTGTCCACAGGCCCTAGAAACTCAAGTTTAACGATCCACTCCAAATGGTACATCATGGTAATTAGTATTAAGGAGAAAAGTGTTCTATTGCATTCTCTTGTGGAAAATATGAACCAGCAACTATTTATCAATGCTTCTTTAATTATGAGAACAATTTATTCATTTTACTTGCTGCAGAATAACTGGGGGTAAAAAAAGGAGTTAATTAACACGTGCAGAAAATTATCAGGTAACAAAATTTTAAAAGCGTAGGCATAATTTAAAAACTCAGCTTTAGATTCTCAGCGCTCCCTGCCGAGCTTCAGTCACGAGTGCTCTCAGAAGCTGCTTGACGACACGCATGATCAGCAAAAAAATCCTCTGAATGCTAAATAGAGTTCTGAGCTTTTTCTTCTTCTTTTACTTGCATCAACAAGATTTATATCCTTATCGGTATTATTACGTGCACTTGTTTTATTTCCCTGCACCTCGTGAACTTAGATTAGTTTATTCATTTACAAGGTTTTCGAACGACTCTGCGCCCTAAACACTATAAACACCTTGGAAAACTGCCAGTAAAATGGTATGGTCAGTGCAAGATTTTACGGCGAAATGAGATGTTCTCAGAGGTCCGCCTGCATGCATCGTATCCTGCCCAATGGACGAGCGGTGGTTTATGCTGAGGACGAAAGAAAAGGCCTTGATGTGCGTTATTTGTAGCGATGCGTATTTCCAGAGACTCGTATCCAGCGATCATCTCGATAATGACAGCTCCTCTGAAGTCATTTAGCCGTTTTCAAGAAAATATAGAAAATGATCAAAATAATATCCATGATCGTTATAAGCTCTCAATATTGTCAGTCATACATACGCCTTGCGCGGCATCAAATGAAGAGGGCGTAAAAACAATTCTAATGCTCGGCAGACACATAAAACTGTGGTTTGAGGCTTCTAGAAGTAGTGTTATTAGTGCTTTGGCGCTTTGAAAACCGTCGGCTGTAGCTTCGCAAGGGCATCGGTTTTCAAGGCCACCAGGAATGATCAAAAATTAAAGTGCATACAAAACACATTTTGCTTTGGAGTACTGGAGGTAAAGAAGTCGACGTAAATGTCTTTCATATATAGTAATTGTTCGTATGTTTTTGTGAACTATTTATGGGACAGAATTTGTACCCATGAGATCGACAACCAGAATAACTCGACGTCATTTTTTTTGCGTGGCCTAGAGTTATTTTCAGTACGTGGACCACATCCCAACAAGAGGCTCTTGAATATCAGAATGAATATAAAAACTGTAATTTTTTACATATTTTATGAAACATTCAAAGGGTAAAATTGGTACGCATGAGATCGAAAACCAGAACAACTCCTAGTCATTTTCGTTGGTAGCTGAGTTTTATTTTCTGTACGTGGACCACATCCCACCGAGATGCCCTGGAATATCTGTGGTTGGAAGACGACGGAAAATCAGCTGTGCCCCGCACTTGTATTGTGGCTCGGAATGAATAATACCCATTCTACGACGAACAATATTTCAGTCTAATTAGCTTCGTTTCATTACCAGAGTGCCGTTTCTTGACGAATATCCAAGGTAAATAATAATTCACTTTTCGAGGCAGAACTTGATCCATTGCCAAAGTACATTTTTCATACGAATTTTTCAACTATTTACAGTAATTACTTGATTTCATTGCAATGCCCAGAGAACGCAGCTATTTACTCAGGTGTTGAGCGGCCTTAAGGTTATGGCCTGTTTACTGCTTACCGGAGACTCCTTTACGGTAACTCTCCTGAATATTACTGTTTCACTTCAAATGATAAATACAGTAAATTAAACGTTCCCATCTTGAGTGACCATGCACTACGTTTGAACACCAAGATAACACGTGCAGATCGACACGTGAATGATCGTGTTTCTGCTTACTGTGATGGTTTAAATTAATTACATAGGAGAAGCAACCAAAAAAGCTTCCTGATAGACTGACTATGTACTAAAATTCCCTCAGATTTTAACACTTTGACGGCACCGTGCGCAACTGGTGTCCCCGGGGGGGGGATTTTCGTCATGCTGCTGACCGACCAGTAGTCACATACTCAATTTTCATAAATACTTGGTCAAAGCTGAATGACGGCACAATCCATTCAATGTTTGGTATTTTCAAAATTGCTTACTACAATAGAATTTGAATTTGAGTTGAACTTGAATTGCGAACTCATTCAACTTAGATTTAAATAGAACTTAAGTTTAACCAATTGCAGTCAAAGTGTTAACGCATTTTTTAAGATGAGGACTGCTCACTGCTTCTTTTCTACGAGCCGTAGCTCGAGCAGCTACCGCAGATTTACTCCCTTGATAATATTACGAAAAAATATTTCCTCGATGTGCATCACAATTGTGCATTTCAGCAGAATTCGCTTGCGAACTTTTCCATTGTTGCACAGACAAGCTTAATTACCTCGCTAAAGCCCGATTTTTAGTCTATAAATGAAGAAAACGTGTATGTTTGAAAAAAAACAGGTACGGCTATCTGTTGCATTCAAAAACATAGGAATACGATCCGTACATATTCTCGGAGTGCAAGCCGAGAAAAAATGGACGATGACAGAAGTGGAGGGACGAGCTAAGAGTGCAAGGACAACTTCCACGAAGACCTTACCTTGTAGGAACTCAAAAAAAAAAAATAAATTCATTGGTAACAGGTACTTAGGCCTTATTGCTAAGCGTCCCTGTGGTGACCTAATAACGTGATCCTTTCAAATTTGTTTTAAAATAAGTTTAGAAAAAGAACTGAGGAGAAAGAGCGAGAGAGAGACTGATTGTTCTTGAATGAACAGATCCATTTTTTTCATGCAAACTGTGAACTTGTATACCGTAATTGAGGTGTGTCTAGCGAGGGTAGAGACAGCGTCTCCAAACGCAAGAATTGCAGATGCGCCTGCGCAGGGGTGCTGTGTGACGAGCAGACCGCACACTGCACCACTCCCACATGGTTAGGTCTGCACCACTCCTGATGGTTGTGTCTGCACCACTCCTGATGGTTGTGTCTGCACCACTCCTGATGGTTGTGTCTGCACCACTCCTGATGGTTGTGTCTGCACCACTCCTGATGGTTGTGTCTGCACCACTCCTGATGGTTGTGTCTGCACCACTCCTGATGGTTGTGTCTGCACCACTCCTGATGGTTGTGTCTGCACCACTCCTGATGGTTGTCTTATCAATTTTAAGGCCCGTCAAATGGTTATGTCACAGATTTCAAGGCAACGTGCAAGCCATAAGTAAATCTTACTGAGCGCCACACTTAGATTTGGTTAAAAAGTTGCCCTCAAATACGTCTTGAATATGAATTGCTTCAATATTACATAAGCAGTATTACATCCGCAGTATTATATGTATAATATCCAATATTACATTTGCAGTATTATATTACATATGCAATACTGCATATGCATGCAGTATTACATCTGCAGTATTACATATGCAGTATTACATAAGCAGAACATATGCAGTATTGCATTTGCAGTATTACATATGCAATACTACACATGCATTACTACATATGTAGTACTACATATGCAGTACTCCACATTCAGTATTACATATGCAGTACTACATATGCAGTATTACATATGTAGTACTACATATGCAGCTTTCCATATGCAGTATTACATATGCAATACTTCACATGCAATACTTCACATGCAGTATTACGTATGCAGTATTACATATGCAGTACTACACATGTAGTTTAGTACTACATATGCAGTACTGCAAATGCAGTACTACACGTGAAGTACTACACATGCAGTATTACATATGTAGTATTACATATACAGTATTACACATGGAGTATTACATATGCAGTACTACACATGCAGTACTACACATGCAGTATTACATATGCAGTATTACATATGCAGCATATGTAATACTGCATATGTAATACTACACATGCAGTACTACACATGCAGTATTACATATGCAGTATTACATATGCAGTATTGCATATGCAGTATTACATATGCTTGGTGAGTGATACTTAGTAACACGAGACGGAGGCGCATAACATGAAGACAGATCTGCGAGGCTGGTTGATGAGAGCAGCGTCGTTGCAGTCGCACGCACTGAACCTAGAGTCCTTTGTATTTTCACCCATCTTAAGCATTTTATTTTTCTGAATTTTTTCACATCTGTGCCAGCTGAATCTCGTCATTCCGCGCCATGACAAAAGCGACATAATTCTGGACGCATTCAACATAATCCTTGACAACAGCAAAGTAATCATGGACAAAAACAAAATATTTCCGGCCATGAATAAAGTAATCCTTGCATTTCAGGAACAAATTAATCCTGGCCAAAAGTAAAGTTATCCTGGCCAAAAGCAAAGCAATCCTGACCAACAGCAAAGCAATCTTGGCCAAAAGCAAAGTAATCCTGGACAGAGGCTAAAACTTCTTAGGCAAGAGCAAAGTAATCTTATACAAAAACAAGAAATCCTTCATAGGAGTTAAGTTATCCTATAAAAACAAAAAACCGTTAAAGAAGCAAATAAACCTTGAACAAAAATTATGTAGTCCTGCATAGACAAAGTAATCATTGACAGAATCACTAGCAGTAACCATGCGCAGAATTAAAGAAATGGTGGATAAAAGCGAAGCAACCTTGAATAGAAGCAAAATAATCGGAACAGAAGTACAGAAACATTTCACATAAGCATTACTATCCGAGTAAATGCAAACTAATAGTGAGTAGAATTAAATTCCAATAACAATAGCCATGCTGCTCGAATACGTGGGTGTGTCGAGATCTTGAAGATAACTCCAGAAAAATTTGCCCATAGAACACTTGCATTTTAACGGTGGCGAAGACACGTTTGGTTACTTGGAAAATGTGCTTATTTTTTTTAGTGTTCCCGACAGGCTGAATTTAGAATCAAAATGGTTCAAGAAAGAGTTCCGCTCCAATACTTGCTACGCATCGGTTTCAGTAGTGCAAACTCGCAAGCAATTTCGTGTACGTACGTCACTGTAGGTAATAAAACCTTAAGGTGCTGCTGTTGCGTGAGGTCTACCGCACCATAGCACGAGATCTACCTCTAGCTAGTACTATAGCGTGAGGTCTACCACACTATAGCATGAGATCTACCTCTAGCTAGTACTGTAGCGTGAGGTCTACCACACTATAGCACGAAATCTACCTCTAGCTAGTACTGTAGCGTGAGGTCTACCACACTATAGCACGAAATCTACCTCTAGCTAGTACTGTCGCGTGACATTAGGCTACTAATGGATATTACTTGTTTCAATGCATTTAATTTAACGATAATCACTTAATTAGTACATCTCAAAGTACACCTGGGTAGGAGGTATAAGGCGGTAGACCTCACGATATAGAAGCACCAACCTTGCTGATAACCGTAAAGCGTTGATGATGTCAGACGATTCAGACTGATAGATGTTACTGAGTGGAAGCTACGATCGTGAAACTTAGGACAAGGCTCAGTGAAATAGAAAGCAAAATATCTTACGCGTAAAGGCTTTCATTTAAATGAAAATTCCCGTGGCTTGTGATGCATGATCAAATTGTGAAAGATGAATCAAATTCGAGCAAAATATCGGTGAGACCAAAAAAAAAAAAAAAGTGTACACAGCTGATCAGGAAATGCGTTCAGAAGAAGAAACAAAGGGAAAAACAGTTTACCTCCAATAATGTAGTTCTACCAAATGTGCTTCTACATTCTTTTTTTTCAAAATAATTCTTTGCATAAAGGTTCTTCAATATGTACTGAAACCATCATTTATGCGTATACGTGACAGAATCGCTTTACTACCTAATTATAGCTGCATCATAGCCCCAATACATGGCCCCAATATATAGCGCTAATCGAGAATGTAATCTACCTTAATTTTTGTTGTTGCTGCATTAAGAAGTGCCTAATGTTTTTCACATAAATACACCTCAGTATTTGATTCATTATCCATCGTTTCTTTTATTAAATAATACAAATTAGGCTAAAATTACGGAGAGTTACGGAAGCTTTATTGAAGAATAATTTCAGAAGTGGAGCATCTGGAGCCAAAGTTTGTGAAAGAATCACTAGATCTTTATCGAACGTCATTAGGTTAGGATCTTTATAGAATGTCACCTTTATAGAATGCTGCACAACCAGCAAATATTAATGAACATTTGTACACCGTCATGAAACTGTTTTTGTCTTTTTCCATTTCAAATACTAGAATGAGAGCAAAAAACCGAAGCTTTTTTCTGGAGAAGGAATTACAACGAAAACGAAATATCATTACTTATGACATCTGTGCTATGATTCAGAACTGTTTTCCAATGAGAAATGTCAGTTTTTCTTCCAACCGTAATAAATTTAATGAAGCAATACCAATGAGACCTGGATAGATCGGCTAAAAATGCGCAGCGTCTAGAACTTGACTCTGATAAGATATAGAGTGGACTTAGCGTGAAGAATCAGTGAAAGTTCGTCGGTATGTTGTCCGAGTGGTGCACAAATTTATTCCAAAACAGGTCAAGCAATTAAACCGCGTCTGCAATACCTGCTGCAAATTTAAACGCTCATTTTTTTAACTTAACAGGTTTATCAATCTGTTTACACAAACTTTTACGATGCAAAAATACGAATTATAGTAAGGCTGCAAATTAGATGCACTAAATTTATTGTAAACCTAAAAATATTCCAGTTAATATTTCTTTTACACCAAGTAGATTTAAGCAAATTTGAAGAGAACTATTACAGCTCATACCGCATTAAAACTTAGCAGTAAAAATAAAAGTCATTAAAGGGGTTTAAAAAGTTGTGTAATTTTACCAGCAAAAATTCAACAACAATAAAATTATGATGCGTATTTTACTGCTAAAATTGCAGTATGAAAGAAGCAGGGAAATCTCTCCTCTGCACTGAAAATTTTCAATAAATTTTCTTAATCAAGACCGTATGAAAGTGATTGTAAGCATTTTAGGCGCATTTTGCAATATCATTTTTGTGGCATTTCAACTGTTGATGTGATCAACTAGACTCAAAAAATATGTTCATTTTTCCCTTTATTTGCAGAAAGAGTGCCAGACCACGCGCCAAATAGTGAAGGTACAGGAAGTAGAAGTGCTGTTTTTTCATGAGACGACGAACGTTACGTGCTGCTCAATAAATGAATATTTTACCGAACAAACGTGTGACTCAGAATAAATCAAGTTCATCAAATTTCATTAATTTTCTAGATCGCCAAGTCTTACATTTCGAAAGGTTGTGGGCTTAATGCAAAATTTTGTGACCAACCCAAACTCTACAATTAACTCTCCATCATGCACGTCGGTTTGTATCGTCTAAATCATCGAAGTCTGCCGGACACTGAAGTGTGCCAGCCAACACAGCGATATCCATGACAAACAAATTTGTCGGTCCTGTTCAGAACACCTGTTCAAACACAGCCGTGTTTGGAAGTTATGCGCGGAGGTTGATTGGCTCGGTGCTCGATGCCATATGCTGGAACAATACGATTTGTCTCGACGCAATTATTTTTATGGCACTGCAAATGTTCAGCTGTTGTCCAGTAATTTCTGTAGACGAGAGCCGGGCTTTCTTTGCGAGGGGAATTTATTGAGCAATTAAGATCTCTTCTCATTCACCGCAGGCTGGTCACTTGTTCGCACGAGCAGTTCACTCGTACTCGACACGCTACCTATTCATGCATACAAAAGTTTACTTACATGCGTGTATTATTAACTTATTCACTCATACATGGTTCTTTTTACTCGATCGAAAGAACGGCCAGAGACTCGTAATAATTTTGGACGTCCGTTAATCTATGCTCTTGTTTTAGCAATGAAGCTTCTTAGGTTAGTATTTCATTCACACTTCACGTTTTTACGTTTATGTGGGATGATTCTGTAAATACTTTTAAAATTATCAGGTGGAAATATGTAGTTTCTCTTGATAGATCGGTAATAACTGGATACTCAAAAATAATATAAAAGTTTTCATGGTCATTCACTAACGGAACTCTCTATTCATACTCGTATGTATTAAATGTAAAAAATAAACGCAATTGATGTAACTATCGAATGTCATTTAACAATGAGGAGATTACCCATTAATTAAATTTATAGCTGATACAAGCTGTGCCTAGTGTGGTTTAGTCAATCAAAGTTCAATGGAAACATATCGGATGGATTTTTCATTTGATTTTCAACGATTCCTAAGGCATACCAATGTTTTAACGCTTTTGGGTGAATTGAACTTGAAACTCATTTTTCTCATACATAAATAATTTGTATAATTTCTACTTGAAAGCAAATCGCCCAATGCAGGGCTCAGTTTCGATAATCTTTGCCATTATGTATGACGGAATTGTTCGGTGTTTGGTGAATTCAGTGCCGCTAAGTCAATAGCATTTATTACATCTTCGGGAAAGTCGCTAAAAATTCGTTTTGAGTCGTTTCGTCAGGAGTAAATATTTTTCTTCCTATTGCACTACATAAAGCATCGGACATATTTTAATTACAATGTGTGAGTCTCGTATACTCTCCTAGCCTTAGCGTAATTTTAAAATGTTTTATTTTGTTAAAATACAGACCATAATCATGCTGTTGTACTACATCAACTCAATGTTACTCGTATATACAATACGGGAAGTATCGTCCGAAGAAAACACCGTAGATGGCAGTTTGTTATTAAATTTTTGCACGCCTCATAAAAGTTTGCCATATACACGTGTAAATTAATGGCATCTTCTCCTCATTGACGATGCAGGTACGCCCAAAGTAACTGCAAGAATAAGTTTGAATAACTCGAGTAGTTCATTCACGTGTTTGAGCGTATACATGAAGTGGCATACTGAAGACTGCGAGTTAACACCAAACAAAGTAACACGCTTTGCATATTTCGTAGCCCTTCAAATAACCTGGGAGACGAACAGGTGGCTGTCAGAATAGGAAGTGTTTACTGGTACAGGTACGAGTCTTTATACGGTGGTGAACTTCACTCCAGTTAGCACAGAGAAGGGCCCTGCCAAACAAGCTCTCAGACGCCTTATAAAAAAATCAATAGCTCATAATGCGGGAGTAATCTTCAGAGGAGCCAGAATAGCCGCTTATAAGGGCGATGATTCATACAAGTGGCGAATGAGCTTAAGGGATGTTCGTTCTGCAGGTCAGTGGCTCTCAGCCACCAACGATGCGAAAGCTAAGGAGAGCGCACTACAGGCCTACCTGTGACTTTACACTTTCATCGATATCCTGAAATCTAACTGTTTCCTGAAATATAACTGCTTATATAACTGTTTCCTGAAATGAAACTGCTTATATAACTGTTTCCTGAAATGAAACTGCTTGTATAACTGTTTCCTGAAATATAAGCGCTAATATAACTGTTTTCTGAAATATAGCTGCTGAAATATAACTGCTTTCTGAAATATAACTACTGAAATATAACTGCTTATAAAACTCTTTCCTGAAATATAACTGCTTGTAAAACTGTTTCCAGAAATACAACCGCTAGTATAACTATTTCCTGAAATATAACTTCTGTAATATAACTCTTTCCTAAAATATTACTGCTTCCGATAACTGTTTCCTTAGTTTTCTGATCGTGTATTCTCAACCTAATGAGGATGCCGGAACGAGAATAGTTTGATTAATAGATAGTGAAGAGGTGTTGATATTCAGCAGTTTGATTTTTAGGAGTGGAGGCATGTTTTGGCATCAAGTTGGGAGAGTAAACGAGAATAAATAGTGAAATGTTGGTATTCTGCGGCCAGATTTCTGGGGGTGAAGGCATGTGACTGGCGTGAGGTTGGAAGAGTGTGAGAGAGAGCCAGATCATCGGAAGGCTCCAGGCGCATTTGTTAAGCTGATCTATAAAGGACGATTTATTTTGAACAAGTTTTAATTCAAAGAAGATTGTGTTATCGCTGAAGAAAATGCTCGTGCGTGTCCTCATTCAAATTCCCCTCACATTAAATTATTTCATAAGATAGTTTAAGCCTCCCAAATTTCAATCATAATTTCACTGAGCTTTTACTACAAAAAAAGTTGTTTCAGTACAGCTCCCCAGCGCTACTGAGAATCACTGATGCAAATTCAATGCTTAAGTTGCCCAACACCGAATTTTGAAGGATGGAGTGTTGTGTTTCAATCTAATTCTAAAGTCTAATTTCCATACTTGTTATCGTAAGCTTGTGCACTTCTAAGAAAATGTTGAAAATTTTCAATAGACAAATAATGCGACATTTCTTTAGGGAGAAGTGCAAGAAACAGTGAAAATGGTGGAATTGTGAGACGATCAGTGAGTGCGTAGCATGTGTGTGTGTGAAAACATGATAGTTTTCGCTATTTTTTTTTTAAATTACAGAATATAAACTTCATTTTATATGCATGTGTGTGTGTGAAAACATGATAGTTTTCGCTAATTTTTTTTTAAATTACTGAATATAAGCTTGATTTCATACATTCATAGAATTTTCCCTGGATTCACCATCTTTGGTTCTAAATTAGCACACAATAATGCTAAATTATTTCTATTGAAAATGCGCTTGAAAACTCAAAAATAACTACAGCTCTTTTTCATGTAAAAATTCTTACGTAATGAACTAACTTGAGTACCAGTCACGCGAATGTATTTAAATTTCTTGTTATTTCTGCGATTTGATATCGAATTCAAACGCACAAAGTATCAATAATTACCCAGAAGTATCCAGACCTGAAACTTGGATCTTATGACATCTCAATCATGATGCTTCCGGTCAGCAACAACCCTCTTGTGGACCTTTATGCGTCACACTGACGAACTGAACAGGTTTGATGCTTCACAGTGTTCAACTACACCTGTTCGAGTGCACCTGTTTAATTAACTACACCTGTTCAACTACACCTGTTCGAGTGCACCTGTTAAATTAACTACACCCGTTTAAGTACACCTGTATCAGGTGCACCTATGTAACCACACCTGCACCAGGCGAGCCAGCAGCAGACGAGTAGATGTAGCGACACTGACGATCAGCGCTGCCGCTCGTCCAGCGCAGGCCGTTGGAATTCGTTCCGTGCCGTCGGGCAGGTCCCGGAGCACATCGTAGCCTTGACCCCGTGGCTTCCCTGCCCCTCTCCTTGCCCCTCCTCCCATCCCCTTGCCCCCCCCCCCCCTGCCCCTCCCCTTGCCCCTCCTCCCATCCCCCTCCCTGTCGCACCTCCTCAGCCAGTGAGGAATGTGACCCTGAAGCTAAAGAAGCGAAGCGTAACGCTGTGCCTTCATTTCTTCCCCGCACACTTCCTCAGTGAACACCTGACACTTGTAGTGTGTTCCCCTCCTGACACTTGTGATGTGTTCCCCACCTGACACTTGTGATGTGTTCCCCAGACCTGACACTTGCAATGTGTTCCCCAGACCTGACACTTGTGATGTGTTCCCCAGACCTGACACTTGTGATGTGTTCCCCAGACCTGACACTTGTGATGTGTTCCCCAGACCTGACACTTGTGATGTGTTCCCCAGACCTGACACTTGTGATGTGTTCCCCAGACCTGACACTTGTGATGCGTTCCCCAGACCTGACACTCGCTATGTGTTATTCAGACCTGACACTTGTAATGTGTTCCTCGATTTGACACTTACAGCACGCTCCCAAACTCGCTACTGGCAATATATAATAATAGTTTCCTAGTTTACCAGAACCTACTTCTAAATTTATTGCTACAGTGTCTAAAGTTCTTGTAATTGTAGTTTCTAAAGTTCTTGTAATTGTATCGCATGCTTAATAAATTTAAATTGAATGTCCTCATGGTGTCATAAAGTCCAGGTTCATCCATTTTTGATAATATTGGTGTTAGTAAACCAAAATCCATTGAAATATTTTTTGGCACAAAGTTCTCAACTTTTTTCAACGCGAGTGTTGCTCTATGAACTCTTTCGCTCGCGTTGCTCATCGATTCTTAAAATGTCAATTCCACCAACAAATTTTACCTTGGATTGTTTAAGCTATTTAAGAACAATTAAAGATTAGCTCACCGAAATTTTCAGCTTCTATTTCGTGTGTGGAAAGTTGAGACCTACAATACATTCAGGGCGTGACGGTGGGTGTGTTGCAGTAGGGTCAAATCTCAGCTAATCATTTGATGTTGGGCAACTCAATGAAACTTGAAATAATATTCTGATGTCGTAGGGTCAGATCTCAAGTAATTATTTGATATTGAGCTGTCATTGAAACTTGAAATGATATTCTGATGTTGTTAGGTCAGATCTCACTTAATTATTTGATATTGGGCAGTCAGTGAAACTTGACCTAGTATTTGGTATTTTCTCATTCAACCCCCTTCCAGGCAAGAACAACTCTCCAAAATTTCGTTTTCAGAATGCGGACGAGTAAACTCGTTCAAAATACAACGTGTCAAAAATATCTACGGGCAAGTTCATACGTTGATTCAGCGCCCTTCTTCTCAGCGGTCAGTGCGTTCATTAAAAACATAGTAATAACAGCAAGAAAATCGTCTGGAAACAAAACTTATCACCCAAAAAAGGCTCATTGAAAGAGAGTTAACTGCCTCATCGTACAGAAATGTCCACCGCGACTCAACTCTTTGCTTGCGATACGACCCATCGATAGGTTGTTTGAAAATTTTTCAACAATCTTTTAAATAACATTAACAGTATTTAATGGACCCAGTTAATGTATGGTATTTATATAATTTCTAACAACTATTGAATTTAAATTCAAGTTGAATACTGAACACCAGTTTAGCTTTCGCATTCAACATGTCAAGTTGGAAGGTGGAATATAACGTCAAGCTTGCGGGCGTTGTCGACGCAAAGTGGCTGCCAGCGTAAGCATCCTCATGCACTCTTTGACGGCTGAGGACGGTTGCTGTCATAGACGTAGTCTGTAATTCCTGCGAACACATGTGGACCCGCTGTGCAATTGTTTGGCACACATGCACCACCTGTTACACGGAGCGTAGTTCACGTACTTGACAAAGCTAAATTCGTCAAAACATGGAAGCTACCTCAGACAAAACGAGGGGTTTCATTGTCTTTTTTCTACACCTGGCAACTCGTTTTTACTTTGCGGATTCATAAACGAGCTAAAAGTCCTTACGCATTTTAGTGCCATATGTTCTTCGGCTCTTTAAATTCCATAACCAAATTTTTGGACATCAGCTTACTCCTTGGAATAAAACGTTCTTTTTGAAAGCCACAACTTTTTCAAGTTCTTTTGTCTATTGCTACATTAGGGATAGTAAATTTACCAATAAAGCATTCGCCCAAAATATTTCGCAGCCAATGATAATTTGAACGCATCAACTCTTACTGGAGACTTTGATATCATAAATAATCATTTTATTCACGATAACTCATTGTAAAATAAGTGCAAACTATTCACAGTGAGACAAAAAAGGCAAGCTACTAGTTTTTAACTCAGCGATGTTAAGAATTACCACTTCTTTACGAGCTAAATTGAATTAACTGCAATAAATATTAACCAATGGTGTTCGGTTGAGCCACATTAGTGGAGAAAAAATATCTCTCGTGCAACTGGCCATTAATTACAGTTCGCTTTATGATTAGATGCGTGCACAAAAACATTTAGCCCTAACACAAAGCAGGGTAATTTTTTTATTCTCCGTATGTAAATCACCTCGACCAATCTTTCCTACCACACACGTTGTCAAACTAAGACGGGTAGCGATCGACCTAACTTATTAAACGCAATTCAAACATTTCTGAGAGTATTTATAGAATAGAATGCTTCCGAGATGACATCTGCCTATACCACAGCAGCCAGAATTTTTCCAACTCTCGGACAATTCTGAATAATAAATTTGTGCCACTTCACTTCGGTGCTGCAACTGTAATTTTCTGATATTTCGATTTTGAAGTGGTGGTGGACATCAGAAATATCTGTGTTATCAATCACTACATGAAGTGCATGAGAGCAAAATAGTTCTTGGCGCTGTTATAGCGTGAGGTCTACCACACCATAGCATGAGATATACCTCTAGTTAGTACTACAGCGTGAAGTTAAGTTAGCTTAGTTAACTATTGGATATTACTCATTTGCATATATTTAAATTAGCGATAAACACTTAATTTGTACATCTCAAACTCACCTGGGAAGGCGATATATGGCGGTAGACCTCACGCTATAGTATCACCGAGTTCTTATTGTGTTGTTTTTTACGGTAGAAAGCTGCAAGTCCCGAGATGATCGGACTGGGCCACATCTTCGATAGCCAAAGTCCTACCTGACCCAGCGTAATTCCCTCTACGGTCGCTGGTCTAACACTCAATACATCCCGAGAACAATTATATTTTGGCATTGAATCGCCACTACGGTCAGTCATTTATATATTACGCGAAACCTCATGGTGATGGCTTTAATTATAGGATGATGGTCTTAGATCACAGGGTAGGCTTATAAGGCGCCTCGGCTCATTACTATGTTAATAACTCCGATGGCAAAGATAACACCTTTGAAATATGCAGTACAGCCAGGCAGGTATGGTTCTGAGCTCGTCGAGAGAGCGGACAACATTACGCCAGAGGCGTTTCTGAGCTAACTAAAGGCTGTTTTTTGTAATAAAGTCTGTCAGTGTAGGACACTCGTTTAATTGATTTTATAACACTAGTCTAACTCTCGCCTCTAACGAGAGACGCTAAGAATATATTCTACGCTCTGCGACCAGGCGTTTACAGTACGTACAGATATCTCAATAGAAAAAAATTTGCTTCAATTTCTGGCAACACTGCACCTTCACCTGTTGGTGTTTGCAACTTTAGATGTGCTACTAGGGCTTTAACTTGCAAATGAGATACGTTAAGAGCCTCCAATTACTTTATAGCTCGTAGGCTTATGGTCGAATAAATTTGTTTTGCATTTGAGAGGGGAGCATTGTGCTACTACGTAGAGGTTTGGTAAACGTTAATGGATAATTGCTCATACATGCAGGCACAGCATGCAATTACCTGTTTTAGCTTTCAAGAAAGTAAAATTTTACAGCCACTGATGTTTACGGCGCACTCAATTCTGCTTCTGGTTTCGATAGCAGAATTTTTTCGTCCCCGAAATTTAGGATCGTGTTGCTGGAACTTTGACCCACATGGCTGTGGATGTTTTCTCGTGTACTGTTTATTAATGGAAATAAACAACAACTAGAAAGGCTAGCATTTTTCTGATCTTACCTGCTCTGCCAGTGAATAAAGAGTTATAATATAAGAAGGTTCGAGGTTACGACATGAAAGTACCGCTTGTACAGCGATAGTTAAGAAAAAAGGCTTAGCTGCACTGAAATATAGGGGTTACAGTACGCTGGGGTTCAGAGATCTAAATCGTACTGTGTACATGGAAGGGAAAGCAGCAACTGAAGACAAGTTATGTTAACCGGTCGTAGTTTTTTCGGTCATTGAAATAGATAGGTTATAAATTTCGATTGAGAATATATCATTTTTACATTTACTTAATTAATTAGGTTAACATGCATGAAAGCACAGTAATGCTTGAATACGTACGAAACACATCGAGAAAATTATATTTATTATTTACTAGCTGTGCGATTCATTTAATTAACCATATACTGCAGAATAGTCCATCAATTCTTTTTCCCTAGATTTACATGTCAACATCACACGCGATGTGACTCAGTCAACAAAGCTATTTTGGCCTTTGTCTGTGCATTAGCTAATTTTAATATCAATGATTAGAAGGTATATATGTTTGTGCCCCAAATTTAATTTTGGATTAAGCGCCCCAAATTTAGTGAACGATTAAAATTTGTCATAAATTGGGTTTGCTTTAACACTTTGACTGCGACGTGCGCCACCGGTGGTACACGAAGGTAATTTCCATAATGCTGCTGACCGACTAGTAAGTTGCATATTCAATTTTCATCCAACCTAAATGAAGGCACGATCCAGTTCATATTTGGTATTTTCAAAATAGTTTATTACAATTGACCTTAAACTTTAGTTTGGCACTGAACTTAATATTTAGTATTCGCAGTCAAAGTGTTAAGAATTACGCCGTATTTTTGAACGCCTACGTTTTTGCGTCTCGTGTGTGTGTGAACCTCTGCGCTGATGCCCTGGGTATGTTTTAAAAGTTACTTACTCAGTGCCGCACGTAGCTGTAGGACTCCTCCCCTTAGATAGGTTGCTATGTGCGCCCTTCTTGATTAACACTTTGACTTCAGCGCGACCGACCAGTTGTCACAAATTCAATATTCATAAGTACATAATTAAAGCTCAATGAAAGCGTGATCCAGTTAATGTCTGCCATTTTCCAAATTGCTTACTACAATTCACTTTAAATTTAAGTTGAATATTAAGCTTAATTTTAACCAATTGCGTTTAAATTGTTAATTACTGTTCTGTCTGCGACGAAGGCGAGAGCGACGTCTGCTGGCCACCTGTGTTTTGGGTGCCCTGGCGCCGGCTGTCTTCCCGGTGTCCTGCCTCGTAACTCATATGTCAATGGGCCATATGCAGAAAGGACGTTTTATTCTAATGAAGCCTGATATATATCATCTTGTATGTTGATTTTATAACTAACACCAGGACGCAATGACGGACATTGATTTTATAACTTATATCTAACACCAGGACGCAATGACGGCTACTCCCGATCAAGCCGGTATCCATTTCCAACACCTGGGTAGATTGGGGTATTGTGAAGAGTTCTTCCTCGCTTTTCCCGAGGAGAATCACCGGCCGGCGCTGCCGGGATTCGAACTGCCGACATCTTCCGTGATGGCGCATCCTTAAACACTCGGCCACGGAATATAGTTCTATAACTGGTTTTACAAGTGCAGTGTAGTTCTATAACTGATAGGAAATGATTGATTTTGCTAGTTATACGTACATATATCGTGAGAAAGTAAAGTGTCTGTGACGTAGCGGACAAAAGTTCCTATGTGTAACACGCCGACGTGTTGCATTTCTGTATATCATGCTACCGAGAACACCTGTTTTCGCACATTCCTCCACCTGTGCTCCTCTCATGAATAATTATATAGTCTAAGAATATTTTCAAAGAGGATACCTGTTTGCGTTACAATGGGTAATAGATAATGTCGTGCAAAATATCTGGTTGTATACTTGAACCATTACAGCCATAATTGTTTCTATCATCATCACTTTCTATCATCGTCACCTTTCTTATATCAAACCTGCCAGACTGCACTGTAGTGTGTTTAGTCCAATAACTGTGAATTACAACTCAGACACCGAATACCTCCAAAGTCCTCACGCATTTTTTCTCATGGAACCCACGAAATTGTATTGCAGCTAACTGAATTAAATTAGTAAAGTGAAGGCCAAGAAAACCACATATTCGCAGCTGCCGTTAATTCTCGGGGTGAGCATGTGTCCTCTGGCTTAGGAAGACCCAAGGTGCCAGCGCGGCTCTGTTGAGTCGAATCGATTACACGCTCGGTCAAAAGATGGGTCATAATGTGACGGGCTTTATGCCCAGCACGCCTCACTTACTGTGGTGTTCTGCACCTACCTGCACACCTGCAGCCTGTTGATGTTGTCGTGCACCGGTTACAGCAAAGTTCTTCCAAAAAAAACAAAATGCTTTCATCAGTTAGCGATGTTGTCGCGCAACATTATACCTTCGACTGTTAGTGTTTGCAACCTTAGATGTGCCACTAGGACTTAACCCGCCAATGATACCTTCGACTATCAGCACATATTTGTAACTTTCGATGCAGCTATGCAGCTTTGCAACTTAAGATGAAACTTTGTTTGGAACTTGCCAGTGAGAGACGTTAAGAGCCTCCAATTGTGGAGGCTCATCTTTTGGTGTCGTCCGGCTGCTGGTCAGCCGACGGTGACAGGTCCGTGTTTATTGGCTTGTGTTGGGTCTCTCGCACCTGGTTGCTAAAATGTGAACAGGAAAACAACGAAAGAATTCAAAGTAATGAAAGATAATGTCTGATGAGTAGCATCGATTCAAGCATGCAGGGAATAATTTAGTTTTTTCAATTAAATGACTTGTCTGAAGTTAGTGATTAAAGTATTGTTTGGGAATTTCAACCTTTTTGAGATGAAATTTAGGGTCGGGCTGGGAACTATACTTGCAATTTAACTAAGTTCTTGAAGGGACATAGTGATTTATTTGCTTGAGAAATTTTCCAGAAATTAGGGAAGTAAAAGTGCTTCAATAGCTGGGGAGAGCGGAGGCTGAATACGAGGCTGACGGGTTTTAATTAATTTCATTATCATGAAAAATATATGGGCAGAAAAAGGTGTAGTTTATCATGATCAAAAGAAGTCTAAGTTTAAATGAACTTAAAACACTTAGGTTTCCAATGTTCGTTTTCTAAAAAACGATCAAATTATTTATCGAATATTAAAGCTCACCGAAAATTACCATCATCAAATGGTGCTTTTCAAGCAAATCAATCGCAATGAGCCTCCTTTGCACTAAGTTTCTCCTCCACATCCCAGCGTCGCTGCACGACCCACGAGAGACGGTCGTGTGCTGAACCTCCGCTGTGCCAGAGTATTTTATTACATGTTCACTGCGATGCTAAACACCGGTGGGTCGTGGCTAAGTTTTTCTAGCTACGAAACGTCCCATTGCATGAATAAATTTTTTCAAAATCTCTTTAAATTAATAGTATATAACATAAATAGTTAATATTTGCTATTTATAAAAGTTTTTACTAATTTTGACGTTAAATTTGAGTTGGGTATTGAACTTTTATTGAATCAATGTGTTAAGGGGACGTTTCCGTCCACAGAAATAACGATATGAGTTTCCAAAAAAAGATCGTCTGTGATGTCACACTCTTATATGGAAGGCTGGAAGGCTCATCCTAAAAATTAAGTAGAAATTCGCTCAAAAATATCCTAGCTAAAGTTGAACTTTTATATTGCAATGTATCTAATTCAAAACCTTTCATGCTGGTTAGCGTAGTATATATTTGAGACCTATTTTATGTAAAAAGTTGTAAAAATTCCATTTATCTGAATATATATTGGACACTCAATGGAAAATGCGCGTAAAATGGAAAACTAATGGTTCATTGAGAGAGAATGTTGAGGACGATTAGATTTAAAGCTGTCTTATGATCACTTAGTTAGCTTAGTTAGCTTAGTTAACATAGTAATCTCGAATATAAAAATATCTCTTACCAAGGAATTAAACTTGAAGATTTCAAAAAGAGAGAAATTTCGAATTTTGTGGGGGCAAAAAAATATAATCTGTCTAGCATATAAAATACCAGTTGAGAAGTGCACCAGATATTTATCCAAGAAACTAAGCAAAAATTAAATTATCGCCCACCAGATGCTGCTAAGCGAAATGACTGCAAACCAAGCTCACAAAATATCGAGTGCTACAAATATTGTTCTCCAAATGTCATGTCATGAATGAGAACAAAATTGTACAACAACCATAGGGTGTAAAAAAATAGAAAATGTGTTTGTCAATAACAAAGAAAGAGGGAAATAAAAAATTGATAATGCTAAAATTCTCAAGCAGGAAACTAAATAAGCATAAAAAGGATGACTAGTCAAGTTTGGTCCTCTCTCCAGGACATGGATCAGAATCCTCAGTTTCATTGAGTTCTATTTATTTTTTTTAGGTCTCGTACACTAATTCAACTAGAAAGCTCAAAATTTATAGAATATATAATTTGATTACACACACCACGAAAATAATATATCTAAAATTTCTTTCACTCATATTTACGACTACGTTATTTTTTAGCTTTGCTTTCACCACATATACAGTCCTAGTCCTGCCTGCTTTATCTTTAGCATCTCTGATACACAATGCAGAGTAATTAAATCTAATAACTTCTGGCATCTTTGAACCCTTTGATGTTGCTCGTCACCATGAGGATCCTGGGTTCTTGCTGTGGTTTTTTAAAGTGTTTATCGGCGAAGTTTTTTATTTCAGTTTTACCGGTTTTATGACCAATAATTGCCACCGCAGAGCAGTCATATCCTGCAAATGGATCAGTTGGCATAAGTATGGAGTCAAAATTTCCTCATTTGCATACATTTGTCAACACTTCCATCGGTATCATATTTACTTAGACATATAATCAAATGAACGAGCTCAGTATCAGACTAAAAGTTTGATGGGCATCGTAAGAAGAAGTTTCATCTATTTTTTTGAAAAATCTGTCGTAAATGCTGCAATTAAACTTCCAGCATTGACATTTCGATTCATCCCACAAAGTTTTGATTCAGCGATACATACGTTCGAAATCTAAAAAACCTTCCAAAATAAATGGTGATTTCGTAACCTCATATGAAAGCTTGTAAAGCATGCGCAGTTGTACGTACTCCTTAGGTGTCTAGTACCTCAATGCCATGTTTTCTAAGTGTTCAGATCAGCGCCATGGCCTCTGGTTCAGAACTTATTATGATTGCAGTTATTTTATCTTTACAAAGTGATAGGCTTAATTTTCCTTGCAATTTTACGGTCAGAGAAAGTGAGGAGAATATTTTAACATACAATATTTAGAATTTCAACTAGTTAGTCTATACAAAAGAGATATGATTAATTTCACTCGATATTTTACGGTCAGAGACAGTAAGATGACAGTTTTAATAATCAATTATTATTATGTCAAGACTTCATAATCTCTTGAACAAATTTCAGGTGCCGTTGTTGGACCACAAAACCTTAAATGCTAGAGCACACCAACAGGCCTTCTGAGGCGTTCCATCAAGTAAACTGAAATGCAGGCTGCACAAATAACGATAAATATTCCTGTAATTCCGAATCATGATTTACTGTAACGAACATTTCATTACAGTCTATGAGCTGGAAGAACAAAGTACTGTTTTTTCTGTAATCCTCCAGAGCAGTGAAATGTTGATTGATTAAATTCATACGATATGCTTCATAATAAGCATGTATGTTTCCTTAGCTTCAATGTTACGGTATCAGCTTTGCGTGCAGGAATTCCAAGCAAGGATTGCTCGTAGCACCACCATTTCTTAATTATACTTTGCTTATTGAGAATCGGGAAATACTCCGATTTTCTGCTGGAGATTCATCTGAGTTCACTTCTATACCTGCTCTTCAATTCTTCCGCTGGCTAAACAGCGTATGAACGTAATTGTTACTGCAAACTGGTACCAGCAATTTACAACATCCTCTGCTCGCTCATGACTCGAGTGTCTTGCAATAATTTGCCACAAGCGTCAAGTAACACTGCAATTATTAGTGCATTTGAAATGTAATGAACAACGATGGTGTACAGAAGAAAAATCTAATTAATTTATGAAGACTAGTTTGGCATCTGGCAACTCAGTTTGAAAGCTTTGTTAGCACCAGCCTTCAAAAATAAGTTGGTGTATTTTTTGTTTAAGTTTCACCATGTCAGAGCCCCCGTCGTGTCTGTAATTTACTCGGTGCGCTTCGCAGTAACACAGACCGGCAATTTAAAATATTCTTCATAGGCCAAGGGTTTCCTTAGTGAGTGAGACTCAATTTTACGCGCTTAATCCAACAACACCATTCATTTTGTGTTTTTGTGTTTAATTCCTAAGAGATACTCACTCTTCATAGCAAGAGACTTGCCATCGTAGCTCTGATACATTGTAAATGCCACCATCATAAGAGCCGAAGTGGCAAATATGGTCTTGAGATGCCTTAAATAGTTATCGATTTTTTCCTCTTCTGGACTAGATTTATGACTCAATGAATGGTGGTGCACCACAACTGATGAAAGCAAAAGAAAGGTTAGATATATGCTGAGCGCAATTAGAATCTAACGATGAATATTTTTCAAAGCAAAAGAAAGGTTAGATATATGCTGAGCGCAATTAGAATCTAACGATGAATATTTTTCAAATGTCAATAGATTTTCAAATGAGGTGAATATCTGTTTCTCTTATATCAATATTCCAGAAATCTTTTTTTATGTCTTTAAAATATACAACTGTTTTTTTTTCATCGACAAGTTAATGGTCGAATATCGAATATAAATTTCTTCCATGTACGGACTTTTCGAGAACTTGATCGCACCTGGGAAAAAGAGACAGATGTTCAAATTTAGTTGAATGATCGATGTGGCCTGCCATCAGTTATTACGTGATAAACCCTAAAAACAACACACATCAGTTGGGTGTGTAAGAAAAGTTTCTTTGACTCAGGAAATTACAACTGATAATGACACAGAAGCTCTATGAATCAGACATTTAGAAGTAATTTTAATGTTAGCATTCATCTCGTTTCTACCAAGAAAATTTTCATTTTGCTAACCATTACCATCTGCTGACTGCTAATGAAAAAAAAAACAAGCATACTTCTGGTTTCATTTAATTTCGATTCTGTAAGTGAGTTGAGGTAAACTTAATGGGTTAATATGAATGTTTTGGTTAAAGATCAAATAAAAAATTCATGCTTAGATATTCGATGCGCAAAAATTAGAATCATAAAACAATTCAGCTGTACTCATTCATTAGTCATTCCGTCACGAAAATAAGCATCAGCCCCTCCAGGTACAAGTTAAACAACCCAAGAAGTTCTCCACACGAGACAGGCACGGTCAACTAGTGCACAATTAGTTTACTCGCTCAAGCAAGATATCTGACAAACGCTCTTCAGTTATTGACACTAAGTGCGACGTGACTCACCGATGGTCACTAAGAAGATTTTCATAATGCTGCTGACCGACCAGCAGTCACTAACTCGATTTCGATAAATATTTTACGAAAACTAAATGGCGGCGCAATCCATTTAATGTTCATTATTTTCAAAATTGATCTCTAAAATTAATTCTAATTTGAGTTGAATAGTGAATTTCAGTTTAACCCGCTGCAGTTAAACGTTAACATGTTAAAAATTTAACCCCAATTGCAAAAGCTGAAGTTCACTATTCAACTCAAATTTAAAGTTAATTGTACTAAACAATTTTGAAAATAATAGATATCAACTGGCATCTGCCTTCCATTAGCTTCAATAAAAGTACTGATGAAAATTGAGTTTGTGGCAACTGGTCGGTCAGCAGCGTTATGAAAATCCCCTCCGTGACAGCATTATGAAAATCTTCGGTCAAAGTGTTAAGGAAATGACACATACTTGACCGTGTATCCAGTGTGCACAGCCTGCGTGTGTGTATGAGAGAAGCAGGTGGAGGCTGTGAAAGCATTTGTCAAGGTCCTGCTACAGGCTATACACTTCAAGTACCAACAGATTTTTTAATGAAATGAACTCTTAATTTATCTTGTACTTATATTCCTGAAATATTTTTTCCATAAATGTGTTTTAAATATACAAATGTTTTTCCCTTTATAAAAAAATCCTTGATTTTATTTATTATAAAAGCGACGCCTAGGTGCTTCGATGAATCATTGTCTTGAGTTAGAGTCGGGGATTTTGATTCAAAGGTGGAGAAGTGCAAGCAGATTTAGGCCGTTCCTGGTCCACCTCTTTTCGGTTTGATGACGAAGTCTCAAAAGTATAAGTTGGACCTTTTACCATCTCCAAGCTCTAAGCTTGAAATTTTCATCCTCCGTGAGTTCCTTTTATAATAATACTACGTTTTGAAAATGTATTCGATGTTGAAATGAATTTATAATAAGAATGGGTGATACCATCAAAATGGCAAAGATTCATGAAATAGCGAATTCTGGAAAGCTGTGAATGTTTTTTCAAGGAATCAGAAGAATCAAAATCGTATTTCAGACTGTACAAGTCTCAAGCCTGTTTGTGAAAGATTTGAAGAAACTAGACAATAATCTCAGAGTAATGAAGCTGCACCATCAAAAATATCCATGTGATCTCCATGCTCTTATCAGTCCTCAATCCTTATCAGTCGAAGACAAGTCCTCAATCTGGAAAGAAGTCAAACGTTTGCTCAAAAATTTGGAAAAACTGCCGAATATACAATACACCTGAAAAATCCTAAACAATTTAACATTGGTTTTCGAAATACAAGTACAATTCAACAGTGTTTCTTTAAGGGATGAGCTCAGGAAACCTACCTGCAACTGGTTGCTGTTGAACATCGGTCCGCTATAAGCAGGCACGGACGGGCACCTCAGTGGGACGATGGCTCACTTGTTTCAATGCCTGTTAACGCCTTAAAAAAATCAAATTTCGAAGCTTTTGTTTTTAAAACAGTGAAAAAAAATTTTCGAATGTCTGAACAAAAGTGACTATTTGGCTCAAGTGGAGATCATAGAAATTTGTTGAGAATTGGGTTTACCTTGTGTAATTTGACCATAGGAAACAAAATGAATAATTTTTCTCAAGCTTTTTCGAGAGCTAAATGGCCTCGCGTAGAAACATGAATTTGAGAGGAAAGCATGCATTTTTTGCATTTTTGGAAGTGACGAAATTTAAATAAAAGTAGGTTACACAATCAAATGCGTAAAAAATTAAGAAATTACAAGTTCGTTGAAGTAGTAAATATTTATACAATTTACGATTAATAAGAGCCAAAGTATTAACAGACATAAAAATCATAAAATTCAGTAGCAGCCAAAATTTTTCCTCAGCTAAATAATATAAGTGCTACAGTAATTTATCGCTAAAAATTCTTTCCACAATTAATTTTGCAAAACCCTGTGCACAAAACTTCATTTCAACATAATGATTATTTCTGAGAGCAACCTTTTCGAAAGTAAGCCAGTAGGGAAGTTGAAATGTAAATTTTGCGTTTGTTCAAAGCTGAACTTTTGTACCAGTCGTAGTTTATTCACTTCATGCTGATTCGTGTATGCAAACCCTCAACGAGACCTCCCTATCTTAACCTATGCAATAACACTAATTTCCCAGCCTGAAAGTAATCTCAGAGCAGAATTTAAGAGCACGCTCAGCACAAAGAACCCTTTCCAAAAACTTTCAATCAGGGGCGAAATCCAGCGTGGCAAGTTTTACGCTCAAATGAATGTCCAATAAAACACGGAGAATTTACCATTCCCCGTCCGGACTCCAGGTGTTCTTTGCAAACGATGCCCAAATGAAGTATTTTTCTTTTATCCGGTCCAGAGTTTTGTGTCGTTGCAGAGAGCTAGGGCGCTTTGTGTTACAGAGGCCATGTTGACTCTTGTAATTAGTGAAGGTAATAGCAAGCAACGTCCGAGCGAGGAGCGTGATTGTTCTGCAAAGCAAACAGTGGGCATCGTTAAGTCGCACGTGAATTGTGAGCGAGTTCGTTAGGGGCGAGGGCCGGGGCTCAATGTGAGCGCCGGGCATTGAAAGAGCGGACACGCTGGCGGCTTTACATAATTCTGCTGCGAATGTGATGCTAAATTTGCATGCGTGCTAGAGTGTGTTTTATATGCGCTTGATTCTGTGGGTGTGTGCCCATTACAGGTGCAACGAGACATAGGCATCCAAATTGTTTCAAATTTGTTGGTTGTATCTGGTAAAAGTGAAGGTTAAGTTGAGCGAATTGTGGAAGTGAAGCTAAACTGCTAATTCGGTTATATCATGATGTTTTGGTTTTTATTTTCTCGAAAAAGTGCGGTCTCTAAGACCAATTATATTACAAGATGTTTCCATTGAACCAAAGCAATTTGTTCTCTGTATCTAGTGGGTCATGCAAGCCGCATTTGTTTAAATTTAGGCTTTTTGTTCTGTTTATGGAACTGCTTACTTTAATTTCGGTCACGTTTTCTTGCGTTAATATGTATACTGAAAGGCGCAATTGTCTTCATCTCTGATAATTAAAACGGGACTAGAGAGATCACAACTGGAATTCTACTCTTATTTGAATGATATAAATTCACACGAGCGTCACGTGCAATGCTGTGTGTCAACGTTACAAATGATGAGAAAATTTTATTACATTCGAGGGAAAAAATGTAAACAATTACAAGACGATTTTTTTTGTTTCAAGTTGAGCCTCTAGCTAATTACATCTACGCAATGTAACTTGAAAACTAAATTAGGACAATTATAAACTTGAACAAATAGTTCAAATCATTTCGCCCTAAAAAATATATTCACGAATTTAAGAGCTCCAGTTGTTTAGTTTTATTAACTCTAAGCGTATAGTTTTAACGCAGACAGTGTCAACAAAACTCAAAGAATTTAAATCATTTCACACTAACAAATTCACTCACGAATTAGGGAGCTCCAGTTGAATAGCCCGGTATAAAATCATGCTCAGCCATTTTCCTTGTTAGGAGCTGTCGTTGGGTACGTCGGCAGGACGTAGAGCAGGAGGCGTAAGGGGATCGTGATAATTAACGCTGCTTTACGGCGCATCGCTCGCTAATGCGGCACAAGTTATGACCCAGAGCTGCACCTGTGGCCTGTCACGCTCTGCTGTCTTAACGAGACCTGCTTCTGTCGCAAATTCTGCATGCAGACCTCTTCTCTGCCTATCTCTTCTCCGCCGCTCTCTTCGCAGCCGAATTCTTCTTTTTCGCTGACCTCTTCTTCTCCGATGACCTCTTCTTCTCCGCTGACCTCTTCTTCTCCGCTGACCTCCTCTTCTCCGCTGACCTCTTCTTCTCCGCTGACCTTTTCTTCTCCGCAGACCTATTCTTCTCAGCTAACCTTTTCTCTGCCAACCTCTTCTTCTCCGATGACCTCTTCTTCTCCGCAGGCTATTCTTCTCTGCCAACCTCTTCTTCTGCGCTGACCTCTTTTTCTCCGTAGACCTCTTCGTTGACCTCTTCTTCGCCCACCTCACGTGCCGTTCTTACCTGTTGCGGGTGAAGATGGAAGCTGCCGCCAGGGTTAATGTCAAAAGAAGTCGTTGGTGACGTTCGTAATGTTCGTACAATTTTATTATTCCGAATGATGGAGTAAGACGTCAGTGAATCTGGATAATATTATGATCGACTCTCGTGATTTTATTTCTTATTTTTAGTCAGCTGGCGTCAATTGGTTCAGACATGATGAAATTTTCTGTATGAAACGTTAAAGGCCAGGTTATGGAAATTGAAGCAAGGATCAATGAGTCTCTAACCTGATTTGTATTTAGGAACCTTGATGAAATGATGAAACAAAGCGTTCAATATATTTTTAGCTCTCTGCATTCGCCGTAATGGAAAAGTAGCAGCTCGTGACTGAAAAGTTTGATTAAACTGCGTAATTTCCACGAAACTGAGGGACTTAAATAACAGTGAGGTAGAAAATGAAACTGCAGTTAAGTATTTAGGAGTTAAATACGGTGCGAAAAACCTTTAAGCAACTAAATCTAACTTCTCGCCAAATTGGAGATCATTTATTACTGTCGCTTTGGTGAGAAGAGCGTCGGTGAATAATATTCTAAGACCCAATTTTCGTAAATGGAAACATAATTTGCCAGGTAGATTCGTTAATGTACGAGCCGAAAATTGTATGCTTGTATGCTAGATTTGAAATTTATTTGTCAGAGCTATTCTCAATACAGAATTTTTTAGGGTAAATTTGTTCACAGTTTATTTTCCTATTATTAAAAAGAGTGCCTTTGGCGAATAATAATAAACTACAGAATTAAACTTTGTGTGCATTCAAATGTGAATTATTTAAAAAGGGATAATTGTGTTATACATGATTAGGTCCACTACTACAAGTATCATGAGGTGACTGTTTTTTATTACAATTGCAAAACTCAAAATAATTTACATAGTTAAAGCTTCTACATTGTGTATATTGTTTGCAAACCTAGAATTTCTAAAGTTGTTGTAGCAAATACTAAAATTAATGAATAAAATAAAATTTAAAAAATTAAAAAACTAAAATACGAAACTGAAAACTTTTTATGGCATTCAAGAAGAATGTGTGTTTTAAAGGGTCTTACGGAACAAATTTTTTCCCATAGTCACATATTATTTTCAAAACTAGATCGCTAATAATAGTGCCATGTCTTTATTTATTTATATTTACTTATTTATCTTTATCGACAAATATTTTTAAAGATGTTACGTTGATATTCGATTCAGAGGAACCAAAACACATATATAGCGACGAACAGTCAAGCTAGTTTTTACTAACTTTCCTGCGTACGTTTTTAACGCTAATTATTTGCTAATAAATTGCTTTAAGTTAGAGATGAATCCCAACGCACTTTATATAACTTTAATTTAGCAAATTGTTCATCAGTAGCTGTAGTTAAGTTTTTCCGTAGGTTTGCCCAATTATACAGCTCTTCGTGATGAAATATTTATTTGGTCATTATAGGATTGAATAAACAAAAATATGCACTCACTGATTTATAAAACAAATTTCCTCATTCCATGATTGTTTTTCAAACAAGTAAAATGTACTATCTTGTAGTCTTTTAAAGGTCTGGTAGGTTCATTTAACATGGTTGCTAGCGAAGCAGTAAAACCGGTAAAACCTACGTTGTTTTTTTTTTTGCTTGATTTGGTACGCATTTACAAGAGGCTGTGCTTTTCCTGAGACTATGTCATGCTTGTACTTTCGATCATATTTCTTAGAATCTATCAGATAATCAAAAAATGTAATTAATTATATAATTTTTGTCATTTTATGCATAATGTGAAATTCCTTGCAAATTCCTATGTGAACTCAACAAACGTCTTCGTTTCTCAAACTTATGTTCTGAAACCACTGATTATTTTTGTCGCTTTGAATTTTTCAATCATTGGAGGGATTCATTCAGCGAAGAGAGTAACCTACGCACCCCTATTAAAGAACTTCAATAAACATTCCATCGAAATGAAAAATCGATTTATAATCCCTCCGGAGAAGAAGATACGGTGTGGTGCGCAAGCCTTACGCGGTTGTCAAAACATTCTAATCGTTGTACGCCCTCAATCAAATCGTTTAAAGTAATGATTGAGTTGCGCCTGATGAGAGTTAAATTTCGCCGAAGGTTAACTCTGTATTTGTGAGGTAATGCAAAACAAAGCGTGTGGCGCAGAGTGGTGCTTAATTCAGCGGGTCTGGAGTCCAGAGAGCATCGTGTCATGAAGCTCTTTAACAACCAATGTCTGGCGTAGCGTTTTCAAACATTTTTCGTCATGGAAGAATTAATAGGGCGATGTTTTTGGAAATCTTATGCGTTACATGAAAAGAAGAACCCATATAAAAGGGAACATTCCTATAATTTCAAATGTTTTGGAATCTCTGATTCCATCCTTAGTGCAGAAAAACAAAGAAAATACGATTATCGACAAATTGTAAAATCTCTAAGAGACTAATGTCATAACACAGACAACGAAGAACAGTTATGCCTAACCCTTAACTAGAAGCTGTACAGCTTCTAATTAATATTCTTCCAAGCAAACATGGCTGTGCTACATGCTATAAGCTCTTCGAAGAACTTACGTAACCGAGAGTGCATCTTCGGCAACGTAACTTGCAACAAAATCCGGCTCCGGGTGATGTTGTTGGAGCGGAGAGTTCCAAAGGCGACACTCGGCGCACGTCAGGTCGATGCAACGACTTTGGAGATGCGGAGGAGTTCGTCTGACAGCCGAGCTCCTTGTTAGGACGCCTGCCAAAATGGTTTTCCTCAAATGGATAGCAACTCTTCCATTAGAATGCAAATTGCCTGTAATTTGCCATGGTTAAGGAATGGCAGCGAAAACAGAGGCTTTGAGTTCAGCTTCACTTCGAAATAAGATTCAAATTACCTTTGGAAGCACCGATGCTTGTGTTTAAACGCTATCGTTTAAGAAACTGGCTCAAATTAGAGTTGAGTTATGCTTCTTGATGATGCTGCTACCTCCAGAACAAACTCGCTGCGTATTACATTGGGTTGTTTGTATTGTTTTGGTGAGTACTAAACTGCAGAAAAAAGCAACCGTAATTGGCCACCGCTCAAACAACGCGCAGATGAATTCATTAGATTTGAACCTACTTGTTTTTATATCAGTGAAAATTTGAACGGCGTGAATGAAAAATTGGGTTTAGGATTGAGAGTCTATTCTTGTAAGACGTAAGCCACATACACTGATGGATGATAGAGTGAGAACAGACATTTATAAATGTTTACGATGATATAGCGTAAAAACTCTAAAGTAGATACCTTAAATTTTCTTGTCTTCACTTCAGATCAAAGGGCAAGTTTACTGCAATGTACAACAAATAAATGTTGATAACTTTAAGCAATGCTTCCTTTTCTTACCGGGTGTCTTAGCTCGTCAAAACATTTTATTTCTCAATGTATCGACGCTATTGAATTAGTTTAAAGGGGGACATACACGTTCAAAAAAAGCGTCAAAATTTTGCATCAAAATTTTGACTCGTAATTTTGATGCTTAATTTCCCACACACGTTTAGGCGTTTTTTCCATCAAAATTCAGTATCGTCAAAATCTTCGACATGGATGCATCAGTGGCCATAGCACTAGTGTTCGCATTGGATTCTGACAAACCTCCTGCTAAATGCCGGAAATGGTCAAAAGACTGGTATTTAAAACGCGAAACCTACGGACACGTCAAACTCCACCAAGATTTACGTTTTAACGAACCAGAGGGCTTCCGTAACTTCCTTCGGATGGATGCGCCATAGGCCTCGGCTTGCTTGGCACGATTGCTATAATCCTCCGACTTAATTCTCCACAAGGCTGGCAAGGTTCGATACACGCCTAAAACTTCAATCAAAATTTTTTTTTCGGTCTCCTTCTTCCCAGACATGGCGATTCTGTCTCCTCGGCAGTCACCTGCGGACTAACAATTTTGATCAAAATTTTGACAAAAGTACACAAACGCATCAAAAATTTGACGACTCATCAAAAAATATCAAACGGATTTGATCCGTCAAAATTTTGATTCAGATCTTTTTTTGACATCAAAACGTCCCACACACAGTCAAATTTTGCATCAAAATTTTGATATCAATATTTTGATGCATAATTTTGACGCTTTTTTTGAACGTTTATGGGCCCCTTAAATGTCAATTTACATGATCTCAATGCTGACTAATGAGAAAATTGCGTTATAATGGCCGGCAGAAATGCAATTGATCATAGAAAATCAGGGGAGAGCAAGAGTTTTGTATTATACTTCCTTGCTGAATAAAAATACATTTCTTCTTCAAGTTAACATCAAAAATTAATAGGTGAATGAGCTTGTGGAACCTCTAAGGAGAGGAATAATTTTTTGTACAATGATGACTGAGTTGAACTGACCGTTCTTTGGACGAATTTGGCTTTGTAAAATTATGCGTGCTCATACAAACTAGATAATCAAGTTTTAGAATGTTTGTTAAATGGGCTGAAGGGTTTGAGATGTGCAGGCCAGAGCCTGCGAGTGCCAGGTCGATACATACATTAACTTTGGTGTTGGTGGGTGAGGAATCTCTTGAACAATTTTTTTATCAAATACACGTAGAAGCAACTACATATTGCCCGGAATATTTTTAGTCATGATATGAAACAAAGCTTAGGGACGGCGCTGGACTTCGAACAATGTGTGCAGTTAGTTGCTAGAGAAAATACTCTTGGAATACCGCGTTTGGTAATGGGCAGGACTAACACCTTTTTATAAAACGGATAGTTTATTTTCATCGCTTAACGTGTTAACTATCTCGTGACCCCCAGGTTGTTAATCATGAGATTTGCATTTTTCCGTGTGACCCACCGGTGGCCACAAATGGAACTTTCATTTCACCAAACCAAAGTTAGATAACCGCGCTTTTCAATTAATTTACTGCCGTATGAAATTTGATTGCTGATGATGAATGTAGCTTGAGTCGGATCTCAAATTTTAGCTGACCCGCTGGAGGTTACGAGTTAAAGTGATTTACAAAAACACTTTTAATTATCTACTTGCTAAAAAAACGTTTTCAAATTCACAGCCTTAAACGCGCGAGTCTTAACTAATGTTTCGATTTTCCAGCGTAAATTAGAGGGAATGCGAAAGAGAAGATCCTAAATTTCGGTGCAGTAAATGAATTTCTCCAGCTATAAGACTGCGGTTGTGAGGGCACCCAGAAATTAACGTCATTTTGAGCGCAATTTAATTATTCTGGTAATGGTAGAGTGTAACTCAATCCATTTGTTCCGGGTGAGCATGTGTGTTTTGACCAAAAGTCATGGAATGATTTAGTGTTCATAACGTAGTCTGAATTTATTGGTCTTCTTTACAAGAAGACTCACGAGGTATGCCAGTGTGTTGCAACTCTTGCTTTTAACTTGGAGTACGAGTAAAGCAACTTCAAAATAAAAATCATCAATTGGACAATTCTCACAAATTTAATGCATAAAATAAAAAAGAAGCGACCGAAAAGTACCAACTAACATTCATCGCAAATGTGAGTATGCAATTCAGTAAGTTCCCAAAAATTATTTAGTAAGGGAAATTTCCAAATTTTGTATAAATTAAGGAGTCCCTGCAGGCATCATTCAACCACCTTAACATTTTATCGAGTAGAATAAATGTTCGTTAAACAAACTCCGATGTCAAAGTATTGGACACGAAGAATAAAATTCTAAAGGAAATAATCAATTTTCGAATTACCTATGAGATAACTACCTTCAAATGCGATACCTGTGGCAAACGGGGCTAAGCAAAGAGGCCTTGCCAACAGTACTGGACACATTTTTATACGACGTCTGGTTTTCAGAACTGACTCAATTTCAGGGCTAAGCGTACTCATGTTTTTGGGCTTGCGCTAAACATGGAATTTAGTAAGAGTTAATGAAGTGCAGCAATATTCAGTGTCCTTTGATGTTCCCTGCACACCTAAACATGTTTACCACAACATGTAACACACAAAATGTTTTATTCATAGAAATTATCAGTGTTATATATCAATTAGCAATATTGCTATCAGCGAAATTTGCTCGCAGAATTCATATCCAGCCGTAACGTCAAAGAATTTTGCTTGGGATCAAAGCTTATAAGTATCGTTGAAGTATACTGAGGCAACACGAAGAAATTGGAAGCTACACAAAGCTTACGCTCATGAAATTTTTTGATCGGGTAGTCAAGACAACAAAGCAAACTAAGTATTCATAAACTCAGGTTCAGTGAGATACACAATGCAGTCCGGTGCAACATTTCTGTAGGTTGAGCGTTCGTACGCATGATAAGCAGAGCGCGGCCCGGAGTTACGAGGCCCTAACGAGTTAACGAGCTCTCACAAGAGCTCTTCATGAGGCAAGCGAAAAGTTTAATCAGCTTTCTGATCGCGTTGCGTCTCTCCCAATTACGAAGCATAATCGGCCCGGAGTTCTAGGCTGAGGGCAGAATTTGTCCCGCTAATGAGCTCCTCCTCGTACGACCGAATCGAACATCTTTGTTCTCATTTCGTGGCTTTCTTGTTCTCAATGCTAGAAATGGTCTCCGAAAATGGTCAAACCAACAGCATGGATTTTTTCCAGGGCACCGTGAACATGATCAAAACATGCGAGAAGAGTTTATACGACTTTATTTGCGAAGTATGGCACACTGTGCACATGAACACAACGTACGAGAAGATTTTATACGACTTTTGTTTGCTCTGAGGCGAAGTATAGCGCACCATGAACATGAACACATCATACGAGAAGAGTTTATACGACTTTTGTTTGCTCTGAGGCGAAGTATACCACACCGTAAACATAAACACAAAATGCTAAAGGATTTCATACATTTCTTCGCATGAGGCGCAGGCTGACAAGTCAGAGACTTGAAAATCGTTTCCATACTGATGAAGCGACGCTTATGTGGTATTGGCCCGAGCTCTCAAGAGCTGCGGAGGGGATCTAAGCAGTCATCAAGTGGCTCGTTAGTGAAGTTGTCTCCCTGAGAGACGCAGAATTACAGTGTTAGGTGACTCCACATGCTCATTGGTTGTCTCGACTCTCATCAATGTGCTTAATTAGGCCGTGATGACATCATTTAATTAACAATATAATAATATAAACTGAGTAGTCATTATACTAAAATTAACCAACGCTGATTTTGCTGCATTTCACCTGAAAGAATTGAAATTTTTCCTGTCTATAATATTTTCACTCTTTCTGTAACACTATCTCCCTATTGCAGCATTAGCGTTTGATCCACAATTGCAAACAAAATAAAATCCATTTGCCATTTTATTTTCTTGTAAAACCTATTGGTATCTCAGCGTACAATTTAGATAAAGAGAAACGCCAAGACAAATGAAAATGAAATGTTATTTGGAATGCACTGATTTTAATCGCGTCCATTTAATGAAAACTAGGTAGCTTTAAGAATTACAACCGCTAATTTCTCATTGTAGACTTGCACAACTGCGTTTGTGAACCGCGTGGGCTCTTGTTTTATTTACTGTCAGAAAATTCAAGTTGTTCTTGGGTGAAAGAAATTCTCATAACTTTCTCTCGTTTATGATGAGAAATAGCTTAAACTTCAAAAAAGATCGGAAAAAGCAGAAAAAAAACTGATTATGTTTTTTGCAAAGTGTTGCTTTTAATTAACTGGTGCTAATTGTATTTAATGGATATTGTCACCTAATTTGTCAGATACATCTAATTGTAATAAGCTTACATGCTGCTGGAGTTTCCTTAAATAAAACACTCTAGGAAATGAAACGGAAAAAACACTCATGGAAATTATCATGTACTCGTGGAATATAAAAGTTGAAAATTTTCATATCCTTAAAAAACTGAAAATGAAAATTTCCATGTCCACACGTTTTCATCACTCTGATTTAACACGTGTCTAAATTAGTGTTCTATAAAATGAAGTATGATCCATTAATGATATTTTATTTTCAGTGTAGTGTTTATATTTTTACAGACCGTGAGTTTTCGGCTCGCTCATAGCAATTATCTGCGCCTGTACATATCACACATTATTGACATTGAAATGAAATGTGGCAAATTACACGAGTAGGCAGGAGAAGGATTCTTGAATACTGATGTCGGTAAAATTTTCAGGGAAAAAAGGCTGAAAAAGTACTCTAAACAAAATGAGTACTCTCAAAACTAGAAAAAATTATTTACTGTCTACGTTGCGTAACTGCATGTGTTCTATAACTATCTCCTTGCCCATTCATTTAACAAAGAAATAACCAAATATTTCACAGAAATTCAATGCATCTCTTCAGCGCTAACGTCGAGATCAGCAAGATGGACTTATAAATGTAACAAATTACCATCAGAAACGGGACCATTCATGAACACCGATTGTGCGCTGACGTGCGTAGGAGACAATATTATGAACGTTTCATCGACCACACGATGCGCCACCGCTGCGCCTGGGTGCATCATACGACAAACCTATTTAGGGTCTTAACTTTGTCTGAAATTGCGGGTCCCGTTAAAATTTTGAAATTCGGAAGTTGTTGCGAATTTAGCGCTCATACTCAACGTAAGGAGATCAACGTTTCCTCCTCATGACTTCTAACATTAATTGCGTGGTCAGCACGGTTTACTTAACAAGGGTAAAAATTTTATTAAGAATGAGTTGATAATGTCCTTTTCTATATGGAAAAATATTCCTTGTGTTTTGATGTTCAATAGAAAAGAGTGTGGAAAGTTTCTTGCTCATTTGTCATGTGGGTATGAATGACTTCAAACATTTTCTAGAGCTAATCCAAAGCTCCATGAATTCTCAAGGAAAAAACAGAAATTGGTCGCACTCTCGCTCAAATACCTGTTTGCCTAATTTCTTGAAATCATTTCATATTTGTGGAACCAACACAGCTTCAAGTTTATTCTATCTGATCTCAGGTTGTGAGCTTCTTTTCTTCGTTAATTCTTTGCTGCTGCGCAGTGAAGTGATAGAGGCAGGTCAATAAAGCGCACCGAGCTGCGCACCAACGCTGGCATAAACACCTCTGTTGCGCGCCTCAATATGGCGCACAACCGCAGCCAGGCTATCTCGCTCCGATGCTTCAGAGCTCTCAGGATAAGAAACAACGCCTGGCAACAAACTGTTTTAATGACAGGAAATACAAACACCAGTTATATGAATCAGAGAACCGTAGCAAAATATATTTGTTATAGAGGAATTCTCGTGACTCATGTTTGCACTCATCATAATAAGTTTAAGTACAAAAATAGTTACAGTAAATCAACGTTAACTTTAACACGGTGAACGTTAGTAAACGAACGTGTTTCACTGTCGCTAAAAAAATACATTTAGAGATAAATAAACTTTGAACAACTGTCGAACCAAAGACGCTTACGGACTTGCGCAGAAAAATGTAGAGCTGAAGCGTGACGGACGTCGTGCGTGACAAGAATAAAGGCACTCGAACTGTGCGTGAGGAAATTCAGAAAATTACGTGAAAAATGCGTACGTATTGTTCGCTAAAATGCTGACCTAAAACACATTGGAAACAGTGACGAAAAATTGAACGTTTTGTGACTTTACAAGACAGTGGTTAACGGTCATTGATTAAAATAAGTATTTGCAAATTATATTTAGTCTCAATCAATAATTAAACCAACAAATTGTACATTATTATACAGATGTAATATAGTAAATGCGGTCGCAAATTCCTGGATGTTTTAATCCCGTACAAAAATGTGAACCTCTAGGCGTGATGTCTGAATGCAAGTTTATCTTAGTTAAATGCGACAAGAAACTGGAATTATTCCCCTCGGATTTACTCTGAAAGCAAAATCGCTCGTGTTTAGCCTGTAAGTTATCGAATATCATTTTTACATCACACTGAAAATTTACAGTGGAAAGAATCGAATTTTTTCTAAGATGCAACAAATCGGCTGACTCATTTTGAAGCCTAGAAAGTTGCATAATTTGCGAAACCTGATGTTCATTAAAAGTATCATTACAATTATAAGAGCAGTTGGGATGATGCACGGTAGTATCACTGGGCAATCACAGGCATTGTGACCAGAATGGTGCTAACTAAAAAATTTATCTTTATTGTTCACATCCTGGGATTGGAACCGAGAAAGATGCCAAATACGCTTTTTAAGAAAACTTTCACATACAATTTAGCTATTTAGGTGCTTGTACCATTTGTGACATAGTGTGATCACCAATATAATCAAGCTAGACAATTTAGAAATGGGACTAGTTGATAAAATGAAAAAGTTTCAACAACAAAATTCTCTAGGAATCCAGAATAACTTCGAATGAGCGAAAATATGATGTTCAGAATGTTATATCTTAAAATCAGCAGAAAAAAAGTTAGAACCATTTCACTTTTTTAACTGCCTTAAATTAATTTTTGATTGAGATCCATTTTAACGTAATAAACAACGCACGAACAATTGATTCCACATTGATCAGTCCCTCAATATCTGTTTTCACTGCATTGTCTCACTGAAACTCAAAAGTTTACTCACACACATGCACATCGGCCTCAAAAATGTCATCTTGGAGGTTCCACAATGCCTACAATGGAACCCTCATTGTGCATCTAAAGACACTCTTCTTTCCATTTACTGGATGAAGAAAAGAAAGTCACATTACAAGGCTTGAGGTTGTTCACAAGAGCAGGTACAAAAAGGCTTCACTCTCCAGGCGCGACACAAGCTCATTGAGTATGGGCATAAAAAGTAGAGGAGACACAGCAAAAACTGAAGAAGGCTTAACTCTTGAACCTCAGCCTAGATGGCCAATCCATCTAGACTTCACATGCCCGGGTTGAGATCACACCTGAAAAGAAGGAAAATGTCCGTTAGTCCATTTCAAGAACTGAGGAAGATGATTTGCATGAACCTACATAGACTATCGTATGGATTAATATAAACAATCAACTCATTCGTTTGCTTTAGAATTGATGATGTTTGCCGAATGTGTCAGGTTTTGTTGAAAACATTTATTATACCGTATGTATGTAGTCGATATGGTACAGGAACAAATTAATATAGTTATTACACTAATCATTTAATATTAGAAGTATTAAACGTTATCCATAGGACAACTTCGTCTATACGAGCTATGGAATGCTCATTTGAGGGCTCGGTAAAATTTTTTATTCTAATTTATATATGAAGTTGGGCTTCGTAGATACTGTGCTCTGTTCGCCTAATTTAGCCCAGACGATACCGTCCTTCAAAAATGTTGAGCTATTGAGACCTAGAGCTTTGGATCGAGATATTTGAAAGTGTCGGTGTAGGAAGACACATGTTTTCTTCTGAGTAAACACTATGTGAGTATAAACGGAGATGAAATATCAAAAAACAGAACAAAGTAATTAGATTTTTTTATTAAAAAGAATAAGGTGTGAGGTACAAACCTTGTACTAATATAAATGATCTCAAACTAATAAGAGCAACATGCAGATTCGCAACGGTACAAAAATATTAATAACACGATACTTGAGTTCTCATGTGTTATTACATTCTATTCTGAGCCAAAATTTTGCGAAAAAATAATAAATATGTACCTTACAGGGCAGTGAAATACTTTAAAATTTTAAAATTGAACTCTAACTTAATATTTCAAGAGTTAATTTCAACAAAACACAACCCTAACGCATGGTTAACAACGCCAACTTACGTTTAATAAATTGTCCAGAAGAGATCAAGCAGTAAGGGTTATAGCCCCGGTTTTATATTCCAGTATTTCAATAGCTCGGTCCACCGATGCCACTGATTCCACTAATCTGAAGGACTGCGTATTGGCCGACGGTACTACCCGGTCCAGCAATTTAATTGCTTGATCCACGGGAGGCACGGCTTTGGATTCCTGGGCTTGCTTCACGGCATCGGGCTTCGTGTCCTGACCACTGAAGAGATAGCGAGCCTTCCCAGAGTGGGTGGTCTGCAGGCCTTCTTGTTCTTCCGGGTGGTGTTTGGATCCATGATTCAGGTCAGGTGCGATATCAAGACTCCTGCCTTGAGCATTTTCAAGAAGGCTCTGTAGATTGTGAATGTATTCTATGACGTCCGTAAGAAGTTCTAGTCGACTTTCAGGCTCGTATTTTGCATTTTGGGTATATCGGGTTGTAGACTTAGTGTGATTGACGAACTTTACATCGTTCTTAGTGATAGTATAAGGGGCTGTTCTATTCCGTACTCTACAGGGTTTAACGGAGTGGTTTCCTCTGTTAGCCTTCGTAAGGTGATTATATTTATTATTTACAATAGGATGAAAAGAACTTTCAGGAAGTGATTGAACTGGAATAAACTTATAGACTTGACTAGTTTCTTGGCTGTCAGCAACATCGGCAGCAGTGCGAGATGTGGGAATCACCCAAGATTCAGGATGCTCGTAAGAACACGTTTCTGGAAATGTGATGTCAGGATTGCTGGGTTCTGTTTGAGACGAATGGTGTGGATCACATGGAATTTCACCGACTTCTTGATGAGAATGGTATGTACACGAACTCATCTCGTCACACGAACTCGAACAACGAAGTTTAGGAACCAAACGACCCAAACGTTCGAAGAAGTTTCCGAGCTCCTCTTCTTCACTCCCAGTTACAGCTATTGCGCTGTTCTTTTCTTCCATTGTGTCGAATACGACTTGTTTTCAACACTTCGATAACTTGGGACACTTCTATCGATCTTTGTTACTCTCAATAAGCCACTACAACTGCTTCTTACAGATCGCGTCACTCGATGTCGTGTTCTAGGAAGAACGGCAGCACAACGTAAAGAGATCACAGCCCGAAGTGATCCTTGAGAAGCAAGCACTTCTCGCTAACTAAACCGCCGCCACACCGACCTTCTCTCCTAGCTGCACGAGCCACAATGAGTTGCTGTGGCGCCACCAACCCACAATGCTGCCATTGAGAGCGGAGCGCTCCGTCTAGAGGAGGGTGTGCACTCTCTCGCAAACGATGACACACACTCCTAAAACAATGGATAATTGCTTGAAAAATTATGTTAGCTCTCCGGTGAGAGGTGGTGGCGATAAAGCATTGCCTTGCGAGTTGCAGTTTGCCCAAAAGCTTGCAGTTCGGTGAAGTTTTGGATTGTATGAGGAATGTTGGTAGGTGTTGGTGGTAGTCAGAGGTTCCCCGCACCTGTCCAGTGCTCGGACACTACCAGTGGCGCTTGTAGCCATGATCACGATCCCACAACCTGCGTTCAACTTCGTGTTAGATTTCAAGGAATTGTTGTTAGTTACGCGACACGTGATTTACACATTGTGCGATCAAAAATCGGGTGAAGTATATGGAATGATATGTCTCGTATAACCCAAAGAGAATCTTATAATTGACGCAGAAAAATCTCTTCACGTCGAATATGTAAATGAGGCCCAAGTTGAATACGCGTGTTGGAATGCGGTGCCGCTGTTCAACAAGCCGTTTTCTCAGATGAAATAAAAGGCGGATCATCTGTTCATGATTAACTTAATTATTCTGTACCTAGCCTTGAAAAGTGAATTTGGGTGAAGCTACGACGTGTTGCCGAGCGTAACTGAGAGCAAAATGGCACAAATGAGACCGCTGGGACACGGGGACAAATGTAAAGTAACTCTACAGGTCTATCTTAAATGCTAATCGGCAAGCCTACGAGTGCGTTCAACCCTTGATATCGAGGCTTAGCGCTGCTCCCACCTCGACAACGCACCTGAATTCTCGCTTGACTTTATCACTCATTTATGGGCCTGCCATATATGATGGTGTTTAAGGTAGTCTTCGCTCGCACGCCTCTGCTCTAGTGTCAATGAAGACGAGACCTCCTAAAATGAAACTTAATTGCAAATTGTGTGATAGTGTGTGGCATTCCAGGCTCGTTACATTGAAGAAGATGAGGCGGTAGCAGTTCTTTGTTAACTTCGTTTTAATTAAAGGAATGAAATTAGAAAAAAATATTCTCTTCCATGTGAATTTTGACAGGAGCGCTAATCGTTTCCTAGTATATGATCCTTTAGTGCACCAACCTTACGCATTAATGTTCGCAAGTCCGCGCCACTTTATAAATTAAAAAACGCCAAATGAAATCAAGGAAAGAATGAATAAAAACTGTCAATTTCTCTAGAGTTGATGAGCCCGAGTGCACACGACCCGTCAAAAATGTATAATACTATTTGACAAATCACATGACATACGTTCCTATTTCCTAACAATACACGTGGTATTCATTCCGACTCCGAATTTGATGGATTAATACACCGAAAATTGTGGGGTTGATGAAGCTTGTATCGTGCAGCAAAAGTAGTACGAACTTTTTCTCCATCTCTCTCAAACATTTTGCTACATTTATTATGGTATAAAGTATTCTATAATGGTTTCTTCACTTACCACAACTCAGTGGGTGCGGGAACCAACAATGTTTTACCTCACGAGAGTTTGTCAGCAAAATATGCAAAAAACATAACGGCACGGTGATTGGACTTTCGTTTGACGTGTAGAAAAATTGCACTAGACTCCAAATTGGTGTTGATATTTCGCCATTTAAGTGAATACAATGACTGGATGAACACTGCGCCTCGTCTACGTAAACTACAAAATCGATGATATACGAATGCAAATGACATTTTTTTGAATAAACCGAAAAAAAAATTCAAGTACATTTTTTTGCGTTGCAAGTATGAGCCTGAAAGTAAAAAAATGAACTTCATAAAATGCCATTTCAAAGAACTAAAACCGTTGCAAAGTCTTTGCAATAAATTCTATGTTATCTTCCCTTGATAAAAAAGATTTCATGTCACTCGCAACGGAATAGGATAGTCAAAACTTAAAGAAGAAGAAACACCTCGCACAATTAAGCTAGAAGTAGAAGGAAGCTGCAGTACATAAGATTGTTTAAGAATTTTTGACCCTTACAAAGAGTAGCTCACCAACATGTTTGTACTTACTTGTAGAGTAAAAATTGTGTTGACATGAATTAAGCTCGAGTGTTTCGTAAATTACCGTTTTGCAGGCCAAATCTATTCCACCTGAAATTTGTTTCCATAACATGGAATTTGTTCCCATAACATAAGTTTCGAATCAGATAATGCTCTAATTGACTAACAAACTGTTTTTAGTAGCTCAAGATTTTCAAGCTGTTCTAGTTCTTCTGTCAGCCCTGCAAAACACATCTTTAAAAAAAAATAAATTTTTTTATTCAGCAAGATTCAATCATTTCACTCAGATGAGAACTCCATAAACCACTCAGCCTTCAGTATCCTGAGATAGACTCAGCCTTTTCGCCAACTTAACGCTTCAACAAGGTGTTTATTTCATATACAAATTATCATTAAATCGAGATTAAAGTGCATTCCATGTGCAACTTTGGTCGTCAGTAGTTCATCCTGAATTATACGTTTCAAATTCAGCTAAATAATACAGTCGCTGTTGATGAGGCGCTACCAGACCACGACGCTCGCCCACTTGACATCTCATGTCAGCCTGATATCTCCTTCCACGTCCGTCTTCTTCTGCTGTTGGTGGTCCAGTGCCATCAATTGACTTGACTACCTCTTATTATCGGTCTGTGGTGCAAAAAAAATGCTCTCTGTCCAGGGTAATGTACAAAAAATGCTTTGTGTTGCTGTGCCCTAGGACAAGACGTCCAGGTTGACTGCAAACTTTGTCGTGTTCAATGGATGTTTTCTGACCAGTTCGAGTTAGATAAGTTAGTTCAACTATTCCTAACCAACGAATCCGGGATTATAATTCCTTAACTTATTGAGCATCTTGAAGTCTTGAGTGCTGGTGAAACAAATAAGTTTGAAATGTGACGAATGTAGTAATCTTGCTGATATTTTAGCTGACACCAGGAAATGAGAGGAATAACTAAACTGGGAAGTTTGCAAAAAAGACTAACAAATCAATACTTAACATGTCAAGACCAATTCCACTCGTTTTAAAATAATTTTTTTTATTGTTGTGTGTATATCAGTGCAGGAATGAATTTCCCAACTAAATTAAAAGTCGATACAGAAATACGATCAATTTTCAAACATCAGATCTGTTCATCTTGATTCAAAGTAATTGCTCACAGTAATACGAAAAGCTCTGAAAAGAAATCTTAACTGGCCTTTCCTTTTCGTACACCGTTACCTAAAACTTAGAAAACATATCCCTCGTGAAAAATTATTTTCTCTGTCCAAGATTATCAATAGCTCGTTATTTCATTGTCAATCTATACTATAATAAGAGTCGCGTCCGTCTGTCTGTCCGTCTGTCCGAAGCCAGCCAAAAGAGTGTGATGAGCGTATCTGTGATACAAGCTCGGCCTCAGCAACTCTCGAGCGATTCAATTTTTTATTTCTTATTGCCTCTCTTTCATATCGCCTTCTTTCTCATTTCAAATGAAGTGGGGTGGCCTAGTACTAGTGAAAGAAAGAATGTCACGGAATTCGATATTGTAACGCGACTGGCACTACTTCTCATGTGGTAACAAAGGAGAGTCTTCTGAGTTTCAATGAATTATAGCGAGCACTTGACCATATTCTGCAGCCCATAATTAAAAAAATTACAGTGTCGCAGAAGAACATTACTTTTTGTAACTTTTGTGCAATGCTGCTGGAGCGTTCCAATGAAATTTTGCATAAAATTCTAAAAAAAGTAGGAGTACAATAGAACTGTGAGAAAAAACTGACATGAGATAGTACTTTTAATGAAATGTTCATCGAGGACTTCATCTGTTAATTAGAAAAATTCTACAAAATTCGTCGGAATAATTAAACAAAAATTTACTTTTTCCGAAAAGTAAACTGTGCGCGTGCAAACTAAGAACTTCAACTGAATTAAGATGACATGTTTGTCGTCTGTTCATATGTGTTGAAGTACGAAATGCAAGTCCACACCAGCCTCAACTACATATATTCATCGCCCAGTTTGGTGAATATAAACTAGCGAGGCCAAATGCATCTTGAAAATGATTGTGTTTAAAAGAACAACAAAAGCTTTGAGAAGTTTACAAGAATAAATTTAAGATCACTAATAAATCCACCATTTGAAACGACTCGATTGGCTCTCGTCTTTGAATAAAGTTGTATGTAACTCGGGTGCACGCCAAAAACCCGTAAACTCTTCCGTGTAAATTTAATTTCATTACTATAGACTGGTTACGACAAGGAATTTCTCAGCTGCTAGAGAATTGATTGTTATTTCCCGTCTGCCCAATTTTCCACTGCGCTATAAAGCGAGAGGCGTGAAGACGCAATGATATTAGGAATGTTTCTTCGTGGGAACGAGAAAAAGAAACTGAAGTATGAGATTTATGGGATGAATACCATGGTTTTTTGTTCCGCGTTTTGTAAGATAGCACTTTATACTTTAAGAATACATCTTCTGAACTAATATAATTTGCATTTTTGAGAAGCCCAGTAGAGTTTCCCTACAATCCATAGCATAATTATTGAACTAAAATAAATTTTGGTAAATTGAAAGACATTTTCGTGAAAATTCTGAGGAATTTGAGGCTGGAGCACCTGAACTGATCAGGTTAAGTACTTAGAGGAATATATGAATGGAACATGTGCGAATCAAGTATGAAAATTTCATTATACTAAGTAATATGTATGACCTGCTGTAAAGCTATTCCCCTCATTAGTGAATTAGCTGTAAAATTGTGCGTTTTCGAAATATTTTATTTATAAATATTAAAGAAGGATTTAAATTAGCTTCGTTTTCGACTCCTATTTCCTTTGAACTTACGGCCATTCCAATGGCTACATAATTCCTCTGTACCTGTGACCATCATAAAAATCTGACAATGTAGAAAGAGGTCCGAAGCACAAGATGGTGCATCAGTTCGCGAGGGAATTTTGCTGTGTGATCTTATCGTTAATTCAAGCTTATTGTTTGTGGATAGGCACTTAACAAATGTGCGCGACACACTTAGATCATTTCATAATTATAGTATCGCTAATGCATCAATTTCAAGTGAAGAAGTTTATAATAGAATTCACGATTAATGTTAGCAGTAATGTTTTCATGTTTGTTTTACTTTTTGTAACACACTACTCTAATATCATTCTATACACTAACCATAATACTTTGTAAATTAAATCCTCACTTCAGCTGTTCAATAGATCTGCTTCGTTGACCGACTCACGCAAGGCAGCCATTGACTGCACAGCAAACCCATTTATTATCCCCAGTTTTAATTTACTAAAATGCCGCTCGTTGGTTTCATGAAAACCACTCAAAACATGCAAAATTCTGTGCTGAATTTTCGAGGCAGAGTCTGCTAAATCTATTCCTAAACACTAATGAACTCGAATTTTTAAGAAGAAAGAGTTGAATAGTTATATGAGTGGTTTTGATCTAGTATGCTAACTCCTTTGTTGCACAGACAGTAGAATTTTCTGGGACAAAAGTTTTTCCTCTTGGAAAAAGAGACTATTATATCGAACTCATCCGGCACCACCGGCATCCGGCCGGTGACTAAATAGAGGACTTTAAGCAGGCATAAGCTAGAGAAATGAACCAAAACAAAGGAAAACTTAGACCGTCAGAACAGGAGATTCCCTCTTCTCACAAAGCTGACGCCCGATGAACAGACTCTGCATGGTCACTTGCTGCTGAACTCTGTATGGTTGCAGCTCTGCCGACACAAACCTCTTACGTGACGGTCTAATTCTACCTAAATATGATATTCTCACTCTAATCTGACGTTCCAGCTCTAGCTTGACATTCAACATTCCAACTTTGGTTTGAGCGTCTCAACGCTGGTCTGACGTACCAATACTAATTCAACTCTGGTCTAATTTGTCAACTCTAGTCTGACGATCCAGCTCTGGTTTGTCGTTCTAATTCTTGTCAGACATTTCAATTCTCTCCTGTCGTCTCCACTCTCGTAGAGAGATGAACAAAAACAATTATTAATCATGGTGGCAGCAGAATTTTCGGGTCAATGGCAAACATTAATCTCTCCTAAAAATTTTAAAATGGCGTCAGAAATGGGACTTAGTTTACTCTTTTTCAAAAATTAATTAATCGAACACGTACAGAAACCGTATCTGAGTAGCAATCTGAGAGAATTATTTTTTTATCACCATATTAATTTTATGTGAAGAAACTTTTTATTCTCATCAATTTCAAAAACTGCAATAATTTGCGCGGCTGAGGCAACTCTCTCTCGCTCCACTTCACTGCGCGCAAATCTTCGTTCTGACCCGCAACTCCGCCTTCTTGAGTCTTGTGTCACTTCCCAATTTATTTCCCAGTCGAGAGCAAAATTACGACCAGACTTTTACGACTCGTGTTTTCTGATAGTGAGACCTCACCTCTCACGCTTCTCTCTTCGAATTTTTTGATGTCCAATCCGCGTGTGAGTGTTTTTTTTAAGATGAAAACTGCTTCCTTTTCGTCACTGCTGTCATTAAATCGCTGTAAATTAACTATAATTCAAACGCACATCATTCCGCGTCACATTTATCACGTTCTCTGTTAATCAGGCGGGAAGAGACAATGTTTTCAAAATTGGAAATTCAGTCATGGCAATTCATTTTTGTGTTGGAATATTTTCTCCTAATAAAAGTTTTTTGAGTAAACAATAAGATTGGTCAGTGAAAAAACTCCTTCGAAAATTTAATTGGAAAAAATTGTCTGCAGTGGCTGTTGACTTGAAAACTCATCCAAATCTGCGCAATAGTCTTTTGAATGATTTTCCAGAAGCGATATGTACGAAGAATGATATCTATGCATATCAGAATTTCAGGAGTAGCTGAGATCTAAACTACGGTATTCGTATTCGGTAGTGTTTTAAATGATTATTAAAAGTACACCACTTCATGGTTCCTAAGAATGACTTCATCCAACACGACGAAAGTTCACCGAGCGTCATTTTGAAGAAAAGAAAAGAAAGAAAAGCAGTTTATTTCCAATAAATTGGTACATGAAATGCATCATATTGGTTTTCAAAATATGTTAACACTAAGATTCACAATCACGACCATAAGTCATGAAGCGGCGAGGCATAGGCTGGAGAAGAGGAACTTATCCGAAATAATTTATTAGAAATAAATAAAGGGCTTTCAGTAGGCATAAGCTTGAGAAATGAAATTCTATGAAAAAATAATTAAGAAGAACTAAATAGAGGGCTGTCAGTAAGCATAGACTTGAGAAATGCTATTACTTTGAAAAAATATTTAAGTAGAAATACACAGAGGACTGACAGTAGGCATAGGCTTGAGAAATGAAATTCCACCGAAAAATAATTAAGAAGAACTAAATAGAGGGCTGTCGGCGGCCTGCTCTTACTATACGAGGAAGCAGGTGTGACCTCCCTCTGGCAAGCATCTCAGGCTGCAGCGCCTCTAGGTCGCCACGGTCGCTTCAAACAACACAAAGACGCGAGAATTATGCGCCTCCTTAGAACAAGAAGTCTTCTGTTCACAAAAAGTGTCATTGTCTGCTTCCTGGCTCCCTTGGACTGCAATAAAACCTCGTTATTGCTCGGCGGATCGGATATCAAAGATACGACGAGAAGCCTTAACAATGAAAGATTGTGATCCGATGGAATTTTTTTCATTATCCTCGAATGTGGCTCTCTTATCGATGAATGGATGATGAGTTTTTAGGGTAGACGAGCGAACTGGAGCATTATTATTATGCCGCGTCTTCAATTGTGCTCAAGTGCCGCTTTGAAGTGGTGCGAGAAATTCATATAATGAGGCTTTGAGTATCATCAGCAGTCTGGATCAGGAGTTTTTCCTCAAAGCCTAGTTTGGAAAACAATATCTAGGGAGGCATGTACGGCCAATGTTCTAGTTTGATTTTCTAGCCACACGCGGTAATTTTTTGTACCATGTACATTTTACGGCGTCTGATTCTGCTGCTATTAATTCTCAGAATCTGCTTACGAAGCAGCGGCAAGTTCTTGTTCTGTCTATGGGCTTGCCGCTGTTAAACAGACGCGTCATTCTGTGTAGTAAAGTTTAAAAAATATTTTTTTGTACTTTGATGACTGATTGTACTCAAAATCACTAAAGACGCACTCAGTTTTATTCACGGCGGCAATCTTATAGTAAAATGTTCATTCCAGAAGTTTTTATATTCAAGTAAAAAATTATTATTTTTCGTCAAAAAGTTGCGGAAATATTGTTGCAAACTTTTCAGAAGGAGGAGATATACTTACACTATCAAAATACACATTCGCATTCGAAAAATTCGACAGTTATAATTCTTAGGCTGTTTTAGACTCGGTGTTGCCACGAACGGAGTGCACGCATGATGTTCACCAGACCGCCACATGCTAATTGTGGTCCTCAGCGCAAACGTCCTGCCATTTCAAATTTAAACAATTTAAACAATTTACTTACCAGAGATAGATACAGAGATAGAATGTTTCTCAAGTCTAGTACAATGGTCAAATTTGAGTATAGCTACCTGTGGGCCCGAATAAGTTCAGCGACTTCTAGGGTATCCTATCACCAACGTTATTCTAAGGCGTACAATTGTAATGTTTAACCTAATTCACTTAACCTAGTTTCGCATTAGACTGATCAATGAGAAAATTAAGTCGATATTTGATGCTTCAGGATTGGCTCACAGCATGCAGAGTGGAACGTCACTCTATAGGCTAAGAATGTCAAGAATTTATCACTCTTACACTTAAAACTCTTGAAAATAAACAGTGATTAAAATTAGTCCGAATAAATTACTTAAAGGCTATTTACATGTGCTCAGCTTGGTAACTTTACATTCTATAAATTGTTATAGAATTATTTGAATCGATAACTTAATTATTGCGCTGCGTAATGATGTACCGATTTGAGCTTCTCAGCATTGCATGACTACATTCCTTATTTTGATTAAAATTTTGAGAGATTTTCAATCAACTTGCTCGGTGTAAACTGTTTAGAAGTGAAATTCACACCGCTTTTACGCTTTTAACCCAAAATATTTTACGGCTGCCTCCCACATTAGTTGATTCATTTTATGCAAATCAATAGGAATTAAAAGTTTGACTTTGAGCTCCGTAATTAGGTACAAGCCAATAAATGTGTTTATCAAGAACCATAAAGTGCCAAAGAAAACGCAAGTCCATCTGAGGCGTGGGGAGGTGAAAGAACGGGGAATTCGTCCCGGTTTTTGGTGTATGTGAGTGAGGACGGCAATCCATGCATTTTTGGCAAGAAATCTTGGGCACTGGCGTCAATTTTTAACCCTTGTCATTTAGTGTAGTTTATAAGCATTAAGGATACTTGATAGCGCAATGAATCTCTCGCAAAAGTCAGGCTTAGCGCTTTCCTGGACCCATACAAGTCGAGGGCTTGAGTACCCGCGTCTCATATATCTCCCCCATGTCAGACTGTCCTCTTTGCCATTGAGACGTGACAGCTCCTACTTGAAGCCGAGCATATATAGAGCGAACTAAGTAAGGAAGTGACGTGTATATTAGGTAATCGAGTTGCCTTGGACCCATACGACCGTAATTGGCGCTCTTAACTATAAGGGGCGCTATGGCACTCCGCTCTGGAGGTCCTTACGTGCGCTCAGGGCTTCATATACGGAGACTTAGTGCCGTGTTCTGCTCTTCTCTGACGGACCTCAAGTGTCGCATCTGTCAGATTAATAATCTCTGCAAAGCTAGCATTCATCTTAGTTTCAAACGAGAAAAACAGAACATTTTTTTAAAACATTTTTCATGTTAGCCATTAATTTTGAAAATACTTTAGTTTATTCGGTCCGTTGATGGGCGTGTTTTGGTAAATGAGTGATTAAATGGTTATTTGGTGATTAAATATATTTATTTGGTGATTAAATGGTTTTCATGCATTGAATTTTCGTATTAAGAACCATTCTACCGTGTTTCAGTCATTAATTGCTCTCTTCCGCCACATTTCCCTCTGTATAAATTGGCAAAACAAGAACTTATAAATGACATATCATTATATATGTTTTGGATAAAGTTTCATGGCGACCTTGGCAATATTTTGAACATCATTCTCATGATGTCCATCCTAGAGGGGAGAATAAATTTGTAGTGGTTCAGTACATCAACCGCGGGCATTTCATCCTTGAGCGGTGTGAGGCAATTTTGAAGTTGACTTAACAAGAGAGGTCGAGTTGAATAAGTTTGAACACATTGCCAATTTTGCGATGCTCCGGAGGCTGGAACAATACCAAGGGTCGCGCATTCGGTACTCAATTCTCCAGCTTATCTTTAAAATCCAGTCAAAGTTCGTTTCAACTATCGTAGTCAAATGTACGTGCAGGCCAAGAGACAAAATGGTATTTTACTTCTCCTTGTGAAAAAATTTGAGTTTTAGTATTTCTTACCACCATTTTGTTCGGTATTCGAAAATCAAGTCTTTGGAAACAATTTTTTTGTAGATATTTTACATAATGCAAAACCTCCAACTGATTTCTTGTTTATTTTTTTAAGGATTTGCAATCTTTTATGATGCATACAATTTAATAGAAGAAACTCCCTTACACTATACCTATAAACAAGAACTTTGATCAGTTAGTCATGTGCATGTGATAGAACAAGGTGGCCGACGAGTAACTCACACTTTCAGAAAATCGATGGCAAGAAAACCATTAAACACGCACATTCAAGATAATTTAAAACGTTACGGGAAAGTTTGGAGTTATATTTGCTCGCTTAGCTTGAAATTTAATACATTTAAATGGCCCTCATTATTTTTCATACGACTGCTCATTTAATAGTACTGGTCTTTAATTTACACAAGATCTCTGGAGTTATACTGTTAACTACTGAGAAGATGGTGGGTTTTGATCTCTTTAAGAGATCAGATTGGTTGATGTGAACTCTTTTCTTCAAATATCCCCAAAAGAAAAAATCACGAACATGTGCGATAAATCTGGCGATCGAGGTAGCCACGACACGTCACCGTAACTTGATATTAACGGTGAAAAAAAATTGCTTTCAGCATAGTCATTGATTCTCTTGCTGCATGAGATGTAGCTCCATCTTGTTGAAACCATGTCTCTTCAATGTTGATGAAATTTTAAGTTGCATCTACCATTTAAAACTATCCTACGCCCTATACGCTTCATCTGCTTAGTCTCTTCTTAGTGTCTTGGCATCTTTCTTACGGTCCTTCTTACAGTATCTTTCGAAAAAGGGTGCGATATTTATAGGCCACCCTGTGCTTATGGCATTAGTCTTGCATCAGAATCTGCATCCAGCAGTGGACCCTAAAAATCGACTTACTCTCACAGCGCCGCTGCATTTTGCTCACTGAATGCAAGCACTACATGGGCAGAGCACTGAACAGAAAACTGCATTGCTCTAACGTCGGAGAATAAGAACACCATGTGGTGCAAGCATAAACTCGGGATTTCCTTGGCTTTTATGGACGACTTAGCCTGAGTTATTTGAGTCTAAATATTCAATTCGCTGTTCAGCTTCTGTCCTTCCTGCCTGAACGCCTGACTTGCTAAGGAGCTTTGATCTTTCTGTGGCCTTCATCTCCAACGCGATACTTGTATCCAAACGCAGCCACCGTTTTTATTTCCTTATCTTCATCCACAAGCAGCCATCATCTGTATAACGTTACTTTCATCCACACGCAACCATAATCTCCGTGACATTACTCGAATCTACACGCAGCCATCATCTTCATAACATTACCCTCATCCACACGCGGCCATCATCTCCATAACATTACTCGCATCCACACGCAGCCATCATCTCCATAACATTACTCTCATCCACACGCAGCCATCATCTCCATAACATTACTCGCATCCACATGCAGCCATCATCTCCATAACATTACCCTCATCCACACGCAGCCATCATCTCCATAACATTACCCTCATCCACACGCAGCCATCATCTCCATAACATTACCCTCATCCACACGCAGCCATCATCTCCATAACATTCCCTCCATCCACACTCAGCAATCATCTCCATAACATTCCCTCCATCCACACTCAGCCAACATCTCCATAACATTCCCTCCATCCACACGCAGCCATCATCTCCATAACATTCCCTTCATCCACACGCAGCCATCATCTCCATAACATTCCCTTCATCCACACGCAGCCATCATCTCCATAACATTCCCTTCATCCACACGCAGCCATCATCTCCATAACATTCCCTCCATCCACACGCAGCCATCATCTCCATAACATTCCCTCCATCCACACGCAGCCATCATCTCCATAACATTCCCTTCATCCACACGCAGCCATCATCTCCATAACATTCCCTCCATCCACACGCAGCCATCATCTCCATAACATTCCCTCCATCCACACGCAGCCATCATCTCCATAACATTCCCTTCATCCACACGCAGCCATCATCTCCATAACATTCCCTCCATCCACACGCAGCCATCATCTCCATAACATTCCCTTCATCCACACGCAGCCATCATCTCCATAACATTCCCTTCATCCACACGCAGCCATCATCTCCATAACATTCCCTCCATCCACACGCAGCCATCATCTCCATAACATTCCCTCCATCCACACGCAGCTATCATCTCCATAACATTCCCTCCATCCACACGCAGCCATCATCTCCATAACATTCCCTTCATCCACACGCAGCCATCATCTCCATAACATTCCCTCCATCCACACGCAGCCATCATCTCCATAACATTCCCTTCATCCACACGCAGCCATCATCTCCATAACATTCCCTTCATCCACACGCAGCCATCATCTCCATAACATTCCTTTCATCCACACGCAGCCATCATCTCCATAACATTACCCTCATCCACACGCAGCCATCATCTCCATAACATTCCCTCCATCCACACGCAGCCATCATCTCCATAACATTCCCTTCATCCACACGCAGCCATCATCTCCATAACATTCCCTCCATCCACACGCAGCCATCATCTCCATAACATTCCATCCATCCACACGCAGCCATCATCTCCATAACATTACCCTCATCCACACGCAGCCATCATCTCCATAACATTCCTTTCATCCACACGCAGCCATCATCTCCATAACATTACCCTCATCCACACGCAGCCATCATCTCCATAACATTCCCTCCATCCACACGCAGCCATCATCTCCATAACATTCCCTTCATCCACACGCAGCCATCATCTCCATAACATTCCCTCCATCCACACGCAGCCATCATCTCCATAACATTCCCTCCATCCACACGCAGCCATCATCTCCATAACATTCCCTCCATCCACACGCAGCCATCATCTCCATAACATTCCCTCCATCCACACGCAGCCATCATCTCCATAACATTCCTTTCATCCACACGCAGCCATCATCTCCATAACATTCCTTTCATCCACACGCAGCCATCATCTCCATAACATTACCCTCATCCACACGCAGCCATCATCTCCATAACATTCCCTCCATCCACACTCCTGGTCCAGCCTTCATTCAAAGCGCTGGAACAAATCGAATGCTCGCTCAGCTGTGAGAGACCGCGCGATGCTGTCACGCTCGCTTTGCTTGCGCCTCTGATTAGAGATGTTGAAATATCATGTATAGTAATAATTAATTCGTAATCGACAAGATGTATTTTTAGATTTGATATCAAACATATATAAGTAAGAATCATTTTCACCAGTGAAGTAGACTTCATGCATAATTGATTGAGTGTAATGTTATTTCTGCATATACGTTTACATATTTATACATGTATATATCTATTTATTTATTCAGCAGTATAATTATTCTTTTTTGTTCCCACAGGCATAGTGTCGATACTCTTGATACTGCCTCATCTTACAGTAGCGACAACGTATTATGAAAAGGCAACATATTCAACATTCCAGTCCCACCACCGCTCTCAAACATAAACATGAAACTTCAAGCCCGGAAAGCTCAAAGCCTCACAAAATTTCAACACCAGTCATGCGTCAGAAGAAGAGAGCCAAAGCTTTAAACAAGAGTAGAATAATTCAAGCGATTTACTTTTCAGGTCGGATCTTTGCAGGGGGCAATTTTTGCAGCCCCATTTGCCAAGGGGGGGAGGGTGGGGGTCCTAGATGGGGGGAGAGGGAGTTCAGGGCCCCATGTGCACCCTGGCTTCTAACAAACACAGGCCGCCCATTACGCTTCCATAAATTAATAGCAGTGTTTGCGCTCCGGTGACGTCACGCGCTGGCAGCCAATCACAGCCCTCAAAACAATCCATGTTTGCCTTCGTTAGTCCGTCCTGGAATTAGCGCTGCTGGAATGGCATGCTGAAGCGCCGCTTGTCTCCGCTCTGGCGGAACATGACACTTGGGAATAAAAATGTTAGAATCTGTTTCACGGATTTAGGAATTCGGTCATGATTCTTGGTGATTCATGGGCGAAATTAACACTGTGAATTCGTCTAATTAGTGTATTTTTCATGTTTTTATAATTTTTGTACACATAGAGGCATATTAATGAGTAACGTTTTAGCGATGATCCCTTTGCTTTTCAGAATCAGATTTCTCAAGTAGCGCAGGAAAAGAGCAGTAGTGTAATGCCTCAGGAGGGAAAGGTGTAATTAATCAAATTTTAAATCACATTTCAAAACGAGTCACTCGTTATCGAACACTAATTTGCAGCAGTACTGGCTCTTCTCAGGATGCTGTGATATTTAACAGTGATTATTCTGTCAGCTTTCTTGTTTCTTAGACTCAGGTGTGTGTGTGAATTAATTTAAAATTTTGCTGCAACTTTCATAGAAAATATGGCAGGATGGTGGCCTCTGCCAAAAGTCAGCAAATGCTCCTGGTAAATTTGTACAAGCACTGTTTGGTGTCAGTGTAGTGGCGACAAAGTTGGCCTCAGAGCTCTTATGAAATCATGAAGTTCGCCAAGCCAAATTCAAGAGAGCAGGATTGAAAAAGCTGATGCACTGTATTAGGCATGTGATAGAATGTGCAAACACACCATTATAAGTTGATTTAGCAACCTTATTTTTTGCGGGCTGAAGAGGTTTAATGTTATTACAGAACAAGTAATCTCATCACCAGGTGATGGGAATGTTTCATATCTCAATTAAGATGAAAAAACGCTTTGCCATGAAACAGATAACTGTTCACTAGAAAGTTAAAAGAAGCTCCTACGGTGTAAAAACAAATGTTTATAACAAGGTTTTTACGCCATGAACGTCGATGAGCACTCGTCGTCAGGTGGAAGACAGAAAATTCGAGGCTTTGTGTAACAATAGTTTTGTAAAGACGTATTGCTCGTTTTTTACACCGCTGAAAAAAAAGTTATTACGGAATTGTGAATTTGTACGAACTGATGGGCCGATTGCAAGGTATACCAATAAGAACATGAAATTTAAAATATGACAATGTATTCCTTGATATTTCGCAAGGAGAAAAATGTTTGTCTAGAGTTACACTTACGAGAACTGGTGACATATTTTTCAAGAGCTCCAGTTTTGAAAATCGTATAATGTCTTCATTTTAACGGATAATGAGGAGAGTTACGTAGATGCTTGGTTCGGCCTCTTGTAAATGTCCCACGTCGTATAAACATAATTATTTGATGCTAGTAACATCGGTGTACTGGCGACCACACAAGGGTTTTCCAGCATTGTACTTTCAAACTATTTTTAGTAAACTATAAAAATCCTAGTACACCAAACAGAGTAATCGGAACGCAAAGAGCAATATTCATATGCATGCTAAATAAAACTAAGCCGCAATATTCATTTGAAATTTGTAGTTTCATATCAACATGTCAGGCTTTTGGCACAAGAGAACACATGAGGCCTGGTGCTGGGCAAGTTATGTTTGTCCTCTTCATTACAGGTTCCTTGAGGCAGTTCCTTATAGTCTCCATGGTCACCATAACGTCAGTAGCAGCCTTGACTCAACTTTCGAGAGCTTTTCCATGAACGCTTAACGAGTTTTAAGTGAGGCATTTTCCATAATGATGTTGAATTGCCACTAAACATAATTCGGAAATTAAAGCTTTTCGAAAGCTTAATTCAAATACTTACGTCCTTCATTGAAATATCTTCCATTTTTCGGACGGAAAGTTATTCTCGGTTTTTATGAATTTTTCAAAAACGTGTTGAGCTTAAAAGTATTAGTTATTGTCCTTCTCAGATTTATGACGTTAGTCACTGAATCCTGGTAATTTACAAACGCTTCAAAGTAGCAGAAAAACTGGAAATTATATTCATTTTCAGCATTCCAAAAATATTTCCTTCATAGATATTTTTCAAGAACACTCATGTACTTTATGATTCTCGCAACGCTTTAATTTGATGAACTGCACTTGAAAAAGCAGCTCAAGTCTGCTCGAGCTTGACATGAGCCGCCGTAACTGCTTTGACCGCATCGTGCGCCACCGGTCCCCACGGAGGGATTTTTATAATGCTGCTGACCGACCAGGAGTCACAAACTCAATTCTCATAAATACTTAATTAAAGTCAGATGATCCACTTAACACGTAAACTGCCTATTAGGGCATAAGAGTACCACGAGGTAAATTGCTCGTTCACGTATCGGTATGAATGAACAGCATTTCAATTATTTCAACATTTTTTGGACGAGATTTAAAGCATACGAGGTAAAATATCATGTTACTACTTTTTACACTTATGATTTGAACATTGAATTTGAACCTTTATAGGTTTTATTACTATTATAAAAACTAAAGGCTTGCTTAATTCGTGTACGTAAATCAGTATCACATTTCAATTGGAAGAAACTTCGATTAACTGTACCGATTTTCCAACCCGTCAACCGAAGAGACATTGAAAATCTTCCAAGGTAAGACAACCTCGGCAATACACTCTTTTGTACCATCCATTTAAAAGAAAACAGAGCTCCTCTTGAAGTGTGTTTTCGAATCTCCATACATCACCGGGAACACTCCCACAACACGGCTAATGGCCTTCCCCACCTGATATCCGCGCCCAGAGTGACAATATCAATCATGCATCAGACGACCACGAAGAATGACTCGAGATAAGCGAAGGGTTCTCCCTCTCTTTTTTTGTTTCAGTACAAGAAAGGCCAGAAGGAAGAGTGGACAGAGGTAGGCCTGAAGCTTGGGCTGGGATCGTGGGAGTCTGTCTATACGGCGATGGGATGCTGCTCCAGTGGAGCCTTCCATTCTAAACTCCGTTGTATCCCAGAGCTGAATTTTGGGGCTTGTCATTGTGAACTCCATTGTATCCCAGAGCTGAATTTTGGTGCTTGTCATTGTGAACTCCATTGTATCCCAGAGCTGAATTTTGAAGCTCGTCCAGCAGAGACGCATTGAGGCCCCGACATCGGTTAAGGCAGTAATTACAAGAGTGATGTCAGCAATATTGTTTATGAATGGCGTCAGGTAACGAGAAGTTGTAAAGCCCTCTAGCTGCCTCATTTAAAGTTTCGTACATTAAACATTAATAGCTGATACGATTAATGAGGTTGCTCGCATTTTCTGAGTTATTTACTGCCAGATTTTTCAGAAGATGGGTATTATTTTTACCACAGCGAGCTCAAGTGGTTTAGGGTCGGATGTTTGTGCATTCCATTTTTTTCAACCTCTCGTTTCATGACAGCGTTAGAGCATTTTTTTAAAGCATAAAATCTATGAAGAGTTGTTCACAGGAAACTGCCAAGAAATTTACGACCATAGCCTGATTTATTTGCGGGGCTGAGGTGAGTTTCGGGGTTCAGTTACCAAGATTTAAGCGCTCGCTAAACAAAACCTATGTTCCGTTGCTGGGATCAAGAAAACAAGCAGAAACCCATTCCATTGCCGACACGAGTTCATTGAGAAGACTACACCCAGAACAGGAAGGCCACACAACATCTGCGCAGGCAGAAAAACTCGAACAAAAGACAACATCCTGCAGCGAGATGACCTGCGATCTCTAAATTTGCGGCGAAGGAAGAAATTTCCTCTTCGTTAGCATCTGAGATGTCGTAGGTCAGTCGATGACTCTACAGCACCGCAATGCTTTGCAAAAATAAAGCGACTCAGAATTTATGAGCATTTTTTGCGCCCGCTATTCCCAGGTAAACAAATCATGATGCTATCTGGCAAATTAGAGAGTAGAGTTGTTTTCATTCCCATTCCGCGGGTATCCAACAGTTGAGTTGTTTCGCGCAGACAAAGGATTCTCTTTTTATAGGATTATATTGCGCATAAGAACTTGATCTTCTGAGTAAATCGTACGTGTTTTTCTGCTGAATGGATTAATCTTCACTGGTGAAAAAGTTCCAGGTAATGAATAAGGCAGAGGTCTCAGATGCTGTTAATATGAGGCTGCTCTCTTTTCGATAGATTGTTTCACATTTTGAAGACACGTAAATTTTAGTCAAGCTGCATTCGATAATATAGCATCTGCACTCAGCGTTGATGTGCGTACATACATTCATACATCATTCATACAAATATACATACATACACACATACATACATACATACATACATACATAAATACATACATACATACACACATGAACACATACATACATACATACATACATGCATACATACATACATAAACACATACATACATAAACACATACATACATAAATACATACATACATACATACATACATACGTACATACATACATACATACATACATACATACACACATACACACATACATACATACATACATACATACATAAATACATACATACATACACACATACACACATACATACATAGATACATACATACATAAATACATACACACATACATACATAGATACATACATACATACATAAATACATACACACATACATACACACATACATACATAGATATATACATACATACATAAATACATACATAAATACATAGACACATACATACATAGATACATACATACATAAATACATATATACATACATAAATACATATATGCATACATACATACACACAGAAATACATATATACATACTTACATTCATTTCAGGTTAGAATCACTTTGTTTGTGTTCACGAATATTGTTTTCATAGAAACTCACTATACATTTCCCCGTTTTTAACTACCTGATGTAACTTCAATATGAAGAATATAACAAATAGATGAACTAATTTCCAACCTTAACCATGCTGCAAAATAAAATAAACAGAAGAACCAAAGTGCATATATACATTTTAATTAAAAGCAAACGTTTCGGAATACATAAATTCCATCTTCAGTGCAGTAATGCTGAAACAAAGTAAAATACAGTACATGAGAAAATGTTCGCAAACTGTAAAAATGAAAAGTAATTCACATATTAAGAAACTAAACTACCTAACCCAATACTAAAATTCATCAGAAAATAAGCAAGCCTAAAAATAACGTATATTTACAAATTCAAAAAATAAGATACCTAAACAAACCCAATTATTCAAAAGCCATTCATTCACACGCTCATATCCCGGATTCATTCACACACTAAATACATGCAACCTCATGCTAGTAAGTAGGGACAATGTTTAGTTTAGTGGCACTGTTATCTTTATTCAATTGAGGTCTATGAGAAAATATATAAAGTGATTCTAAGATTCGAAGATCTTGTTCATTATAATTATTAGTTTTACAAAGCGTTGAAAAGTTACTGGTTTTGAATGAATGATCTGAATTTTCACAGTGCTCCCTGATGGAGGATTGCGATGGTGAAGCTAATGGTCGGCCTGTTCTATGAGAAATACCTGCATGTTGGCTGTGTCTGATGAATTGTTGGACAGTAGTACTCCCAACATAAGATTGCATGCAGCAATCACACTTATACATGTAAACACATCCACTCCACAGACACTCCTCCAAACATTCCTTCCTATTAAAAAACGATACAATTTTGAAATTGTTTCTATAAAAGATTCGCACGTCCACAGACACAAAAAATTCCGGACCAGAGCTAACAATTCCTTCCTGAGACTGGCGTCCAAATAACCTAAGAATGGTATTTCGATATACGACGTCTGCTTTGCTGCACTTTGGACAACCGGTGGCGGACAAAATTTCATATCTAAAACTTTTCTTACTACGTTGTCGATCAAGAATTTAGGATATTTGTTCATGGTTAAAATTCGATAGATTTGCTGAATTTCACGATGGAACAGTTCATATGAACTGGAGATTTTAAATGCTCGATGCAATAAAGTAGTAATGCATGATTTGATGTATCCTTCATAAATGCAGCTAAAGAAATTAGTTCCGAGTCCAGTAAAAGTAGGTTTTCTGTAAACTGACGTGATTGCTTGCGCGTGTGACTTTTTTATTAAAACATCTAAAAATGCAAGTTGATCATCTTGTTCAGGTTCCATCGTGAATTTCACATTAGAATGGCAACAATGGATGTGCTGGAAAAATCTATTCGCATCATCTTCTGAGCGGAACAATGCAAATGTGTCGTCTAAATATCTTCGATAAAACTGAGGTTTGAATTCGATTGGGCACTGGTCAACAACCTGTTTTTCTAAATGATCTAAAAAAATATTAGCTACAAGGGGTGATAGGTTCGCCCCCATTGACAAACCATCAAGTTGTTTGTACGTAGTACCGTTAAACACAAAATGTGAATCTTTAAGCGCAACCTCGAGCAATCGTTTAAACTGCGTCCTGTTGTCATTCATAATCTTACCATTTTCTTGAAAAACCCGATCTAATAGCACATCAATAGCTTCATTCAAGGGTATGTTGGTATACATAGATTCCACATCAAAGCTACACATGAAAAACTTGTCAATATTTTCTACATTAGAAATTTGGTTAACAAATTCAAATGAGTTCTCTACTGAATACTTACAGCCACAATACGGTTTTAAAATAGGTACCAAATTTGAACAAAGTTTGGACAAATGCGTATTACATGTAGATAAAATAGGTCTCATTGGTGTATCAGGCTTATGAATCTTAGGTAACCCATATAAAATTCCCAGCTGTGATCCCACTGAACGGCTCGCTTTGTACAGACTTTCAGGCATTAATCCCGTATCATGGTCTTTTTTTAGTCTATAGTTTATTTTATTCTCAAGCTTCATGATTAATGTCTTTTTGTCAGTACTAACTTCTATGAATTTCTGTTTGTCGGATAAAATCAGTTTCATCTTCGACACATAGTCCTGCTTATCTAAAATAACCACTCCATTGCCTTTGTCTGGCTTAGTTAGATATACAGGGTGTTTCAAAAATACACGGCATAATTTCAGGTATGTATTTCCCACATGTAGACAATCAAAATAGTTCATTACAACATATGTCCGGAAATGCTTCATTTCCGAGTAATGGCCTTCACAACATTGAAATTCACCGGAACGTTTTTCTTTCCGCAGGTCGTTGCCGTCAATGGACACATTAAGAGGGCACTCTGACAGATCATTCCTAGGCGAAGGTTAAATTCAGTGTTGTGTTTGGCGTTCGACTGTGTGTCATGTACACAAATCAGGAGCTGGCAGAGATGCACTTGATCTACGGTAAGGCAGACGGCAATGCTGCGCTGGCTCGTCGTTTGTACCAGGAGAGGTACCCACAGCGACAATGTCCAGATCGGAAGACATTTGTAAGTCTCCATCAGCGTCTGTGCGAGTATGGAAAATTTGACTCTCCTGGATTGGGAAGGGGACGACCAAGATCTACAACTCCAGAAGAACAGGAGGAGATTCTGGAGATTGTGAACAGAACTCCTTCTATCAGCACACGAAGGTTAGCGTTGCAAGTGAATGTTCCCCATACGACTGTCTGGAGACTGCTGAAAGAGTATCAATTGTATCCTTACCATTTGCAACGTGTACAGGCGCTGTCACCAGCAGATTACCCTGCACGAGTTAGGTACTGTCAGTGGTTCTTGCAGCAATGTGCTGTAAATCCGAACTTTCCTGCCTTAGTATTATTTACAGATGAAGCACAGTTCACACGAGATGGCATAACAAATCTCCACAATCAGCATGTATGGGCGTATGAAAACCCAAATGCAACTGTTGTATCTCATCACCAGGTGCGGTTCTCCCTCAACATGTGGGCCGGTATCATTGGTGATCGGTTAGTTGGACCCCATGTACTTGTAAACAGACTTACGGGGCAGGCGTACACAAACTTCCTGGAAAACATCATACCTGATGTTTATGACGACACTCCACTGATCGATCGTCAGCACGCTCACTTCTTGCATGACGGCGCTCCTGCACACTTCAGTCGTACGGCTCGCCGGTACTTGGATCGAAGATTTCCTGATCGATGGATAGGTAGAGGTGGCCCAATTGCTTGGCCTCCACGCTCACCTGATCTGAACCCTCTCGATTTCTACTTGTGGGGCCATTTAAAATCATTGGTTTATTCGTCTCCGGTGCCTGATTTGGAATCCCTTCGGAATCGAATTTTGGCACGCTCTGAGGACATACGCAACATTCCTGGAGTGTGGGATCGTGTTCGCAGGTCAATGAGACATCGATGTGAGGTCTGTATTCAAGCAGGAGGTGGTCATTTTGAACATCTTCTGTAATGGCAACGACCTGCGGAAAGAAAAACGTTCCGGTGAATTTCAATGTTGTGAAGGCCATAACTCGGAAATGAAGCATTTCCGGACATATGTTGTAATGAACTATTTTGATTGTCTACATGTGGGAAATACATACCTGAAATTATGCCGTGTATTTTTGAAACACCCTGTATAGAAGTGTCATCCCTGAGTTTCTTCAGAACAGAAAAATCTTTCCTATTGAACATTGCACAGGTATTGCGGTGGCGATCCAATTTGTTATAAAATTTGTGAGCAAGAGTTCTCAAGCAATTCCTAAAATTTTCTCTTCCATTCTGAACAGTAGGAGTAAAATCAAATTTTACTAACCTATTATATAAACGTTCGAATAACAAGAAATATCTATGAAAATTCACTTTTGCAATGGGTAAACCAAATTCAAATCCTAAGCACAAAATCCGTTTCTCGTCTGAAGATAAAGTTCTACTTGAATGATTAAAAATAACTTCATCCGGGTCCACACTATTGCGCAATGTTGATACACCTAACCTGATTAGCTTATTATTTTGTATAGTCCGGGTAGAATTTATATATTGCACCAGTTTATTATGAAGCCAGAGTTTGAGGCACGCAAAATCTACTGACGAGACACTTTCCTTTAGCTGCTGGAGACATGTTAGATGAATTCGTTCCAGGGCTGCAGTTCTCCGCCGTTTAAATTTCAGCTCATTCCATAACAGCTTGCGCTGTACAGATCTCCATAAATTCGAGTTCTCCAGTTGGCGGCGGTATAAACGGACACGAAGAAATCTTGGAATAACGTCATAATGATAACAAGCGTCCAAGAATTCCACATCGCATTTCAGCTTTTCTAGCTTCTTCCAGTTCTTAATAATATGTTTTCTCTGCGGAAGAAAATGGTCTGAGACAAGAAGTGAACAATGGCATCCTGTGATTTTTAGAATAAAATTCATGTGTTACTGTAGAGTCGAGTTTTCATGAAACATTTATGATAATCAAAACGAAAATTTATTTTGAAAACCTAATCCAGAATTAGTAAGAAAAATGATTGGATAATATCGAAAATAAAGACGCATGATTAGTTCAAGTTTAAAGTCAAATTGAAGTATTTCATCCTCTTTACAAAGTTGCGAGACTTCAAGAAAGAAGTATAATATTTTAATGCCCGCTTAGACAGCATGTGTTCAGCCGTACATTTGTGTTCAGCCTCTGTAAAGATATTGCAAAATCCAATGATGTTATTTTTGTAATATCGTAATCGGAAATAACCTGTTTTAATTTGTTTTTTTCTCTTCTGTACCCGCGTAACATAGCGCGTGTATCGTAACGCGTCGCTGGATGTCGTGGAGGGTGGCTGTGTGGAGCGCAGTGTTTATTTTGTGCCAGCAAACGTAATTAAACCTCAGGATGTCCTCCAAAAGCTGACTGCGTCTCCGTAATTGTTGCGTCGTCTCAAGATTCTGGCATTCCCTGTGCCTTTCACTCATCTCTGATTGAAATAATAAGCCCCTCAGGAGAATGTACACACACACTACGCACACACACCACATACACACCCACCACACACACGGCGAATGAAACTGCCATGTCCTCTAAAGTTTCGTCATACGAGCCAACTGATTCCTTCTAATTGGTTTTCATAATGACGTTAAATTATACATCGAAACCCTGTAGAGATAATTGTCAATTTCAAACACAATTTTACATCAGTCTAAATCCGTCTTTTAGCCTTTCAAACCAAAGGTTTCTGGTGCACAAAGAAGAATATGTGACGTCAGTGACCATCACAAGGGATTGTAAGCGGGATATGACATCAAATAAATTTTGTCTTTTGTTCGCTTGTATTTCAAACGCTTCTAACCTTTTCTCTGTGTTTCAATTTTTTACTTCATCTACGGTAGCAGCAGCATAATCACCTCCTAAATCTATACATGTCCTAAACTTGAGAAGAATTTAAACAACGCTGAAAATAAGCGTTGTTGATGGTCGTTGAAGCAAGTTTAAGCTCGAGCGTTTTATCGCATCGTTCCCTAAATCTCTGATCCCCCAATCGGCAGCAAAATTATGGCGAAGACCTGACACCATCACCTGTAGTTTACTGATCTCTAAATTACAGCTACATTCTTTGGAAGTGAAAGCAAGCAAAAGCTGCCTCGATATTGGCAACGCCTGGCGCAAGTTCTTGCGTAGGAAAGACGTGCGCTGTGCAATTAGTGCATCGTGAGAGCGTACGCTGCGCGAGTCGCCAATGTGAGGTCAAGAGTCTTTCAGGCGGTGAGGAATAAACTTCTTTGATCCGCTAATTCCCGAATTAAAGAATTGATCTGGTCCGATTTATTGAGAACGAGCTTTTTTTTGGTTTTAAGACATCGTTTGTTACTCGGAAAATTGAATGTTTGTTCGCTGCGTGCGCTACACATGAGGGTGTAGATTTTACAAATCAGGATCTTGTTTAAAGACTTAATGAAATGAGCGTTGTAAATTTTCATTTTTTTTTTGTTTTCTGATGGTATAATTCGGGAATCTAGTAACTCTTTTGTGTTTTGTGATAGTTTAAAGCAGAAATCTTGAAACGTTGGTAAGTTCAATAACGAGAAAAATTACTATTCCAGCGATGTCGGTTGGTGACTCAAATAGAGATACTGATATTTCAAAGTTAATTATGAGAAATCTGTAATTGTAGAAATTCGAGTAGTGCTGAGAGTTTCAAAATAATGATTCATAAAAAATGAATTTTGTAAAACAATTGGGTGTTAATTTGCCCCACGAATGACATCTACCAAGTAATTGAAATATTTTCTCACTTGCAGCAACATTCGCACTCATTAACATTGGAGTGAAATAATTGAAATATTTTATCCACTGTAGCGATATTCTCGCTCATTAATAAATTATCAATGAAAGAATAACATTTTGTCGTTAACACAGAAAATTCCGGTCGGCGATCCAAAAATCGTAAAGTATACGGCCGAACTGAAGCATCGAGCTAGCGGAGGCGGTCGTTCTAACGCGATCAAAAAATCGTAAGCTATACAGCCGAACTGAAACATCGAGCGTCATGATGAGAGCCGCCACGGAACAGGTGTATGTGAGCCGACACCATTATGTGCACAGGTGCGGCGATCCCAACACCTGGCCCAGCATTGTGGCCTCCCTTCATACAAAGACTTTCATCGTAATTGCCCAGCGCTGCAGGGAGCGGCCTGGGGAGTGGGCTGGGAGTGCGCGATCGTATTCGCTGTCTGTGGAATCTCCATGCAAATAATTCCCTTGAGATTTTACGTTACTATACCACTGACGGATTTGAATGAACAGTATTATTTAGGAGAGAAAATAAAAATTGGTTCAGTTCATGTTCGGTTGAGAAAACTTGAGAATTCTGTGCAGCTTTTTACGCATCGAATTTTTTTAAACATAAAATCATATTGACAGCTAATCACAATTTTCATGACAATGAGCCTTCGAGTTAAACTTCTCTTAACACCAAATAAATTAGAGCCCGAATTAAACGCTAGTTTTAAAACAATAATCATTTCTAGCATACTATCTATTAACAATCTAGTTTACACCGAAAAATGGCTACAAATACGAACATTGACTGCCCATTCCAGGTTGGCACACGTTAAAGACTATGGAAACAATACGTTCTTAGTGTTACATCGCCGCAGAATTATGATCAGATCAATACAGTAAAAAATGCATAAGTACTGTACATAAGGACCGTGCTGGTCGCTCTAACACAGCTGCAGCGGACACGAATGTTGGGCCCTGGCGTTAGGCTTTACTGGAGTTTCCGTGCTTCCAAGACTCGAGTTCGACTTTAAGCCTCAGTAATTGCTTTATTATCTACAAAGGAATTGAACAGAAATAATCACTGATTTTTTACCAAAAACAGTTTAAAAACATTGAATATTTATTTGGCTTTATATTTAACTGAAATTTGGTCATAAAGGATCCTAAAACTGAGGGCAGGGATGCCATATATTTCTTTTAGCAGAGCCGAATCTAAGAATCAAAGCTGCCTGTTGCCAGTTGACACATTGCCACAAGTGCGAATTTCGCCAAAAATGTAGTGATTTGGCCACCCAGCCTGAGCAGGTGCCGGCAAGTGCACTTCATCAAACAAGTTCCCGAGTACCGGCGTGTGTTATTCATTTTTAAGCACCCTGCGCCCCATGTGCTCTCATTAGCCGATTGCCAACTTTTGCACGACAACGACAGCTGGGAGCTCCTGTATGCAGGCTTTTTGTCTTGTTCCGTCAGCGGTGGACGTCAATTTTTCTTCACTCGTTTCGTACCTCTGTCTTTCGGGCTTTGAAGTACCTAACGTACTTCGTGAATACATCTATTTATGAAGTTTAAAATGGTGGCCTGAAATGAGTTTTCTACTCACAACTTATACAAACATTGGATGAAATTCATTGACCAAAATTACGCATTTTTTGTAAGAAGTTCAGTCGCAAGAGATCCATCCAGTAAATCATTTTTTAAGGTTTTTACGATGGACGCATTTGAACAGAAGCACTTGTGGCCCCCTAATAAGTTCAGCAACTTCCAAGGCATATTATCAGCAAAACTATTATAATGTGTACAATTAGGTTTAACGTAGCACACTTACCCTAGCGCTTTACGAAGCAAAGGGAATCCCACTACGAGCGTCATGTCATTGTCAGCAATCAAATGTAGCAAAGTAAAATTCCAATTTTATTGCAGAGACTAGAATATCTTGAGGATTACATTCAATAAATCTTCTGCACTCACTAAGTATTAAAGTATTGATATGAAATAACTCACGTATTTTAGTGGAAAAAAAATGTTTACCCTGGCTCACTGCTTTAAAATAAATGTATCTCTACCCCAGTGAGGGTCGTGTATTTTATTTTCTAAAATATTACTAAATAAACGAAAACAAACGTTATCTAATGCTTAGGACTTAAAAAAAATTGCCTCACCTATTCTCACTCATCGTAGTATGAGCAAGCATTGAAATTCTCAAAACATACGGGTTCATTTGGTTTAGACATGGGTGTTGTTCAATGCTTTTCGCTAATTATATTTGAGAACCCTTTTCCACTACTTGGAAAATATTCATGTCTGCTTAGAAGAGTGTTCAAGGTCTCGTTTTGTCAACTTAAAGCAAATTAAAGCAGATATTTTTACTACGTTGCTCACCTTTAATTTAACATTTAATTATAGTCATAATTTTTCGTGTTTTCATTCAAGTCCAATAGATGTGAGAAATTGTTCAAATCTATAATATGGACTATTTGAATAAACTTTTAGGAAATAGAGCTTTTTTCTCTTTGTAGTATTGTAAAATGCTTTTGTTAACCTTGTGTTACGACCCTTGTGCTACAACGTTTGTTTCTTGGTAATCTTTCAAGTCAGCATCGCTTCGGAAGAAAATTAAATAATTTGTTTGAGCCTTCTATTTCGTCTTGCTAACACTTGATGGTTCTTGATGGTTACGACGACACCTTTTTATTCATGCCAACTTTTCTTGAGTCTTGATAAGTGAAAGATAGCATTGTAAAGCAGTACTGATTTTGAAATTCTTCTAAATGCAAAGTTATTGTGTGCATGAAAAATATTGACAAAAGCGTTTGGTAATATTGATTTTGCTGACATGAGCTACGTAAGAACTTCCGATGGGTCACGGTTGTAATTCAGTGATGAAATTAGCTGAATGCAGGAATTTTAAAATCATCAGCAATAGTATTTACTGCTAATAAAGCACATCCTTAAAATTTATGCATCTATACTTTTCAAATATTTTGGAGAGTAATGCTCTTATTCATCACGCGAGCTATATGAATATTTATTACTAACTGCAGTGTCATCTCATTCATCAAATTAAAACAACGTAGTACTCATAATAATATTTTACACGTGAGTCATGCTTGTTGCACAAGTTGCAAGAATTACAGTGGAAGAATTACAATTACTCAAGTTATTCCGTGTAATTTTTCAGATATCCGCTGATGATGACTTTAGGGGTCGAAACGTTCGTTTTTAACAAAAATGTTTTTAAATCGATAGTCTTTGGTATTACCTTCATTTTAGAGTTATTTCCCTCTGGGTTTATTTTGAGAACGCTATTCGCACGATTATTAATGCGTTGATTGCGATACGACCAATCGATGGGTCGCGCTTAGGTTCTTCGGGCTGCAAAACGACATATCGATGGGTCGTTTGAAAAATTCTGACTATCTTTTTTTTTAAATTAATGGTATTGTATGCACCCAGTTACTGTTTGGTATTTTAAAATTGTTTATCACTTTTTACTTCATATTTGAGTTGTATATTGAACCTCAGTTTAACCCATCGTAGTCAACGTGTAAAGTTATAACCTTAGTTACCAATCAACTATGCAACTCTAAAGTATATAAAAAAAAAACTTGAACTTCATGGTGAAGATCAGTTGAGGTGCACAGTTGAATATCAGTTGAGGTGCATAGTTGAATATCAGTTGAATATCAGCTGAGGTGCATGGTTGAATATCAGTTGAGGTGCATAGTTGAATATCAGTTGAAGATCAGTTGAGGTGCACAGTTGAATATCAGTTGAAGATCAGCTGAGGTGCACAGTTGAATATCAGTTGAGGTGCACAGTTGAATATCAGTTGAAGATCAGTTGAGGTGTACAGTTGAATATCATTTGATGATCAGTTGAGGTGCACCGTTGAAAATCAGTTGAGGTGCACAGTTGAATATCAGTTGAAGATCAGCTGAGGTGCATGGTTGAATATCAGTTGAGGTGCACAGTTGAATATCAGTTGAAGATCAGTTGAGGTGCACAGTTGAATATCAGTTGAAGATCAGCTGAGGTGCACAGTTGAATATCAGTTGAGGTGCACAGTTGAATATCAGTTGAAGATCAGTTGAGGTGCACAGTTGAATATCATTTGATGATCAGTTGAGGTGCACAGTTGAATATCAGTTGAAGATCAGCTGAGGTGCACAGTTGAATATCAGTTGAGGTGCACAGTTGAATATCAGTTGAAGATCAGTTGAGGTGCACAGTTGAATATCAGTTGAAGATCAGTTGAGGTGCACAGTTGAATATCAGTTGAAGATCAGCTGAGGTGCACAGTTGAATATCAGTTGAGGTGCACAGTTGAATATCAGTTGAAGATCAGTTGAGGTGCACAGTTGAATATCATTTGATGATCAGTTGAGGTGCACCGTTGAAAATCAGTTGAAGATCAGTCGGGACGGACCCACATCCCCGCGGGGCAGAGGGGAGGTGCACACCAGGTGCCGGAGAGCAGCAGGTGGCGGCGGTGTGGCCGGAAGTTGGGGAAACCTTTGACCTGAGCCTGGAGGCCTCGAATGATGGCCTCCCCAGGGCACTCGTGCAGGCCATGCCCAGCCTCAGTGCCCATCATTTGACCCAAGTCTGTCCCACGTAGACTATTTTAGCAGGATTAAAACCTTTCTCTGGAATTCCTGATAGCATTATTAATCTGTTGTAGGTTTGCGAGAAGGTGTGGTGACGAACGATTCTCTGAATTTCTGAGAGCTTGATCAATCTGTTGTAGTTTTGCGTGGTGACGAACGATTCAAACTTTAATTTTATGTGTGAGCCAAGCACATATCTCTTTCAGGACGATGATAGCATTCAATTTTCACCTACAATATAGGAATACAACGTGAATTTTAGGGGGTTTGATAGGGCCTATGACTAATTTGAAGAAAGCGAAAGGCTTCCACTTCCACAAACGCATTTCTTTCGAGATGCGAAACTTATATAGGTTTCGTCTCTCGAAAGAAATGCGTTTGATATATCCACTTGATGACCAATAACGTTGATTGACAACAAACTTGACAACGAAACATCGAGAATTCTGGTAGCGGAGGTCACAAGCGTCAGATGTTCCGGATGCCAACATCCGTTGCACCGATCTTCCGTTACTTTTATTTATCGCGCATCAATGACACCTCTTTTCGTTTCGGTGTTCATTACACGAAATTCATGGCACTTTGGCACCTGTTTCTACTAGTTTTCCCGGCTCACAGATGACTTTGGTGCTGTCATTCGCGTTGGAGCCCTTGGAGGTTCTTGCAGAGCTCGCTACAATGTATTACAAGTATCAGACTACCGCGTCTCTCACAAGTTGTATGTCTGAGAGGTCAGCAATAAGGTTGTTGTGGGAGCGTGTGCATTGGCAGTCAGTAGCTCGACTCTCGAATTTGACGAAGCTCAATAACCAAGTCAATTTTCCCTGATTTACAAGACATAAAATCCAAATATGTTGTTATTTTCTTACTGCAATTTAGTGTTAATCTATAGTGTAATTGTGCAGTGATGTAATAAGTAAATTTGCAATTAGGGGCTTAATTAACTTTCACTTAAAGTACTAATGACTTTTTTTACGAGCCGTTATTTTTTCAATGTTGGCTTCGCATCATAGCATCCAATTTTTTACATCTAAGCACTCACCAATTTTGTTCTGCATCATCATGCCATTACGCAGTGCTTACAATTTGTAAGAGAATAAGCTACTCCAGTTCACCAGTTTGATTTTTGGGTGTCTTATTGCAGAATATGTTCAATCGGACGCTGAAAAAACGCGCTGAGGAGTAGTAAATGTATGTTTTACTCTGCTTCAACAATGCTGATAAATGTTGCGACATTGTCAAGTGAACTTGCAGCTATCAAATATTTTTGAGTGGTAGGTTTTGAATTAGAATAAGAGAGTTATTCAATTCATAAAAAATTACGGTCTTACACATTGAAGGAATTATAGTCAGTCTTTTTTTGCACTGAAGTGCAAAAAGAAAAACATTTAATAAAGCCAAATTATCTTCTGACACTTTGAATAGAACATACATCATAAAAGTTTAAATGTTTCCCGCCAAACAATGAAAACTTAATTTAAACACTGAAATATTAAGTGAAAACATTATTGACAGCATTCTGAATCATAATTGAACTTATATGAAACTTGAAAAAATTCGAATAAATATTTTACTACACTGGCTCGAAGCCTTCAAATGGAAGATAGTCATTGCTCTGTAGGTGATTAATAATTCTCTTGATTTAATGACAAGGATAAAAGGATTATGTGATATGTAGATGTGCGATGGGGATGTCAAATAAAATTTGAATATAACTGAAACTACTTACAGCCTTTTTAGTCGAACTTCCCAGGCTGGATCTCTTTGCAGCTTTTTAGAAATTTCGAAAGACTCTTCTATCCCACTAAACTTATCTTTTCCAGATGTTTTTTTATCTCAGAAGTCCTCTTAATTCAATGAACATCTATCCCTCAGAAAAAGGTTGTCATTCTTGAGACTTCTCTATCCCAGCAGATGTCTGCGTCAAAGAAAATTTCTATATCCAAAGAGGCCTCTATCCCAAAAACATCTTTACGCGCAGAGACCTCTACCCCTGAAGAATATTTTATTTCAGGAGACTTTTGCGCCCCAAAAATGTTGTCAATTTTATAAACTTTTTATATCACAAGAAATCACTATCTTAAATGACTCTTTCAACCTAGAAGATATTTCTATCCGAAATGACCCATTTATGTTTTGATTCTTTCTCAGCACGTCACTCTACGAAATATTTCTGCACTCCAGAGCAAGTTTTCGACAGGTTTGAGTATATACTTCAGCAAACCGTGAAGATCTACATCGTCCTTACGTCACAAGTATGTATGTTCGTCACAAGCTTTCAGCAACTTCATCTAGAATTTTATATTCATACTTTAGATATTCTAGAAGTTTATCCCTCAGAATTTCATGTTTCCTAAATAAGATGTTATGCCCACGCTCACACTTCATATATTCTAGAAGTTTTTCCCCTAAAATAAAGCATTTCATGTATCCCAAGTAAGATGATGAATTCGTGCCTATCGTCCTTTCACTGCCTCACATTCTCGACTTGCCGGAAGTGCGCACATCATCTCCCGATCGTGACGATGTCTCTGGTGTTGCCTTGAAGGCCTTCGTCGACCGTCCGTGATCGGGAGTCAGGTAGCTGTAGGCACACAATGGAGCGGCCTCAGCACCGGGCCTCCAGCTCAGAAAACTGAAAGGGAAAATGGGGATGGAGCGTGAACTCGCATAGAAGAACGAGCTAATGCTTGCCTTTATCAACAGTCCCAGGCCTAATGGAGCGACATGTGAGGCCTACATAGCTGCCTTTGATACCAGTGATCGTGACTGACTTGAAAACTTGTTAGCTGAACCTTTAGCAGCAGAATGATTCGTTCTGTGAGTGCTGAAGACGAATGGATGAGAGTTACCTGGCTGAAGACTTGTGAGGTGGTCAAATTAAACAGATTGCCGTAGCTGATAGCGCTCGTTCTCACAATTGATTAATGAGTTTCACCTTCTTGATCACTACCGTACAACAGTATGGTTTGGTTGTAGGGGAATAAATGTGGACTGAGATGGCCAGTTCATTTTCAAAGTCCACCTGACCAGACCAGTCCATTTTCAAAGCTGTTAGATAAGCGTAGTTTTTAATGATAAATTAGATGTTCTTACGAAGAATTTCCTTAGAACGAGAATGACTATCTTATTTGAATTGGATGAATTTTCAATTGCGTTTTGATTTGTATTAAAAAATGAATTGTCTTTATATGATTAAATTTTGGTTTGTAAGTCAATTTAACGAATCAAAACAGCTGGAAAAATTAGTCAGTGTTTCAGTTTGAAAATTATTCATTAAGCGAAATTTATTGAGTAAAATTATATTGAACCCTTATTTATCGCTGGAGAGAGTTTCTAAAACCGGCTTCAATAAGGGAATTACCACTATGTACGGACATCATGGTTGTTTTGTCTTTTGAAGTGTATTTGGACTATTTAAATTCCTCCCTGTACAGTAAACAACTTGTCCTGCTACTCTATAAGTAAAAAGGGTGACTGCTAAGTAATGTGAGATCAGTAGGACAGGTAATACACGTAATACAGTGCAGTAACACTTAGGATTAAAAAATAGCCTATTACTGTACCCACCACGAAAGGAGCTGAAGTAAAACTTGAACCATGATAGTGATGAATTGGCTACGCAGTAAAATGGATGACGATGAAGGTGATGACTTTAATGCTCACCCAAAGTTGATACTTTACATTTCTAAAGACGGAGGGGCCATATACTATACAGATATATATTTATAAATATGCATTATATATATACTCTTATGTATTATGGCACTTCCGTCTGAAGAGACGTAAATTATAATAAGACGCAAATATAGCATAAGTGGCGTAGTAATACGTGTTTTAGTTTTCATTTTCATTTAAGTATCGAGAGTTCAAAGTCAAGTCACCCCCCAGAAACAGTTACGAATCTGGTACGAATCTCGTGAGCTCCTCGTACATTTTTTTCATTTTCAACCCAATAAACTCTCTGTGCTGGGATGATTGCCGGAGTAAAGAAATACTCCAGCAGTTTTCTTAGCCCTGCAACTGGAGTTCATCTGTGCTGGATGGTGAGCAGGTGATGTTGTTTTGAGCTACGAGCTTCTTGTATCAGAAGAGTCAAAATGAGTTTGTCAACAGTAAGAAGCATACGCACAATATGAATTCTCTAAGCTCGCCCCAGTTTGAATTCAGACGAGGATTAAGTTTATTTACTTCTTCAAAATTCCACTTTTTTGCTCATATTTTCATCAATTTTCAGGAAAAGTCCTTCACATTTTCCCCTAACTTATAATCGTTCAATTTCAGCACCTTCTTTAATTAAGAATGTATGCGAAAAGATGATTTTGCAAAAAAGCTGTACAGAAGAAACTTATGTTTAAACTACATCTATTTATATTTCTCTTCGATCATCAATTATTTGTAAAATACGCAGAGGCCTTGCGAAATCACTTGGGCAGCAAACATCGAGGTCTAGTAGAAAAAGGAACTACATAGAATGTTTTTCGATCGTTTTATTACGTAATTGTCTTGCACAACGGAACTTCCTCCAACACAAGGACATACGTTCACCCCTGAATTTATTCCTATTCCTATTCCATTTAATTAATTCACTCCAACATACAGCGACAGTTTCCTCTTTTATGAACAGTTTCTCGTGTTGAACAAAACTATCTCCTCGATTAAACATGCAAGCCTATTTATTTATATAGCACTGGGAAACAGATAATGCTAATGGGAGAAAAAAAAACAGTGCAAGCTCCTCTCTTGCCTACAACTTCTTGCGAATTGATAAACTCTAATTAGTTTAAATCCTCATATTTATCACCCTCTGCTTCACTGAATTTCTATTTATGAGCTCTATTACTTTAAGTCGCGTCTCTCGAGAGCTTCATGAGAACTCCCTCTCCTCATAAAGTTCTCTAAACTGTTTTTCTTTTTCTTTCTCTGTGAGCGCAGCATATGTTCACTTCTGCAATCGATGGAAGCACCTGGCGTTGTATTGACGCGCTCAAGCAGAACCGCGCGGTAAATGTTCCGTGAAGCGAGCGAGTGTAAATGGCTTCAATATATGCATCAATGGTCCCACAACAAGCCGTGGCAGGTGGTAACCTTCAAAATATCTTGCTCCAATGAGCTATCAAACGAAATCTCGTGAGCAAAGATTACTCAAAGAATGGGAGACGTAGATTTATTGCTTCTGTTTGCGTTGAGTGAGAAAATCGCTATTAGCGTGAGATGATTTACATATTATTAGCATATTTTCTCCGTGTTAAAGTTGTGTTAGTCGAGCTTTTCTAATGAGTCAAGGTCAAGGCGTTTTGGAATTCTTTTTGTTGTTCGAGCCTTTGTTCTTTGAATGAAAAACTCGTAAATCATTCCATTATACCAGCACTTGATACAGGAAAAATTACAAGTCAATTCATGGCGAAAATTTTTTCGAAAAATAAAAGTGCTGAAGTAAAAAATTATAATTATTCATCAGTTCATTTGCAGAGGGTACAGCTGTGACTGATTTAGAATAAATCTTTGTAAAATTTGCGGTTTCTTATGTTCATTCTTTTTGTCCTTTGCAGCACAGTATTTCTATAAACGATTTGCAGTTTTCAATAACCAAATTTAAGGAAAACAGCAGCTTAAGCCTTGATAAATCTTAAAAACCGAACCGAACACGGGCCTTAGTGCTATGAAATAATGCAAATAAACGATGAAAAACTAACTCACGGTGAGTTCTTTTAATATTTGAATGTTCACGGCAGTTGGATTATCTGCCTCAGTTCTGCTCAGCTGAGCAGAACGTGATTGTATTACCAGGCAATGATCAGCAGTTGACGGCTCAGTTTCTTCCACGCATTCATCCTTTTTTTGCAGACGTTGCTCAACACTTTCTCCATTTGCAGACGTTTTTTTATTTTCTCTGAATTACTAAAATCCCAAATCCGCGTTTCACAAGCGTAATCAGGTTTGAGATAAGAAAACTACGAAATGACATCAGAACCAGTAATACTAGAGCATCAGCTGCAGCAACACGAGGGAACCAGCTGCAGCAACATGAGGGAACCAGCTGCAGCAACACGAGGGAACCAGCTGCAGCAACACGAGGGAACCAGCTGCAGCAACATGAGGGAACCAGCTGCAGCAACACGAGGGAACCAGCTGCAGCAACACGAGGGAACCAGCTGCAACAGAACCACCTGACTCGCATTCGTCAGGCCCAGCTGGCTGCGTCTGCACAGCAGCACCTGCGCTCGTCACCTGATCAAACTTCCAACTAATTACACTGAAGGCATCGACGCATGAATAAAAACATGCAAAACCAATATCACGCGCTTTAAACCTCCTTTAAACCTTTAAGCCTCCTCTAAATCTGCAGGCAGGAACAGAAGGAACTACACGTGCAATGTGCAATTCGGCACAAAATGTGTTGCGTAAAAAACGGGTTAATTTGGCTGAAATATACTATACGTGAAAATAAGCACCTTTGCCGTTAGACCCAAGAAGGGAGGTATCTATTTTCTTGGATTACATGTCTCGGGAAAAGTAATTTCCAGTTATATTAATTTGTAATTTGTATTTTGTTTTTTAATTGTTATTATGCATACGTTTCAGTCGCATGATAGATTTCTGCGTGACTTTTGAGTCAATAGGATACCTAAAGCCAATATCTTATAAAATCCAATTCACATCTCTGAGAAATAAAGAGAAATCCTTTGAATGGACTTCAATTATTACCAAGAAGGGGGCCGAATAAAACATTAAAATATTTATATAAAATATTACCAAGCAAGTTTAACACTCAACTGATTATATCAGTGAGAGAAAAATGAGAAAGTAAACCAAAGGTGCTACAAAAAAGGTTCCTTTTTTGTTCAACTAATTAACGCCAGTCAGTTGTGATTAAGAGGCCTCTATGACAGTACGTTACTTCTTGATACGCTTAAGCTAGTGTCGGAATAATGATTTAATAATTAACTAAACTAAATAACTGCGCATCAGGTAACAATCCCAAATGAATTGACCGACCTTATTGCGAGGAGCATTGAGAAGAAAGCAGCATCACACCCAAGAATACCAATTTACAACGGGAAATTAATTTTCAAGATGACACTTGGTCCCACCAACGAGAGAACTAAGAAATTCATTTTCAAGACGACACTTGGTCACACCGAGAGAAGCAGGTTCTGGGCCTCGTATTATAATAAATACTACAAAATACAGCGAGAGTTCGAGCAAGAATGTGAACAAAAACTGCCTGGCAGAGGCTCGTTGTCGTTGACAGAGTGCGACAGGGCGCCGGTCTCAATTAGGCCATAACTTAATAGACAGCTCGTTAAATAGCTCCATTATTGAGCTGCATCTTCAGGAGGCTTCCCTTCACTTGATAGAGACCGATGAGCAAGTGCTCAAACTCACCTGCTAGACGTCATTCTATAAAGTTCCCGTTAAACTAAAAGAACTCGCGAGAAAAGTTCACCTCGATGTGATGATTTTTTTAAAACTGGTTGGCTCTTAAAGAAATCATGTGATTGGGGAGTTTCTAATGTACAGCTTTTGATTTAAAAAGCAAATATGAAAAATCGAGAGCCAATTTGAACTCACCTGAAAATAGATCTTATTGTAGAAATGCCATAACAAATTATCTAAGCATACAACGATGTCCTGACTCTCCTTTCTTAAAAACAGTTAAAAAGGAAAGAATTAATGCAAATTGATTTAAAGCTTAAATTCTTTCAGCAGGTTTCAACAACCGATGAGCGCCAAAAAAAAAAGTAAACGCCTGAGGTGTATTCACACCAAATCATTAGCTGTGTGATACATTCACCAGTCAGATAAAATTCTCACGAAAAAATTGACGTGAAGCTTATTTTACATCTTGTTACCTACGACGAATAACATTGCTAAAGTATTTTAATTTGCAAGCTCACTATGCTATCAATGAATTATTTGGAAAAAAAGTCTAACCGTGTGAAATTATTTGAATGCGAGAGACATGGTCACTTAAAGATGGAAGAGCTTTCAATGTGTACTCGTAGTTACATCTCGTAGCACAGAAAATTTGAATGAGAATATTTGAATACAATTCCTGATAAGTAGTTAATTCTCTCAATGTATAAAGGCAAATATGAACAAAGTGTAGAGGCAACTGTCAATGCAGTGTTCAGACAACAGTCAATTCATCGTACAAGTAACTGTCACTACAGTGTACAGGTAACTGCCAATAAACTGTGGAGGCAACTGTTCATGCACTGCAGAAGCAACGGTCAATACAGTGTGGAGGCAATTCTCAACACAGTGTACAGGCAACTGTCAACACAGTGTAGAGGCCTCACACAGCAACAACCAGACCAGAGACACTGACTTCCTCCACCTCCCCACACACCCATGGCAGTGCAGAAGTCCACAGAGCAGCTCCACAATGAGGTCGTCATTTCCACTCCTGCAAAATAAGCAAAATAGCATCAAAAATGGAAATACATATTACTGATCATTTGATCTACGGTGGAATATTTTCATACGTGAAAAGTTCCTCGAAGTTGCGAATTATCTATGCTTATATATTTTCATGTGTGAAAAGCTTCTCGAAGTTGCAAAGTAATTATAGGCGTTGTGCCCATCGACCGGTTTGGCACGAACATATTTTGTAAAATATTTTACCCTATTTGTCAAAATGTGCGATTTATGCAATTAATAAGCCCTTTTTTTTCGGTTGGACTCGGTCGCGGTCGGACGTGCGGGGAAATGGTGCGGTAATTGTTGAAATTGCAAGGAGGAAATAACCTAGCCATGCATAAAAATTATACTATCAGTGAATGTGTTTGCTACCTGTGGAACAACGAAAAGGAAAAAATAACTTTTGTCTTATTTCTGCTTAAATCAGTGCACTTTAAATGAAAAGCCAACGAAGCAGTGCTGGCAAGGGGTGTGAAATGGTGTGCTCAGCTTGGTCTCGAACGATAGGCCTGAGTGAAGTGTGAAGTATCCTTGTTCCCTCAGTCTCCCCTCACCGCGCCCGCACCCTCCCCCCCCCCTTTCCCGTACACCTGCCTCCCGTCCTCTAACCGTTTCAGAGCATAGCAAAACCTGGACTTTTCCGCTTCAAGCAACCAAAGAAATTACGTTTGTTTTTGATCAATTTTTGGTAATGTCAAACCTCTCAGTTAAGTTTTTGTTCACTTCCTACGTGGCCGAGACGGCAAATGTGCACGAAAGAATTATTGTGTTTCGTACCTCCGTTTCACTACTGACACCGAATAGTTTGAAAACACAGAAAGTTTGAAGTGAGCTACCAGTAAGAACAACGGGTGAACGAGAAGTTGAAAAACATTTACAATCACCAGGGAAAATACTATAAAAAGTGCACCTAACCTTGAATTTGTAATTCAAATATGTTCTCACTAAAAGCGTTAGTCATCCTACTGACGATGTGTTTCTTGATCCTGCAAAATTTCCTGCAAAATTACCGCAGCGAAAGGAAGCCCATCCGAACGAAGGAGAAGACTGAAGATGAGGCTGAATACTAAGATACGCTTTCTTTATAATCAATGAAACTAAAATTTAAAAATTGTGCTGTCCCTCAATATCATCATATCACATTTTGTACCAGATCTCATTCTGTTGAATAATTAAAACGTCCCTCAAATAGGAAGAAACTCACGGCCAAAAAAAGAAAAAAAATCACGACTCGTGTCAGAGACTGTGACCTAGTCGTACAAAATGCAAAATGCAAAATTGCATGTCATTGTTCGCGGCCAACCCCAAGCCTCCCAGTTCCTCGCCTCTGTCCTCCAGCATTAAAGGGCAACCCCTCTTCTCTCAGCTGTGAGCTTCAATACCTCGATGAACGGCTTGGATTTACCTCACTTTTCATAAAATACTTGCTGAGCGAGGTAAAATTTAGCAAATCAGTATCAGCGATACATATACAAAAATTACATCGTTCTCATAATTCAGTCATAGCTATGCAAATATAACGCACAATGCATCACTACGAGACTCGCTACGCAGGCCGGAAAGTGCCGTTCTCTGCACAGATGTTGCCCTACACAACATCCCGGAAAAATGGTTCTTTCAGGGGCAAAAAATACGACCTTACCAAGCAAAGTGCCTGCAAGTAGGAAACCTACATCCTCTCACTCACAAGATTCTAATGCTCAAAACGCAGGAGACTTGCTAACCGCTGCCAGTAACTCCGTCAGAGAATGTGTGTCACTTTCTGAAGCAACGTCAGTGAAGACTATGCAACCAATATCGCAGGACGAGGGAAAACATATCTGCCAAACCTCCAGCAATCATTTGAAGGTTCGAAGCAGTGAAGTCTCAGCCGCAGCACCACAACCAACTGCTGCTCCTCATCTGAACAAGCATAACAGCGTGCCAGCTCCCCAGCTCTGCGTCAACAACAACGCTCCAAACTGTCCGCCAGCGACGGGGACACAAACGCCATCCTCATCAGTGGTACAAGACAGAATAGTTGTTATTAATAAGGACATTTCAAGCATGGTAGACTCTCCTCATTCTCCAGATCATATGTTCGATAATATTCGCGCACAAACCGATACTGGCAGTAAATTACCCCAGAGCGCAAGCTGTGAGAACAAAATGAAATTTCCAGTACAGAGCAATAGAAAAAACACTGTTACTTCTTTAAATGGCTACTTGCACCCGCTTCAAATCACAAGCTCTCAAAAAATTCATGAAATTATTCACAATTTGTCTCTAACAGCAGCGTTTTTCAATAAATCGCTAAGACAACGTGAGCCTCCTAGCCCGTCGTCGATTTTCTCTACAGTATCAAACATTCAGAACTTAACCGAGCAACTTTTTGCTTTAAATTCACATATAAGTTCTCATGACCTTGCAACTGCGGTACCTGCTAGTATCTCTTGTGAAGTCGACTCCAATTGTCGAGAACCTTACGATACTCTGCTGCTAGGTGACAATATCCTAAGCACGATCAGAAGGAAGGACATCGATCGCTCTTGCTGGATCAAAACTGTTCCATCTGGGCGCTTCGACGACCTTCTCCATGCTATAAATTGCATGCCTAGATTTAAAAATTATATACTAAGTTTTGATGGTCTCTGCCACTCTCCCTCAGACCTTGCTCGAATCAAACAACAAATTGTAAGGAAGTACGCACTTTCTACTATTTATATCGCCAATGCTTGCAGTGCGAAAGAATTCAACAAAGCGATGAATTTCTGCAAAAACCTGGGTTTAAAATTGATTCAATTTCAAACTTACCCAGATAATGAAAATGGTGACGCACTCAATAACATTCAATGGCCTCGCACTCAGGCAGAAAACTTCTGTTTTCTTGGACAACTTGCAATGAAATCAACATTGCGAATCACCGTGCCATATTGTCCTCATTTTAACAAATGTCAAGCAAAAATTGGAATTGTAGGTCATTCCAATGAATCGAAAACTTCACGGAAAGAGACAAATAGTCTCACTTTAAACTTTGGAAAAGAATATAAGCCTATGCACATCGCTGCACATGGTACACCAAATCCTTCAAAATTGATTGCGTCATCAAGCAGAGCTCTGAGTAACTCACCCACCCACAACATGAGGAACATGAATAAGCCTGAGCCTTTCCCTGACTCGATCTCAGACAAATACAATGTCAGTACGAAAAATAAATTTGCGTTACTTGCAACAGACACAAATAGTGATTGCGACATGCCCTTCTTTTCAACCAATTCTCAACTTTCCAGTGAGTACGCAGGAACCGAGGAAAGTCAAGCTAATAACGATATTCAAAACTATTAAAAAAAAATCAAATCATTCGAAAAAAATCTGTTGCCTCTGCCAGGCCTCCGTTGAACGATCAAACCGATACTGCTACCGCAAAACCAACAGTGAATCAAATTTGCACACGCGTTGCAAACACACTGGACGACTTGAAACGATCGCTCAAAATGGAGCCTGCTTACACTGTAGGTGACGGACACTGTCTCCTCCACGCCGTAACGACGCAGCTTGCTTCACAACAAAGATCGAAATGGGATTATACATCTCTGAAAATAGCCATCAAAACTGAGAGCTCCAGAAACAAGGACCAGTATGCAAAATTCGTTGACAAGAACAGTGGCAGTTTCGAACAACTCATCGATAAATACATCAATAGAAAAGTCTTCGATCACGCAGTTGGAGACCTCATACCCCAAATACTTTCTAATGTGACGAGAACACCAATTCACGTATTTGATGAAAGAGAAAATGGGATTTGGAAGACGACAATCTCCCCTACATCAAATGCTCTGATAAACTGTCCTCCGGTAAACATACACCGGAAACAGGACCACTATAGCGCCCTCTTGAAAATGCGTGATGAAAATCGTGTTGCTCCCTCCCCCATCTTGTGACTAAATAACAGTGATCAAATTGAATTTGAAGCTGAAATCACAAACAATGAACGCGGCAATAAAGACCTAGAGACGAATACCAAATGTCCTGCTAGACCTAAAAAATGTAATAACTCCACTAAAGACCTGCCTATTGAGATAAATAACATCAAAATATTACACATAAATGCTCGCAGTCTCAATGGTAAAATGGATGACGTACGCGTAATGTTGATCACTAACGATATCGATATTTTATGCGTATCTGAAACATGGTTCGATTCACGAGTCGAAAGCTCATATCTCAGCATTGCCGGGTACACATTGTACCGTTATGACGGAGTCAAGAGTAATAGAGGTAGCGGTTCATGCATTTTCATCAAAGATGTCTACTCTACATCCTTATTTCCGATAAAAGAAAAATGCGAAGACATAGAAATGGTTTGGCTCAATGTTCAGGTAAACAAACACAAGTCTTTCATTATCGGCAGTCTTCACAGACATCCGTCAGCATCTCTACGTCCAACATTAGATTTCATTGAAAATACGTTTAAATTAATCTCTGCAGCCAAAAAATCTTTCTATGTTTTCGGAGATTTTAACGTAGATCTGACAAATAAAAACAATAAGCTAAGCAAGATGCTGCACAGACTTAATCTTTCTCAAATGGTCCAAGAACAAACGCGAATTACCAACGCTTCCAAAACTCTTCTTGACCTAGCAATTACAAACAATCCCCAAGCAGTACTCAGCACAGAAATCTTACCGTCCTTTTCTGATCACCATTCGGTAGAATGCCAAATAAATATTGCAAAAGAGAAACAGAAATCTAGTTACATTTCATATCGCATGAAAAACCGCTACTCCCCTGAAATATTTCAAGAAAAGCTATTAGACAGATGGAGTGAATTTCAAGGCATGGAAAACACCGATGATGTCAATTTACAAGTTTCGCTTTTCAACGAAAATTTCGTATCGGCTCTTAACGAATACGCACCTTTCACTACGAAGAAAGTTAAGCCAAGAATTTCTAAATGGATAACAGATGAGATAAAACAGTTGAGCAGAGCTAAAAGAAATTTGCAGCGTGAGTACTAACTGAATAAATCAGACAGTACGCGTCGAAAATTATATAAAGATCATGAGAAGATCCTACGAAGAAAAGTTAAGGAAGCAAAACGGGACTACTTCCACAAAGAACTCTTGGCGGCAAAACAAAACCCAAAAAGAACTTGGGAAATCATTAGAGAAGTTGCTCAGTATAAAAACTCGGAGTGCAAAAGCACTTTCGACAACCCCTCAAAAATGGCTAATGACTTTAATACTTTCTTCTCAAAAGTTGGCGAAGATGTTTTCAATGAAGTATCCAGGACAGTTTCAGACACATCTACAGGAGCAAATCTGAGCGATGTATCATCCCCAAATAGTAGAAACAAATGGAGACCAAAGCCGGTTAGCGTCATAGAGTTACGAAAAATCTTATACTCACTAAAGAATACCAAAGCGACTGGACATGATGGCATAAGCCTCCAACATATAAAAGACAGCTTCCCTGTCACAGCACCCCTCATTCGTTTGATAATAAATACATCTATAGCCACAAACAAGTTTCCCGACAAATGGAAATTATCCATTATTAAGCCATTACATAAATCTGGTGATATCGACATAGCGTCAAACTACAGACCAATCAGTCTCCTGCCTGTCATGTCCAAAATATTAGAAAAAGTAATAACAAACCAGCTCTCGTCTTACATAGACGAGTCACATCTACTGCATCGCAATCAATATGCTTACAGAAGGAATACCAGTACTCAGGACGCCCTGTTAAACATAACAGAAAAAATTTACAATGATATTGACCAAAAACAATTAACTCTCTTACTATTGCTTGATCTCTCCAAAGCTTTCGACAGTGTTGAGCATAAGAAACTTCTACAAAAAATTTCAAACCTCAGAATTGACACTCAATGGTTTGAAAGCTACCTACTAAACCGCTCTCATGCAGTGTGCTTGAATAACAAAATGTCATCATTCATACCAAACAATTTTGGCGTTCCTCAAGGTTCAATCATCGGCCCGCTCTTATTTTCAATTTTCATCAATGATTTCCCCACCATGCCGGCAAACACAAAAATCTCAATGTATGCTGATGACGTACAAATTGCCATGACAAGCTCAACAGCAGATTTAAAAGAAACACAAGCCAACGCTGAAAACCTTCTGAGAAACCTTAAATTGTGGTATGACCATAATGGCCTCAAACTTAACGCAAGTAAAACGCAATGCATTATTTTTGGATCACAGAATGCGACTAAAAATTTACCACCATTCAAGCTAACATTTGGAGACGATACAATTGAACCAGTAGAGACGGTAAAAAATCTGGGTGTTTGGTTTGACAAAAATATGACTTTCAATTCACACGTCGAAACAATGTGCAACAAAATAAACGGAACCTTAATGTTCTTTCATCGCATTAAGAACACACTTGACGAAAAATCTAGGTTGTTAGTGATTCAGTCTTTAGTTTTATCGCGCCTGGACTACTGCAGTCTTGTATGGGGAAATTTACCTCAATATCGTCAGGAAGAGTTGCAAAAATGTCTAAACTTCGCCGCCAAAGTGGTGTGCAAAGGAAATTTCAATAAATACGATCATGTCACCCCTCTTTTAAGAAAACTCGACTGGATCCCAATACCGAACAGATTCATGATCCAAAAAGCTCGACGAGTGTTCTCCTCTCTGTACCTCCCCCAAAGTAATGCAGAGGTGGTAAAATTTTTTCCATCTAATATCCCAAACAAAAAACCAAATCGGAGGAATGATGTTTTAGTCAGTTACCGTTCATCTAACGTGGGACAAAAAGCTCTCTCAGTTTCTGGAGCTTTTTTGTGGAACAAGCTTCCCCAGCATATCAAAAACTCTAAAACTGTAGAAGAATTTAGAGTAAATGTGTCACGTCATTTTGCATCTCTATAGACCTGCAGCATTTCGGTGTGAATTTCCCATTTACCAGAAATTTTAATTTTCCTGAAATTTCTGTTAGAAAATTAGAAACTATTTCATTTTACGTTTGCTAAGCCATTCGTGCATTCATCTTAACTATTTCTGTCGACAATAATGAGCACCCCAGCCGTGAGTTCAATACAGCAGAATGAACGTTTTTTCCATAATTAGGAGTATTTCCTCATCTTTATTTTGTTATTTTTTCTTCTCTGTGTTAATATTTAACATCCGTATGGAAAACATACTCTGAAATACATTTTGTGTGTACACCAATATACAGGTTTATAAATGTGAGGATTGTGCAAAGTTTATAATGAATTAAATTTTGGCTAACGTTGTCTCGTTATTTCAAAATCATTCTCGAAGATGTTTTCAATCGATTTCGGCTGAGCTGGGGGGAGAGGTTAATTTAAGCATTTTCATTTAGTCTTTTAATATTTTTCCGTGCGTTCAGTGCACACCAGCACTAAACTTTAAAATCGAAAAAAACTGTTAATTTCTGTTATCAAAATTATCACTTTGGACCATTGCTTAATCTACCTATATGTGCCAAATTTTGTAAATATTCTCCACTCAAATGTGATATCCGGCCACAATGTTACTCCATTTTATCCCATGTACACATGTCTGTATAATGCTGAAGAGTTGTGTTGTTTCTTGACTGTAACCTGAGTTTTCTTAAAAATTTCTATGAAGAAACTAAAAACCAGTTCATTTTACGTTTTCCGAAGTCTTCTTTTCCTTTTAGTTATTTTTTTTTCGAATAATTTCTTAGGATTACAATGAGCTCAACTGTCATTATCGGTGTAATAGATGGTAGGTTTTTTCTATCCTCTTATTTTATATTTGTATTTTTTTCTTATATTTCATTCTCAATAAGTACATATATTAATATGTGTGTGTACGTATATAGGTATATATATATATCCACATAAATAGATATACATGTTTCTATTTCATTTCTTTACACAAAAACCATCCGGTTAATAAATTTTATTGCACTAGCGAAATGATTCAAAAATAGATCTCCCACTTACACCAGAGGACGTCTCTGTGAATCGGATTAATGACAAATACAATTAATGAAATTAATCGTAATTTGAGCGTATGAATCGTGGTAAAATTATCTTTCTGTCCGTATGTTGTACAAGCAAATTTTGATGTTGAGTATATGTTTGTTTGCGCATTTCTGCCAAAATTTTGTAGATATTTGTCAATCATGAGTGGTAACTGGCCTACACTGTATCTCCATTTTATCCCATGTACCCATGTCCGCATGATGTTGCAGAGAATATCGAGAAGATATGATATATGATATATATTGAAGATATATGTTTTTTTTTCGTTGTTGTTCTTCAGCGGTAACTTGAGTTTTCTTAAAATTTCCTTTAGGAAATTAAAAAACCATTCCATTTATACGTTTTTCGAAGTCCTTTTCTATTCCTTATCTTTCCTCAGGTTATTTCTTACGATTCATCAGAGCTTGGGCTGTCATTTTAAATATTGAAAGAGTGAGATTATTTTTCATGTCTATTAGCATTTTTCTTATATTCGTTTTCAATACGTATATATATGAATATGTGTGTTGGTGTGTGCGTGAGTATGTACGTGTGCGCACGCAAACATAAATGTTTATGTATCAGTGTAAACATGCACACGTTTCGCACACATATATGCGCACATGTACATATATCGGTTTCTATTTCTACTTTTTGCATAAAAAGCAAAACCTCAAGACACATTACATTTTACCTAAAGCTCTGCGATCAGTTAACACTGCACCAAATTTCAGAAATAAACAAATTGATTGCGCTTGCTTTATGATTTATAAATCGATCTATCACGACCCAGAAGGGCATTTCTGTGAACAGAAGAAATTAAAAAGTATAAGCAGACAAAGGAAATAAAGCACTCGTGCAAAAATTATCTCTATATTTGTATGCCGAACAAGCCATGCATTTCAATTTTGAGTGTAAGTTTGTTTACGCATTCCTAGATGTGCGTGCTGTGTTGCGCGATGTTCTTTACAAATTATTTCGAGACTATCTTTTTCTCAATACTTGATTGTCATTTACGGTGTTGTTTCAATCTAGTACGGTGTAGCGTTTTTTTGTATTTTTCCTACTTCGATGATCTTATAAATAATTCGAAAAATACTAAAGAATTCTTCGAAACTGCCAAGTTCTTAGTTGAAATTATCGAAGTAGGAAAAAGGCAAGAAGCGCTGTACCGGAATCTCTTGGAATATAAAATATCCAAGAGATAATATTTCTCATTTCTCATTCAACTACCCTTGACAGAGTTAAACTATTAGCACGACCCGTATGGTTTGTCTATTAGTACGCCTCGTATATTTTTTCTATTAATATGCCTCGTATGGTCTATCTATCTGTACACCTATGATAGTATTGTCTAATATTACATCTCGTATAGTTTGTCTATTATTATGCCTCGTACGGCTTATCTATTTGTACACCTCGTATGGTTTGTCAATTAGTATTCCTCGTATGGAACTTTGTTAGACTATTAGCACACCACGTGTGGTTTGTCTATTATAGTACGCCTCGTATATTATGTCTATTAATATGCCTCGTATGGTCTATCTATTTGTACACCTCTGATAGTTTATCTATTAGCACACCTCATATAGTTTGTCGATTATTATGCCTCGTATGGCTTATCTATTTTTACACCTCGGATGGTTTGTCAATTAATACTCCTCGTATGGATCTTTTGTTTTAGGACGTCTTATATTAAGGAACTTTTAAAAGCCAATATGTTGGCATATGTATTTCAAGTGACAACTTGGAAATAAACGGTTTTGTTTTTTTTGTTTTTGTTTTGAACCATCTCATTGTTTATTTATAACAGCGGGGCAAAATTTGAGGTTTTAAGAGAATATATTAAACCAAAATATACATTGATGTATTAGATTGGTTATGATTGTAGGTACTAATGATACAGGAGGCTTTAGTTCAATAAGATAACTAAACACATCCGCAAATGCGGGGGAAAAATAATCCTCCGGACGCACAATCGGAGAAAATTCAACTCTGAAACAAGACGATGATACAGGAGGCTTTAGCTTAATACAACTAAATACATTCAAATGCTGTGGAAAAATAATCCTCTGGACGCACACATCATTTTTCCTGAGAAAACTTGACTCTGAAACGACACGGCGCTGCAAAAATACACCGCGGTACCAACTCTGGCAAAACTGGGTTTGGCTGACACCGGAACCACAGTTCCGGGCGGCTGTGTGAACCGCGGTGCCGGGTGTCGGAACTGGGAGCAGGTGCTCCGAACATGACAGACCTGGGAAAGTTTGGGCAGCCCTGAGCATACCGAGTGAAAGGTGCTTTCAGGAGTCGCTGAAAGAGAAGGTATTTCTTTTCTTTTGAGAGCAACTCAGAGCGTTAACCTAAAGAGTGCTTGTTTGCTGGACGGTGGTAGTTTGAGGCAATGTGAAGTTTCGCACTGTTTTTGCTTGAATGGGAAAGGAAGAAATAATATCATAAGCGTAAGCGAAATGAACAGGCCTCTTGCAAATCTTAGTACACTGAGTGATAATCTATGGCTGTCCGTAAACATTCCTGTTTTACACAGAATTTTCAACAAGTAAAAATTTGAAAATCTTGTAGTATATCAGTGAAAATTGTTAATGATACTAAGTGCAAACCGTCATAAGGACAAACAATTCAGCTTTTGCTTGACGTAACAATTTATCAGCTATATTCAAGAAAAAAATTCTTTAAAATAATGTCGAAAAAGATCGCAGCCACTTCTGAGCTCCAGCGAGAATCGTGCGAGGCTTATTCATTATCGAATTCCATAGAACATAAAAGACATTCAGTGAAGCTTTCAAAGAACTGCTCAGTTCCTCCGCCCAACTTCGAGCAGGAATGTTTCTGTTGTCAGGAGGCATACGAAGTGATCGCAAAGCTGGTAAGTTATTTGGGGGAGGATATGTCTTTAGCAACTTGGTGAGAGGTTGCAAGCTATATAGAAAAAAAATTTTGCGCTATCAGCAACTATTGCACCTACTTAGAAAATCAACCAAAAATTCACAAGAAAATTCCTTTTCAATAGTAATTATGGCCCCATTAGAAAAAATACTCGCCAAGAATTAAGAATGGCATTAGAATTTTTTTCCTAGATCTTTTCATTTGCATGCTAGTCACGCTACCTCTATATTAGATTGTGTGACTGGTCCGAAATGTGCTCGTCTCTACTTACTGAATAACAAATTTTTCTTCAAAAAGAATCGGAAACTCTGTTGATTTCGATTGACAATTCATTTTCTAAGTTTAAACCGCATTACGTGTACATTTTCGGTAGAGTATAAAAATTTCCTATCAGATCAACGAAGTAAGAGTCTTCTGATTGGTGAAATTTTGAGTGCAATTTAAATGAAATTTTGTATGCTACAACAGCAAAATAACTTAACTACCTATCAGACCGACAGAGTAAGAGTCTTCTGCGTAGTGAAATTTTGAGTGCAAGTTAAATGAAATTATGTGTCTTACAACAGCAACATGCCTACGTGAGTGAATCTCCTTTTTCTCTCTGCTGCATCTCAATTGAAATGCTCGGCGCCGCTCGCAGCGTATAACGCCTCAATACATACATAGAAATAACTGAAGAGTTTCTTTTTGTTTGTTCGAGAGTAAGAGTCACGGAAGCAGGGCATTAGGTACTCAAGAAACGGAGGGGAGTTTGCTGCGAGGCGCTGGTGGAGGCACAGAAACCTTTGCGCGCAGTTTGGCACGACGTGTCAAACTGATCGATGGTTTGCGGTGCACGTAAAAAATATTTGACAACAACAGAAGAGGAAGTTTTTCTGGGAAAAATGAGCGTTATTCTTTGTTTCAATGATGAAATGAAAATGTCTCCAAACAACAGCGCTGAGGTAGCCGTAAGTTCGGATTAAGTATTTGAAGAGAGATGAATTAGAGTAAAATTCTGCCGAGAGTTATTTTATGTTTCAAATTTAAAAAATTACACGCAATTCCTAATTAAAGCTGGTGACGTTTGCCACGTTCGTACGTTCTTTAGAATCAAACTCGATCGTTTCTTTTTATCAATTAGTCAGTAATCTTCTACGAGGTCATAAATCTAATTTTGAAACTTGAAAACAAATATTATTTTATCTCACCACCCTACCATTAAGTCAATTTACATTTTTGCTTTTTCATTATTCGTTATTCATTCCTTGCACCTAATTCATGCACAGCTCTTATGAAGCAAATGAATTTTCCATAACTCTAACGTCTTATTAAATAACGGAACTCACAAACGGAAATGAAGGAATGTGTTTACATTCAAATCCCCTTCTTATGTTGTTTTCTAAAAAGTTTGTGCCACTCGGTTAGTAATAATTACATTCGCAGTACACCACGGACCATACTTATATTTATAGAGAATTTTAGTGTTTTAGCTCTTTCATGTATCATACTAGCCCATGATTGTGAATGCTCCCTACTTATTTATGAAGCTAATCTACGTAATCTGATTATCTGTTTCTCAAATTTTATGACCTCTGGCCGGTATGACATTCTTTACAACGTTCCTACTAGTCCTTCTACTAACGAAACATATCTCTCGCCCGCACACTGAGGTAGGTGTATGTAGCTAGACAGATTTATACTATCGCAAAAAAATTAATTTGCAATTCCCATGCTCCATGCAGCTATCATTATGGGAGTATTTAATTTGAACTGAAAACTTCAGTTATTTTTGTCATCGAACTGAAAATAGCTCCTCATTCGATGCATAATTACAGATTACACAACCATTGATTTCTTTACAGCGTCCTGCATGATTCCGACACAAAATAAAGCACTCGATAAACACTACATCAGAAGTCTGCAGAGCCATTACTTGGAAAAGAACACGAGCTTGTACTCGTATTGCATGGAAAAAAACACACAGGCAATGCCAACCCACTCATGACTGCGCTATTACTTGGAAAAGAACACGCACATGTGTTCTTTACACGGGCAATGCCAACCCGCACTTGAACACACAAACACCCCACTCCCCTAGAGTTGCTGTCATTCAACGCTCGTTAGGATGGCAAGCCGTAAAGATATGTATGTGTGTGGGTGTTCTATTTCCTCGTCATATTTCCATGGACTAGAAAAGGTGACCTCGAGTATCGCTCAAGGAGACGAAGCGAGACGCCACCGAGACTGCGTTGTGCACCTGAGCAAACTCTGCCACTCGGCAAACATCGCAGCCTTCCTCCTGCCGCTCCTGTCGGGTGTGCTGCTGCTGCTTGTGCTTTTCGCTCTTGCTTCCTCTGCATGGTGGTGTGGTTGGTCTGCAAAGCAATATGGTTGTCTGTTGCTGCCGCTTGTGCTTTACGCTCTTGTTTGGTGTGCAAGGAAGTATGGTTGGTATGCAGGGACGTATGGTTGGTCTACATGGTAGTATGGTTGGTCTGCATGGTAGCATGGTTGGTCTGCATGGTGGTATAGTTGGTCTGTAAGGAAGTGGGACTGATCTGCAAGGAAGTACATATGGTTGGTCTGCTGCTTCGGGTGCTTGCGCCTTCTTGTTTGGTCTTCTCGGTAGTATATTGTAGTTGGTCTGCAGGGAAGGATAGTTAGTCTGCAGGGAAGAGTGGTTGGTCTGTTCCTTCCTGTAATTGCGCGCTCTTGCTTGGTGTGCATGGTAGTACGGTTGGTCCTCAAGGAAGTGTGGTTGGTATGTTGCTTAGTGTGTTTGTGCGCTTTTGCTTGGTGTGCATGGTAGTATGGTTGGTGTGCATGGTAGTATGGTTGGTGTGCATGGTAGTATGGTTGGTGTGCATGGTAGTATGGTTGGTGTGCATGGTAGTATGGTTGGTGTGCATGGTAGTATGGTTGGTGTGCATGGTAGTATGGTTGGTGTGCATGGTAGTATGGTTGGTGTGCATGGTAGTATGGTTGGTGTGCATGGTAGTATGGTTGGTGTGCAGCCGCTTATGCTACTGCAGCGTTGCTAAGCGCGCACGTACATTTGCTCAGCGAGTGTTGTAAAAGGCGGCGCCGTTGTGATAAAGCGATGGCAGCGGATAAGAGAGTCAACAGCTTTTGCTTTTATGGTAAAAATCCTTAAATTTTACACATTTAAAGCACAATTCAGTCATAATAATCATTCAGTTTCATACTACTTCGCAGGGTTTCGAATTTACTGCCGGATGGAGAGTAATTTAATGCCAATTTTGTATTAGCAAGGAAAAGGTTGGCAATATTGAGGGGAAAAAATTAATTTGACACCTCATTTGAAAGAGTGTGCTTCTCAATACTTTCATGTATCGAATCTGTCCAAAAATACGCAGCAAATACCTTGTAAGTGGGTAGAAAATGTTTACATTTATTTTACTGCCACGCAAAATCCCTCAAGAGATTTCCGAAAAAAGTATTGACTAGGTTAATATCTGAGATAACGTTTAAAATTTGAACGTGCTCCTAGCACAAATCATGTTGTTCAATTAATACACTGAATGCCATTTTTAAAAATTCTTGTGCTGATAAGTGCACTAGACTTTTCATATAATTCATCCCTCTAATATTTGATTAAGAACAGGTACATCACAATGTTATTCCAGTAGTACAAATCAGAAAGACAGCGACACTGACACTGCCTCTATATCCTCGTGTTTCTACCAATTCTCGTGTTCGTTGCCGAACCAGCCTTTCCATATTATTCATCCCTTTAATATTTTATTAAGATGATGTAAATCACAATGTCATTCCAATTCTGCAAATCAGAAGACACTGACGCTGCTTCTACGAGGCCTGTCGAAAAAGTATCCGACCTTTGGCCAGAAAAAATACTTCAACAACCTGACGGGGTTGGGACCCTAATCCCCTTCAAAGTAGGCTCCTTGTGCTTCCACACACTTAGCCCACCGATCCTTCCACTGCCGGAAACACCTCTGGAAGTCTTCTTTTGGAATGGTGTTCAGCTCTGTCGTCGCGTTCCGCATTATCTCTTCTCTACTCTCAAAACGGGATCCTTTCAGTGGTGTCTTCAATTTTGGAAACAACCAGAAGTCGCAAGGAGCCAGGTCTGGAGAGTAGGGAGGTTGGCGAACGGTCGTAATTCCATGTTTGGCCAAGAAATTGCGGATCAAATGGGATGAATGTGCGGGCGCGTTGTCGTGATGCAAGTGCCAGTTGTTCGCAGTCCACATGTCTGGTCTTTTGCGCCGAACTGCATCACGAAGTCGCCGGAGAACATCCTGATAGTACTCCTTTGTCACTGTTTGTCCTTCCGGTGCGTATTCGTGATGCACAATTCCACGGACATCAAAGAAAACAGTCAGCATCACCTTGATTTTGCTTCGCACCTGCCGCGCTTTCTTCGGCCTTGGAGACTCGGGATGCTTCCATTGGGATGACTGTCTTTTTGTTTCTGGGTCGTACCCGTACACCCATGACTCATCTCCAGTTATCACGGTGTTCAGAAACCCAGGATCAGTGTTGGCGGTGTCCAGAAGGTCCTGTGCAACGTCACGACGGAGGTCTTTTTGTTCCGGCGACAACAACTTGGGCACGAATTTCGCAGCCACTCGGTTCATGTTCAAATCGTCACGCAAAATGGCATGTGCAGAATCTTTACTCACTCCAACCTCTTGGGCAATCTCCCGCACGGTCAAACGACGATCTGCCATCACCAAATTTCGCACCCTCTCAACAACAGCTGCACTCCGAGAAGTTTTGGGCCTGCCACAACGCTGCTCACTCTCCGCTGATGTGCGGCCATCTTTGAATCGGTTGAACCACTCCTTAATTTGTGTTACACCCATAGCATCTTCCCCAAACACCTGCTGAATCTTACGAATTGTTTCAATTTGAGAATCACCAAGCTTTTGACAAAATTTGATGCAGTGTCTTTGCTCAATTCGTTCAGTCATCTTGCAAGAAAACTAAATCCGACAAACACTTAGAACAGCACCTTACTTGGCGACCACCAGCCAGTGACTGGCCCAAGTGAATGCGGTGAAAAATGTCAAGCATGCGCATTAAGATTCCTCCTTCCACCGTGCACAGTGGCGCCGCCTTAGAATCACTACTTTGCGCGGGAAAAATTAAGGTCGGATACTTTTTCGACAGGCCTCGTATATCCTCGTGTCCTGTAAACGCAAACTGCACAGCGCGTGTAGGAGCAATGTGTCGCATTCGTGCCATAAAGCATGACAAGTCTGTCGCAAAGACTAGGGATGGGACGGTCTAATCAGAGCGATGACGGGCAGATGGCAAGTGATGAGGGGCCAATTAGTGAGGACAGTAGTGATGGGGGCTGGTGTGGGGCACCATGTGTGACTACGTATTGAACTTTTTAGAGCGAAGGCAAAGCTGTGAGACCACATGTGCCGAGTGTCCGATACACGCTCTAACGAAGCAGAAGCTCCCCTGCGCATCTGAGATTGTATCTGCCGCGCGAATTTTTCTTTTTGCGAACACCCAATTCGCTACAGAAAATGGTTGTGTGAATTTCAGCCGTCATGTTTCGTTTCCATTGGGTCCAAACAGTGCAAAACAATTCGTAGTCATTGAGCATGCTTACTTGAGTTCAGTCTTTGGGTTGTGTGATTTGTCGCATGAAATAATTAATTTTACATGAATCTACTGCACATGATGGTGAAAGAACGTAGCATGTTTGGGACTATAGTTGGTAATTGCAAAACGTTTTTGAATAATAATCTATGAAGCATAACTAACAGCTTATGTTCAAGAACTGAATTCAGAAATTTAGTTCAAAGATTCCTAGATTCGGAGAAGAGGACAGTAAGATTTGAAAGCCAGAGATCTAGGATATGGAAATGCTGATGAATATCATAAGCATGGAAATTAATAAATTTTTTGGGAGAAAGTGTCACAGTATTTGATCTTTTTGTTCGGCGGTTCAAATATATTCTTGAAAGTCATCGACAGCTATCATATGAGGCTTTGCAATCAAAAGAAGTTGAAAGAATTGTGTTGTCGCAATTTTTTGCTCGCTCTTGTGTAAGGAAGAGTTCCGACGTACATTATACAGTACCACTCAAAAACGAATACATCGTATGTTCATGTACAGAAAACTGGAAAGTTATCCTCCTCAGCAGAATTTTATTCGCAATACCCAATTTACCGTCATCCAGCATACAGCGCCGTTTTCTGAATCATTCTTGAATTACAGTTTCATATTTATCTAAACTCGATTACGAGTATCATTTCATCAATCCCAAACAAATATTTAGCATATTTCTGAAATGCAACCATGAAAACGCTCGGCATTGTAGGTTTAATGATGAACACACGATATTTCATGAAGGTCTGCCCATAATTACACGAATGGATCAAGCGTACAGTAATCTAAAAGTACTTTTTCAAGCGCAGCTTTTAGAGATTTTGTAGTCTATTCTTTCACTCAGATTTCTCTTACGCTTAATTCCTCACTTAAATAGCATCCGGACAATGTTTTCATGTCTCATGATAACTAAATGCTATTGAAATTTTGCACTACTCTCTTGCTGAAATTTCTGCTTTAGCAGCGCATCACATTAAAAACTGGTGCCCTCTTATTTCTTTCACAAAACTCCCGAAAGCTTGAGTTTGCCGGGCATCTAATTTCGATAGGCTCAAACATTAATATATTCACTCAGTAGACCAGCGATGCAGATCTGCGTTTGACTAAACAAGCGTCATATTCAAAATTATCGCCTACTGAAAGTGGTTTTGGATGTGGACGGTCAAAGGCTGCCATTACTTGAAGCAAGACTGCGATTTAGCAGAGAAGATCGATCTCTGTTTGCGTCAAAATTGGCCTCCTGAAGGCGGTTTTTGGTGCCAACAATGCGAACCTGTCTTCAAATTTTGTTGTATTCGTGGTTAGGCGGTGATGATGGCATGGTGGTGATGACGGTATGGAGGTGATCATGGCATGGAAGTGATGATGGTAAGGTTGAACTGACGGTATAATAGTGATGAAGGTGAGGTGATGACTGTGTACTGTGAACGACTTACTGTCATGAACCTCATACTTCTACATTATTTGTGCCAGAAAAACCAAGGTAGATTTTTCAGTGCCTTCTCAATGCAGCGAAGGAAACCTGACAGGACCACGATATGATCAGAGAATTGAGGTTTCAAGTCGAAGGATGAGTTACTCACTTTTTAAAATTCAAATCGTTTCACCTAGCGATTCTCAATTTAAGTAATATACCATTTTGTTTTCTTCTTAACGGACGATAAGGATTACTCAAATGTCTGATCGCAAATTACATAAAAACAATATTCAAGCCACAATGGGTAAATACAATAGATAAATACAATGTTTCGAACACTACACAATAATTCATTTCAGACGTGTAAGATGGCAAAACTCGGACAGTTCGCTACGTTGCCAGTACGTGAAGCTGCACTGAAACATTAAAAGATTTTATTCCGTATTTTGTATGCAGTCACGTAAGGTAAGCAGTATTACGCTGTCGTGAGCAGAGATCAAGTACGAGCAATGACACACGTGGTACTGTACTGTCGTGAGCAGTAGCAGTGACACACGTGGTACTGTGCTGTCGTGAGCAGTAGCAGTGACACACGTGGTACTGTGCTGTCGTGAGCAGTAGCAGTGACACACGTGGTACTGTGCTGTCGTGAGCAGTAGCAGTGACACACGTGGTACTGTACTGTCGTGAGCAGTAGCAGTGACACACGTGGTACTGTACTGTCGTGAGCAGTAGCAGTGACACACGTGGTACTGTACTGTCGTGAGCAGTAGCAGTGACACACGTGGTACTGTACTGTCGTGAGCAGTAGCAGTGACACACGTGGTACTGTACTGTCGTGAGCAGTAGCAGTGACACACGTGGTACTGTACTGTCGTGAGCAGTAGCAGTGACACACGTGGTACTGTGCTGTCGTGAGCAGTAGCAGTGACACACGTGGTACTGTACTGTCGTGAGCAGTAGCAGTGACACACGTGGTACTGTACTGTCGTGAGCAGTAGCAGTGACACACGTGGTACTGTACTGTCGTGAGCAGTAGCAGTGACACACGTGGTACTGTGCTGTCGTGAGCAGTAGCAGTGACACACGTGGTACTGTGCTGTCGTGAGCAGTAGCAGCGCTCACGTGGTACTGTGCTGTCGTGAGCAGTAGCAGTGACACACGTGGTACTGTGCTGTCGTGAGCAGTAGCAGTGACACACGTGGTACTGTGCTGTCGTGAGCAGTAGCAGCGCTCACGTGGTACTGTGCTGTCGTGAGCAGTAGCAGTGACACACGTGGTACTGTGAGCTGTCGTGAGCAGTAGCAGTGACACACGTGGTACTGTGCTGTCGTGAGCAGTAGCAGCGCTCACGTGGTACTGTGCTGTCGTGAGCAGAAGCAGTGACACACGAGGGACTGTGCTGTCGTGAGCAGTAGCAGCGCTCACGTGGTACTGTGCTGTCGTGAGCAGTAGCAGCAGTGACACACGTGGTACAGTGCTGTCGTGAGCAGCAGCAGCAGTGACACACGTGGTACTGTGCTGTCGTGAGCAGTAGCAGCGCTCACGTGGTACTGTGCTGTCGTGAGCAGTAGCAGTGACACACGTGGTACTGTGCTGTCGTGAGCAGTAGCAGTGACACACGTGGTACTGTGCTGTCGTGAGCAGTAGCAGCGCTCACGTGGTACTGTGCTGTCGTGAGCAGTAGCAGTGACACACGTGGTACTGTGAGCTGTCGTGAGCAGTAGCAGTGACACACGTGGTACTGTGCTGTCGTGAGCAGTAGCAGCGCTCACGTGGTACTGTGCTGTCGTGAGCAGAAGCAGTGACACACGTGGTACTGTGCTGTCGTGAGCAGTAGCAGCGCTCACGTGGTACTGTGCTGTCGTGAGCAGTAGCAGTGACACACGTGGTACTGTGCTGTCGTGAGCAGTAGCAGCAGTGACACACGTGGTACAGTGCTGTCGTGAGCAGAGATCAAGTACGAGCAGTGACACACGTGGTACTGTGCTGTCGTGAGCAGTAGCAGTGACACACGTGGTACTGTGCTGTCGTGAGCAGTAGCAGCGCTCACGTGGTACTGTGCTGTCGTGAGCAGTAGCAGTGACACACGTGGTACTGTGCTGTCGTGAGCAGTAGCAGCAGTGACACACGTGGTACAGTGCTGTCGTGAGCAGAGATCAAGTACGAGCAGTGACACACGTGGTACTGTGCTGTCGTGAGCAGTAGCAGTGACACACGTGGTACTGTGCTGTCGTGAGCAGTAGCAGCGCTCACGTGGTACTGTGCTGTCGTGAGCAGTAGCAGTGACACACGTGGTACTGTGCTGTCGTGAGCAGCAGCAGCAGTGACACACGTGGTACAGTGCTGTCGTGAGCAGCAGCAGCGCTCACGTGGTACTGTGCTGTCGTGAGCAGTAGCAGTGACACACGTGGTACTGTGCTGTCGTGAGCAGCAGCAGCAGTGACACACGTGGTACTGTGCTGTCGTGAGCAGTAGCAGCGCTCACGTGGTACTGTGCTGTCGTGAGCAGTAGCAGTGACACACGTGGTACTGTGCTGTCGTGAGCAGTAGCAGCGCTCACATGGTACTGTGCTGTCGTGAGCAGTAGCAGTGACACACGTGGTACAGTGCTGTCGTGAGCAGCAGCAGCAGTGACACACGTGGTACAGTGCTGTCGTGAGCAGCAGCAGCAGTGACACACGTGGTACATTGCTGTCGTGAGCAGTAGCAGTGACACACGAGGTACTGTGCTGTCGTGAGCAGCAGCACTGACACACGTGGTACTGTGCTGTCGTGAGCAGTAGCAGCGCTCACGTGGTACTGTGCTGTCGTGAGCAGTAGCAGTGACACACGTGGTACAGTGCTGTCGTGAGCAGCAGCAGCAGTGACACACGTGGTACAGTGCTGTCGTGAGCAGCAGCAGCAGTGACACACGTGGTACATTGCTGTCGTGAGCAGTAGCAGTGACACACGAGGTACTGTGCTGTCGTGAGCAGCAGCACTGACACACGTGGTACTGTGCTGTCGTGAGCAGTAGCAGTGACACACGTGGTACTGTGCTGTCGTGAGCATTAGCAGTGACACACGTGGTACTGTGCTGTCGTGAGCAGAAGCAGTGACACACGTGGTACTGTGCTGTCGTGAGCAGTAGCTGTGACACACGTGGTACTGTGCTGTCGTGAGCAGTAGCTGTGACACACGGGGTACTGTGCTGTCGTGAGCAGTAGCAGTGACACACGGGGTACTGTGCTGTCGTGAGCAGTAGCAGTGACACAGATGTGCCGCAGACGCGCAGGCGTTGCACGCACCACACAACTTCCCCTCAGCGCAGCTGGCCGCCAGAAGGACGGCGTCCCTCGAGAAAGAGCCACCTGGCCGCCGTCTGTCGGGCCTAACTATACGATGCAGTCAACAGCTGATCACCAGACCTCGTGCCGCGCTCTCCACTTCAATCTCGTATGAGCACTGAAACGTGATGGGGAAGTACCGTAGATTTATTCTACGTGAGGTTGCTGTAGAGCGTAGATGCATGAAGCTCAACTTTGGTTTTAAAGATTAGTATCTTTCGAGTTGGAGTAAATTCAGAAAGGAAATGATTTGCGTGTAAACTAAGCTATCTTACGAAAGGATTCACTTTTTTTAATGAAGGGAACTAAAATGGTCCATGTGAATGGACCATTTTAGCCGCCATAGCCATGTGCTAGAGGGTTCTGCCGCCGTGCGGGAGACCCGGGATCGAATCTCTGCGCTGGCAGTGGCGATTTTCTCTGTTGGGTATAGGAGAAAAATTCCAAGCACAATACCCCTCTCTACCCAGGTGTCTGAAATGGGTACCGGTCTCGACCGGGGGAAAGCGTCATGGCGTCCTGGCGTTAGTTATAAGGCATTTGAAAATCTAATGTACAAGGTGATATGTATCAGGCTTGATTGGAAAGAATGCATCCGTAGATGCCTTCATTATTATTATTATTAATGTTATTTGTACGTTGCAGGTTATCTGGGGCGTCTTAAACCGGTCATGTGTTGTACATTTTACGAAAGTAGTGGACTTTGAGATGTATTTTATTAAAATTTAGTATTTTTACAGCAATTTGTGGTGTAACAATTTAGGCTAATTTGACAGACGAGGGAAGGAATTCATGTTTTAGGGAATAAAGTTGGATGATATGCGATGTTCAAAGAGAGAATTAAAACGTGTTTGTAACATGGTGATTATACTTATGTGTATTTCTGCGATGATTTTATTATTTGGTTGAACAATTGAGATATTGACTTGAAAATAATTGGTTGTAAATACGTATTTCATTACAAATAATTAGGCCAGGTAAAGCGTGACTCACCATTTTTTTTGCATATTGGTATAAAAAAAGGGATTTACGTACAAGGAAAGGTAAAAACCATGTCTTTGCAATTTCGTTTTCGAAAGCAATCAAAACTGGAAAATATGAGTCTTTACAGGCGCAAATTTCAATTTAGATGACGATGAATCGCTGTGTTTGTTACGAGTATAAAGACTACAACAAACAGGTTCGGATGACCGTGAATCGCTCCGTTTGCAACGAGTTTAAAGACTACAACACAAACAGGTTGACGAATTGGAGAGGGTCGCACGAGGGAGGATTGAGGCAGATAGCGAGGCATGCTGTTTAGTATTCATTAGGTCAGGCTTGTATTGGACGAGAGGAGACAGCACCTAACAGATGTCGCTATCATCGCCCTGTATGGAGTTCTCTCCTCCAAGTCCCACTTCCCTCACGACGGCCGCCATGTCATACATAAAATTAACGCGCGCAACCACTTCTGGGACGACCTTGCGTGAATTTACTGCCCGAGACAGGGGCTTGAATTAATCCATCTTGCCAAGGAATTCACAGAGGTATTTCAGAAAGCAGCGCATGCAGAATATGGAGGATAAATGAAGACAGAAGTGATTTACTGCACTTAAATTGATTTGAAAGTCAAGTCTTAGAGCATTGAGATAGTATTTAAATACCACGCATTGAAATATAGAGAAAATTTTTTCAAATGTTTGTTATAATTTCTTAGTACTGTTTTCAACAATAACCTATAACTCTGTGCCTGATGAAATTTGCATATACAATTTTTAGCACATTCTCTAAAATGGTTCCTAGTAACATTCAAACTTGGACACGTTGAATGAGATTATGTCAACACTTTTTGATGATCATTGATTGGCATGAGACATTGTCAATGCTGTCATGCTGAGATAAATAAGCATGACATTAGATTATCTCATAGAGTTTCTATGCGCATTTGAATTACAATAAGAAAGGTTGATGAAACCGTTAACCCGAGGGCTTATAATTTGATATCAATTTTAATTTAATGCAAACGCATCTAATTATCAGTAAATGTTTAGGTTACAAGCTTCATATATGTTATATTATCTATAAAACACAGCGCATCAAACAAACTAGCTGCTTTAACACGTTAACCGTTATTGGTTAAACTAAAGTTAGACATTCAACTCAAATTTGAACTTAATTGTAGCAAGAAATTTGTGGAAATTGCCAACATTACGCAGACCGTGCCTTCATTTACCTCTTATTAAGCACTAATGAAAATCGAGTTAGTGACTGCTGGTCGGTCAGCAGCATTATGAAAGTTCCCCCCGTGTACCACCGGTGGCTCACACGGCGGCTAACGTGTTAAATATAATGCGAGTAAAAATCAAGGCGAGGCTTCAGGATTTATTTTGACCTGTTTCTCTTAATTACCTAATTGAGACAAGGCTATGGTACGCCTCGTATGGCTTGTTTTTCAATTAAACACCTTTATATTAAGAAATTTTTAATATGCAATGTGCTATCGATCTCTTGTATCACCTTTTTTGGAAATAGACGGTTTTGCTTTCTTTTCATTTTATTCTTTTTTTCATGCAGTCCGCGCCGAAGCGTCACGAGTTCACGCGCTGTGGGAGCTGCTCCGAGGTCCAATCTTCTTAATTCATGAGAAGAAGAAGGAGACCAGATGGCCTTCCTGGCGTCTGTGTTGATTTTAGTTCGCTCGAGAGCACTGACAACATTGACTCTTGTAATGAAGCGACTTCTTTGCAAGAAGCCCAAAAGTGCCGGAAGTGAAAGGCAATCTCAGTCATCGAAAATTCAGGCCCTCGTTAAACTTTTATGCAATGAAAACAGATTTTCAGTCCCGCCCAACCAATATTTTTGTCAGTTACATAACCGGCTAAAACGATGCTTCTGTTGTAGTTGCTCAAAAGTTTTTTGCAGGAAAATTAATTTTTTTTTACTTGGAAGCACCGAAACATATTATATGTCTAAAATAGTTACACAACTTTACGTGTGATCTTTCGTTATTTGTTTTGATTTAAATTAGTGCCTATTAATTTCGTGGGTTAAGAGCGAAAGACGAGTGTACGATGCTTCATTTTGTTTCCGTACATTTTTATGCTGTCACTATCAGAGAAACATTTATGAATCATTAACAGAACTTTACTTTTTGCACCGATCATATACGAAACCCAAATACTGTTCACTTCTCCCGTCTTATGTTTTTACTTCCCTGTAATAACATGCATGAAACCAAAAGAGTTTATAAGATCTTCCACATCTGATACATTTAAAAAATACAGGAATAGACTCTTGAAAAGATGTTGCAAGAATGTAAGTACTGGAAAATTTTTGCGCACCAAACGGCCAGACCTTCTGCAACGTCCGCTGGAAAGAGCAGCAATTGCGAAAGAGCGAGAGAGCGACAGAAAGGGAAATTGGATGAGGGGAGTTGCCCCCTAGCGGCCAGAGTGGAGCCTGGCCTGACCCCTCCAGGGTCTGGAAGGGGTCTGACCCCACCGAAGCCTAAATAAGTTGTCCCAATGCGGCTCCAGAAATCAAAGATTTCAAGAGCGGTGCCGTCGTCAAGTGGGAGCTGACGAGGGCAGTGTGGGGAGCCTGCAAAAGAATATGAAAGCTGGAAGTCAGAAAGTCATAAGTTTGAGTTGCAGTACTCGTAATAGTGACTGGCTTAGGCCAAAAGGTTGTCATTCCAGTTTTCCTTAAATTTGAGTTAAAAGAGCCAATTCAAGGATGATTTCGTACCGGGGAAGATACCGTGGTAATACAGTAATAAGGCTGAGTTATTTTTTGTTTTGATTCGCACGTAACTGGGTTGATGAACAAACAACATCTTTGTTTCACCGGTGGAATAAAGATCTGAATTCATGAAGACAAAAATTCACTAAATTGGATTCACAATGACGTACAAAAGTTTTTGCATTGTTTAGAAAAAGACTAGAATTCGTGATTAATCCATCTAATAATTGGTGAATAGTGTCTTAAAAACAAAACGTGCGTTTTCAAAATTGGGCTAAGTTTTTTCAGAAATGAGGATCCTGCATTTTTGGTTTCCTTTTCCTTATTATATGCATTGCTATTTTCCATCTCGTATTTTTTCTTGTCTACCTCCGTTTGTTTTACGAGCATTGGTGGATTTCCAACCGATTGTGTGTGTTGGTGCAGGTTATGTTTGCTAATCACGAATTTTGATACGCTAATCAGTAAATTCGTTTATCAGTACGTTGGTTATAATTTCCATCTTGAGAGAAGAAAATAGCCCGACAGTCCAGCACAAAAAAAATATTAAATATTTTAAACCTCTCCAATACCTTCTTTGATGAATAAAATCAATCAAATTTAAGCCTTATATAGACTAGAATAGAATAGAAAATGGCAACAGGAATGAGCAAGTGAACTATTCTCAGTTTGTCCTCAAGTCTTGTGCCCTAGGACACCAATCAGGCACAGGCATCACAAAAATATTTACAATCATGAATTTTGACACACAAGCACCAGTAATTTCATGTTAACCCAATGTCACTAAATGCAGCCGTTATTTAAAGTGTGGTCTCATGATTTGAACATTTTCTCCGTATTATTAAGTATTATTAAAAATATTAGAACCAAGATCACTTTTTTAAATGCCAATACCAACACTAATATCCGTTAAGGCTTCAACAACGGAGAATGCATAACCCTTAATTGGTCACATTTTTCGTTTGGGTAGCAAGCGTTTACTGCTTGTTACTTAATATTTTTTGTCTAAATACAGCGTAAAAAAGCTGTGATATTTAGGGTGGAAAGCCTCATCCTGTGTCATCAATGTTACCAAAGTACTCTTCAAAATACGTACTGATTGTGGTTTTTAATTTGATGCACTAATTGATCAAATCATTGTGTTATAGAAAAGACTTCACGATGTTTCCGTGGTACGTTTTTTTCTTCCGATTTCCGACACGATACGCGGTTCTCACACAGACCTCGCGACTTTTCTGTGATACATGAGATCATTTCTACACGAAGAAAATCTCATGATCCAGTGAATTTTGAATCTATTTTCATCTTCAAAATCCTGAGTTCTGATATCAAGAGAAGAAGATGAAGAAGAAGAAAAAGAAGAGAGAGAGAGGGAGAGAAACAGAGAGAGCTCCCCTCGAAGATCTGCTTCCTGCACCCTCACGTTGTGCTCCAAGAATAGGTGGTGCGCTTTGTGTGCGCGTCTGCGTGCAGGTGGTGTGCCGTGTGTGTGTGTGTACCTGCGTGCAGGTGGTGTGCCGTGTGTGTGTGTGTGTGTGTGTGCCTGCGTGCAGGTGGTGCGCCGTGTGTGTGTGTCTGGCTTTTGTGAAGGACGGTCTCGTATTAAAAAAGAATGGAAGAAGAAAAATGAAAAAATGTAGTGAAAATGAGAACGAGATCAATGGAAGCGTTTGTTCTCACATGATACTATTATATATCATAGTAATTTACAAATGAAAACTGCCTCGTCAAGCCCTTGAGGCTAATTTTTCATTTAAGACTGAGTACTTTGCTAGGCGAAAGTTTCGTGTCAGTCAGATTAAATGTTTTTCGTTGTTTTCAATGAGATTCGTTTCACTGAATTAACTTTCTTTGAGATTTTTTTCTTTTAGGTCTCTATAAGTCGATTACTGGTCACGCTGCCCTACGTAGGAAAAATTGGATTTGGTTGTTTGTTGAACCACAATATTCGCATGACGATTTATGATACGGACTGCACATTCTGCGTTGGATCGATCACCTAATATTGTAAGATGCAATTTCGAATTCGTTCCTGCGTCCTCTGCATTCAGTTTTACTATTCCTCCATTTTCTAACCTAAAATTACCGCATAAAGTGATAGATAACCAAACCCGTGAAATTCAACGAGTTGAGGCAGCAATTAACAGCGATAAAGTTATCAGAAACAAGAGCAGGTTCTGTTGTCTGGACTCCGTGTGAGGTCTCACATTGCTGCCATCGCAGTTCACTTTGACTGCGACGTGCGCCACCGGTGGCCACGGAGGAGATTTTCATTACGCTGCTGACTAAGCAGTAATCCAAAAGTCAACTTTCTTAAGTACTTAATTAAAGCTAATCAAAGGCACGATCCAGTTAATGTTTGCTACTTTCAAAATTGCTTACTACGTTTGATTTTAAATTTGAGTTGAATGAATGTTGAACTTAACACTTTGTATACTTGTTGGTACAAATCTGTAACACGAGGTTAATTTCTCGCTCACGTGCCGGTATAAATGAACAGCATTTCATTTGTTTCAATACCTTCATTTAAAATCGATAATAACGTATAAGTTAATATATCATAGGGAAACTATACTTATTGCGCGTTTTAGAAAGGATACAATGTAATCAAGCAGTAAAGACAGTTTTTCAATTTTGATGCTTCAAACCCAACCAAACCAACCGTAGTAACCCTGCAAACGTGGCCAAAGTGTTGAGTTTAACCAGTTGCCGCCGCCGCCAGTTGCGTAAGTTGCGATGTGGAGGCATTACCACACCGGTCTGGCACTTCTGTCTTCACCAGCTGCTGTACTTTGGAGTCGTCGACGCGCGGTGTGAGGAAATCTGAGATTGTTTTTATCAACCAATTAGTGATAATCCAAGGTGACGCCATACTTAGGTTGCCGCGTATCACAGTTTTACAACATAAGGCATTTGGTAGCACGCTTTCGAAGTCAGCATTTTCGTTGACTTCCAGCGGCTCATTCAATTAGTGATAATCCAAGGTGACGCCATACTTAGGTTGCTGCGTGCCCAGTTTTATTGCGTAGGCATTTGGTAGAACGCTTTCGAAGTCAGCATTTTTGCTGACTTCTAGCAGCATATCTGTAATAGCTTAGCGTGTACGTTTTTTTTAAAGTGCGTTCGTAGAAAGTTCAAGCAGACTTTCTCACAGGCGTATAGTTGCTAAATGAATTCAATGCCGATTTTATGTGTCCGCTTCAATCACAAATTATAATTACGAGAAAGGTGAAAAATTCCTTGATATTTCTCTACGTAACGTGAGACATGAAATATCTGACGGTTGTACCCGAATATTATGAGTGTGCAACATAAGGCAAAATTTGAGTAACTGTTTACGTTTGATTTGTGCCCGCTTGCCATGGAAATCCGAGGCACGACTAACAAAAACCAGACAGTCGTCTACAAATTTCACATGATAGAACACCAAAATATTATTTTTCTTTATTTTAATGACACCTTAGATACTGTTTATAATGCACCGCATTAACTCGAGATGCATTTGCTATCACGTCGCCAACAGAACACCAATCTGATATCATTCTCTCAGATATCCGTGTATGCAAATTTAAACTTAATAGCATTGGCTAAAAAACATAAGAAAAGCACATTAATATCTCTCTAAATCGACGGCGTCTATATTTTTCGTGTAGTACATAGAAGCGATAAAAATTCATTACTTGAATGATAAAGAGTTTGCGTTTATTGACTGACTCGTCAGATTCAGTCAAGACTGATGCCTTAGAATGCTAAGGAAGTGTATTTTTATTTCCTAGTTTGATTTTATTTCCTTTTGAAGTGTCGCTCTTAATCACTACTGAAGAAACAGTCACACTTCGCTGACGCATACATTTCTTCCTAAACTTAAATTTCTTCCTAAAATTAAAGAAATTTATTTGACTAATGTAAATACATGAGTTACCATGGAAAACATAGAAACGCGGCTCCAAACCGCGATGCCTCAAAGCATGACAAGAACTGTGGCCCATGAATGTGTTCTTTCCTTTTCGCGACAGTCATCTACCCTAAAGTTTGACAAGAACTGTGGCCCATGAATGTGTTCTTTCCTTTTCGCGACAGTCATCTACCCTAAAGTTTGACAATAACTGTGGCCCATGAATGTGTTCTTTCCTTTTCGTGACAGTCATCTACCCTAAAGTTTGACAATAACTGTGGCCCATGAATGTGTTCTTTCCTTTTCGTGACAGTCATCTACCCTAAAGTTTGACAAGAACTGTGGCCCATGAATGTGTTCTTTCCTTTTCGCGACAGTCATCTACCCTAAAGTTTGACAATAACTGTGGCCCATGAATGTGTTCTTTCTTTTTCGTGACAGTCATCTACCCTAAAGTTTGACAAGAACTGTGGCCCATGAATGTGTTCTTTCCTTTTCGTGACAGTCATCTACCCTAAAGTTTGACAATAACTGTGGCCCATGAATGTGTTCTTTCCTTTTCGTGACAGTTATCTACACTAAAGTATGACAATAACTGTGGCCCATGAATGTGTTCTTTCTTTTTCGTGACAGTCATCTACCCTAAAGTTTGACAAGAACTGTGGCCCATGAATGTGTTCTTTCCTTTTCGTGACAGTCATCTACCCTAAAGTTTGACAAGAACTGTGGCCCATGAATGTGTTCTTTCCTTTTCGTGACAGTCATCTACCCTAAAGTTTGACAAGAACTGTGGCCCATGAATGTGTTCTTTCTTTTTCGTGACAGTCATCTACCCTAAAGTTTGACAAGAACTGTGGCCCATGAATGTGTTCTTTCCTTTTCGTGACAGTCATCTACCCTAAAGTTTGACAAGAACTGTGGCCCATGAATGTGTTCTTTCCTTTTCGTGACAGTCATCTACCCTAAAGTTTGACAATAACTGTGGCCCATGAATGTGTTCTTTCTTTTTCGTGACAGTCATCTACCCTAAAGTTTGACAATAACTGTGGCCCATGAATGTGTTCTTTCCTTTTCGTGACAGTCATCTACCCTAAAGTTTGACAATAACTGTGGCCCATGAATGTGTTCTTTCCTTTTCGTGACAGTCATCTACCCTAAAGTTTGACAATAACTGTGGCCCATGAATGTGTTCTTTCTTTTTCGTGACAGTCATCTACCCTAAAGTTTGACAAGAACTGTGGCCCATGAATGTGTTCTTTCCTTTTCGTGACAGTCATCTACCCTAAAGTTTGACAAGAACTGTGGCCCATGAATGTGTTCTTTCCTTTTCGTGACAGTCATCTACACTAAAGTTTGACAATAACTGTGGCCCATGAATGTGTTCTTTCCTTTTCGTGACAGTCATCTACCCTAAAGTTTGACAAGAACTGTGGCCCATGAATGTGTTCTTTCCTTTTCGTGACAGTCATCTACACTAAAGTTTGACAATAACTGTGGCCCATGAATGTGTTCTTTCTTTTTCGTGACAGTCATCTACCCTAAAGTTTGACAATAACTGTGGCCCATGAATGTGTTCTTTCCTTTTCGTGACAGTCATCTACACTAAAGTTTGACAATAACTGTGGCCCATGAATGTGTTCTTTCTTTTTCGTGACAGTCATCTACCCTAAAGTTTGACAATAACTGTGGCCCATGAATGTGTTCTTTCCTTTTCGTGACAGTCATCTACACTAAAGTTTGACAATAACTGTGGCCCATGAATGTGTTCTTTCTTTTTCGTGACAGTCATCTACCCTAAAGTTTGACAATAACTGTGGCCCATGAATGTGTTCTTTCCTTTTCGTGACAGTCATCTACACTAAAGTATGACAAGAACTGCGGCCCATTAATGTGTTTTAGATATTTTATAATCCAAAGATGAGATTTTTGTATGATCTTTATTGGAAATGAATTGTTTTTCTTGTCTCTCGCTCGCGGTTAGCAGCCGCTGCGCCGTCGAGTCCATTTTCAGGTCCCTGCGCAGGGAGCGGCGATGTCGTAAGGGCGGAGCGGGTCCACAAGTTGCGTCACGGTCCGCATTTCATCACGCGCACCTCACACTCCGATGCTCCCTCGTGTTGCGTAAGCGCGCCGGGCCCAATAAGAATGATGAAAAATTATGTATAGTTGATCGTTCAATCCAGATTTGTAGATGAGTGTTTGGCTTCTGTCATACTTCGGATTTACAAGCGAACGTAAATCAAACTAAATATTTACTCAAATTTTACCTTACATATACGGAACTGTGCATCTTATAATATTCGGATACAACCGTCAGACATCTTTTGTCTTACACTACGCAGAGAAATCTGTACCGACATTTCTCGCGTTGTTATTTTTAGGGTTTCTGTGAGCACTTTTCTCCCTAGTTAATGTATGATACTAAATGATGGTTCTTGATAATTTGATAATTAGGATAATTTGATAATTTGGTGCTATGATAGTTCGATAATTAGTATAATATGATAATTAGGAGAATTTCATGATTTGATCATTTTGATAATAAAATTTTTCCAAGCTGTCTTATTATTTGCCTATCTTTTTCGTTTGAATGCACACTAAGGAAATGTTTGATAGCTTTAGTTCATTGGAGTCCAGAGCATTGGCAATTGTCTGAATCGTCGAAAAAAAGTATCTGAATTTGAACATTCTCACAATGATGGATCTTAATTTGGAAATGATCTCAACTTCAAAGTTCTCGTATTCGATTCGTCTCTGGATTTCGACATAGCAATAAGAATAAAATAACTACAACACACATCGTTATCTAAGTTCGTGTATGGGCATTTATTTAGCTACTCCAGAATCCACGGCACGTTGCGCCTCTTAAGCGAGTGACATTAAATAGATGGATTAAAAAATTACTGCTAACTCGCTTTGATGCACCTATAACTATTTAACATTCTTGTGAGCCAGAGTTGAGTCTATGTTAGATCTTCAATTAACGGAAGTTGTGATCTATTTTTTTCGAGTAGGATTGAATTCCATAAAATTATTATCTAAAGCCCATTAGGAAAGCAGCAAGCGTCTCGAGATGTCTTATTTTCGAGCAGGAGCGAGTTCCATAGAATTTTAATACAACGCCCTTTCTGAAAGCGAGTTTTTATTAAAGCCCATCAGTAGAGCGACACGAAGAACCGTTTATATCTAAAAAAAAGTTACACAAGCATCTCGAGATTGATTTTTGAGTAGGATCGAATTCCATAATATTATAATTTAAAGCGCATTAGGAAAGCGGCAAGCACCTCAATACCTTGTCAAGTTGCGATGGCATTACGAGGCCGAGGGGCGAGTGAGTGTGGCGGTCCTGCGATTGCTTAAGGGAACGCGACGCTCCTTTGTGTCTCGCCTTTGTGGGTCCTGAGCGATTATTGCGCGCTCTCTTACCGGCATGTCGTAATGACGCGCATTTTATGCTCACCACACCACTTTGCATTTGACTAAATTCGAGTACTTGTCGCGAGTACATTTTATTTACGAAGTTCCCAGTTCTGACATATGTTGAGGTTAAACGCATTTATAAGCTCCCTCGACTAAAATAATTATTACACTTTTCTTACCAATGTATGCATGCTTTCTTTGGTATACTAGCCTATTTTGAAAATTTTTTTCAAATATCTTATTCTCAGATCATCTGAGACAGTCATATGAGCGGGATAGGCAGGTTCAAACGAGTATTGAAACACACAAGCATTGCATTGAATCAAAGATCAAAATCAAAATCAAAGCATTGAAACAAAGATCTTACCCATTAAAACTAGGGCTACATTGTTTGATTGCCTAAAGCTGTAATTTATTATGCATTTCCCCCGCTGTAATGTCTCCTATAGCATCTTAATAAATAATGCTGATTTATTTCCCCACTAATTGTTCACTAACATTTAACCAGGTTTCTGACAAACCACTGTAACACAACTTCTCTCTCAGGATGCAGGAAATATTCAAGATCTCATCGCTCACACGTGTAACTATCCCCTTTCAAGATGCAGGAAAACTCTAAATTTTATCTCATATTCCTTTCGCTGCATCGCACAAGCGACCGATCCAGCGATCTGGAAGATGCCAGGGTCACAGGAAGGGTAAGCATCCGTGCCTTTTCTGAAGATGATGTCATTCCCGGGGCCCTTTTACGGAGCTCGGCCCATTCATGAATGGAGGGTGTGTCTAAGCTCTCCCTAACACGGTCAGGATGCCGGAGGTTCTACTGACTCTTCTTTCTCGTGGTAATGGGGATACAAAATCAGTTTTTGCCTGCAGAGATGTTGCTTGGTAATATTTTTTATTTTGTCGTGAACATGATTACTTGAGTAAGCTCCGATTTCAAGTCAAAGCATATTATACGGCACTATGTAGTCCGACCACATGTGGAATTTGTTGGGCAACTTTGGTTGCGTATCAAAATATCTTTGGTTATTAAATTTTCAATCAAATACGAAATATCATCAATACCCTGAGTATTCAATGTATAATAACGGTAATTATTCTAGCGCTTTGTGGCTTATGTTACGAGCGATGTCTTCAACTGATTGGATTCAGTTTCCCTGCTCTCCTTCGCTCAGGGGAAACGAGTTCAGTAATTACAGTATACTCAATGAATCGCACTCACAACAAAATATAAAATATCATTCACCAAAGAACTCAGCAAGCAAAAATTGCCTATGTATTTATAACATCATAGAACAAAGCGTAAGTGGAATTTTCTGCACCATCACTATCTCAGTGTCAGTTTAGACACAAGGTGTGTCATTCAATAGAGAGTTGCCAGTACCTTAATGGCTTTAATGATGTTAAGTCGCCAGAAGGGCTTTCCGCTGCCGAGGACAATATTCGAACCAAAATAGCGCCTGAAAATCAGTGAGAAAAAATTATTCAAGCCAGCTCTTACCTTAATTTTTTCTAGTTAAAATGAAAATCATCTGGGGATTCCTCCTAAAGTAAATGTTGTCTCTGCGTAGCTCGCTGAATACGCTCAAAAATCGTCTTGACCATTGCAAAGTTGGTAATGCCCCTGAGTGTTTCAGGATAAGAGCTAACCTGAGTTGCAGAGATATTGGAAGAAAAAAGTATACGAGTAAAGTTATTAGGCTTTATCCTAAACTGCATCAGCTTATGAGATGTATTTACGATTCGATGGGCAATGCCTCATCCGATAACAGCTTCGATATGACGGGAAAAACGGGTCTTCTGACGGTTATTATATTACTAATATCGCAAAGGAAATTGTCAAATCACGGAACCATACTGTGTGCAACGGCCACGGGCTTAGTGTGATTTGTCTTAAAATGAATGCACTGGAGCTAGTGTGTGAAAATTAACTGTAAATTTGACTCTCTGGGGCATGTGTGGGATTAGTACCTGCAGGCGCAGAATTTGAGGAGCATCCCGAGAATGGGCTACTTTACAAGTTGTTGTTGCCATATTCCATTCTATATTCTGTTTTATTAGCTAAGGTCTCAACCTTCTTACTTTCGCCTCTACTTGCTGGCATAATTGCTGAAGGTTTTTAAAGCAAATTGTATTTTCAATAATCGAAATTTTATCCTGGTACTCAGAACCTTTCAACATTCTAATAAATGTCTGCGTCGACGTAAAATTCAGACACATCCTTAGCTCAATTGCTCATAATTTAAAATGATATTCATAGTAAAATGGATGACATTCATTTCAAGTCCAGCATAGTTCATATTGGACTTGGAAATCACTTTAAAATCAGCAAAACATAGCATGCTACTAACTATCCATGAATCATTCATATGACCTTAGAAAGTATTGATATTCACTAGTTGAAGTAGAGTGCTTGCCTGACTTTTTTCCTGGCGTTTTACTAACTTTCCATCAATCATCCATATGACCGTCCAAAATATTGATATTTACTAGTTCAAGTAGAGTGCTTGCCTGGGTTTTTCCTGGCGTTTTATCAGAGTTCGCACGCAGTTTCTTGGCCCGATGTTTACTGGATGAGCCGGAGCGAGGCTGCTGAGCCTCTTATCGATGCCAGCCAGCTGAGCAGAGAAATATTGGCCTTATCTGCGCTGCGCACTGCAGCCTCCCTAGCAGGTGCTTCCTGTGTCCTCACGGCCTGATAGTTCGGTGTCTGCTCCTGATAACCAAACATCCTAGAGCAAAATTTCTCTCAGATCTAAGCTACACTTTCCTAAAGTCACTACAGCTTTTTGGCGTCACGGTGCGGAGCCTACGACACTCGACCTAAATTTCTTTCAGATCTAAGTTATTCATTCTGACTTATATTTTCTATAGCTAAGTTATACTCAGTCCTCACGGCCTGATAGTTCGGCCTTATCTAAGTTATACTTTCAATATCTAAGTTATACTAAGTCCTCACGGCATGATAGTTCGGCCTTATCTAAGTTATACTTTCAATATCTAAGTTATACTCAGTTCTCACTGCCTGATAGTTCGGCCTGATCTTAGTTATACTTTCTATATCTAAGTTATACTCAGTTCTCACGGCCTGATAGTTCGGTCTGAACTTAGTTATACTTTCTATATCTAAGTTATACTCAGTTCTCACAGCCTGATAGTTCGGCCTTATCTAAGTTATACTTTCAATATCTAAGTTATACTCAGTTCTCACGGCCTGATAGTTCGGCCTTATCTAAGTTATACTTTCTATATCTAAGTTATACTCAGTTCTCACGGCCTGATAGTTCGGCCTTATCTAAGTTATACTTTCAATATCTAAGTTATACTCAGTCCTCACGGCCTGATAGTTCGGTCTGATCTTAGTTATACTTTCTATATCTAAGTTATACTCAGTTCTCACGGCCTGATAGTTCGGTCTGAACTTAGTTATACTTTCTATATCTAAGTTATACTCAGTTCTCACGGCCTGATAGTTCGGTCTGAACTTAGTTATACTTTCTATATCTAAGTTTTACTCAGTTCTCACGGCCTGATAGTTCGGTCTGAACTTAGTTATACTTTCTATATCTAAGTTTTACTCAGTTCTCACGGCCTGATAGTTCGGTCTGAACTTAGTTATACTTTCTATATCTAAGTTTTACTCAGTTCTCACGGCCTGATAGTTCGGTCTGAACTTAGTTATACTTTCTATATCTAAGTTTTACTCAGTTCTCACGGCCTGATAGTTCGGCCTTATCACTTAAATAAATCACTTAAAACCACAGGACCAAGTCGTGGTAGCTATTCAAACAGCAAAGGGCATTTTCACGTTCATACATCCCAGTCTAACTTTTTCGCCGGAGCATGCATGTTTTCCGCTGCCTAAGCGATTTAATTACTTGGGTGGCGAAAAACATGCGTGCAGGTGGCGAAAAAGTTAGACTGGGATAATGACGAGTCCGAGGTCGGCTTATGATATGTGATTTTCTACAGTGCTGGGAAATAACACAAGTGTTTTAGATCCAAGTTATTGCCATTAAAAAGATTTTCCCGTCATCTGTTTTGTATTTTACTATCAACTCCAGCGTGACGTAGGACAAGTAACTTTTATTTCTCTTCTAGAAAATTTTTTACTGCTGGTGACAAATTCCCTTGAATTGGTCACGAACTGCTTAATTTCGATACATTAAATTGAAAATGATGTCGCTGCCGTTTCTATCTTTTCTCGACGATTATTGCATTGTGTGGTCATTTTTTGCAACTCAGGCTAGAATTGTCAAGAGTCATCAACTGGTGACTGGGGAAAAACAACCATATCACAATTTCAGGGTAGAAGACTAAATCCCTTCTAAATAAGCAATGACTTCTAAATTTGTAAAATTAGACTAGTTTCAATGGTTTAGTCACTTAACTAACAGTTATATTTAGTGTGTACTGCTCTGCTCACCACACACTACACTGCACGGCGTGCAGGTCACACGGCCTGCTTTCATTACTCCGGTAGTGCCACTCTAGTAAACCTAGTGGGACTTTCCCGTGTGTTGTTTGTGTACCAAACTCCCTTATTTTTTTAGAATCTTATTTCGTTGGAATTATTTTGTTATGGTTCTCTTACTATGTTAAAAGAACCAAAAAAGAATTGTGAGCGTATCTCAAGTTTGAAAAATTGCAATCATTACGATACGCAAATGTCAAAATATCAAAAACTGAACCATTGAAGTTCAAGTCAAGATATGATACTAATTCGAACACATTTCAAGCTCATAATTACAATTAAAACATGACTTGGCCAAGGCTTAAGCATTTCAAATACTTCAAGCATCCAAAGAGAATTGGTTTAGGTTGGATGAAGTCCAGTAAGCCACGGAACAGCAAATTTATGTATTTCACCAAAAAAAATCTGTTCCACTATCAGCCCCGTGATTCCGTTTGTTTAGTTCTTTAAGTCCTAGCAGGTAAAGGCCTAGGCTGGATTCGTCTCATTGTTATAAAAAATAATTTACTTCATACACATGAGCTAGAATGCAGCATTATGTCGATAAATTCATACGGTCTCCTAATATATATATATATATATATATCATCTGATGTCTCTTGAAAGTTTCAAACATTTTCATGTTATGTCTTTACTCCATGAAAGCGTTTTAAGAACATGACGCGATGATGTAGAGCAAGTGTACGCAAACACTAGCATAAACGTTTCATATTTGCAAGCTGGGGTTACATTTCAAAGAAGACGTCAAAGCAAGTCGCAAGCGCCAAGCATTTTAGGCGTCGTGAGCGACGCAGAGGTTGACATTCGTTGCGACGTTGTGGAGAGTTAGGTCGCAGTAGACCAAGAAACAAGGTAGGGTCAAACCAGTATTTTTTTTCGCCGACCATGGGGCAATGCTGACGTTATGACAACGAACCAATCGCAGCGCTCAAATTGCATTTGACAACACTGTTAGCCGCAAATCTGGCACCGCTATTGGCCTTGCGACATGTCGCAATGGTGACTTCATCCAGTGTATCTGAAATGAAGCCGTTTTATTGGCTAGCCGAAGACGAGGAGGTTATTTTCCCCATAGAAATGACCCTACCTTGTTTCCTCTTCCATGCCAACGCACTACCAGTTAGATCAAAGGTTCTTACCCTGGGTTCGATCGAGCCCTAGGGGTTCGGTGAGTCAGTTTCAGGGGTTCGGCGTGGTACAGTTTGTAAACTAATACAGTACATAGTTATATATATGTTTCGAATTTGAAGAAAAAACAAGCAAATTTTATTTTTCCATCTACGAAGGGTTTGACGAGTGCATGCATGGAACTTGTGGGGATCAGTACCTCCAACAAGGTTAAGAACCACTGAGTTAGATCGACGGTATACCATGGTTAGATCGCACTATACCAGCGCAGATCTGGCCCTCACGTCACCTGGCGCTACCTGACTCGTGTTTACAAATTTGTCGGGGCCGCATTCACCGGCAGTTTCATCAGGGCTGTTTACCCGCAGTCCGTCATCAAACACACAGCCCTGTGAAGCTCGCAAAGCTTAATATAGGCCTCAATAAACAGGCGTGTGTACACCCTGCCTTCACTGCAGACAGACGATAAGATGTTTGATGTCCGCTGTTATTTTTCTCGCCCCTGCCTGTAAGCAAAGAAAATATCTGCGAACTTCTGGTCTACGTAGGTGCATACTGGCCGACATACTAACGCTCATGTGCCCGTTTTGAACCCTAAGCATTTACTCTCTGCCTGATCTCAACTGATGAAAGACTGTAGTTCGTTAGGGTGCTGGGTTGTATGGACTTGTTTTTCGCGTTTTCAAATTCCAAGAGATATTGCTGGTATTTTATTGATATAAAAGAAGGTTTATACCCAACGTCATAATACTTAGCAATATGTGCACGTAAGTTTTTCGCATGCAGAAAAGATAAAATAAGTTTTAATGATTTTAGGGGGAAAAAGTTCTGTCTAAAACATTTCTTGGGGAGGAAAGGGACCAGATTTTTCCTTGTATTTTCATCAGCAGGAATGATCAAGTTCAACGTTATAATTCTACTGTTAAATTTCTTGGTGTCGTGCTTTCTTGATTTGTGAAATTTCACGACTCAATTTAAAAACCTTCACTGGCACGCTATCGACTCCCGGAAAATTAATAAATTCAAGTGTTTTCGAGTTTAAGCAACAAACTTGAAACAATCGTAATATTTCTAGTAATAGTACGATGAACATTCCACCTAACTTTGAACGAAATGATCGTACTGCTGTGATTGATACAAGCTACCCAGTATAACTTTTTTACCACCTTCATTCATGTTTTTCGCCGCCTAAGTGATTTAATCGCTTGGGTGGCGAAAAACATGCATGCATGTGGCGAAAAAGTTAGACTGGGTATGTACACCTGAACTCCTCCAGTGCGTGCAATCGTGCTTCCTTTTCCCTTCCGTCCGTTACACATGACTAGTGCGTGTTGAGCTGCCAGGCTAAGGTTATAGTGTCACAAAGTTTCATTGGAATTTTTACTTAAAATTATGATTCGGTGAATTATTCCGGAACGCTGCATTTCTTCAAAGGCTAGGGTGAAAGATCGTGAAAACAACACCTTTCATTTGACACTTTTCGGATTAAATATAGCTGAAGGACACTGTATCCACAAGTAGCTGATCAAATTGACTGAATTATTATTATCTCAAACTACATACTGTTGCTTTTCATTGAACCTTTAATTAATTCTAACGCCGCTGATCTAATGTCTGTATCAGTTCAAACGTAATTTGCAAATGAATACAAAATATGATACAATGAGTTATTGGGGCAAATAGCTTTTTAGAAAGGAAAATTAAAAGTGAAATGTGATCATCTTGGAATCATAATTAGCAAGTAAATGAACCAATCAGCGGTCGGGGTCTGCGCGTGCAGGGCCAATCTCCAGCGAGGACATTGCATCACGTGATCGTGTGACAGTTGAAGCCTCAATCGCTTCATGATTGCCCATAGAACATAAAAATGACAGACCAACAATAATTGCAGCTCATGAGCAGCAATAAAACCAAACATGGGGCGCGTCGAAGGCTTCACGAGCTGCTTAGAATTATGAAGGAGCTCATGAAGTTGCTATAGCGTAGAAACTGCCCCATTAGTGTCAAACTGGCTCACAATGTTGCAATACAGAATGGATCCACTCATCCAGGGAATTTCAAAGTTAATTACAGTCCACCAGTCGGGTTTAGAGTGCCTCATAATTGCTCCATGAGTACCGAACCAACCGGCTAACGATGGGACAATACAGAAGGAGCATACGAATGAGTCTCGATACTAATTTTGGTGTTACAGTGATCGCTTTGAAACCTCACAATTTTGTCCCTTGAGAAGGAAACGGGCGAGTTAGCAATGAAGCAACAGAAGAAAACCGCAAAGCGTTACGTTTCCGTGTGCACGAGAGGTCGTCTAGAATTGCTCGCAGACTCGCACATGGCCTGCCACCTGCCGCCATTCCTTGGAAACTCCACAAACGGATTCATTGTTCTCAACCACCACTCAGAAATGCTGCGCCTTCAGAGTCCCCTCGCGTTTCGTTCGCTCCAAACATCAATGAGCTCTTTCTTGCGCCGGAACTGTAACGGGCTTCTTCTCTTCAATTTTTTCTTGTGGCTTGTGGAAATTCCAGTTTTTTCCACCAGGCTAAGGTCCTTTGGGATGGCCGTTAATGTTTAGGAAGATTACTTGCTGATGCTGAAATAGATGACAGTTATTTCAAACATATTTTTTTTCTGACATAATTTGATCCTTACAATTTTTTTCTCGTTTCATGCTGGCGGGGAAAAATTAATTTGTCGAATTTTGAAAGAAAACAGAAAATTTGGCTTGCACAAGACTATTTTACCAGAAGTGTAGTGAAAGCAAATAAAATTATTTACTAAAAATTAGATCGATGAGTAACAGCATGCAAATTTCCACTGATTTTTTCTGGTTTGCTGATCAAAGGTCTCATTATATTGAATTTGTAACATTTTTAAAATTTGCGAATGTCAAAAAACATCGAGATTTCTGATAAACGTTCTGACAGAACAGTTATGGCACGTTATAACATCAAGAATCCTTCGCTTGTAATTATACATATTGATCAATACGATGCGGAACTACTTATTCCCCGTAAAAAGTGATGGACGTAATAAATATTTCCAAGCCATAGTAAATTTACGTGATATTTTTCTAACCCCACATGTCTGGGTTCTGGCATTTAATAAGAAATTGAACCAATCATTATATTTATCGAATTTTTTATATATACTATACGCTAGAGAATCGAATTTATGTTAGTATTGGTCTGCTACTCTAGGCATACGCTTACTTACTAAAATGCACTCAAATACAAAGATCGATCCTTGAGTGCCTCCAATATAACTCGAAACACACATACAAACATGAGCTCTTTCACTGAAGCATAGCGCACACACTCGACATTCTCCATACGAGAATAGCAAGCCGCTCGAAACAGCTACAACAATGGGCAGTCCATCCGCTCATCAGTGCATCTTCTACTGAGCCTCAAAGACTGAATAAAATTACCGAAGGACACTTGAAGAAGACCTGCGCCTCAGAACAATAGAGTTTGGACAGGGACAAAGCGCCAGGCAGCAAGACACGAGACAGACACGCACAGGACAATACAGACGTGGAACAGACAAGGCAGTTCTTAGGTAACTCCTTGGCACCGGACATCTGTATGGCCATACACCAATGACGAGATTAACCTCGAACCACAGGCACAAAAAGGAGCACAAACAGCACAGGTGATGGTCAATGGAAACAATCTTACAAGCTGAGAGTGAGGGAGAGATCCATTGTCTTGTCTCCGTAGTTTCCGGACAGGATTAGGTGCTGAATGTCGAGGTATTCGCTCGAAATTGAGGAACGCTGCTACAAAGTATTTATGAAACTCTATTTTGTTACCAGTGCTGTTGAACAAACTCTTGAATAACATTGAGTTCTTTCAAACACGTGAATGTACTCATGAAGCTGTTCATATGTGGGAGGAAGTCGAATTGCTTTGGTGTTGTTGATTGCTCAACTGATCACAAAACGGAAATTTGTCTCAGAGATGAGCGTGTCCCCTGGCATTGGAGGAGCAAACTTCACAGAGCGGATCATTTTTGCAAGAAGTAGATGTGTTGATTGGGTGCAAATATTTCGGTGTCCATTTTGTAGATTTGTTCAAAGTTCTAGCTACATTATAATGTAAATGAAACGTTCATTGTTCTCTTATTCTCGGTAATTATCTTTTTTCCTTCATATTGATGCAGACATCTTTGCTCATACAAATAGAACGAACATGGTGATAATGTTGCAAATGACAAAAACAAACATTAACGCATATTTAACGTATGCATTTTATAACGAATGAATTTAGTCTGGTTCTGAATATTAGGAGAACGCAACTTGCGGCGCAGCTAAACAAAAGCGCCTCAAAATTGAATGTTGAATGAAGAAAACATTACCGGCTCGATGACACACCCCTGGTCACTTACCGAATTTTCATTATGGGGCTGCCCCATCAGCTGTTACAGTTGTAAATTTTAATGTTTACCTATTGGAAAGTAAATGAAGGCACTTTCAATATAATGTTTGCCATTTTCAGTGTTAAATACGTAAATTAACTTTAATTAAAGATGGATTATGAACTTCAGTTTTACTCGTCTCAGTTACCGTGCAAAATTTATCAAATCGGGAAAACTGAGTAAGACTTATTGGCCTGATGATGTCCACCAGAGCTAAAATTCAAAATTCGTGTCATGGAACTCTATAGTGAACAGGTAAACTTTAAAAAAAGTAAATCATGTGATTTTATTGACATTTGTCACATGTGTAGCTTCAGTTCAATTTCAGTTACACTTTCCTTACGCAATTCCTAATTATTTTTGTCAAGTCGATAATTGTCAATAAATTGGCTCATTTCTAAAGATAGTATTGAAAAGCTTAACTACTCTCTTTCTTAACCGCTATATTTCGAAGGTCTAAGAGAATGAGACGCCGCATGGTTCAGCGTACTGTCAAAGGTCGCGAGACGATAGCTTGCATTGTGTCCGAAAAACACCGTAATCGCTAATTAATGTGAAAGTTATTGTGAATTCTTCTTTGCCGAATAAATATGTGAGCTTTCTCATATAATTTATGTTCTACACACATGGACTTCAATTTTTGCCCAAAAAAAAAATTATAAGAGTTCCATAGACACAAATGACGGTTTAATTTATCAGTTTCTCACATTTTCAAGTCTTCCATCAAAAGTTGCATATAGACCCAGTTATAGAATTTCGAATTTGGAAAAAAATTTTTTTTCATATTTCTGAGCTCTTATTAAAGGAGTCCTACAACAATGAGTCAATTGAAATGCGTTTGTAAAGAATTCTTGTCAGTTCGATCAAAAGTTCAAGTAGTTGAGCAGATGCATGATATAGGAGTGCCTCCTAGGAATTTAATTGGCAATATGGACCGCAAAGACTTTAAGTCGTAACAGTATTTGTTTCGCATTTATTAAATGACGAGAAAATGAATACAAGTTTGGTGTACAAATAAAACAACTTATGATTTTGATGATGAGTAAATGATGTCCCTACAATGAGGGAGTAAAACCCGTAGAGTTTTCCCGCACCGGAAGTTATTTCTTGTCTTAGGTAATGGCTTTGTCGTTCAGATTCGTTTACACAGAGGTTGAAGAGGCGATAAGCTTCATACAGTGTAAAATATGTTTATTGCTTTATACTAAACAATTCTTAGGTTCACACTCACAAGAAATTATTTAAACTTGGAACCCCCGCTGTCTTTTCCATAGGGGATTAATAATTCCCTCATATCGTTCTTCTGGACTAAATGCTTCGTTGAAAAATTCACACCACCCAATTGCATTTTAGAAGCGATAATCGACACTATATTTCTCCGTCGGGAAAAATAACTTGATTGTTATGGGTAAAGAACATTGTGAACATTGAATACCAAAGTCGGCTGTCGTTAAAGCCTCTTTTCCTCGGCACCGAGCGACTCCATGACACGTGATAATGCTCACCACACTCTGCATTCTGGACGTATGGTTCATTACTGCCCGCTGTATGAGTGAGAGTCACCTGTTCTGGGGTCGATAAACTCGCTCAAAGTAAGCATTACATTAATTTCATTGGCAGGTGTTTGGTGTGAGTGTCATGGCTCATAAATGATTCAGAACTTCATCAGTAGCCAGCTATCGATTGGGGTTCTTGGGAGTAATTCCTTGTATTGGTTCCTACTAAATATTCAATTTCATATCATGGGGTGAATTTGCTACTGATTTATAAGGGACGAACATGCATATATACAGCTAAAGTAAATTAAATTGGGTGATACTTAAAAAAGAAAGTCATGAATTGAATTTTTAAATTATTTTTTTGGAATATGTTTTTGATTACTGCCAGTGGGCACGTAGGAGGATATCTTACTCTTCCACAAAATTGGAGATAAAGAAAAGAGGGAATTCAAGCTACAAGCCTCTGGTCTGCCCCGCTTGTCCCAACGCCATGCAGTTCAGCAGCAGCTTTTCCTTTTTATTATAAACTTAACTGTTAGCATTTCGCTTGTTCAATATGAAAGGCATCCGTAATTTTCTTATAGAAGTGCCAGCAAAATTAAGCTTAGGAATTTGCAGTCTTTTGTATTTCAAATATTTATGTACGGCGTAAGGGTCCCTCACACATACACTTGCAAGCTGCAGTGTACGCCTTTCCTCAACGAGAGAATGCAAACATGAAAATATGACTGGAAATTTATATTTTGTCGCTCAAATTGCAGTGTTATATGCTGAAAAAGGCATTTTCTTAGCTGATAACGTATATTAATTACCATTAATTTAATTTCCATGTTCAAACTGGAACGTTAGCTCATGAGAATGTACAAATATTTAATGAAATTCACCGAGCGTGGGGAAAGTCTTCCGAATAAATCTAGAGCAACTTCATTTCACTTTGTTCTGTATTGCGCAATTCATATGACTTTTTCATGGTGTGACACAGAAAAGAAAAAAATAAGTCAAGCTTCGCCTCCAACGCCGCCCAAATTGTAGGTCAGCGTAGCCTTGTTAGGCAGTTGACGCTCCGTCCTAACGAAGTACTAATAAATCTCTCACGAGACCAACTTTGGCAGCAGAGCTGAGAATAATTTCACGGTTAACGAAAGGAGATCTTCAAATGGGACTGTAAAATTAGATATTTTAATGACTACACTCTCGTTAAACTTGACCACTGAAACTAAAAGCTCTGTGGAAAAAGAACCGCGTCGAATTGAACACAGGCTGCAAACTTTAGTGCTTTTCTAAAGTGCCAACCTGGCACATCGCGAGAAACAGCTATGCACCTAAAATGCAGCTATTGTTTGAAATATTCCAAGTTTCGCCGGACGGATGGTCTTTCTAAAGGATTACATAACTGGAACATTTAAAACCAGTTACTCTTTGTACAAAGAACAGACGCTCTCTTATCAATTGACTAGTGAGCACAGGTCTGACTGAAGAAGACCAGTGTATATCACAGCTTCTTGACATTAAGGAATGTCTGTAATCTTGTAGTATTTTCCTGTTCGTAAGTAACTCACGTCTAAACTAAGCGATGCGTTAACTTTCAGGTGTTCATCTCTCACCGCTGTGGTTGTAAGAGCCCGGTTGTGAAACATTCAATGGCGTCATACTTGCATCACTGATGATGGAAGCCCTGTCTGTACGAACACTTACACACATCCACGTTCAGTGTAGCGTGATTCACAGGTGACGTGATCACATGACATTTCTCTTACTTTCTACATTGCAATTGCATCCTGTTGAAGAGGTTGTATGCTGATACGCTTATCGAACGACGTTATCTTGCCAGAATGCACCGTCTGCATTCAATAGGTTAAAAGGGCCGAGTGTTCTCTGACGTTAGAGGAAATATACAAGTTATAAATTTTCGTTGGTCAAGAGATAGCTCTGAAATTCTGATCTTAAGCTTGTAGTTGACGTGCACCTATTGATAATCAGCAATAATTTTTCCCTGGATAGAATGATATCTGTTTTAGAGAGGGTTGTTACATGCAAAAGGAATCGCATTTCAGATCAGACCTGAAGAGTTTTTAGTTATTCTTCACCTTATTTTTTGCAACACCTTGCTCTGATAGGTAAACGCTTCAATTAATGCTTATGAAGCGTGAAGGTTGTGAATTCTTGTATTAAATCGAAGCTTACGCAAAGTTTGTTTAATATTAACGGTCGCATGAATGTGAGCTACGGTTTTAATACGATCGATGCAGTGTAACTTTATCTACTTACTGATTCTTTACTAAATAATGGCTACTCAGTAGCTGTGTAAACGCTGTTTACTCACTAGTTCTATTAAGCACTCTCTTTTAACTGGTTTAAATCAATACTGTCTATTGGTAGGTTCTATTCAACACTGTCTGCTCACTGGTTCTAGTATGCGCTGTGTAATAATTATTTTTAAAACAATATTGTCTACTCACTGGTTCTATTCAACACAGAAAAGAGTAATTCGACGTTACTTTACAATTGTATTAATTTTATTTCATTCATTAGTCACTCACTACGTAGTGCTGCGCAGACATATGATTAGAAAGGACGTTGTACTTCCCCCCTTGTGTAGGAAAAACGCGAATTTAACTGCAAGAGCGGAAAAAAATTCAGCACGTTATTGGACGTGGCACCGACATTGGATTAATTTAAAAGACTTCCGCGGTTTTAACAGCCTGCCGTCTATGGTCAAATGACTTTAACAAAAGTTTGAGATTTATTGAGCAAAAGAATTACAACAAACTTCTACCGTATTATCACTCTATCCTACTTGAGTGGTCTCCTGAAGTCATTATTCAGCATGAAATGAAGCTGCACTGCTTGCTGAAATTCGTACTGTTTCAAGGCAGTAATCCGAAAAATCTCTTAAAAGGAACCCATTAGTATGGGGCAATTACGTAAATTATACGTCCGGGTCTTGGGACGCATCCCAAAAGAAAAAAACGAAGGCTGCGCATTTGGTACTTCCGTGCATTAATGACTTGCCGTGGGTAATTTCTAGGGTATTTAGTGACGGATTTTACCAGGAAAATGGCTGGGACTGCCTCACAGGCGCAAGTGACGGCGGTAGGCTCGCAATTTAGGATAATGCGACGGACGCAAACTGACCGAGTGACCCGAAATCTTTCCTCGAAACGCTTTACGGATACCATCTCAGGCCCTTGCCAGATCCTGTCGATGTCATGGTCATTTTGCATGTTTTTGTTGTAGAAGGACCCTTAGGTGGTAGACTATTCGTTCCTAAAATTTTATGGCGCTACGACAATAATTCCCCCCCTCCCGGGGGGGGGTGAAGGGACCAAAATATTTCAATTTTCCCGATTTTGACCCCATATAAAAAGAGAACAAATGGGAAATGGAAAAAAGCCGAACGAGCGTTTGTTAGAAATGTTCCAAGGATTCTAAAACTGCATTTGTTTTTGTTCTAGCATCAAAACTGAAGGAGGAGTCCCATTTTGAAGTATCGATATCAATGAAAAGCACCCAAATTTTTTTAACTTTTTCATGATTTTGACCCCATATATAAAGAGAACAAATAGGAAATGGAAAAAAAGCCGAACGTGAGTGTGTTAGAAATGTTTCAGGGATTCTAAAACTGCATTTTTTTTTGTTCTAGCATCAAAACTGAAGGAGGAGTCCCATTTTGAAATATCAATATTAGTGAAATATCAATACCTAAAAACCAATATGTCAAATTTTTGCAAAATCTAAGGCCTGAATCAAAAAAATGAATAGAATCAATTGTGTTTCTTTTCAAAGGTTACATATCATAGTCAAATTTCATAAGAATCAGACTGAAAATAAAAAAAATCATTTTGTTGAAAAAAAATGATAATTTTTTATTTTTTTTTTTTTTTTGAAATCACAATTCACACTTCGAATATTAAGTTATGTATGGAAATTATCAAAATAAAAATTAAAACTGCATTCAATTACATCAATTGTTCATTATATTACACTTCAACACAAAATTTTATTTTTTGCTTATACCCAACACTTTGAATTTTCAACATTCATCCTGGGACTAGTTCTCGAGTTTTGATGCTAGAACAAATCCAAAGACAGTTTTAGAATCCTTGAAGCATTTCTAACAAACGCTCGTTCGTTTTTTTTCAAATTCGAATTCTTTGAAAAAATATATAGCTCTAAACCCAAAAAATTGTTGCTGATTTTTGAAATTTTAAAAATTTTTGAAAAAATAGAAAAAATGTGAATTTGAAAAAAAACTGAACGAGCGTTTGTTAGAAATGTTCCAAGGGTTCTAAAACTGTCTTTGTTTTTGTTCTAGCATCAAAACTGAAGGAGGAGTCATAATCTGAAATTTCAATAAAAATATACCAAAAACACATTTTTCGTCAAAAAAAAAAAAAGTAAGGCCTAAATCGAAAAAATGACAGGAGTAAAAAAGGTTTACTTTTACAAAATACATATACTGGCCAACTTTCAAACGAATCGGACGGAAAAAGTTGAAAGAGTGAGATGGTCTCCTTACTCAACACCTGCTACGCGCGTCATGGAGACAGCACGTTCACCATATTTCTGTCAAAGATTTTCTTTGGCATATCTTGCCATAATTATTTTTTATAGTTCAGTTTATTGCTGGACGATATTCTCAGACAGAAATCATTGGAACAAGGTACAGAATATTTGCGCAGCGCCGTCTTGGCTTGCTCAGTTTCGCGTCGGATCTGCCCTCTGAAAATTTTGGCTGAGTTGCTGAAGCTATTTCTGATTCGCTGCGCTGACTGCTTGTGATTCGAGTTATGTTATTCAATTGTTATTGGAGAACATGATTTGGATCGCATTTCTTCCGCCACAGGTATCGATACTGAGCCATGGTCACTCATGATGGACTGGGGCACCTGATTCCAGAGAAAAAAGAAATAAAATTATGATATTGTCCAGAAAAGGTTCAATTATTGCGAGAAGTACGTCTTCAAAATTACGTCATGACTAACAGCTTGAAAACATAAGATTTTTGTAAAGTCAGAGTAATTTTCTGGGTAATCAAATAGTTTAAATTTTTTCTTAGGAATTTATATCTTTTTCGTTTATTATTCGTTTTGAAATGGAAGAAGAAATCTCTGTGCTACTTTTAAGACTTCTTCAAACAATGCAGACCTAGTTTTCAAAAATTTTCATTCCTCCTTGCTTTAAAAAGGCTTCCATTCTTTATAAGACGCACGGCTTCATCACTGCCTTCGTATGCTTGTCCTAGCCAAAGCAGGTCATGAACAGAGAAAGTATTTAGTACCAATTCGCTCTCCTCTTAAATTACCCGTTTTTTTTTTGCTTCATTTAGCTGAAATTTAGTTATGTTTATTACCTGTAATTCAGTCATTTACCTGAAAGTTAGAGAGCCTTGCTGCAGAGGCTGTAGAGTGTCAGTACTTGGTTCCTTTCTGACTGGAAAGCAGCAACACCGCCGTGATTATTTCTTTGTACGAGCATATACAGAAACAGACTCGTGTCTTCTACTGCATATTAAAATTTTGAATTAGGTGCCGTATGCTGGTGACATTTGAATGACAACCACCCTAGAATTGTGAAACAAAACTTGCAAGGAATCTAACAGTTCTGCCTCTTATTCACCCGAAGTAGTTAATCATAGTTTACGTGTCATCAACGATATTTTTATGAGCTCTCATTTCTACCCAAAACTATGCTGGCAAAAATATCTTCAGATTTTTCGATTTTTGCTCATAGTCCTCACATTTTCTCTCCTTGAATGATAACTTTTGCACGTCACAGTAAATGAAAAATATATATTTTCCCCACCATAGGCCATCATTTCACGGCCAATGCACAGGTCACCCATGAAAATTCGTGAAGTGTTTCAAATATCAGTTAATAGGAAAAGTTTAATCCTAATTCTTAGCGATTGCCTATAACAAACATTCATTCATAACCTCATAATTTGAGGGTAGGCAAACCACACTCGTTAACTTGAAGGCCACGGGACTTTGGTCACGCTAAAAAACCTAAGAGTTTAGTCCCGGAGGCTCCCTCATTTGCGTTCACAAATTAAAACGAATGCGCCACAAAATATTCATTTCCGGCTGGCCTGTCATTTGCGGGCAGGCGGCCTGACGCAGAAGAGAAATTATTGGGGCCCTTCTCTAACACGTTGACTGAGATGTATTGAACTGAAGTTAAATATCAAACTCAAATTTAAAGTCAAAAGTTGTTAAAAACTCATAAATATCAAACATTAACTGGGTATATTAAACACTATTAAATTTAAAAGATTCTTAGAAAATGTTCAAACAGCACATCGATGGATCGTTTTGCAGCTGGAAAAGCTTAAACGCGACCCACCGATGGGTCGTATCACAAGTTAAATGTTAGGCATCTGCAGACCTCGAGTTGTCTACCGCGAGCCCGTGGCCAGACACACACAAAAGCCTGGCTCTTGCGGTGTGCCAGGGCCCAGGTAGGAAGCTTTTGTCCTTGCTCGCATTAGAGGCGAGTCTGGCAGAGCCTCAATTAGTGCGGGAAGTCTGGAGGCAAATTTCCCGTGGTGCATTCAAGCGTTTGGGTGCGGCAGATTTGCATTCTTGAAGCCCTTCACCGTAAGGAAGGTCTTTCTTTCCTGACCACTGAAGCACACGGAAGAGTTCCGGTTATGTGTGGCGGAGCACATGGAAGAATTAAAAATGTTCAGCGTATCGTTATGGACAGCATGAGAAGCCGCTTGATGAAAGGTGCTTCTGAATCTTTTCAATGCGTAATTGAGACTTTTCTTGGGATTTTAGGACGCGCGTTTCTTTAAATCTGCTTCACCAGAATATTTTCTATCAAAGTACTTTTTAAAAATAGTTCACTGAAATAGTTCCTATCATTCTAAGGGTAAAAAATTTATAAGCTTGAATAAAAGAATGTAACTTTAGATTCATAGGTGACATAAAATGCGTATGCTTGGATGCAAAAAATAATACATTTATAGAACATGGTATTTTTAGGAATGTTGTTTTTTCCTGATGTGTTCGTTATAAGGTCGAAATTGATGTAACAAAGAGTTAGAAGATGTTCTGAGCAATAGACATGCAATTCTACTGTAATTTAACTATAAGCAGAAGCAAGCAATCACGCAAACAATCCATGGTCTGCTCCACATTACTGTCCGATTAGAATTTATTATGTGAAGAATTTCGGCTCACTACGCCACCATCGAATTAACGCGGCATCGAACCAAAACCTTTTTCTTACTCGTCAAGGAGTTCCGGTTGGGGAAAACCAGTGCCCGTCATTCCACACGATTCGTCGTCTTCTAGGATATTTCAAATGCTCTATTTGGTTGTCAAAATTTCTTCAATTAGGTAGAATTTGATCGTACTGTTCTTTTCACGCAAATGAAACAAAAAAAATTATTTGAATCAGGCTTGTATTCACGTTGTAAATGAAGAAACTACAGCTGGGTACAGTATCACTCAGCCAGTTACTATATTCGACGTTAAAGCATATTAGTTTTTAAAAATCGGCGAGAAGCATACAAAAAATTGGTTTTATATTAATGGTGAGAATTAGAATGAACAGATTAGTCAGCAGACAAATATTTGCTCAATTCCGAACATGTTCATTTGTTCAATTTTTACTCGAGATAAACCGCTGCGTTCGTCGATCAAATCTAGGCCGAACCTCCGTAGAGCGTTGTTCAGGACGTTCCTTTTGCATTGATGTACGTTTTCTTGAACTAAAGAATACGCTCCCGTATTTGAATACGTATGTGTTTCCATATGTGGGACTAATTTTCGTGAAAGTTCTGCTGTGATAAACTATGTATTAATCGATACATAAAGATGTGAACCAAGGGATTAACGAATTTACAAGCCAGAAAAGAACGAATCGGTCTTCAGTTGGTCTTCCTCAAGTAACACGTTGACTGCGATGGGCTAAACCTGACGTTTAGTATTCAACTCAGATTTAAATTCAAAAGTTGTTAGCAATTTTATAAATACCAAACATTTACCTGATCGATTAAATACCATTAATTTTAAAATATTGATAAATTTTTTCAAACGACCCATCGATGAGTCGTTTCGCAGCAGGAAGAACTCAAGCACGACCCATCGATGGGTCGTATCGTAAGCAACATGTTAAACTCTGACGTGAAATTTATATCCCGGTCAGCCCACTGCCAAAACATGCAGGACAAGCGTGGAGTGACGTCATTAGCAGATTTACTTAATATTTAGCGTAAAATTTACATCCCGGTCAGCCCACTGCCAAAACATGCAGGACAAGCGTGGAGTGACGTCAGTAGCAGATTTACTTAATATTTAGCGTAAAATTTACATTCCAGTCAGCCCACTGCCAAAACATGCAGGACAAGCGTGGAGTGACGTCATTAGCAGATTTACTTAATATTTAGCGTAAAATTTACATCCCGGTCAGCCCACTGCCAAAACATGCAGGACAAGCAGTGGAGTGACGTCAGTAGCAGGCTTTCTTAAAATTTAGCGTAAAATTTACATTCCAGTCAGCCCACTGCCAAAACATGCAGGACAAGCGTGGAGTGACGTCAGTAGCAGGCTTCCTTAAAATTTAGCGTAAAATTTACATTCCGGTCAGCCCACTGCTAAAACACGCATTACAAGCAGTGGAGTGACGTCAGTAGCAGGCTTTGTTAAAATTTAGCGTAAAATTTACATTCCGGTCAGCCCACTGCTAAAACACGCATTACAAGCAGTGGAGTGACGTCAGTAGCAGGCTTTGTTAAAATTTAGCGTAAAATTTACATTCCGGTAAGCCCACTGCTAAAACACGCATTACAAGCAGTGGAGTGACGTCAGTAGCAGGCTTACTAAAAATTTGACGTAAATTTACATTCCGGTCAGCCCACTGCCAAAACACGCATTACAAGCAGTCGAGTGACGTCAGTAGCAGGCTTATGTGTTTGCACTTGCCTTCACCATTGATTGTTTGAGCGAAATAAATAAGCGAGGAGGTCCCGTGTTGGCCAGATGGCGCCTCGCGCGTCCGCCAGGTGGCTCCCTCGTGGCTAACTCAATTAATGCAATCGCACATGTATGTGTGATACTGAACACGATCTGGTGCACTTGGAGGATCAGGCTTATGTATTATGCATTCTTGCTGCACTTGTGTGCTTGCCCGAGGACTTTCGTGTAATACGAGAACGAGTGTCTCGCTCAAGGCTTGCTCGTTGCCAAGTCTATAGATTTGATGTGTACAAAACGCGGAAGAAAGAAAGAAAGAAAAACATAAAGAAAGTGAGAAAAAGTTTATTTCCAAAAAATTTGATACATGAAATGAATTACAACACGTTGGTCTCTGAACAATTCTTAATATAAAGGCCCTTAATTGATACACTGAACTTGTTCAAACTTATTGACTGCGGGTGCAGACCTTTTCTCCTGCATGAGTAAGCAATATTCGGTATCTTCCTAATACTCGTATGGTAGAACACAGTTTATTACCAAATTCAATTGGGAGAAGAATTTGAATTTCTCTTACTGTGAGTTTTGAAATAAAATTATTTCTATGAACGGAGAGGGAAGAGTCAATACTGAAACCTTATGAAATCTCTTTTCCATTTTTTACTAAGATTCTGACAGCAAATTCAAATAAGAAAACTTTTATAAGTTTTTATCGAGCTCTTTAAATTTTACCTAAAGGTTAGTGCCTGTACATATTTCCAGAAAAAAACTCTCGTATTCTTTATAACTAAAGAAAAGCTCAGTAAATCTTATGCTAATATTCGAGAAGTACATAAAATGTCTTTTAAGATAAAATGCACGCTGACCGACAACTGTTGATTTAAATGTCAAATTTTATATTGAGCCGTGTGAACCTTGCACGGTAACATCCTTTGAAACTACTAGATACTGAATTAGCATATATTTATAGATCTAAATTTTTTTCGCTCTATCCATGAGCCAAACAAAAATAAAGATAATTACTTCATTCGTGCATCTTCAGATTGCTTAAATCATTATTCAGCATCAGCAAAATCAGCCGAACGTTTCGCTACGAGAACAGATCGTAAGTGAAATAAAAAACGTACCTGGAGAATATTTCATCCTTATACCTCATGAACACTTGAAGCATTATTCAGCTTCAGCAAAATCAGTCCAAGGTTTCGCTACGAGTACAGAACGTTAGTGAAATGATAAAACGTACCTAGTACGTATCCGTATACCTTCATAACGCTTAAAGCATTGTTCAGCTTCAGCAAAATTAATCAAAGGTTTCGCTACTAGAATAGAACGTAAAAGGAATAAAAAGAACGTAACTGTGGCTGGAGAAAACGACTCTGTGGTGTGACCGCCTCAACGTTCTGCATGACGAACGTCCCTGAGTCGTTAAAGCGCGTTTGCGTTGGTCTGCTTGAAGGCTTTCCTCTGGTTTGTTGACAAATTTTATGAGCTATCTTGGTCAAGTTGCGGTCTCGCTTAGCCTTCGAGTTTTTCACGTGTTTCCGAAGCGGATTCTTCTCAAGACTGGTTGCATTAAAGAGCGTGGAATGGAATGCCATTGAATGAATTTAGAGTGAGCTCTCTTTGGTTTTGAAAAGGTTGATAGCGTGGGAATTTTTGCGTGAAAATAAAATATTCACTGCCATTGCTGGTTCCTGTTCATTCTTTTCATTACTGTCAAATGCCCATGCCAGCAAAAGTAGGTCGGGAGTCACTGTATGTGTGCCATTACATGTAAATTTTGTGTCACTAAATGAATAACGGCGAAAGTAGGTCGTGAGTCACGAGATGCATGCCTACAAAAGTAGGATATGTTTCACTAGCTTCAGAGTAGCAAAAGTAGGTTGTGGGTCAGTAACAGCAGAAGTTGGTTATGTTTCACTAAGTGTACGCAAAAGTAGGTCATATCTCGGTAAATGCATGAGTCAATAGTTGCCTACCTACAAAAGTAGCTTATGCTTCACTAGATGCACAAATGAAAGTGTCGATTGTGTCAGTAGATGCCTACCTACAAAAGTAGGTTATGCTTCACTAGATGCACAAATGCAAGTGTCGGTTGTGTCAGTAGATGCCTACCTACAACAGTAGGTTATGTTTCACTAGATGCACAAATGCAAGAGTCGGTTGTGTCAGTAGATGCCTACCTACAACAGTAGGTTATGTTTCACTAGATGCACAAATGCAAGAGTCGGCTGTGTGTCAGTAGATGCCTACCTACAACAGTACGTTATGTTTCACTAGATGCACAAATGCAAGAGTCGGCTGTGTGCCAGTAGATGCCTACCTACAACAGTAGGTTATGTTTCACTAGATGCACAAATGCAAGAGTCGGCTGTGTGTCAGTAGATGCCTACCTACAAAAGTAGGCTATGCTTCACTAGATTCAGAACAGCAAAAGTTGGTTGTGTGCCAGCAGACACAAGGCAGGCAGGAGTCGGAGCAGCACACGGCTCCAAGAGACAACAAAGCCGCGCCATGTGTTGCCGCAGCTGCTGCAGCTGCTGGCGTCCTGGCTTCCAGGTGCTACTGGTCTGCAACTGCCAAAGTAACAGCTGCCCAAAACCTTTTCCAACTAATCAATAAAGAAATCAATGAGAAATATCCATGTGCTTTGTTTTAAAATCATAATTGGTTAACGTTTGTTAGTGTTAACCCCCGATTAGGTTACCTCATGCAGGTTTTGAAAGTTAATGTCACTGAACAAAAGCAATACTCATTCGTTTGTTATACCATCTACCTCAAAGGAATGAATTTGAAACGGGGTGATCTGCATAAACTCCAGGTTCCATTTCGGTAAACAGAGAAAGCATCAACAAATAATATTACTCCCTACACCTTGTTGTGCTTGTCTTCGTAAAATAAATCTGAAAGTCACAATCGATGATAGCTTATCTTATCGAAGAGCGTCTCTCGTAACGTTTATTTTGCTTTAGATTGCCGTATTTCCGTAAGTTTTGGTCCTTGTATTATTTCACGGCTCTAATTGCTTGCAATTGTCTGGCTCTCATGTGAATTTTTTCTCTAAGTATTCATGCCCAGATTGCGCTTCAAAACCATTTTAACGCTACCCATGCCTGTCATCATTTTGGAGTTCTTCACTTTGCTACAACCTAAACGCGAAAAACTCATGCTCAATTTCAATGAGCTGAAGGAAATAATACACTAATGCAGTGAGCTTTGGCCGCAAATTTATTCAGTAATATTTTTGCATTAATTTGTTAGGCATAAATTTATATATATGGTAAAAAATTTCATGGATGGCAAATGTTGATAGAATTTTTTGGTGAATTTCGTAAAGTGTCAGTACATATGTTATGAAATTTTCATTTGACGTTTACACAGTAGTATTTTCGCATTAATTTTTAGGCTTATATTTATATTTTTTGGCAAGATAATCAGTATCTCTTACAACGTTAATACTTATGAACTTAATAACTCCGAAGAAGACAACATTTAGCTGTTACTTTTCGGCCGTGCGTGTAAACTAGTCGACACACAACACCCGCAGGAGACAACACCGGGTCGTTTTCTATCGCAAGCCGGGGGAGGAGGGCGGTCGTTGCGTCACGTAGTTTTCTTCCGGTGCAGGCAGACTTTCGTTTTCTGCTGCGAGGCCTGTTGCTTCTGTCGCCTTACCCGGGATCGCCTGAGCAGACGGAGGGCAGCAACAGCTGCTGAGCCTCGCCGCAGCAGCTGCATGATATAAGCCGTTCAACAGATGTACGCAGCAACAGATGCACAACACAGCGCATGACACCTGCACCGTCAGGCCTATGACGTGAGCGGGACAAGGAAAACCGCCGAAAATGTCGTGTAATGACAAAGTTGACGTACTTTACTCGTATTTTATAGACGTAGTGCCCTACTCTAAAATTCGGCAAAATCGATTATGACTAATTGAATGCGTGAATTTTTTTTCTGTAGCTCATCTTCTGCTTCAGGAGCCTGACAAGGATTCATTGAGAGTGAAAAAGTTTACATTCCGTATTCTCATAGAACCAACTACTTTTAAGCTTATATCTTGAAGAAAAACTCCAAAGTATTACAGAAACACAACACTTCTACCGTAAACGCAGTATTTATGCAAGTATTCATCCAGAAGAATCAATATACCCTATGCAAAGCATAACACTCTCCTTTTCACTGCCCTTTTCCTCATCGATATTTCTATTGAGCAAAAGGTGTTGTTCTGCACTATGTCACATGGTTAGCGAATACTGATCAGCACTAAAATATTTGCGCTGTGTAAGAACGCAACATGTGTTTTTGCCATCTGTAGGCCAGTAGAACTGAGTCCTCTAGCAGTTTCGAGTTTCCCTCCTTCACACACACAAACACACACAGATACACACACACAGATGCACACACGCAAGCACACACACAGACAAGGCCAATCTTTCCGCAGCTGTGGAACGGGGCCGGTGCGTGCGGTACCCGCGTCCAAATATTTTACAAATAAGGACCCCGCCAAAATTTGGGCATCTCTCACCAGCTGCAGCCCTTGCGGGAGACAGTTATCCGCTGTGTTGGATTGCGTAATGAGGTGTCTATATGGATAGCGCAGCTGTAGTGCCCTAAACGTAAGGATTTTCAGTTATACAATGGCATTGATTTTGTCTCTCATTTTGTGGATTTTGACTGGTGCACGAATATGAGATCAACTTAAATGACGTTTGAATTAAAATCATATACGCTGCCAAAGGAACTGCTAGGATTTTTCATGTCAATAATTATTTTAAATTCCGGTTCAAAATCGGCTATTAATTTCGTCATGTAGCTAAAGTGCGTTAGCCAAAGAAACGCAAGATCAAAAAACGTAAAAGATCTTTAACTGTATAGATTTATTACAAATTTTAAAACTGATGTTTCAATAAATTGTCCAAAAACAACAGACACAGGCATTGGTAAATTAATAGTCTCATCTACTAGTGAATTTCTATCAATAGGAGACTGGATGGTAACCTTCCAACAGCCAGTCGTGCGTAACTTTTTGCGAGCGAGCAGCATACTCGTCGGCTGGGTTTGTTTACTCTTTTTATGAGCAATGAGCTCAAGTTGACCGAGGGCAGTAAATCGGGATGAAGCGCCAGCATGCGATGAACTCAACCTCAGTCCTGTTTTTGCTGGGTGCTATCGGGTGCCTAGAAAAAAAGATAGAAAGAAAAAAAACAGTTTATTTCCAATGAAGTTGATATATGAAATGTATAACATTGTGTTTAAAATATTTTAACATTAAGATTCTAAGTTGATATTTTAATGAAGTCAATACATGAAATGTATAACATTGAGTTTTAAAATATGTTGATATTAAGATCCTTGGTTGATATTCACACATGGGTGTCGTAATACTCGTGTAAAATGCCCTAGAAGTCACAAAACTTATTTGGGCCCACAGGTAGCTATACTCAAATTTGACCATTGTACTAGACGTAAGAGATAATCTACTTCTGTATCGCTTGTGGTAAATGAATTTTTTTTTTAATTTTTTAAATTGCAACGCCGTCGAAAGCGGCGACGCCGAAAAGACTCTTTCAATAACGAGCAATGACTTACGGCCCGATACTGAGCCTATCTCTGTGATATTTAGCCGCGTTGGTAAAAATGTAAATTTTGGGCTATATGTTATCGCGAGTTTTTCTCTCGCAAGTGATCCGCCTGTGATATCTCAATGTGAATTCAATCTCTAAAAATTTTTCTTCTTTGTTTTTGGCACTGAATCGAATCGGGAGAGACTCGCGATCCAGGATGCTGGTTATTATAAAAAGATTAGATAGCGTCGAAGAATGAGAAATAACTCATTAAGCTTAGGTGGAGTGAAAAATAATCGAAATGCCACACAACATTAACAAATATTTTATACTTTAACTCGAGTAAGAGAACATTTGAAGCTGTTCCATCACAGCTCTTCTCAGTCAACGATAAATCGCGTATCACTTAGCAGATGTGATACAAACATTGCAAACAGAGCGATGGCACTATTGTGGCTATTCATCAAGAATAATTAGGCCCGGCACAAAGAACTTATGGAAATATACCGCATCCAAATCTACTTGCGCAGGTGTGGCTGAACACTCGACGCCGACTGGTGTGGAATTTAAAGTAAGTTTTCTAATTATTATTACGGGGAGCACCGAGATTGTTGTTTATTCTGATTTACGAGTTAACTGTGATTGTTAATCATTATTCGGGAATGAAATGAGCTTGTAAATTATTGTGAAGAAATAATATGAGACATATTGAAATTTTCAAGTAAGTCTTAAATTGTAGATTTCTATTCACGATTCTGATGAAGTCTCAAACGGAAAGTATTATTTTAATGAAAATTAGTAGTTTTTATCGTTGTGGCGAAAATAATGAAAATAACCGAGGGTCGTCATGCGCATTTGATATGAACTGTGTTATTTTTCGCTGAAACGAGATTAAAAAATTATGACTGTATTTCGAAATGCTGATAACACCAATAAGCTTGAAACCTCGTTCATGCTCACACAAATTGATATTATTTTGCTACATATGAAGAATCACGACACTATCAAGGCTTTCACCGACCATTATAAAAAGTTTTGATCGCCATGAATAATTATTGGTTCGTATGGACTGCAGTTATATTCGCGAATTATTCGACTCCGAGTGTTTGGCTTCACCTTTCGAATTATTTTGAATAGGGTACAACAATTTTTACAACTTATATTCCTTCTAGCCATGGTTTTGGAACTCGAAATAACACACACACAAGCACATGCCAAATATAAACACACAGACATACACACCCAAATGGACGTATACACACACACACACACTAACACATGTTAAAAATAAAACACAGACACACATATAGACGTACACACACACAAACACATGCCACATTTAAAAACACAGACACACACACATATGGACATACTCAAGCACGCAAAAAAAACATGCCCCACACACGCACACATAATCACACACACACGTAATGCATGTGTGAGACGCACTTTATCTCACATGTCCTTCGATCGCGCGATGTTATTGATAGCTCTACTCTGCCTGCAGTGCTCCCGGCGGCCGCGCGCTTCTGGCCGAGCGGAAGCCAGAGCCTGGGCATCGAGGTAGAAATGTCAATTATCTTGCAACAGCTGCTCAGAGAGATTACCGTAACAGCTGCTGTATCAGTTTGTAGCTGTGTGCTTGTCAATTGTGACACTACGTAGATCAGTAGGTATCGTTTAGTGTTGTGGCTCAATTGACGAGTAGCAGATTTTCTACTTTTACTCTCATGTTGAAAAGTTATCGCTGAGGGTAAATGTAGGATTTATCATCCACATTGTCTGATATAATGCATACAAAATCCTTCTAATTGAATACTGAAATAACAGCAATATACAATTTAAATGAATGAATTAAAGTTCAATTGATAAATATATTTGTTAAACAATTACAGCTCATTAAAACTCAATTCATTTTATTTCACGCAACCTCTTTTACCTAAGAAAAATGGCTTAAATTGGTTTTCAAATCTTTGTTCAACTGTTGAATTCTTTATCGGAGATGTTTTGAAATATCACTGGCAACATCAGATGTTGGAACAACTGCCCCTGTTGCGACAAATAAATACTACAAATACAGTAGCGGCAAATGTGATAGGAGCAGTGGAGAGCGGAAACAAATACTGTCATTAAAATTGGAGAAGCAGGAGCAGATAGAGCGCTGTTAACAAATTATTAAATAAAAAGGATGGCTGCCATAGAGCTGAAACAACGCTAGCAAAAAATGAAACAGTAACAGCAACAACTGGAACAGTTCCAGTTGCAACTGTATCAGCACTTTAGCAGCAGCTGTAGCAGCACTAGCAGCAGCTGGAGCAGCACTAGCAGCAGCTGGAGCACCAGCAGCACCAGCAGCAGCTGGAGCAGGACTAGCAGCAGCTGTAGCAGCACCAGCAGCAGCACCAGCAACACCAGCAGCACCAGCAGCAGCTGGAGCAGCACCACGTGCCCCAGTACCCCTCGCCAGTAACGGTCACACCAGCTGTTCCATCCTCCATCACCTGCGCGCTATTGTGTCCCTCAAAATTCTCATAACATATTCTCATAGAAAACAAAAGACGAGCAGCATCGGTCGATAAGTTGGCAGATCGAGTAGCCTTCTGGCGTGCACGAGTGTCCGGCGTTGCTCAATAAAAACATCATCCAGAACGTGACTTTAACAATTTTGTTTAAATGATACTCTACCGCAGTGCAGAATATTTGCTCCATTTTAAATTCAATTCGCATGTGAATATTTGAGTGCCAGAAGTGAGGGTTAATATGTGAATAAGATTTACCTTATTACAAACACGCTGACGATGCGCGAGAATTAGAAGTGAGTTTTAGTTTTTTAAATTTGAAGAGCTGCCTAAAAAGCAAGCCGTTCACGTCGTTATTCTGGCGTTCTGGCAACTGTTGAATGACCTCGACGATCTGAATGACTAATTCATTAAATTAGTACGAACTAATACGTACAAATCACGTTGATTCGGCTCTCGTTATATTTACCAAAAAATAAAAAAATAAATCATGAAAACTTTTCATCATTTGTTGTTTTTTACGACAAATTCCTTGAATCAAATTACGGACAAGAACTCTAGCCACAACTCAATGACGAATCATTTGAGTTATTTGAATCATTGAATCATTTTCGAAAGAGTCTCACGCAATTTGATGTTCTCTTTCCTTGTGATGAAAAATTTCAGACTATCGGGCATAAATAAAGTTTCATTATACGAAATGTGTCGGTGAAGCCAGTCTATCTTAGTAGCAACTCTTAATGTGAACAAGCCTATCGTCATGAGATATTTATTGGAAGCCTAACTGCGTGAGGGGAAAGTCATCCATAGAGTACGCTGAAATTTGCAGACAAGGTAGAAAGAAAAAGCATCAATGACCAAACGGTCTTCCCTCCCGCTATATGAGTTGATCTCTAGCTCGGTAGCTGATTTCTGACGTGGTAACTGAGTTTTCGTACGATAACTGACTTTTCGTTTGATAACTGAATTTTCGTACGATAACTAACTTTTCATATGATAACTAACTTTTCATACGATAACTAACTTTTCGTACGATAACTGACTTTTCATACGATAACTGAATTCTCGTACGATATACGACCCCTGGTTCAATAGTAAACTTTTCTTACAATTGCTGACATCTCGCACGATACCCTAATTTCTGCCTTCTGGTAGGATAGTTGCTTTTTCCCCCGTCATATTGATCTTAATTTTAATTTTGCAGGGAAAATCTAAGCGTTAAAGTATCCCTAAGCACTGAAGTACATCTAAGTACTACCAAGCACACATCACGCTAGGACAGTACTGTAACAGCGGTTGGCGTTACATTTAGCGCGCTCTCAGCTTGGAATTACATGTTTTCCAGTTCACACTACAGTTCACACCACAGTTTTCAATTATCTCATCAGTCCAAAACCTGTGATGCAACGCCCGCATGTGCGAGACCCGTAAAGTTGCCAGTAAATAAGTTGCCAGTAAGTTTCACTCGATGCGGGGTCCTCACATTCCAATCTGCTCATGTGCCAAAGTTCCATGGCTGCCCCATGCCACATCTGCGACCTTCCGACCACACAACCCCGCTTTCTGGCCCGTAGTTCCCCCCCCCCACCGACATGTACCCCTTCCTCTCCGCCTTTTCATTCATCCGGACGAGTGGCGTACGCTTTGCTCACCTGCTCTTCCGTCCGTTCGTCCGTCTGTCCGTTCGTCCTTCCGACCCATGCGTCCGTCCATCCAGATGGTCTACGCTAACGGTTCTTCCGTCTGTTCGTGTCCGTCGTAGCTTATAATTCCCTACATCTGGTCATCGGCGCAGCGGACATCCTTTGGAAACCGTCGTTCATGCCGATGATTAACAGGCATTTCAATTTCTAAGACCACGTTTCTCCATAGAAGCATAAATGTCCATCTTGAATTTACTCGTCGCATGTTAATTATTCTCGCGTTGCTTGTATGTCCTACTTTTAAACACTTATGATGATTTCCATGAGTAGGCCACGTCCCCTAGCTGTGAAAACAATGGTGCTCTCAAAAATATAATTTCAATGTTAACTTAAGATAAAGATCTCTTCAAGAGGTTAAGCTATTTTTCCGACGTATTAACACGTTAACTGGGATGGGTTTAACTTAAGTTCGATATGCAATTCAAATTTAATGTCAATTGTGGTTATCAGCTTTGAAAATAGCAAACATTAACTGGATTTAATAAAAAAAATGAGTTAGTGACTGCAGGTGGGTTAGCAGCACAATGAAAATCACCTATGTGACCACCGGTGGGTCACTTCACAGAAAATGTGTTAATCACTATCGATCATCAATTTTCAAACGAGCTCGCAAAACAGAATTTCTCCGAAAACAGCTCATGGAACCCTTCTTTCCTTGAGGGGCGCCAAAATTCAATCGTAAACAGGAGCCAAAAAAATTCAATTTGTTGGGAACACACACAACTGATTCAGGTCTCCACAGTAGTACCCTGTCATCTCTCGACCGTGAACAAAGAATCGTAGGCGGGATGCGAGATGATAGGTGTAATTTTGGTGATCTCGTGACCGCAATCACATCAGATAGGTTTCGTTTTTGCCCAGAGCTGGAGTTGTAGCCCCAAATTGTCACCTAACGTAAAAGACAACCTGAAATGATCGACAAAATTGATATTATCGGGCATCTGCGGCCGGGGCGTGAATAACGAAGTCCTGCAAGTTGATTTGCTCTCGTCGCAGCGTCCACTTAATTCTACTGACGCACTTTTTTGTCGATCAGCTAAGTTAAAACTCTCTCTTAATGGTTTTAGATTCAATAATTCTATAAAAAAAAAATTTGACCCACCATATGGCAATTACATGATTGTTTTAAATTCAATAATTCTATAGAGAAAAAATTGACGTACCATGTGGGAATTACATGATCATTTTGAAGACACGAAGTTGTGAAATTTAGGTAGCAACGGCATTGATGTTGTCTTGATGACACCAATGTGTCGAAAACTAGTGATCTGCAGTCCATATGGACTGACTCGTGGATGTGATAACCTTACTTCCCAATATACCAGGGCAGTCAATTCCCCTTTTATCATTGCAATCAAAATAGCAAAAAATCCAGAAAGAAAAGCTGTTGTGCATCATAATTCGGCGTTAATTATACAAATGCATATGTATACCTATTTATATGTACACCTATTCATGCAATTTTTTTAAGTTTTGTGACAACTGAAGACTTTTAAGCAGACAAAAGCTCTATTCCAACACTTATGGGTCTTTAATGAATTTAAGTATAAATTCTTCCAAACAGAGCCAGCCATAACCTAACTTGACTTAACCTAATCTATTCTAATCATCCTAGCTATACCTAAATTAATTTATGAAAACTTTTCCATCACTGGAACTTCTTTGCAAGAAATCTTTAAGTTTATTCTCTGAAAATTTTTGTTGAGAACGTTTTCCGTCGTGCAGAATTTTATTCTTCGTCTGCCTTCCTCATTTTAAACTGAAAAATATAATGAAATCGTTTTAGGAATAAAATGCTGAAAATGGAAACAAATCGGGCGAATCATTTTTATACAAATCAGTTGTGAAACATTAGGGCATTAAAAAAAATCCGGTGGGTTTCTAATGTTGCAGTATAAGGATGAAAGAAATGTATGCGAATACATTCAAAATATAGGCCACAAAGCCCAATTTCTCTGAAACAGCCCCTGAAGCCCTTCTTTCCTTGAGGGGCAATAAAATACAATCGTGAAAAGGAGCCGTGAAGAATTTAATTTGCACCGAAATCACACACAGGTGATTCAGGCGTCTATCACTTAATCACCCTGTCATCCATCTCTCGTCCGTGAACGAAGAATCAGATGTCGCGCTCAATTTCCTTTCAAGTCTTATACGAAATGAAGCCTAAAATGCCGCTCATTAAACAAAACTACCCGAATTTGTCAACGAGTTTCAGTGAAATGAAAGCATGATTCTCGGACTTACGGTTTGATTTTTTCTCGTCGCAGCTTTTATTTAATTATATTGACGTGCTTTGTGAGATATCTTTCATTGGGCTTGGCTATATAAGACTGCAAATGCAATAAGTTGGCAGAAGTTGCTGTCTAAAAAATAACTGTTTAGCTGCACCGTTTTTATAACGTTCGATTTTAATACTGAAGTTTATCTGCCCAAGATGCAGTTTATGGAGATTCAAGTTCAAAACATGTAGGCAAAAACATCTTTGAATGTGCGAACAAAGTAAATATGGTTTCTTGCCGCACTCTGACGTCACAGATGAGTCACGGTGACGCCTTAACAAATTTACACTCTGGAAATCAAAACTCTTAGCTATGATCTCGTTGAAATTATTACACCAATGTTAAAATTTGAATTCGAACTCGCTTCCTTATTTTCTGTTCCTTTTTTTCCTCGATAATGGTACAGCAATGTACAAATTGATGAAGCGCCAAATGTTTTATTTTTCATAAAATATTTATTCGTGAAACCTGTACGATATTCATTTGTCATGGAAAAAGTCATGATAAAACATTGCACATAAGGAACTGAACGTCTTGGGCTACATGAGCCCAAGTGCTGCAACAATAACACTTCAGACTATGATAATAAATGTAGTGTAACTTATAAATGAGCGGCTGGGACTGGTTGCTGCAACAATAACACTTCAGACTATGATAATAAATGTACTGTAAGTTATAAATGAGCGGCCGAGCGGTTCCGGTGGGGCTGACGAGCCAGGTGCTGTGCTGCCGGTCCCTCAGGTGGCCTGTGGAGGACGCGGAGCTGTGGGGAGCTTCCGTGCGGGTGTGGGGCTTCTGTCCGCTGCAGCCGATGTTGTGATGTTGCAAGCCTCGTGTGAAATGTTGCTTCTTAATCCACATTAGCCGATGTTGTGATGTTGCAAACCTCGTGTGAAATGTTGCTTCTTGATCCACATTAGCCAATGTTGTGATGTTGCAAACCTCGTGCGAAATGTTGCTTCTTAGTCCATATCAGCCGATGTTGTGATGTGGCAAACTTGTCGTGAAATGTTACTTCTTAGCAACTACCTTATTGAAGTGAAACTGCAAACCTGGAGTGAAATGTTACTTCTTAGCGACTACCTTATTGAAGTGAAACTGCAAACCTGGAGTGAAATGTTACTTCTCAGCGACTACCTTATTGAAGTGAAACTGCAAACCTGGAGTGAAATGTTACTTCTTAGCGACTACCTTATTGAAGTGAAACTGCAAACCTGGAGTGAAATGTTACTTCTTAGCGACTACCTTATTGAAGTGAAACTGCAAACTTGTCGTGAAATGTTACTTCTTAGCAACTACCTTATTGAAGTGAAACTGCAAACCTGGAGTGAAATGTTACTTCTTAAGGCGTGTGAGACGTCTTTCTGATATGATATTGCAAACCTATTTCGAATGTGAAATATTACTTCTCAATGACTTGTGAGACGTCTTTTTGACTTGTGAAGCATTTCGTTACTTGTGTCATGTGAAACTTCATGTGATGTTTTTGTGATGTGTGAAACTTCACATTACTTCATTTTGTGTTATAACACTTCATGTGATGTCTTTGTGATGTGTGAAACTTCACATTACTTCATTTTGTGTTACAACACTTCATGTGATGTCTTTGTGATGTGTGAAACTTCACATTACTTCATTTTGTGTTACAACACTTCATGTGATGTCTTTGTGATGTGTGAAACTTCACATTACATCATTTTGGGTTACAACACTTCATGTGATGTCTTTGTGATGTGTGAAACTTCACATTACTTCATTTTGTGTTACAACACTTCATGTGATGTCTTTGTGATGTGTGAAACTTCACATTACTTCATTTTTTGTTACAACACTTCATGTGATGTCTTTGTGATGTGTGAAACTTCACATTACTTCATTTTGTGTTATAACACTTCATGTGATGTCTTTGTGATGTGTGAAACTTCACATTACTTCATTTTGTGTTACAACACTTCATGTGATGTCTTTATGATCTATGAAACTTCACATTACTTCATTTTGTGTTACAACACTTCATGTGATGTCTTTATGATGTGTGAAACTTCACATTACTTCATTTTGTGTTACAACACTTCATGTGATGTCTTTATGATGTGTGAAACTTCACATTACTTCATTTTGTGTTACAATACTTCATGTGATGTCTTTATGATCTATGAAACTTCACATTACTTCATTTTGTGTTACAACACTTCATGTGATGTCTTTATGATCTATGAAACTTCACATTACTTCATTTTGTGTTACAACACTTCATGTGATGTCTTTATGATCTATGAAACTTCACATTACTTCATTTTGTGTTACAACACTTCATGCGATGCGTTTATGATGTGTTCAGTATAACTCCATATTACTTCATGATGGTGTGGGAAACTTTATGAGAAGTCCTTATGATATGTAAAATTTCATTTAACTTCATTATGACTCGTAGCATTATGACCTGTAAGCCTTCATTTCATTATAATTAGTGAAGCTTAGTATTATATCATAGTTTCAAATCTGGCTTACGAAAGGTTTTTATCTAAACAATAATGACATCACATTCCTAGTTTCCAAATCAAAGCATTTTATCCACTGAAGCATGTAAAACGTTATCAATAATCACCCTTCCTCGAATAATTTGATGCTTTCAATGCAAATCGCTCTCGACTCACAGTCAGTGAAAAATTCTCTTCTAGAAAATGAGTACGCAAATTTCTATGGATATTGAAGTTTGTTGAAAAAGCATAATCACCATTGTTTCTTCAGCCACAGTAAATAAATGAACACTTTTATTGTTGCAGTGTTGATGTAATACACATGCCTCATCTTGTGCTGTCTCATTTCTATGGTAATATAATAAATGGCTGAATTAATAAATCTTGAAGCAAAATGCTCTATTGAAGTAATGCTCTCCTGAGGGAAACCCTTCGTTCTCCTCCACTAGAAGTCCGAGATTGTGGAGGGTAATCATTACTATTGCACAGGGTGGGGCAAATCAAATGTCCGCGATAGAAAACTTCAGGCATCGCCTTCAACAGTGCATCGCTACAGATGGGTGCCATCTTCCTGATGCCATCTTCAAAAAGTGAGCACAGAAACGGCTCTGTATACTGGTTCGAATAAAACATCAAAAAATTCTGTACGTATTGTTTTACTTTTGCTAACAACCTTTCAAAACGCGGGCATTTGATTCGTCCCACCCTGTACATCGTGATGGAGATGCTCCAGTGCTCACTCGAGTACATTTCTATTTCATTCCTCAATCATTTAGACATGTTGAAGATGTTCGAAATAGGTCGTCATTCTCCGAAAAACTGCGGATGTGCGTAAAGGAATTGTTAAGTCCAAGCCGCTGGCAGGGTTATCGTTATTGTAGTCTTGTTTTCACGCAAAATTAACGTGATCATGAATTGACAGTTCGGTTATTGATCCATTAACAAAAGATAGCTTTATTCTTTCATTTGATAGTTATTCCCCTTTAAGAAAAGTTCATCGCTCGGAGAGATATACTTGACTCTTTGAATAAAAAAGATTTATCACTTGGAGTAATACACTCGAACAACATTTGTTGCTCTTCAAGCGTACGCTCGTACGTGAGAGTTGGCCGTGATCTGTTTTGTGCGTGAGCCTCGAGTTGCTGGTTCCGGTGCTGCAATAACCAGCCGGTGTTTCAACCCGGAACTCAATACATATGTGTATAACTGCATATATATATTCATAGACCTAAATTGACGTTTCCTGGATATATATCCATAAAGCAGTATATTATGAATAACTTCCTAAAGTTATGCTGCGTATTGCTACAGAGTTTTTGTGGTAGACACGGGATAGTGAACCAAAGTAAATAATCTTGTTCCTGGCACAGGAATGTGCTCACCACGCATTGGAAAGTCTCCAGAATGCATAAACGCGTTACACAGTCTTTAGAATGCGACCAATGAAACGAACACGTTGTACAGCCTCTAAAATATCATGTACGTGTTGAGCAGCCTCTAGAATGTGGTGAACGCGTTGGACACCCTCTAGAATGCGACTAACGCGTTACCCAGCCTCTAGAATGCGGCAAACGCATTACCTAGCCTCTAGAATGCGACAAACGCGTTACTCAGGCTTTAGAATGCGACAGACACGTTGAACAGCTTCTAGAGTACGAAAAACACGTTACCCAGCCTCTAGAATGCGACAGACACATTGCCCAGCTTCTAGAATGCGACAGACACGTTACTCAGGCTTTAGAATGCGACAGACACGTTGGACTGCTTCTAGAGTACGACCAACACGTTACCCAGCCTCTAGAATGCGACAGACACGTTGCCCAGCTTCTAGAATGCGAAAAATACGTTCCCTAGCTTCTAGAATGTGACCGACACGTTACCCAGTTTCTAGAATGCGACAAATACGATCTCCAGCCTCTTGAATGCGACAGACACGTTGGACAGCCGCGTGCCGGCGCAGGCTTGCAATTTTGAGAGCAATTGTAAGTGAGGGAAGAGAGATGAGGGAGAGGGAGGGAGAGGGGCAAGTGAGGTGCCGGATTTACAAGTAAATAAAAGAGGGCGCCTCGCAGGGAGCGCCCTCGGTAGGGGATCAGCGCCCCTTGGGAGCCCTGCAGCGCCCCTCGCCATATTGGCTGCAGCTGTTCAAAGCTGCTGCCACTGTCTTGCGCCAGCTGTCTTCATTATTGCTGCGGCTATAGCGGCTCATGCCAATGCTGACGTAGTTATTGCTGTTGCTAGTACAGCTGCAGCTGTGTTTTAACAACGACGAACTTCTTAATTGCGATATTGCTCCAGCTTTGTTTTTACAAAGGCGAGGTCTTTAATTGCGATGTTCCGAAATATGAGCCATCATCCCCCAAGATAATTTAACATTATGCTCGTTTTACCCTTTTTAAAACGTTCCGCAGTTCAGAAGCAGTATGGTTTAAAGTTCTCTTATGAATTGAATATAGTGTTCTATCAAAAAATCTGGTAAAATCATTTTCTCTCTCCTTCTAACATCAGACAAAATAAAAAACTAGACAACTTGTGGGATTCAGGAAAACTTCCTCGAGTCTAAAATTTCTTCAAGCTCTTAAAATTATTCGGAAACTTGAGTTATGTTTTGCATTTTTATAAGTATATAACGAAACATAAATTTTCGATCTGTTTGCATAAAGCTCGCTGCAGTTCACTCTTATGCTCGACCTCCCCTCGAACCTTCAGGTCTAATGACATCGCAAAATCAAATAAAAATTTTAAATCTCACAGATGTTTCATTTAACCATTAAAGTTATTTAAGGAGCTGGAACTCACAAGCAGCATCATGCTGAATGCAGGAAGCGGAAATCTCTTCATGTATTAGTTTAGGGCTCAATGTGATATGCTTTGCATTTATACTTGCGCTCACAGTGAGAAAAAGGGCTTAATACGCTCACGGTATAACAAAATAGATGTCAATACTGCCATTGTAAACAAAGTCAGTTTGCTTCTATGAAACAAAGCGTGTTACCCTACTTTCGTTTTCACTCCTGACCTTATTTAAATATAAGAGCAAATTTTGCTGGTTCAGGTGTTTTAGCAGACTGTGCTATTTTCCACGAGACGTGGTGTGAGAGACAAAGATAGATGACGGCTGTAGCAATAATATTGTATTTCTTAAATTAAGCTCACTTCGAGCGCAATGCATAAAAAGACACGAGAGGGCTTTGATACAGCCTTATACATCTTCTTTGTCTTATGTACGTGATATTAGCATGACTGATTGAATAAAGGTTAAATATTGAATAAAGGTGAAACATGAACCAACTCCCTGTACTCCTGGTGATGCTAAAACTTGACCAGCATACTTGTGTGTACAAGTCGATCACTTTCCTATTTTTGCATTATCTCGCACAAAAATATTAATGCCACTTACAATGGAACGTGCTTCCAATTGCGAGTTTCATCCATTAATAAAAATTGGATGTTGATTTTCACTGCACTTGATTGCACGACGTTACAGAGCCAAGAGCTAAAATTCGAACAAGACCAATCCCTCACAAAATTCTCTCGGACTCCGAAGGCTTGAAATACTTTGCTCAATTTTGTCTATTAAATGAAAATTTAGAGTAAATTGCTCACTGTTATTTTATTTAACATTCACGAAACTGAGTCATAAATTTGGAACTATTTTATAAGTTTTCCCTCTATGTATATGCTACTCTTTGGACTTTAATGGGGTTTGATGAAAACCTTTCTCGAACTTCAGGATTGTTTAGTATTTATGACGAAATTAAAAGTACTGGAATGTTAAGTTATGTCAAGTTACCCGAACTCATCAGTTACACACACATCACCCTGAATCTTTCATAGCTTCATAGAAGCGCCGCACAGGCAAGGGCTGCATAATTGAGACGTGGATCTTAACTTCAAGTCCGGCAGTAAATCGTCATGTGCGCTCTACTGCCAAAGCTTCGCCCACACAGCACCGCTATACATCTGCCTCCCTCACGCAGCTGCTGCGCCTCTTTGTTGTTGTTGCTGCTTGCTGTGTCTTCCACACACACACACACGAGCCCTGCTACATCTGCTCCCCTCGTCTGCGCTGCACAGCTGCGTCTGCACGTGGTCGGCACCTGCACCAACACAGCGCCGGCCACACGGCCCAACTCACGCACCGGAGTTGCTAGTTCACTGCTAGCATATGAGGCTCTCAGAATCATACGGTACTAAGCGCCGCTTTTTTTAAATACGTCAGAATACGGCATTAAGGTTTGGCGGCTTAGAAGCCATCGCATCTCAGCAACTTATAGAGGCATTGGACATTTTGTAGCTATCTTCCTGTACCTACGATTAACTATCCACACAAAGGAAAATTTGGGGATGACAGCGGTTTGCATAACTCATTTTTGCTAGGTGTATTTGGCGCTTGTTATCGTATGATTCTAGTGCTGCATATAAGATCGTCGTGTTGTATCCTTGCTACCATGCGTACTTTTAAACACGTCGTTCGTTTCGTACCACAGTTGCACTTGGTCTTTCTAGGTTCCTGGTCTTCATGTTTTCGAGAACTAGCTTCACGTTTCTGACGTATTGCAACTGGTTGGATATTGTATGTAAGAAATTCAATGATGTCTGCTGATTTAATTTCCTGTGTGCTTAAAATTTTTCATTTCGACGTTTTGTTATCAGGTATAATTTTTGAGAAGGAAGCACACCTTCTTATTGCTAAAATAAGAAAAAATTCATCACTGATTCCTTTTCACTTCTACTTGTGATGAATCTTGATCGTTAGAGAAAAAATTCCAGTGCAGAAATGTTTCTCTATCATCACCAACTAAGCTAATTGTAACAAAATGTAACAGCTGATGCGAATTATGAACAAACAGCAGGTGTGATGTGGGCCGTAATTCTTACTACACAAACAGAAGCTAAGTTTAACCTTGCAGTACCTTATTTAAAAGCAACACTGCACAGTCTTTCTAACTTAGGTACTAACGATTCGGCTCGAGTTCTTAAATAATTCATCTTATATAACACTTTCTCGTACGACAAAGAGAAAGAAGAAAAATCTACCTCCATAAGGAAAAAAATTTCCCGTGGGAAGGGTTGTTAGCTTTAAGTAGCTTTCGTAGGACAATGGATGCTCCATTCGGAACACTAGAATATTTTTTTAGGCATGCAGTGAGATGAATGTATAGAATTTAGAAGTACGTGAGTGATTGTTTCAAGCTAAACTATCGAGAAGAAAAACTTGGAATATACTGACAATAACCTTCAATCTCGCAGGAATTTCCAAACCTCGATTTGGTGATCTCCAAGTTCCTTCCACCATACCTTACCTAATTCAAAATTCCCTCTCCCTAGGTACTCTAAATCACCCCACCTTCCCTCATTCCACTTTCCCTCATCCTCCCTACTCTTCCTCCACCTTCCCTCATCCTCCCTACCCTCCCTCCACCTTCCCTCATTATCCCTACTCTTCCTCCACCTTCCCTCATCCTCCCTACCCTCCCTCCACCTTCCCTCATTATCCCTACCCTCCCTCCCCCTTCCCTCAGCATCCCTACCCTCCCTCCCCCTTCCCTCATCGTCCCTGCTCTCACTCCACCTTCCCTCATCCTCCCTACTCTCATCCCACCTTCCCTCATTCACCTTCCTTCATCCTCTCTACCCTCATTCCACCTTCCCGCATTCTCCCTTCTCTCACCCCACCTCCCCTCGTCTCATTTTCCCTCACCTAACCAGCTGCCGCGCGCCAGGCGCCACACAGCTGGCCTGATCACGCGTTTCTTCCCCCAGAGAGCAGCACCACCTGCGATATTGCGGTCCCCGCCATCTTTAGCTCCTCAGTCCCCGCTTTTCTTTACTCTTCCTGCTTTTCATTCATCATCATACTTTTTTATTATTTCGAGCCTGTACTATGTTTAAGGCTTTGGTTTTTCCTTCAAGACAATGGTTTTATGTTCTATCCTATGTTTTTCATCCTCCCTCCATATCTTCATTATCCTTCCGGCTGCTTTTTCTGTGTAATGTCTCATATTCGCCTAAATACCAATTTACTATACACTAGCTTTCGTTTCTCTTTGGTATTTTTTGACTGTGTTTGTCTTGTTTACATTCTACTGCGGAATAAACTTTACCTGTTTCAATTTTGCTCAAAAATTGATCTAATATTTTATACGGCCTAATCCTTTATTTTCCATGGGATTTTTATTTTGCACTGGGAACACCTCTTTAACTTCTGCTAAGACTCTCTACAGTACCACAACGGTATTGTCTTCCCTGGTCTTCTTTACATAACTCATGCAACTTGTATCTGAACCTGCTTCTTCCTCACAGTCACCTTGGTCTCTTATTTGGGGTTTGAATAACATGCAAAACGCAAGCTCGCACCAGTCTTTCAAAAAAATATCAAATTAAAACTCTTAAGAATATATTTCCATTTTAGCTCGTAAGAATTGAAATTTCAATCATAGGTGAAAAAGCTGAAATCTCGAGATGGAAAACATATGAGCAGACTGCAAAAAAGTAATCTCAGTGTTATAAAAAATACCGTCCTAATGTTTTCTCTCAATATGAAGGGGGCGACCGTAATGTGATAGGAGTGTATCGCTGACCAGAGACGCTTTCGATTGTCTCACTGTCAAGATTAAGATGTTCATTATCAAAGAGGGTCAGATCTGGATGCGTTTTGAGACTTTTCTTTTTCTGTAGTATTAAATATTCACTGCAGAAACTTTTAACATCAAATAGATACGTAAATAAATCTAGCTTAATGTGAACGGTGCCACCTCACATGGATGACCCACTTCAATCAGCAAATATCTCAAAGTACCACTCGTATGTGGTAACTAAATTACATTCAGTCAAAATTCCATCACTAAGTCCTATCATAAGCGGCACTTTCATAAGCTAATCTCTTCTAAAATTCATGTTGTGGGATCCGAACCTCTATTCCGTTTTCCCTCGTCCACACGTGGTGTGCGTGCTATCCTCGTCGCACACGTGGTCCGTCTGCCTTGCACGTGCGGGGATCTCGCAAGACTTCACGAGGGGAGTTGGCTGGCCCGAATTATGGAGAGGGATTTATCGCGCCAAAGACACACGGGACCTTAATGCTTTGCCGCATATGGCAAACTTCGCTGCTACTTTACACATTAAAGTAGGTTATTCGATACTCTGGGGTATTCGATTCTGGCAACTCTGATTTGTTCGATTCTGGTAACTCTGGTTTATTCGATAGGTAGGCTTGTAGTGTCTTCGATGGTAACTCTTGTTTATTCGATTCTGGTAACTCTGGTTTATTCGATAGGTAGGCTTGTAGTGTCTTCGATGGTAACTCTGGTTTATTCGATTCTGGTAACTCTGGTTTATTCGAAAACTAGGCTTGTAGTGGCTTCGACTGTAACTCTGGTTTATTCGATTGTAGGTTTGTAGCGTCTTCGATGGTAAATCTGGTTTATTCTATAAGTAGGCTTGTAGCGTCTTCGATGGTAACTCTGGTTTATTCGATAGATCGTGGAAGTATTTGATGGCAGCCATAGCGCACAGTGGTAAAGCCCTTTAGATTATACGCACTTTTTTATATTTTAAGTTCCATCTAATGCTTAGTGGCACTCATTTCTTAAAGGAGGGTGTTCTCGTTACTCTTTGTGAGCATCGTTCTTATATATTGATATCAATCTGATTTACATTCCATGAAATTATGATTTGTAGGAGAAGGTCCATTTTGCGATATAATTAGAAGTTGGATTGCTTTGCATAGGAAAGACAAATTTTTCTTAAAAAATAAACAGAATTCATTGATTACAATGATGTGGTGAGAACCATGAATCTCTATAATCCTACGGTACTAAATTACATTCATTCTACATTATTTAGAACTTTAGGAATAAAAACTTCACTTTCGAAATTATGCGTTCAAATCTTTTTATGAAGATTGGTTCGAATGAGCCCGCAAATAATGCACCAGCAAATTATTTTTAAACCTAGACTTCATGAAATATTACGATGGAAGCAAAAAATCGACGGTATGCACCATACCATGTGTGTAATCAACATTACTTGTTTCAATTTTGCACAAAATATTAATTTATATTGGTGAAAATGTAAGCTTGGATCCTCATTTCGTTTATCAAGTTAATAATACCCAAGCAAATACTGCAGCTGTTATAAAACTCAAACAATTTGGAGGTGTAAAATGCTATATTTGAATACCGGGCAACTATGGAGCATCAAACGGATAGATCTTCAAACTTAAACGTCAAAAAATGCTTTCAGGATACACGTTTCGTCAGTGTGGGTCTCATGAGACTTGAGAGCGACAACAGTGTGGAATCAAACGAACTGAAATTCAAACTCAAATATCAAAGAATGCTTTCAGGGGACAAGGTGTGGGTCTCACGAGACTTGAGAGCGAGACACGTGGTCGCCTCGGAGGCCGAGACGAAGTGTTCCTAAATAGAGACTCAGCTCTCACGCGAGGGTGCCGCTCCTGCTGCCTCTCTGCTGATCAGCAAACCGAGGCGCGCGAACTTCTTCCTCCGAACCGAGGGAAGGTTTGCAGTCGTCTAACTTCTCAGCATAACTCAGATTACCATGGAGGGGGATTAAATTTATATTTATGAACTCATAATAGAGTGATGAAGTGGGAAGGTAATCTAAAATACATCCGCATTAACGCGTCCGATTCTTAAAATAAAAAGCAAGGTGAATATTACGTAGAGTGCAGCGATTTTCGCCTTGCTTTTCATTTTATCTCAGGTAACTATACAGAATGATTAAGTATATTTTATGAGTGGAAGGTGCTGAAATTAAAATAGAATGTAAAGTTTTAAGAAACATTTTTATAACTTTACGTTGTATAGTTATGGTAACTACTACCACAACGTCTGCAGTCCTTTATTGTAATTTTGGATGCCGACGTGAACTTCAGCGCATTGCAAAGTACACTTTCTAAGGGATGCGACATCATCCTTTTCCGTCTTATGTAATCTTGAGAACATATTAACAGTATCAATTGTATTCGGCAGAAATTGGTATATAAATTATTTGCGAGCCAAAATTGAGGCTAATCATATGATATTTGGAGACCTGACATTGTTAAAAAGGAATCCTGAAAACGAGAAAAAATTACTTTAAAATGTTCTCTATCTTCATGATGTTATTTTGAAAGCTTTACACAAATAATCTAAAACGCAAAAAAGCCCTACCCCACATTTGATAACCCACACTTTAGTACTATAGCGCACTTCACAACCACAGAACAGGAGATGCTGCACTGAAACTCCCAGCAAAATGCTGTCTATCTTTTTGATTTTGCTTTTGAGACTTTCCATAAGTGTTTCAACCGCGTAACAGCTTTACCCCCTCATTAGATAACTCTCACTTCAGTACTATAGCGTATTTCATAACCACACACGAAGAGATGTAGCAGTGAAATTCCCAGTGCTGTGCGTGCGCGAGCCGAGACAGAGGCACCAAGGAAGGCTACTTACGGCGATCGCATTACTACTGTCATTGAGCGCCCGCAGTTTTTGCGGCCTAAGTAGACAACTGCGCCAAAAGAAATATTTCCTCGACACAACTTTCCTCAAGTACTGGGCCTTGTGTGTGTGAGAGAAGAAATTCTCGATGTTTCAAAGTGTTCGACAGCTTTTGTTCGCTCGGTGATCCTTCATTTGCTTCGTTGTCGCTGTGATTGAATAGTTTATTTTTAAGTCTATGTGCCTCGTGTTTCTGGCGTCAATTGAATACATCCACCTCTGTTGAAGAGAGTTTATCGCATAACTGTGACCACTACATTGTTGTTTAGACTCATTTGTATACCGCATGACATTAACCAAATATCCCATGGAGATACACTAATTAAAATTGTTCCACCTTACTGTACATGCATGCACCTTCGCCCATACTCTTGTTTCAATTAAACTATGCATTGTAGTTTCAAATCAAGCAAAAGTATATTTTAGAAGTACGGGACCCGTTTGTGCTTCCATGAGTTGAGCGCAAAAAAGCTTAAAGTAATCATCTGAAACATGTTAGTTTTAAATTAAATTATGAGTCTTTGATCCTAAAATACCGACTATTATAGTTAGAGAGGAAAATTAATTCTGATTGTTCAAATATACACAATATCAGTGTTCAAAATGCAACAGAAAGGGTCATCACAATAATTAATATTAGTGCACAGATATCCATATCTCTCCTAATAAATCGGTATGGTACTCGACCACTAAAGTGTCCGAGTTAATTTTATCACACGAAATCATAGTTCCTTCGATATTAGGAACTAAGGGCATATAATAAGTCAATTTTCGATCACCACCTGATGTTCACAGTTTTATGTTTCATAATACACAGCTGCATTCCAGAAATGTTTGAATGGAGCCAAATTAATTAAAGGGAGAAAGTGTCAAGGTACTGCGGCAGAGTGTTTGTGTGCTCACGCGACGTTTTCATCTCATGCAATTAGCAGCGCTTGTGGGCTTTGGCGTGAAGGATACATCAAAAGCGACCTCATTTGACAAATGCACTATTAATAGAATGTTGATGTGTTCTTTTGTGGCTGAAAAATTATGGCTTCGTACTATGAAATGAGTTCGTGTTTAATGTGAAGAAATATTCGCTTGTTCCTGCAGGAAGAGTAACTCACTTCTCTATTTTGGATTCCATATCATAGGCGATTATATTCATGTCCTAATGTTTGCATAGAGCAAACAAAGTTTGCTACGAAGCATAGCAGATAATTAAAAAAATAACATTGAGCTCTGATCTATTCTCATCGTAACGAAACCATACTGAAAAGATTACACTTTTAATTATGAGCGACACCCTTGTTATGTCCCCACATTAATCTGCCATGAAGAAGCGCTGGTTGCAAACATTAATCTTCTGTCATCCTTGCCACGACTTAGTCCACGCCTTAAAATTCGATAACCGTCAGCTGACGTCGAATCATTACTGAGCTCCACGCATCTTGACTTGTTTTTTCTGCAGTGTAGAGTGTGACTGAGCCTGTCTCCTTTCATTTGTCTCTTGAGAAGATAATCTCTCAGTCGCTACATCAGTTTTTGTTCATCACTGACGCCCTGCGTCTCTCGGTCTGATCCTCTGCTTCGGTCTTCCGTCATTTATCTTGGCGTCAGGTCGTGGTCAGGCGTCAGTGATAAGACGAGTCTAGCTTAGGCACTGCGCTCGAACTAGAAACTGGTTCTCAATCAGTTGCCCGAGGCACAATTGTCCCCTGCAGTCAGGTTCATTCGTCGTGTTGTCGCTCGACCTGATTATGCTCGTCCGTTTGTTCTGAATTAACTCTTCAATTTTGGGTAGAAATTAATGAGTTATTTTATATAATAGGCATCTGAGATCGAATCCCTGGAAATGTGAGTCTACCTGACTCATCTGCATGAGTTAAATGGCTGCAGATACACCTTAAATTTCTTGCCAATGTACCTTGATTGTGTGGTGTGATAAAGGTTACTTATATTAATGCGTCAATCTGAAGGGATGAGAAATGTGAACATATCTTCACTAGGGCTTTCGAATACTATAAAGAAGCTCGATTAAACTTTGAAGGATATGGAAGTTATTAAGGTTCTCTTGAATTTTATACAATCGAATGATTACTCTGTTTATGAATTCTCGTAGTTAGTTTAATTATTACAGCTTAAGTGTAAGTGAAAAGTGACTTATACCTAAAGAAGTACGAGGAACTAATAAATGTCGCCATATTTGAGACTTTGGAGGCCTTTGTGTTATTTCTTTCTAGAGGAGAGTAGAGAATATGACACATCACATATAGCTTCTCACTGAAAAATCTCACAACAGTAATGTTTCCCAACTCACAACAGTTCACGTCTCTCAACTCACAAAAGTTCATGTCTCTCAACTCACAAAAGTTCATGTCTCTCAACTCACAACAGTTCACGTCTCACAACTCACAACAGTTCACGTCTCCCAACTCACAACAGTTCACGTCTCACAACTCACAACAGTTTATGTCTCCCAACTCACAACAGTTCATGTCTCCCAACTCACAACAGTTCATGTCTCCCAACTCACAACAGTTCATGTCTCGCAACTCACAACAGTTCATGTCTCCCAACTCACAACAGTTCATGTCTCCCAACTCACAACAGTTCACGTCTCCCAACTCACAACAGTTCATGTCTCCCAACTCACTACAGTTCATGTCTCCCAACTCACAACAGTTCATGTCTCCCAACTCACAACAGTTCACGTCTCCCAACTCACAACAGTTCACGTCTCCCAACTCACAACAGTTCATGTCTCCCAACTCACTACAGTTCATGTCTCCCAACTCACAACAGTTCATGTCTCCCAACTCACAACAGTTCACGTCTCCCAACTCACAACAGTTCACGTCTCCCAACTCACTACAGTTCATGTCTCCCAACTCACAACAGTTCATGTCTCCCAACTCACAACAGTTTATGTCTCCCAACTCACAACAGTTCACGTCTCCCAACTCACAACAGTTCATGTCTCCCAACTCACAACAGTTCACGTCTCCCAACTCACAACAGTTCACGTCTCTCAACTCACAACAGTTCACGTCTCCCAACTCACAACAGTTCATGTCTCCCAACTCACAACAATTCACGTCTCCCAACTCACAACAGTTCATGTCTCCCAACTCACAACAGTTCATGTCTCCCAACTCACAACAGTTCATGTCTCCCAACTCACAACAGTTCATGTCTCCCAACTCACAACAGTTCATGTCTCCCAACTGACAACAGTTCATGTCTCCCAACTCACAACAGTTCACGTCTCCCAACTCACCACAGTCCATGTCTCACAATGGTTTATGTCTCCCAACTCACAACAGTTCATGTCTCCCAACTCACAACAGTTCATGTCTCCCAACTCACAACAGTTCATGTCTCCCAACTCACAACAGTTCACGTCTCCCAACTCACAACAGTTCACGTCTCCCAACTCACAACAGTTCATGTCTCCCAACTCACAACAATTCACGTCTCCCAACTCACAACAGTTCACGTCTCCCAACTCACTACAGTTCATGTCTCCCAACTCACAACAGTTCACGTCTCCCAACTCACAACAGTTCACGTCTCTCAACTCACAACAGTTCACGTCTCCCAACTCACAACAGTTCATGTCTCCCAACTCACAACAATTCACGTCTCCCAACTCACAACAGTTCATGTCTCCCAACTCACAACAGTTCATGTCTCCCAACTCACAACAGTTCATGTCTCCCAACTCACAACAGTTCATGTCTCCCAACTCACAACAGTTGATGTCTCCCAACTCACAACAGTTCATGTCTCCCAACTCACAACAGTTCATGTCTCCCAACTGACAACAGTTCATGTCTCCCAACTCACAACAGTTCACGTCTCCCAACTCACCACAGTCCATGTCTCACAATGGTTTATGTCTCCCAACTCACAACAGTTCATGTCTCCCAACTCACAACAGTTCATGTCTCCCAACTCACAACAGTTCACGTCTCCCAACTCACAACAGTTCACGTCTCCCAACTCACAACAGTTCACGTCTCCCAACTCACAACAGTTCACGTCTCCCAACTCACAACAGTTCACGTCTCCCAACTCACAACAGTTCACGTCTCCCAACTCACAACAGTTCACGTCTCCCAACTCACAACAGTTCATGTCTCCCAACTCACAACAGTTCATGTCTCCCAACGCACAACAGTTCATGTCTCCCAACTCACAACAGTTCATGTCTCCCAACTCACAACAGTTCACGTCTCCCAACGCACAACAGTTCATGTCTCCCAACTCACAACAGTTCACGTCTCCCAACGCACAACAGTTCACGTCTCCCAACTCACAACAGTTCATGTCTCCCAACTCACAACAGTTCATGTCTCCCAACGCACAACAGTTCATGTCTCCCAACTCACAACAGTTCATGTCTCCCAACGCACAACAGTTCATGTCTCCCAACTCACAACAGTTCACGTCTCCCAACGCACAACAGTTCATGTCTCCCAACTCACAACAGTTCACGTCTCCCAACGCACAACAGTTCATGTCTCCCAACGCACAATTACACTTCCGTTTAATCCCCCACATATTTTCCTCTCTCCCGCTGTAGTCACACGTCTCAGCTGAGCAAAATAGAACGCTTCGATATTTCAGTAGCCTTAATGAGAATAAACGAAGATTCGTTCCATTTTGTGCGTAGTGTGTCAAGCCAAACCTGCAATAAACGCTGTTGCTGGGACACAAATGCAATAATTAGAACAGACAGCGCTTTGATTTGCACTCTAATGAGCTTCCGAATGACACAAAGTTGTGTTTGTTTCTCACTAGTGGCAGCTTCCTACTGAGTGCGGGTAATGACATGCGCGTACTGTTTGTTTGCTCGGTCCCTTTAGGTCCTTGAAGAATGCATGGTAATTATTTTAACGAGGAGTAAATATTTTCCGTGTGAAACAGCATAGCTGAGATAATGGTAGTCGCTGATAATGCCAAAAGGTAGTTCAGGGAGATGATAACTTAGGTAAACTCGTTTATGATTGATTATTTGTGAATTACATACTTGAATTTTCAAATGATTTATGGAGCGCATCAGGTGTATGGGAATTGAATCATCGATTGATAAAACCCTGACCGGCCGAGTAACTTAAATATTACATTGAAGATCCGTAGATTTTTCCAACAGTGATTGTGTTTGCTTATCCAGATATTTTGTAACAAATAAAATGAAATCAAACTTTATAATATTAAGGGCCTGAATTTTAGTATTGAGGACTTAAACTTAAGAATTTGGCTTATATTTGTTCGCATATATGTGAATGTCAGCAATTCACAATCACGAGCTACTCGAGCAAGTCATCGTGTGACACTGCTTTTTTATGCCACGGTTTGGTGTTCATTCCAAGTTATAAATTTAAATATCAGTTGAAATTATGCGCAGTAACTCTTCAATACATTGATTCCTCCGAAAAAAGTAGTACCCTAGAAAATTATCCACGTGTAGGACAATTATCCACATTTTTCTTCTGTATCGCTTTTCATAAAGAGAGTAATTACAAATTTGAGTAGAATCAAAATATTGTTCATTTTACCCGCGTGAGTTTCAAACTGAATGAATAGTTTGTATTTTAGTCATTTTTTTAAATTTTGGGCAAAAATTGTTGGAGGAGAGTAACGAACTGATGCGATCTCAAGTTAAGTTCGAGGCTATTTTCGAAATATTCATGACCGAAACGTGTACAATTCGTTAACATTTTTCTGGAGACATTTTGACGATAATATTTATCGAAGCAGGGCAGATTCTGCGATCGCTCGTGTCTCAGACTTGAAGCTCAATGCGTTTTGTCTAAAACAATGTGAGCAAAATAAGTGCTGTGTCGAAAACGTAGCAGAATTTAAGCGTGCCATTCAGAGGATTCTTATCCTTCTTCATTTATTGATATGAAAAAACATGATATTTTATTTTATTTTTTTATTAGTGCCTATTTTTTTCAATTTATCACTCGCAGTTAGTAAGGCATTGAATTTATGCACATTATTCTCATTTAAATATTTCAAATTTTTTGAGCAATTTAAAAAAGCATCGAACAAGATATTGAATCACTTACAAATTTTCATAGTTCCACTTTTTCCGAAAACATCGTGGAGAATCACAGGTATGGAATTTGATTTCATAAAGCTTGACATGAAATCCAACGTCAGACTTGTATATTTTTAGCAAAACGAGAATAACGTAGAGGAATTTGGACGTCCCTCTTCGCCGAGTGAATTGGACAGATTTTCTTTGCATTGTTCAGTTATCCCGCGAGTTAGCGCTCATGTGCTCTTGGAATCCTTTGAAACTTCAGGAGGAATATTGAAAACAGAGATTCGAGGTAGGATTTTATATAAAAAATAAATATCTCGTAGAAATCCATAGAAACTTCTATTGCTGTACAGGAAAATAATTCATAATGCCAGAATCGTGACAAATAACTCATTCATGAGCACAGATGAAATGAAGAAATCACACTTACAGTTGCTTCCACAGATACACTACGCATCGAAAGTTGACGTCATTACATATAAATGAATCAGGGACAGAGTGCCACTCTATGATTTTTGACCCGTAATCTTGCGAAAGTCATAGAACCCCGAACATAAGAATGGGCATCATTTCCCATCGATGAAACAAATTTGAAGAAATTCAATTGTATTGTTGCTACCAGACAGTTAATGCTATTCAAAATTGGCGCTTAGCACACTAATAAAACTTCAAGACTCTAATTTTTAGAAATCTTCTGAGGAAAAACGTAGAATGTTCATTTCAATCAACCTCAGAATAAAGAAGGATCGAAGAACACGTAGGAAGGGATAAGTAACAGTGCTTCTGAGGCTACAAAGCTGTGGAATATCAATTTCTGTGCACCGCAACTGCGCCGTCTCCAGGTGTGAATGGAAATAAATATTGCGCTACATTTTGCGTTACATCGCAAGCTTACAACATCAATTCCGATTTCTAAAAACATGTATACATTGACTAATTTTATAGAATTATTATTCCACAGTGCAAATTCTATCGCATGTCAACTGATCATACCTTCTTCTTTCCTGAAGCAACATAAGATCAAAATAATAAAATCACTCGAATAATGCCCAGGCAGGATGAGATTCAACAACCAAGAGGAGACAAGCTCCTGCTTCCAAAATCAAAAGCTCATCAGGAAGAACATACTCCACTACAGTTTAATTTTCCTTGGGAGAGACTTTGAGATCGCCGGAGAATGTTTGTATGTACGCTCTCAGGTGTTGCATTCGAAACAGCCCTCGCTCGGTGGTGAAATGCGGTGCTTCCGTTCCGTAGATTTGCGGATGATTTTTCAAGTCCGAGTTGGGACAACGGAACGTGAGACACCAGAGGTTTGAATAACCTGGAAAGAAGAAAAAGGCATATTAGCATACAATGTAGGATAATGATTCACACATTTTCAAGAATTTTTACAATAGTCGACTTTGATCAGGGACAAAATTAAGACCCTTCGTTTCAATATATATGACACTACACATTTTTCAAGAATTTATACCCGAGCAGAGTTTGATGTGTGAAAAAATAAAGAACCTCCGTCTTAATGTATATGAAACTACATAATCTGACAAATGCAGTATAGAGTGAAAATTACTTGAATATAGCTACCTGTGGGCCCGAATAAGTTCAGCGACTTCTGGGGCTTTACTTGAAGCCCCAGCGACTTAACAGCGACTTAACACTAAATTTTGAGAACTCACTTTTCATGTGATGACTGGCAGTCGATCAGGTGTTCAAGGAACATCTTGAAACTTTTGGTGTTGACTTGGAGTTGCTTCTGCATCTTGTGAAGGCGAGTCGAGAGACATTTCCAAGCCCCTCTGATGTAGCAGTCTTCTCAAATTTTATTTAGTTCTGATTGATGAATTTCTCCTCGAAGAGCTCCAGGCTGAGATGCTCATGATGAGTTTGCTAACCTTTCTTCCAATTCCTTAAACCTGTTGTCGCTCATTTCTTCAGCAAAAATTATGCAAATAATCTTCCAGAGAAAGGAGCCATTAACTTAAACTTAGACGAGGCATCTTTGGTGTGCAGCTCATGCGTGACTGGCGAGAAACGAAACTAAACATCCGAATCCGTCGTGACATTTTCCATTCACTGTGAAAAACTGTCGAAATCTTCAATTATTTCACCGAGAGTCTGCGAGTTAAAGCCTCAGGTAAAGCTAGCATTTACGAAGATAAAAGGAACATAGATCTCTTCAACAAATAACGTGCGTCGTACAGGAACCCGACAACAAAGTATCACACTTGAATGATTCTTGAAACAACATTTACTCTTCACATTTGTACAAAGGTTGTGGGGGCGACCGTGCGTCAGTTCACGTGCTGTCCATGCTGTCGTCGCTCTCGGAGTCGGACGACGACAAGACGTGTTCTAAGTCGTAAATGTAGTCAATGACGCACTGAATGAGCTCGAGTTTGTTGACAGGGCGATCTTTGGGGCACGTGGGCACGAGATGCTGGAGTCTCTCCAAATACATGAGTATCTGAGGGCACTCAGGTGCCCTGTTGCTGTTTTTGAGCACCTTGCTACTCGACTCGGACATGTTGTTAGCAGGAGACACACAGCGCTGCACTCGCATCTTCATTGGGGAATACCACACAAACTTCACGAGATTACTTTCAAAAAATGGTAGGTGCCGCTGGCTTTATCAGCAGTGCGATGGTACAAGTCCGTTATACTGTCGCTCAAATACAATTCACAACACGAGTACTTGAGTTCGGCTTGTGAATACAAAGATCACAATCACAAAGCTCCGTGGCTCACAGCTGTACGAGTTTGCTCAGAGTAGCTGAGGTAATGTCGTCAGCTGATCGCGAGCTCGTATTTATACCGAACTTGGCGGTGAGGCCCCGCCCACGTTGTCCCGCAGCTTGTTGCCAGCGGTACAAGCACCCGGAGTCGTCAAGAGAAACACGTCCAGTACTGCGGATTGGACGGACGTTCGATGTATTTGCTTATCATATTGCACCATCATAAAGATTCAGAAACTTGGAAATTAATTGTCATCATATTTTGCTTCTTTTCCGTGTACTTAGGGATCATATGAATGAAATGAATTCAAAGGTTCATTAGATGGGCCATTTTCCCTGTTATCCCCACAGGCGATAAAAAATACCCAAATCTTCATTTTCATGGTACATTTCATTGATACATTCACACATATTCTGACGCTGTCACACAAGTACACTCACACTACAACGTACATACGTCATTGAATGCGTGCGTGCGTGCATACATGTGTGCGTGCGTGCTTGCTTGCCAGCTTCATGTTTTGGGTGAAGTCTAAATTCCTGGCGTGTGTGCGTGCGTGCGTGAGCCCTCACACCGCACAGCATTGCTTGCTCTTCCCACGGTCCAGGCCTCACAGCAACGGCTTCCATTATCACAGAATTGGCCAGATGCGCGGCCTGCGTTTTCCCAATCACAGGAGGCGTTGGCAACGCCATCACTACACTGGCGACATCCCATTGCCGCACGTCACTTATCTCTTTTCTCTGTTTTAAATCTATGTCCTGTGTAGACGAAAGAAATGGTCACTAATTTCTTTTCGCCGTTTTACTTGTACGTTTTGTGTAGACCGAAGAAATAGTCACTGATTTCTTTTCTCAGTTTTACTTGTACGTTCTTTGTGGACTGAAGAAATGGTCACTAATTTCTTTACACTCTTTAACTTGTATGTTCTTTGTAGACCGAAGAAATAGTCACTAATTTCTTTTCTCGGTTTTAGTTCTACGTTCTTTGTAGATCGAATAAATGTTTAGTTAAACTACTATTTGCGATGAAAAATAGTCGTTAGACTCTAGCGATTTTATAATGTTATGCATGGATCTAATAGCTTTCAAAACGTAGCATGAATTGAAACTGATGGCTGTTGCTATGTTGGGTGGTTCATTTTAATTGTGAATGATGTTTTTATCGTTATAAATGAAAGAACGCTAGTCGAAGTGATATTTTTTATCGTAAATCAAAACTTCTGTCGCCACTGTATTCCATTTCCCATAATCTCTTGAAAAATATATCTGTTGAACAAAATATTAGGAAGCTCATTTCCTTCACAATATAATAGGTAATCAGTAAATTAAACAAACAGATTATGAAATGGAATATGTATTGAACAGCCATGTAGCGAAACATAAGTTACTTATCATGGAAATAATGTTACCTGAATCTTACCGTCAAGACTAAAGTCACAAGTAATCGCCATTCTTTTAACGCGGAGCAAAATTCACCAAATCATTGGAAAACCTTCCCCGTCTGTTATTTATTCATTCACTTTAACTAACAAAGATTCAAAAAGCCACTCATTTCAAGAAATAGCCATTCGGTCGACCCAGTAGTACCTAATTTTAGGCAAACCACATCATTTTCTAATTAAAATCCGTCCCGTTGATTTATTAGTGTAATCAAACATAACATTGGTTGAATAACACAGACCAATTTATACGCGTATAAGTAAAGGCTCACATTAAATGACGCACAATTACACCAATTATTTTATAAAAACCTCTAATTATAACATAGACTGGGCTCTCAATGACAAACTTGTCGTGTGCAAGCGGGCACCGACCGGTGCTGAGGCGCATGCGAAGAGAGAGAAAAAGGCCTTTTTTCAAATAATTAATATGCTAATAGTTTTATTAGCACCAAATACTTTCCAGTAATGTTTAACTGTTCTTCATCATGCGTAACGCAGCGTTGCAATGCGTACTATAATAAGAGGGTGTCTGTCTCTCTGTCTGTCTGTCTGTCCGAAGCCAGCCGTAAGTGTGAGATGAGCGTATCTGTGATACAAGCTTCATCAACTCCACAATATCCAGTGTATTAATCCATCAGATTTGAGTAGGAATGAATATCACGTTAATTCTTAGGAAATAGGAACGTGTGTCATGTGATTTGTCGAACATTATTATACATTTTTGGCGGGCCGTGAGAGCTCGGTCTCATTAACTCTCGAGAGATTTAATTTTGTTTATTTCTCTCTTTTATTTTTGACTTCTTTCTTATTTCAAATAAAGAGGGGTGGACTAGTGAGAGCTAAAGAGCGTAAAGTCACCAACTTCATGCGGACAAAATCTTACTCGAACTTGGTCACTGATGGCATCTGCTCCGCAGAGCATCACTCAGGGGAACACATACTCGTAATTACCAACACGACCCGCCGTACCTCCAATGAAGTAAGTTTAACTGCATCAAAAAGAACTCTAAGGAAACTTCTCCCAAATCCGATCATCAAGCGAATTTGTTTACACGCATGGAGCTTAATTTATGAGATTTCATCTGATCATCGAATTTTACTGGGTATTTACTCGCATATTTACACGCATAGAACTTAATTTATGAGATTTTATTCTCTGACGTAACATAATTCCAAAAATGTGCGCTCATGTTTTGTCTGGTGATTCTACAAGTATATATAAACAAACTTTTATTAACTGATCATTCCTTAATTAATCTTTCGCGCACTTCCGTGATGTAACATAGCATACAAATTAAACATGGCAACCACTATACGCAGGCTCTTAATTTCGAAAGAAAAAGTTCATTACGTGGATTCTGCTTTGCGTAATAAATAACAAATAGCGAATATTTCAGAAACAGCCGGAAGTGTTTCATGCGTGTATCTATGATACGGGTTTTGCCATCCATCGTCTACAAAAATAGTACTACAGGCATGGTTATTAGTAGGAAAAATATTTACTCGGTGTCCTCTCTTTTTAAGGATTAATATACGTAAAATTTAGAGGTTTCAATGCCGAGGCCTGTGCCACGGATACGCTCATCAAACCCCTCCAATTGGCCGTTATCTGATTGCTACGATGCTTGGTACAATTAACCATTTTACTAAATTACTTTCTGCATAGCTATCGAATCTTACCTAATCTCACCAATTCGGCTGGCCTTGTACGCCAATTGAATATCAGATGAGCAAAACACTTTCATGGAACGACAGGTGCGTTTTAAGTCTAAACTTTTTTTCGTTCTTGTCTTTTCAATGTTAAGAGTTTGTTCATCACTCCCGCCTCTTTTATGTCCCACAAAAACCGGAACCGAATATTTATTTTCCTGTATTATTAATACTATCATAAGAATACCATGGACATTTAGTTTCAAACAAAATTTAATTGCATTACTGATACTAGTATTCTTATGATTGTATTCCTGATACGGGAAAATAAATACTCGGTTCGAGTTTTTGCGGGACATACTGTCTATACACACACAAGCACTGTCTTGCACCACTACGTCAAACAGGCCATAGTCAAGGAAACTTTAGTAATGCAGATCTCTCTAATATATAATTATTGTGTCACAAATACCATTTTTTTATTACAACCCATCAAATGCTGGCATTTTTTGTGCATGGGCTTAAAACCATGAAAGAAATGCAGCCCACTTTATAATATACCTATGGTCTCACGAAAACCATTGTTGATTTGTTTAAAGCCCACAAAATTCTAGCTTTTTGTGTACAGCGTATTTTTTTATAATCCATCAAATTCTAGCTTTTCCTATTTCTAGCGTACTCAAGTCAAGACAGTTGCGGCGATCATTGCTCTATTTGTGTTGGACCCTCACGGCGCGGCAGCAGGAGGAAGGGAATATGTTCCCACCGGGAATCGTTCCCAACGCACTGGGAATTTGACCATCTGCACGCTAGGAATTTGCACTCCTGTCTCCCTTGCCGTGGGGGGAGGGGGGGGGGGGATGGAATGAGACTTCAACCAGAGTTGACAGACTCGTTATTTTCACACAGAAAATGTTCACGAATAAATATTAGCCACATTGACCACTCTAGAGCTGGGAACTGTAGACAGACAAAAAACACATGAAGGTATATTTTGGGGTCAACGCCTGGCAAATTAATGTATGGAAATATTTAGCATATGGTCCTTGGAGCTGGTGAATTTGGTTCTAAGGGGAATGGTCTTTGGAGCTGAATTCTATATTACAAAGGTTTAATTCCACAATATTGGACATAGAGTTGGCAAGTGTGGCGAGCCACACCAGCAAATAAGTCAATATATCAGATGCAGGTGGCCGCTGGAAGGATCAACTCTACACACTGCCACCGGTCGGACCACAATAACTCCTGTACTTTTGTTTTTATCGGACAAAATATGTTATTTGGTGCGTTATCTACGATATTGATAGAATAGAATTTTTCCTTTTCGCTAGCAATAAACCTGTGACATGATTACAACTAATTTCATATCCTTTGTTCTCAGCAACAAAGTCGTTGATAACCTTATTGATGCCATCACTCCATGTAATCCATAAAGTATCGAAACAGATTCAGGCAGAGGCTGTGCTTATTATATCTCGTGGGGACTCAATATTTCTCAAGCACAAATATTATTCTTCTAAGTTTCAGAGAGTTTAGTGAGTTATGAGCCTGGTATATATCTACAAAGGTATAATTAAATATACATGAATATATTACATAGAATTTATTCCGTTTGATTCTTCGTATCTGAAATTAAATTAATAACGGGAAACAACTCTCTTTCTCCCTCAGTGTTAAGAAGTTGAGTGTTGCCATTCACCCCCTCCCCACACCCTGACCCAGGGTTCCCCAGCTGGGCTGTGTGAGGCTCACCTATGAGTCACCACAGCCCCTACAGCCTATCACCTAGCTGAGAACATTCTTCTGTTAACTTGGAGACGTTACGCGCTGTTTCTTTTTCTTCAAAGTCCACAAGTTGGTCTTTTTTATACAAAATTAGAGTTCTCTCCATCTGCTCAGAGCTCATTTCTTTCTGCAGAGTTCAAACTCCTCCAGGGGCACAGAACCAAACTTTTTTTGCATTATCGTAAATTTTTGTAATATGTGCCCATTTTGGAAGCCGAGTCCTCATTCCACTGAGTCCAGTCGCTCAATTTCTGGTCGAGTTCTAACACTTCCTAGTTTAGTAGATGACAACCATAGTGACGGCATTTTTAAACAAGAAACTGTTCACTTTCACATTTGGTGCTCGTTAAGTAAGTCGAGACTAAACCTGCTCTCGTCATATCTGTCTTGAATCGAATATATACTCTTCTGTATTTTTCTGTCTGTGAAATTTTTACACATTCTAAGACATATTTTTTGTACGCAGTCTTTTTTATCCGATACTCAGATCTTGAGTTAAATTTCGATACTTGATGGATGATAATACTCTAGACCCTTATTTGAAGTAGTAAAGCTGCTGCATAATTTCAGTGCAGTAGTACAGCTTCCTCCTTCTGAATTGAGCACTGCGCACTGGGCATAGTGCGCGCTGGTCGTGTTCATATTCATGCACTGGTACACCGTCAAATGTTGCCTTTTCTTGACATGAAAATACGGAGCAAAGATCATCTGAGTTGCGGGACCACAAACTTGAACTTCTCAACTAAAAATTGCATCTTCTTGATGGAGTCATATATATATATCGGGAGATTATTTATAGTGACTGAGATTCGTGACATTCTGAAGAAAGTTACAGAAGATCGTACATTACTCGTCTTGTCATTTGGAAAAAAAGTAAATATCTCCAACTTTTTCTTCAAGTGTTATGAGGCGTGTGTGTGTGTTCTAATTTATTTGCATGAATTCGTTTTAAAGATTAAAACGAAGCGGAAACTTGAAAGAGCGCATCCGTGTTGAGTGGCTCATAGGACGAGCCTGATCAGACGATTGATATTAACTCTGTGTTTATTTGCTTATTACTATTTACTGTGTTGGATGAAGCGAAATCATTAACTGTAATTCACGTGAGACTTATTCTCCTCGAAAGTGCAGCAAGTGCCTTTTTTAGTATAATTCTAATGTACGTGACATATTCTCCACAAAAGGGCAGCAAATACCTTTCATAGTATAACTCTAATGTACGTTAGACATATTCTCCACGAAAGTGCAGCGAATGCCTTTTGTATTGTAACTCTAATGTACATTGGACATATTCTTCACGAAAGTGCAGCGAATGCCTTTTGTATTGTAACTCTAATGTACATTGGACATATTCTTCACGAAAGTGCGGCGAATGCCTTTTGTATTGTAACTCTAATGTACATTGGACATATTCTTCACGAAAGAGCAGCGAATGCCTTTTGTATTGTAACTCTAATGTACATTGGACATATTCTTCACGAAAGTGCGGCGAATGCCTTTTGTATTGTAACTCTAATGTACATTGGACATATTCTTCACGAAAGTGCAGCGAATGCCTTTTGTATTGTAACTCTAATGTACATTGGACATATTCTTCACGAAAGTGCAGCGAATGCCTTTTGTATTGTAACTTTAATGTACATTGGACATATTCTTCACGAAAGTACGGCGAATGCCTTTTGTATTGTAACTCTAATGTACATTGGACATATTCTTCACGAAAGAGCAGCGAATGCCTTTTGTATTGTAACTCTAATGTACATTGGACATATTCCCCACGAAAGGGCAGCGAATGCCTTTTGTATTGTAACTCTAATGTACATTGGACATATTCCCCACGAAAGGGCAGCGAATGCCTTTTGTATTGTAACTCTAATGTACATTGGACATATTCTCCACAAAAGAAAGAAAGAAAGAAAAAACTTTATTTCCAATAGAGATTGTACAATATTACAATCATTGGTTTTTAAATATCTTAAAATTAATACACTTAGATGATACACACACACGAGTATTGAAAAACTCGTGTCACTAGTCGAAAATAAATGATTGAGGGCAATGTACTCCTAATCTTGCTTAATCTACATTTGACAATACATGTAATGATAATTATAAGAGATAACGCAAATTCATGGACGATGCATTTTCATTGTGGGGTGAAAACACTTTTGACAGTTTACCATGTACATGACATAAAACTTCGCAATTATTGATGCCAGGAAATAATATATGAATCGCTTGTTTCGGCAAATGTTCAAAAGTGTCATTTTAAGGAAGCATGAATAAAAAATATAAATACAAATCCATATACATATATATACGTACATATATATATACATACATACACACACACATACAGATATATATATATATATGTACGCATAAGCATGAGGACCAAGAAGATTATAAGTTTTGTATTTCTAATTCAACAATTTTAACATAACGGTCGTTAGTTAATAAGCATTTTATTTAAATATAAATGGATGATCGTACAACAAATGTATAGTTTGTGCATGAATGCTTTACAATAATAAAGAGATGACGAGTTAGGTAATGTTACAAGTTGAGAGTGAACAGAAAATGACCATTATCTCTAGTAAAATGCTAGTTGTCAGTTTAGTACACACATATGTGCACACATACATGTAAATATATACACATATATGTACACATAAGCATGAGGACCAAGAAGATTATAAGTTTTGTATTTCTGATTCAACAATTTTAACATACCGGTCATTAGTTAATAAGCATTTTATTTAAATATAAATGGATGATCGCAGAACAAATGTATAGTTTGTACATGAATGCTTTACAATAATAAAGAGATGACGAGTTAGGTAATGTTACAAGTTGAGAGTGCACAGAAAAAAGACCATTTTCTCTAGTAAAATGCTAGTTGTCAGTTTAGTACACACATATGTGCACGTATACATGTAGATATATACACATACGCATGCACAAACATACCCACGCACATACTTACACCAAACTCGTAAGCATACACAAATGCATTTCTATGCATTGAGGCAATACATACGCATTCTACAGAGTGTCATACGCGTAGCGTGCACACGTACACATATATACAAGTAAGCATGTGCGCAAATATCAGCATAAACTAGCCATTATAAACCAGAATTCCAATCGAGGGAAACAGAGGAAATATTTTTTATTATAGTATGAATTTTATAAAATTTCATACTAAAAATAGTGGCACAAGACAGTCTACTTAAGTCAGAAACATGAAAACGATTGTGAGACGTGAATAAGAAAGAAAACATTAATGTCCTATAAAGGTTTCATATTAGAAAACAAATCACATTATCTTTGAAATATGGCGCAAATTGTCGGCAATTCATAAACAAACATAGGTATCACATTATTATAAGCAGAATAAGCATATTACTGCACTATAAATGGATGATTACACAACGAATTTATTTTTAATTTTTTTTTACATGGATGCTTTACAATTTCATATTAGAAAAAAAACACATTATCTTTGTAATATGGTGCAGAATGTCTGCAATTGATAAACACACACACACATATAGGTACTATGACGGTCTAGTTTGATGCTTGCACAGAAACGGAGAGGAATGACATAAAATGCAACCTTCGACTGGTTTATCTACTCTAGTGCACACAGGTGTACGTGCACATATACACACCCATATGTGCACATACACCTATATACGTACACACATATACAAGTAAGCATGTTTGCAAATGGCAGCGTATAGGCGGTCAAATCATAATACCTACGCATACTTCCAAACTGTTGTGTGATGTCTTGAAAAAGTGCAGCGAATGCCTTTTGTATTGTAACTCTAATGTACATTGCATGGACATATTCCCCACGAAAGGGCAGCGAATGCCTTTTGTATTGTAACTCTAATGTACATTGGACATATTCCCCACGAAAGAGCAGCGAATGCCTTTTGTATTGTAACTCTAATGTACATTGGACATATTCCCCACGAAAGGGCAGCGAATGCCTTTTGTATTGTAACTCTAATGTACATTGGACATATTCCCCACGAAAGGGCAGCGAATGCCTTTTGTATTGTAACTCTAATGTACATTGGACATATTCTCCACAAAAGTGCAGCGAAAGCCTTTTGTGTTGTAACTCTAATGTACATTAGATATATTCACCATAAAAGTGCAGCAAATACCTTTTTTAATAAATCTAATGTTCATAAGACATATTCTTCACAAAAGTGCAGCGAATGCCTTTTTCGTTGTTACTCTAATGTACGAAAAACATATTCTCCATGACCGTGCAGGGAAGGCAAGACGGGATGTGAAACTCCGCACGTGTATGTTTTTTACGCGATTTTGTGAGAATGAGAAGAGTGACACCTGCAGGTGCGTGGGTGCGCTGAGATCAGCAGTTGTTTAACGGAAACAGCTGCACTGATAACGCGCTCACAGCTGCTGCTCCGCTCCACATCCGCTCCACATGCTTCGTATTGTGCTCCACATGCTTGTGCTCCACATGCATGTGCTCCACATGCATATGCTCCACATGCTTGTGCTCTACAAATTGCTCACGGCTGGCTAATCAAACCACAAAAAAATTACTTCGTAGAACACTTGCTAGAAGTTGTCATTTGGAAATTTCTTATAATATGTGCGTCAATTTTTTTAAACTTTGCCTTTTCCAGTCTGAATAACTGAGATGAAAGTTCAGTTTAGGTGTGGGAAGACATCACCTGAAAAGATCAGATCATGATTACTAGCCCCTTTTCTCGTAATTATACCTTCCCATGTCCTTCATAGATAAAACTGGATTCCTTATCGATGAGGCCAAAAGTACTCTTGCAAAACACATGTACGATGCGAAATTCAATGTTCAGCGAGAAATAAGCATGTCATCTGTTGTGGCGTTACCTTTATCAAACTTGGCGTACTTTATAAATATAAACAAAGAAACGTCATTTTATATTTGTTACAAAACATCAACATGGGCATATGATTTCACGTATGAGCTTAGCACTCAAAATGCAAAATAAACACATCATTTGTTGCAGCTTCCCCTATATCACATATTGCTTACTTTACATTAAAAAAATATTTTACATATATTAGAATATCAGCACGTGTGTGTGTGAGCGCGCACCTCCTATGACCCTTCCCAACACATATCACAGAGGTCGAATTTTGAAAGTAGAGGATGAAATTTATTATTTCCGAGTTCATTTTATTGAAGCAGAGGGTGAAATCTACTACTTCCTCAGTAAGGGTGGCATTGTAGGGCAGTGAACAACCATTTTCAGGAGGTAGGCCGACCTTAGAGTTTGAATTGCGGGAAACTCTCACGATTTAACAGGTGCGGACGACCTCCGCTGGCTTGTCAAACTCAGCCACACAGGATCCCAGTGACTGCTGTTTATCAAGCGCTGAGTTCACAAAGCTACCTCAGGGAGCGTGACACCTGGAGTATTGTGTACTACACAGTACATGTCTGTTACTGTTTCAAAGCCCGTAATCACATCCTCTTCAACTCACTAGTAACTTTATTGAAATTATTGTGGTACACACTACATATAGAGGCAGGTGTTTATTTTTGCGTATCCTACATAGTTCATTTCACTTTAAAAAGGTTTTATTGCCTAGTGAAAGAATCCGGTTAAACAGAAAAAAATTCAATTCTAATTCATCTCACTCTGCATTTAAAACTATGATGATATTCAAGAAGAATTGCAGTAGAGAATCCGCTTAATCGATGTAAGTATTTTTACCTCAAAAGTCAAAATCCTTTACTGGAATTTCACATTTTACCATCCACTACGAAACTTATTGCATTCATAGTAACATATTAAGTATTATTCACCGGTGAGTCACCCAAGCCGAGGAACGTGTAAGTGTTAAGTGCTCTTCTGCATTTTGAGTATGAGGAGTTGAGGTATGATTTCATTTATGAGGGTTGTTCTCCTCTGCGATTTGTTCTCGAGAGAAATTTCTCAGCGCCAGAATCGGGAATTTTGAAAGCATCGCTTCACTGCCTCGCTGGATTCGAGTCTTCTCTGCTTCACAGCCACCGGCCGACGCTCGGCCCAATATCACGAAACCAACACCCATGCCTTCGGTGCCGCGGCTCAGCTCTGTGATTGCTCCACTGGTGGGAGGGTAGAGTTACTCCACAGCTGCGCCGGGGCTTCTCCTTTACAGTCTTCCTCATTTAGACCAGTGGTTCTTAACCTGGGTTCGGCATGGTACCGTTTGTGCATTAATACAGTATACGTTACAGTCTTTCTCCTCTAAACTAGTGGTCCTTAACCTGGGTTCGGCATGATACAGCTTGTGAACTAATACAGTATATAGTTATTCACGTATGTTTTCATTTTGAAGAAAAATAAGATATTTCCTTTTTCCAACTACAAAGGGTTCGATGAATGCATGTAGGGAACTTGGGGGTTCAGTACCTCCAACAAGGTTCAGAATCGCTGCTCTAGACTGTCCCCACTGTACATTTCTCCCAAGGTTCTCTGCCGCAAGGGCTGGATTAATTGACAAGCATTCAGCTAGTACTCGAGGTTAGTGGGTAAAATTAACGAGTACAGCTAGTTTGCTCTGAGTTGTATTTATAACACGAATGTTTTTTTTAGCAAATCGATGAAACTTAACAAATTAAATAGTTAAACTTTTTAAATACTAATCGGTAAATCGAAGTTTCATTTTATGCGATGAAATTTTAAGATGAAAAATTCTGCTATAATATTATATTTTCTTGACCAAAGCTTACTCTAAGCTTACGAGCCCATGGAGTGCTCATGCTCATAACTATCCTTTTATGGCTTTATTGGTTTATTGGTAAACTAAAACACCTGCAACTGGACAATACTCTTACTGGCCATCCTAAAGCTTGAACTTCTTCTTCTGAAACATTGACATCTTCATAAAATGAATTTTTACACATAATTTTTGAAGATCCATTGCATTCAAATACAATTAATTACCGTTATTTGTCTATGTTTTATTAATTGTCTTATGTCACAAAATATATTCAAAATTTCGTGCTTATCATTGTGTCAAGATATCTGTGATAAGGGCACCTAATACAAAACGAGAGCCAGTAAGTTAAGCATTGCTTGATAAATGTGAAATTTTGAAGTAAAAAAGGTTAAGACAGATAACAGTGTTGTGATGGGCGAGTGTAGAATTAGGTAGAATATTATTTCCGCTGACAGAAAGCAGAAAGACATGCTGTTGAAAGCTACGCTATCATTCTAAGACGAAAGAGAGCGATAATCGGACATCGAATTGAACCAAATGTGTTAATATGTACAATATTCATAAACAGTTTGAAAAATACAAATGCTAAAATTTGAAAACATTTAATTTGTACTCTGCTCTAGTTTTTCCTAAGCCTTGAACAACTCAATTGAACTGGAACGTCCCGCGTGTTCCAGTTACCGGAATTCCAGCGTACTTTGCTTGGTGCTACCCACACTGATCACTGCAGTCGACTTTACCAGCAAAGTTGAAGAAGCGTAAAATACATATAACGCGCATAAAATGAGATTGCAGTCCTCGGAGAGTGCAGTGCGGTGGACCACAACAAAAGTTCAGTTTCGCTGAGTTTCCTTCCTTTGTTTGGCGAGTGTCGTAAATAGGAGAATATTCTCACACATTCCAACGGTAGTCTGCAATTGCTACCACTGCACCTGCCAGTGAGGCCCTCACCTCAACCGTCGACTTGGGGAACGAACTTCACACCAACAACAAAGCCTTGGCTCGCCAGGTCGCTCTGACCGCAAGGTTTCAGAGAAAGCATTCAAGAAATGCCTTCGGGTGCTAGATCGCCATAATGTCTCTTCTTTCAGACAATGTTGCAAAAGCTCTGAAATGTTTATTGTATTTTGTTTCTATTTATCTCCAATGTAAATTTGTTTGGTTTTCGTGTGATATTTTGAGAAAAAAGATCAGGAATCATGATCGAAAAGCATTCAAAAAATACCTTCGGGCGTGGGATCGGCATAATGTCTCTTCTTTCACAGCCACAGCCAACATTCAGGTATATCTCACCGTACAGGTCGTCCATACGCCTGCCCTTCTCAGTCTGCAATCCGAGACCATTGTTTTAAGTGCGACCATCCATTTAAAACCTCAAATTTTTCAACTATTGCTAAAACTAATAGAGAACACGATCTGAGAATTTTAGAATCACTATTCATATATACAGTTAAACCGAAATTGAATAATGATCGAAGTGCCGCAAAATTACACATTGCCCCAACAGCTTAGGTATGCCTATAGTTTTTAGTGTCCGTGTGTGTGTGTGTGTGTGTGTGTGTGTGTGTAGGTGTGCGATTATAGTTTTTAGCAATACCTTTTCCCCCTTTTTTTGTTTATACTCGCATGTTATTTTTCATGTTTATTGAGGTTACTAGAAGTTCTCTTATTGTAGTAGACATCTAATTTCATTTTTTATCTGTTACTTCATTTTCAGTACTGATGATGGAAACCAGATTTTCCGAAACGTTTACAAGTAAAAATGTTTACAAGTAAAAATGTTTATATACGCCTTGGTTCTCCTTTTCATTTTAAAAATAAGATTTCCGAAAAATCGACCTATCAGCTCAATTATTCTTTCATACAATGTTGCAAAAGCTCTGAAATGTTTATTGTATTTTGTTTCTATTCATCTCCACTGTGAATTAATATGGTTTTCATGTAAAATCTTAAAAAAAAGCAGATCATAATTAGATATAGTTTATTCACTGCGGAATAAATCACCTCCTCCAAAGTAGGTAGCAGCGATAGAAGTACGTTTTTTCTGTGTTTTGTTTGACATTCAGTTTAGCATACATTCCCCTTCGCATTAATATATATGAGTTCAAAATATGTGCCGTCGCAGAGAGCTCTCATGCACAGTCGCACCTGTTGAAAAATAACTATACGTATTCAAAATCAGCACTCCACCGACCAAAAGAATCGAATTGTTGTTCTGCCCCGCCGGCCAAAAGAATCGCATGATTGTTTTATTCTACAATAAACAAAGTCCTCAAATTCTCGAAGCAAAGTGAAAACGGATGCAGTTTTTGAACGTCAGCAAAATTAGATGTGCTTTTTGACGCTTGGCTGAACCTGCATTACGCGAGATGACCTTGTGACGCACACACGCTGAAAGTCAAGTCTTCGTTGCGGTCATAGTCATGCTGATCGTCGTCTTCAACTCTGCTTATTTAGCCTTGATGGGGATTGATGTTAGATCCATTCAAATGAACGTAAAGTAGGTCACCTAACGAAATAATTACCCACACATTTATTGCACATAACTTTGGGTGTCGCATAAATTAAAATTTTTTCGAGAGGCTCAAAATTAACCGCTTCATGAGACAGTAAAATCTTATGTTTATGTTAAAAACCTGCTTTAAATATTGTATATTCTATAAAATTAGGCACAAGGTGTTGTATGCAGAAACTTCCCTAATATTGGTTTCTTATGAACTAAAAATACCAGGGCCATGAGAGAACTATACAACTTATAAAAAAATAGGCTTTTCAGCTCTCTAGTTCCAAAATCCAAATTATTGAACCCACACTGGTTCGGCCTCGACATCCCACAATACAAAAACACAATATGTTACAGAGTAGTGCTCCGCTGTTATGAAGTTTTATCACTCGTTTGCATATATATTCATTATGGCCATCAAATTTACAGGTGAGAATGGTCAAGAATGGCTCTGAACAAAAACGCAACACTGTTCCCTTACAAAAAATTAAACCTTGCAATGCTACACCACATTAGATTCCAGATTCCATCACTCGTTCACTTGTTCCTTATGGCCATCAAATTTACAAGGGAGAAGGGTCATGATTGGCCCTGAATAAAAATGCAGTACTGTACCGTTACAAATTAAACTCTTGCGACTCTACAGCACATTAGATTCCAGATTCCATAAGCAGGATCCCCCACCCTCGAGGTTTCAGCTACTTGAGCCCGGCCAGGAGTACGCGAGTGACACTCAAGAAGTGGTGAGCCTCGAGTCAACTTTCGGTCGCACATCGCATGGCGCTTCGTGAGAACGTCCGCACGGAAGCGCCCTGGGAAAATCTTGGGAAGGAAGAGGTAGGGGGCGTGATTCCCTCACGCTCGGATTTGTTCCTCGCTTGCGTGGGAAAAGTCCCAGTGTGAGAACCTTCCAATGGATTGCTTCCGATGAGCTTCTTGCAAGACGTAGGTAATTGGTGCTCTTCCAACCCTGGGGCCGTCGTGAGACACCAAGTCGGACTGTCAAGTGTGACGTCAGGCGCTGGGATTCTCAATATCCTTCATTCATGCCTGGCCATCGCAGACGAAGTTATCGAAGTGACTGATGACCAAAGGCGTATAGGTGCTGTGATTGCCTATAGAAAACTTTTGATAACTGTTACAAGGCGATTTTACGCTAAATTAATTGGATATGCCTGGAGAACTTGACAGAGTGTATTTTTAATTGGAGTTTTCCGGATTGTCATAAGAAGGCGATTTGGATTTGAGAACAATAAAAATTTACTCAGGGATATTTCGTTCTGAGGATTTTTTCAAATCATGCACACGGTGTTATATAGATGGTACTGATGAATGTAAATTACTGAATAAGACACAACTTCTACTATCGACTGCACTGCTATGTGTTGTAAAATCTCGGATCTGCAGCGGAGAGTGTCACTAACAGTAGTGAACACTTACTAACTTCAAGGAAATATCAGCGACTATAATTTTAAAGTAAAATTAAACGTAAGATTATCCTGTTTCAATACTGAGCAAATAGCGACACATCGCGCTGAACATATTGTTCGTTTTCTCACAGGTATTCCACACCTCGAACTCAATATCAACTTACAGATCTCAAGATCACTTAACAGTTCATGGGAAAATCTCACATGTCAGGTACTGCACAGATGACAACGGTGTCGTGATAACGTTGGGGTGAACCGCGCAGTTTATGCATGAGAACCTGTGCGAATTCGTGCGACCGTTGTTGATGTTGAAAAAACTCGATGGATTGACGATACGTAACTTATTATTCATACATGCTGATTTCGGAGTGTATTTGGTACCGAGTCATCGGAAATCCCAACAGGTAGGAATTTTCGCCTTTCAATTGAGAAAATTTGCCCACTTGGTTCGATGATTAATTACTAAAGCAAACGATCTACAAGTTTTCCAGCACGAATGTACGGTACATGAATGAGCAATATACCTATTTGTAAATTTACCCAATACGCGGTGAACGTGTTAAGTTGCCCAGCTACATGAGAGCGTGGGACACCGGCGGCCACCACACGGCGTCAGGTAACCTTAGGCAAACCCAGTACATGAAGTGCTCAAGTTCTGCGTACTGCGTTGCGGAGTGAGCAAGATCGTATTGCGCAGAATGAAAATACGATCAGCTGAGAACTGTCGCAGGTCTCTGAACCGTCAACCGATCAGCTGAGAACGGTTTTTGCGATGCGACTCACTTTCATATTTTGAATACACTCTGAGTAGCTAAAGTAAATCGATCAGATGTTTTGTTATACATTGTCTCTAAGTTACTTGTTGTGAGGCAGAGAATTGTGAAGATGTAAGTCACCAACATTTCCAGTCAATGGCGGCCCTGTATCAAAATTTGTAGTTTTAAAAACTTCAGAAATGTAAAAAAATTAAGGTTATGTCCCGCATTACTGAAGGTGATCATAAACGGTGTAATGTACACCATGCAGAAAAGTTAACGGAGCTCTCTTGGTATTTATATTGCAGTATTTACACCACGGAATGGCACAAAATTTTTCAAAGAATCAGTTATTCTATGAAGGTATTTATCCGAATAGAATTGGCGTGTGCAAAACTTTTGTAATATTTTCAATTCCCATATAGCTGGGCAAATAAAGACTTGAAACACTCGTGAACCAGGAATAATAATCCCTGAACGATATTTATTACCACTAATATTCTAATACAGGTCACTTAACTGACGATAAGGAAATTTTATGATTCATGTTACACTGGATCACTCAATATTTAACAAATTTTTACCAATCATTTAATATACATGATGATGCTTTCTATACAAGAAAACGTTGGCATCGTTATTCAAAACAATGATTAGATAGAAGTACAAATTACACAAATTTCATCATCCCCCCCCCCCCCCCCCCCCCAAAAAAAAAAAGAAACACAAGCGATAGACTCCCGTCCGTGAAATTGCGATTTCTTCTTCCGCCCTCACATAACATACACAAGCAACCAGCCATTTTTACTCAGCTTCCATAGATTGCACCGAAGCAAAAAGTTCCATCATTACCCTCACCACGGGACAGGAATGCCAGCTGCCCTCATGTGAGTTTACCCTCATCAGAAGCTGCCCTCACGCTACTACCCTCATTAATAAAGTGACATTTATGACCTCGGGAGTGGACAAAATGAGCAGAAGATAGGGGCAGCGAGACTAAGGGCGTTCAGACAGTTTATTTCCCTCGCTCTCAGTGCGGTTGTTTCGCTCAGCACTCCGTCGTTTATTAAGCTTTATCATTTTGACTGCAACGTGCGCCACCGGTGGTACACGGAGGTAATTTTCATAATGCTGATGAACGACCAGTAGTCGCAAACTTAATTTTCATAAATACAGAATCAAAGCTAAATGAAAGCACGATCCAGTTCATATTTGGTAGTTTCAAACTAGTTTACCACAATTAACTTTAAATTTGAGTGTTAGTTGAACTTAATAATAAGTAGTCGCAGTCAAAGTGTTAATTATGAATGATAAAATATGTATTATTTTAGCAATTATGATTTCTCGGACGAGTGCGTTATAACTCTCTTTAACTCAGTTGATATGATCCATCTCTGCTTTTATATCATCATTCGAAATAAGTGAACATAAACTTCAGTCCCTACAGGAGCATTAGGCTACTAAATAAATTTGGGTCAGATTGCTCGACGTCATCAACATTGGTGACGGTTCAGTGAGGTATCAAGTCTAGACAACTAATCTCTGCAGAAATCGCAGTGTCAGGATGTTGAATAACACAAGTTGCAGCGGCAGTAATTCGTTATTAATTGATAATTAAAGGAATAATTACCTGCCATTCTCCTTACTAATGAGCAAATAACACAATTTAATAGATGCACATATGATGGTTCTGTAAGAATTGATAACGTAATTTGCTTTTATTTTGGCAAGTATAACTCACCATCAACATCAAATTGAGAGTGTTACCCAGTGTTTCACTTCTTTCATCTGAAGAAACTGCTGAATGATAATATTTCTTGAAGCTTTCAGTTTTCGTTATTTCTTCCTAGCACTCTACGGTACCAAAATTTCTTCTGCATATTCTTGAGTTTGTCTCGCTATCGGATGTGGCCATTTAGCGTCCCAGTTGGTTCCAGCATGGATTGTAGCAGTTTGCAGTCCCACCTACTCCTAGAATGGGCTAGGACAGTCGGTTGTCCCAGTTGGTCCCAGTGTGGACTGCAACATGTAGTCTCTTGTCCTACCTGGTCACAGTGTGCGCTGGATAGTGTGTTTTCCCAGTTGGTCCCGGTGTTGACTGTAACAATCTACTGTCCCACCTGGTCACAAAGTGGGCTGGGACAGTCTGCTGTCCCAGCTAGCAAGTGTGCACTGTTACAATCTACTGTCCCACCTGGTCACAAAGTGGGCTGGGACAGTCTGTCAAATGAGCTAAAAAGCGTACCAGCTTCAGTAGCAGCTTGGAGCCCGCGTTACAATCAATACTCCAGCCAGGTTTCTTGGTGGACTGGAATCGATAATGTTGGAATGCGCAGGACCACGTGTTTGGAATGCAGAGCAGAGGAGGTCCATGTGGGAATGGAGGCAGCTATCGATCATTTGCGTTCCCACTTTGGGGTTCGAATGTAAACTGACGTATTCTGGAATCCAATTCCCAGGTGGCAGCCTTGTAACATTGAATTTGAAGGAAAATATCTCATGACCGGCCGCATAATACCTGAGTCTTAATACGAGGCCTGGAATTTAAGAATTTTTTCCATTGAGTTCTCTCTGATTGTCAGAAAATCAATGTAAAAGTAGTTGCTCTTGGGAAAACTTTGTTACTTGTTATGAATGACTCACAGGAATTTCTTCATACCTAATTTAAGAATTTGCTTTTTTAGTCTCCTTTTATACTCTTCTGCAGAGGGCGCGAGCGTTTCAATCTCTATAATCCGTCGCTCCTGACTCGGAATCCTGGATTAAGCACCTGCACCTGCATTCCAGGTCTGATGATCGTATTCCAGGTTCGCACACCTGATTCCTGTTGCCCACCTGTGAACCGCCAGCATTCCTGCTCTGGAGAGTGTATCATTCCATCCTACTTGTGGTTCGCATCGCACTGAGAGCGTCAGGCGTTACATGTTCCATTCACTGAACGTTTATCTTCTCCGTTGTTCTTTGAGAAAAATTAGGGTATTGAAATGTTTTAGATTCAAAATAAACTAGAACGACAGGACTAAAATGTTGTAATAAGTTATAGAGATTCCTTGGATCCTAAAAAAATGTCAAAATTGTTTGAAATATTTTAGTTTGAAGGCATCTGAAAAGTTTACAGTGGACGAGCGGAAAGTAGGGAAAGTTCGAATTGATTCAAATTTCTTCGTACAGGCGCACGATCACGCAAAAATTTCTGTGAACGTCTGACTAGAAGCAGCATCTCTAAGCGTAGGCGATTTTTACGTAGAGCTCTGAAACTAATGCTTCAAATGTGATGCTTTATACTGTACATTGCCTTAAAGTTCTAGCCACATGCTCGAGTTCTTCTCGAAAAATTTCATGCATTTAAATTTCATAGATCGACTTAAATTTTTGCCTATACTTTTTTGAAAGAGCGCTTTTTAACTTCATTATGTTGCAAAAAGTATTGGCTTTACACTCCACAGCAAAAAAACTCAAACAAACCCTGTAGTCTACAGCTCTCAACTCAAACAATAAGACAAACAGCCCAACACCCTGCAGCCCTCAAACAACATTACAAACAGTCTGACATCCTGCAGCCCTCAAACAACAGCACAAACAGCCCGACTTCCTACAGCCCTGAAACAACAACACAAACAGCCTGACATCCTCCAGCCCACAGCCCTGAAACAACAGCACAAAAACAGCCCGACATCCTCCAGCCCACAGCCCTCAAACAACAACACAAACAGACCGACATCCTCCAGCCCACAGCCCTGAAACAACAACACAAACAGCCCGACATCCTCCAGCCCACAGCCCTGAAACAACAACACAAACAGCCCGACATCCTCCAGCCCACAGTCCTCAAACAACAACACAAACAGCCCGACATCATCCAGCCCAAAGCCGTGAAACAACAGCACAAAAACAGACAACATCCTGCAGCTCGGAAGGCCGCAGCTGCCCTGCATCTGGCAGCGGTGCTGGAGTCCCAATGTGGCTGGAATTTGACGAGCTGATCGATAAATTCCAGGCCCACAAGCCTGGGAACGGGACGCTGTGGGAGATGACTTGGTGATCTGCTTCCGGACGCCTCATGTGCGCAGGGGACCATAGCTCGTGTGGGGCATCGTAATTCTGAGCAGATTACAGCCTGCTGACCGGACTTGCTTTCAGTGCTGTCGTTGGACCACTTCCCACGGAGTCCTGCTCCAAACAAAGTTTCACGCAGAGTGACAAAACTTCAGTAATCACGGTTTGAAATATGAAGTAGCTGTCAGTGTTCACATGGTGAAATTAATGAGAAAGTGAAATTAGCTCTTGTTGAAGGTTGGATAAGTAAGACAAAGCATTATTACTAACGAATATACTGCCGTCCAAAATGTGACCAGTAAAGTTTAAGATCCAAAAATCTCAACCAGAAGCCAAACTCGATATGACAGAACCCCCTACCTGATGTGATTACTTCGGTCTGAAGTCTGTCCCTGCCGAAAAGAAACAATTTGTTCCTGATCACTCTACGTAATTCTTACGATTCACCATATTATATATTGAAATTATAAAAATGTTGTCTTCGGTTCATTGAAATTTAATGAATAGCATCTAAGCGGCAGGTGCTGAATTAATCTTCACAAACTCAACGTTCGGAAGCTATAGTTTCCACAACTCCAAGTTATGACGCGTAGATCAGTAACAAAATAAATCACATTTGTGAAACCTTCGGCACAATTTTGCACCAACATGAACCAATATTCAGTATTTTACGCTTGCTTCAAGTATTTTCAGAAATGAACTTGCTCGACATAGGTTCGTGTTCTGCCCTGAACGACGTCCATCAATCAGTAAAGTTTTATGTGTTTTGGCACGTCTTGTTCAGTACGCCTATTCCGCCTTATAAGCTTGGCTTTGGATCCCATTTAAACGACGGAATTATGAAGCGTTTCTTGTTCTAGTCATAGGACAGTTAGTAAAAAATTAGTTTGTCCAAATGAGGATTAAAGAATGATGATCAGCTGATGATCAGTACAGCTGCGTAGGTAGTAGGTGTTGCAATGCCTGTTCAAAAATATGAGAAAACAGTTTTACTCTTATTTTTCAAATGTGAGATACAAAAAAAATGAAAATATTTGCATTTTTGGAAACTTTTATAATTTATAAATTATTTTTCAATTACATCAAATGACACAACAGAAGTTGAAAATCATAAAACAAACAAATACCAGTACTTTGGGTGAGAGCAGCAGCCTTCCTTTCAATCTGAAATTTAGTGTCTTTTCAACGGAGTAATCAAATTGAATTACTTCATCCTTGTTAGGTATGACTTTCTAAACCTACAAATTTATAACGATCAATTGGCTACGGATGCCAACTCTCGAGCACTTTTACAAGTTAACAGCATATGTTGCCCTGCTTTTCGCTGAAGCAAAGTCACTATTCGGGATCTTGAAACCATGATGGTGTCGACAGAAGCGTACAGTACCTCAGCACGTATGAAAGTCGAAGTAAAAGTACACTGATGTAGACATTTTGTCCCTCACACATGAGGGTGTGCTATGGTGTCAAATAAGTATGTGCTTAAATGAAAGAGTGAGCACAATCAGCATGTGCTCAAATGAAAGCATGGAGTCAAATGAGTGGTAGTATGTACTTAAATGGGAGAGTAAGCACAGCAACTGCGCCGGTCTCTGCAGCATTGGAAGTGACTTACAGCACCGCAAGACAGGAGTGCTGTAGCCATCTTCTCATCACGCAATTCAAACGAACTAACATCGAGGTCTTATCGCTCGAAGGGCAAATGAGGGCTTGTAGAAACAACATTATTTTCGGCTCCTGGGGCAGATGGAACAGAGAGGCAACTGAGTCGAGGGTTTCCCTCTAATGATTTCTTCTGAAGTTTCACGTCGCACAGCCCGCTGCTTGACAGAGGTCTTCTGTTGGCGAAACTCAACACCTGCTCCAAGATTTTGTGCAAGTGAACTCCCTATAGGAAACCTGCCAGGCTTGTCCGGCTGAACTACCTTCTTTTGCGCTTCTGAACAAGCTTGGGGTGATTGAGAACACGCCTTTTTGAGTGCGCAATCTCTCAGAGTGAGTGAAAACTCACGGTCCAATTTAAAAGATCGCTACAGTTGACTAGGACGCATTTTTCTAACTAGGGCGCATTTTTCTGCTCAAGTGATAACTCGGAGTAAAGGTAAACACACCGGCTATCTCTTAATCATGTTTACTGATATCATTGAATTGTTGAAAGCTATTAAAGGAGACGAGTGAGCAGCGAAAATTACATTGATTGGATAAGGTGAGGATTATGATTATGATAGCAGTCATTGAATAATTATTCATGATCATGAGGTCAAGAATTCTAGAACCCATTGCCAATTGCTGTGAAATGTAGACATAATGAAAGCCATTATCAACTCATTATTACTCACAGATTTCATTGCTGAAAAAGTATAGGCCATGATACGAGAATACTTGTCAGACACTCGTAAGGTGAGTTATAAAGTTATGAAAACCCTTGTATAAAATTAAGCTAAAAATTCGTTCCCTCAATTTTTCCAAACACCAAAGCTAAAGAAGTCTCACAAAATAAAAATTTTATTTTTTGACAAAAAAAGCACAAAAGACTCCCAGCAATTTAAAACTAAAAACACGTAAAGATGACATCATGAAACATCATTTTACATGTATTCACGTAACCCACTCTCTGTGAGGAAGCGGCACAAATATTTCTGTTATTGTCCCCAGCTCTCACAAGGCTGTGGGGCCCATTCCACCCGCTGTTTTAACTAGCATCCACAGACATTTTTTCATGAGAACCCTACACTGTAGCTCCGTAGGTGTCTTTGTCACCGAGACAACAACGAAGGCAGGCAGGAGCGCAGGGAAGAATACCCCGCTGCGCTAACGACTGCCTGATCGCCGGCTTTTCGTCTCAGGCGGATTGAATTCTTTTCTCGAAATTGAAGGCCACGAACTGCATTATTTCAACCCATCACGTATGACTGCAAGTTTTCAGGACTGACTCAAAAGATCAGATGTCAATTACGATGGCATTCCTTTTTCGAAATTGAAGGCCACAAACTGCGTTACTTCAACCCATCAAAGTAAGACTGAAAGTTTTCAGGACTGATTTGTAAGTACCGATGTCAGTTACGATGACATTCCTTTTCCGAAATTGAAGGCCACAAACTGCGTTACTTCAACCCATCAAAGTAAGACTGAAAGTTTTCAGGACTGATTTGTAAGTACCGATGTCAGTTACGATGACATTCCTTTTCCGAATTTGAAGGCAACAAACTGCATTATTTCAACCCATCAAAGTAAGACTGTAAGTTTTCAGGACTCATTCGTAAGGTCGGACGTCAATTACGATGGCATTTCTTTCTCGAATATGGAGGCAACAAACTGCATTGTTTGACCCATTATGCATGACTGTAAAGTTTCAGGACTGATTTGTAAGGTCGGATGTCAATCACGATAGCAACTGTGAGCAGGCAGCTACGTTCGTCAGTAGTGCGCCGCTACGGCACAAAATGCGCTGGAATTTCCTGTCCCTGAGCCAAAGATCCCTCAGAACGAAGTCACAAACTGAATGAAGCGTGGAATGAATGGGCGCTTATGCAACGGTTAAGTGCACAGCATACCTGCCATTTACGCGCCTCAGAGCTCATTGTTTAGGAAATACCGTGCCTCAATTAAGGAAGACCTCCCGAGCGTCGTGGCGTACCTACACACACACCTGCTAGCGGCGCTCTCAGTGCTGACGACAGAATGCGACAAAAAAATGTCAAAAATCACCCGTGTTAAAGTTAAATTGTTCAAGTAGTGCCGAAAGATGTCCCGAATCGCCCGTGTTGAAGTAAATCTTGTTCAAGTTAATCACAAACATATTCTTCACATTCTATAGGCTTTGAGTTAGCCCATTCAAGTAAATAACAAACATATTTTTCATATTCTGTAGGCTTTAAGTTATCTCATTCAACTAAATGATAAACATATTCTTCACATTCTGTAGGCTTTGAGTTATTACATTCAAGTAAATGACAAACATGTTCTTCACTTTCTATAGACTTTAAGTTATCACATTCAAGTAAATCACAAAGCGACACAAACATATTCTTCACATTCTGTAGGCTTTGAGTTATCACATTCAAGTAAATCACAAACATATTCTTCACATTCTATAGGCTTTGAGTTAGCCCATTCAAGTAAATAACAAACATATTCTTCACATTCCATAGGCTTTGAATTATCACTTTCAAGTAAATAACTAACATATTCTTCACATTCTTTAGACTTTAAGTTATTACATTCAAGTAAATGACAAACATGTTCTTCACTTTCTATAGACTTTAAGTTATCACATTCAAGTAAATCACAAACATATTCTTCGCATTCTGTAGGCTTTGAGTTATCACATTCAAGTAAATGATTAACATATTCTTCACATTCTATAGGTTTAGATTTACCACATTAACCACATATTCATGACCTTGTGATGGAACAATGGATGCTTGATAGTGAAACGAATTGGATATGTTTCAATTGAAATAAAAATCTTGAAAACATAACCCATTGGGTATTCATTCAAACATTGTGCGGTATATCTGAACTATATCTTATTTAATTCTCGAGACTGAGAATGAAGTTATATTAAGATGAGAATTTTTCATATCGTTGGGAACTGTGTAGCACGTCAATTGTGTCTGCTGATTATAATTAAACAAATTAAACATCCTAAGAACTCAACGCTGCAGACAAGATGTGGATGCTGCACATTCATTTCCTGATCCATCCAGTACATGCATATTTGTTCCTATTCTTAAAATCATCAAACAATTAATTTATTTCTTTGTGGTATTTTAATTCGATTGATCAGCATATTTCACTGACATGCGTATCTATGCTGTATATATGACGCACCTATAGCGTACCTATGACATATCTATGACATACCTATGACATATCTATGACATACCTATGATATATCTATGAAGTACCTATGACGTATCTATGACGTACCTATGAAGTGTCTATGACGTATCTATGACATATCTATGACATATATATAAATTACTTATGATGTTTCTATGATGTAGCCATGGTTTATCTATGACGTCTCTATGACGTATCAATGACGTCTCTATGACGGATCTATGACCAACGCTCAATTCATCGGCGTTTTTGCAGCCTGTGAGCCAAAGACCATTTCGATGACCAGGTCTCCTCGACGTTATTTGAATGAATCTCGAGTGGAGTCAGAGCGGAATTTCATCGCTAGGAAGTCTAGCAATAAGAGAGCGGTGTGTGTAAACGTTCATTCATTCCACACTTCACGCGGTCTGTGGTGCTGTCGACGTGCAATTGCCAGACTGGCAATAGCAAATTTTTCTCGCCATAATTTTTTGGATATTGTAATTTCAAGTGGAATTTGTGTGTAAGAAGTGTTCAGCTGATCGAAAGTGACCTTGTAGGGTGGTTTATGCAGAAATCTTGAGAGATCACCTTTGTTTTGGCTGGGGAATTTTAAACTAACTTATAAATGAAATAATAATAGCAATATAATAATAATGGTTTAAAGGTAAAATTAGATATGAGAAAATGGAGTTTTGAGGTAACTTAAGAATTATTAATAATAATAATACTATAAAAACAATAACTTTAAGGGCAAAATTAGATTTAAGAAAAGACTGAATTTGTGTATGGTAGCCAGAAAAAAAGCCAATAAGGCTATCCTAGCCTATTCCGCGCGTCACCGTCTAGTTCGCTCTGCGTGCGTTTTGCGGCGCGTAACGCAATCTTTTCCTGCGTCGACGTCACTGAGCCGTGACGTCGCCTCACAACTGGCGTCTCATCCTGTGCACTTAAAGCGGATATCTTAATTTTGCGCAGTGTCGGCAGTCCCTTCCATGACGGATCATGGAATTGAATGGCGCTCCATTATCACGGGAATTTTTTAATTCTCGAGTCCCAGTGACAAATCGTGACGTTGCACTCACACTGCTGGAGCCTCGAGACATTCCACTAAAATGCGAGGCATTTCGGGGCGCAATATTATTATGTGTATCGAATGTGTGGAAAATTGGTTTCGTTTTCTTCATTGATGAGAAAACTTTTTGTTTGCTGTTTGCAAGCAGGCGGCTTCTTCGAGGGTATTTTTTTTTTCTCATTCGTTTTATTGTTTTGCTCTTGTTGCGTTCATCGGATTTTTTCACTAATGTAACGTTCTTCTATGTTCATTTTGGATATAAATGAAACTGTTTCCGTTCTCACTGACACCAACTTTGCATGTTTTAGAAATTTAAAGAAGTGCAAAATTTGAGGGCTCAACTCCTCCGGGCTCACATTATAGGTGCCTTCCTTGTTAAGTTCATTTATCAAAGATCAGATAGAAGTTTTCGCCTTCACTCTTAAAAATTTCCATACCGTACGGAACCGAGTTTAGAACAACATGAAAAGACATATAGCAGGGTTCTCTAAAGATGATATTTCAAAGTTAAAACTCATATCATGAATTTGACGTTAATAAGTAACGTAGGATGAGAAACACAACGTCGTAACTTATTATCGAAAGTTTTGGAAGGTCTTAAAAACATTTCTTGCAATATTTTATGTCAAATAAGTTTCCGTGACATGACTCATCAGGCTTAAGCTAATTATTCAACCATCAAACACTTTCAAGATGCTCGTCAGTTGTGGCTTCATTCGTCACTGAATGATTGCTGCATGGTGCAGGTGCGCTGAATTATTGATGCAAGTTGCGCTGAATTATTGCTGCAGGTGCGCTGAATTATTGCTGCAGGTGCACTAAATTATTGCTGCAGGTGCACTAAATTATTGCTGCAGGTGCACTAAATTATTGCTGCAGGTTAGCTGAAATATTGCTGCAGTTGCGAGCTGCAGTCGCAGATTATAAAGCCTTCGGCGCGTTTCCAGTTGATAAATGTTTGCTTCTCGGCACTCCATTATTCTCGGTTGTGATCTTCAACATTAATACAAGCATCTCTCAAGAAAACCCTATCCTCGAATGAAATGACTCAGATAGCGAAAGGCAATTTTCAACGTAGGTAGTTATATTCAAATTTGACTATTGTACTAGACTTAACAAACTATCTATATCTGTATCACTTGTGGTAAATAAATGGTTTAAATTGTTGAAACGTATGCACATACCAGCTTCTTCAGAATACTAAGTGTATAAATACTGACAACCAACGCAGTAAATCAGGTTGTCTCCTCAAACATCCGAGAGCCTTGAAGCCATGTAGTCGCGCAGCATCACGATGACGAGATTGATGTGTGACTTTTAATGAGCCTTGCGTTTACATCACAGAAATTATGACCCACCTGCGCTCGATGCCTCAACTGTGACTCAGGAAGTCCTAAGCGCTCGAGGTTGTGTATAAGCGTTAACAACCTCAAGAGGGATGTGATCTCGTTGCAAGGGGAAAATAATGGCTTAATTAAAGCTTTTTGAACTGAGTTTCTTCTATCATGTTCTCTTTGATGAGGTATGTTTTCCTGGCGTTTGAAACCACTCGTAAATTATTGTTTCACAGGCGTTATATTTTCTTGAATAAACTACCTTGACCCCGTGGCCTTAATTACCCCCACATGTCTGTGTTTCAGTTCACCAAAATTTCATCCTTCACGTCAAAGTTCACACCCACACACGCACTCACACACTCACATACACTCACACACATACACACACGTGCGCACACACACACACACACGACGTAACTGTGACACACACACACACACACACGATGTAACTGTGACACATACACACATGACGCAGACACGCACCGTAACTGCAGTCTCGTAATCGCTGTTATTTCACCTAACTCTCCCATCGTGGCCTGCATGTGTATTGACATGCATGTATTTAAACTATATTTGCACATGTTCTGACACAGAATTGTAGAAACACATTATGTACAGGCAAATGTACAGATGTACAGGCAAATTTATCCACACAAGTGCAAAGATTGTGTTGGGAAGGCATACATATAAATGCACAGATATGCACACGTACATCCGTGTAGATGTACGAATTTGCAAATGAAAAAGTTGTCAAATGCGTGCCACTCACAGAACAAATCCTCGCCATGATTGCATTTAATAGGCGATGAGTTCTGACAGACAAATTCTTTATCCTCTTGCCAACGCTAATTTGTAGTCCTAAAAAATTATAGAACCCTTAAAGCTTATTCCGAAAAACACATACTTCAATTACGCAAGCATCCTGAAAAACTGGGGATGCCACTTTTCTCATTATGCGCGAACGGTTTTATCGCTTGATTGTTTTCATGGTTTTCGTTTATTAGCACAAAACTCAACAACTGTCTCTCAAGTGACGTTCTTAATCTACTCTCACTCAGGGAATTCTGTCAACCACAAAATATCGGGACTTATTCAGAAAAATTTTCCCTTTCGGTTTCGACACACTCACAGAAGTCATTTCCCTGATGATTTTGCTGCATGCAGCCTTGTCTCTGCCGCTGGGTGTCTGCATAAAAATTGAGTGGAGTAAAAGATGGCAAAACCATGCCCTGCTGTCAGAAAATTACGTCAGTTTAGACGTAGTCTGTGTCTTATGTTGCAGTTTAGATACACTCACAGAAGTGATTTCCCTCGTGAGTGTCGCAGCATCTCTCGTCTTTTGACAGTCGTGTGCTGCAGCCTCGTCTCTGCTGCTGGGTGTATGAACAAAAATTGAGTGGACTAAGTGATGGCAAAACCATGCCCTACAGTCAGCCCGACCACCACTGTGACAGAAAGGACTTGCGGACGGTAGTGGTTCTCTCATCACGCCAGTCGGGCCCAGTGTGCTGGTCTTCGTGCTTTTCTCTCAATCATTTGTTTTCGACGATTGATGTGGGTATTACGATACCCATGAGTGAATTTCAACTAAGGATCTTAATGTTAAAATATTTGAACCAATTTTTCTTCGTGCTTTTCTTTCAGTCATTTGTTTTCGACAATTGGCATGGGTATTACGATACCCATGTGTGAATATGAACTAAGAATCTTAATGTTAAGATATTTTAAAACCCAATGTCATACATTTTATGTCTCTACTTTATTGGAAACGAACCGGTTTTCATTCTTTTCTTTTCTTTCTTTTTTTCTAGAGGAATATTAGAATACAAAGGGCTTCTGTTCCCGCATTTCTGGCGCCACCGGTTGGTGTTTCTCTCGTTTTGCTCAAGTCTCGGTTACCTCATGAGCGTCATTTCCGTCATGTTCACGGTACCCCGTCACAGATTATATAGCAAGGAAAACAAAGTACTGTTAAAAGTCATGTTGAATAAATTTATGCCAAATAGCTCTCTCGTGATAAAAAACTAAGAAGCAAAGTAATGGTCTACTCGGAAATAAATAAATACGAGTGCATGTTCACGTTTGATGAGGTGTTTGTGTTCATAAATTTCGCAGGAGAAATTTTGCGTTTGAGGTTGATTAATGACAAAAGTTTCAACTCTTCGAAAACTAGTTAAAAAGTTATAAAATGTTGACACAATCACACAACTTTCTCTAAGGAAACGTTCAGTTTATACGAACTAAGTTTATTAGTTTTAATGCTTAGAGATTAAATGCAGGATCAATTTCAATAAAACCAAAGCTCTTGTTTATTCACGATCTCCGACATTTATCATCAAATCAACAAACTTGTAATATGAAGTTCCTTTTCTAAACATTCGCTCTAATTATTACCGGGATTTCAGGAAAATACTCGGATAGATAAACGATTCATAAAATTATCAAAAAACATATTCAGAATAATGAAAAAAACATCCAAATATTAGGCATCAAAACTATAAGGATTATGATGTATGAACTGCAGAACTTGGAACAGGTATATTCAACCAAAGAAAATTTTTGGTATAACATGCACATATTTCATTCTTCAGAATGCCCTAAAATCTTCGATGCATTATTGATGTTAAGTTCAGAACTTTGCTTATCTCGTCTCCCAACTTAGAATAAACCTGCAATGACTGACTGAGTGTGGATACGGTTTTACTGAGAAACATTATATTTTAAAAAGGGGACAAGTCGTTATGTAAATGTTTTCAATCAAAGCTAATTCTTTATCCTTTCTCACATTGTTAAACTTGATAAAAAACCATCAGCACAGTTCTTGAACTTACTTGTAACTCATTCGACAAGGTAAACTCAATAATAAACTATCAGCTTTATTATTCTTGAACATACACGTAACTCACTCGGCCAAGTAAAGAGCGCGTTATTCATTTAAGTCTTTTGCACCTCATCTCAAAAAAATTCACAAGATCAATAACATGAATTTTAATACTTCATGTTTCTTAATGTAGCAGTGAGTAGGCATAGGCACAGTGAGCTCTAGCGTATCATAACTACTTCAGAAAGACCAAAACTAAGTTGTCGGGCAGCTAGACGCACTGAAGAGAACTTAAGGCTGTTTAGACCGCCGAGTTTCCTGTTGCACGCCGCCTCGAGGGCGAGTGGCAAACACTGAAACGGATCCAAAGTTTGCTAAGCCGTTGCAATAAATGAAGTCGACCCCAAGCATTGCAGGAATGGAAGAAAGCGCTCTTAATTTGGCCAGCCACGGCCGGTAAGTGATGGCTTGCGTTTGGTCAGCCCGTTAATAAAACTTCACTCTCATTGCAGCGACAACTTCCAGCACCGCCATCTGGCAAGCTGCGGCTGCAATTGGCGGAGGTCTGCGCCGTCTGAGCGTGAGCAGAAGTCAACTTTCCGACTGCAACGCTGCTAGATAAAGTGATACCTTCGTGCAGAAATATTATAGTGATTTCTTGTTACGTTTATCCTTGCTTGATGTATGAGTGTCCACGTAGGGGGAAGTAGTTGCTGTGAAATGTTTCGTATGAATTAAAAATAGCAAAGCTCTCTATACTCCTCTTTAAATGGGTTGGGACGATACTTATATAGTAGTGTGTGATTACTGGGTAATTTTTGTACGAACAAAACAAAAATAAAAGCTCCTTCTACACCCATCGTCATTAGTGGGTTGTGTCGAAATGAACAGTTACCGTGAAGCACCGTACCGTAAAGTCAGGTTAACAAATTTGACATTGTTTTCGGAGGTGATCCCAAGCTTTTTATTGTATGAGGAGGACTTACATTAGATAAACGTAGTGTGATATATTTTGTGCACCATACAGATGATGTCAACAAAGTAAACATCAGACAAAGTTTGCATACATCATCCCTTGAGAAAGAGGAATTAAAAAAAGCACAACGATACGCACGCAATACATGTACATAGAATTCTCGTAATCTTGCTCCTGATTTTAAAACTTATCATGATTTAGGCGTAGAATGAACGGGATCTCAGAATCATTCATCTTATTCTTCGTTCAAAATAAAGCATTAGACGAGCTTTCATCGAACTGGTGTTTGTGTCAGCAAAGAAGCACGGCTAGAACAACTATTATGCGCTAGTTGCCGTTCAGAAACCACGAAATTATATTTAGCATCAGAGATTCTGAAATTGCTTCAATCAATCCGATGAAAATCAGAACAGCATATAATGGTCTCTTGTGCGACGAAAAATTTACTGTATGAGAGGTACAAAACACGCTAGCAAACATGAATGTGCATCAAGGAATTTGCAAAAGAATGAAACATTTTTTTTTTGAGGACGGACGTTGTTGTTTGTGTAGAAATAAGTCAAGATTTTTACATTCTCAAGAGTTTTGCAGGACTGACTGACACTCATAATAAGGCTGTTAAATGCATGGCTCTGGATCCAACACATTTAATGAATTAAAACATTTTTAATAAAATTGAGGAAAATTTTGAAAAGACATTCCTGGTGCAGGTGAATTGATCGTATTTCACACGAGGACTGTAGACAATACCTTAACGAAAACATAAATACCAAGCGGGCACTCTTCAGAAGGTTAATGAAACCATTAATGCAGTTTTCAAAGAACTACAATCTACGAAATGAGCGTTCAAACCCAAGTCCCCGAACAATCGAACCAAAATTCCACAGCTGACACTTTTGCCAAAATTCCACAGCTGACACTTTCGCCAAAATTCCACAGCTGACACTTTTGCCAAAATTCCACAGCTGACATTTTCACCAAAATTCCACAGCTGACACTTTTGCCAAAATTCCACAGCTGACATTTTCACCAAAATTCCACAGCTGACACTTTTGCCAAAATTCCACAGCTGACATTTTCACCAAAATTCCACAGCTGACATTTTCACAAAAATTCCACAGCTGACACTTTTGCCAAAACTCCACAGCTGACACTTTTGCCAAAATTCCACAGCTGACACTTTTGCCAAAATTCCACAGCTGACATTTTCGCCAAAATTCCACAGCTGACATTTTCGCCAAAATTCCACAGCTGACACTTTTGCCAAAATTCCACAGCTGACATTTTCGCCAAAATTCCACAGCTGACATTTTCGCCAAAATTCCACAGCTGACATTTTCACCAAAATTCCACAGCTGACATTTTCGCCAAAATTCCACAGCTGACATTTTCACCAAAATTCCACAGCTGACACTTTTGCCAAAATTCCACAGCTGACATTTTCGCCAAAATTCCACAGCTGACATTTTCATCAAAATTCCACAGCTGACACTTTTGCCAAATTCCACAGCTGACATTTTCGCAAAAATTCCACATCTGACATTTTCGCCAAAATTCCACAGCTGGCAGTTTCGTAACAAGACTCCACAACAACAAACACTTGCTGCTAAAATCTGCGCTGGTGTTGCGGTCGGACGCAGATGTGCGCAGCGGCGGCGCAGGTGTGGGGCACAACAGGTGCGCTGCCGGGGGCTGCGTGTCCGGCCCGGCCTTATGGGGCCTGGCTCACACTCCCGGCTCCGTGTGTCCTGCGAGATAGCGCTCGCTTCCCAGCTCGCTCTGCGCTTCTTTTGTACTCGTTCCAGGATTGCGACTTATTTTCGCTCCGTTCTTTGGTTGTTTCAGGCTTGCGTGTTGTTTTAGCTAGGCAGCTTGTGCTGCCTCTATACTGATGTTGCTTCTTGTTTTGGCTACGCAGCTTGCGATTCCTCTATACTCAGTTCAGCCTTGCGTGCTATTGTGGCAACGCAGTTTGCGCTTCTTCTATGCTCATCTTACGTCTTATTTTGGCAACGCAGTTTATGTATCAACTACACTCGTTGTAGGCTTGCGTGTTATTTTGGCCATGCAGTTTATTCTTCTTCTACACTCATCTTGCGTCTTATTTTGATAACGCAGTTTGGGCTTCTATGTTCATTTCAGGCTTTATTCTTGTTTTGCTACGCAGTTTGCGCTTCTTTAATACTCGTTTTAGGCTAACGTGTTGTTTCGGCTAAGTTTGCAGTTCTTCTATACTCATCTTGCGTCTTATTTTGGTTACGCAGTTTGTGCGTTTTCTATTTATGTCTCATGTTTTCGTTTTTTTAGTACGTATTTCACATGATTGGATGTTCCATTTTTTTCAATGCATCTGAGACTTATTTTGTGTAGTTAGTTTCCATTGCAGGTACATAAATAGCAGGAGATATAAAACCAGACGCAAGATCTTCACTCGACCTTTGTGCGGCAATGTATGCAGAATAAAATCCGTTATTTCTTATCCTTTGCTCACTGAAATTCTTTTTTGAAAAGCCATCTAGATTAACTTTTTCGTCAGGGAAATAATGATAATAGCTCTCCAAATCTGGTTTCTACGTATGGAAGCTGAAATTACAGAGGCTACGGGGAAAAAGTAAGACTCAGTAGCTATGCGGCCAAAGACGCCGAAGTTTGGACGCCAGTTGGATGACTGGTCGATGCCTTGCCAATGTTGCAGACACTGCTTCTTGACACGTTAAGTGCGGCGGGTTAAACTCAAGTTTAATATTCAACTCAAATTAGAGTTAATTTTAGAAATCAATTTTCAAAATAACGAACATTAAATAGATCGCGGCTTCATTTGGTTTTCAATAAGCATTTATCGAAACTGAATTAGTGACTGCTGGTCGGGCAGCACCACCATGAAAATCCCCTCAGTGACCACCGGTGGGTCACATCACACTTAAACTGCTAAAATTCGCGCACAGCTGAATAGGCCTGCCGGAGGTTTCTGGGCTCGAGCCATAATTTTGCGGTGATGTAAATATACGGCCTCCATGAAACTAGTAAATTTCAGTCACGCTCATCAAACAACTCAGTACATCAGATGCTGCTAATGGCGCAGTGACGCCCTCAATCACGATGGCAGATCATGAGGAATGGCGGCTGTCTTCTTTTAATGGCTGATTACTTTCATGTTGTGCGTTCCACTGCATATTTATGTTGAGCTTACGATGTACGCACGCAAATTTGTTATTCAAGAGAGCCTTTCGATTTGATTTGTTACAGTCTTAAACCCTACAACTGCTGCGCTATTTATGGATAAAATACTTTAATTGCCAGCTTGAAGAACTCTTATCTTAGCACCGAGCAGAAAATATCATTAATTTATTTTCAATGTATTTTTAGTTCCACTGCAGCTTCTTCAACATTCAAGTATCTTACGCTTAAGTTGAGGTATGTGATTATTCATGAGCTTAAGAAATAAGATTTAAGAACATTTCAACGCTGAAACCTTCACATTAAATTGTTCACGCATTCAAACGCTCGAATATTCCGTCATTGAAACCTGCGCGTGATTCTCTGTTTCATGAGCTGCGTCTTCCTATTTGCGGTGAACTGTACTTGACGTAAAATGAGGACAATACTTCAGGAGCAGATGCAGAACTGCAACAAATGGCAGCTTATTTAAAGCAAGATGGCAGACGTGAGGCCGATGAGCAAAGAAGCACCGTCTGCTGTTGAGCCTCGCTCACCACGCGAAAGCAAACAAAAGTTGCGGCAAACAAAGTTAGGATAAGGGAATGTAAACAAACTTCGCCATGTGTTGTTCGCTGTGGTCCCCTGGGTTCTTATGGTCAGGCTTTTGGGTCTAACAGGTGCCGCTTGTGGGCCAGAGCTGCCTGATACCGTGAGAAGTGATCCGAGGAATTCCTACGCACCTTGCCTCAGCCCCCCCAAAAAGGGACGAATTTTCGCTCACGTAGAAAGGCAAGCAGATTCACTATTCAGTCTCAGTTGGTCATAAGCGGACACGCATGGTTTGTATTGTTTAATCAAAAGTTTAAGTTAATGATAGTTTAATCTGACGTTTAAGAGTATGAGAAATTGATAACTACTGGAAAGAAGTGCCACCTGCGATGCTGCAGCGAACTTTGTACTGAATACACATGAACATATGTCGAGCTGCTCTGAAATCTGGTGTGTAGACTTGGAATCAAAAAACGCATGGAGTCACCGTCACAGCTCGTAGCTGCCATACGAGGCGCTATGCAACGAATGACTTTTTGACTTTTTCGTCACCTGCATGCATGTTTTTCGCCGCCCAGTTAATTAAATCGCTTAGGCAGCGAAAAACATTCATGCTCCAGCGAAAAAGTTTGACTGGGATGCCTGTTTAAATTTTAGGCCCAAACTTCCCGTTTTGAAAATGGTGAGAACTAACTCAAATCGTGCTTTGAAAATAGCATCCCGTGAACACAGCGATCTGACGCCATTATATTTCGCTCGTAAGAAAGAAATTATCATTGGACCGAAAAAATGACATCTGAAAATATGGGTGAAGAAAACAATATAAGCAAGAAAGGGGATGTTGATGATATTTGTTATGAAAATAACTGGAGTTCGGCTTCGGAGCGTACGACTCGTTTTATGGATGATTCTAGTGCTTCCCACGGTGACAGAGAGTTTTTTGTGGAGAGCCTTCAAGGTTTTTGACGAAAATAACGTACAATGAAATGCTCAGAGCTTTTTAAATGGAAATGCTTCTTTCATAAGTAACACAGATCGAAATAAAATAAATAAAATGTCGGTTTTCAAAGATCTCTGCTTCGCTCAATCGTCACCTGCTAGAGAGTAAATTGAAAAGAACTATGAATAGAGTAAAACTCGCAACCATTGCAAAATATTTCGCTAGAGATTATTTCATGTGAATAGCTAGAGTAGGAAGACAAGGTAGACAGAAAATGACTGTTATAAATCAATTATTTTAATCGACTCTACAATCGTGTACAACTCCCATAACAACGGAACGCCAATTTCTTTAAGGAGAAACACTGAAGTAAAATTAGTGCCCAACGTGCGGCACCTGAGACGAGTGGAGGCTGCTCTACCGTACCCTGCTGCCGTGAAAGGGCATTCCGAGCCATAACGCATCATTTCGAGGGATATATAATCTCTCAAAAGGCACGTTTGAACGACGAATAGCATTTATTTTACCGTTAATTGTTTCACTATTTATTGAAATTTATATATTTATATATATATATATATATGTGTGTGTGTGTGTATACAGATATAGAATATACAGTACACATAATATAAACACTGGCTTTATAACTTTTTGCTCAGAGACAGACAAGCTGGTTTTAATGTATGGTCACGAATTGCTTGAAATTCTTGCGACTTCTGTTACGTCAAACAGGCTGTCGTGTGCCATGCCAGTTAATTAATTCAATTTTAGTATTGCAGGGTAAACAGAGTGCTTGTGTTTTCTTTGCGTGCACCAAAATTACCGGATATGATTGGAGAAGTATTGCACTTCAGTTAGGTAAGTTTTTATAGATTGCGATTGCCTGGAATGGGCAGAAAAAAATCCGTAGCCTTTCTGAGAGACGTTCATTTGACACTTGCCAGGGCCTAATGTAAATCGCACAGGACCAGAGCATATTTGGTCAATGGAAACAAAACTTACTTTATGATGAACAAAAAAGCATATGGGGTCAATGGATTCAAAACTGGCATTATGATAAACAAACTTGCTTTAGCTTAACTACTCTGGACGGGTTGGTTCAATACGAGCTGGTGCCTGATTTATTAATAATAGAGTAGAAAATGACAACGGAGAGGAGTCATGCTTATACATATTCTCTAGCTTTACGCAGTGGCAATATACAATTTACATCGAAAGTCTCTAGAATTTAACACCTAATTATTTTGATGTGAGTCAGTACTGACTCTGAAATGTAATTTGGTCGAATGTACGATTGAATATTGTAATGACGGTACTGAAAGTGTACCCAGGTTGCGTTTCATGAGCTCTTACTTTTACCTATGAGTAAAAAAATGTACTCAAGGTGTGCGTTGGTGACCGTGGTGTCCGTGGAGACGAATGATGAAGTTTTTAGGATAACTTTGAGATGGTTGAAGTTAGTGCGTAAATTTTGAACATGCAATGAAATTTTGCACTATGTAGAATTGTATCAGCAACATCAAAAATTCCATTGCAAAACGATGGAAAAGCTCGAAATTTATCTTGCTTTAAAAGTTTGGAAGAATATATTTGCTAAAGTATATAATACAAACGACAAAGTGAGATAATATTGCATTCACATTCTTCACATATATTGAAAACTTAGTTTTATTTCCTGAATTATGACTTTGTGTATTCAATTCCCGAACTTTCATAGGTCAGGCTTTTGCAGGACTAGAAGAAAGTTAGGTCTGAATCAGTAATTATTTTTAAACTACTTCACTCGTGATCACATGACTAGCACATAGCTCATAGCTAAAATTGCTTCGCGATGTTATTTTTGCAATATTATTTTGCAAGTTCACAATACAGGCTCGGTACCAGTTTATTATATCAACGTACATCTCAACAGTTCAGTTTCAGGACAGATCAATGAGAACAGTCAAATGAAACCCTAGAATCTCATGGTACCAAGCGCCAAATACATATAGCAAAAATGAGTGATGTATGCTGCTGTCATCCCCAAACTTTCCTTTGTCTGGAGAGTTATAGTCGTAGGTAGAGGAAGATAGCTACGAAGTGTTGAATACCTCTATGAGTTGCTTAGATACGATGATTTTTAAGTCACCAAAGTTTGATGCCGTTTTCTGACTTGTTTGAAAAGTGGCGCTTGGTACCACATGATTCTGAGTGCCTCAATTGCGACTCACACGACAGCCAAGAGAAACGTCGCTAGCTTATCAATTTCACAAAATCTTCTCAAAATCCCAGTACTCATCTCTGTCTATGAACTTTTGTCTACCCTACGTTGGGTGGTGGCTTACAACACATGTTTTTATAATGGATTTTCTTATTTTGACCAAGGAGTCACGAAAAAGACAATTCCATAGAGTAATTCCGCGTAAATAGAGCAATTAATTCCCGGACCGTAGACTCTTTCGAAGTACGAAAAACTAGCTCAAGCCGCCGAACTTGTTCAAGTAGCTTAGTAAAGACGTCTTCAAATCCCATCTAAATTGATGAGTGCAGTTCTCAAATGCAAGCCTTCGATGCTGGGCTTTCAAAATGCTCTGAATACCTCCAATCTTTTCGTTTCCGGCAATCGAGCAGCAAGTACTTGTCAGCGCTGAGATCTCGAGTAATGGCACTTTGCTAAACTCCCATTCGAATCATCCAGAATGAGCTTCTTGAATTACAAACCTGTCTACCTACACAGTCCAGTTGATGACGTTGCCATTTGTTTCTATAAGTTCATAGGGAACGCATTATTTATAATGTGAACTCCATGCAAAATTATCAGGCATAATTCACGCTTTTATAAAGGTAATCCAAGCCGACTCAAGCGCTGGCTCATTGCGCCCACCTTCAGATTCCAGCGGAGCAGGTGCGATCTTAGTTCAAAATATACAAGGAACGTGGCAGCTTTTTTGCAGGCCTGGTCGTCCGCCCATTGTAACGGAAAACGTCTGGGCGGTCCTGTTGCTTTTTATCATCTCATTGCTTATGAAACTAGAAGGTCCCAACGAGCGTCTGGCCTACATGTCTCTGTCTGGCTAGCATTTTCGCTCGGGCTCTCGGAACCGCAATCATTTTAAATTCAGGGACCGGTCTTTATGATCTTATCCTTAGCTCACCACGAGGGCTGATGTACAAGCACTCGAATTATGGCATCGGTTATAGTCTCACTAATGATATCGCTCTGACTTTTGATCTTTATTTATCACCAAAACGCGCAAAATGTATCAAATTAAGTCGTTCCAAATGATATGTTTAGTGCACAGGGTGGAAATAGTTCTACAGTTCACATCGAATTCAATTTTCTCACTCAAAGACAGAGCAAAACACAAGGCCCCTGCTCAAAATTATGTTTCTTTGATATTTGATTGTTTTTAAATGAGTGACATTTTTTATTGGAACGATAACTTCACGTTCCCCTCTTAATTTTTCATGTGGCCTATTGCTCTTTACTGTTCAGCAATTCAAGGAAGCGAAGCCTCTCGGAAAAAAATCCTTCATATTTAATGCATGCGAATATTGCGTCCTTCTGCAAGGCTTCGTATCGTGAATCGTTTCTAAATATTTAGTATCTCCAAATAAACAAACCAGAACTAACAATGGACCCTTTGACTTTAACGGCTTCATATATTCTGAGTCCGTGAAGCTGGTAGCAAACGACAGAAATTTTTATGGAGCAGCAGCATGGAGGAATTTTTCGTTGGAAGCAGCATTTTACGTAGGTACATATGTGGGAAGCATTTGCTTTGTTGTTCAAGGAATTAAAACTCATTACAGTTTTTTGCACAGGGGAAATTAAGCACTACTTCGATCCTCATTCATTTTATGAATGGCAGACTTTGTGCCACCTGCACTGCTTCTAAGACTTTTGGGTAAATTTAATTCAGAGAACATAACTGAAATGTGTTTGTATCGTTCCAATAGCAGAAGTCTGCACAAGCTCTGGTGTCGAATTGAAGTTATGTACACTTCCTTCAAGTTACTACAAGAATGTACTGATACAATTACACGACCATTGATTACTGTGAATTTTATAGTTATGGATTCTCTTCTACTCATATTTAGATGCACGTGCGTGTAGCGACGAGGAGCTATTGTAGCACCCCGAGAATGGGCCACTTGGTTCAGTTCTGTTGCCGCATACCAATCTATTGTATTCTATTTTGTCTATGAGAGTATCATCATAGAGTCTTGAAATGCATCTTTAGAATTCATCTCTACTTCAACGCAGGTCACCGTGGTCGAGTGGTCAAGAACGCGCCCTTTCGAGATGGTCTCGGCAGTTCGAACACCCCGATGACGCGCGGTGATTTCTCCCCTTTGGGAAAAGAGAGAACTCAGCCATAATTCTCCACGCTACCCAGGTGTTGGTAGAAATGGGTACCGGCTTGACCGGGGATAACCGTCATTGCGTCCTGATGTTAGTTATAAGGCATTTCAAAAACAAATGTACAAGATGATTTGTTTCAGGCTTGTTTGATTTGAATAAAGTATCTTTTCTTCGGAATTCATATCCACATCAACGCATGTTTCTAAAAAAAGGAAACCATTAATGGTGAATCAATATTACGAATAGAAATAAGTCAGACCTAATAAACTCTCATTTGCAATTAAATAAAGGGCAGTCGATTCATGGCACCTAAAAAGTGTCAACTTTTTTTATCAGTCTAAGAAGAAATTATTCAGTTTCTGTTAAAATGATTCCATGCATGAGTTTGCGTGTCGCTCGATCAGGATAAAAAAATTATTCGGGGATTACCAATGGCACACAAGATTCGCTTTTCTTATGTATCATTTCACATTTTTGGTACACCTTGAAAAGTTAAGTGCTTTTCATCAGAATCCAAGAGTACGTGCTAACTGACCGGGGAGCATACCTTGAATAGAACAAAATTCAAAACCTGTTGCTGAAGATTTGCCCAAATAGAAGCCGATATTCTTTCTGCATGCACTCTCATGTTTTTCAAGCCCTGAGGATATGGTTTAAGAGGTATGTTGAAGTGGAGGTACTGAGAATGTCTCCTTCAACACAAGTGACTCCTAATGAGCGTGAACCCAAGAGTTATTGCGATATTTAGCCGCCTGAGCTTCAGTTCGTCGCAAATACAAAATAGAGGGTGTCACGTATAAAACTCGTCATTGGTAATTTTTGAATGCAATGTCCTATTTTTCAATCACTGCAGCTATTTTACACACTTAAATACACGAAATCGAGACCATAATCAATACAGAGACCTCAAATTGAATTTCAGGAAGGTAATTTTTGAATGCGATGTCTTATTTTTCAATCAAATACTCACATAAATGCGCGATATTAAGACCATCGTCAATACTGAGACCTCAAGTTGAATTTTAGGGCGACAATTTTTTAATGCAACGTCTCATTTTTCAATTAAGTACTCACATAAATGCACGATATTGAGACCATCATCAATACTGAGACCTCAAGGGGAATTTTAGGGCGTCAATTTTTTAATGCAACGTCTCATTTTTCAATTAAGTACTCACATAAATGCACAATATTGAGACCATCGTCAATACTGAGACCTCAAGGGGAATTTTGGGGAGATTTGCACAGAAATTCAGTGCGATGTTCACGTCGAGCGCTCGTTTTTTGTGCGCCATAGAGTACAGCTCGGCAGGGTCGTCTGTCCTCAGCTTCTGAGGTTGGTTTGCTCCCATTTTTTAGGATGAGAATGACAGGAGGAAGCACGGCCGTCGTACATCTGTGTCTTGCTTGTTTTGTGACTCAAGCGAAGTGCCTTTTTATGCAGGTGCCTCATAACGAGCGTGCAGGTGTGTAAATTAAGCTCGTAATTACTCGCTTGTTGCTCATAAACATCTCAATTTTTTCATTAGTATTTGCTCAAAAACATCTTAATTTTTGCATTGGTGTTTGGTCATCAACATCTTAATTTTTACATTGGTGGAGCAAATTTGTCACTATCAAGTGAGGGGATTTGTAATGCAGCGCAGTAACTCTTGAACAAGTACAATGGTAAACCATGCTGTCTTTTACACTGAATGTCTGTTGAGAACAATCGGTGAACGTTGTAATTAATCTCAGTTGATACCCAGGTGCGTCGTCTACGTTTTTACACGCTTTTTTGTTGCCGCCTTCGGGCAAGTCTGAAGTATTTAACTTTGTCTTAACGACTTTAAATTCAGACGGTCTTGTTGAGCCTCGTCGGCGCTGCTCGAGCTCGGCTGTCACGGCCTCCTCTCACCAACGACTCAGTTTACTTAACACTTAGACCGCTATTGGTTTAACTGAAGTTCAATATCCAACTCAAATTTAAAGTCTATTACAGTAAGAAATTTTGAAAACAGCAAACATTAACTGGATCATCCCTTCAATTAAGTATTAATGAAGGTTGAGTTTGTGGCTACTGGTCTATCAGCAGCATGATGAAAATTCCCTCCGTGGCCACAATAATAATATAATGAAGGCATCTACGGATGCTTTATTTCCAATCAAGCCCGATACATATCACCTTGTACATTGGATTTTCAAATGCCTTATATCTAACGCCAGGACGCCATGACGCTTTCCCCCGGTCAAGATCGGTACCCATTTCAGGCACCTGGGTAGAGTGGAGTATTGTGCTTGGAATTTTTCTCCTATACCCAACAGAGAAAATCGCCACCACCAGCGCCGAGATTCGACCCCGGGTCTGCCGCACGGCGGCAGAAACCTCTAGCCCCACGGCTATGGCGAGCACAAGATCGTGTGCCACAAGAGGCACACGATGCGGTTACAGTGTTAAGGCACAAATGTTTCGATGTGAAAACTTGAATTTTTTCTTTCTGCTGTTCTTGACGTGGGCGTTACCTGCGCATGGGTTGATGCCCGTCACTGCATTATGTTTAATTGACTGATTTATTTTTATGTTCGAACGTTTCTATTTATCTTTGTGGTCATTACAATGCGAGACCTCAATAGAGATTGCACAAACGCTGGAAATTTTTAGAGCTAGGTTGTTTCCTTTAATGTTTTTTATTGATAATGGATTTTGTATTACTTTTATTTCCCCTGTTTCGTCTGTTTTCGTCTTTTTAGGAGTGCACTCAGAAGCTCGTTCTTTTCACTTCAAAGGTATTCAAAATTAAACTCCGACAAACAAATAGAGAAAAAGAGAGAAAATATTTTCGAGTACTTCATACATCACAACGTTTTATAATTAATCCATAGGATTAATACACTGCTCATTAGAGTCCCCTTCCCTTCTTTAAAATAAACGAAGGATTACAGTGCAGCTTAATGGACTCTACGCAAGTTATCGTGCACGCCGATGTCAAACTACAAATTAAATAATTTATTTTATTGCAGGCCACAATCCTTCTATGATTATTTACCAGACAAAGTTGCCTTGAAATTCAGAATACCACATGCATGTATTTAATATGACGGTGGACTCTAACTCTTCATAAATGAATTTCTTCAACCACTGCGCTCTTTGTTTTAGCTAATATCAGCCTGTCCTTGCGCTTAAGCCTTAGTAATGGTAAAGCGCATTCTTGCATTAGGATAATTATAGGAATTTTACCTGTTTATCTCTCAATATCTTTAGGCAATAACGAAAATCGTCATTACTGAACCTTCAGAAGACAAAGAGCGGACCAAATTCAGAACGCATTTTTGCGTCGGCAGAAGTCCCTCGTTCTGATGACCACACGGCAACTGGAGGGGCTGAGCTGCTGTAAAAATTCAACAGCGACAAAAGCTCATAAGTTTGAAGGACTTTTAGATTCAGATCGTTCGTGATCAGGTCGTTTTTTAGTGTCCTTGCGTGTACGGAAACAAAAATCTTTGAAGTACTTTTTGAATTCGCAAAAATCTTTGATGCACTTTTCGAATTCAAAATTGAACCGTTTGCTTTCTTTGGAAGCACTTGCAGACGAAGTAAAAGTACACAATTTCTTTTGAACATCCCTCTTATTAAAAAAAATATGAGGCGTAGAATGAGTGAACGTTCTATAATTGATTTTTTGTTAACTCTTCACTTCGAAAAATCTTGCATTACAAAAAAATATTCACTGTGACTGATCCACACGCAGAAAATTACGACCCATTTAAGCGTGATAAGATGTTTTAATGATGCATTATCTTTTAAAGGAATTTTATTTTCTTGTAGTATACGATGAAAATGAGAACTGTCGTTTTAACGTCGGACGACGACACAAAAACTGCTGAGTTTTTCGGTGCGATCTTCACGTTGAGCAACTGTACTTAATGACGTTACCGAGCAGCGATAAGATCGATCGAATGAGTCCAGATAATTTCAAAAGGTTTTTTATTAATTTTACAGTAAGTTTTAATTAAGGACAAAATCATCTTGGCCACTAATTTAATCCTGTACGTATTAATTTTCCGAACTTATTAAGCACTTGGGCTGGTGGACTTCAATGAATTCAGACTATGTTTAATTTTCAGCCAATCACTCCAGCAAACTATTTTTTCATTTTGTAAATCAGGTCCATCGTCATTCCATCCTGCGGGGTAACAGTACTCTACGGGCAATGGAACGTACGAAATTACATGCTTAAAAATGTGTTAGAGCACACGTCACGCTAATGAAGACCTCAAATCCTGCGTTCTTTGTAACTGGAATAGCGGAGCGAATTCCATTATATAATTATGTGATAAATCGCCGCTAGAGTGGTCGCGCAAACGCGATCAAGCCCGGAACATTGCTTGCTCATCGTTGCCTCTGAAGAAATAAGCAAGCTACAGTGTCATCCAGCGCTGATGTAAAGACGGTCCTGCTTATGACACAGCTGCTGACAGGCGCCTTTCAACAGCCTAAATCATGTCATTCCGCGCCATCGGTCTCTGACAACTGAGTGTACTCTAATCAGGGGGCGAAGGCCTGGCAATTTTAGCAAGCCGCTGATAAGAGTGTTCGAAAAATAGTAGCCTAAGAAATAGATAACCATCATAAGCGCACTATCTAGTTTCTCCATATTCTTCAGGAAAGGTGTTGAGAGCAGCATAAAAAAAATCTCCTGAAATGATGGATCACTTGTTGAGTTTTTTGAGTGTGACCTAGTTATCCTGGGAAGACGGTGCGTGTCGAGAGCGAGTGAGTGCGCTTGTCTGAAGAATGAGCCCAACATGGTCATCTGAAGGCAGATGAACTGGAGAGCCGCAGATGATGATGATGACCAGCTTTCGTGAGATGTTCTTATTAGCATTCAGAGCTCCATCGTTCTGTGCTAATTTCAATAGCAGACGCGTGCTATAACGCTTAGGCCCAAAAACGAGCGCCAACTATGGGTACAGTTCGGCTGGCCTCATCAAGATGGGCCCCGATATGGACAATAAGTTAGGCCCAGATGGGCACATGACGCTATGGGGCGTTTTGCTCTCTGCTACGGGCGTGACCAACAAGAAGTGCCAAGGAAGGGCAAACTTCTGACCAGACCTAGGGCATACAAATGACGACTTTTGGGCATGGCAGCAGATCCGTGTTGGACCGAGGCGTGTCGCAGGTGTCACACAAGGCCCGATAAATTCTTGCAGGCCTTATTCACAATATTTGCGTGTTTGCTCAGAGAAAACAGGCTCATTGATGGTCTCCAGCCGAGTGTCCGGGTGTTTTTATAGCCCTCGCACCGCCTTCGTTTCGCAACAGCCTACGAAACGGCGACGTGGTTCCACTCCGTGTGCTCAAAATGAACCAAAAAAAATGTTATGTGAGTTTTAAATGTTCGCGTGCTAAAATTAGAGTACTGCTTTTGTAATTTTTGTCAACTGCTTGAATCCTCGCTTAAATTAGGAGACTATGCACGTTAAGTGCGCCGAGGTCAGCTCAATTTCCAAATTCAACTAAAATTAATGTAAATTTCAGTGAATAATTTGAAAAATAAGAAAAAAACATTGAAGGAATTGTGCCTCCATTTAGTTTTTATTTGCTACTTTTTAAAATTAGGAATTTAACTGCTGGTTGGTTACCTGCATAACGGAAATCCCTTCAGTGACCACCGGTGGGTCACGCCGCAGTTAACATGTTAAATAATTGTGATTATAGCTCGAACAAGAAGCCTTTTGATTTTCAAGCACATACGCACGTATTGCTGATTTGCAAGGCTCTGAGGTGTGCTCCGTGAGCAACTAGAGACGAGAAAGCACATCTTCGGTGAGAAATATATACCCTCGCTAAACGAAAAGGTGCAATTTCGCATCACGATAGCACCGGACCTAATAATACAAGAATCCCATACATCGAGATTGAGGATCATAATATTTCTCAGCCATGCTCATCAATCTTGGAGGATATAATTCTTGAACTATGGAGGCCGGCGTTATCGTGACGGCAAATGACACCCAGTCGATTGGCAAGAAAGCCACGTTATTTTTTGTAAAATTTGTCTTCATTTTTTGCACTCGTTCGGTTGCTCTTCTTCTCACTTCATGCTCCTTCAGTGGCAGTCGACATTTTAAAGATATAAGAGCATTTATTGGTACCAGAATAGATAACAGTAGATTTAAAAACAAAGTAAAAAATCACAAGACGGTTGCAGATAACCTTGCAGATAAGATCGCTTTTTCGTTGAGGTCCAAGCACTATAAATCTGTCTTTCTAAGTCAGTTCATATCCTGACCTGAAATTCTGGTGGATTCCGAATTATAAAATGCTCGTGTGTCGTATGTGATTTAGTGAATATCGATGTTTCGAAATTTAATGAAATATTTGTTTATAAGATGAACCGTTTTCCGAGTGTATGATATTAAAAATTAGAACGTATATCAACTCAAATATCACTTATGTCTGAATATTTACCTTTACAGTGTTACGAGTCAGGTGAGTGTTGCGTAAGTCTGAATGGGCATTGCACCAATAGTGAAGCCACTTAAAATGCATTGCTTAATGATAATATTGGCATATGCAAATATAGAAAGTGTCGTCATTGACACTCAAACATTGGTTACAGTTTTCAAGCCACAGTTTTGCTGTAAAATTACTTTTCAAATACGACCGAACTTCGCGACATTCTTAAGGAAAAAGGTTGCCACTCCGAACGACATTACTGGAATGTTTTTCGCGTCACCGTTATATAGAAAGAAGATCGGGTGTTCCCATGTACTGAGGCAATCTATACTATAATTAGAGCCGCGCCCGTCTGTCTGTCTGTCTGTTTATCCGTAGCCTGCCGAAAGTGTGTGATGAGCGTATCTGTGATACGGCCGTGTGCACTCGGCCTCATCAACTCTCGGGAGATTAATTTTATTGTCTGTTTTACGGTTTTTCTTTCATTTCGCCTTCTTTCTTATTTCAAATGAAGGGGGGTGGACTAGTATTTATGAAAAGGAATCAGATGTTTCGACAGAGTAAGAAGAGGATGAAATGCTTCAACACAGCACTAGAAGCTATTGAAAAAAAATTTCAGTTGCAGGAAATAAAAAATATTGCAATATAATACTAAGAACCACAACGTGGAAAGGGTTCAACATAGTACCAAAAAATAGATAAAAAATTCAAAACATTATTATATTATAATTCAAAATAGATGTTTCAATATAGCGTTGAGGAGGATAACACGATTGAAGATGTTCATGTGGGATTGATAATAGATGTGTTATACGTTTACAAGAATATTAGATATTTCCACGTCGGTATCATGTGTAATGCCTGGTGGATTATTTCATAATAAACTATTAGAAAATTTGTGGCCTCTTCCTCTGATCTGGAAAACTCTGATGATGAGAGTCAAATGTGAAAACGCATCCGAATTTGAAATTCCAAATCAAGCGAAAACAGTTTTATCGTGAAAAACTGTTGAAATTACATAGGGTGCACTAGTGCTACAACTTGTTTGAGCGCATAGAGCGTGAAATAGAATCCGTCCTGATTAGCTTTAGGTACAGAGGGTGCCAGCAATGCATTGATTTGCAATATCAAGATTTTAGGTTCTCATTTTTTTAGAAAAGAAGCGGTAAATAGGTTGACTAAACGTAAAAGCTTGGAATTATTCTACAAACATAAACTAAATCTCGAGTTATCAGGCGTACAATGTATTCTTTCCGAGTTCTCAGTTCGTTGCAATCATTAGTAGTTTTTGTTTCATGCGCGTACAGGAGCACATTTACCTATTAATACGTTTTGTAAGGATCGTACCGCCAACATTCGTTCTTAGTTCATTTTATCCTCGTTTCCACATGATTTGTGATTCTAATTTCTTTTCTCTGTTTTGCCTTTGACGTTCGCTCTTTCAGGATTCTCTAACTTATGTTTGACTAGTACAAAATAATATACCCATACTTTTTGTCTATAACATTTAACGCTGATGTACTAAGTGTTTTTGCCCCTACGTTTTTCCTCTGTACCCAAAATATTTCCTTACTGGTGCTTCATAATTCATGCGAATCCAACAACATTCTTTAGAACAGCAACGCATTTTAGACAAACCAGAACAGATGTTTCTAGGATGCAGCGCAGTTTGTAGGAAGGGGATCAGATGCTTCTGTATTGCAACACATTTCATAGGAAAAGGATCGCATGCTCGTCTATTGCAACACACCAACTGGTCAACATCTGCTTGATGCACCACCACCAATTCACCACAACGCTTCCTCAATTCAGCCGCAGGTGCCGATTCAAGGTCGCCAACTTAACATTTATTCTTGTTGCTAAAAAATCAAACACACATTTTTTACCTCAGTGAACCAGTTTTGGAATTTCTTGATGAAGTTGCTTGCATTGTGTTCGGACAACTGATTACCTATTTAAGCCTTCGGATTCTATGTTATCGAAAGGTAACGGGTTAGTCGCTTGCTCCAGAGACAGCTAGTTCTGCTTTTTTTCTTCTCGCAAGAGAGATGAGCAGCTTCTGCAGGGCACCTTTTCAGCAAGATCATCTTGCAGCTGTCCCCTGAAGGGCAAATAAAAGAAGCCGGATCGACCATTTTTGAAATTCTAGAAGCGTGTAGAGTTTTGCCGTTTCAAGTAAAAAATTTAGTGTTTCATCTAATTACAAATGAAATAAAGTTAAACAAACAATCTCGTGGACCGATGAGAATTCTCTGGAAATTTTTGCTCAAATAGCCCCCAGTTAGCTCGTTGTTAGTATCATCGATTGTTTACGTCAAGTAAATGGCATTTTTTTAGACTTGAAGAACTGGAGAGAGAACCATATTAATGCAAATAAACTGTTTCCTTTATTGGAAATTAACTTTTTTCTGAACAACTAGAAACCTGCGTTCACTGCAAAACCGTCGCTTCTTTCGCACGCTCCTGTTTTCTACCTTCTTCAAAAAAGGAGCAGCAAACTGTTCTTCGTAAATAAAAAATTCTTTCTCTCTGATACAGATGATGTTCTGCCTATCAGACGTTCCAAAACAGGTTCTAGTGGGAACAGTGGACTATTGTCTACCCACAAAAGCCGACCAACACATTATATGGTGAGCAAGAAAAGCTGCTAGACGTCACAAATTTAGATGCTGACCCACATTTTGAAAAGCTTCAAGAAGCCAAAGAATATATTAGAAGGAGTTAATTGACTCTGCATATTCTAATGTTTTTTGCTAGAGTCGCACGAAAATAATATTGTTTCGCAGCCTACATCGATTAGGCTGCTAGTGACAGAATTTGGGAGTGTAAGCCCATAAAATGACCAAAATTTACAACCAGTTTGACAACATGAGGCACGACGTGCGGATTAAAGAGCAGTTGTCCGATGGACTGAGTTGTGCACAGACCGAGGCAAAATTTTCAAGACTTAAAATATTCTTTCTTTTGTTGAGCGAAGTATTACAGCGTTGTGTGTGTAGCTAGAAGCCGGCGAGAGAACTGGTAGAGCCTCTCCTTTGAGCAAACTCCCTTACCGTCACCTAAATTTGTTTGACTTAAGAGGAAAAATTTCGGTTAACTAGACGCTCCTAGTTAACTATGGTATAGTGAATGCACAACAGTTAAAAAGTACCTGGAATTGAATTAAAAACTTTTAGTTTCAACATTGCACTCGTATATCTACTGACCAGAAGACACTCAGCGGGCCATGCCCAGTGGCGGGGTGCGAACAAATTATCGGTGCTGATCAGAAATACGATGCCTTAAAGCGGGTCATGATATTCTTTCACATCCGCGCACCCTGAACCAAATTGAGGGCTTTAGGCAAGGTGCGCTGGCCGCGCCTACGATTGAAGTGTTGTCAAAAGGTCATGTCGGTAAGGGCCAGGCAACTTCTACGAAGTGCATCCGTTCTGTGTGTACTTCAAATTTACCGGCACATAAAACTCCGCTGGCTGCCAATTAATGTCAAAGTCAAATCTTTTCCTTTCGTTCATGGTAATTAGAGCTCTCGCATTGTCACTTGCCTAATAATGACTATGCTCCGGATTTTAAAAACACTAAAAAGAGTGTTCGGAGAACTGAGGTTAAAGAGGATACTGATATAGCAGGTATAGGTGTTTTCATATTTGTTTAAAAAGTTCGAATATACAAAATAGAAAAGAACACCAGTGAAATATTTGAAAGACTGTATCAAAGAGGAGCTAAAACGACTACAATAACCTTTTATGAGAATGTTAAATTGAAGATATACTTCTAAGAATATAAAAAATTTCAGCAGAGTGATCAGAATAGTAATAATGAACTTATTTATCACGCCTACTAACAAGCATAGCTCAGTTATCGCACAGTTAAGATATCCAAACTGGTTGTCTGAATGAAGTTTTTAATCACTAGGCGGTCAAGAGCAAGCAGTTCGTTAGCAGGCGAGTTCCAGTAAAAAAAAATCACTTTCTGTGTTTCCAAAAATTAGAAGCTTTGCATACATGGTATGCAAAGCACCTCATATGTGTTCACCTAAATTAGAAAATCAGTAAGATTCACCTTTCCAAGAAGGCGGCTGTAGCGTAGGTAATGAAAAAAATTCACTTTCTATGTTTCCAAATAGTAGGAGCTTTGCATACATGGTATGCAAAGCACCTCGCATGGGCTCACCTACATTAGAAAATCAGTAAGATTCACCTTTCCAAGAAGGCGCCTCGCTGTAGCGTAAGTAAAGAAAAAAAATTCACTCTGTGGGCTTCCAAAAAGTAGGAGCTTTGCATTTAAGGTATGCAAAGCACCTCGTATATGTTCACCTACATTAGAAAATCAGTAAGATTCACCTTTCCAAGAAGGCACCTGTAGCGTAAGTGAGCCACGCCTTCGCTAAGTGCGAGCGGGAGCAATTCTCCGAAGCCAAAACACTATCTCGCAATCACACGACGAAGGCAGCACTGCCATTAATGACCATCTCCTTCATAATGACCCTCAATTAAACCCAAGGTTCTCGTAATTGGATTAAGAAGGAAATTATGGAATTTTTCCTGCAGGTAATCTTCTCTAAACATTGAATTCTAGAAAAGAGACATGAATCCCTAATGATTTATCGCATCCGCTACTTTTCCTTTCGAGTTCCATGAACACATCTGTATGACAATATATGAAATCCCTCAGTTATAAATGTTTCAAGAGTAGGCAATCATGGATTTGTTACCTCAAAAATGGATTTCGTAGGCGGATTTTGGTTTTGATTAATATTCTTCAATTCAACCAGATTAAATTCGGTTATAAAAATCAAATTTTATAATTTTGGCAGGAAAAAAGCTAATCACTTGACCCTGATTCATCGAGCCCTGGTATTGCTGGAGGCTGGGATGGTCGCTCCTGATAATTAGCGACCTGTTTTGAGACAATTTAGCCCTATGATCTCCAAATGCTGTAATCACAGCGGCCACATGGCTTCTTACGATGGATAGATAAGTGAGCATCCGAAGCTTCCGGAAATTATTGCTTGGACTCTTTATGCATTTTTTATCGCATCCATACACTCGTGAGCTGTGCCTGCGGTCACTTGAATATTGAGAAGTAAACGTTCATTGAGATTGAGAACTAAGCGTTTATTGAGATTGAGAACTAAGCGCTTATTGAGATTGAGAACTAAGCGTTTATTGAGATTGAGAACTAAGCGTTTATTGAGATTGAGAACTAAGCGTTTATTGAGATTGAGAACTAAGCGTTTATTGAGATTGAGAACTAAGCGTTTATTGAGATTGAGAACTAAGCATTTATTGAGATTGAGAACTAAGCGTTTATTGAGATTGAGAACCAAGCGTTTATTGAGATAGAGAACTAAGCGTTTATTGAGATTGAGAACTAAGCGCTTATTGAGATTGAGAACTAAGCGTTTATTGAGATTGAGAACTAAGCGTTTATTAAGATTGAGAACTAAGCGTTTATTGAGATTGAGAACTAAGCGTTTATTGAGATTGAGAACTAAGCATTTATTGAGATTGAGAACTAACCGTTTATTGAGATTGAGAACTAAGCGTTTATTGAGATTGAGAACTAACCGTTTATTGAGATTGAGATCTAAGCGTTTATTGAGATTGAGAACTAAGCGTATATTGAGATTGAGATTTTAGCGTTTATTGAGATTGAGAACTAAGCGTTTATTGAGATTGAGAACTAACCGTTTATTGAGATTGAGAAATAAGCGTTTATTGAGATTGAGAACTAACCGTTTATTGAGATTGAGATCTAAGCGTTTATTGAGATTGAGAACTAAGCGTATATTGAGATTGAGATTTAAGCGTTTATTGAGATTGAGAACTAAGCGTATATTGAGATTGAGATCTAAGCGTTTATTGAAATTGAGAACTAAGCGTTTATTGAGATTGAGATCTAAGCGTTTATTGAGATTGAGATCTAAGCGTTTATTGAGATCTAAGCGTTTATTGAGATTGAGAAATAAGCGTTTATTGAGATTGAGAAATAAGCTTTAATTTAGATTAAGAACTAAGCGTTTAAGTAATCCAACAAACGCTTAAAATTTTCACTCATTGTATAAAGCACGGGAAAACGTTTCGTTGCTTAAACACATATGCAGTCACTATATTGCCTTAATTACTGCGCACAGACACACAGATATGTTTTTGTATTCTTTTCAAGTTTGATTTTGACGACATTCTAAGTTTGCGTCAAAATCAAATTTGAAAAGAGTACAAAAACACATGTGTGTGTGTGTTTGCGCGCGCAGTCATTAAAGGCATTAGGGACTGCATATGTGATTTTGACGACATTCTAAGTTACTATTCTATTTTTTTCATTCACATTGATCGTTTCTTAGGGTACATTGAAGGTTAACTTCGTTAATCTCTGGGTTGTAATGATAATAGGCCGAAAAACAGGATGCATGCATGTATAGTTCTCAGAAAGATTCAGGTCGAATTAATTACGTTTGTGTTCTAAGAAAATGTAGGAGGAACGTGGCACAGCTGGCGGGTGTTGTAGGGACGCGCGTCGGGCGTGGGCGATGGTGGCGTTCTGAAGTGATACGGAATGTTTGAGGTGCGCCAGCGCAGGCTTTCTTTGAGTGAAATTGACTCATTTTTAAGGAATCTCACTGTTACAATAAAAATATAAACAACGTGGCTTAGAATATCATGAGAAAACAAGCGTTTCTCACGTGATTTGGAATGTTTGAGGTGCGCCAGCGCAGGCTTCCTTTTTTGAGTAGAATACGTATGTAGACTCATTTCTATGACATCTCACTTTTATGATGAAAAAGAAATCCAATGTGGATAAAAATATCATGATGAAAAAAGCGTTTCCGATTGCAAAACATCCATCTTCAGTGCTCTGAAATACAATAAATCAACGTGTTAAAAATTTCACTTTTGGGAGAAAAATGAAAACCAGCGTTGGTTAGAATATCATGATAAAAACAAGCGTTTTGGATTACAAAAATCCACCTTCAGAGCTCTGAAATACAATGAATCAAAGTGTTGAAAAAATGATAATCTCAAATCTTTCGAATAAACCAGTTATAAGACGCTGAAATTTAAAAGACATAATAAAACCAAAACTACAGAAAATTTCAAGAAATAATGATAAGTTTCACCGTTGGTGCTATAATTGTCTGATCAATTCAAGATGAGATCTTCTGGACCAGTTTTAGAATTGGAAGTCGTATCTGAACGCAAGTTGAAAATTGAAAAACAATTTTATAATTTCCTTGTAAAATTAAATATTTTAAATATTTTAACTGCCTGGGCTATGTGCAAATAAAAAGCAATAATTCATCTAACCACGATGATATCCATGTTCAGCTTCAGCTGGAGGTTTTTCAAGAACATCGATATATTTTTTAAACGTAAAATTTAAAGTGTTTTATTTGCCTAGAAACATAATGGAAACTATGAAAAAGTATTAAATAATGAGTGTAGAAAAGTTGATGCTTATAGCGAAAACCAATTACGCTTTCACAGGCACGTCATTGGCATGTAAAATCATGGACATGGAAATTTTTATTTTTAAAATAAAGTAACGATTTGCCTTCGTGTCATGTGTCTTCAGCTCGTAACATTACTTCGCCTATGGTATTACAAAGTTAAGATTTGCCCAAGACGCTAAATATAGCCGATGATAACTGTATTGAAACAATCCGCCGGTTCTGATAGAGGAACTGTATTGAAACAATATCTCGTTTCTGATAGAGGAATGGTAACAAAAAATGAAGGATGTGCTCATTATGGATAATTAGAAGAAGCGGCAGAGTTACGCTCCTGTACAACAAGGCCTACGACGCGAGCGGCGGGGCGAAACACGTACTGCAGGCTCGCATAATTAACTTTTCATCGATAGGAACTCCTACATAATTTGCAAGCGTCCTATAATTACCCGATACAATATATCGCACACAAGATACCGTTACGATTGTAGTCCCGATAACCTGGAGGAGCAATTATGTGCCCTAAATTTAATGAAATCGGTGTAATTACAAGCACATGCGTGTGTAGGAATAACGGACTCGTGCTTGAGCAAATTAATGAAGAGGTGTAAGTTTGAAATCAAGTAAATTTTAACACGTTGACTGTGGCAGGTAAAACTGAAGCTTAATATTCTATTCAAATTTAAAGTCAATTCTAGTAAGCCATGCTGAAAATCCCTAATATTAACTGGATTCTGTTTTCATCTAGTTTTAAGTACGTATTTTTTTAAATCGAGTTTGTGACTACTGGTCGGCCAGCAGCTTAATGAAAACTCCCTCAGTGACCAAGTATGGCTCACGTCGCAGTCAAAGTGTTAAGATATCGAACATGAGAGCCACGAACCAAACCAAAATGTTACGCAACCACGTTGGTCATTTCAACCTTTTCGGTAATTTAGCCGTGAAAATTGAAAACAATTTGTAGCTGCAGTAGTCTGCAACTCACGAACGGTCGACCAAGCGAACACTCCAGTAAAATTCACAGCGTCCAGTTGTGCCAGCACCTCCATCTCAGGTGTGTAAAAAATAGTTAAATAAAATAAAAAATAAATAAATAAATAAACACACACCGTGAGACAATATCTTCTCGTCTTACGTATTTTTCTCCTTTTTTCCACTGACCATAAAATGAAATTTACTCGTTCACTTGAATGTCAAGTATATGTATAAAAACTTCGGAAATTATGCCAATACCATTCCGGGGAAATCAGCCAATTTTCACTAATGAGTTGATTAAATTTTTTTACGCTCACGCAAGCCACACAAAATTAAATGTCCGTTCGGAATAAAAAGAGGGGAAAAAGTCAACGCTATTTATCAACCTATCCAGGCTAACTTATTTCATCATGCCGTTCAACAAATTGTTCACCAGCTTAGAAGTGTAAATAATTTTTAGTGGTAGAGAAATTGGCAGAACAGATTTCTTCAACATAAAAGTATGGTTGGACCACACCCATTTTCTGCGTTTCTCGTCCCAAGCTTGGAATATTTCATTTATAGCATAAGTAAAATCCTTCAGAGACCTTCGTTAGGATAGAAGCCATGTGCTTGAAGGCAATAATTGATTCTACTTTATTTCTGTGTCTGGCCTCTAGGTGTTTTATATGTTTTTTCCGATATCCTATTTTAGATTTCCTATTCATGTAGAACCTTCATTTTTGCTCTCCTTTTCAGTTCCTCTTAATCGGGTTCTGGTCAAAGCCAAGAAGAAAATGCTAGGATATGTTAAGCCATTCTCGCTCGCTTTTATTTTATAGCGTGCTTTAGTTTCGCAAATGTCTTATTAGTTCGATGTAAATTCGTTCTATTTGAATGCTGTCGTAGCTTCCTTTCCAAGCAGGTCCAAGTGAAACGAATTGGTCTACGCAAAGCACTCAAATATAAATACGAAATTAAGTTTCATTGAACTAGGTTTATTTACATATAAAGCATTATTAAAGATTTCACGTACAAATTACTCTTTGACAGTCGTTATCTCAAATTTCGTTCCCAGCAACTGGAAATACCTACGACAGGCCTTCTATTTTCCACTTGAATCGCGCCCAGCAATGAGAAGCGAATGGTGTCTTAGCTTCATACTTTCGAATCATTCAATTTAAAATCATTAAATTTAAAACCATTCAATTTAGAAAAATTCAATTTAAAATCATTAAATTTAAAACCATTCAATTTAGAACAATTCAATTTAAAATCATTAAATTTAAAACCATTCACTTTAGAATCATTCACTTCAAATTCACTCAATGTAGAATCATTCAATTTTGAATCATTCCCTTTAAAATCATTCAGTGTAAAATTGTTCCATTTAAAATAATTCATTATTAAGCTGGGCTGCTTTTCTGTTAGAGAGTCCACTTTTTAGGGTATCACCTACCGTAGCAGAGCTGAAAATTGTTCTTCTTCTAAAATATAGCATTGTTTTCTGAAATTAATTTACAAAATAATTTTGAATGACCTTTGCCTCAGTCTTTTCTTAACCCTCTAGTACCCTTCATAATTGTGAAAGCGTTCAAGACTTCAATTAAACGCAAGAAATAATGTTCATCAGCCCAAATTACGCGTATTTTGGCAACAATTTCTTGTTGATGTTTCTCTCCAGCGTAAGTTGAGAGAGAGAGAGAGCACGGCGGAACACTTAACTCGTGTCTCAGGTCGTGCTCAGATTGCTAATGACCCTCGTAACGGATTGAAACAATCACATCCGCAATCTGTGCAGAGCGAGGCGGAAGTCTGCACTTCTTGAGATGCAAGATAGCGTGCAAATCATTAGCGAAAGTTCGCAGTAACAGATACTGATGAGGATCTTCCTTTATTATGTCTCGAATGATTGAAGCATGTACAGTTGTTGTCTGAACCTGAAATGCAGAAATTGCGGATGCTGCGATCTGCGGTGGTCACGATTCCGCCTCGGCTGCGCAATTGCCGCATCTTGAACTTCTCTAACCTGCTTCATTTCCTTATTTAATTTAATTTGTCCGTTAGCTGATGCTGATGTTGAGCTACTTGAGCGTAACTCGAGAATGTTTTCTCTGACTGCATGTACTCGGCGCGATCGAGCAGAAAGTCTACCCAAGACCTCTCGGTGAGTGAATGGAATAGAAAAACTGCGCATTTCACATGGAAATAACACCTGTCTTAGGGTACGTTATATCAAGATGCGTACACCAATTTGTCTGTAGTATTCTGCTTTAAAAAGAGTTCTTAGTTGGACGATTTGCTGTAATTGATAACAATGTTTTGGATATTCATTCAGGTGGATGAAAGAAGAAAAGGTTATAATTGGTGCTGTGACACTATGTTTTAAGCATAAAAAAAACATTCTTGAGCATATTATCCATTAAGAGAATATAAATATTTGCTCATGAGTTAAAGCATATTCCGTTCGTGAAAAAATATTCTTTTACTTCAAAAATATTCCGTGCGTATAGACATGAATTAGAAGCCGTTGTAAGCATGTATGTACATTAATGAAATTGAAAATACATTTTCAATAATGTATGTGCAGGATTATAAATTCATAGTGAAAAAAAATTATAAATCGTTTACTTCTCAGGTTTATAAAAATATATTCCTCCATTATTGGAACATAGATAGTCAAATTAGGTTTGTGCTTTAACGAGATAGCATTTCCATCTTGATTACGAGCTAGAAAGAACATTATGCCGAAAATAAATAAAACTCAACAGACACGGATTACTTTTAGAAAACGTAGAATTAGAAGCGGTTGATGAAGAAATACTATGCAAATTTTGCCGTGTTAAGGTAAGAAAATGCTAGAATATTAAAATAAGTCTTACGCTAATGCATGAACTCTGTTCACTTCATGTAACATAGGATTTATGGATCTTTTCCAGATAAGCCCAGCCAACATTTGTAGCCTTCAAAATATTGCACCTATCAACTTCAAAATACTCTCTAACAAAAGATTAAAACATTCTTTCGTTTGAGAGTAATTTGCAGTTGATAGGTGCATTATTTCGAAAGTTACAAGTGGATGAACTTATGTGTCCCATTAGTGGCATGCTTCTCTTGATTTCCCATAAATCAATCTATTTCATTTATTCTCTGGAAAAGATCCGGATTTATTGTTTGAGAGACACTTCGGAACCTTGTCAACGCAGTCCTTAGTTCAAATGTTCAACTTTCATTTTTTTATAAATTGGAATTATCAAAACAACAGCACTTTTGCAGTTTTATTGGTACTTTATCAATTTAAATTAGGTATATTTAAAAATGATGGTATGACGTATTATTGAAAATGTAGATCATATTATGAATGTGAATTTTTTCTCTATTTTAGGTCTCCAAATTGAAAAAATCTTCAATTGATCAACATTTCAGAACTAAAAAGCATGGAGAAAAAGAACTCAAATATCAAGCGAACGAGATGCGGGAAATCCCAGATGGCTAAGCTGAGGAAGCCCATCAAGAAGTCCAAGATCAGGAATGTCCACCCGCATCGAAAAATAATACCAATACTACCTTCAAGAAGGGCTGGTGCAAGGCTTTAATATCATCTGACATTGCTCTGAAAAAATTTAGTTCCCAATCATTCACATCATTTTTGGAGAAATATACAAGATGCACAATTCCAGATCAAATACTCTTAGAAAGTACTGTGTATCAGATATGTATAAGACCACGATTAATTTCCTTCGAAACAAAGTTGCTGGGAAAAAAGCTTGGGTCTCTTTAGACGAAACTACAGATATACAGCTGGGATATGTCACGTGTTTCATATTTGAAATATCGGGAGAAGAGGAAGAACGCAAAAAATGCTCACTTGAAAACATGGTGCAGTTGAGATCAGTCAACCATTCGGCAATAGCGGCATTCTTCAACGATTCATTAAGTGTCAATTGGCCAGACCAAATCCTATATGAGAATGAGTTGATTGTCGCAACAGACGCAGGTCTGTACCTGTGCGAGGAAATGCAAGGATTGACAGTTTCATATCCGAAAATGGTGCACGTAACCTGCTTAGCTCGTGCCGTACACAGGGTTACTGAAATGGTTAGTGCTAAATACCCTGAGGTAAATAGGCTGATTAATGCTGCAAAAGCTATCTTCCTCAATGCACCCAGAAGAATCGAGAAATTCAAGGATGTCTCTCCTGTTATCCCTCTTCCACCGTCGCCTTGTAACCAGATGGGGTACTTGGTTGGAAGCGGCTCAATAATATTCCACTCATTTGGAGACGGTGACCAATGTTCGTATGCCACTTGACGAAAGTGAAGCCCACAGCATCGCTGATGATGAATGAGAGGTGCTGAATAATATAGACTTTAAACTAAGTTTAGCGTTTATAGGCTCAAACCTTTCAATTATACTCTCAACTATTGAAAAGTTGGAAACAAAAGGTGTCTCTATGGTATCGGGAGTCGATTTAATAAAAAAGTCGAAGAAACGAACGAAAATGCACGATCTAACTTATTTGAATAAGTTGAGGTCAGTATTGGAGAAAGTGGGTTCTCAACGATAGAGAAATAAGCTCTCTTCTGCCTGAAAAAATGAAAGAAACGAAAACGAGTACGTATATTAACCAATAATCCAGCTTCGAATCAACTGCATTCCTCTATGCCCCTGTAGTAAGCTGTGATGAGGGAAGAACATTTTCAGTTTACAAAACTGTGTAAACTGACAACAGACGTAGTTTTAATATTAAAAGCTTGAAACAGCATATGAAAATTAAATGTAATGAAATCTATATTGTAGATTTGTTATGTGGCAGCAACCGATATGTACGACGCTTAACAAATACACCTCCCTTTCTTGATCTTGCTATTACGGTTTCACTGTTGAAGTTACTTTTATTTTATGTTCAATTTTTCCCCGTGTTGTATGTTAATTGTTTGATTTTGTAAATGAGATTGTTACAAGAGTATTGAATATGCAAGTATGCTAAAAATTAAACAAATACTTTCCACCTTACCTTAATTCAGTAAAAAAAATATCACCAAGTGGTAGCATCAAAATGATATGCTAATAAGCACGTAATATTCTCAAGTATATAAAACATATTTATGAAAACAGCATATTTTAAAGCAAAATTAGTATAAAATTTAGAGAATGTAAAGCATATCCTAAAAAGCGTTACCACAACCCAGGTCATGATACAAAGTATTTTTTTGCTTTTAGTTTTTTAAGATCAAGACCGTAACCTCATCAAGCAATTTTCATCTAATGCAAAAATTTCATCGCAAATTGTGTGTACAGTTGAAATAAAAATAAAAAAAGACGAGATAAATTCCCAGCAAATTAAAAACCAAAAGCTGACGCTCTGCTGATGTACACGAGTGTTCAAATGACCATATGTTTCGAAACTTCTAGCTTGCAGTATGGCAGTAGTAGGTTCATAACCAGCCATGACCAGAGATCAAGTATTGTCTTTTAAATAAAAATCATAGCACCAAACTCAGGAACATTATTTCGTATCACAATACCAATCCTCAGCACTGGATGTCAATACCAAAAATGAACATCAGATAGGAAAAATGTTATAGTTTCTACTCTTGTTTCATCTATACAGATTCCGAGATATAGATGAAAGAAAGATATAGATGAAAGATTCTACATTGATTCCGTGCTCGCCATAGCCATGTGGCTAGAGGGTTCTGTCGCTGTGCGGGAGACCCGGGATCGAATCTCGGCGCTGGCAGGGGCGATTTTCTCTGTTGGGTATAGGAGAAAAATTCCAAGCACAATACCCCACTCAACCCAGGTGTCTGAAATGGGTACCGGTCTCGACCGGGGGAAAACGTCATGGCGTCCTGGGATAATGGGTACCGGTCGTCGTAGCCGTGAGACGAGCGAACTTGCCTCCGTCGAGGCAGACCCTGGTTCGAGTCCCGGCGCTGGTGGCGATTTTCTCTGTTGGGTATAGGGGAAAAATTCCAAGCACAATACCCCACTCTACCCAGGTGTCTGAAATGGGTACCGGTCTTGACCGGGGGAAAGCGTAATGGCGTCCTGGCGTTAGTTATAAGGCATTTGAAAATCCAATGTATAAGGTGATATGTATCAGGCTTGAAATTGGAAATAAAGCATCCGTAGATGCCTTCATTATTATTATTATTATAAGGCATTTAAAAATCAATGTAAAAGGTGATATGTATCAGGCTTGATTGGAAATAAAGCATCCGTAGATGCCATTATTATCATTATTATCATACAATCGGCTGTGAAAAAAAAGACTTCGCAAATTGTGTCGATCATTTAATGAGGACCTTCAGATGTTTCTGAGCGCAACAAGGAATAAGATGGAGATGGCGAGGTATCTCAAAATGATTGAGGAACAACTTTCTGCATTGTCTCCAAGTTAAAATTACAAGTTGTTTGTCTCCCTGACCACAACACAGGTGATCTTAGAGTAAAAATGAAGACACCTTACAGCCAGATGATAAAAGGACTCTGAATTTACGCTCAGGGTGTGTTCTCACGCAATGCCCCCTGCGCATAGAAACATGAAGTTGGGAAGTAAGTCTATGAAACACGATAAAAGTTGAAGTAGTTGATATGTGCTGAAAATCATAAGTGAACCGAAAAAATATTTTCTGTATAAACCAAAAATCCATTTTATCTCAAAAAGAAAGTCTGCCTAACCTTCAGCGCCAGACCTTACATTTTCCCCCGGGACATTACCCCGAAATATGTCACAGCATCTGAATGTTCTCACACTGCGCAATACAACGTCTTTCTTCAGGACAGATGTGCTGCTCTGCAACGTCCCGCTCACACACCAGGACTTGATAATACGTTTACACTCGACAAATACTACGCACTTCATAACGCCGATTACGTGCTGCCGACAACTTAAACACAGCCTGGAACTATATTTTACCTATTTGAAGTCTAATTCGTCAACTCAATGGCCAATGTTGCCAATAATTGGTTGCTAATAAGGACAAATATCAGCCCCGAACGTTGCCAACAAAACAAGAACAAATATCAGCCCCTGAAATATGGAAATTTGTTTTACGAAAAAAAGTTGTACAACTCTATGAGTGAGATGTGGGAGTAAGACACGTAAGAAATAGACAACAGTACCATCTCATAAGCTTGTAGGGTTAAAGTGAGAATTAGGATATAAAAAACAAATGCAAATTTAGATTTATTAAAAAATAAATTTCACAAATCCTGAGATTCCTTCACATCGATACACAATTTCTTGTCCCGTTAACATCATTAATTAAAACGACGAAGTCGTAAACACTAACGAGAAATCTTCCTTGTACTTGAACACAAGCGTAGAAAATTTGTGCAGAAAATTAAAATCATTGGCTATTCAAAAATAACTTGCATGGATACTCACAAAAATTCTGAGTGGTCAGCTCAGACACGAAATTTGGGTAGATCAGGTGACGAGCAACACTTGGATGAAAATTATAGCGTATTACTAATGGCACAACCTTTGAGCTCATTCTAGGACCCGGTCAAGAAGTACATTCAATTCGTGACTTATAAATCCTAAATTTTAGACCCTAAATTCACAGGCCAACAAAACAATAACAAGCCCCCACTTGACACTGGAAAATGATATAAAACTTTACAGGAACACCAGAAATGAAAACACCAATTGCCGTCGAGCACCAAATACAATGAAAAGGCAACGTAAGTCTAAACCTTCCAGAAGACATAGTAAACTTAAAGCCATCAGAATACATGGTAAGCTTACAACCTTCTGAAACATGGTGTAGCTTAAAACCCTCTAAAACATGGTGACCTCAACACTTTCAGAAGACACGGTAAACCAGAACCTTCCGGAAACATTGTGGGCTAAAGCCTTAAGGAAACGAGTTTAAAACCTCCTGTCCAAATCTTAAACCTACACATGAGCCCGGTGCAAAACTCTGTACACCGCAGCCGTGGCAGGCAGCAGCGTGAGAGGAAGAGGAGATGCCGGTAGAGGAAGGGGCGAGTGGGGGCAGAGCTCACAGCGTGTAGCGTCCGGTGGAGGCTGGGAGCGGCAGTCCTGTACACCTCCACCTTCATGGTAAGGAGCTCAGCCTACACCTGCCCCACACACTCCCGGCACGCTCTCGCTCTCGTGCCACTAGCAACCATATGGAGAACCTTAACAACCAGCTTAGGAGTTTTATACGTAGACAACACATGGAATTACATATGGTAGCGAGCAAAGCCAACCAAAGCACGCTCTCGCACTCACGCCACTAGCAACCTTATGCAGAATCTCAACATTTGGCTGAAGACTTTACTGCATATACACGCGCGGCACATGGAATGACATTCACTTACAGATTAAAGCGGCCAATAACCTACGTTGAGTTGTGACTGGATATGTACAAAACACACATAAAATCAATTAATTGTGGAATGTAGAGGTTAACGAGTTTTAAATTTTAATTAGGTCACTCTATCACAGATATGCAGTAAGGACACCCTGTAACGTTCCACGACAGCTCAGCATTTAATTTTGTCAAGGGCATATAAAATAGCATTTCTACCTTGACACTTTTCTGCAGTTTTGGTCATTGTACATGAAATAAGAGTAGAGAAATACTGTACTGTAGAGCCAACACTTTCAGACGATAATGATTAACGACGAGCGGTCTTTGAAACCTAAAACGGATGTCAATAGAACACTAATCAGCTCTTTGAGAACTACCGTCATTCCATAAAGTAATTCAAAAGTAATTTCAAACGTTACTATAGTCTTAATCTCAAGTTGGTAAGTTCACAGCTCATGGCTTAGGAGTTATAATTTCAAAAAGTATCATCATGATATTTAGTTTGAGAAGTAAATAACTGGATTCTAAGCGAGTTAAGAATTAGCTGCATTTTTAACAAAACCATTCTATAACTACCAAAAAATATCACATAATTAGAAATAGATGAACATTTGTACTTGAAAATGAGTCACTACTGCAAAGCGACGGCTCACAGCTCTATGGATCTGTAAGATATTCGGGTGCAAGAATACTGGAAACGGGCATCGCGCCCCAACCTGGTCCTAAACCAACTATTTTGCTTTTGAATACCACACCAATCCAACAACAAAGTGAGAAACATGTAATCACAACCGGCAAGAGGAATGATTTAAAGAGGAAAAACAATTTCGCACATATAGCGTGTCTTCTTCAAATCCATAAACATGTGTGAGTGTGAAGTCCTACTTATCCTAGTTTACGATTGACATTTTATCTACATACTTGACACACTGATAGTATTAAGTTGTTCCTATAATTTTTATTAAAGAATTGTGACACCATTTCTCAAGTGAAAAAAGTGGCAGATTTCCTAGTTAATAAATGGTGACAGAAATAGCGTCAGTTAAATTTTTCTGAGACCAAATGATATTCCTAGCAACTCCCAAGATGCCACTGAAGGAAAACTAATATCAATTGAAGAGCAGAAATGGGGTTTCAGGATACCGGAGAACTAGTATGAGGTGTATTGGAATTCACCAGATAAGCAAAAGATTCTTTCGTCACAAGTTAAACACCCATTGAGTTTCTCACATAAGCAAACAAGAAGCATTGGTTATCAGGCACAATATATTGGAATTTAGCAGATAGGCAAAAGATTTTTTTTCGTCACGTGTTGCCCACTCCACCTTTCTCACAACAAGCATTGGTAATCAGGAACGCCGAGATTGATCTCCCGGGGCTGCGGTGCTACAGGCGACATGGAGCAGTTATTTCAGGTATTTATTGTGATTTGAGGTGTTTATTGATGGCCTCGACCACGACGTCCGGCTCGGGGAACTTGAGCTTCCGCGGCGGCCCCTTCGAGATGCCCGACCAGAGCAGCACCTCCGACCCGTCTGAGAACACGCCCGTCACCTGCGCGGGAGGGAGAGGGTCACCACTATTGAGATAGGTAGGGGCAGTGACAAGTGCAGAGGTACGTAGGGGCAGTGACAAGTGCTGAGGTTGATAGGCATGTCAGTCGTGCTGGAGTGCATGCAAGGCACTAGTGAGCAATTTGAGAGAAATGTTTAGAAATTTGTAACTTACTGTTATTCATGCACAACTGAGATGCAAGTCAGCAGTAACGAATTTTAAGAAATGCACCAGAGGATCCAAGCAAGATTACCTCGTCGCACAAAGAACATTTATGCTTCTCACAGAGGTAACACCCGAAAGCAACGTCTTGAAACTTCACACAAGAACGTGAAACCTTGCACAACAACAATGTCTTGAAGCTAATTTTGCAACTTTTACTCTGTAAGCTATAGGTATATTTTCCAATTCTACCAAGATTTTTCAACGAGTATTCCATTAAACTACAGAGTACTTATGAAGATGCAGTGCAGAACGTCAAGAATTCACGCACACTTAACAAATCATTCCACAGCTAAAACAGCTTTGCCGGTAGACTAAAGTGACTCAACCCAAAACGAAAATGCGAAACTCAACCTAAAGCTGTTATAGAATATATCCCATGACAACAAGAAGCTAGGAGCAGCCCATCGATAATAATTCATTAATACCGGCATCGTCAACTGGTTATTCGGTTATCAGTATCGCCGACATCACGCACTTAACTCAATCTCCGTGAATAATAGCATAAAATTACGCATTACCACACAGAATATTTACAGCATCACCTACTTCCTCCCAAGAGGACTTGACTGCAGTGCTACACAACAGTCCCTAATTGGGACGATACACTCCGGTAATCTGACTCACGGAATTCTAGAAATGTCAGAAATTTTAGCTCACTGAACTTCAGGGTTTCTCCTGTCACCTCTAATGTCCATCGTCTCCGTTTTCTACATCACCAGAGGAGCGGTTTGCTTTGTAAACGTCAATACCGATGCACGATCATGCTCGAAACGCACAATTCTAAATGTGACTGCAGTGGCGTGAAGGATGTGCACCATGATATACGCCACAAAAAATATACGACTAACGAATCAAAAATTCCCATGACAAAAATAAAATAAGTTACCGACCTACTAATCCGGTAGCAACGATAAAGAACAACGCGCAGGACATTGGAGAAACGTCAGTTAAGAACCAGCCATAGAGTCGTGGAAGACAAAGCAGCGACGTTAATTAAGAAGCAGCACTAAAGTTGCGTATGACAGACAACGACCAGTTAATATGATACCAACAATAAAACAAGTTAATGGCCAACTAATATGATACCAGCAATGAAAAACGACGCAGGAGATATAGGAGAAATGTTAAAAATTGGCCTACAGTCGTGTAAGACAAAGCAGCAACATGTAGGAGTATTAATAGGGTTGTATGCAACAGACAACGACCAACTAATACAATACAGAAATGAAATAAGTAAATAACCAACTAATACAATACCAACAATAAAAATTGGCGTACAAGACATACGAGAAACTTTAAGAATCAGCCATAGAGCTCACGTTAACAAATATGTAGCACTAGAGCTCCATTTTATACTAAGGCCTATTCCTTCCTCAAAGGGTGGGCAGCCAACCAACGAGAACTAAATTTCTACATTGGACAGACAGTGCGGCCAGGACTGACCTCGAAGGATTTGGAGCGCGGCTTGGTGGGGTTGGTCTCGGCCTGCAGCTCAGGGAAGGTCTCGCTCAGACCCACCACCAGCTGGTCGGCCGAGCGCCCGTACACTCGTCAGGACTTGCTGCAAACCAAACTCTCAATGACATAACGAGCACGGCGCTTCTATAGCGAGGTCTACCGCCATTTATCGAGTACCCAGGTGCATTTTGAGATGTACAAATTAAATGTTTATTGCTAAATTAAATGCATGGAAATGGGTGGTATCCGTTAGTAATCTAGCCAAGGGTTGGCACACCAAAAATCCACCCAAAAAAGCCCCAAAAACCCACTCAAGTTTTTTTTTGTGTTTTTTTGGGTTTTATTATTTTATTTAAATTTTACTAGTTTCAAGGTAATTGGTAATTGGTAAATGGTAATAGTGATGGACAAACTTAACTCAGATAATATTCACATAATGTAATAATTCATGTAATAGTGTAATATAATCTTGGAAATAAAGTAATCAAATAATATTACCTCAACTAGTGTATATATGTAAATTTGAAATAGAGGTACGTGGAGCTGTGTGAATAACTTTATTAAACAAAAACAGGTATTACAAAAAAAAACAATAAAGCCCCAAAAAACCTAATTAACCCCAAAAAAAAAATTTATTCAAAAAAAAAAAGGTGGGTTTGTTTTTTTTTTTAAAATCCAGGTTTTATTCCATCCCTGATCTAGCCTGGTGCAACTATAGCGTGAGGTCTACAGCCACTTATCGCCTACCCAGGTGCAGTATGAGAAGTAAAAATTAAGTGTTAATCGCTAAATTAAATTTATGGAAATAGGTGATATCTATGAGGAGCCTAACCTCAGGCTGTAGTACTAGCTAGAGGTAGATCTCATGCTATAGTGTGGTAGACATCACGCTATAAGCAGCATAACTTGCTATTAACTCAATATCATAACTAGCTTCATTCAAAAGAAATACAATGTAATAATTCATTAAAACCGCATACTTGAAATTTCTTATCTAGTTCTGTGCTTAGAAATGCTTGTGAAACTTTAAAGAAGGGTTATCCAATAACTATTCTAGACAGCTGTATATTTAAAGTTCATCTTATCCAGTACTTGCAAATGCCTTCGTAATCTTCATCCTTTCCAAACTGTTAACGTCTTTCGAAAAAATAAAAATGGCACAAGGAAATTTTAACTTAGATACTACTTTCACAGTGCGTCACACGTGTTGCTCTGCTGAGATACGAGTGAAGCAAAGGCTTTACTGGTGAGTTAATTTCAGAAAGATGCGTGATCTACTTCTAATTTTTTATTGTAACTGTTCCTCACACTTGTCCGTATATTACTTAAGTTAGATATAAATCTCATTCCTGTACCCTATTTGTAACAAGGTGCATACTTGCAATCAACAAACATTTTTAATTAGATTAAATCAGATCATAAGTTACATAGAACACATTGAGCTTCCTAATCCATTCAAAATGTCCGCGTTCTGAGTACCACAACTTCAGAAACTACTTATTCTTTCAGAACTATGCTGAACTAAGAAAGTCACTCATAAGTGATGCAAAAAGTGACATCCTATTGGGAGATCGAAGCCCAATGAACTACAGGGTGGGCCAGAAGTAACTGACCCTTTTAATTTGCTAACAAAAGGAAAACTGAAGTTCAAACTTGTTTTATTTGAAAGAATAACATTTTTATGCTTTAATTCGGTATCTTATTCACTCAGCTAGCGAATGAAAAAGGTCAGTTACTTCTGGCCCACCCTGTAAAAACGAGGGTCGGGGCAGCACATACCTGCCCAATGCTCTTCAACCGTACAAGACAATCAGCAAGGCAGATTGCTACTGTTGCCTTGTGTGTTGGATGACTTATAAGAATACTAGAGTACATGGCCCGTCATAAATGGCAGGATCGATACATTCCTCATTTAAGTCCTCTAGATGTAGATGAAAAACATTCATCTTAATGGCACTTGCGATTAAAATATTTTTGTAACTTTACTTGTGCACTAGTGAAACTCGTATCACAGAGACGGTCATTAAGCATCATTTAAAACAAATCGAAGAAGCTGTTCCTTAGATGCGGACACCAAACAAATATATAAATTTTAAATAAAAAAATACACCAAGAGTAATATTAGATAAGATTCTTTGACTGATTGATACCACCTCGCTTCCTGACAAGTAAATGCAAAATACAAACCTAATATACAATGCCATTTTCTCAGAAAATAAAGATTCTAAAAAATATTTTTCATACTCAAACAGGATGGAGAACTTGACAGAAGTAACTTCAATCTAAGTCACTGTTCTTCAATTTGTATTGCTGCTTAATTAATTTGTATTGCTGCTGTTTGCTAATTAAATCTTTCACAATTTTGCCAAGTCAACAACATCAACTGATCTTGTCCTACAGCAACTACATTTAATAAGTAACAAGGAGTCTAGACCAAGTCATCACTGCCCTAAAAGCACACATGAAATTATCTGCATTTGAAGTGTTAGAATGCAAAGGAACAAAATTTAATCTAGAATTGAATTGTGAAGCAATGGAAGCATAACTCTGCTGATACAAAATTGAACAGTGAAGTATTAAGAGTACAATTGTGCAGGTATGCATCATTTGAGACATAAATTCCACTAACCCCAGCTGACCAGATTTGTACTGCATTTATCCAAGATTAGATTAGATGTTAGTTTAAGCCTCCCTAACTGCTAAAAAAATATTCCAATGAGAGGAAGGAAGAAGGCACCATTTAGTAAAGAGATATGAGAATGCAGAATCTATGCAGAAGGAGCGTAGAAACAGTAAATTGAGAAAGAATTTCATGAAACAAGATTGAAAGACATGACAGTAGAAAACCAAAAAAAAAGGTGGTTCTCAACATAACAAAAACCATCTATTTCAACAACAAAAAACCTACTAAACTCACAGCCTGGACCCTCACACACTTTCCCCCTGAGAGTGCTAATTCCCATAGATACAAATACAATAGTTGTAGCCCCACTGAGGGGTGCACTTATCCAAACAAAACAGGCACGCAACACTTGTCTCACCAATGCTCAATGACGACCTTACTGAGAGTCACACTCCCATTCTTGTCAGCGTCGCCATTCTTGACAACAGCAGCTGCAAAAAAACTTATAGTAAGTAATCAGGTCACACTGGTTGTAGTCTGCAACTGTGAATATATGGTATTGCCATTACATTTGCAGTGTAGGTCCTGGACTTCTTTACTGATTTCAAGACTTTGAAAGCAAGAAAACTGAGATTCCTTTACTACAATGGGATGGGATAACACTTATTTCTAGCAAGGGTAACAGATTGTTGCAAGAAAACTTATATTCCTTTACTACAATGGGATAACACTTATTTCTTGCAGGGGTAATAGATTGTAATTAATTGAGCAGAGCTCCTTGCATGCTTTTGTAACCATTGATGAGATGGCTTAATTTTAGGTGAAACTCTACTGAACATAAATGAAGTAGAAATAAGTAGTTTTTGAATTTAAAATTTCATTTATGCAATTCCATTTCAGAAAAGCTAACAAGTATTTAGAGCAGATTAGATTATAAGTTGGAAAAATGCTGTGCAAAGAATATACTTGATGCCTAAACAATTAAAATTTCCACCAAGTTAGGTCATGATCGACTCTACTTAGTCTACTTCAACCTAGTAACATTGATAAACACAGGACAGTACAAAAGAAGTTGCTAAGAGTAATACGAGTCTATTTTTACTTTGATTCTTTTCTGAAGTACACAATAAATGCATGCAATCAATTAAAATGTTTCACTCACATTTCACATCTGCAGACACCTCTACATTGGACTTTGGCAGCTCCTCAGGAGCATCAGCACCTCTCTTCCTTTTCACTCCAGCACGCTTGGGGGTCCCGCACCGGCTTGGGGGCCCCATTTTGAGGTCCCGGTGCAAAATGCGCCGAATACTGCGGTTGGAAATCGCCAAAGCGAGCGAATGTTTTCGCGCCGAACTACGCGGGGAACGTTCAATCGCGGCTCTCACATTGGCCACGTTTTCAGGTCCTGTTGCTGTCCTGGGACGTCCAGGCGACTTCTTTTTCAATGCTGAACTCGTCTGTCTAAAATTTGACACCCACACTTTAATCGTAGCGTGATGTGGAACAGGATCATGACGCCCGAGTCCGAAATGAATTCGAAAAGCACGTTGTGTAGCAATTATCGAACCGCCGCATTTGATAAACCGCTCAATAACAAAAGCACGATGTTCACCAGACCAAGCCATGTTGACTACTGACAAATGGCATAAAACCGGCTTTCTAACGGTTTCTACCCCACTACTCTACCTGCTCCCTCTTCTGAGAAAAAAGGATTTGAAATCGGATAGGTTTTTCTGCCCCACCCTTTAGTTTCAGTTCAGCAATCTGAAAAAAAAACATGAGTTATTATTTAGGCAATTAAAACAAACAATTTTTTTCCAAAACTATTCATTTTGAACAAGTGATAAGGACCACAGAGTCTATAGTTCCTATGAAGCTGTTAATTGTAACTATCCAGACAAATAGCCATTTCTTGGGACTGTTGAAATAAACAGCTATAACATAATGAATATGGTAACTTGTCATCCTGAATAAGTTCAGCAAATTTTGAAGTATCCTATTCATAGATTCTTAACTACAAAACTATGTCCAACCTAGTAGAAGCTGTCATGAGGTAAAGTTACAGTTTTGAAGTTACTTCGTAACTCTATCACCGTACCAAAGATTTCATTTGGAGCTGCCTCATTCATGCTCAATGCCAACATGTGAATTTCCCAACCCTAAAGTGTGTCTCTCATGCCAATTTACTTTGTTGTATATATTAAACTTGGCTTAATCTTAACACTGACATTCATAAGATACTTTACTGCTCTTAACTATGCAAGTAAAACTTACAGTTAAACAATTGTTTACTCAATATTTTGTTACTCTTTTACCAATGTTGTTTCAGAATTGAAAGGGATTTGATGCTGGATTGGTGTTCAAGCAATCAAGCCTTTTGCCAAGGTATATCTAAACATGCTAAGTTTGATTCATGTCAAGACTTGAAACAACTTTTATCAGTATGTAAATCCACTGGTACCTGATGTGATACAATGCAATTCATTCTAAACTTTAATTAATTTGCTAGAATGATATGAAGCTCTATTCTTTCAACAATTGTCCCTCCACTGATACAACACAAGTCAAATCCATGCATTCTTTCTATACCAACCCTATTCTGACATTACACCAATACATATTCAACCTCCATAAGGGGCTTTTATCATAGGAACCATACACTTGACTGCTATAGGAAGTTGGCTTTGAGAACTTCCATAGTAAAAAGTCTATTTTTGATATATCCTATGGAGTATACCAAGTAAAGGTAATTATTAACTCATGTATTGCTCTCTTTTATTCAATCTGTGCATTCAATCTATAGAGAATAATAGTCTCCAAGTCTTTAGACAGCATATATTGATTTAAAAAGATTTAAATTTTCCAAATACTCAAGACTTGTAACTTATGAGCCTTATGATTATAGTTTTCAGATCTAAATTTTAAGTACCCATGTACTCTTGCCTGTGAGCACATGTCTAAATCATTAACAAAAATCACACCAAGTTTTTGTTGAAGCTGTTAGCTTTCTTGTAGGTAGGTATATATATGTATCTACATATATAGATATACATGTTTCTATTTCATTTCTTTACGCAAAAACCATCCAGTTTATAAATTTTATTGCACTAGCAAAATGATTCAAAAATAGATCTATCACTTCCCCAGAGGGCGTTTCTGTGAATCGGATTAATGTAAAACATAATTAATGAAATAAAGTGCAATTTGAGCATATGAATCGTAGTAAAATTACCGTTTTGTCCGTATGTTGTACAAGCTATGAATTTTGATATCGAGTATATATTTGTTTACCCATTTCTACCAATATTTTGTAGATATTTGTCAATCGTGAGTGGTAACCGGCTTACACTGTATCTCTATGTTATCCCATGTACCCATGTCTGCATGATGTGGTGAATATCGAGAAGATATGAAATATGTTTTTGGTGGTGATAGGGCTTTGCATATTTTTAGGGCATATTTTTCATTTCTCATTCAACTACCCTTGACAGAGATAGACTATTGGCACGCCATGTATGGTTTGTCTATTAGTACGCCTCGTATATTTTATGTATCTATTTGTACACCTCGGATGGTTTGTCAGTCAATATTGAGTTTAGATGCTGTGGGGAAATTCAGAATTCCGTTTCTATTAATCACTTAAGGGGACCGTCCGGATTTTTGAACTTTTTACGTCCGATTCATTTGAAAATTGGCCAGTATATGTCTTTTGTGAAAGTAAACCTTTTTGACTCCTGTCACTTTTTCGATTTAGGCCTTATTTTTTTTACGAAAAATGTGTTTTTTGGGGCATATTTACGTGCCATTCAAATCCTATGAGGGCATTGAGTTTTGATGCTAGAACAAAACCAAAGACAGTTTTAGAATCCTTGAAACATTTCTAACAAAAGTACATTGAGTTTTTTTGGAAATTCGAATTTTTTCTATTTTTTTTTTAATTCCTAAACCCTTTGAAAATTTTTGGGGTTTAGAACAATATATTTTTTCGAAATATTTGAATTTGAAAGAAAGAAAGAAACTTTAAAAGAAACTTTATTTCCAATAGAGATTGTACAATATTACAATCATTGGTTTTTGCCTAAGGAAAAGAGAATGTACTTTTGTTAGAAATGTTCCAAGGATTCTAAAACTGTCTTTGGTTTTGTTCTAGCATCAAAACTCAATGCCCTCATAGGATTTGAATGGTAAAAACGGTAATTTTTCACTAGAGCCCAAAAACAAAGTATGTCCATTGAATAGGAATATCATGAAAATTTTAGTACATGAATGCAGTTTCCATGATTTATTTCTATGTACAAATTATGAGCAACGTTTTCCCTCTTGAATTTCAATGAAACACAAGAAATATAGTGCATAAAATTATAGAGAAATATTACAGTTCTTTTGAGTACTCAGTCATATTGAGGTCTCACCAACTTTTTTCATCCGATTCGTTTGAAAATTGGCCAGTATATGTATTTGTTGAAAGTAAACCTTTTTTACTCCTGTCACTTTTTCAATTCAGGCCTTAGTTTTTTATTATTTTTCGAAAAATTCGTGGAGGGGTCCCCTTTGGACCCCTGGGGGGTCCCCTTTGGACCTCCCGTGGGGGGTTTCTAGCGTCCGTAGCGCCATGAAATTTCATGGCACAATAACCCAACCCCTAAGGATCCTTTTTCAACAAGAAAAAAAATTGGGTCCAAAAATGATGTTTATCGGTCCCCTTTGGTCCCCCGTGGGGGGTTTCTAGCGTCCGTAGCGCCATAAAATTTCATGGCACAATAACCCACCCCCTAAGGATCCTTTTTCAACAAAAACACGCATTTCCATTCGGGGACCCAATTTGGCCCGGGACGGTCCCCTTAAGTACTCCATTTAAAAATGTTTTACAATAATGACATTTTTTCCGCTGATGCTTAGTTTTTGAGTTAGATAGGTAAATTATCGCAATCTTGTTTACATCAGCCGGCTCCAAGATGGCGGCCGCCATCTTGGAGCCGGCCGATGTAAACAAGATTGCGGTCGTCACCCTAATGGGTCGGTTAGAAGCTTTATTTATAATTTCCACTAAAAGAACTGTGCCTCCCCCTCACGACCACACCTCTTTACGTTTGTAATAGGGGGTTAGCTTCCGTTATTAATTAAATCACGCATGGCGCGCTCACTTCCTTGGTGCCCGAAAGCCAACTTCAAAGTTTGATAAATCGAAAAATAATGCATCAGCGGAAAAAATGTCATTCCTGTAAAACGTTTTAAAATGGGCTTCTTAAGTGATTGTGTGAAACGAAATGCTTAATTTCCCCACATCACCTAGACTCAACATTGACCGGTTTGTCAATTAGTACTCCTAGTATAGAACTTTTGTTAGATTACTAGCACACCACGAATGGTTTGTCTATTAGTACGCCTCGTATATTTTGTCAATTAATATGCCTCGTATGGTCTATCTACTTGTACACCTCTGATAGTTTGTCTATTAGTACACCTCGTATAGTTTGTCTATTATTATGCCTAGTATGGCTTATCTACTTGTACACCTCGGATGATTTGTCAATTAGTACTCCTTGTATGGAACATTTGTTTTAGGATGTCCTATATTAAATTAAGAAACTTTTAAAAGCCAATATGTTGGCATGTATCTCATGTGACAACTTGGAAATACACATTTTTTCTTTTCTTTCTTCCATTACTAATCCAGGAAAAGGTGTGCCTCTGTTTCAAGGTTGAAATACCAGCTGTTGGTGCTACCTTTACAGACTTACAATTAACAATTCTCTGCAGATATTGATTTACTCTATATCCAATGCGTAGGTAGTATCGTCAATACTACTCAATGGTGCAAAAAATAAAAGGGCTGCAACAAAAATTTAAACTAATTAAAGGTTTCAAGCGATTAAGATAGAAGAAAGTTTGGTAAATGTTGAGGACTTGACCATAATTGATTTTCTAGTATTGGATGCCTAAATATTGTTAATGAGATGAAAATAAATAAGTTTTCTTCAATGCACTTTCCGTCGGAAATGAGTATTTTACAAGTTATGGCGGTAAATGAGTTACCGGAACTCCAGTGTTTGAGGCAGGAAAAAAATATACCGCGTGGTCCGACGTGAAAGTAAACAGGCGTTGCCGCGCGCCAACCAAGCCGACTTTGCCATAACTCCACTGTTTGAGGCGGGAAAAAATAAATAAGAGAAGCAAAGGTCAATGTGAAGTTTCATGCAATCACGGAAAATAATAATGCCGATCCCAGGAATCACTAAAGGAACACATTTCAGAACGTTTTACACGAATGACATTCTGCTCGCTGATGCGTTATTTTTGAATAATTGAACTTTGAAGTTGGCCTTGGCGCCAAAGGAAGCGAGCACGTGAAACGGAATTTAATTAATAACGGAAGCTATTACAAACGTTAAGAGGTTGGGTCGTTAGGGGGAGGCACAGTTCTTCTAGTGAAAATTATAAATAAAGCTTCTAACCCACCCATTAGGGTGACGACCGCAATCTTGTTGACATCGGGTCCAAAATGGCGGTGCCCATGGTGGTCGCCATGTTAGACCCGATGTAAACAAGATTGCGGTCGTCACCCTAATGGGTGGTTTAGAAGCTTTATTTATACTTTTCACTAAAAGAACTGTGGCTACCCCTCACGACCCAACCTCTTTACGTTTGTAATAGGGGGTTAGCTTCCGTTTTTAATTAAATTACGCTCGCTTCCTTGGGCGCACGACGGCCAACTTCAAAGCTCAATAATTCGAAAAAAACGCATCAGCGAGCAGAATGTTGTTCTTGAAAAACGTTCTTAAATGGGTTCCTTTAGTGATTGTTTGGAATATAATTATCAATTTCTGTGATTGCATGAAACTTCACATTGACCGAAGCAAATCCCCTATTACAAACGTGAAGAGGTTGGGTCGTGACGGTCAGCCACAGTTCTTTTAGTGAAAATTATAAAGAAAGGTTGTAACCGATCTATTACGTTGAATGATACAAAACACATGTAGCCATCACTGCTGCTTCAACGTAACTGGCGGCCTTGAGATGACCGCAGGTCCGTCCGTGACTTCAACCCCGGTATAGTGTAGGTTCGACGTATCTGGGAACATTCGAATTAAGTCTTTAGCATCGACAATATAACACATCTCATTAACTATGATTATGCATAGTAGAATTTCAATTTATTTATAATTTTCACTAAAAGAACTAAGGCTACCCCTCACGACCCAACCTCTTTACGTTTGTAATAGGGTGACGCTTCCCTTATTTATTATTTGTTCCCGCCTCAAACACTAGAGTTCCGGTAACTCATTTACCGCTATAACTTTTAAAATACTCATTTCCGACGGAAAGTGCATTGAAGAAAACTTGTTTCTTTGGATCTCATTAACAATATTGAGGCATCGAAAATTCGAAAATCAATTATGGTCAAGTCCTCAACATTTACCGAAAGTTTTAGGGAAGAAACACTGAGCACGCTTAGGGTTACACAAATTCCAAGAAGCATTTAGGTCCTAATTACAACATGCTCACTATTTTGCGTCCTATTTGCTAAATTCTCACCACTGTGTACGAAATGCCGTGAATACCGTGACTCTTCACTTGGTGCTGCTCTTCAGTATACCGTGGTGCTGCTTTTTCGGTTATACACAGGTCACAGTTTACGCGCGAGCATTTTAGAATCGTGTTACATTGTCCGGTATTTTACTTTCAAGAAAGAAAAGAGAATTAATAAAATATAGAAACAGTTCATGACAAACAATGCTGATATACATCGTCGAACAATTGCTTTTCAAAATGGAAACAGAAATATCCTTAATTCGTAAACACATCATGATAATTATAATTAAGAAAATAAAACAAATGCCAGGAAACATATTTTCATGTCTTTTTTTCAATGATTTGTCTGACGACATGGAAATTATGATACCCATTAGTGTTCATCAATAAAAAAATTTACTTTGTGGCACTTCAAAACTTTAAAACCTAGCCTATTATGTCTATTGCTATAAGTTATAAACAATAGCTCCTTGTTGTAACCGTGTGATATACTACTGAAGAAATTAAGAGAAAAACTTGAAATGTATTCTCTTTGCTTGTCCAAGCCGTGTGGTTTCAGGACCAGCCTCCGTGTGGGCAACGAGGGTTCGAACCCCGGCGCTGGATGGCGATTTTCTCTGTTGGGTATAGGGAAAAAATTCCAAGCAAAATACCCCACTCTACCCAGGTGTCTGAAATGGGTACCGGTCTTGACCGGGGAAAAGCGTCGTGGCATCCTGGTGTTAGTTATAAGGCATTTAAAAATTCAATGTACAAGGTGATATGTATCAAGCTTGAAATTGGAAATAAAGCATCCGTAGATGCCGTTGTTTGTTCAAATTTTCTTATTTTGAGAAAGCTTTTAAATCCTAGTTTGAGGAAAAGACAGTAAATGGAGGTGCGCTTTGACTAACTTAAATTCTCACAACCCTAAATACTTAATAATGATCTCGTTCTATACATTGATGCTAACATCAGTGTAGTTTCACTTGAGGAGCATGCACGAATTAACGTTGCTTAGCAGGGCAGGCAGTGATATATCAGGCCCAGGCAATACTGCTTGTGCCGGAGTGTGCTCTGAATATTTTCTCGAAAAATGTTTTTTTTAACTCCACAAAAAGGACATATGGATTACTTAATAAATCTTGTCCGTGAAAAATTTGTTCGAAAGATTTGATGTACGGATGAAAGTGCATCTGCATATTTGCACAACAAAAATGTTCACGCTATTATATATAAGAGGGATTGTAATTTTCTACAAAATAGAAATGAGAGATAATGCATTACTACTTGAAAATACACTGAAAACGTACTACTAAGCTTACTGATGAAGGACGATTTTCTAAAAATTTTCTAACATTTAAAAGAAACGCAAAAAAATGTCATGATAATGCATATGAATTATGAGCCATCATGAGCAAATAAGGAATTATACCCGACAAGTAATGCATTTTCTATATCAATTTTACCCTGAAAACAAAAATCTTAAACTTGGAAAACGAGCGTATTTGGAAGTATTCAACGTGATGTCTTCCATTAAAAAAATAAATTTTCAAGTGGAGACACAAACTTGACAATAGCTTTAGTAAAATGAAAGTAGTGCAGTTGTTGTAGCATCAGGCAAAGTTTAGAAGAATATTATTATGAAGCCGGCTTATGAAGATGTGTTTTTCGAATTTTTTTTTTCAATTTTGATGAGAAATAACTCATTGATTAATACCAGCGATACTGAGGAATCTACAAAGACGCAGGTTTCTGAAGTCACTGTGGTTTGTTGAAAAGAAAGAAAGAAAGAACAACAGTTTATTTCCAATATAGATGGTACAAAAGTACCCTCATTGTTTTTTGAAATATTTTAAAATTAATACACTTAGATGATACACACACACACGAGTATTGTAAAACTCGTGACACTAGCCAAAAAGAAATGATTGAGGGCAATAATTTACTCCTAACCTTGCTCAATCTACATTTAATAATACATGTAATGATAATAAAGAGATAACACAATTTCATGGACGATGCATTTTTATTGTGGGGTGAAAACACTTTTGACAGTTTATATATACATGACATAAAACTTCGCAATTCTTGACGCGAGGAAATAATATATGAATCGCTTGTTTCGGCCAATGTTCACAAGTGTCATTTTAAGGAAGTGTAGCGAACCTTCGGCACGCAACTCAGTATAAATTTCGGAAATTCTCAAAATGATCATTAAAAAATTCAGTAAAATAAATCCAACCATCAGAATAAAATTTCATTACGGAGTTAATTAACTTCTATCCTCAATTCCATTAAAATTGTGCATTGAAAAATTCATTCTCTAAGAAATCACTTTTGCGTTGTAACGAAACCCTCCATGACGCTGTGTCGGCAACATTTCCACTCGCACTAGCGCCACTCGTACCAAGTCATTGAAAGTGTGTGCACCGCGTGTTTTCTCTGGTGAGAATTAGAGTATTGTGTGTTACTGTGCTGTTCTACGGGTAACTATAATTATTTATGATATGCAAACCATCAATAATATTATTGTGTATGTGTTAAGAAAAATTGCCTAAATTTTCCAAAGTATTAAACGCTTAGGATTTTCTTGGCCGGAATTTGGGCTCCCCACAGGCCATTTTTCCTTGTGTATTGTTGTATATCCTATCTCAAAGTTTTAGCAAACAATTAACTATTCAATGTAAAGCCATTTTTAGGGAGTTTTCACCTTTTGTTCTTAAAATAATTTTATTCCAACATTTCAATATGATGGCATTTAATTCAGGCTAGAAATTCTCCCTTTCTTAGAATGAGTTTTATTCCAACATTTCAATATGATGGCATTCTATTCAGGCTAGAAATTCTCCTTTTTTAAATGATTTTATGTCAACATTTCAATGTGTTGTTTGTTCTCTCAAGGTTAGGATTTTCCCCCCTTTGTATCAAAATAATTTATCATGCCAAAATTCAGTATGGTTATTTGTTATCAAGCTAGAATTTCTCTTTTGTCAAAAATAATTTTGGCCCAATATTTCAAATGTGTTTATGTTTTATCAAGTTAGGCTAGCACCAATTATTTTTTAGTCACAGATGTATTCTTCTGAATGCATCTAGTCCTGCATCAATTACCAATTATTGCCCCAACTGGGTTTCTAAATTAAATTAGGTAGATAATCAATTAGTAACACACAAATAATTCTTGATTCTGAAGAATAGATAGTTAGTAAATTTAATTAAATAGTCATTGTACATTGTTTATTTCAGTTAGGTGAAATTGGAAACATGAGCTTTCTAGTTCAATTGCATTTAGTAAAATGCTGTAGCTTTTTACCATCATTGATTTATTAAGTGAGACCTAGGCCCAAAGGTTACTGCTCATGCCACCTTAGTTGTCCAGGCAAAGCTGCTGATGTGTTCAAGCCTCTAATCAATTGTATAGGAATAATCTATTGATCGCCATTAGGGTTTTGCCATCTCTTGTGTGTCCAAGTGTAATCAATCGTGTTCTCAAGTTTTGTATGTTTAGTAAGTCAGATCTATTTAATTTGTGGAATTTCCTTGAATTTTAGTCAATGTTTAAATGTCATATCGTGGGAAATAAGCCATGTTAGGTTATTTACACAATAGAGATTATATCCTCGGTAGTTACTTACCTCAAGTCGAGTCACATAAAATAATCATTCTTTCCTGATCATTGACTGTAGCAAGAATTCCTATCATAATCACTTTAGTGATAACGCTTACTATTGATTTTTGGTTAGGTCAATTTGTGTATATAAAAATGTCAATAATTAGTCGTTACTGGATTTAGAAATTAGGGTAATTATGCTCACCTCGGAAAGTCTCCGAATATTCTAAATTCCCAACTCCTGGAAATTCTAATCCAGAAATCATCCAACTATCTGATTTGGGGGCTAAATATTGTGTAACCAGTAATTGGTCGCCCTCAACTGTAGCTACTTGTCCTTTGACCTCTTGGCAATGGCGGCTACCTCCAGTGGTTGTTGTCGTTATAACTCATAGGATGCCTTATACTATTTTAATCTGTAACCTCATGATCAATGTTCTCTAAATCCCTCTGGTGCTCTTATCCTCCTCCTCATCTACCAATTCTGTGCACTTTGTGCATAGATTCCGCGTTCCCTCTAACCTTTTTCAAATGGTGCCTTCCTCTCTCCTCTCGTAGGACACCTTTCATTTCTCATATAATAATAAATAATAACAATAATTAGACTGCACGTGCCCTCTCTGGCACAATTCCTAGCTTAAGTCAAGTAATCTGTATGACAATTCTAGCCTTAGTTATGACCAATACAGTCAGCCCTCGATGGCGGCTTAGCGTAAACGTTCGAATTAAACACTGCCAACTCTTAAGATACTCATTGTAAATTAGCAGTCAAAGCGTAGATTATTGGGCGGCCGAAGCCTTTAATATTAATGAAGACAAACGAACTCACATTGCCTACCCAGTAATATTCTTATCTCATGTATCAATCTTGCACTCCAATCCGGAGATGGTCGTACACGACGCGTCACGATTAATAGTACCCGGAGAATACTAGTTGGGAAAATAAGGGCATGTAGGGAGATTCATGATTGTCCATACGAGTACTTATTGTTGCGACTGCCTCGCCCTTGTTCAGGCGCCAGAATTGGGCTGAGGCACCCGCATATATAATCCTCTATTTGAGGCAACCCTGTAATTCAGCAGTAAAGTTCGCAGCCTGGCTTGCGTAGCGACTGTCTCTCCTCGTGTTATCATGCTTGAACAAGTAACCCAAACTAATCTCCCGTACAGAAGATCCTGGGAGGCCGACACACAAACAATCACCTCCAACATTCAATCAACATCCCTCAAAACTCTGTTCGCCACACGGCTCTCAATTCAACTAAGCCACACGGCTCTCAATTCAACTAAGCCACACGGCTCTCAATTCAACTAAGCCACACGGCTCTCAATTCAACTAAGCCACACGGCTCTCAATTCGACTAAGCCACACGGCTCTCAATTCAACTAAGCCACACGGCTACCAAGCAACCACCCAAGCCTCAAGGCACTAGCAGAAAATAAACTACCTCCTTCGTATACTCATATATTCAAACTGTACCGCGACCGCGGAATATTACACTAACAAATCCACTCTCGCCGGGATCCACCCCGGATTCCCTCGAGCCGCGGCACCTGCTGAAGTGCGGCTACTCACTGGACCCGGATCTCCTTCCTCAAGAAGTGGACCCCCACACTGCTGCCGTAGTCACGGCACTCCGAGTCGTCAAAATAAAAACCGAGGCGAGATTATTCAGTTCCGTCATTATCCCGCAAAGTTCATAGTGCAAGTGAGAAAATAGATGCCAGGAAGGCAACTCGAATTACCCAAACAGAAACCCTTCTGAGTCAGATTCATTCATTTGTTATCAATTAAGTGTGCTCTACACCGAGCACTGGTGGCCCTTAAAAATAAAAATACACCCTCCTAGTTACTTGCGAAATTCCCTCGCTATTACGTCTTTGAAAATTCAAACTCAATTAGTTCTCCAACTTGGGAGTTCAACAAAGTTCATAGAAGCATGAAAAAAATATGAAAATATATATCCATATACACACATACATACATACATATACATACATCTATATATATATACATACATATACATACATATACATATATGTACACATAAGCATGAGTACATATATGTATATGTATGTATACATACATACATATACATATATGTACACATAAGCATGAGGACCAAGAAGATTATAAGTGTTGTATTTCTAATTTAACAATTTTAACATAACGGTCATTAGTTAATAAACATTTAATTTAAATATAAATGGATGATCGCACAACAAATGCATAGTTTTTACACCAATGCTTTACAATAATAAAGAGACGACGAGTTAGGTAATATTACAAGTTGAGAGTGAACAGAAAAAAGACCATTATCTCTAGTAAAATGCTAGTTGTCAGTCTAGTACTCACATATGTGTACATATACATGCAAATATATACACATGCACACACATACCCACGCACATACTTACACCAAACTCGTAAGCATACACAAATGCATTTCTATGCATCGAGGCAATTACAATACATACGCATTCTATAGAGTGTCATACGCATAGCGTGCACACGTACACATATACAGAAGTAAGCATGTACGCAAATATCAGCGTAAACTAGTCAGTATAAACCAGAATTCCAATCGAGGGAAACGGAGAAAATATCTTTTATTATGGCATGAATTTTATAAAAATTTCCGTACTAAAAATAGTGGCACAAAACAGTCTACCTAAGTTAGAAACATGAAAACGATTGTGGGACGTGAATAAGAAAGAAAACATTAATGTCCTATAAGGGTTACATATCAGAAAAAAAATCACATTTTCTTTGAAATATGGCGCAAATTGTCGGTAATTGATAAACAAACATAGGTATCACATTATTATAAGCATATAACTATAAGCATAATGAGCATATTACTGCAGTATAAATGGATGATCAGACAACGAATTTACTGTTTTTTTTTACATGGATGCTTTACAATTTCATACTAGAAAAAAAAATCACATTATCTTTGTAATATGGTGCAGAATGTTTACAATTGATAAACACACACACATAGGTACGATGGCAGTCTAGTTTGATGCTTGCAAAGAAACGGAGAGGAATGACATAAAATGCAACCTTCGACTGGTTTATCTACTCTAGTGCACACAGGTGTACGTGCACATGTGCACACCCATATGCGCACATATACACATATATAAGTAAGCATGTTTGCAAATGGCAGCGCATAGGCGATCAAATCATAATACCTACGCATACTTCAAAACTGTTGTGTGATGTATTGAATTATGAAACAATGAGCGAGGGAGATTGTTCAGCAATGGAGATACCAGGCAAATGAGAATTCGTCAATACTTATCTAGTATGTTCTAATGCATTGTGTTTTATTAGCATTTAATTTGAGACCATTTCGGTCGTACCATGATTTCATGGTAGTCAGTAAAGTTTCGGCTCTAATTTGCGTCTGTGGTATTTCCGATACAGAACTTGTTATTGCAATTTAAACATCATCTGCATACATTGAGATCCGTGTGTTAGAAGGCATTGGAGGGAAATCATCAATGAAAATAGAAAGCAGTAGCGGACAAAGAATGGATCCTTGGGGAACACCAAAATTGTTTTGAATGAATGGGGACAATTTATTTTCTATGCGGACTGCATGAGATCGATTTGACAAGTAACTTTCAAACCATTGCGTGTCTATTCCCAAGTTTTACGTAGAATTCTATCATGTTCGACGCTATCGAATGCCTTAGAGAGATCGAGTAGCAGCAAGAGTGTTACATTCTTTTGATCGATGTCACTGTATATTTTTTTCAGAGATATTTAGCAGAGCGTCTTGAGTGCTAGTATTTCTTCTTCCATAGGCGTATTGATTTTGATGGAGTAGATTTGACTCGTCCACGTGAAATGACAGTTGATTTGTCACCACTTTCTTCAATAGTTTGGACATGACAGGCAAAAGACTGTCATGATTGAGAATGCGCATCTTTCGCGGTAGGGGTCACCTGTTCACTTCCCAACAATGTAAGCCCGGTTATTTTCACGTTGTGAAGAGAGAGAACTTAGCCACAATTCCCTGCTATACCCACTGCTGGTGTCGGATATGGGCACTGGCTCAACCTAAGACAAGGATGCAGATATAATGAAGGCACCTACGGATGCTTTATTTCCAATCAAGCCTGATACATATCACCTTGTACATTGGATTTTCAAATGCCTTATAACTAACGCCAGGACGCTTTCCCCCGGTCAAGACCGGTACCCATTTCAGACACCTGGGTAGAGTGGGGTATTGTGCTTGGAATTTTTCTCCTATACCCAACAGAGGAAATCGCCACCGCCAGCGCCGAGTTTCGAACCCGGGTCTCTGCCGCACGGCGGCAGAACCTCTACCACATGGCTATCTCGAGCACAATCATGGCTATATGTCAGCAATCAATATCAACCACTGTGGTATGATCGCCTAATTACATTAATTTTTACTAAATGAAAAAGAAAGATAAGAAAAAGTTTATTTCCAATATAGATGATACAAAAGGTACATCATTGGTTTATAAAGGACGCTTTTTCTAAAAGTGTCCAATGAGTATTCTATGTGCTGCCACTATTTTAAGATCTAACTCTTTAATTTTACAACATGTAACATGGAGACAGATATTTTTACTCCTTACTCAGACTCGAACGCTCTGCACTAGGTGCATCTGCATCCACTAATTGAGCACGTGATCCTTCAAGTCACTCCCAACTTCAGCACATATGCTTGGTTCTCTCACCTTAAAATACCGACACAAAATCGTGTCACAACTGCACGTACCTTACCTGAGAGTTAAAAGCTCAAGTTTTATAAATGAAAAGGAGTGGGAGCGTGTGAGATAATAAGAGAGTTTTCCACAGGAACACTCAATTCTCATTGTCTGATATCTGTTCCATGAAAGGTTAACGTCCTCATTCTCGTCATGCTTATCGCTTTTTAATCTAATCCTGGTTTTCTTCTTATTCTGAATCCAGCATGAATTTCTTTCGACGTTAAAGATTTGAGCGTTCTACCTTGCTGTATAGCTGTCTTGTTGATGAAACGAGACATCTGTAATGCGGTATGCATACGCCCTCTATTTGCCATCGCGCGAGCATTGGTGTTACCATGCGAAATTTAGCCGTCCACGTGGTGCAGAGATGTGCCAGTAACTTGAAGTTCTGACTCTGGGGCATGCGCATGTCCACAAAACAATAATGCACTAATGGATTTTTCTGTAACTTCTTTTTCACAGACATTCATGGAGCATCACAATTTCCATGAAACGTGTGATGAGTGATTAAAAGGAACACTGAGTTATAGTGTCTTCTCACTTTTCCTTAACTTGATTTAAGAAGAACGTTTTCTAGTCGTGAATACATCCCTGACTGAACAACCTTGGGTTCGGTGACTAGGATGGGTGGGAGTGTGCAAGTATATTAGGCTAGGCGAATGCCGGTTTGCTCGCAGTTGCAAGCTGGTTCTGCTCGGGAAGGTTGATATTTTAAGGTGAATGTTTTTCAAATGTCGTGTATTTTTAGCTTGAATCTTGAGTAGCAGCAAACCTGATAATGCATAGTTGTCCCTCTTTTCAGAGTCAAAATAGAAAGGAATGACTTAGAATTTGGAAATGTGTTGAGTAGTGAAAGCTTATGTGATTTGGTCAAATAGGTTATCTCAGTGGTTAAGAAAGTTCAACTTTTTATGGTCGAAATTAAACTTTCAGTAATTCACTACCAAGATAAGGAAACGACGGTGGTACTTAGAAATTATTTTTCGGTCATGTTTAACGTAACATAGCTCATTTTATGACCAAAATGAATTCTTTTGTCTGTGCTACAAGTGCAGGGCTGAAATGAGTTTCGAGTTATCGTACATGAAATTCCCGCGTGAAATACCTTCCCTGAACGCAGGTGTAGTGTAGGAGAGTTTATGGACGACCGACGACCTTTTCACGCTAACTGATTTAAATAAACGGGGTGTTCTCACTTCCAGACGCAGCCGCACGGAAGGACACAAGTCTCGCCGCCTTCAACCTCATCTGTGCCACTTGTTAGGAGCTCTCCTGTTCGCAACGAAATGGTGAACGCAAGGTAGGAATCACCCACCTCAATTTGTCGAGTATCAGTATGAAAACAGACAAACATCTTCATCAAATGCTTTATTTCCAATCTAGTCTGATACATATCATCGTGTATATTGTTTTCTCCATTGCCTCATAACTAACACCAGGACACCATGACGGTTTCCCCCGTAAAGCCGGTACCCGTTTCCGACACCTGGGTTGAGTGGGGGTATTGTACTTGAGTTTTCCCTTAGACATAACGGGGAAATCGCCGCTCAGCACCGGGATTCGAACCCTCGACATCTTCGCGGAAAGGCGATGCCTTTAAAACACTCTGCCACGGCGAGATAACCTAATAAAAGTTTATATCCACTAATAGGGGTGCATAAAATTTGCGAAATAACGATGAATTTTGCCGCAGACGGTAAAGTGTTAAATTTCAAGCCATTATTGAGCGTATTCAAAAGAAATGTGCTAGCGTATATGTCTGCTTTGCTGTATTATTAGATATTTGCATATATCTTAGCCGCTAATTCCAGACCGACGCCCTTCTATGATAGATGCTCATTAATTAATACGGTCATATAATCACTTCTATTAACGATTTCTATCTCAGATTTGAAGGCTTAACAAAATTCATTTTAATCTGATATAACTGATCGTTGTCTGGAAAATTAATAGTCCTCATTACTGTGACGCTAATAATACTTCTGAAGTTCGAACAACCTATCTGAAGAAGAAACCCGGATAGCATAGTGTTTGGTGTATTGTTTTATACCCATGATTGTGAGTAATGTAGGAAACAACTGCTGTAGCGTTAAGATTAGTATGGTGGTTCTAACGTTAATACGTACATTCTCTTTACTTCCATAAATCATAAAATTGATGCATAAATTTATACTTCTTTGTCTCATATTAACTTGTTAAACTTATCTTCTGCATCTGAAGTGTGGAAATGAACCGTGCTTTTCCTTTTGGAGCTCTATGCTTTTCTACATTGTTTTGTTGTTATATGTCTTAGCGTGAATGCTCGGGTGGGAATTATATTCTGTAAAATTGCACGAGACAAAGTAAAACGATACTCTTTTGCGTTCTACAGTTTCGTGTTCTCTTCTCTATCTTCGGCAAAAAGTTATCTAACATACTCAGGACAATACACCAAGTCAATCAAAATTTCAGCTCGCTTAAAATAATTCTAAAAAAATTAGCTCTATGGTATCATATGCAGAAAATTTTCAAGTTCCTCATGTTCTTACAATTATTTTCAACTTTTATTAAAACCTTATTCTGTTTGTGAGCTGTTGGACGTTTGTTTCACACGTCAGTCAGAACCCAACGCATTTACAGCTTGACAGGTACAAAAATAGCCTCCGTCTGGCATTAGCTGCCCCAACACCCGGATAATGGTCTTGGCTGAACGCAAGCAACACTCGTTCACTGGGGACGAAAGCCCTAAAGAATTTCCTCCAAGCATCCAGCCATGTAGACTTATCCAGCCTTATAAACCTTTACTACATAGATACCACCCAAGCATCCAGCCGTGAAGGCATCATTTAGTCCTACGAGCCTTTACTACATAGATTCCTCCCTAGCATCCTGCCGTGAATATCAACCTTTACTAGATAGCACTTTCAGGAGACACGCTCTGACGAGTTCGCCTATCAGCTGAGGCTAACTGAAGACGTATTACGATACAAATGTGTGTGTTTATATATTACGTATATACATATATATTATTGGAAATAAACTGTATTTTCTTCCATGTGATAATGCGGATGTGAGAATTCCGTTCAGTAGCGTAGCTTTTCAAACCGTCTCTTCTAGTATTTTATAGACTGAACTAGTTTTATTTTCAAAGTTCCCCACCTAAAGGATTTGAAGGAATTCTGTTGGACAACTGGAGGAACGTTAGTAAAAACGTCTACTCAGAGAAGTATCAGTTAGTGGGCTCTGAAGGACCTCACGCGAGGCCGCGTCTACATATTATACTGAAGATGCGATAGAGCAAGGGTCTCCAAACTTGCCAAATTTAGGGCCATACTGATTACTCCAGTAAGTTCCAAGGGCTGAAACCGTTTTAATTTTCCTGCCATTGCATATAATTTTTAGAGTAGTCGCCGATTACGCGGTCGGATTAATTGTAGCGAGCCGGATTGATCACGCTGGTGGGGCGGATTTGGACCGCTGGCCGTTGTTTGGAGACCCCTGCGATCGAGGGAAGCGGTGGGGAGAGCAGATGTTAAGTATTTCAACCCGAAAACAGAATTATTTAGGTGTAGTCCGGTTGTATCGAAGTTAAGGTTATGTCAGAGAGTTTGCAATACGCCTCTGGCACCACAAGTTGAAACTTCCTCGATAAGTTGCGACAAGTTGTTTCGTGTCAAAAAATAACTTCGGCTTTACAATTTGCTTCCGAATAGAATTTGTTTCGATGGTTTTGTTTACTGAGTTAGTTGAGATGAAGAAGTTACACCGGGGAGTTATAAATAAAAGATATTTCACGTGAATTAGCGCTTGTGTGCAGACTAGAGTTATGGTGATAGAGTGCTGGAAGTATTAAAAGTGCAGAAGCTGTGCATATTGTCTTCAACAACGCACCGTCACTGAAATGATGTCTTCTTTTCTAATTGTAGCTACATATATTATACCAGACCTAGATTTAGCATCCACGGGAATGCATTTCCCTCAATCATTTGTTTCGATTAGTGACATATGTACCACGATACTGATGTGTGTGTGTGTGTATCCACTCAATCATTTATTTCGACTAGTGACATGGGCTAGTCGAAAAATGTGCTAAAATGTGTGAATGAAGTTAAGATCTTTACTTAAAGATATTTTAAAAACCATTGATGAGCTGTCACCTTTATTGGAAATAAACTGTTTTCTTTTTTCGTCCTTTCTATTAAGAGACTTGACTCAACCATTGATCTGGTGCGAGTCAGTTCGTAGTACTCAGGGGTTTGCAGTGAGCAGTGGCCTTGAGAGCGCCTCAGTGGTGTTATCTCTGCAGTTCCGAGTCATGGTTCTCTACTGCGCACGGTTCACGAGCGCTTTTGATCAATGATACGACAATTTCTGGACAGGGGTCTAATGCCTGCTTAGAGAGGCCTTCGACGCAATAAATAAGGGCCTAATCACTCTGATGTTTGCTTAGAAAGGCCTTTCTTTGATGTCAGTGGGGTTGAGGACCTTATTTTAATAGATCCTAAAGCTCCAGTAAACCGTTTTTCAGTTTACACATTTTTACCTCGAAGGTGTTCATTTATTGTTTTGAAGTCTGTGCGCTAGACTCGAAATTGAAACTTTACCGCTAAATGATTTGGTAACCATAATTTATGGCGGAGGAACGCAAATAGAAGACGACTGTCATTTTATTAGACACGATAGACTTTATTGCCGATAATGCGAGGAAGCCCATATTTATTTTATCCTATTAGAAACCCTCGCAGTACTACAGCAGTTCGGCGCAGTAATAAAATGAAACGATGCATCATGACCGCTTTTATAGCACTTTACTTGCACTGTGGCCATGCATGTTAGTGTAGTAACTCTGTCAGTTAATTCCACTGATTGGAAATGAACCATACCCAGTCTAACTTTTCCGCCGAAGCATTCATGTCTTTCGCCGCCTGAGCGATTTAATTACTTGGGTGGCAACATGCACGCAGGCGGCAAAAATGTTTTAGACTGGGTAGTGAGCAGCCAGAGTGGTGCTTACTATCGACCATTGTTGTCTTCTGGCAGTCTGTACTGTTAAAACGTGCGCACAGTTTTCACGGCTCAAAATATGTAGCGCCTGCAATTTATCTTCACAGCATCCAGAACTGTTGGCGCTTGCTACTGTTCCAAATCAACCTCAAATCATCTTACTGTTTCAAACTGCAGAAGACCATCGGAGACACTACACCAACTATACCTGAGAGCGGTATTCACGTATTTCCATAGCTCTGACCAATTGTAGCAAATAAGTAGTTATTTTCTGCATTGCTTCGCGTATTAGCTCAGCGCATTCATTTTCTGGCTTGATGGATTATACTTTGTGAGCACAGGACCAGTCTGAACTTTAAAGCCTCATCCATCAGTCCTGAAGGTGACTGGACGTCATAAGCTCGTGAGCAGAATACCTGAAAGGTGGCTCGCTTGCTCATATCCCCACGTTGCGTATCTGTGAGACGAAGTGATTGGTAAGGAGTTATATCTGGTTCTAAGGTACAACTCCATCCCTTGGACCATAATCTTCGTGTCACCCTATTTAAATTTGAAACCTTTAGAGTGATGACCAGAATGTCGGTACGTGAAGCATGACACTGTACAGACTGTGTTGTGCGCTAAGTAAAGATTTACTTCTAATGATGACAAAAATAGAAGGCTACTGAGTACCGTAACATAACTATAAGTGAAGGATACTTACTGAGGTCACCGTGAGCTAGTAATTCTCGCAGACCACGTGACACGATAGTCTTGTGCACGAGGTGATCGAATGAGCCTAAGAAAACAGGTTATCCCCACGTGTCCTGGCCGTGGACTCTGAACAAGTCGAACGTTACCTCATCGTTCATTTGAACTGTCGTGTATTAGAGCCCTTTCCATAGAAGCTTCGTAGCCCCAGCACTGATGTAAAGGATTCGAATTACCGGTATCTTAAGGGATGGCCCACAGTACATGTGGGAAATCCCTAATATGGGCCACCCCATCCTATCCCTATAACATCACTTGTGGTATAGCTACCACATAACTATACTCAAATATATCCATTGTGCTAAACTTAAGATACAATCTAGTGCTGTATCACTTGTGGCGAATGAAATGTTAGAAATTGTTTAAATTGTTTAAATTGTTAACTGAACATTCACATATCATGATCAGCACTCTAACAATGTGCACAAGTAACAAGTTCTTTCCTAGGGTATTTTTTATTAAATTTGTAACTTATTGACGAATTTGAATTAAGATTAATGAATGATGAAAAAGAAATAAGATGGAAAATAAATATATTTGTTTGGTATACCATGGATAGCAGCAGAACGCGAGAGAGCTAATTTTAAGCACAACGTTTGACAGGAACGTACGTGTGACGAAATTTTCGAGTTGGCATAACTAAAAAAAGCATGCATTGTTTTCGGTAGCTCTTCACTCAAGTGATATGCTCTTCATTTTTTAAGATCGGTTACATGACCTTACGCAATTTCACTTAAGTCTGACTATAGCAAACACGGGCGCTGCTAAAGCTTACGCAGGAAGTCACGAAAAAATGCTCTCTTATTTTGATTGCCCAGCATTCATTTCTTTTGTTTTGTTGATATGTACAGGGGGTTTGTAATTCGATGCACATATTTTAAGGATATACAGAAAAACGCAAAAAAAAAAAAATTCTCATGAATAACAAAAACCTAAGAACTCCTTCGTTTTCGAGAAATTGTGACCTGAAATAATTTTTGATTCCCGAAGGAATAGGCTTACAATGCAGCAACGAGTCAAATCTAACTTCTTGGGCAGGCTGTTGGGAGGCGCGTTAGTGTATTCCTACGGGAGTCTAAAATTATTTCAGGGTATCATTTCTCGAAAACGAAAGAATTTTGAGGTTTTTGTCACTCCTGTGAATCGTTGTTTTTTGTGTTTTTCTTATGCGGTTAAAATATGCGCATCGAATTACACAACACACAAGACTTCTGAGTTGAATCAAATAAAAGAACTTTTCAAATTTTAGATGAAAAAATGCTTTGAACGGAAACATATTCGCCCCTGAAAATAAAGGAAAAATACATGAGTAATCGTCACTCAAACGATGAGTAAATTTTTGGGGGCATCCTGTGTCAATAACTTGACGTGCGGAGCGTGAAGTGACTTAACATTTTGACTGCAGCAGGTAAAACTGAAGTTTAATGTTAAATTCAAATTTAAAGTTATTTTAGTAAGGAATGTTGAAAATACAAACATTACCTGGATTGTATTTTCGTTTAGTTTGATCAAGTATTTTTTTAAATTGCGTTTGTGACTACTGGTTGTTCAGTAGCATAATGAAAGTGATCAAATAAGGCTCACGTCGCAGTCAAAGTGTTAAGGAAGATGGCAACTGCTCGTAGGGTGGCAAAATACTTCTAACGCTGCATGCAATGAAGAAAATAGGATAGTTGATTTTAGAGCGTAAGGCATTACTTTTGTTTCACTGCAATTTACATTTGTTTCACTGCAAGCCAAGATAAAATATTAAATTTTTGAGCATAAAACAATGATGAACTCTATTTTTGTACCGTTTTCTGAGTGGTTTTGCTTAGTTATTTTATAAACAAACTGTCTCGCAGAGCATATCTACCATCTATAGGACAACCAGTGAATCAGAATGCCCACGTCTCAAATAATTGAATTGAACTTAAGGAAAGTATAGAAACTTAAAGCCTTCTAACAAATTCCATTTTGACCATACTTCATAATAAGTTATATATATAAGTTACTCGGTTATCACTCGTAACTTACCCTTACCTTAATATGGATGTGTGAATTTGAACTTGGAACAATTTCTTGATCTTTTTGCTTGAATTCTGATCCCAACTTCATTTTCAATTATTTTTATCGTTACCAAATTTCTTATTTCAGAAATGACTGCAATTGTGCGTTGCATTTTCCTAGTTTAGAAAAAGTGCCACGCATTGTGTACACTTCTGTTGTATGCTCTTGCTCTTAAAATAGTCACCGAGCAAGCAGTGACGGTGACAGGTCTTGCGTCACGGCACTTCATTCTTTCTGACGCATGCGCACTGAACCACCTGCTGCTTGAAGATATTCGATTTGTAGGTTATAAATATAAGGACTTTTTGCAAAATTTGGATATGTATTCAAACTAACTATTGGTATTTAGTAAGAATATTAGCTTATTCTAAACATTCAATACCGTTCGCAATTCTCTTTCTTCATCAATGCTGAGGTTTGTTGTCATCTTGTTATCAATACTGAGCGCATGAGCTCTAATTTTTGTTTATTTTTCTGTACATCATGTAGCATTGATAAGACATCTCATCCCCGTGACGTTCACACTCACGGCTTCTAAAGATTTTAGTGCCAATAAAGTGTTATACTTGTACCTGTAAATAAATTATCTCACACTTATTATTATAAATTATCTCACTTATTAATAAATTGTTTTGTAAATTATCTCACGCGATTCCATTTCAGCTCTTACCGTTTCATCAATTTTGCTGGTATCATCTTTGGTGCGGCTTGTTCAAAAAACCTTCCATGTTTGCTTACAAATTCGATATCGAATATTCGCTTCTATCAAAGTGGAATTGTTTGAATATGTTGGCCTTCCGGAGCAGCTGGATACATTAATGTAGAACCTCCTGCAGTCTGGCAAGTCACCCATTTTAGGCGAATTACGTAGCCTATTTTCCGTGAGTCACCTAGTTTCCCTGAAAGTGCGTAACCTAGTTTCCCTGAGGCACCTAGTATCCTGGAAATTGCTTGACCTAGTTTTCCTGAAATTGTGTTACCTAGTTTCACTGAGTCACCTAGTTTCCCTGAAAGTTCGTAACCTAGTTTCACTGAATTACCTTGTTTCCTAGAAATTTCGTTACCTAATTTCCCTGAGTCACCCAGTTTCCCTGAGTCACCCAGTTTCCCTGAATCACCCAGTTTCCCTGAGTCACCTAGTTTCCCTGAATCACCCAGTTTCCCTGAGTCACCCAGTTTCCCTGAGTCACCCAGTTTCCCTGAATCACCCAGTTTCCCTGAGTCACCTAGTTTCCTTGAGTCACCTAGTTTCCCTGAAAGTGCGTAACCGAGTTTCCCTGAGGCACCTAGTTTCCTAGAAATTGCTTGACCTAGTTTTTCTGAAATTGTGTTACCTAATTTCACTGAGTCACCTAGTTTCCTAAAAATTGCGTTACCTAGATTACCTGAACTTGGGTTACCTCGTTTTACTGAGTCACATAGTTCCCTAGAAATTGCGTAACACGCTTCCCTCCGCTTTGCGTACAACGTATATGGAGGGAGGCAATTCGAGGAAGAGATCAGTGGTCTCTATAGTTTGATGCGAACTTGGTGCTATCGGTATTGGGTGGTAAATTTCATCTACAGAGCATCAGAAGAGTCCATCACTGTGGTTCTCATGTGTTCTACGCGTGATTTATACGCAGCAGTTTGCCTCCAGTGTATCAATGATGTATAGAGCGTGTTGTTATTTGTAATAAAAACGCGTTATTTCGTTAATTTTGTAAGAAACGGGAAGTTACGCAAGTGATTAATGAGGTAATTTTTCTAAGTTCTTGATAATTAAATTTGCCAGTAACACTGCTGCTATCTCTGCAACTATGTAGTCAGCTATTGAAAAGAACTTGGAAGCATAAGTGACGTTTTTTATCAGTGTTATATTGAAAATGCAAGCTCAATTAAACAAAAATTAACAGTAACACACGATCGGTACTTCAAGTGAAAAATGTGAGCTTGATTATACAGATGCGAAAAATTTCGTCTCAAAGGGCGATTGATGTAGGGACATGAAGCATGGTCTGTATGGGGACTTTTTAAGACGAAACCTGTTCTTGATACAAAGGTTGCGGTACTCCTGAGCAGCGCAGTAGCGGCAGTGGTCTAGTGATGCCAGACTGACTACGTGTGAGGGCGGGTGAGGCTAGAGTACGAATTTCTGCGCAAATATAACTCGTAAGGAAGTGACTTCTTCAAATGGCGTAGCCAACTCGTCTGGAAAAATCCGGATAGCAGCTGAGAAGTGAACTGTCAACTGATGTGCCGTTTCGTGGTATAGCAGAACAGATAAGCTGAAAACGCCAGAAGAAGTAATTTTTTTCTTTGATCGTAATGATGAGGAAATTCAAACCTTAATTTTCCAGAATATAGGATTTGTATACCGAAGTCATTTTGTCGTTAAAATAGGGCGGGAAAAATTAAAATTGATCATATACAGCTGCTCTATACTGACACTGTTTTTTATGATTTTGTGTGAGTACAAGATACAGTGAATTTGAACTTTTGAGCAAAGAAATTTTATGTTTCGAACGAGTACATACACGCAATTTTATCATAATGAATTGTAAATAAATTCTATACAATGAATTGTGTTTGATTGCTGAAACGCGTTAAATTGCGCCTGAAGCGTTACGCATCGTGGATCGTGCGTTCAGCCCGTGCCCTGTAAACGTCAGGTTTCAAAAAAAAAAAGAACGTGAAAAAAAGAAAAAGAACGTCAGTTTTCACCATCGTCGTGCGTCTTCAGGAAAATAATCCAATTAACTTGAGGTAGGAAAACGGGTTTACGCCTTCATACAGTAGAATTTGTGTGAATCAACAGAATTCCTTGAGCGTTTTTTGACTTTTTATATCACTTTAACGACGTTCATTTTAGATTTCATCTTTTTATATCAAAACGGACAAGAATTAGCAAATAAAACTGAAAATTTTCTCTTTTTATTCAAATCAAGGCCATGGATGTTAAAATTGTTTTCAATCCTACATTCACAGAGTGAAGTGCATTTTTCATTTAGTGGCAGATTGGGCATCCATTGTTTAAATGCAGCTAACGTAGATAAATTAAAACTTAGAAAAGTGCGTGAAAACTACACTCACTGCTATTTAGTGAAGCAAGGCATAGTTAATGACAGAGCAACAATGGGACGATCGTATTTAACACTTTGACTGCAACGTGAGCCATATTTGATCGCTGAGGAAGTTTACTTTATGCGACTGACCAACCAGTATAGTCACAAACTCAATTTATAAATATACTCAATGAAATAAATTTCCAGTCAATGTTTGATATTTCAACATTACTCACTACAATTGACTTTAAATTTTAATTGCATGTTTAACTTTAGTCTTACCTGCCGCAGTCAAATTGTTAATTAGTCCAACGTACTTTGCTCTGAAAGCGTGGCAGACAGCAAGTGCAGTGATGATTTCATCACGTGGGGAAGTAGATAAAAGAAAGATGAAAGAGAAGAAAATCAGTTTATTTCCAATAAAGATGACGTAAAAAACATCTTTGGCCCACAGGTAGCTATACTCAAATTTGACAATTGTACTAAACTTAAGAAACAATCTACTTCTGTATCGCTTGTGGTAAATAAATTGTTTAAATTGTTTAAAATATCTTCAAGTAAGGGTCCTTAGCTGATACACACACATGAGTATCGTAACATCCATGTCACTTGCTGAAACAAATGATTGAGGGCAATGTATTCCCATTGTTACTTAATCTATGTTTGATAATATATTTCGTTGACTGCAATACGACCCATCAGTGGGTCGTGCTTAAGTTTTTCGTGCTGAGGAACGACCCATCGAGTCGTTTGAAAAAGTTCTAACAATCTTGTAAAATTAATGGTATTCAATGAACCCTGTTGATGTTTGATATTTCAAAAATTTCTAACAACTTTTGAATTTAAATTTGAGTTGAATACTGAACTTCAGTTTAACTCATCGCATTCAACGTGATATGTAACTACAATTTGAAAAGAAGACTACAACAGCCAGTGCAGGGTCGCGTGATGTGGTAGTGTCATCGTCGTTGGAGGTGTTCCCCGAACTGTCCACCTCTCAAGGCTCTTTGTGATAAGCCCTTCCCTCGTTATCTCTTCAGAAGTATGCAATCGGTGGAGTTGTTGGCGGTGTTTTGACGGACGCAGTGCTTATGTGAAGGGCTATAATTACACTGCACCTAGAGTTATTGTGACTAGCAGGACCCGTGGAAATTCCAGGGACAATGTCATCGTTAAGCTAGGTGGACCCGTAAAAAATTCTTTCAGCATTACCTAAACTAACCTATGCTAACTTAATTAAATCCTAACCTAAGTTATCCTAACCTAGCATATCCTAATCTAACTAAACCTATCCTAACCGAACCTATCCTGATGAAATGTCAAACATATCAATGCATGTAAAGTCCATCATTTAATGTTACGCTGAGGACATCGGTATCCATGATACTGCAAACTCGTACGAAAGCGTAACAGAAGGACTAACTAGCTAAGTAATAACTAATGAAGGAACAACCTGAATTATGATATGATGCTAACATGGCTAAGTCATATACCCATGGCTTAAATACTAAGCCGTCATTACTGTCTAAAGAGCTCTGGCTAAACTACTAACGTTCAGCAAGTATCTGCAGCAAATCCGTAAGATTATGTGAGTACAAATCACTTAAAATTAAAACTTAACATTTCAACCGGTGTCTAGATTTGACACCCACCACACTGGCCAGGACGGTGCTCTGACCTTCAGCAGCACAGCCTAGCCAATCCTATTAGGAGGATCTAATGCCTTTCTTCCAGCGAGAGAGCAGCTCTGATCGAGCATCTATTGGTGGTCTGTTCAATGGAAATTTCCTTCCCCCCACGTGCGCACCACGCCTGCTACACAGGCTAGACGACTCGCGCTGTTGCCGGCAGCAAAACAAATTCCTAAAAATAAAGAATGCTGAATGTCTCGGCCTGCACCATTTCATGCTTCTGAAAGATGAAGAGGCTGAGAGACGCATGCTGAGAAGAGGCTGAGTTACTCTGATGTTTTTAATTGAGCAATATCTATGATTGGAGGTGCTACTAAATGTCCAAGAGGCTGAGTTACCCTAATGTAGTTGGGTGAGCAATATCTATGATTGAAGGTGCAACTGAATTAGGTTAAACATTATTGTACTCCTAAGACTAACCTTGATGGTAGGATGCCCTATAAGTCACTGAACTTATTCGGGCCCACAGGTAGCTATACTCAAATTTGACCATTGTACTAGACTTAAGAAACATTTTATCTATGTATCACCTGTGGTAAATAAATTGTTTTGTAAATTGTTTTTTAAATCATTCAAGTTAGCAAATCAATGCATCTCTGGAGGTCTGGTTCAATACTCACTGCACTGAGGTTGTATCCTAGTGAAGCGAACTAATGCTCTAGCTGATCATCCGTTTCCGAGAGTCAAATGGTGTCTTGGATAGTTCAAGTTCATCACGTGTGTTAGATTAAGAAGAAATTCAATACAAACTTTCGTATTGGAACACTGTCAATTGTTTAAAATATTGACACTAAAATGGTGTCTTGGACACTGAAAATGCTGCAGAAATAACCTAGGGTTGTTACCTTCCGCGAGGTTGTGTTGCAGACGACGGAACTAATGTCAACTGCGCCCTGAAGCTGATCAGCCACAGGAGCGCTGCAGATGTCACTGCAATGTACCCTTGCCAGAGGCACTGCAGTGTCAGGTGAAGAGGCACAAAATTCCAGCTTCGTACTACCAAAAAAGTTGAACATGAAGGTCAATTTTTTAGTTTCTGCGTCGCTGGTTGTTCTGAAGAACTGCTCTGTATTTGTACAGCCTGACACGATCAGTAGTGGCACCCGACTTTGCAACGTGAGGTGGATTCTGCTATAATGCACACACACACACACACACACACCGGGATGCAGCCGCCACTTTGCTTAACGATCGTTTCTTATTTGATGTTATAATAGCTGATTTTGATTAACTTAGCACAACTTAACACAACCGTTCTTAGCAATCAAACCATCGTTTCCTGTTTGATTTATTAACAGCTGATTTTTCCTAAGTGCGTTTTTACCTTTTGGTTTATATGGTTATTACCTATTCATTTTTTACAATGATACAAACTTATTTATTCGAATTCAAGCTATTTATTCGATTTTAATGTATTTAGTCGATGTTTTCAGAAACGTAAATTTATTTTACGAACGTTTTCAACTCCTAGTTAATATGGATGTTATCAAATTTTTACAGTGACGGAAACTTCTTTATTTTATAATTCGATGTTTTTAGAGGCGTAATTTTTATTTTTGAATAATTGGTGATTGATATCCGCCATTTGTTGGTGTGCAGGATGCCTCAGAGCGGAGCCCTGAGATGCGCGAGCCGGGCGAGGGACCTCACGCAGTACTACGCTGCCGCTCGCAAGAGGTGAGCTCTCTCTGCGCTAACTCTTCGTCTACTCTAATTTGCTAACTCTACCTCTACTCCAATTTGCTAACTCAACTCTAATTGGCTAACTCTAACTCATCTCTAATTTGCTAATTCTTACTTGAATCGAATTTGCAAACTCTTACTCAACTCTATTTTGCTAACTCTAACTTAAGTCTAATTTGCTAACTGTCGCTAACTCTAACTTAACTCTAATTTACGAACTCAACTCTAACTTATTTCTTGCTTTGTTCGTAGTCGTAGTAGTGGTATAGCCCGGCTACTCGAAAGGTTTTTCTCGCCAAAATGTTCCAATTTTATAGGAAAAATGTCTTAACTTGAGGATTTTCGCCTGATAAAAACAGTACGTAGTTGCCGAGTCGACCGAGGAACTTACGCTACCAGTTGTACCGCTAAGACGATGTGAAATGTTAAAAAATGCAACACCAGCATGACAGCAACTTAGACCAATACGTTTACCTTGAATACTTGTTATTCTCGAGTTATGCATCGTTAAGAGACTTATACTATATAATATATTAATTAACGTCTTTTTCATTTCATGGTTTAATTATGATCTAGATAACTTTGTTCCATAAAATCGAGTGTACATATAAAGTAATCATGGTTTCATAGAAGAGAAGCAAAGTTGACTAAAAGTTCAATAAAACAGCTTTTAGGATCCGAATATTACTCGTCTAAAATCTGACTTATCCCTAACCCATCTTTGAGAATCTACCTATTGGCAATACATGCCAAATTCATACGTAAATACCAGAATGCATCACATAGTTCATAACGCTCAAAAAATTATGAATGATGAGGTTTTGGCACACAGTGGTGTCGTACTCTATTGTATACATATCTGTACTTCGTGTACTGTGTGAATATGTACAACGGACTCGAAGAGAACAGAAATGTCTCTGAGAAGTGTGAGTCAACCGACACCATTCTGAGTGGGGAAGCCATAAAAAGGAATTGTCTTACCGCTCACTAGTTTTCTGCTGGTATTTATCAAGTCATCGTGAACTATCACTTTAGTCACTTAAACTACACCTTAGTCATTTAACACCGCTTGGTAAGTAAGGGTTATTTTTTGTCATACATTCCTGTTTTATTTGTAAAAAATACAGAATATCATTAAAAAATCCCCTTTAAAATGGCAATGCGTAGCGGAAAGAAGATTAGAAGAACAGAGTTGCTCACGGAGAGAAATTTAATTGCCGACTAATCGGAGGGGCTGAGGCAATTATAAGCGCGTCATTGCGTTTAATTGCACATTCTGCTCAGCTTACATTTGGGGGAAGTTAGAGGACAAAGAAAACTGATCCGGAGTGAGGAAGAAGTTTGCGCCTCGTTCAGAGTTTGAATTTAGTGACGCCAAATTGAACGTTTTATCAAGATGAACCACAGCTGTTGGATACTTGTAAAACTCTTAAAAACAGTGCAATTGAGCCAGATGCTCAATAATAAAAGGGAAGAGTACAACACGCACCGTTAATAATTGTGAACTTGTGTTTGATTGAACTTTGATATTGTTAAGTAGAACATATTTACAATAGGGTCCATCATTGTTTTTGGTTTGCCTCATCTACCGTCGCCTCATGGCGCTACGTGGAGTGCACCATCAGTTGCAGCTGTGTAGGAGGTATCGCTGCAGCTTGGAAGTAGGGCACCGCATGGCAGTCTTCTGGTAACTCATGCACACATGGCTTACTCATTTCCGGTGAACCTGTGACTGCGATTTCTCTTTCATTTCATCCATCTGCTAACTCATGTTCGCATTGCTTACTCATTTCCGATGAACCTGTGACTCCAATTTCATTTTTATTTCATCTCTATTCCATTTTGTATCCCATCTCTTTTGTAACTCATGTTCGCGTCCCTTACTCCTTTCCGGTGAACCTGTGACTGTAATTTCACTTTTATTTCATCTCTATTCCATTTGTATCCCATCTCTTTTGTAACTCATGTTCGCGTCCCTTACTCCTTTCCGGTGAACCTGTGACTGTAATTTCACTTTTATTTCATCTCTCGCAAAACTTTCTAGTCATTCCATTGGTATTCATTTCACATGCAATGTAATGAGCTGAAGGATAAGTAGGCCTTTATGTTGTTTTTAAAGAACAGGTATTTTGCTTTGTTTCGAACCTTCTTTCTTTGCTGCTGCAGTCTTTTTTTAGTGCCTATTGCATTCTTTTTTACCTTACATTCTGTTTCATAAACTTCGTTTAATCTTGCTGTTTCTACGTGCACGGTGTGGTGGCACATTTTGTACCCAGATTCTCTGTTTCCTTTAACTCCGTACTTGTTGGCGTCTGCCTTCTTCCTTTCTTTGGAACACCTTCATCATGGTTGTTGAGGCTTTTACTCACTTATATCCTAATCTAATCTCGTATCACATTTGTGTTAATACTGCGATGTTTGCGCTACGCGAAATTAATCAACGGTACAGGAATTCGGTTAAGATATTTTATGAAAGGAAATCATTTTATCCTCAAACCTACATTCATTATTTCTCCAACTAATCATTTCATCTAACTAAACTCTGTCACTTAAGCAATGTGATTCGATTGTTAGCTTCAAAAAGTTTAACTGATTTATTCACACTTTATCAACAACCTTAGGGTTACAATTTATTCATGTAATTATGGATAAAAGTCGAACACGAGTTTTATTTTCACAATGGCAGAATTTTTGAAAATGAATCTACCAATTCCTATACAAGAATGTCATCTAATTATTCAAAGCAAGAGTGGATATTTTTATGTTCATAATTTTGTAAAGTTCATTATATTTTACATAATTTCGTGAAATTCACGACATATTTCATAAGGTTCAAGACACATCATTCATTGCTAAGTCTTCATTTGTCGAGTTACAGACATGCTTGCATGACACTTTCAGAATTGCTTATGAACGCTGAAAAATAAAAATAGTGTCTATCAGAGAGCGACAGCAGAGTAACTTTGTGCTGACTCATCTTTTTGCATAGAACGCAAAAGAATTTATCGTATTTTGCGCTCATTTGGGGCACAACGAAACAGAGCAATGGAAACGCGACAGTCTGATTCTATTTTGAGTTTACTGAACCTTCACGACTGGTTATCTCGAGGTACTGGTACACTTGTTCTCTTCACATCAAATGCCACGGGAAGGGAAATCTTGCAATTGCTTTTTCACAAGGATTGTTTACTTGTTTATTTTTTATGACATTAAATGAGCAAAAATGTGAAGCACGAGTAGGTAATTCATTACTGTTTTTAAATTGCCGCTGTTTCACCTCCCTAGTGAAGAAAGACATTATCTTTAGTGTTAGTAGACAATACACGATGTCATGTCAAGTCATCTGCCACCTCACACCCGTGTAACGTAGCAGTCTTCTGCTCGTATCACTGTTCTCGTTACTGACATTCGGCTGGGGATCTATCATGACGATATCTTCTACTTCTATTGGCGCTCTCTACTTACTGCATGGCAGGGTGGGGAATCATCGAATCTGTTGATGGTTTGATTCAAGTTTCTTCTGCGGGCATTACCGAATTAATAGAGTATCTTGGCTCTTTAACAACTCTAGGTGTTCTTTCTGGTTTTGTATAATCTGGGACATGCCAGTCAATTTTCGAGCTCAACTTTTATGAGTCAAAATTAGTCTGAGTTATTCAACTGAGCCGATGCTTGATATTAGTTAAGAAAAAATGTTGAACTGTACAGCGTTTTGGCTTGTACGACTTATCCATGTTGACGAAAACATCTTTGTTGCAGAAACCATAGCTTCTCAAATTTCCAGGTTAATACTTATATGTATTAGTGAGTACTTTAAGCAAGAACAATCAACTCCTCGTTACATAAAATACGTGATAGTGCGAAAATGCTGTGAGTTTCGATAACTTAATTATATCAAAACTACCTGCAGTGCTTCTGGATATAACTGGTCTGTTAACTAGACACCGCAAATAGTGCGTAATAAATCTTAACAACCTATAGTCATTTAAACAACCTCACATAATTTCCTAACAACGGATTATATTACACGATCGCGAGCTGTTGTTTCCAGTTTATTCCAGTCCACGGGGCCGCGGAAGGGAGCAAGGCTCTCTGTCTGCTTTTTCTCCGGATTCCAACTCTGATTCTTTTATTCAGTTTCGACGCAATTAAATATGACCAGCTCAAAATTCTTATGAGGTTTCTTATGTTTCAGTCACCTTCTTTTTCATGTTTTTATTATATTTTCGCTCTCCACGTGATCACATTCTAATTTTTGCAGGACTGAATTTGTGATAGTACCTCTGAATTTGTGTGACTGCTCAGAGAATTAATGAAAATTCTCTACTTGTGCGTCTATATTTGAAAGAAAGGAAGAAAGAAAGAAAGAAAGAAAGAAAGAAAGAAAGAAAGAAAGAAAGAAAGAAAGAAAGAAAGAACAGTTAATATAAAATTAAGAATAAAAAGTACCGGCGATATCACAATTATTGAGTCAATAACGCGACTGCACTCACAATATTCTCTGTTGCTGTTCGATTATTTCATTTATTTTTGTGGCGTTCGCTTATGCAAGAGAACAGAAACACTGAAAACCATAAGCGCCAGGGAAATGCTTACGTTAAAATCCTCATTATCAAACGCGTTTTCAAATTCATCGTTCAGTTTTAAAATTACGTTAGTTTTTATTCGTTGATTATCAAGTTATTTATCCGTAGGTGTGTACTTGTTCGAGTAGTCGTTATTCCCAAAATACTCACCAAGACTTACGCTTAAGAGATAGCAGTATCTTATTTCGGAGATATATCATTTTACGACCTGAAAAGTATCCGAGCTGTTCCCAGATGCGATATAAAACTATTCCTTGACAGACGTGTCCTTCCTGCTGGTCTCATACAGATATCGACTTTCTATTGACGCGCTTTCTTTTTTATCGAGGGGGTCAGATTTCGAGTTAGGACTCTAAAATCTGTGAAAGTGGCCTCTGACGGCGCAAGTGAACTTTTTATGAAGCCTTCAATGGGCTGAACGTGACCATAACACTCGAAAGCTGAAACATTTATTGACAATGCTCACTTCTATCTGTTCTTGAAATGTACACCGATGAGTCATTTACAACCGGCTGCATGCCACTGAAATCCCTTTATCTTGTGTATGACACAAACTTGAAACATGTGCATCATGTTTTAAGACGTCATTTGATTTTTTGGCGCAAACGTTTCAGATCTCTCCCATGGAAATAAAGTTGTTGTAAAGAATTGGATTTGAAATTGTCTGTTCACGAAATCTTGCGCTTTAAATGACATATTTTTCCTGTCTCATCTTCCACTACAGTTATATCTCTGTGAAATATGAGTAGCATATATTAAAGCAGTTCTTGGGCGGACTGCTTCTTTCAAATTCACGCCAGAATTAGTATTTTTTTCATGAACAACACCTAATTACATGTTACTTTACTTATTAGTAACAGAAGAAACTAATGTTGTACGATGCTAAGCGAGCCCGTCATCCTAATAAAGGCTGAATGATTTACTTTGACGCTCAGTTGTTTTAACATTGAAATTCAACACTCTAACTGTATGCCGCTCTAGAAATAATTTCAGCCAATTTTTGAGTAAAGTCCGTAGCTGTGTACTCACTGCAGATCACAGTAGTTTAATTTATCTTTTAAACAATTTAAACAATTTATTTACCACAGGTGATACAAAGATAGAATGTTTCTTAAGTCTAGTACAATGGTCAAATTTGAGTATAGCTACCTGTGGGCCCGAATAAGTTCAGTGACTTCTAGAGCATCCTACCAACCTCTTTGTCAAAACTAATAACATAAGTAAGATATTTCAAGCATCTAGTCAGTCAATAATTTACTCACTATATAATATTTAAAGCGTTGGATAAAATTTGTACTTAATCACCTACATGCTTTTGAATTTTTAGCCATACCTTAATTAAAAAATATATACGATATTCCTCAGCTTATACATCCCTGTACTATTTAGTGGTACATTTTCTAAAACAGTTCGGTGAGTTTCAGAAGTACAATAATGAAAAAAGGTGTCTGAGGTTGAGTTCATTTGGTGTTCGAATGTGAATAAAAAATTCAAACTAAGTTTATTTGATTATTCGTAAAGCATGGAATTGAACTTTACGCTAAGTATACGTCGGTTTCATAGACAGCGCGTGATGCTTGAGACTGTGATGAAATTACTGAAATGAATTTTTAGCACATTCATTTTTTCATTAAGATTGCTCAGCAATTCCCTGTATTCGTATCACGAGGCATAAATGAAAAATTATAAATGCACTTGATTTTTTTTCGATGTATCACTTTGTCAGTGAACACAGCGCAAGCATCGTTTTTGTTTCGAAGTATTCTTCAGGGATTGGTTACATCGATATTAAATAATCGCTTTTATTATTGAACTTGTAATTCCACTCTCTTATCACTTTAAAACGGCGCGCCGGTGGATGAGCGAAGCTTATCAGTACGCATTATGCATATGTCATGAAGCACTCATCTTAAAGAAAGGGTTCTAAAGCAATTTTGTCTAAATAAAATTTGCTGTACAGTTAGATATTGTTATTGGATTTTTTTTTATAAAAATAAGCGTTTGACACTCTCGTGGTTCACGCGGATATCGTCCCAAAATAATTTGTTTATTCTCTGAAAGAACCAAGAATTAAAAAATACCTTATAAACTACTTATTTTACTTCGAAACTGATTTTTTATCTATAAAATTATATAAATTCATAAATTCATAATAGCCATATCCCTTATACACATATTTATTACTATTGGTCAAGGTGAGCATAATTTTTTCTTAGAAATGTTATTTCGTCGAATTACTCGAGCGCTACATCTCTGTGAAGCTTTTAAATGGAAATTTTGCTTCCGGTTGAGAACATGAAGAAGTTGAGTCCATGACTCCATGCGAACGAAGATCAGCTGCTCAGTAGTGACCTTTTTGTCGATTAGTGTGGGTCCGACCTTTGAGAAGTGCGGAGTGGTGCATAGATCGCTCTTCCGTTTAGGCTTGGTATAGAAAGTGTCTTTTGCTTATTTCTCAAGTAAGTGCGCATGATCGTGTTGATAGCTATTTACGTAACATTATTTCAGTGTTAGTAGTAAATCTAAACCATGTGAAGGGAGCTTCGTTGGAATACGTGGCGAATTAGGAAGTTGTTTTGGTCGATCAAAACGTTGAGTGTCATGATTGCTTAAGTAGGATTAAACTTTCAGATGATAATAATATTATTTAACCACAATAGACATATCAAAGGCTATTCAATAGTGAATACTTATATTTGAGTGCTTGAAGAAAGATTGGAATGTTCAATATATCAGGTTCTAATAGGATTGCCGAATACTAATGTGTGATTTTACAGCAGTGAAGTATCATTCAGTTTTAGCATATCATTTAGCTTTATTAACCAAAGAAATGAAAAGATATTACCTTCTTAACTTGACCTAATATAAAAAAGTAGTGCAGATGATAATGTGCATGTAAAATGCTACTTCAAACGCCATATAAATGATTGCATAAAAAAGAAGTTAGTTAACTAGGAAATTCATATTAGGCCTATGTAGGATAGAGACATTTCATCTTGCTGTGACTTTAAATTTTTAAAATTAGCTAGATGTAAACATTGCTGTGAAAAAATAGATGGTAATACATTCATTTTCATTTTCAGCTCAAAATGGGGGCACTCAAAATATTTTTGATGCTATCTTTCTTACCTCTCCTCTTCAATATTTAATTAATTCTACTCTTCATGCTCCTTTGGAGTGTAGGATAGATTTAGATAAGTTTAGTCTATTCTATCCAATACTGTGGCTGCTGATATTACCTGGGAAGATTCTGTTAGGTTACTTTGGCAATAGATTGGCCTTGTACCACATATGCTAATATTGTGTGCCTACTTCTTTTCTTTCAGTTTTCATATATTATTTGCAATCTTTTTTTTGTCTTTTTGCTACTTTTAATCACTGGCAGATACTATCACAGAAGTTCTGGCTTAAATTATACATAGAAATTTATTTATTCTTCTCAGATTTTGTACTAAACTGTTGCCATCTTCATACTTATAATGTGGCATCACTGATTTTTAGTCATTTGTAGATGCAGGCCTGAAGGTAAAATAGTACAATTGTATACAATTTACTCAGATCATTTAATTATCGTACCTTCTGACTTTGTTTATGCATTTGTATGACTTATGATAAAACTCTATGCTGAAGCTAGGATATTATAATTTTATTTTCAGTTAGTCTTCAATTAACCGTCTGAAAACTGAAAATGTGACTATGAATAGAAAGTGGCAAGTGTATGTTTTTAGGTCAGAATGAAAATTGTTGTTAATTGCAAATCTTGCCTGAGTTTAAGAATAACATTGTTATGTAAAGCTGTTAATAATGTTTATATTAAAATTAAATTGGATGACCTCTATCAAGCTTTCAATTTTGACTGAAGATGATACTCATACGTCCTTATGAGGCATAATACAAATTTAATTTAGTATAATAATGTAATATATTGTGCAGTATAATATATACAGTGTCTTGAGGCATAATACAAGTGCAATTTACAGTGTAATTTAATATATACTGTTAAAATGTATACTGTATGAGTCATAGTATAAATGCTATACATGCATGGTATATTTATTTTTGGAGCTTTTTGTCTATCTTTTGAGCCTAGCCTAAAATGGCTGCATAAACAATTTCTATTTGTTTTTTACCTTGCCTAATTATAGAAGGAAACACCTAGTAGATCTCACTTAATGTATATTAGATTTTAAGAACTTGTGAAGATGGTGGTTTGTGTGTCTATTACTGCAACAGTAGTTCTTCCCTATATATAATTGATTGCTTAGTGTTTCTTATTATAGTGTTGAGATAAGAGAAGTGTCATTGTAGCAAGCATCCAACATTCAATGGTAAAAGCTTGAGTTTTCACATCTTAATTTTGCAGTTGCTTCTGAAAATCCGAGAGTACTGAAAATATCTATCATTTTCTGCTGTTATAAGTAAAAATCCATTAAGATATTTTTCATTATTACACATGGTATGTTTCATTAAAAGAATATCTTGTTCCAATCAAGTTCATATATGTTATATCAAAAATGTTTTTTTCAAGTGCCTTAAAAGTAATGCATGAGGGTAATGATAGTTAAGCCCAAGCCCAGTTAAGCCCAAGCTGTGGATTTTTATTTTGCTGTTAATTTGAACAATTTTTATTTGAGTTTCAGGTACTCCTGATGATATCTGCTGGTACACATAACCAATAGAAGTTATTATCCTTTGGTCAATGTTGGTATTCAATGTCTTGATGGCACTTATAAATACAAATGCCAAAAAAAATGTTTACTTGTTTAAGGACACCGTCTGGGTAGGAGAAGTCTGTTATTTATGGATGGATTTCTCTGAAATTTTCACAGTAGGTGTGAAATGATGGAAAGATCATTTGTTATTTCGACAAAATTTTTGTATCTGCACTGGATTTTTTTTTTTTTTTAAAAATATGATGAAATAGGGTTTCTTAAAATCCTACTTCTTCTACAATTTTGAAGTTACAGAACCAGAACTTCGTTTTTAGATTGCTTATATGTCTATATAACCATAAGGGCCTACGAATTTTGATAACTTTTTTTTTGTGGATTTTGGGAATATTTTTATTAAAATATGTAACCTTTTTTCATTTTTTTTTTTCATGTCGTGTAATTTTCAAAATAATTGATATATCGAAAAATGTCTCCCCTTATGGATACACCTTGCTAAGCCCTATCGAATGGTATATAAACCATTCTTGTAGCTCTGAAATTGTGGAAGAAGTAGCATTCGAGAAACCAATTATCAAGTTTCCAGAAAAACGTGTTTTTTCACAAAAAAAAAATGTTTTTCTTTTTATCTTTTGAACTACAGTATTTTCTACAATGAACTCCTGAGCGTTTGTAGCTCTTTTCAAGCCCTTTCGATTGATATAATTTACACTGCTGTAGCTCTGTAACTCTGGGAAAAAATATTCAACAAAAGACAATATATGTAATTCTTCAAAATAACCACTTTTTTATTTTTTCATTTTTTTTCGACCGAAATAAGTTTTTTTTAGGTCAACTCCTCTGTTTTGTAGCTCTTTTCAAGCCCTTTGGATTGGTGTGCTCGCCATAGCTGTAGCTATGATACTGCAGCTGTCATCGAGCTATGAATGAAAGCTGCGGTATCATAGATACGGCAAAACAGTTAAATTCTGAAATTGTCAAAATCTTATAAAAAATATTTATTTAGCGTAAGAATGATTCGTTTGAATAATGAAAACACTTTGAGTAGCTCATGAATGAACTCTATTGCCATTGCCGCAGATAAACAAGCTCAATTGACTCCCAATAATGAGGGGGGGAGGGGTCAAGGTCACGCCACCCCCATCGCTTTCCCCCCCCTCTGGTGGGCGCACTATTTGGAGTAGACGTAAACGGAAAGTACCAATGGAAGCGCGAGAAAATCCTCTATAAGATGCATATAAAAACAGAAAATCAACACTCATCTCGATTTCTACCCAGACGGTGTCCTTAATAGTACATTTTGTACATTGTGTAAGACTGAAATGGATATAAAGTAGACTTTCTCATTAACATTCCATGTTCGGAGCCAATAACAGAGTGTAGAAGTGTGCTTACTGGCAAAGTGAGTGAATGGACATGAATATCATTAACCCAGATATTCTGTGCATGTCAGGCTATTTCACGTGCTGAACTATAGCATCTTATTTTATTTTGTGGACGACTAAAACTGAATATGGAGGGACTTGTGGAAGTATATCATCAAAACATATGATAAGTAGTTGATCTGTTTCTGACTCACTTTTGAGACTGAACGCTTCATTTCAGAATGTTGAACTGCAACCGTCATCCAGCAGAAGAATGCGTGTGTGAGGCAGAGGATGTCCCTATTGCGGCAGCTGCTGTGGGTGAGTTTTCTCTTTGAATAGTTGATGTGAGGGTTGGAGCTCAGAGTTAGGTAGGCCTTCTTTTTGTTGTAATAAAATGTTTTTGTTATGTTAAGGACCCATTTTTTGGTTCACTGCTGTCCTGTTTTTCATCTCCTATGTACTACTTTCTTCTTCAACTTTGATCTTGTTTTTTGAACTTCTTTCTCAACTTACTGTTTCATTGCTCTTTCTGCATATATTCTGAATTCTTTTAACTCCACACTGAATGGTACCTTCCTTCTTCCTCTCTTTGGATTGCATTTGTTGCAGATAGGGAGGCTTAAACTAACTAAAAATCTAATCTTTGAATAGTTTAGTATAGCTGTAGAAAATCTGGAGCTTAATTTCTACTGTCAAAACTTGAAAGGAGCTGCTGATCAATGGCTAATGTGTTGGTTGGTGTTATTGAAGGGTATACATTTTGTGCTTTCTTGTATGTTTATTTCATTTCCATGAGGAAGATGGGATATCTCAAGCTTAAGGCTAGATAGGCCTTTCTTTTCTTTAAATAGAAGAGGTTTTTTTATTGTCTTATAGATCATCTTGTTCATCTTCAACATTTATCTTGTTCTGTTATTTTTATGCAGTTTTGGCATTTTAATATACAGAATGTGAGACACATTGTGTGCATAAATTCTCTTCTAAATTATGCTTTTTTCTCTTGGGAGTGGTTAGGGAGGCTTTTATTAACTTCTAATCTGATTTTTTATTAAGCCTTAATTTAACTTTATCCCTGCACAAAAGCCCAAGCAGACCTTCAATGTTAACCTAATTTAATTTTTACCTAAAGAATTTCAGCATTTTTAGATGTTTTTAAAGTCACTTTTAAGGTATTGTTCAAGTAACTTAGTATGAGGAGAAATGAGGACCAAGGAGTGTTATTTATCACATTGTACTTTAAATAGATTCATTTTGAACCTGGGCTTTTTTCATTTTTGATAAATTGGGTACTATTTACCTAGAGTTTGTGATGGAGTAACTCATGCAATTTAATTTGTATTCTAGGGTTAGCAATGCAATGGGTGATAATTTGAATAACCTTTTTGGTGTAAATGCGTGTTTGCTCTGCAAAATTTCTAAAAAGAAAGGGCCCTACATTTTGAGCTATTGTTTATACGTGTATGTACGGCCTGGTAATTTTATTTTATATTTCAAGTACATGTTTGGTGAATAATTGTCAGTATGAATGCTACTGTAATTAGTGATTACCTCACCTTGCTCTATGCTTCTGTAGTAGAAGAATTTTTATTGAGCTGTTAATATTCTGGCTTGAATAAACAGATATCCTGACCCATTCTAGTATACCAAAATTGCACATATGATACAACACTGAACAATTTGTGCTGTATCAAAATATTAGACTTATGCAAAGGAGTTGAAGCAAGATTCTCAAACCCTTGTTGTTGATGTGAATCTTCTTTTTACATGTTCAGCTACAGGGCTCAATGTATTGTGAAGTTTTCCATTTCTATCGCCTTTTGGAACCATTTGTGCATAAAACTATGTTTACTTATGTAAATTTGCATGATGTTGCCACCCATACCTCGTTTCTTCTAACCTATTTGTGCAGTACTTACCATTTTGTTGCCAACAAAGTAACTTTATCAATACTTCCAAGTGTGTTCAGTGTAGGACAAGCTCTCATAATTATGTCTTGCATGTTTCCCCTAATAAAATTGCTCATTCACAGTGTACGTCTTATGGTATTTGACCACTAACTCAACGCTGTGCAGACACCTATGTGTATGACATATTATTAGTTCACTGTGTACGTTGTATGTTACTCATTCACTAACTCAACGCTGTGCAGAGACCTATGTGTATGACGTATAATTAGTTCATTATGAATGTCGTATGTTCATTCACAAACTCACGCTGTGCAGAGAGCTACTCTGGAGCATCAGTGAGCAACGGTATGCTGTCGAGGGGCTCTCACCGAACCCCCTCGCCTGAGGGCCAGGCCCCACCCACCATGTCCAACCTGCCAGCCCCCGAGTCCACCACCAGGAAATTTAGCGCTACCACCAAGCCCTTTCCTGTTGGAGGTGCGTGCACATTTCTTGGAAATTTTGAAATGCAGTTTATTATGGAACTAATGTTCTCTTTAATTTCTCTCATTATCTTTCCTATTGGAGATGCATGCAGATTTCTTGGAAATTTCAAATTCTGCTTATTATGGAAATAATGTGTTCTTTAATTTCACTCACTGTTACCCTTCCCTGTTGGGAGGTGCGTGCAAATTTCTTGGAAATTTAGTTTTTTCAGTCCATTATAAAACTGATGTGTTCTCTAATTTCACCATTGGTTATGAAATCACGTTGCTTTTAATGAAATGGCTATTTAAGTTTGTCACTGGCAGAGAAGAATGAATCCTACTCATCTCTCTTCATACCTTTCACAGATGTTTCAAGAGGTAACTATCAGCCAGGTGGTGAAAAACTGAGAATTTTTGTAAAATTAGCTTATCAATTTGGATTTTGATTGATGTTGCTTTTTTGATGTACAGAGGAGCGTGTGAATCACGTGAGGACGCCTCATGTGGTCGTGATGGTGGGGCTGCCAGCACGAGGCAAGACCTACATGGCCAAGAAGTTGACGCGCTACCTCAACTGGATAGGCATCAAGACCAAAGGTAGGGATCATGTTGAGATCATGCTAGGCAGGCATCTAGACCAGAGGTGAGCAGGACGTGGGGACAAATCTAGGCATTTATCTCGACCAAAGGTGGGCAGAATGTGGGGACAGAGCTAGGCATGTATCTAGACCAAAAGTGAGCAGGATGTGGTGGCAAAGCTAGGCAGGCATCTAGACCAAAGGTGGGCAAGATATTGAGATCAAGCTAGGCAAGCTAGACACAGCGGGAAAGGGTGTTGAGATAAAGCTGAGCAGGCATGAAGATCAGAGATGGGAAGGCATTCATATTTCAGGTTTGGAGATCTGCAATATGCTGCATGAGACTTGCACCCATAAGGATGTTGGTCAGTGTGGCATTTTGTAGCCACTGCCTGTTATGCGCTCTAACCAAATTCGCTTTCAAATTATGTAATATTGGTCTGTGAAGTAACTAATTTGTAATTATCTGTAAGAAGCTTTTATGATGTGCCTAGTGCTTTTAGTTCTATGTTGCTCTTCACGGCAAAGGTGCTGTGTCTCTCGTAGCCATGAGGGAAGAGAATGTTGAAAACCCTTCAGGCCAGGAATATGATTGGTAGATCTGTCATTTTCTATGGTTGGGATGTGGCGATACATTTCACCCAGAAGCTTCTAATTTTATCCTGTTACTAAGATTTCATCTGTTCTTCGTTTTATTTTGTAACAAGGCCCCATAAAATGATGTACCGCTGTTTCGAGACTTTGATAGTGAAATTGTATGGGACTAATCCAGAGGTATTCAACATTTTTTTACAGTGTTCAACCTTGGCGAGTACAGGCGCCGGGTCACAAAACTTTACAAAAACCACAACTTCTTCAGGTGAGTGCAGCCTCGCGCTTAATTAGGATTTTTTAAATCGTTCCGTAGGCTTTTTGCAGGTTTGCTTCTTCTGATTTTCTCTGTGAATATCATTGAATGCAAGTTTATTTGACTAGTGAAGAAAACTAATCCACACTGAAGGCCATTGAGAGAAAACATTGGTTGTGAGTTTATTCAACTAGTGGAGAAAAATAATCTAGAGAACCACGTATGAATGCATTCCAGGTGAACAAGCCAAACAATTCACTAATCGAATGTAGATACTTTTTTGCCTTACATAAACATACTTTCGAATTTGCCTAACTCAGCATCAAGGTTAACAGAATTAAGATGATTGAATGTTTAATATTCCAATTTTTGAAGTAAAAATATCTTCCCGGATAAATTTTTCTACATATTAACAATTTCTGATGTAGAAATTTCTTCCTGCGTAAATTGACCTAAATTTTTGGGCCAGGTTTGACAACTCTGAGGCGATGCAAGTGCGGCAGCAGTGTGCCATCAGCGCCCTCCGAGATGTGTGCCACTGGCTCAAGACGGACAATGGAGAAGTGGCCGTGAGTTCCTGCTCTGAACTGCTTCATTCTTGAGACAGAGCTGTGAAGTTCTCTGGCCCTTACAGCAAATCTGTTGAGGTTTATGCTAAAGAGCTGGGAATTCAGAGAGCTTATGCCTGAAAGTTTAGGATGTTGGTTTAAGTGCTGTGTGTATTTGTCATCTTCCTGATGATAAATTTTTCAGAGTTCAAGATTTTTGAGTCTAAGTGATACTGCAATTATGTGTTGTGCTTCACATTGCCGTCAAGTGTTGCTCGAAGGAAATTACAGTCTTGTTATCTACATAGTACATAATTAATAGTTAATAGAATTCCTTAGATCATAACCGGGAGGAGTGAGAAGGGTGCTAACTAGATATATTTCTTTGCCTCTGCAACTGGAGCCTTAAGCTAGTGGGCATCAGGGCCCCTAGACACAGCATCATCGAGATTAGTATCATCCAGCCGGCTCTCTAGTGGCACAGTCTAAAGTCTCTCACCTCTGGCTGAATTGTTTATGAGCAGCGGGAGAGTGTGTGGTGTGTGGAGCAGTAAAATTTACCTTACTATTTTATTTGCTTAAATTTTCATTTGCTGTTTTGTAAATGGTTAATTCATCTCAATGCTCACTGTAACAATCAAAATGCTTCAAGAGTACTGCACTTTATACTTAGCCTGTTAACGGTTTTCCTCTTGCAGGTATTTGATGCAACAAACACAACTTTAGAAAGACGTAAGCTCATCCACCGCATAGTTGTTGAAGAAATGGGTTGCAAGCTCTTCTATGTAGAGAGCATCTGTGAAGACCAGGCCCTCATTGAGTCCAATATCATGGAAGTGAAAGTGAACGGTCCTGATTACAAAGGAATTAGTGCTGAAGAAGCCCTTCAAGATTTCTTGTTGCGTATCGAACATTACAAACGACAGTACCAGCCTTTAGATGAGGAGAAGGAGGACCACCTGTCATTCATGAAGATATACAACACTGGTGAGAAGGTCGTAGTCCACAAACACGAAGGCCACGTCCAAGCTCGCATTGTGTATTACCTCATGAACATCCACGTAACGACTCGCTCGATTTACCTGTCGCGTCACGGCGAGAGCATGCACAACGTGGAGGGCAGGATCGGGGGCGACTCAGACCTTAGCAATCGAGGTCATCAGTACAGAGACGAGCTCGCCAGCTACATCAACTCGCAGCACATCCCCAACCTCAGGGTATGGACTTCATGGCTCAAACGCACCTTGCAGACCGCCAATAAAATCGAGGCTCCGCAGGAGCGCTGGAAGGCCCTCAACGAGATAGACGCAGGCGTTTGTGAAGAGCTCACCTACGCTCAGATCAAAGAGAAGTACCCTGCTGACTTCGAGGCTCGTGACAGGGACAAGCTGACTTACCGGTACCCGAGGGGCGAGTCTTACGAGGACCTGATAGCGCGGCTGGAGCCCGTCATCATGGAGCTGGAACGTCAGAGCAACGTGCTGGTGGTGGCCCACCAGGCCGTTCTGCGATGTCTCCTGGCATACTTCATGGACAAGCCACTAGGTGCGTTCGTGGTCTGGCTCGACTGAGTGTGTTTTTGGTATTCTTTCGTCGTAAAAAAGTTATGGTATGTTTAAAAAATGTTGATACCTACTACATGGACAAGTCACTAGGTGTGTTCGCAGTGTCAGACTTGACTTGTTTGATTTGTATTCTTTAATAAAAAATTTAAGGTATGTTTAAAAAAGTTGTTAGATAAAATCGACTATCATGTTTATTAAAAAGTCGAGGTACTATTTCACGGTATGGCTTGACTGATTTTGCTTTGTATTATTTTATGGAAAAAAGTTATGGTATGTTAAAAATCAGTTGATACGTGAATTCGAAAGCATGATTTTGGGTTAAAAAATAGAGGTATTGTTATTAATCGCATAGGAAGTTATTGTGGTGCAATTCAGTATCATGGCGACTATGTGCAGCTTAATGGAAGGATTTTCTTTGCTAACTGGAATATATGTTGATGGCTTCTTACTGTTTGAATTGTATTGTTCTCCATTACGTTGTAGTGTTCTCCATTATCAATTTATGTCTCCAATCATTTACCGAATTATTTTCATCGTGTGATGAAAACGATTATCTAATGACTTCTTTCTTGGTGTGCAGAAGACTTGCCGTACGTGCACGTGCCTCTCCACACCGTGATCAAGTTGACCCCCGTCGCGTACGGCTGCAACGTTGAGTACATCGACCTGCAGATCCCGTCAGTGAACACCCATCGGAACAAGCCCAAAGTGCCGGGCTCTCTGGAGGTTGAAAATCCGACATCTTCCACCTGCAATTCTGCCATCACCTGCAGCTCTGGCATCACTTGCAACTCTGGCACCACCTGTAACTCTGCCTCCAACAACTCCTCTGCTGTGCGAGACAACCGCGCTCTTGCGTCATCTTGATGTGTTTAGCAAGCCATTAGCCGCCTACTACTGCGATCTAGCTAGCTTAGTGTTCTTATTTTCTTCGTTGAATCTGGCCTTATTTTTCTATCTTTGTTGATGCATTATTGGTTATTATGTTAGCCCGTGAGTAATGTGCGGGCATGTGTCGGAAGTAAGATCATTAGTCTATTTTTCTTAAAGGATTACATCTAGCTGTGTAGGCGGCCCCAGACTTGCGTACCTCGTGTTCTGTATTGTTGGTAGCTGTGCAATATTCCATGTGATACAATCTGCTTAGTTGTGTGTGTGTCATGAGGAAGTCTTGTCACAGTTAGAGAGCAAGCTACTCACATAGTACGTATGATTACGGTGTTCCAATATTCTCAATTGTGCCATCCTGTTACTCTCTAGTTTAGGGATCCTTGCCAAAGCAGCGCTCATAGTGGTGCTACGCCGCCATGTTATGAGTTATCTTTGTTATTTGCTTCACTTGTTTATTATCTTATTCACTTCTTGGCTGAATCATTCTCGTTTTTCCCCATGCATTTAGCGAGTTACTCGTATGGCTCTAATTCCAAGTGTAGGTCCTAATTATACATTCAGCCTGACCCTTCCATGGCCGTGATGTAGAAATGATGTTTCTATTGCCCCACTTTGCTGCTGCTTCTTCCATCTCAGCTTCATAGCTTGGCTTTACTCTCTCCTTCTCTTATTAATTTGTTGACTTGCGAAAAGAATGTGTACTTCTTTTTCGGTTACGTCAGTGACGATGATAGAGTGGGAGAGAAGCTCCAGCCTGTTTCTGTTGCCCCACTTTGCTGCTGCTTCTTCCATCTCAGCTTCCTAGCGTGGCTTTACTCACTCGTTCTCTTAAAAATTTATGGAGTTTCAAAAACATTGTGTACTTTTCTTGAGGTTACTCCAGTGGCAATGATGAAGTTTGGAACATCGAATGCACTGATGAAACGCTGCTGTAGCGTCTTCAGTGGTGAAACTCCATGTGTAATAATAATAAAGAAATAAAGATATTCCAGTGACGATGTATATTTCTCACGTAGCGCTTGGTCAACTGATACCGGTCCTGAAATTCTGAGCTGATATTCTGCGGTGTTGTACAGTTGTGCTTTTAAATATGTGTACTCTTAATGGATTTCTCGTGTTTCATTAATGTCCAATATTTTCCAACCATTCTTCCTATCAAAATTATTTGTACTTTTGATTTCTGAAAGAAGTACCTATTTCTAAGTCTTCTTCATTTGATGTTTTATGCTCGCCAAGGCCCCTCAGGGGGATACAACTATTGTATCTATGGGAATTAGCGCTCCCAGGGGAAAAATGTGAGGGCCCGAGCTGAGTTAGGTAGGCCTTCTTTTTGTTGAAATAAAATGTTTTTTGTTATGTTAAGGACCACCTTTTTTCGGTTCACTACTGTCCTGTTTTTCAGCACCTCTGACTTTCTTCTTCAACTTTTATCTTATTTCATGAACTTCTTTCCCATCTTACTGTTTCTATGCCCTTTCTGCATAGATTCCTCATTTTCTTATCTCCATACTAAATGGTGCCTTCCTCCTTCCTCTCTTCGATACGCTCTATTTTTGTAGCGGTTAGGGAGGCTTAAACTAACTTATAATCTAATCTAATCTAATCTGCTCGCCAAGGATCGAATGTGCTGTGATTTACTTAAAACAGTGCTAGTAACAAATAGCAGGTGCAGCAGATAGCCGGGTCAAGTCAAGCTGAGGAATGTTGAGCTGTTGGGTGCTGAAAAATTGCATAGTTGCTGATGTTGTTCATTATTTTACCTGGACGGAGGGGCAATTTGGCTACTTGTTTTACCAGTGGACTTTTACCTGTTTTGCGTAAACGAGTAGGCTTCTCACCAATTGCAAGTTTTGTGCAGTCATTCTCTAATATCTGTGGTCTCGCGTGCTGGCTAGTAGCCGTGTGTTAGAAGCTATTTTCTCTCTATTGGAAATTTTACACTGTGACTGCTGAGTTTTGCTTTGCCACCTCTTAATATTCACAGTATCATTTGCATTTGTTAATTTCTCTGCTTTGACCGCGACCGGTAAGGCTGTTGCTTGGCCATCAATTTCAAGAGGCGACAAATCTAGCGGTTATAATGCCTTAGAAATACCAAGGCATTCTCTTTGGTTAACAGTCTCACATGACGGAGACGGTTAAAGAGCGGCATAATGAGGGATTCGTCTTGCATTAGAGGGCACAAAACGTAAATCAACAGCATTGGAACAAATGGTTGGAAAAGTCGGCATTTTGTTGAATGAACCATGTTTGCGGTTTTGTCACTTCCTAGAAATGAGCAAAATTGCGGCGCTGTTAACAAATGGTTGGAAGAAAACGGCGTTTATGTTAAATGTTAAATGAGCGATGTTTGTGACTTCGTCACTAACTCGAAACGAGGGAAATTGCGATGCTGTTAACACATCGGGTCTGCCTGCGACTGTTTGTGGGGAGACCGGGTGTCAAAGCTGCGCAGCCAATTTTCCTTGATGCGCTTTCAAATTTCTTTGTTCTGTTTCCTGCTCTTAGCATTAAGGATGTTTTTAAAATGTGAAGTGATTATTTTTTCCCTTTGCTTTCGCGAATTGACTTCTTGGCGTTGCTCAAAGTTGGCTAGCACGATCGGATGGTGGAGCAGTATTAGTTTGCTCTTAGTTGTAGTGATGCGGGGCTCTTTTAAAATGTTTTCAGTAGCTTTCTTTCATTTCATTTTTCATGGAATGATTTTATAGTTGGGAGAAACCATCAGTAAAGTTTCTCCGAATTTTATGTTAATTTCACGACTGTACATGATGCTTATTGGTTCAATTATTTTGACTGTTTTCCGTGAAGCAGCTGTTTACAATTCAAACGTTCACAAGTGTCTAGCTTTACGTGTGTAATACATGATATTAATAGGAGTGAAGTCATCGCATCAATGCCGGTGTGTTATATCAATGTTGACTATATGAATAGGGTAATGGAATACCTAAGCGTTTCTCTCAGTGCATGCTGCTGCTGAATAAAACCCATTTCTTGTCAGTGCTTATGGACATCGTCTCTGCTTTAAATGCTGGCGTGCCGCAGTTTGCACGGTCTTGCCCCAGCGGCTTTGTAAGATTTCGCTCTTGCTCGGAGCATCACGTATTTCCATCAAAAATTTCATGTATTTATGCATTTTCATCAGATATTTCATATATTTCCATCAATTTTTTCATATATTTACGCATTTCCATCAGTTTTTTCATATATTTACGCATTTTCATCAGTTTTTCATGCATTTACACCAGTTGTTGTCATGTAGTCACACGTATTTACATCAGTTATTTTGCGTCCAATGTCTTATGGAGGATTTAACATTTGTAACAATTTTGGCTTCTCAGAGAGCATAGTAGAGCCATTCAACGAATTAAACTATAAGTTATAAGCTGGTAACCTTCATTATTGATGGAAGCACGCAATTTTTGGCCCTGCTTGCGTGGATGGTAGTTTTAAACTGTCAAATTTACAGATTTGTTTCGTATTGAAAATTTGCTAGTAGATATGAAATCTAGAAATCCATGTTCCAACCCTCATACTTGTGTATAATCAGTTAAAATTAATTGGATCCCTTCAGGGGGATACAATTATTGTATCTAGGGAATTAGCGCTCCCAGGGGGACAATGTGAGGGCCCGAGCTAAAGGTTAGGTAGGCTTTCTTTTTGTTAAAATACAATAGGTTATTGTTTTGTTACGGACCATCTTTTTTCAGTTCATTGCTGTCCTGTTTTTCAGCACCTACTACTTCAAATTTTTCTTCTTTCATGATCTTTTTTCTTAGCTTACTGTTTCTATGCACCTTGTGTATAGATTCCGCGTTCTCTCAACTCTATACTAAATGGTGCCTTCATCCTTCCTCTCTTGGAACATCTCTGTCGTGGTAAAGGGAGGCTAAAACTTTCTTATATATAATAATGAAACTAATTGATTTATTTTACAATGCTAATTCTATGCTTTGACTTCCATGCAACCAGCGACTGCCATGTTTGATGTCCACGGACAATCGAGGAACACTTTCACGCATCTGTTTGGCTCCGTAAATTTGGAAGCTTCTGTTTGTGGAAATTGGGTCTTGAAGGCCTTAACTCATTGCAGTGCTCTTTTAGTACCTTAACTTAAGATATTCTCCTGATCTCGAGCTAAAATTCTAAGACTGTGTCGTGGTGAGCGCCAAGAGATTGCTCCCAGAGTCGTCCATTTTCACTGCGGAACTTTACGGTGTGCTGGAGGCCCTCCGACTAATTAAACATTGTGTGTATGATACTTTTGCTATTTTTGTGGATTCAAAAAGTGTGGTGGAGGCCACTCGAGAGCATAATAGCACCCATCCGCTCGTTGGTGAGATCGTCATGAACTTAATAAATTTAACACGTGAGCGTAAATCTGTGACGTTGTGCTGGGTGCCCGGCCACGTAGGAGTGTCTGGCAATGAAAGAGCTGACCAGGAGGCTAAACGGGCCGCAGAGGCAAACGAGGAGACTCTAAATCTGATGGTTCCTTTCCGAGATTATTACCCTCGGATCAAAGCGGCAGTGAGAGAACGATGGCAGCATGAATGGGACAGCGCTGCTAACGATAACAATAAATTAAGAAGCATTAAACCCACTATACGTGAGTGGATATCGTCCAGTTGTCGTGGTCGCCGGTTAGAGGTGATGCTTTGTCGCCTCCGTATTGGCCATACGCGGCTAACACGCGGGCACCTGATGGAGCGGCTACCACAGCCGCAGTGCGAACGGTGTCGTGTGCCTTTGACTGTAAAGCACTTCCTCGCGGAGTGTCCCCTGAATGCTGTTGCCAGGAATCTGCATTTTCCGCACCTTCGCGGGTGTGCACAGGATGTTTTGACTGGAATACTTGGGGAGGCTGAGCGGTCAACTTATAATGTGACAGCGCTGCAGTCGTTTATTGGAGCGTTTAATCTGTCTTCAAAAATCTAGCCTGAAGATTCTACGCATGGTAATGCGATGTAAACACTGAACTGTAAAATGGCCGGGCGCGCTGCGCAATGCCCCTGGGGGTTTCAGCGCGGGTAAGGCGCCCGGCCATAATTGGGTGGGCAGCTGAGACCCCCATTAGGGGGTTAGGCTGTTGCTCAATGTGCAAACTGTGCATGTACCTTAAGATGATTGTATGAACTGATTGAACCCTAAGCATGAGGAGTATGGTATTGAACTAGCAGCTCCTTTATTACTGCCGCTGCTACTACTACTACTGTCACCAATGAAATCAAGTGTTGTTCAGATCACGCTCGTGGCTGTCGCGTCTTTGTTTGTTTAATAGTTGCTGTGACTTGCGGTACGATGTTTGTGGCAGTAAGACCTCGAAATTTGAGAAGTGGAGACAACCTGAATTGCGAGACCTTCGGCGCGACATAGTGCAGGCACTGAAGCGCTAGCAAATTGATGTTATTACTACTACTACTACTACTACCGTGGTGTCATACCTCGAAATGTTGTCGCCTATGTAAGTTAAAATTTCCAAAAATTCGATTTGAACCGGAATTTTCACTGTTCCCTTTACCACGTTTTACTGGTACCAAGTGTATTTGTTTATATGTGTAGAGGGAACATTGCTGAATATTGACAAGGATTTGATAGAAGGTACATTCTAACTAGAGTGTATCTAGTCGACCTGCACCTTTACGTGGTGGTACTATTAGTATACCTACTTGTCTTTGATATACATTAGATAATTAATGTAAAATAACAGGCTGACCTCATTTAATTATTCTTGATAGCTTGTTGTAGGTAGAACCAACGCAGGCGGCCCCCCCTCCATCGGGGTTTTGTATTATTTTGTTCTTTTATGTAGATTATTAAACCAATATCATCTGAGGAGCTTGTAAGCAGTTACAAGGTGCCCCCTAGCGATTGTGCTAGGGGGAGCCAACCGGGGTCTCCCCAGTACGCGATGGAAACCCATCAATCCCTACCTGCCGCCGACGACCTGGAAACTCAAATGGATACTGTTAGTTCTGCTCTAATGCAGACTAACGATTTGCCTCCTCTAAGTGTGGACCCCACACAAGGAGCGAGTGCCGAGACTGAGTTGAATAATGGAAAAAATCAGACGAATGAGAGAAACTTGTGTAACGAAGACGCTTCAAAGACCAAAACAGTGGAAGCTGAGGCAACCCGAGAGCCTAACAATGATGAGGAAGCCGTGACCGAAGATGAACGGAGCATCTGGAAAACGATGAACCGTCGACAGGTGAAGAGGAGACGACGAGATGACCGGCGAGCGCGTCAGATGCTGAGACTGGAAGAAATGTTCGAGAACTCCATACCATACTATGTCAAATATTATACTGTACGATTCCCTGGGGTCAATATCTCCAGAGATTTGAACGTGTTGCTGGCAGAACGCGACATTACTAAGACGATTGGTACTCCAAAGAAAATTGTAAAATCTGGCTATAACAGTCTCCTCATAGAGACAAATAGTGTGACCCAATCAGATAAACTGATGAAACTGGACCGCATTGGCGGAAAGGGAGTAGTAATAGAGCCCCACCGGTCACTCAACACTGTTCGTGGTGTAGTTCGAAGTAAGACTTTCGGACAGTGTTCTATGGAAGAACTGAAGGACCACCTAGCTGACCAGGGAGTGATTGACCTGCGGCGAATAGAGCTGAGGAGAGATGGCGAGAAAGTTGTTACCGACACATACATCCTGACATTCCAAAAGCACACGGTGCCAAGAGCTGTGAAATTGTCATCTTGGCACAGTGAGCTCGTAGAAGAATATAAAGAAAGACCGCAACAATGCTTTAAATGCCAACGCTATGGCCACGTTGCAAAATACTGCCGCAGAGAAGTAGACACGTGCTCCCGATGTGGGCAGGATGGGCATCAAAAGAGCTCCTGTCCTAATGCCGTCCGATGCTATCATTGCGGGCAGCCTCATTACTCAAATGATAAACAATGCCCAAAATATCAAATTGAAAGTGAAATTTTAGCCACTCAACAGAGATTGAAGACCTCTCGCTCAGAAGCCATGGACTTCGTTTTGGAGAAACATCCGGAGCATGAGCGGATGTATAGCGCGGTAGTTAGGGGAGATACAAGTACCCCTGCGGAAGAACCCAACCCTGCTGCTCCTCAGGAATATATGCCACAACAGCCGAGTCACACTGAACAAGAACCTGCAAAACCAGAAATAAGGCCAGTTCAGGCAAAAAACAACAATGAACAACCTCCTAACCAAACCACTGCGTGCACTGATTCTACTCCTCGCAACGCTAAATTCACTCCAGCTACAGCTGATGTAAAATCGAAGGCCACCGATTCAATTAGTACAAGCTCAGGAACTCCAACAGTTGCCGTATCCCAACCCATCATTTCACCGAAAAGGACGACGCAAAAAGAAATAAATAACGCCACACTCTCTAAGCCCAAGGTGCCTACAGTCTACAACCGACAACGAAAACAACTGGAGCCAAACGGAGAACCCCCTAAAACAGTGAAAGGCCAAAAACCTACGCCAGCTTCTCTCACCAAATACTCTTTCAAGCGGAGGGAGGCAACTTCCAGCCTTACAAACCTCCAAGGCTATGGAAGCGACGATGACGATGGCAACTCCAGTAGAAACTCAATGACCTACAAACCGAAGCCTACTGCACCAACCAAGAAACAGCGGACGACATCGCCACCATCAAGAAGCCGAGACCGAGCATCGAGATCAGCAGAAAGCCAAAAAATTCAAGTGATCGGAACCTGAAGGAAAACAAACCAGTACCTCTATTTGTAAATGAATTTTGATTCATTTATTCAATGGAATTTAGAATCGTACCGAACCAAATTCTGTGAACTTAAACAACTCCTCAATCTATACCACCCTGCATGTGTCTGCCTTCAAGAGACCATGCTCCGGGACAGAACGGTGACACCACCCACTCAGTACTCTCTCCATACCTCTGGTGTGACCCGCGCTGATGATCACGAGCGGGGCGCTGCAATATTGATCCACAGGACAATACCGCATCACCGGATTGACTTGCGTACCACGTTGCAAGCAGTAGCACTACGTATTAATCTGCACCGGACATACACCATATGCTCGGTCTACTTGCCGCACATCAATATACAACACCAAGAAGTTGAAAATTTGATTTCCCAGCTGCCTACCCCGTATATTATAATGGGGGACTTCAATGCTCGAAACCAACTATGGAATGACAACGTGGTAAATGATAAAGGACAACTCATGGAAAGAATAGTAAGAGAAAATAACATCTGTATCATGAACGACGGACAACCTACACATTTTCACAGGCAGACGGGATCCCTCTCTGTCATCGATTTAACACTATGCTCTCCTGACTGCTATATGGATTTTAAATACCATGTTAATGCAAACCTTTATGACAGCGATCACTACCCTATCCATCTCGATCCTGTCCATCCTCAAAATATGCAAGCCAGATATGAACGGTATGACCTAAACAAAGGAAATTGGACTCTGTTTAGCAGACTGACCCAGTTGTCAAGTGAGGATATCGACCAGCTGAATGGAAAGAATGTTGAGGACCACACAGCTACTTTGACCAACATCTTACAGCAAGCTGCTGATACATCCATACCTCGCAAGAGCGGCTCTCTACCGCGACCTCCGGTACCGTGGTGGAACTCTGAGTGCGAAATGGCAAAGCGCGAGCGTACGCGAGCTGAAAGAGCCTTGGAATGATGTAACAATGCGTATAACAGGATCCGATACAATAGAGCAAAGGCAATCTGCCGGAAGACCTTCCTGACAAGTAAACAATCATCCTGGAAAGCTTTCATCAGTAGTATAAATATCAAAACCAGCTTAAACTTAGTATGGAAAAAAGTCCAAAAGCTGTCCGGAAAATTTAAATTGACTCCTACCCCAAAGTTGAGAGATCCCCGTACGAACAACCTGACTGAAACATTGCTGGAAGCTGCGGAGATGCTGGCGGGACACTTCTCATCAGTGAGTGATAACGCAACCGTCGACGCATCCTTCACGCGATATAAGGAAAGGTGGGAAGGAAGACCTCTGCGGTTGGGGGGAGACAAAGAAGCATACAATAGCCCCTTAACCATGTCAGAACTTAAAACTGCCTTACGCACAGCCAGCGATAGCGCTCCCGGCCATGATGACATCTCGTACAGCATGATTAAAAAAGCCCACGAAACCTTCCTCCCTGCAGTACTCTCTCTCTTCAACAAAATATGGTCCCAGCAGGAATTCCCAGCAACTTGGTCACTAACAATAATAATAGCAATTTTAAAAGCTGGTAAAGATCCGACATCTCCAAATAGTTACCGTCCAATTGCTCTCACCTCATGCTTAAGCAAACTGCTTGAAAAAATTGTTAACAGGAGACTAGTCTGGTTTTTGGAATCGACTAGGAAAATAGTAAATATCCAATCTGGCTTCCGGAAGAACCGAAGTACCACCGACCATTTGGTGACGCTGTCATCACACATCGCTTCGAGTATTACTTCAAAGAATCACCTTGTTGCCGTCTTCTTTGACCTACAGAAAGCATATGACACCGCATGGACATACGGAATCCTACTGAAACTTCAGAAATATGGTATACATGGGCACCTTCTTGCTTTCCTACACAATTTCATGAATAATAGAAAAATTAGAGTCCGTCTCCAGAATGTCCACTCGTCAACCAAGAGCCTCCGAGGAGGAGTCCCTCAGGGAAGTATCCTCAGCTGCGTGTGTTTCCTTGTTGCCATAAATGATATCGCTGATGAAATTCCGCAGAGTGTCCATCGGCTTCTATACGTAGATGACTTCGTCATCTATGTGTCGGGCAAAAAACCGGAGTTCCTAAAACGACAATTGCAGATCGCTATTAACCACCTCACGCAATGGACAGCAACCACTGGATTTCAATTCTCCCCATCCAAAACAGTGACTATGCATTTCTGCCGTACTCGTGGCTGTCTGAAAGCCTCCCCCGAACTTCATCTAAACAATGCAGTGCTACCACATGTTGAACAATTCAAGTATCTGGGATTAATCTTCGACTCGAGCCTTACCTGGCGGCCTCACATCCAATCCCTCAAACGATCATGTTCACAACACATAAACTTAATGAAAGTCATATCCCATACCCAGTATGGAGCAGATCGGCAAACCTTGCTCCGTCTTTATATGGGTCTACTAAAGCCAAAATTGGACTATGGCTCAGAAGCTTATAGCTCTGCATGTGCTACCCTAATGAAATCATTGCACACTGTGCAGAATTCTGCCCTTCGGGTAGCTACTGGTGCGTTCAAAAGTTCACCTATCTTATCTCTCCATGCAGAAACCGGAATAAAACCTTTAGCGTATTACCTGGAAATAAAGATCGTAAACTATTACCTTAGACTGCTCTCTGATCCTGCTCAACAAATTCTCTCAAAAATTCGCTGTGCTTCGGGACGCCTGCATGCAAACGAAAGAAGCCCCAAACCATTTTATCTTCGCCTGCAAACGATACTAAGAAACTATGACATCTCACTGGAGTGCGTGGCTCCGGAAAGCGTCTCCCCCATTGCGCCGTGGGTCTCTCCCCCGATAGCTGTGTGCAGTGAACTGGCTGACCTGCATAAACGACTGCTTGGTGCAGCCCCATCCAGAGCCCTATTCCTCGATCACTTCGTACGTCACTCTGAAACAGCTGTCTTCTTTACCGATGGATCTAGAACTGAACATGGCACGGCATATGCAGCCGTCCATGGGTTAAACATACTAGCGGTCAAACTCCCTTCAGTGGCTTCGGTGTTCACAGCTGAGTTGTGTGCAATACTGTCCGCGGTGCGCGCATCTCGAGCGGTGGATACGAGTATGATCACAATCGTCTCAGACTGTCGTAGCGCCCTACAAAGTATGATAAAACCCTGCAACACCCATCCTATAATAACGCAGATCCTAACGCTGATGACTGAGATCGGAAAACATTATACATTGTGCTGGGTGCCTAGCCATGTGGGTGTGGCGGGGAACGAGAGAGCTGACGAGGCTGCACAGTCTGCCACCCAACGAGAGCGCCAGATACGCAAAGGAATGCCTCGCGGAGACTTCGCATGTGCCTTTAAAAGACTCGTCCATCAAAATTGGAATCATGACTGGCGTGAAGTGACTGAGAACAAACTCCGAGAAATTAAGGACACGACGCAACCCCTCCGAACAAGCTGCTGGACCAACCGGGAGTGGGAGATAAAGCTGTGTCGCCTCCGTATTGGACATACACTTCTAACGCATGAGTATTTGATGAACGGGACTGCGCCGCCGCAATGTCTCCAGTGTCAAGTTACTGTGAGTGTAAAACACATTCTCACCGAGTGCCAACGATATGCTGCACTAAGACGCCGTTACTTCGGTCAGAGCGAGGTGGTGATGAGCGAGTTGCTGGGAGACTCGGGCCCGGTTGAATTGGGGGGAGACCTCTATAGGTTTCTCCAAGAAGCTGACTTATTCTATGTAATCTAATTTCCCATGAGTTCTAAATTATAAAGACAGGCAAATTGATAGTGATGCCATTTATAATTTTAGTTTGAATTGTGCTTGAAATGTAATATGTTACTGCGACTCACTGTGCGGATCACTTGTTAGTGGTAACGGTGGTTAAACAATTACAATAATAATAATAATGCGTTCAAAAGTTCACCTATCTTATCTCTCCATGCAGAAACCGGAATAAAACCTTTAGCGTATTACCTGGAAATAAAGATCGTAAACTATTACCTTAGACTGCTCTCTGATCCTGCTCAACAAATTCTCTCAAAAATTCGCTGTGCTCCGGGACGCCTGCATGCAAACGAAAGAAGCCCCAAACCATTTTATCTTCGCCTGCAAACGATACTAAGAAACTATGACATCTCACTGGAGTGCGTGGCTCCGGAAAGCGTCTCCCCCATTGCGCCGTGGGTCTCTCCCCCGATAGCTGTGTGCAGTGAACTGGCTGACCTGCATAAACGACTGCTTGAAGCAGCCCCATCCAGAGCCCTATTCCTCGATCACTTCGTACGTCACTCTGAAACAGCTGTCTTCTTTACCGATGGATCTAGAACTGAACATGGCACGGCATATGCAGCCGTCCATGGGTTAAACATACTAGCGGTCAAACTCCCTTCAGTGGCTTCGGTGTTCACAGCGGAGTTGTGTGCAATACTGTCCGCGGTGCGCGCATCTCGAGCGGTGGATACGAGTATGATCACAATCGTCTCAGACTGTCGTAGCGCCCTACAAAGTATGATAAAACCCTGCAACACCCATCCTATAATAACGCAGATCCTAACGCTGATGACTGAGATCGGAAAACATTATACATTGTGCTGGGTGCCTAGCCATGTGGGTGTGGCGGGAAACGAGAGAGCTGACGAGGCTGCACAGTCTGCCACCCAACGAGAACGCCAGATACGCAAAGGAATGCCTCGCGGAGACTTCGCATGTGCCTTTAAAAGACTCGTCCATCAAAATTGGAATCATGACTGGCGTGAAGTGACTGAGAACAAACTCCGAGAAATTAAGGACACGACGCAACCCCTCCGAACAAGCTGCTGGACCAACCGGGAGTAGGAGATAAAGCTGTGTCGCCTCCGTATTGGACATACACTTCTAACGCATGAGTATTTGATGAACGGGACTGCGCCGCCGCAATGTCTCCAGTGTCAAGTTACTGTGAGTGTAAAACACATTCTCACAGAGTGCCAACGATATGCTGCACTAAGACGCCGTTACTTCGGTCAGAGCGAGGTGATGATGAGCGAGTTGCTGGGAGACTCGGGCCCGGTTGAATTGGGGGGAGGCCTCTATAGGTTTCTCCAAGAAGCTGACTTATTCTATGTAATCTAATTTCCCATGAGTTCTAAATTATAAAGACAGGCAAATTGATAGTGATGCCATTTATAATTTTAGTTTGAATTGTGCTTGAAATGTAATATGTTACTGCGACTCACTGTGCGGATCACTTGTTAGTGGTAACGGTGGTTAAACAATTACAATAATAATAATAATAATAATTCGATTTGAACCTTGAATGCGTTTTACTAATTATCTGCGTGTGTTATTCCTAACTGAACCTGAAACCTTCCAATTGCTGTGACAGCTTTGTGTTCACTGAATTTTTTCTCTCAGGGGGATATAGCTGTTGTATCTCTGGGGTTTAGTTCTCCCTGGGAGAGATGCGAGGTCCCGAACTGGAGGGTAGGTGGCTTTCCTTTTGTTGAAATATAATATTCGTTTCTGTACGTACCTTTTTTCGGTTCACTGGTGTGCTATTTTTAGCACGTATTAATTACCTTCTTCTTCAACTTTCACGTTGTTTCATAAACTCCTTTTAATCTTTGTTTCTAAGTGTCGGGTTTGGGAATCCTTGTGTATAGATTCCCTCTTTCCTTAATTACGTAACAAATGGTGCCGCTCCCTTTCGGAACACCTTTATTGTTGTTAGGTTGGCTGACGATAACTTACCCCTCAGGGGGATACAGATATTGTATCTATGGGAATTAGCGCTCCCAGGGGAAAAATGTGAGGGCCCGAGCTGAGAGTTAGGTAGGCCTTCTTTTTGTTGAAATAAAATGTTTTTTGTTATGTTAAGGACCACCTTTTTTCGGTTCACTACTGTCCTGTTTTTCAGCACCTCTGACGTTCTTCTTCAAATTTTATCTTGTTTCGTGAACTTCTTTCTCAACTTTACTGTTTCTATGCCCCTTCTGCATAGATTCCTCATTCTCTTATCTCCATACTAAATGGTGCCTTCCTCCTTCCTCTCTTCGATACGCTCTTTTTTGTAGCGGTTAGGGAGGCTTAAACTAACTTATAATCTAATCTAATCTGACGATAACTTATCAAAATTTTAACTCAGACTTTATTTAATGGATGGAAAGATTTCAAACATTAGGCCGTCGAAGATGTAACTGCAAGCAGCAGAAAAATAAAATCGTCAGGTTTTAATATTTTGACCTCCTCTTTGTTCTTAGCATTTTTGCTTACGTTAAAACTCATCTCACATTGGAATCCTAGCGATCCCTTATGAGACTCAACTCTTTCATATGTCCTTTCACACTCGCTGTTTCCACCAATATATGTACTTATAAACCCAAAATTTTCTTGGTACACTCAGTTTGAACTCAATCAGTTTCACAGTTGAATCCCTTTCGTTGCGTCTATAAGAGATGAAGCATAATGCTGTAGATAATTCCTTAAAAATGCCAATAATGCGAGTCACTATCAAGATGCTGAAAGGCTTAGAAATTCTTTAAAGTTACGAATTGCACTTGAAAGTAGCAGTGTACTTGACTCTACTTTCACCGTTCGTCTCTTCGGAGACAGTGCGATTTGCATATGATTCATATAATTTTGATGTTCATATAACATTGATGACCATCTTATGTGGTAAATTGGAAAAGTCTGATACTTACTAAATTATGTGACCTTCGATGCGACATAGTTTGAGCAACGGCAGCGCTAGCAAACCCATGTTACTACTTCTACTACGTATGTGATCGACTAAATGAGCGCGCGTACCGAGTTTCATACTGAGTACGAGCAACGGAATTCCATTGTTTTGTTACATATGCCGATATATTTTTGTTCTTTAATTAAATTTCCATCGGCTCAGCTTTTTCTCGAATTCATTTATGGCGTTAGGGCGATGTTTTCATTTTCTTGGTACGAGGAAATTTTTGCATTTTTTGAGCTTGAGCCGTCACGAGTGGGTTTGGTCAGGACTTAACATTTGTCTTGAGAAATTCACATGGCACTGGTCATGAGTGATGTGTTCTTGTTGAGTGCCTCCGGTATGCTGCAGCCAGGAATGTGTGCTTCCCGAGACTGCGAGGTCCTGATGAGGATGTAATGATCGGAATGCTCAAGGAAATCGAGCGTTCAGCTTTCAGTGTGACGGCGCTTAAAATGTTTCTAGAGAAGTGCAACTTGATGTCTCAAATTTAGCCAGGAAAGGGACAGCGTAATCAAGGAACTTTTTCACGTCTGAACTGTGAATGACTAAACTACAATATGGCCGGGTGCGCTGCGTAGATGCCTCTGGGGATTTCAGCGTGGGTAAGGCGCCCGGTCATAAGTGGGTGGGCAGCTGAAATCCCCTATGGGGTTTTTGGCTGTCCTGTGTTCGCGGATTGTGCGTCGCTCTGTAGATGATCTCTTCAAAGATCAACTAGGACTCATATAAAATGACAATGATGTGGGTGGCAATTGAAGCGGTCTTTGTGATGGCTGCTGTTGTGTTACCATGATGGTGATTGTGACAAACTTTGAACAACATTTATATAGTGTGCTTTTGTGTAACGATGTGAATCCTGTATTTTAAACTGTGAGATCTACGGCGCGATATAGTACGAATTACTGAAGCGCTAGCAAATCAATGCTAATACTACTACTACTACTACTACTGTGTTCTGAGGTTAGACTGGTCGTATTTTGTCGAAGGCATCAGTGTCTTCAGAGCTGGTGGCCGTCGGCACGGAAGGAGGTTGACAGTTCATGAAACAAGTAATTTTCTACAAGACAATTCTTGCACCTGAAATGAACATTGCAGCTCAGCATCTGCTCTTGTTTACCTGTTATTTGTCGTTGCTTACATTTGCGTCACTATTTCTAAGTTCATAGCTGAGTAGCATCGTGATTTCAAGTATCTCTGTCTCTTTTGGTAGTGAATCAATTAAGTCAATTTCTTTCAGAACTTTGAATAACGTTTCAATTTAGTAAAAAATTAGTTCGGTTACAGTCATTTACTTGTAGAGATAGTGGTGTCAATATCATCTCACCGGGTGAATTTTCTGTTGGTGCGCCACTTTTGCTGCGACAAAGTGGTTGTCTTGACTTGAATTTTGATGAGCTGTGAAGTATAAATTTTATTTTATTCGATGGATATATGTCACCGATGAAACGTCTTCGAAGCGTCTTCGGTGGTGAAACGCCCTATATAATAATAATAATAATAATCGATGGATATATTCTCTCAAATACGGTAAACTTGCCAACTCGGGTTTGATGAGTGGAAAGCTCCCGTCTTGGTTCAAATTCACACGATGTGCTCGTTTGAGTTAACGGAAAGAGGAATAATTACTGGAGCAATTCAACTTGTTCAAGGGTACTGTTTTGTTAATTGTACATTTAATAACTTATGGCTCCTGATTTTTAAGGCGCTGTTTGAGTGCAGAAAGGTTTGGATATTTAGTGCTTCTGATGACCGATAGGGGGCGCTGTAACCTGGATGTTGGATTTGGCTTATTGAATCACGCTGTGTTCCGCAATGCTGCGTTGCTCCTGCGGCATCGTGTTCCTGCGTTTCTTGTATTCTTTCTGTTTGTTACCGTCGCGCAGCTGTGAGGTAATCTATGTAGTGGGAAGTTAATCCTTTTCTCAGAGGAATTACAACGAGGAAGAGGTAAAATTTTCTGTGTACTGTATTTTCATGACATTCAATTTATCGCAGGTATACGAATCCTTGTAATTTCTCGTTTCCCTGTTATATTGCTAATCTTATTTTTCAGCAGCCATGTTGCTAAGCTCTTAGGCTTATTTTTTGATAACATATTTTGCGATTGTGAAAGTCACTTACGACGTAAAACATGCTGAATGTCAGACATTTTAATATGATTTTCTGCATATTTTGTTGCCATTTTCGATTCTGTACGGTCGTGGCAATATTTTTATAATAAAAGCATTCCGCCTTCTCTTGTACGGTGTTGCTTGCTCTTCTTCTCCTCACGTGGTCTGGCTTGATGAATTCTGGGAAGCTTGAACCACGGCCCTTAAGGAAAATTTAAGCTTCAAAATAAATATCTAAAAGGTGATTGCAATTCTGTCCATGAATAAATATTCAAGCGCGGATTTCAGAAAACGCGTCAGTTCTTCCGATTCCGTTGAAAATTGTGCGCGAGCAAATTTTCAATATTTTCCAAGGAAATTTGGTGACAAAAATCAGACTTTTATCATTTTGTATACAACATGTAGTTCGTTTAACGCGTTTGATAATCGAAATTATATCTTTAAACAAGAATGTCGAGGAATATTTAACGAAAAAAGCGAGCGGGGGAATATGAAATACAGACGGTAGAATTAAACTTTAATAATATGACCCAAAGATTGATACGGTCTGTACCGAAATAAGTAACAGTCTGCTGGAAAATAAATGGTGTCGGCCGTGAACGATGATGCTCGTTCAGGCGAGACGTGCGTTGGAGACGGTCCGAAGAATTAGAGCCGTTGTATCTCCAGGTGCAAACCCCGCGCCTTCCGCTAGAGTCTAGGTGAAACAATTGGCAAAATTAAAGAAAAGGAGTAAATACGAAGTATGATGATCTGACTTGCTTGGTGAATAAATCCGTTAAACACATCCAAAACTTACCTCGATCTGATATACCTACAAACACCGAAACTATTTACACCCACCGATCTGATCTCAAACACCTCAACTGCGAGGTGTGTTCCTAAAATAAGTTTCACGGGCTGTCGCTAGCGCTAGGATCGTTTCTATGCGCGGCCAGGCAACAGAGGCAGGTTGTTTGGTTCCCCCACTCCAATCCCTTACACATACACACACATACCTACGCACATACACCTAACACGTAAACATACACAAATACATTTCTATGCATCGAGGCAATCACAATACATACGCTTTCTATAAAAATGCTGTGCGATGTTCTGAAATATACGATAATGAGCAAAGGAAATTCGTGACAACTTTTTCAGTATGTGTTGCTGCATATAATTTGTAATGAAATATTGTAACGATGTTTTCTTAAATATTGAATCGAAAAGATCATTGGTTGATAAGCGTCTTATCTATCATATGTGGGTGATCGCGCAACAAATGTATAAATATTTTATATATGCTTTATAATAATCAAGTGAAATGAAGTATTACGTAGTGACACATTCACCCATCTACGTACGCATAGCGTGCACACGTACACATATATATCACAAGTAAGCATGTGCGCAAATATCAGCGTAAACTAGTCAGTATAAACAAGCATCCCAATCGAGGGAAACGGAGAAAATATCTTTTATTATGGCATGAATTTTATAAAATTTCCGTACTAAACATAGTGGCACAAAACAGTCTACCTAAGTCAGAAACATGAAAACGATTGTGGGACGTGAATAAGAAAGAAAACATTAATGTCCTATAAGGGTTTCATATTAGAAAAAAAAAATCACATTATCTTTGAAATATGGCGCAAATTGTCGGCAATTGATAAACATACATAGGTATCACATTATTATAAGCATTATAACCATATTACTGCAGTATAAATGGATGATCATATAACGAATTTATTGTTTTTTTACATGGATGCTTTACAATTTCATATTAGAAAAAAATCACATTATCTTTGTAATATGGTGTAAAATGTCTGCAATTGATAAACACACACACACACATAGGTACCATGACAGTCTAGTTTGATGCTTGCACAGAAACGGAGAGGAATGACATAAAATGCAACCTTCGACTGGTTTATCTACTCTAGTGCACACAGGTGCAAGTGCACATATGCACACCCATATGCGCATATACACCTATATACGTACACACATATACAAGTAGCTCTATACTAATGCACTGGAAGCGTTTATTGAATCGTGCAATATACTTTCAAAAATTTAATTTTGTAATGAAAAATAAATTCCAAGCTTTGCTATCTTAATGATAAACTGTAATACGGCCGAGCGCGCCCACGTGATGCCCAACGGGGGTTTCAGCGTGGGTACGGCGCTTGGCCGTAAAATGGGTGGGCAGCTGAAACCCCCTGGGGCTCGGCTGCCCAATGAATGCACATAAAACCTGATTTTCTGTTTTACGTGTTTCGGAATAATTCCGGGGACTTGATACTTGCTTTTATGACTGAACTGGCGGAGCAGTTGTGTTTGAAGCAACTGAATTTAATTTGAGCTTGTAATGACTGACTTTTTGTTGCGTTTGTGGCTGCAATGTCTGACCTGTTTGCGTATTCTTGAATTTGTTCCATGGTGCTTTGTGATGGTGATTGATGGTTATCTTGTACCACAGCGGTGATGTGATCGATAGGCCGATAATTGTGACGCGAGACCTTCGGCGCGATATAGTAGGACCTACTGAAGCGCTAGCAAATTTATGGTACTACTACTACTACTACTACTACTACTACTACTACTACTACTACATATGCAATTAAGCATGTTTGCAAATGGCAGCGTTTAGACGATCAAATCATAATACCTACGCATACTTCAAAACTGATGTGTAATGTCTTGAATTATAAAACAATGAGCAAGGGAGAGTATTAAGCAATGGAGATACCAGGCAAAATGAGATTCGTCAATACTCATTCAGTATGTTCTGTAACTAAGAAATATTTTTGAGGCACAAGATGACGAGTAATTTTGGCTTTAAATTCTCTCGGTCTTTGAGGGATTTTAATACTCAGTGGAAGTTTTTTCCACAGTAAGACGCCTGATATTATATTATTATTTTATAGACCAATTATAGACCTATCTCTGTACTAACAATTATTGGCAAAATATTCGAGAAAATTGTGTATAAAAAAGTGTATTCGTATTTTGAACAAAAATCTTTCCTCTACGACAAACAATACGGTTTTCGTTCTAAGATATCTACGACACAAGCTGTATTAAATCATTTGCAATACCTTTATTCTAATATAGATGAAGGAAAGTGTGGTGTTCTCCCTCAGGCTGCTTTACACTCCGGGCAGACTTTGTAAACCTTTAGACTTTGTAAACCTTTAGACTTTGTACATCAATGCCCGGAGCGAGTGCCTGAGGTGCAAACGAACCCGACAGGGTAAGGAAAATACAACTGGAATTAATGCCGTATTATTGAGAAGATCGCCGACAATAGTGGCACACAATGAAACATCGCAGCCGGGTAGTACAGCAACCGAGGACGTCCAGGCCGGCCGACGGTTGTCGGGGAGGCGCAGCGTGGTCGTAGGACGAGAGCAGACCGGTGAGGCGGCTACCGACCGAGAGTCTCCGAACGAGGAGTATCAGAGGCGCTAGCAGGGAACCGGCTCGAGTCGAGGGAGCGACGAGGAGTGGCGGCTGGCAGTCGAGGCGGCAGTGACGGTAGCAGAGGTGGTGCTTGCGGAGCGTCGAGACTTTGTTGTAAACACCAGGGACGCTGCGAGTGTACTGAGCTCGGGGGGGGGGGGGGGGCGATGCCATTAGGAAAGAGAGGAAAAGGAGAGAGTTCGGCACAGAGTGTGCCAGAAGAAACAGAAGGCGAAAGGGAAAAGGATAGTAGGAGCGGGAAGAGACGCGGAAAAAGCGCATAATTTGGTGATCCTGTTGACATAATTTTAAATATAAGGTTTCCCTGGGGTATGAGATACGGGAACCTTTCAAGGCTTTGTATGTACAAATAATCAAGTTCAAGTTCTAAGGTGCCGATGTGGCTATTACCTAAGATTATAGGTAAGGTGTAGCTATATATACATATTACCCTTATTTTACATTAATGGCTGAGTTATATCTACAAGGTAATCTCATGCACCCATCCCTAACCGACTAATTCGCAACTAGTTAGCTATATTACAAACATTTACACAGATTTAAGAATAATTTACATAAAGGTATGTATGATGATTGCTGTGGGTATTTCCAACCTAACGTAAATAATGTACACATATACATATATACAATTTATGATTTTTTTTTTGTTTTTCTTTTTTTACATATATGTATGTGCACAAGTTAAGTAGTATATTACATGAAGATATGTGTGATGGTTGCTATGAATATTTACATATATTACTACTGTGCATACACTCATACATACACGTACAAATGTATTGAGCAGAACATATATAATTTTTTTTTTTTTTTTCATTTATTACTTTTTTTTTTCTTTTTTTTTTTCTTTTCATTATATATATATTATTTTATTTTTTATTTTTTCTCCTCCGCTCAATAGCATATATACAAAGTTATGTATATATATATATATATATATTTTTTTTTATTTTATTATTTTTTTTTTATTATTATTATTTTTTTTTTTTTTATAATTTTACAATATTTTTTACAATATATACAATAAAGGCCTTGTGTAGCCTTGTTACCGGCGTATCCACCACATGTCCCTCCCGGGACGCTCCACCTCAAAATGGACATAAGAAATATGTAAGGTTGGCGTCTGATATTTTACTGAAAGATAATGAATATGTCGTATGTAAGGACGGAATGATCAATGATTATTTGGAGGTTGACTATTTAGTGTTGGTTGAGAATTGAGTTTGTGGTTTGGGGTTTTGGCTTCCCGCCCGTGGGGGGAAGACCGTTCCGTCCGCTCGCCAAAACCCCAAAAAAACAAAGTAAATAAGTAATTGAAAATTGTTACGGTCTTCCCCATTGATTGCTGATGAAAATTTATTACAAGTATCTTGGTTCCGGAGGAGGTCCTAATGCTGGAAGTTTGGAGCTCTTAAAACGTGAATTTTGGCTATTGGCTGCATCTTCTGGAAATGTCAACTGTTGAAATAGGTCTTGGTCAAACTGCTGTATATTATCCCATATTCTACTGGCATGATTGTGAAGCAGAAGGTTTATGGGAGGTAAGTCGACTTGATGATGCAGTGATAAAGAAGAGATACGGTCCATGCGTGATGTATTGGTGATGAACCGGAGTGCTTTGTTTTGGACTTTTTGTAGCTTGGAAATGGCAGTTGGAGACAATGTGTGGAGTGGGATAGCTGGATAGATGAGTGCTGATCTGACGAATGATAGGTATAATTTGCGTTTTGTTATCTGTGAAAGGTGCATAAATCTATACAGTTTGCTCAAGTTGCTGAATCCTATTGCCTGTCGAATTGCTATTTGAGGTGAAAATCCATGTGTTGAAAAGTTTAGACCTAGAATTTTGCCTTTATTGGAGTATGGAAAATGTTGATCCTCTATGAAGATGTCTGCGGTTTTGATTCTGCTGATTGGAATTATCTTAAATTTTTTGACGTTGGTGGAAATTTTCCATCTGGCTTCGAAATTGTTAATTTGTTGTATGGCATGCTGTGTTTGTTGTGCTGCAAAGTTCGGAGTGTAACGGCCAGCAGAAATTTGGGTGATGTCGTCGGCAAAGCATATGTAATCAGTATTGGGTATTGGTTCCGGAATGTCATGAGTATAGAAACTATATAATGTCGGCGATAAACAAGCTCCCTGTGGTACCCCAGTTTGCAGTATAAATGATGGACCTATGAAATTGCCTATTCTTATTGATGCGCTCCTGTCTGTTAAGTAGTCGGCCAGTGTCCGTAAAAATAATGGATGAATTCCAGATTGTGAGAGTTTGAATATCAATCCTAAGTGCCATACCTTGTCAAAAGCCTTGGTTACGTCTCTGAGAACTATGTCTATGGTAAATTTATTTGCTAGATTTATTGCTATTGTTTCGGTAAACGTTGCCAAGGCGGTGTGGGTACCCCTGCATCTCCTAAAACCATGCTGTCTATTGTTGTATAAGTTGTTGATGGTCAAATGGTCTGTAAGTCTATTGTTGAGTATCTTATCTAAAAGTTTGCCATGGATGTCTAATAGAGATATTGGTCGGTAGTTCTGCACCTGTTTTTGAGACGTGAGGGGTTTTGGGAGAAAAATCATAATGGCGTGTTTGAGACTGTCTGGGAAGTAGCCTGCGGAGATGGAGTTATTGAAGATATTTAACAAGTATTGTAACATATTAATCGGTAGGTTTTTTATTTGAAGGGTAGTTATGCCAGTTGGACCTGGAGCTTTCTGCTTGAAAGATCTCAATGTCTGTTTTAACTCATCTATTGTTATGGGGGGGAAATGAAGTTGGTCAAGTCTGTTGGTATTACCGGTATGATATGGTATTACTTGCTCTGATATATTGGTCATGTGTTCCTTTACTGCATTGATATGGTCTAAGTCAAATTCTTCGTCGTCATCTGTCTCGGTAAAAATATTTTTCCAGTGCTGTCTGAATACCACTTCCTTTTCTTGCGGAGTGTGTAGTTCTTTTTTATTATGAATTAGGTATGGGATTGTTTGTTTGTTGTTGTAGCCTATCATCCTCTTAATTGACGACCAGAATATCTTGGGATCTTCCTGCAATTCTAATGATTGAACTAAAGTATTCCAAGTTTGTGCGTATGCCTGTTTGTATAGGTTTAGTATTTGCCGTCTGAGATTGATGAGAAGTCTATAGAGTTCTCTGTTTGTTCCGTTGATGTGAATATAATCTATTGTATGTTGGTATCTGACTTGAGTACGGAGTATTTCGGGTGTAGGTTTTATTCCGGGAATAGTTCTATGGGTTATATTTGGAATGGCAGTTTTTGTGGCTCTGTGAATATGCTCGGTCCACTTCTCCAGATGATCATCTATTTCTTCTAACGTTGGTTCTTCTTGCATATCGGGGGATACCACGGCTAGTTGTTCTCTGTATTTCCTCCAATCTGCTCTATGATATTGCTTTCTTGGTTTGATGGGAATCTGAATCGGGTTTGCTGTTATGGTTGCTATTATAGGGATATGGTCAGAAGGTGTTACAGGTCCTGGTTGAAAAAAGATATTATGGTAGGCTAATGGGTTCTGTAGAGCAATGTCTGGTGTAGAGGTGCTTCTGTGGGTGATCATTGTGGGAAAATATGGACCTACGTGAATACATTTTTGTCTCTCTATCAGGTAGTGAAGATGGTTTCCTCTTCTGTTGTTATGTGAGTTTCCTATGGTTCTATGGGATGCATTGATGTCGCCTATGAAATATACCGGGTTTGGTCTGTTGAATAATGTGTGGAAATCTGCAAAGTGAAGGTAATCGACTCTCGGTGGGGTGTAAGTTGTGCCTATTGTAAGTGGTCCTTGAAGTGTTTCAACGGTGACTGCCATCATGTCTGAGTAGAAATTGTCGTGAAGTCTGTATGGAATGTTCTTTTTTATTGCAATTGCAGCCCCTGCATGTTGTTCATTTGTCTTGTTTGCGTAAAAAGTATTGTAGTTGAAAATTTTCATATGTTTATCTCCTGTTAGGCTGTGAGCGTTTATTAGAATTATGTCAGGATCTATGTGGTTGTAGATATTGGTTAGGGCTATTTTGTTAGTGTTCCAGCACTGTACGTTGTGTTGTACTACTGTCAATTTGCGTAGATTCATTTTGTAGGGGGAATATTTTTAGGTTTTTTGGTTGCTGTGATCATTGATTGGTGTCTGGGCAACGCTATGAATTGATCGTGTGGTATTATGTTTATTTTGATCCGGGTGAATTGAACTCTTTTTGCAAATATGTATTCCAGGAGTGTCGCTGATCTCATTTCCTGCACTGAGAATTTTAACCCGCTTCCATTGTCTTTCTTTAGCTCAGATATAAACCAGTCTGCGTCTGGTTCTTCTGGTATTGTTGATCGGTCCTGAAAGTTGCGGTACAGTTTAATGGGGTGGCTATGTTTCTTGTCTATGACTATTGTTGAGTTCTCTGTTTCCTCGCTGATCCTCCTCTTGTGTCTAAGGTCGGTCTCTATATCAAATTCTGTTTCTGTTTGAGTATCCATGGTTTCTTCCACTAGGTGGTGTTCAGGAGGAGTTGCTTGTGTGGTTGGTGTTTCATTGTTGCTATAATAAAAGTTGAAAATAGCAGTCGAGTCTCGGTCTGGGAAAGTTGTATCTATGTTAAAGTTGTCTTTGAGGGATTGGGACAGAATATTGCCAAATTTCTTTGTTCTGTCTAATGCTGCTATGTGTGCCTCTAGTATTAAGGCTGTAAGTTTAATATGCGTATGGTTGGTGAGGGTTAGGGTGTGTTGCGGTGGATTTGTCTGTTGGATTGCTTGTTTGGCTATTTCAGCGTAAGTACTATTAGTTTGTTGCTGTTTTTTCAACTGTTCCTCTTCCCGTTTTAGTTTAACGATGTTTTTTCTGTACGGACAGCTGGCTGCGAGTGTTCTATGTGGTCCTTGGCAGTTTAGGCATTGTTTCAGAGTGTTAGTGCAGTTTTGATATGTGTGTTCCTGGGATGAACACTCAGAACAGAACTGGGAACTTTGTGTGCATTGAAAGGTGGGGTGATCTTCGAACTTGTAACATTTATAGCAAATCAAGATGTGGGTGTACTCTTCCTGTTCGCATTGGTGGGATGTGATTTTTGTATGGAACATATAAAACCCGTCTCTGAGTATCCTTTGCGCTGTTACTGTGTCTGTTGTCACTATTTTAAGCAGGTGGGTGTAATTTTTTATTTTGATTATGTCTGTTACTTTTAACCAATTGTTTTGATTTTCAATCTCATTTTTTATTTCGTCTGTAGGTCTCACACCAATATCAGAGTCAATTTGTCGAACGAATATGGTCCTTTTAGCTCTTAAGTCAGGTGGTATTGCCGGAACCAGGTTTAATTTTTCAAATACTTGGGTGGCCTTAGGAGATGTTAGTTTGTCTACTGCATTGGTATCATCAGTCACAGCATAGAATCCGTTTTTGGTGCTTGTTAGCCGGATGAGGGGGGCATTCAGTTCTTTAAAAGTGGCTTCGAAGATTTTTGCTTTGTCTGTCTGTTTGGAGGTGTCAATGGTCTTAAGTTGGACACGATATGTTGGTGTTTTAGTTGGTCGAGGATTCGGAAAGGAGGCTGTCAGCGGTTCTGGAGGGTGTAAGATAGTCGGTGGCGCAGAAGCCGGCCCGGACTTCCCAGAAAAGGAATCGGATCTAGTCCGTGAGGTGGAACGGCCCGAAGGCTGGAGAAAAGGGGCACGGGGTGGTCGACTACCCGCTCCTCCACGACCACCCCCAGCCCCCCTCCCCCGCTCAGGGGGGGGGGGGCATAGCAGCTAACACACCGATTAACAGTAGTACAAATCAACAAGATCACCAAAAAGCACAAAAAGAAGAAAAATAAATAGAAATGATCGCAAGAAATAATAGACGAGGCAATCACCCCTATATAGCTACAATAATAGTAGCTTACCTCTTACTCCCAAGACAAAAGTAAGGCTATTTATGAGACAGTACAATTCTCAAGGGTACCAAAACCTTCTCCAAGCAGAGAGCACACAGCGAAGCACACATCCACTCGGCACGGTAACCGGAGTGACACTGAGCTCCTGAGCTCCGCTGGCTGCGCGGCTGTTTATATAGGCCTCGCTGGAGGTTGACTCTACCGGTCCGGGTCTCTGATTGGCGGGAACGCCTGTTTACTTTCACGTCGGACCGCGCGGCGTATTTGCCTCAAACACTGGAGTTGCGTGTGGTCCCATCTCCAACCATGAAGCGTGCGAGGGAACGCCTGTTTACTTTAACGTCGGACCGCGCGGTGTATTGAAGCGTGCGAAGGTTGTGGTGGTGTGTGTTCATACCACCACAGGTGCCCCCCCGTTGTAAGCCTCGACGCTCCGCCTTTAATGCGTCGTATTTACCGTTTGCCGGGGGGGTTCAATAGTATCTCTTGTACTCCGGATACAATGTGCGTGGGTAGTCCTCCTAGGAGCGCCCCGAACTTCGAAGCGTCGTCCAGGTTCGGGACTTGTGCGAGAAAAACATCGCAGTGAAGGAGCCATCCCTTGATGTCACCACTGAAGGCGGGTAACCGGACATCTCTCCCAGCCATGCTTCCACCTGCCGGTCACTCTGGGGTCACCAGTGTGGAGTTCTCCCTCAGGCTGCTTTACACTCCGGGCAGACTTTGTAAACCTTTAGACTTTGTACATCAATGCCCGGAGCGAGTGCCTGAGGTGCAAACGAACCCGACAGGGTAAGGAAAACACAACTGGAATTAATGCCGTATTATTGAGAAGATCGCCGACAATAGTGGCACACAATGAAATATCACAGCCGGGTAGTACAGCAACCGAGGACGTCCAGGCCGGCCGACGGTTGTCGGGGAGGCGCAGCGTGGTCGTAGGACGAGAGCAGACCGGAGAGGCGGCTACCGACCGAGAGTCTCCGAACGAGGAGTATCAGAGGCGCTAGCAGGGAACCGGCTCGAGTCGAGGGAGCGACGAGGAGTGGCGGCTGGCAGTCGAGGCGGCAGTGACGGTAGCAGAGGTGGTGCTTGCGGAGCGTCGAGACTTTGTTGTAAACACCAGGGACGCTGCGAGTGTACTGAGCTCCGGGGGGGGGGGGGGGAGGTGCCATTAGGAAAGAGAGGAAAAGGGAAGAGTTTGACACAGGGCGTGCCTGAAGAAAACAGAGAATTGGAAAAGGAAGAGGATAGTAGGAGAGAGAATAGGCGAAACGCATTATTTGGTGTTCCCATTTAGTTACTATTGTTTGAGTGTTCAGGGTTTTTTGGACGAAACCCGTCAGGGCTTTGTATGTACATGTATATACATAGTCTCCCAAGTTACCAAATGGAAGTTACTTTGTACAATTATTTACAGTTTAAATAGGCTGCTCCTAATATCAACATTCATTAGGATTCGAGGCAAATTTACAAGGAACTACTTACAGCAGTATGTACATTAGATATTTCAAGTGTCTAATCCATGCTCAATATGATTGATATCATATTCATAACTCCGTATATACAACAATATACATGAATAATAAATAATTATTATTATTATTATTTTTTTTTTTTATTTTATTTTTTTTTATTTTTTTTTTTATTTTTATTTTTTATTTTTTTTAGTATATATTTGCACGGCACACACTCTGCACATGAAACCACAACACAAGCCTATTTATTTATTTATTTATAGTTATTGTTAATTTTATTTTTTTTTATTTTTATTTTTTTTTATTTTTTTCCCCTTTTTCACACATTAGTTCACAACTAGACATACATACATCAACACATATCTACATACAACATGTACATACATATGCGTACTCACATATATACACAAATCTATATATATATACATATTATTATTATTATTATTATTATTATTTTTTTTTTTTTTTACAGGTATATACACTATAAACAAAGAAGGATATAGCACATAGGATATATTCTAGTTACTGCTGAATTATAGAATCCATATCCATGTTCTGATGGTTGTGACTGAGTCAGATTGGATATTGGGTGAGCGATGCAAGTGGAGAATGATGTGAAACGTAGTGTGAATATTTTGTTAGTTGTTATTGGTGACTATGGGTAATAAGACTGTTGTTCTATTGTGTTGATCTGAATTGGTGTTGTGGTTGGTGTAGTGGTTTGGGGTTTTGACTTCCCACCCGGGGGGGAAGACCGATCCGTCCGCTCGTCAAAACCCCAATGTAAAAACAAAGTAAATAAGTAAGTAATGTTTTTCGGTCTTCCCCATATGAATGCCGGACTATTTTATGTGTACTTCGGTTCTGGAGGGGGGCCAAGTGCAGAAAGCTTGGAGCTTTTGAATCTGATGTGTTGACTATTTTCACTGTCTGGAGGGAATGATAGCTGTTGATAAAGGTCGGGATCATCTGTTTGCAAGTTTTTCCAAATTCTTCGGGCATGGTTGTGAAGTAAGCTATTGATGGGAGGTAAGTTGACTTGATTATGAAGTGATCTGGATGTTTTTCGGTCTAAACGGTTGGTGTTGGTAATAAATCTTAATGCTCGGTTTTGTACTCTCTGTAATTTGGAGATGGCGGTTGGGGACATAGTGTGTAGCGGGATAACTGGATAGATCAATGCTGATCTGACACAGGCCAGATACAGTTTCCTTTTAATTTCTTGGGATAATTGCTTGAATCGGTATAATTTGCTAAGATTACTGTGTCCTATTGCTTGTCTTATCGAAACCTGCGATGAAAAACCATGCGTTGTGAAGTTTAGGCCCAGTACTTTTCCATTGTTGGAATATGGAAAAAATTGATCGTCTATAAAAATATCTGAGGTTGTCCGTCTGCTGATTGGAATGATTTTGAATTTTTTAACATTTGTTGAAATTTTCCACTGTTTCTCGTAATGATTGATTTGCTGTATTGCGTGTTGGGTTTGCTGGGCTGCGTAGTTTGGTTTGTATTTACCTGCAGTAATTTGTGTAATATCATCAGCAAAACATATGTAGTCAGAGTTGGGTATCGGATGGGGGATGTCATGTGTGTAATAGCTGTATAATGTGGGTGAAAGGCATGCTCCTTGTGGGACTCCGGTTTGTAGTATGAAAGGGGGGCCAATGAAATTACCTATCCTGATTGATGCGGTTCGGTCTGTTAGATAGTCTGTAAGAGTGCGTAGAAAAAGGTTGTGGATGCCTGATTGCAAAAGTTTGAAAATTAGACCTGCGTGCCAAACTTTGTCGAATGCTTTAGTAACGTCTCGCAGTACTATGTCTATTTTATGCTTGTTAGCTAGGTTGATTGAAATTGTTTCAATGAATGTGGCTAGTGCGGTGTGTGTTCCTCTATTCCTCCTAAATCCATGTTGTTTGCTATTATATAAGTTGTTATTGATGAGGTGGTCGGTTAATCTATTGTTTAGAATTTTGTCCAAAAGTTTACCTTGTATGTCTAGTAACGATATTGGTCGGTAGTTTTGTACTTGTTTTTGGGATGTAAGGGGTTTCGGAAGAAATATCATGGTGGCGTGTTTGAGCTTATCAGGAAAATAACCTGCGGATATAGAGTTGTTGAATATATATAGGAGGTACGTGAACATATTTTTTGGTAGGTTCTTTAATTGTAAAGTGGTGATACCTGTGGGACCTGGTGCTTTCTGTTTGAATGATCTTAAGGTTTGAATAAGTTCGTCGAGTGTGATTGGCGGGAATTGAAGAGGGTCCAGTCTATTAATATTGCCTGTATGAAATGGTGTGGTTTCGTGTGCAACGTTGTTCATGTATTCTTTTATTTCGTTTATGTGGTCTGTATCGAATTCGTCTTCATCTTGTTCTGAAAATATGCTGCTCCAGTGTTGTCTGAAGATTTGTTCTTTTTCTTCGGGTGTGTGCAGTTCTTGCCCATTATGCTCTAGGTACGGAATTTTCTGTTTGTTATTGTATCCTGTCATTCTTTTTATGGAAGTCCAGAATGCTTTTGGGTCGCTTTGCACGTTTATTTCTTGAATTAATGTGTTCCATGTTTGGTAATATTGCCTTTTGTAAATGGTTTGCATTTCCTTCCTCAGGTCATTAAGTGCTTTATACAACTCTCTAGAGGGTCCGTTGTTACTGATATAATCCAATATATGTTGATGTCTTGCTTGTAGGTTTAAGGTTTCATGTGTGGGTTTAATTCCGGGTATTATTCTATGAGTAATAGTTGGGATGGCACTTTTTGTGGCTTCTTGAATATAAGTGGTCCATTTATCCAGATGTTCGTCCAGTTCTTCTAACGTAGGTTCTTCTTGCAGATTGGGAGTTAAGCCTGTTAAGTACTGTTTGAATTTTATCCAGTCTGCTTTGTGATATTGGTATCTTGGCTTGATTGGGATTTGGATGGGATTAGCTGTAATTGTAGCTATTATTGGGATGTGGTCGGATGGAGTTAATGGGCCAGGCTGAAGGTAGATGTTGTGAAAGGCTTGTGGGTTTTGAAGAGCAATATCTGGTGATGTGCAGCTTCTATGAGTTATCAGTGTTGGAAAGTATGGCCCAATATGTATGCATTTGTTCCGCTCAATTAAATAGTGTAAATGTTTGCCTCTATTATTGTTATAAGTGTGTCCTATTGTTCTATGCGCTGCGTTAATGTCTCCAATGAAATAAACTGGGTGTGCTCTATTGAATAATGTGTGGAAGTCAGCAAAGTGGAGGTATTCTGTTCTTGGGGGAGTATATGTTGTGCCGATAGTAATTGGTCCCTGCATTGTATCTATCGTAATTGCCAGCATGTCCGAATTGAAGTTGTCGTGTAGTTTATATGATATATTTTTCCTTATTGCTATTGCAGCTCCTGCATGAGGTTCATCTTGTTTGTTCGCATAAAAGGTGTTATAATTGAATATTTTCAGGTGGTTATCCCCTCTCAGATTGTGTGCATTGATGAGTATAATATCTGGATTTATGTTATTGTAAATGTTAGATAGAGATATTTTATTGGAGCTCCAAGATTGTACATTGTGTTGTAATACTGTTAGTTTGCTAATGTTCATTTATTGGAAGTAACTTTTTTAGGTTTTTTTGCTGCTGTGTGTAGTGATTGGTGCCTTGGGAGCGCCAGGAATTGTTCGGGTGGTATTATGTTGATTTTTGTTCTTGTAAATTTTACACGGTTTGAGAATATATATTCTAGTAGGGTTCCTGATTTAATTTCTTCTACTGCGAATTTAAGTCCTCTATTGTTTTCCTTGCTTAGCTCTCCCATATACCAGTCTGTGTCAGGGTTTTCAGGAATTGGAGAAGTATCTTGTATATTGCGGTATAGTTTTATTGGGACATTATGTTTGTTGTCTATTAATATTGTTGAGTTTTCTGCTTCGTCGCTTATCCTTCTCTTCTGCCTTTGATCATTGTCGGGGTCTGCATCTTCTGTTTGGGTATCCATAGATGTTTCGAGTGTTGGCTGTTCACGAGTAATTGTTTGTGTTGGTTCTGAAGCTTCTCTGTCTACGTTATCATAATAAAAGTTGAAAACAGCTGTTGAGTCTCTATCAGGAAAAGTGGTGTCAATGTCAAAATTTTCTTCAAGTGATTTGGATAGTATTTCTCCGAATTTTTTGGTTCTATCAAGGGCAGCGATGTGGGCTTCTAGAATGAGGGCCGTAAGTTTGATGTGTGTTCTATTGGTAAGTGTTAGTGAATGTTGCGGTGGGTTTGTCTGCTGTATGGCTTGTTTGGCAATTTCTGCGTATGTACTTTGGTTTTGCTGTTGTTGTTTTAGCTGTTCATCCTCCCGTTTTTGTTTGATGATATTTTTCCTGTAGGGGCATCCCGCTGCTAACGTTCGGTGAGGTCCTTGGCAATTTATGCACTGCTTTAAGGTGTTCTGACAATTTTGGAAGGTATGATCTTGAGCTGAACATTCTGAACAGATGATTGTCGTCTGCGTGCATTGGTTAGTCGTGTGATCCTCGAACTTGTAGCATTTGTAGCATATGAGAATATGGGTGTATTGTTCCTGTTCACATTGGTATGGGGTTATCTTGGTATGAAACATGTAGAAGCCGTCTCGTAGTATTCGTTGCGCTGTAAGGGTGTCAGTTGTCACTATTTTGATTAGGTGAGTGTAGTTTTTGATTTTGATAATATCTGTCACCTTAATCCAACTGTTTTGGTTTTCAATTTCTTCTTTTATTTCATCTGTGGGTCTGGTTCCAATGTCTGAATCTATTTGTCGTACGAATACCGTTCTTTTCGCTCTCAAATCTGGGGGGATAGCCGGAGTCAGATTGATCTTTTGGAATGCTTGAGTTGCTTTGGTAGATGTTAGTTTGTCTATTGAGTTTATGTCGTCGGTAACTGCGTAGTAGCCATTCTTTGTTGGGGTGAGTCGGATCAGAGGGGCATTAAACTCTTTGAATGTGGTTTCGAAAACTTTGCCTCTGTCGGTAGGTTTGGTACTGTCGATGGTTTTCAGTTGAATTCTATATGTTTGAGTTTTGGTAGGACGGAAGTTGGAACTGACTGGTGCCGTATCCGGAGGTTGGAGAGTGGTCTGAGGCGCAGAAGCCTGAACAGACCTACTCGACTCAGAGGATGTCCTTGGGCGTACGGATGGAGTTGTCGGAGTTGGAATGAGAGGGGCACGGGGCGGGCGGCTTCCATACGCGCCACGACCACCCGACGCCCCCCTCCCCCTATCAGGGGGGGCATAGAAGTGAAAATCCCTGCTCTTAACAGATAACCAACCGAGAACACCAAAAATGCAAAAAGAAAAGAAAAACAAAGTAAAGATAGAACAAGAAAAAGTTATTGGCACTTACCCCCTATTTACAATAAATACGAATTATTACCTCTAACTTCCGGATTACTAGAGTATCTCCTTAAAGGAGTCAAAAATGCTTGCAATAATATCCAAGGGGACCAAGCACTTCTCCAAGCAGAGCGTTCGCACCACAGAGAGATGTCATCCACTCGGTATGGTTGCCGGAGTGACCCTACTGAGCTCCGCGGGCTGCGCGGCTGTTTATATAGGCCTCGCTGGAGGTTGACTCTACCCGTCCGGGTCTCTGATTGGCGGGAACGCCTGTTTACTTTCACGTCGGACCGCGCGGCGTATTTGCCTCAAACACTGGAGTTGCGTGTGGTCCCATCTCCAACCATGAAGCGTGCGAGGGAACGCCTGTTTACTTTCACGTCGGACCGCGCGGTGTATTGAAGCGTGCGAAGGTTGTGGTGGTGTGTGTTCATACCACCACAAAAGCTTGTTTTCTCCGTATTTCTTGACTTTCGAAAAGCATTCGATTGTGTGGACCATAACGTATTACTCCCGATACTACATTGTTATGGCATTCGAGGGGCTTCCCATGATTTTTTTAGATCATACTTAGCAAATATGAAACAATACGTTGTCATTGACGACGCAAAATCAGACCCACAGACAATTAGCCATGGGGTTCCACAAGGATCTGTCTTCGGGCCTCTCCTATTTATAATTTTTATCAATGATATCATTAAATCTACATCATTCTTCAAATTCATCCTTTTTGCCGATGACAGTACCCTTTCTGCGGTCCTTCCAGACCAAAATCCCGCTAAGATGGCGGAGCATATAAATAATGAACTTCATAAGGTTTCATTGTGGCTTAAAGCTAATAAAATAAGCCTTAATATCGATAAAACAAAATATATTACATTCTCATACAAGAAAAATATATCTCTCCCACGCATTCAAATTGGCGAAGGTGAAATCGAAGAAACCAACTCAAGTAAATTCCTCGGCATCATAATAGACAAACATCTAACCTTTAAAGAGCACATCGCTCATATTAGTTCTAAATTATCAAAATCTATCGGAATCCTAAATAAAGTTAAAAATTTCCTGCCTGAAACAGCACTACAAATGCTCTACTGAACGCTCATTTCACCATACTTGCAATACGGAATAGAAGCATGGCACGGAACTGATAAAAATAAAACCAACAAAATTTTTACCCTGCAAAAAAGAGCCATAAGAGCGGTAAAGAATCTAGAATATAATGCTCACACAAATGACTCATTCAAAAATTTACGAATACTTAAGCTCTCGGATCTCTACAAAATCTCCATTTGCAATTTCATTCACAAAATATTAACAAATGATGCCGACAATAGCCTAAAACAACTATTAACTGCGGAAACTGGTCATCACGACCATTTAACCCGAAATAGAAGTAAATTCATGCTTCCTTATTACTCAAAGGCTCGGTCACAACACAGTATCCTCTTCGTTGGAACTAAAACTTGGAACTCAATACCTGGAACTCAATACCTGTAGAAAAAAATCTCTCATTGAGAAACTTTTCCGTAATAGTTTCCTGATTAGGCTTTCTGTGTATTCAAACCATAATAAAGAGGATACAGAAAAAAGGTAAGTTAAATGATTTCATCAGAGAATTGCGAATAAATAGATTTAATAGCACGAATAGATTCTCTTGTTAAAATTGTTCTAAAAGCTTGAGGGCAGGCGGCGCGAATGTAGGGCACCTCGGATGGCGGGCCGGTCTGACAGCTGCTGCCTGAAAAACGCAGAAACAGGGCTGAGCAAAGCAGACGTTACAACCACTTACACGCTTAGAGCCTTAAATCCCCAAATCAATTAAATCCCCAAATCAATTAAATCCCCAAATCAATTAAATCCCCAAATCAATTAAATCCCCAAATCAATTAAATCCCCAAATCAATTAAATCCCCAAATTAATTAAATCCCCAAATCAATTAAATCCCCAAATCAATTAAATCCCCAAATCAATTAAATCCCCAAATCAATTAAATCCCCAAATCAATTAAATCCCCAAATCAATTAAATCCCCAAATCAATTAAATCCCCAAATCAATTAAATCCCCAAATCAATTAAATCCCCAAATCAATTAAATCCCCAAATCAATTAAATCCCCAAATCAATTAAATCCCCAACTCAATTACATCCCCAAATCAATTAAATCCCCAAATCAATTAAATCCCCAAATCAATTAAATCCCCAAATCAATTAAATCCCCAAATCAAATAAATCCCCAAATCAATTAAATATACTTCTTATATACTTCTTATACTTCTTCATTTATATCACACATACACGTTTCACATACATTTGAATAAAATAGTATAAACTAATTTTTAGGTAAATCCTATGTTCAACACAAAGATTTGAAATACGATTATGGCACCATTGGCACACCTACAGATCACACTGAAGTATTTGATCAGGGAGCACGCACCCGGGCCTTGATACATAAACAATGCTATTGCTTAGTTCGGGAACACCCACATCGTAAGCCGGATTTGTGAGTTTACCCTAACCCAGGTTCACCGAAGCTAGCCAAGTGTAGGCCACGTCAGACATCGAAGGCAAGTTTTCACGAGTTCGACTTACGTCTGAACTAGCGGGTCTACGGCGCACAGGGAGCAGGTGCAGTGGAGGCCTCCAGGATCAGCGGCTGCCCAACGCAGGCCGCGCAGAGGTTGACCTCTACTCAGCTGACATGGCGTACGATTTCTCTGCGACACTTAAATGATGAAAATTCCCGGCGATGAACAAATTGTGCCGTGCAGGAATGGGGTTGAAAGATGCAGTGCTTATCGTTCTGCGCCGCTTGTCCAAGACGCTGCTGGTAGAGGCTCAAAATGCAAAACGGTTAAGTGACGACTTCCTGGAGCGTAGGGCGTCGAAATTTTAAGGGTTTTATGGGTTTAACTTTTTATCACGGCTTACGAAAAATGGGTTGCAATTTACAATTTTAAAAAGGCTTTTTTAGACAATACCTGCGGAGATCCGTGAAAGTAATTCTTATAAGGTATTCAAAAAAGTCTTGAGTCTCACTTCCTATCAGATTACTAGTCTTGTAAGATCACAGAGTCAAACCTTGTCCCCTACATAACTGGTCCTAATAATGTAATTTGCCTTGGTTAATTTCGCCGATCTTCAGTCTATTCTTGAATCGTTTGTCGAATATACTGTTAAATCTAGTCCATATGAACTATATTGTGAAATGAAGTATCTAATTTCGAGTTAATGATCTCATTGATCAGTCTAATGCGTCTCTAGTTTAAGTGAATTAGGTTAAACATTATTGTACTCCTAAGACTAACCTTGATGGTAGGATGCCCTAGAAGTCACTGAACTTATTCGGGCCCACAGGTAGCTATACTCAAATTTGACCATTGTACTAGACTTAAGAAACATTTTATCTCTGTATCACTTGTGGTAAATAAATTGTTTAAATTGTTTAAATTGTTTGATATGGACAGGGCCTTCTGCCCTAAGTGAGATGAACGATAGTTGACTAAGACATTATTGTTTCTGTTCGGTTTTTGATTGGTTACAGTGGGTGGATGGAAACGCACTATCTCAGCATTGCTCTGAGGAAGATATAACGAGGAGAATACGTATTGGGCCTTCTGCATGAGGAGCCTTTCTTGGATAGGAATCCAGCCGAGTTTATTGAGGAGAGGGGTTACGTGATCACTTCTTTTGAAATTACCGTTGCATACCACCTTGGCCGCAAAGTTCATGCACTTTTGTAAGTCCCTTTGAAGGCATTGAGGTAATTCTCCCCATACTAGGTTGCAGTAGTCAAAGCGCGATAACACCGGGTGTTATGATATATAATAATGTACATTCATATTTCATATTTTTTTGGCTCCGTAAAGCTATATTCATATTAGATGATATTTTTATTTTTGACGTGATTTTTTTGGCTAAATCCCTTGAGTCTACAACATATTTAAGAAACGCTTATAACATTTTGCGAAGCTGTGATATTTAGGAATGTTGAAAAAACCGTAAGCTTTAGCTTTAGCTTGAGAACACCGATATATGCGTTAAGGGCGATTTTCCTCTGTTCTAAGTAAATCGTTGTTCTCATATTTCGAAGGGACGAGAGTCTGGCTATAAATCTGTCGAGCTCAAGTGGTTAGCGCTTCGACCAGACGGCTGGCTCAGGCGTTCACATAAACACAAGCACACAAGCTGGAACACAACACACACAACACACACACACGACACAACACGCACAACACACATACGTAGGCGCGGGAACGCCCGTTCCTCGGCAAGCGCCGCATCTCTTTGGCCAATCAGCGCTCTGGAAGGCATCACGCGTGGAGGTGTGTCAGTGAACGCACCAATCAGATGTAGAGACGGTAGGACAGTCAAGTGCTCTGCCAATCACAGTTGATATGTTGTGGTAGAAAATTAGAACAATCTCGAACGTTCTCGAAAATGCCTAGTGAAACGCTTAAGAAGGGTGCGATGAGAAAAATCGAGGTCTTTTGGTGGAAGTTAGGGCGGAAGAGGTGCACGTATCTGAGGGGACACACAAACGGGCGCCCCCGGCACGCTGCCGGGGTGCATTTTGCATGAGCAGCAAGTATAGTTAGCTCATCGAAACTTTCAAGAAACCCATGTTAATCATCATCAATTATCGAAGCACCAATCTTGCAGCAACGGCTACACGAAGCACCTCAGCCTCACGGAGGAAACCGCCCAGTACCCGTGCATCATGAAAGCATTCGAAACGCTTCTACATCAATCCCGGGCTCACAAGTAACTTCAGCACAAAATATTGAAGCGGCACAGCCACCGGAGTCTTCAACGATGCTACGCACTGCGAGTCCTGCAGTGGTCAAGCAGACTCAGAACTCAGAGCTCGAAATTGGGATTGAGTGCAGCGCTTTGGTACCACGACCGGCCGACGAGCGAGAGGGAACATCGGTACCGCGGGGGCGGTCTGATCCGCACTACGTAAATTCTTCAAGCAGCATTGGAAGTGTATTAAGTCATCGTGATCTACAATTGCAAGAAAAGTGTTAATACCAAGTTACTGTTTGAGGGCTCAGAAAGTGATTTTAAGTGGAAAGATTCAAGTACAGCCAGCACATGGAATAGTGCGTTCCGAGTGGCGCGCAATCAAATGTGATTTGTGTGATGCGGGTATTCAGCTCATGTTCTGATTCTGTGTTGGAATAATGCGAAGCATTCTGTATTTTGACACCTTGCTGTAAGTCAAGGTTCCACCTTTTGCCATATCCATTTTATTTCACGTGTGCGCTAGCCAGGGTGTCCATTTTAGGTTTCTAATGTTATTTTTGAACGTAAATTCCCTGTTTGACGGTTGCCAAGTAATGCTGTGTTGCGTTAAATCATGTAATCGTTCGCTGGCGTTCATTGATTTTTAGCCTGAATCTCTCATTTCATGTGTCATTTTTGGGCCACGTGTTCTTTAGTAAAATAAAACCCATTTAATCTTTCACCTCTTTTATTCTCCATGTCTGTTATACAGGTGTACGCAAACATAAAAGTATAATACCATAAAATTGCGGGGGTTGAAATTCCCTCAAGCGTCTGGGAAGGGGGTCATAAACAACCCCGATTCTCATTTCGCGACACAGGGATTGAATGGCTAATAATCTGGATTTTCCGTCTAGCATACACTTTATGCGATGAAAAGACATTAAAGTTCCGTAAATTTTGTTGCAAGCATTTTCATCTTGAGATTTGAAGGACATGTTTCTATCGAACCAGATACCTAGATTTTGAACTTTTTCTGATGCATTAATTTTATCATTTCCAACTGCAAGAGTAAGATCTGAAGTTTTTTTGATTGCATCTTTAGATCAAAAAATAATGCATTGTGCTTTATTAGCATTTAATTTGAGATCATTTCGGTCGTACCAAGATTTCAGGCTAGTCAGTAAAGTTTCGGCTTTAATTTGCGTCTGTGGTATTTCCGATACAGAACTTGTTATTGCAATTTGAACATCATCTGCATACATTGTTATCCGTGTGTTAGAAGGTATTGGAGGGAAATCATTAATGAAAATAGAAAACAGTAGCGGACCATGAATGGATCCTTGGGAACACCAAAATTGTTTTGAATGAATGGGGACAATTTGTTTTCTATGCGGACTGCATGAGATCGATTTGACAAGTAACTTTCAAACCATTGCGTGTCTATTACAAAAAAGTACAAAAAAGTACCAAAAAGGTAAAAATTCCAAAAACAGTACATAAAAGGACAAAAAAGTACAAAAAATAACAAATAAGTACAAAAAAGTACAATAAGTACAAAAAAGTACAAAAAATACAGAAAGAGTACATAAAGAGGACAAAAAAGGACAACAAGTAAAAACAGGACAGAAAAATACAAAAAAGGGACAAAAAAGAACAAAAAAAAACAAAAACTGCATAGAAGTACACAAAAGTGCAAAAAAGCACAAAAAAGTACAAAAATGCACAGAAAAAGTACACAAAAATGAAAAAAGTGCAAAAAATACTAAAATGTGCCAAAAAGTACAGAAAAAGTACAGATAAAGTACAGAAAGTACAAAAAAGCACAAAAATATTACAAAAAAGTACAAAAGTAACGTCAAAAAAATGAAAAAAGGACGAAAACATACAAAAAAGTACAAAAAGTACAGAAAAAGTGCATGAAAAGGACAAAAAAGTACAAATGTTAAGAAATATAACATTTTGCGAAGCTGCGACATAGCAAGCAAAAGTTTGCCATGGCATGTGCGTTAAGGTCGATTTCTCACTGTTCTAAGAAAACCGTTACAAGAACGTCGAAGCTGGCCTGAAAGTGTGAGATGCGTTCGTTCTCATGTTTGCTGGCCATAAATTTCTGTCACCCTTGTAGTGGCCTGCGCCTGTATCAGACGGCTGGCTGAGGGCTGCACATCACACACAACACACACACAGAGGCACACGCACACAAAACATACGTAGGCGTGAGAACGAGACCGCCTCGGACAAGCGAAGGGTAGCTTCGAGGGGGTAGTGGCTGGCTCATGTAGACGACCGAGTCTACCTCTACCAATGAGAATCAAGGAGTGCATCAGGCAAGGAGGTGTGTCAGAGCAAGCACCAATTAGATTTCGGTACGTCAGGACAACAAAATCTACGCAAACACTTGCTCTGCAACAGCGAACATTCTGGATCTTTCTCGAAAATACGAAGGGAAACACGTATAAGGGGCATGGAAGAGGAATCGGGAGGCTTTTTCTCGAGTTCGCGAGAGGAGGTACACGTGATCTGAGGGCACGCTAACGTAGCGTGTCGGCACGTCGCCGGCATGCATTTCACATAAGCAGCAAATTGAACGTCTGAATATAGTGAGTACATCAAAATTTTCAAGAAGACAACGTCGGACTCCTGCGATCGTCGAAGGTGCTGACGTGTAAAAGCAATCCGCTTGAAGCGTGTCAGTGGAGCGGCTATGTACGTTAAGGACGGCTCCGCAACTACTCCTCTGAAAACATTCCAATTTCGACTTCAACACCAAGCTCGCAAATAACTCCCACAAGCAAATAATGACTGCACATGGACGAAGTTTGCAACGATGTGAAGTAACAACGAGATCCACGGAAATCAAGCTTCTTTGGCTCTCAAACGAACGGAGCTCAATTTAGAGAGTTGAATGAAGGTCGCCACCAGAAGCAGCAACTGTCGAAAATGACCGGGCGGCGTGGTGTCGGTCGGCCCGTCTCAGCAACGCCGGCAAAGGCAGACGCTAGAGCGAACCGCGGGCCGACTGGATCAGCTGAACGTGCATCATTCAAGTAGTATTACAAGCAGCATTAGGTCATCGCAATCTACATGTCATAGGAAATTGTTAACACGAAATTACTGGTTGAGGACTCTGAAAAATGATCTAATGAGTAAATTGCAAGTCAAGTGGTAGATAAAACAGTGTGTTCAAAATTGGCGCGCTATGTAATGTGTATCGTTTTTTGTATGTGTTGAGTCATTGCTGGGCATCGAGTGATGCGTTCTATAATTCCGTTAACATCTTGTGGTAAATCAAGGTTCTGCTCTGTTATTGATTGTCACACATTATTTTGCTCATGGTAACCTATCCATTTATTGTGCTATCTAATCGTGATTCATTGTACTCAGATCCCTTTGAGGGTCGACATAAAATTTTGTGTAACATTAATCATGCAATTGTTGCTCCAGTGCGCATTACGACACGAAGCGTACGTAAAGTGCAATTTGTGTCATGTGTTTATCAGTCAAGGTGTTGGATTCACGTTTGCTGCATTGAACTTCATGTCGGTAATTTCATGAACATCTTGCATTTTTGCACTGGTGCTTCTTTTCATTTTATTGGTAAGATATTTTTTTGGGTTTTTATCCACTTTTTCCTCATAAAAATAAATGTTTCAATCTTTAAAAGTCTGTCATTTTTCCCCTGCTTGTAAGTAGGTACAAGCGAATGCACACTGTGTAATACTACTGTTTAATTTTCGGGGTTGAGATTCCCCAAAAGCGTGCGAGAGGCGGCAGCCGCGAGGCCGAAACCTCTTCTCGTATCGCGACACAAAATAAATACAAAAAAGTACAAAAAATGAAAAAGTACACAACAGTACAAAATAAGTACAATAAAGTTCAAAATAGCACAAAAAGTACAAAGAAGTACATAAAAAGTTCAATATGTACAAAAAATACAAAAGGGTACAAAAAAGTGAAAAAAATCCAAAAACAGTACAAAAAAAGGACAGAAAGCACATAAAAGGATAAAAAAACACAAAAAGAGTACAAAAAAATACAAATAAGTACAAAGAAGTGAAAAAATTCCCAAACAGTTCGGAAAAGTACAAAAATAGATGAAAAAGTACAAAGAAGAACAAAAAGTACAAAAATGTACAAACAGGTACAAAAAATACGAAAAAGTACAAAAAAATACACACAGATATAAAAAAGTACAGAAAACTACATAAAGAGGACAAAAAGTAAAATAAGTAGAAAAAGTAAAATAAACGAATAAAACTTGAAAAATAAACAAAAAGTACCCGAAAAGTACATAGAAGTACATAAAAAGCACCAAACAAGAACCAAAAATGTACATAAAAAATACAAAAAAAAAACAATAAGTACAAAAAAGCACAAAAATAGTACAAAAAAAGTACAAAAAAGTTCAAAACGAGCACAAAAAAAAAAGTTCAGAAAAAGTACAATACGAACAAAAATGTACAAAAATGTACAAAGAAGTACAAAAATTACAAAGTACGAGAAAGTACAATAAAAAGTACAAAAAAGTACGACCAGTATAAAAAAGGACTTTTTTTTACTTTTTTTGCCTATTTTTACTAAAAACCTTTTTTTACTTTTGTTGTCCTTTTTTGTCCTTTTTAGTTCTTTTTTGTCCTTTTTGTCCTTCTTTGTATTTTATGTGTTTTTTTGTTTTTCTTGTCCTATTTTATAAATGTACGAAAAACCTTGAAAAATATTCCTTTTAATTTAAAAAAACTTGTGGAAGCAGTAGCTTCCCGTACCAGATTGATTAACTGTTTCTAGGGGTGACTTGACTTTGAACTCTCGATATTGTTTTTTTTCCATTTTTTTGTTTTTTGTGTTATTTTGTGTTTTTTGTTTCTAGTGTTTTTGTGTTTTTTTTTTGTTTTTGTCTTCATATTGTGATTTTTTATATCCTAATTTTGTGATTTTTTATTTCTTGTGATTTTTTGTGATTTTTTGACTTTTTGTGATTATTTGTAATTTTTTCGACACTTTATGGTACTTTTTTGTACTTCTATGACGTTTTTTTATTTTTTTGCTTTTTTTCACTTGTTTTACTTTTTTTTACTATTTTTTACTGTTCTTACTTTTTTACTTTTTTTTACCTTCTTTACTCCTTACTTTTTTCACTTGTTTTGCTTGCTTAATTATTTTTATATTTTTTAATTTTGTTAACTTTTATATTTTATTTATTACTTTTTTACTTTTTTTCCTTTCTTTTTATACTTTTTTCATTTTTTTCTTTTCTTTTGTAATTTTTTTGTACTTTTTTGTACATTTTTAGTACCATTTCTGTACCTTTTATATTTCACCACTTTGTTGTCCTTCTGTTGTACTTTTTTATGTTCTTTTTTGTACTTTTTCGTACTTTCATTGGAATTTTTTTACTTGTTTAGCACTTTTTTGTTTTATTTATTGAGTTAGTTTTTCTGTAGGTCCGCAGTCCCTGGTCCGCGGTCCCTGATCCGCAGTCCCTGGTCCGTGGTTCCTGGTCCGCAGTCCCTGGTCCGTGGTTCCTGGTTACGGTCCATGGTCCACGGCCCTGGTCTTCAGCCCCTGGTCCGCGGTCCCTGGTCCGCGGTCCCTGGTCCACGGTCCCTGGTGGACATTGGTCCACGTCCGCTGGTCCGCGGCCCTTGGTCCGCGGCCCCTGGTGGCCCCTGGTGGCCCCTGCTCCTCGGGCCCCTTCTCCTCGGACCCCTGGTCCGCGGTCCCTGGTCCGCGGTCCTTGGTCCGCGACACCTGATCCGCGGCCTGGTCCGCGGCCCCTGGTCCGCAAAAAAAGTTAAAAAAGTAAAAAAAAGTAAAATAGAGACCGCAGACCAGGCCGTGGCCCCTTTACTTTTTCATTTTTACTTTTTTTGCTCATTTTACTTTATTTACTTTTTTTACTTGTATTTTACTGGTCCGCGGTCCCAGGTCCTTTGCTTGTTTTCATTGTTTTTTATACCTGTTTTACTGGTTATACTGGGTTTCACTGGGTTTCACTTGGTTTCACTTGGTTTCACTTGGTTTCACTTGGTTTCACTTGGTTTCACTTGGTTTCACTTGGTTTCACTTGGTTTCACTTGGTTTCACTTGGTTTCACTTGGTTTCACTTGGTTACACTTGGTTGCACTTGGTTACACTTGGTTAAACTTGGTTAAACTTGGTTAAACTTGGTTTCACTTGGTTACACTTGGTTACACTTGGTTACACTTGGTTACACTTGGTTACACTTGGTTTCACTTGGTTTCACGTGGTTTCACTTGGTTTCACTTGGTTTCACTTGGTTTTCACTTTGTTTCACTTTGTTTCACTTTGTTTCACATTGTTTCACTTTGTTTCACTTTGTTTAGCTTTGTTTCACTTTGTTTCACTTTGTTTCACTTTGTTTCACATTGTTTCACTTTGTTTCTTTTTGTTTCACTTTGTTTCACATTGTTTCACTTTGTTTCACTTTGTTTCACTACTTTGTTCACTTTTGTGAGTCAACAAAACCTTTGTATTGTTACTTTTTTACATTTTTTTCCTTTTTTTACAATTTTCTACTTATCTTACTTATTTTTCTTTTATTCCTTTTTTCCTTTTTTTCCTTTTTATCCCTTTTTTTCCTTTTTTCCTTGTTTTCCTTTTTCTCCCTTTTTTACTTTTTTTCTATTCTTTACAATTCTTTTTACTTCCTTTTTTACTTTTTTACTTGTTTATTACTTCTTTGTACTTTTTTTCATGTTTTTTACTTATTACTTATTTTACTCTTTAACTTTTTGTTAGCTTTTTTCACCTATTTTTTTCCTTTTTATTACTTTTTTTTCTTTTTTGTCTTTTTCCCTTTTCACTTTTTTTACTCCTTTTTTACTTTTTTCACTTTTTTTACTTGTTTTTTACTTTTTTCACTTTTTTTCCTGGTCCGCAGTCCCTGGTCCGCGGTCCCTGGTCCGCAGTCCCTGGTCCGTGGTTCCTGGTCACGGTCCCTGGTCCGCAGCCCCTGGTCCGCAGTCCCTGGTCCGCAGTCCCTGGTCCGTGGTTCCTGGTCACGGTCCCTGGTCCTAAGCCCCTGGTCTTCAGTCCCTGGTCCGCGGTCCCTGGTCTGCGGTCCCTGGTCCGCAGTCCCTGGTCCGTGGTTCCTGGTCACGGTCCCTGGTCCTAAGCCCCTGGTCTTCAGCCCCTGGTCCGCGGTCCCTGGTCTGCGGTCCCTGGTCCGCAGTCCCTGGTCCGTGGTTCCTGGTCACGGTCCCTGGTCCGCAGCCCCTGGTCTTCAGCCCCTGGTCCGCGGTCCCTGGTCCGCAGTCCCTGGTCCGCAGTCCCTGGTCCGTGGTTCCTGGTCACGGTCCCTGGTCCTAAGCCCCTGGTCTTCAGACCCTGGTCCGCGGTCCCTGGTCCGCAGTCCCTGGTCCGCAGTCCCTGGTCCGTGGTTCCTGGTCACGGTCCCTGGTCCGCAGCCCCTGGTCTTCAGCCCCTGGTCTGCGGTCCCTGGTCTGCGGTCCCTGGTCTGCGGTCCCTGGTCTGCGGTCCCTGGTCCGCGGTCCCTGGTCCGCGGTCCCTGGTCCGCGGTCCATGGTCTGCGGTTCCAGGACCGCGGCCCCTAGTCCGCGGATATTCGTACGCGGCCCCTGGTCCGCGGCCCTTGGCCCGCGGTTCTTTGTCCGAGGTCCCTGGTCCGCGGTCCCTGGTCCGCGGTCCCTGGTCCGCGGTCCCTGGTCCGCGGTCCCTGACCCGCGGTCCCTGGTCCGCGGTCCTGGTCCGCAGTTCTTAGTCTGCGATCCCCGGTCCGCGGTCCCTGGTCCTCAGTACCTGGTCCGCGGTCCCTGGACCACGGCCTGGTCTGCGGTCCCTGGCTCGCCGCCCCTGGTCCGCCGCCCCTGGTCCGCAGCACCTGGTCCGCAGCACCTGGTCCGCGGCCCCTGGTCTGCGGCCCCTGGTCCGTTCATATAGAAACTGTTACGACCAACGATGTAAGTGATACCTTGTCATCAAATTACGACCGATTGCAGAGTGATGATGGAGGTACCACTCCAACGAACTTCAATAAACGCATCAGGGTATGAATTCCGCATGCGAGGTAAAATATTGGAAGTTCACCGCAGGTTTTGAAATCTTCTTGGGTTTCGAATAGCTTGTACGGTATTCAAGTGGCTAAACTGGTTTTCGTTAAGCACATACTCATTCAATAAATTAATATAATAAAAATGTTGCTTGTTCGTAATTCACATGCTAATGCAGTTCAGGCGATGTAGCACGGGTAAACATCCTCTTAGAATTTCAAACAGCGATTCTTTCATCAAAATATTGCACAACTTTGTAGTTTTCCCCGAAATAATTTATAATTATAGCATTTTGAGACTCCTAGCCTAATCAAAGGCTTTCAAGACACCGAAAAGAGAACGGACAATTAATATACACTGAACTGTAGAAAACGACTAATCTATTTACCAAATGTGTTCCCACACTGAATTACCTGCGCAAAAAAAAAAACAAGTTTAGAAGGAAAAAGATAAAAGAGCGACGCCTTAGAAGGCATGAAAGATGAGAGTACCAAAGTTGTCTCGTAAGATAGAAGAAACGGAAGGCTATTTTTAGCTAAAATAACCCAACAGTACCCCTCCTTCAGGCGCTATTCCCATATCATATGATAGACTAACATAACTACTATGAGCATGTCTTCTATCCTACGCTAGATTAAATTAGATAAGGTATGGCCAAGCCTTCCTAACCACGGCAAAGGCGTTCCAAAGGGAGGAAGGATGAAGACATCATTTAGCATAAAGTTGATGGAACGCAGAATTTATGCACAAGGTGAGTTCCCTCACAAGATTCCCCGTGCATAGAAACAGCAAACTGGGAAATAAGATCATGAAACAAAATCAAAGCTGAAAAAGTATTAGAAGTTGAAATACAAAATAGCAGTGAATCAAAAATAGACGGTCGATAAAAATCTATTCTATCACAAAAAAATAGAAGGCCAACTTTTAACCTACTGATCGAGGTCTTGCATATTCTCTGTAACAGCGCTAGTTCCCATAGATACAATTTAGAAGTTTTTTTTTTTCTACTTGCAACATCATGTTTTCAACATTACACTACACTTAACATTATAGTTTTAGAAGAGATTCAACGAGCAGACCTCATTCACTTACGCGATATAAACTTAATTGAATAGAATTTATACATTTGAGTCTGTCTGCACAACGTATTTCAAGTCTACCAAATAGTCACTAAAAATAAAATTAAGTTCATTCTCCGCGGCGCATGCCAAATCTATTCAAATTTTTATAATTTCAAAAACGACAAACTTTGAGCGGTGTTACTCTTACCGATCTCTGTTGAAACAGCTGACTGATGGGTTAAAATGAGGCTGAAACCGTGAAGATTAGCCAAATGCGACTTCATGATGATCTTGGTCGCCAATCCAATTGATGGGCTCGTTCTCCCTGGAAGTAAAAGAAATTTATACCTCAATTAAGAACGATGCTTCTCTTACATGAGAAAAACAACGGTCAGAAAGTCCACTAATTCTATATCATGATGAAACGTCCTCGTGAGAAACTTGTGACCAGTCTGTCTGTGAGAAACCGCAGGCGAGAGCAGTCTTAACTGCAAAGTTGCCGACTCCTGATTATGTAGATTGTGTGTTAGTACGCAGGTGCATCCATTCCCTCCTTACATTCCCATATGCAAGTGGAAAACATTTTTTCTATTCGTCATGTTAAAGATGCTTGAAGCGCGCGTGCAGTGTATGCTGTGGGAAGAACATAGTTTGAGAGCAGCTGCAGCTGTTTAGATCGGAACATTATTCCCTTGTACGCATTAACTGATAATGCATCACGATACGAAAGCAATGGTATTTACTCGGAAAAAACTTCTTTGTGTCATCGCAGTGCTAATCAGTTCAGAGGCGAATAGGCTACATTGAGCACAAAATTGTCGGTTGCGGAGGGCTTCAAAATTGTCGGTTGCGGAGGGCTTCAAAATTGTCACCTTCCAACATGGAGAGAAGCACTGTACTAACAATGTACTTAATTATGAGTGCAACAAGCATGGCCTTAGCCGAAGCAGCAGTTCACTTTCAATCAGAAATTATCAAATCAACCCCGTTAAATTCGTTGAAAACTCAGGCTGCAAACAAAAAGTCAAACAGTCCTTGGATGAATCCTCGTTTGGAGAGTGAAGTTGGTGAATTTTATAACCCTCGTGACGATTCATCCTGGCCATGTCCACAGCCTGCTGACATCTCACCGTGTGAGTGCACGTCTAGTGAAGACTTCACATTCCGTGACATGGACTGCAGTGCTGTGACGTCTGACCAGGACCTCGTCTCTGCATTTAATGCACCTATGCCATTCACCGACTACAGGAAGCTCACCATTTTGGGTGTGAAGTCGGACTCTTTCACGACCTTAGACGAATTTACATTTGGAAGTGCAAGCTTTACCAACGTCGTCATCTCTGACACTTCACTCCGGTTCGTTGAAGATGGGACGTTTGCGGAATCGGCATTGTATTTAACTTCTTTAGATTTATCCAACAATGCAATATCTGAATTTCCCTTCGAAACCTTGGACACAATGATTCTGCTAACGGAATTGAACCTCGAAAGCAACAATTTAACAGCTGTGAATAATTTACGATCCGAGTCCTTGGGAACGATTACTCTCAACAGCAATCATGGACTCTACATCGGGCCCAATCTGATAACAAGTCTACCAAACCTCACAAGTCTTTACATCGAAGACTGCGATTTGCCAAGCTTTAGCTCTGGAACGCTCCTAGAGCTGCCAATTATTGAAGCATTCAGTCTCGCAAACAACAAGTTAACAATTCTGGCACAAGAGAGCATTTACGCACCATTGAGCCTGTGGAAATTGGTAGATTTGACCGGAAATCCGATCGACACTGTGGAAGAAAATTTCCTCTCAGGTGAGTAGCAAGCAGCTACAAAACGAGTCGAATGTAATGATGCATCCCAAGGCAGTCCAAAACAAGAAAACGCGTTTACTTTAGGCTGTCAAAGAAAGCAACGCACCAAACTTGAAGAGCTCATAATTTATTGGGCATTTTTTGTACAGAGATATGCATATCAAACTGAGCTTAAAGCCATTTTATTGCGATGAGTATTCATATTACCGCTGCCTCACATACGGGCCCTTTATTCTAACACCCACAATGGAGAGGGCAATGCATTGAAACCAAATAAGGACAATATTCAGTACCATAAGAAATCCCGGTTTCAAAATTTAATACAGAGTTTAAATGTAGATCTAACCGGTTACATTTTTTATCAGTGTGATTTGTAAAAATATAATGAGATATTGTAACGAATTTAGGAGAAACTAAAAAATTGCATGAGGTTTTCCATCTAGAGAATATTTTTAGAGTTTTTATCTGTATATCATAATTTTGACTTGCAAATCTAGTTTTAGAGAACCTAGCCGCATCAAAAATCATCAAGAGAGCGAAATTAAGCTATAGTTTAGAATGGACTATAAAACGGGGAATCTATGCACGAGTTGAGTTCTCTCATAGAATACTCTCCTCAAAGATGCATCAAGTTGTGAATGAAGGGAAAGGAAAGACCAGGAAGAAAATACCGAAGAAGGCATAAACACTGAAAAAAATAGAGCACGAAATGGAGAAGTAAAAAAAATTCAGATAAGATTAACAGATTGTAAGTTAGTTTAAGGCCTCCTAACTACAACAAAGGTGTTTCAAAGAGGAAAGGATGAAGGTACAATTTAGTACGGAGTTTAAAGAACCCGTAATCACTGCACTGGGTATGTCCCAACATAAGATACTCAGCGCATAGAAACAGTAAGTTGAGAATGAAGTTTATTAATCAAGACAAACGTTGGGGAAAGATGCCAGAGGTACTGAAAAACATAAAGACAGTGAACTAGAAAAGATGATCTTAACCCTTTCGGTACTGACGGCTACTCCAGTGCCAAGTTGGCTAGTGCTTCCAGTTTAGGGCATCTAACCTAGTTTTAAACTAATTTAACTAGTGAGGGAATATTTTGGAGTAATAACAAAATTAGGGAAATTACAAACATTCTTTAAACTAGTTTTTAAACAATTCCAGAAACCTGCACGCGTAAATTACCATAGGTTACCATAGGCCCCTGTAATTACCATAGGACCCTGTAGCACGCGTAAGTTCATGCTACAGGACCCGAGCAACATATTCAATACCCTTTCCATTTAATTTGAGCAAGTTTTTTCTGAACTTTGTTGATTTTTGGTAAATTCGGGCAAAAACGTATAAATAATTTCTTCGTAAATACGAAAACTTTATTATCAACATCAAAAATTTCTGTCGCCAAGCATCGAGCTTCAAAGATTCAAAAATTTTTAAAATTAAAATAATGAAGAAGGCACTTACTTAAGCTAAAAGCACCACACTAGGACAATTTCACTGACAATTCAGGGTAATGACAACTTTTTCCCCAGGAAGTTTTTACCCAAACAATTTGAATTATCGTACCGAAAGGGTTAACAAAATAAAAAAAGAAAAATATTCTATTTCAACAAGCAATAGGCCTATTAGCTTTCTTCCTGATTCTGTTGCAGTCGAATATACTCAACTCTCAGCTCGGTACCTCGAATTTTCATCATAGAAGTTTCAAGTCCCATATATATAACAGTTGTGTTCATTTGAGGACACCCAGACATGTAATGATGAACCTGCATAACCTCGTAAGGAAGATGAAAGAAAGCGGTAGTTAATGAAGGCTAATACGGAGTTAATCTCGTTGCTCACCTCGAAGAAAACTTCAGTACAATCACTTCTGTTCATTAGTTGTCAATTGAAGTATTTAGTTTCCGTACATGTATTCAAGTTCTGATATATAGTCAATTGAGAATACGCATTACTTCAACTTGGGAAAGCTGAATAAGTTTTTAAAGCTAAGCAGTTCTACACTAATAACATAAAACCCAAGTTTCTGAACTCCTGAAGCCGTAAGGCTTCATGAATATCAAACTTATTCATTCCGTAAGCCTGCGATAAACGAAGGTTTTGAATAATTCCCACTGACACTGAAGTTAAGTTCCAACTTTCTTGGAATTAATAATCATTACAATCTATGGAACGTTACAAAATTAATGGCAAATTTGAAATAAACTTTTCTCACTGCTCTTCGTTTCTCAAAAAAAACAATGGTAATTAAAAATAAGGATTTCATTCTTGCGATTGATGCATATTCTACGGATAGGTCAGAAGCTTCTAAAATATTTTTAACCTACAACGTTTTATCCTTTTATTTTTTCACAGAACTGCAGGACGATGGAAAAATTGAAATGTCGAATGCGAAGATCATTGAGCTTGACGAGACAGTCTGGAGGCCGTACTTCGAATCACTGGCTGACGAATCCATCAACTTGGAACGTTAGTATTTGAAAATTAAATTGCTCATTTCATTGAATTATTTTCGCCCATTATTAGTTTCTAAGTTACTTCTTGTTTTAAAGTAGTCTCAGACGCCAAGGAGCTGATGCTTGGTCATTTATTATCAGAAGTGAGAATTTAAGAACAGGCAGTGAATTTTCGATGCAAAGCTCACATGTCAGTGGTGCATTTCTGCTTACGAAGTACCTGTGAGATGTCGTACAGAGCACTTCGGCGCCTCAAGCGAGAAAAATGAGTTTCTCAATAACGAGTGTATTATAAGATTATCGAGTTTTGTTATACTGATTAATCTATAATTTAAAATTTATTGCCGATGGGTAACGTATAAAGCTGATTGCATTAGTATTAATCACTGGCATTACTTTTAGTACATTGTGCATCAGAGAAACGGGATAATGTTCTTACAAGTACTTTTTACAATTTGATAGTTTCTCACTCAACAAGCGAAGTCTACCTCACAGGACAGGGAGACAAACCAGACCTTGGGTTAATTACTATATGACAGCAAATGCTCACTCAAAAATCTGACACTTCAAAATATGAAAAATGTAACAAAAGTCCTTCAATGATATTTTCCACACATCCTATCCCACGTAGCTAAGTGGGATAAAATTAATTTGATTGCTAACATTCGGGAGAAAATTAAAGCAGAATCGCAGCTGGAATTGGCTACCAATGGCCGAAGTAACTGCTTCCATTCCTGACGAAGCACTGGTGCGGAACTAGAACTTGACCTAATGAGGGCAGACTTTAAATCTCTTTTCGTCCGTTGACAGCACAATTTTGAGTCTGACCATAGATTGAGTTTCCTAACGTGATTCCCTGTTTCAAAACTTCTTTGTGCTAAGGAATGTACGCAGACTGAATTAATGAGTGAAAACTGGACAGACTTAAAATTTGATGAGAATAAGAAGGTTTAACTGGAAAAACGTGTTTTCAAGCATTGCATACTGTATTAGGGTTAGCAAGGGCTTTCAGTTTGAATCGAACTATTGCCATTTGGTAAAAAGGTTTACTTCAAACTTTGTCTGACTCAACATGTTATGCAAACTGGTCAACAGAGTTATGTCAGCTGAGTTTAACCTAGAAAAAACATTGTGCATAAACATCGAAAATTAAGCTTATTCATTTCTTGGAAACAATGAATTTTGGTGTTAAATGCTACGGATAAAAAACAATTGACAAAATAAACTACAAGGGGTTCCAAACAAATTTACTTTCTCTTTGACAGACAGTATCCATGTATTTTGTTTCTATGAACTCACCGTAAAAGTTCGAACTAATTAGTTACCGCAACGCCTACAAAACCGTATGAACGAGTAAGACTGAATCCGCTCATATTGAGTGTTATAGTTATAAGTACAGTTAATCATTTAATAAAGGGTTACGATGGCGTACCCACGATCACAAAACAAAGCCAAAAATTGGCCATGGAAAATTCTAGAGGTACATGTTTTAATGTTCGCCTGAAAAGAACTTAATTACCTACAAGTTGCTATGAAAATTGACTGGCCTGGAACACTACATAAAATGTCATAATGACTGCCTAGTGGAAAGCAACTTTAAAGTACGAGAACAATGACCAATCATTTTCACCCAGATGAAAGCTTCATTTTGAAACTTAATTCCAGATTTCTTTGCTCCCCAGTTTAGCGCTAACATGCTTGTAAATGGATGGCCGTGAACATACAGTTAAAATTTACCTAATTTTCCACAACAGAGCACATTCGAGCACGATCCTTCTGTAGGTACCACTTACTTACTTGATGTTACTTGATGTGCATACGGCGCGTCACCTCTTCAAGGGTATTGGCGCCCCCACTCCGCCCAGCTTCTTTAGATTAGCTTCAGCATATCTGCCTCTTGCAGAAATGTTATCAGCAGCTTTGGGTCCTCAGGAGGGTACAACAGAGAATGGAGTTCAAATGGTAGGGACCTGCTAAGGCATGACATGCGTAGAGGTTGCCTATAAGGCTCAAGTTGTGGGCAGGAAATTAGTATATGTTCAAGGGTATAATTGCTGTGACATGCAGTGCACTTGCGTTGGGGGGACTTGGTGATGTAGTGACCGTGAGTGATGAGACAGGTTTTTAAACGGAGGCGAGTAATGATAACTTGATTTGGGCGATTAAGGTTTGCTGGGATGAATGGGCCTAAAAGTGGTTTAAAGTGGTTGATGAAATGTGAGCGAGAAGACCAGAAACTCTGCCACACTCCATGATAATACCTATTCAGGCTCCTTTTAAGTTCCACTCTGCTATGAGCAAGAAAGTTGCACGCTTGAAGCTCAGTAGATCCTCGTGCAAGCCTGTCAGCAGCCTCGTTTCCCCTTATGCCAACATGACTTGGCACCCACTCTAGTATGATTTTACCAGGTCTAATTGATGAAAGGATATTAAATACCCATACTATGAGGTAGTGGTGTGGGGATTTTTTTGAGTTAAGTGCAGAAATGCAGCCAAGGGAATCTGTGAAGATTACAAAGTTGCCTGGGATTGATGATATGAATTTACATGCTATAAAAATAGCATTCAGTTCAGCCGTAAATATTGATGAATGTGAGGAAAGCTTGGCTTTGATAGAAAAATCCTTTGAGTAAACTGCACAGGTTGTATTTCCGTTGCTAACAGAACCATCAGTGAAAACACTGATTCTGTTGGGGTACCCACCATTCTCAAGATCTCTGAAAGCCTGCTGCCAGTGAGAATCAGATAGAGAAGATTTGGAGAAGTGAGCTAGAGATGATAGTGCTGGAAAGTCAGGGGGGAAGTAGCGAACAGACATAGGTATAGTTGGGATATCTGAAAATTTCAAGTTCAATTCAGTAAACTCACACAACGCACGGCCTGCAAATGGAAGAGGAAAAGGGAGATGGTTATATAAAGTGAAAGGGTAGTAGTTCATAAGAAGGTCCCGGACAGGGTGGCGAGGTATTGTGAGCACTCGTGAACAATATGAGGCCAGCAGAAGCTTTCGACGTATAGAGAGAGGACACAGACCTGCTTCGGCCTCTAGCTTACAGGTTGGGGTGCAGCGCAGGGCTCCCAGCATGATGCGGGCAGCAGCATACTGGATGCGATCCAGACGGTCAAGATGAGAAGAAGCAGCAGCAGAGAACAGAAATGATGCGTAGTCTAATTTAGAGCGAATAAGTGAGAAGTAAAGAAGACGAAGAGTATAGAAGTCAGCCCCCCACCTCCTAGCAGCTATGACAGTCATTAAGCGTAGATCAGCTTGGCATCGAGTGACTAGGTTACCGATGTGAGGACCCCACGTTAAGTGCCTGTCAAATGTTAGTCCGAGGAAACGGGCAGTGTTGACAAACTTTAGTGGGGTGTTTTGAATTAACAGTGCAGGAACATTTCTTGGGTTGTGTCTAGTGAAGATAATTGAAGATGATTTGTTTGCAGAAATCTGCAGACCCCATTGATGTGACCAGTTTTCTATGTGTATGAGTGCATCTTGCATAATGTTTATGGCCTGTGTTAGATCAGAGTGCTGGATCCAGAGTGCTGCATCATCAGCATACAGTGAATGGTGCATGTTTGCAGGTAAGGAAGAGAGTAGATCATTTATTAGTATTGTGAAGAGAGTTGGGCTGATCACAGATCCCTGAGGAACCCCTGAGTGCAAAGGGAAAGACCTGGAGTAAGTGTTGCTCAGTCTGACCTTTATAGTACGGAGCCTCAAGTAGTCTGCCACAAAACAAGGCAAGTTGCCTGTCAGGCCCATCTCCGAAGTTTCAGCATTATCCCATGATGCCACACTGTGTCAAATGCCCTAGAGATGTCTAAAAATATAGCAATACAATATATGTTACTGATGAGTGTTTCCCGGATGGAGTTTTCTAGCCTACAGAGAGCGTCCATAGTGCAGTGACCATTTCTAAAACCACTCTGTGATGGATCAAAGTATGAGTTGCGTTCTAAGTGTGCCTGTAATCTATAATTGATCATTTTTTCTATTATCTTGCACAAGCAGTTGGTGAGGGTGTCGTGCCTCTTCCTCTGTCACGTTTCGATCATTATTCGGTGCCGACATTCTTTGTTGCGATGCATGATATTTTTTCGTGGTGATGTTATTAGTCGTGACATTAAGATTATTCGTCACATTTCTTATATTTTCTACTTGTTAATATCAAGGTAGCTGCCACCAACTCTGAATAAGTCTGAGTAAATATTTAATTCAATCTTCGGTAAGCGTTATGAGCGGCTTAAGGCCATAAATTAATCGTGCATTTTAGCCGTGTTTCCTGGCTTCAAACATTATTACTTTCCTTCTGAATCATCATGTCCTCTCTTCCTATTTATCTGAAGGTTATTAAAGACACAGGAACATCAAAGAAATTCGCTATTGGACAAAGGAAATTATTAAGACATTAATCATCGAAATTACGCAAACTAAATGAACGAAACCTAATATACTTAGAAGCGTGAGAGGGAACTGGGATTTGACATGAAATCAGAGGGAAACTTATCTTGAGATTTGGAGATCGGTCTCGCAGTCAGAGCGATGTATGGCAGGTACGCCGGAGCGGCAACCGCCATATTCGGTTGTGGGTGGAGAGACCAGGTTGATGGCTGGGGCTATGTCGACAGTTAGCAGTCTAGATTGACAATCTCTGATTTGCGTTATATTGGCACTGCAGTTGAGTATTCTTGAAGTAAATCACTTTCAAGCGAATGAGGGCACAGATGTTCTAGGATGACTTTAAGTAGTGACTTTAAAAGGCAAGCCTCGACCCATCTGGGCCAAGGAAGGTGAAATCTCGTATGTGACTGCTCTCTGTGGTGATCTCCCCTCGACTGACGCTCTCTCCCTCTGAGTCCCTCAGGCAACCCGCGTTCGGCATCGCTTTAAGATGCCAACTTTGTATAACGACCTAACAAGGTTACCAATATGAACGTGATATATCCCTACTATCGAATAGAAAACATACATCATTAACCTTACCCTTATTACTATATAAAAAATCCCCACAAACAATGTTATACATATTAATTAAAGCAAATGAAGACACCCGTTGAGGTTCTTGGCATCTTCGGCTGGCGTGTTCGTTCGCTACGTGTATCAGCGTCGTCCGATCGTTCCTCAAGAGTCGATTGTTCTAGAATTCAACGATGTTGTGATGCTTTCTCGCAGAAATCAGACTTATTATTTGGTCTTTTGAATCATTTATGAATAAGTCGTTGGCCGGACAATTATTCAGATTCTTAGCGATGTTCCGTACACAGTTATGCGGAGAAGCATAACATATTCCCCCTAGCCGATCAAATTACAAGCTCCCGCTTGTGCTCCAAAGGCTTATCTCCGATTGTGTTCACACGTGCAGCCGACGCCTTTAATGCGCGGATCGTGGAAGAGTCAACATGCTTACAACTGGAGTTTGCTCTTCTGGCGAGCGCTGATTCAGAGTCGTCAAATAAAGGTACCATTATAGTTGTCCTATGGGCAGAACCGCGTCCTATGGATGATACCGACTTCTCCCTCCGTTGTATGGATCACTGCAGTAATCCTTGAGAGTGAAAACCCTCGGAAGCGTAGCTAAAGCTTCCATAACACCCAAGTTGTATAGTCCTGGGCTGCATAACTCGCTCTACCACTTTGCAGAAGTCTTATAGATCTCCGAATAAATATTCCGTGTGTCATCAATCGAAGAGGACTACTATCTCGTGGAATTCGTCATCTTTTGATGGAGATTGTGTAGGAGTCGCTGCCTTTATGCTGAGATCGTTGAGTTGATACGTTGATTTTCATCCGGGCCTCCGTATTATTTCCATCGTCGTTGATTACATGTGAAGCCGTCGTCGCCGAATCCATCCGAAGTTCGAAGTCGTGATTGAAATCCCAATGTTGATCTGTCCTTTAAATTTTAAATGCCAGTCGTTTTCTATTCACCGTGCCGCAACAGAAGATTAGCCGCGGTCGTCGACTCAGCCCGCTGATAAGAAATTTTCTTCACGTGCTCGTTTTCTACGAGTCGGTGCGCGAGCTCAGGTGGTCGTCGTCTCGTGCCGTGCTTCAGGCGTCTGGTAGATGGTGGAGTAGGGAGCAGGGGTGCAGCGTGTGTTCGTGTGTGCGCGTCCAACCCGTGGTAGTGATACCGTTCGAGCAGGGCGACGGTGAGAGCGGTGGTGCAGCGCGTGTTCGTGGAGGTGCCGCTCTCACCAACCATGGTGAGTGGTGAGTGATTGTGCCGGCGCGTGCGTTCAATCGCGCTCACCCGACGCCATCCACCACTCCTGAAAGGTCAATCCCATTAAGTGTTTGTCCTCATATCCTTCTTTAATTTTTCCCAAGTCTCCCTCTACATCACATCAATTAAGCCTCCCCTCTCAAACTCCCAAGTATTTACAAAAGGACTTAAGCATCCTATGTTTGAATTTACGTTATCATTAGCAAATTACGAATCGAACATAAGGTTCAAAATTTTCTTTAAGTATAGATCGCAAAGTTTAAAATTAATTACATCCTACGAGTACACACACATTTATGAAATTATCGAATTATCTAACATGGCGACCACCATGGGCGCCGCCATCTTGGACCCGATGTCAACAAGATTGCGGTCGTCACCCTAATGGGTGGGTTAGAAGCTTTATTTATAATTTTCACTAGAAGAACTGTGCCTCCCCCTCACGACCCAACCTCTTTACGTTTGTAATAGCTTCCGTTATTAATTAAATTCCGTTTCACGCGCTCGCTTCCTTTGGCGCCAAGGCCAACTTCAAAGTTCAATTATTCGAAAATAACGCATCAGCGAGCAGAATTTCATTCATGTAAAACGTTCTTAAATGGGTTCCTTTAGTGATTCCTAAGATCGGAATTCTTATTTTCCGTGATTGCATTAAACTTCACATTGACCGGAACGGATTCTTCTTTGAAAGTTGCACTTTGTGATTAGTGCTGGTCATTATGACTTGACGGGTTGCTTCTGGTATATTTTCCAGACGTTCTGTGGAATCCAAGTTAATGCGTGCACTTCTGTTTTTGTCAGGATAGGTTGGTGTTGGAGGTAGGTTTTCAAGGCCAATGCTTCCTTTTTTGGCTGAGTAGGTCGGAGTTGCTGGTATATTTCCGGAGTTCAAGCTCAGGTAACACTCCACTCGCTTCTGAGTTATCATCTGATGGCAAGGTTTGGTCCATTGATGGAAGCTTCTTGAGTGGACCGGCACTAGTAGTCGGTGACATATTACGCCGTTTCACCCCGGTAGTTTTAGCTTCTGCTTGTTTTTTTGTTCTTATTTTATCCGGCGGTGGTTTGGGCGGAGGCTTGGCATTGCCGCCACTGCCTTGGCGTCGCATTTCGGAGAGAATCGAAACAACTTTTGCTTAAACACTCAAGTAAAGCAAGCACAGATATTCGTTAGCACAACAACCATTCACCAGCACAGTCGATGATCAATCCTGCACTCCTAGGTACCACCACCATGAAATGTTGCCTTTAAAGTACTGCACGGACGCGGCCCTTCTTGTTCCGCTTAGTCGGAACGCTTTCACCAATATTTTCATCGCTATTCATTTTGATTTACGAAATTTGCGCTCAGTGAGTTTATTTATCCATGATTTTTTTCTGTATATTCAATTCGACTGTTTTTGTAATGAAATGTTCTTAAATCGTACGTTAATTTAACTCGAATTTAGAATCGCATTTCTTCTTGCAGGCTCTCCTAATTGGCAGAGGTTTTTATAGGATGGAACATTATTTCTAATAGACAGTCCAGATTTCACCAAAAAACAGAGCTACACTTCTCCTAAGAACCAACTTGGTATGTTTAGACATAACGTATTTCAAGTTAAAATTCGCACTTATCAGATAATTAGAAAGCGAAAAATTCTGTGAACTCACATCACATCCTTCATTATGCCTTTAAACGTGAATTTTTCAACATCAAACGCTTGAAACAATTCTAAAAAGTAAGACAGGAAATAAAACAAGTTTAGCCAAACAATGTTCGTATATGTGTGTTCACGGAGTCAATCTTGGTACTACTATAGCATAATGTCTACCGCCATTTATCGCCTACCCTGGTATAGTTTGAGATGTACAAATTGTTCATCGCTAAATTAAGTGCATGGAAATAAGTTACTTCCATTAGTTACCTAACCTCACCTCACCCTGTAGTACCAGCTAGTTGTAGATCTCATGATACAGCATGGTAGACCTCACCCTATAGCAGCACCTCAATATTTTTCATAATTTTAATTTTCCCTTCAGATAATCCGCTGCGCTGTGGATGTGACATCGCTTGGCTCTTCAACGAAGCGACCAACTTTTACACGAAACTCACCTCCGGCACTACTTGTTATGACGGCACTCTGGTCCATAGTCTCCCGCCAGACGCCTTCAACTTCCACTGCACTTAAAAGAATTTGTTTCCAATTTTGCCAATAGTATCAGCCTTTCAGTGAAAATTGTGTGTAATGGTCCTCTCTTCAATACTTTATGTAACAATACCTTCATACTTTTTCGATATAAATGATACTTTAAAGCTGAAGTAGTTCTATTAGTAGCTCTAGTAGCACCTCTCGGTTTTATTAAAACTGAAAGTCCTCGTGTCCTTTGTTTTTTGTTTCGTTTCTTCAAATACAAATCTGAGTCACTAAAGCCATGCGTATCATTTATTTATTCAAACGTTGCTGTCAATCCTTGACTTCAGTTATGTGTGCTCTGGAGAATATATCTGGGCGGTGATATAGTAATTAGCGTTAACGTAAAAAAAGGAGGCAATATGGAGAGTTAATGTAATTTTTGACTGTTAGTAGGTATGTACTCTCAAATAAAAATGAAAAATTCTTGCACAGAAATGTTACACTTAGGGAATTGTTCTTTATCCGGAGTTTACAGAATATCTGTAGTATTCATTCATTTATCAAGTGTTACGTCGGATAGTAACAGTGAGGCACTAGTTTGGAATCGAATTTAAAGTCTTTAAGTGCTGGTCGAATGCACTGTGAAAACTTACAAGTGTGCTCAATTTTACCTTTTTATGACACAGTACAAATAGGTTACGTAAAAAATCGTTTATGCGCACTTATGTGTACAGTAGTGTATTAGCGTTTTAATACATTTAAACGGTCACTCCATAAGGTTCATTTAATTGTGTGGTATGTAAATCGCACCACGAAATTCAATATTTAGGAAAGGATTAACAACTCTGATTACTTGAACAGCTAATAGTGTGTGATGAGCAGGTCTGTGACAATGTCGTCACTACCTCTCAAACTTCCCCTATGTTAATCTTGAAGATACAGACCCACCTCGTACAATCGAGATTTAAAGGCACAACGTTTTACACACGTTTCTTCGGTGTACGTAAAAATGATGGATATTAATGGAATAGATCTTTGAAAACTTGATGATTTAGTTCAGTATTTACCTAACGCATTATTTATTCGTCTTTCTAGTAATCAACAACAATAAAATAAACAAATGAGTCAGGTTCATCTTATTTTTTAGTTTATATATTATCCAATACTGAGCAGAATGCATCGTTCAGAGCACGAGTTAAGCTATGTTTGAGACTTTGTTTCTCACTTTGAAGTAAATGCTATCAACTTTGAATGGGAAATCCCTTGAAAGCAAGCGTCCATTTGAAGAGGTGTAACTATTTTACAGAACAGTTTTTTTCATCCATTGGTTAGCATATTTGTGCATTAGAAGTTGAGTTTTTTCCAGCTCAGTTAAGGCGAAACTCAGAGTAGTGCGAGGTAAATTCTCAATACAAAGGAGCAAAATATCTGTCCTGGTTGGTCTAGCACTCTATACGCTCACGAAAGAATGCGCATCTCGATGAGCCAAAAAAGGGGAAATGTGAGCAAAATATTCAACGAAGAAGACATTCATGTTGCAGTTCGCTGGCCGAGTACGCCGGTCTCTACTACAAAAAAGACCGAGAAGTAATGAATGAGAGATAATGCGTACCTAAATGCAGACCTACACCTACATCGGATTAAGGCAACTACATAGTGTTGCTGATTTTGTGAAGCATGGCCAGTTTACCCAATAAATGCTAAGGAGACTCAGAAACCTCTTACCAGTAAAGCTCAAAGTGGTTGACAGGATGTCAACTTTCATGAAGAAAATGATATAACATTTGCTGACTTTTATTGATGTTCTGAGCAAACATTTCTTATCTCAAGACAGATCTTTGAACGACGGAAATTCAAGTTAGTAAATTTTTCCGAGCTGTTAAAAACTGAACTGATCGAATATTGGCGCGGTTCAAACTCGGTAAATTAACATCAAATAATTGTATAATGTAATGCCAGAGGGAAAAATAAACGACAAAACGAATGTTATAGTTATTTTAGTAACAATATTTCCCCAGAACTTAAATCCCTTAAAACATGTTATTTTGAAATAAAGCTAATTAATTTTGAAAACAACACTGCTTATTCAACCTCTCAATTTATTACACAAGATTTTTCCACGTTTAGCAAGCAATCAAAGTTCATTTAAGAGAACATAGGCCGTCAGGTCATGGTTCTCTCAATATCGTCTTCACAGCGCGCAACTTTTTTCCATACTTTCGGTTCAGGCATGACAGTTGAGTAATTAAAGTCTATCCAACGATGAACAAAATACACACCAATAAATTCAATAAGAAATTAATTACTTAGGGCTCTTTTTCTTTTTTCTTGGAATAAAACATTGAAGGAACCCAACCCGATAAGCGACCAAGAAGTAAAGTTTGAATTGCTGCTAAAGACCAAAGCGAGTAGGGAAATTATCTGATACCTAAAATCACATAGGGCTTAGATCGGGCTATTATAAAGAACAAGCATTGGTGCTCGTTCTAGAAGGTTGAAAATCTGAAAAGTTTAAAAAATATTTATTTCATTGGTTGCATAAAAATTCATATGAATTCCTTCAAAATAAAAACTGATATTACTTGTGAGTAAATTTTCACATATCGCGAGGAGCCCGTGCTGATTAAATGCCTTTCCATGGTTGATAAACAATTACATGATCGTCAAAAATGGACTGTAGACTTTGTCAACACATTAGTTATTTTTCAATTACTCATTAAATATGAGGGCATCGTCCATGCAGTGTATTAGGCAAGAGTATTTTGAATCAGCTAATTAACCACATCATTCTCAAACTCGATTTAAATGCAACAACAGCATGGGAGAGTAATTATACTTATCGAATTAATTCTATCTAATCCTGCACAAGATTTTCGTGCTGCTGCACATAATGAAAAATACAATTAAAGTTTACAGTTCAGTGACACTCAAAAACCCTCAACGTTACCACGAATAAAAGCATGTGACTTCATGAGACGACATTTTCTTTTTTCATCTCGGTTCACGCACAGTTCTGTACTATGAAATCCTTGTCTATCTCTGACACCTTGACACCAGCGTAGCATGTGCTGCCATCAGAAATCAGATTCCAATAGTTGTCGTTGTTGACGATCCATTTGAAGTCGCACCCGCACGTGAGAGGGTTGTCTGAAATACGCAATCGCATTAGTACAGGAAATTTCTTACGAAACTAAATGCTCCTTTCTTCCCCGTGAAAACTAATAGTAAAGAAGTGAGGGTATTAAATTTTAGAAATATTTATTACACACATTTCGAGTTTTGTCTCTTCTTAGAAAATGGGATTGGAAGGAGTGAAATCGAAAGTTCAATTTAGTTCTAAATCTTTGTTAGTATTTTCATCGTACCAGAATATAACTGAAATGAGGTATCAGGTCAACCGTTGTGGCTAAAATCAAACCATGTTTGATTTTTGTTAGGCTATGAAAGAAGGATATAATAGTTGCACCAATCCATGTTCATCCTGTAAAAAATTCTCAGTGCTTAGTCAAAATTTCTTTGAGCTCATGGTGCTGACCTTGATCCAGGATCATCCCGTAAGGGGTATACGACTACTGTGTCTATGGGAATTATCACTCTCAGGGGGAATATGTGAGGTCCTGAGCAGAAAGTTAGGTAGGCCTTCTTGTAGTTCAAATAGAAGGGGTCATTTATTTTGTTACGGACCATCTTTTTTTCGGTTCACTGCCGTCTCGTTTTTCAGCACCTACTTCTTTCTTTAACTTTTATCTTGTTTCATAAACTCCTTTTTCAACTTACTGTTTTTATGTACTTTGAGCGTAGGTTCCGCGTTCCCTCAAGTTCATACTAAACGGTGCTTCCTCCATCCTCTCTTTGGAACGCCTTCGTTGCGGTTAGGGAGACTTAAACTAGCATTTAATCTAATCTGATCCCGAATCACTCCTCGATTTTCTAATTTTTTGTTGTATTCAAACAAAATGTTGAACAGGCTTTGGCTCTCGTTTCAATTTTTCCTTACACTCTTCCCCTTGCCTCAAGCAGCAGCTTAGCCTCATGCAGACACAAACACCATTGAGCGAACCATTCCCTGAATGTTTTTCTGTTTTTTTTTTTCAGCCTAAGGATGATGTTACTAACATTTGAGTCTCGCTTTCTAAATCGACTAAATATGGTATAAAATGAATATGTTGCCAGTATTTAAGTAATATGACTGATACTTTCCTTTGATTTTACTACGCGAAGATCCAGTGTAATTTAGTATTGCTGAGTAGTTGGAAAATGAATAAAGGGAATTTATTTAGCTACTATGCCACATATTGACCTACATTAGTTGGCCTAAAACCCTTGCTGCTCAATGTTCAGTATCTATGAAAATGAAAATATTTGGTCAAATTTTAAAACCTTAAATAAATTTAAAAGCAACTTTGAAAATAACCATTTCCGTTGCAAATTACACGAGACCCTTACCGTCAAAATATATGGCACCAGCTGCCAAGATTTGCTCAAAAATTGGCTCCCAGACCTCTTGGTCGAGGAGGGTGATGTCGTTCCCGCTGAGATTGAGAACGCCATCAGGGCTGAGTCCTGCGGCAAGTTATGTCACTCTTATTCACTAACAATTAAACTCGTACGTCGTTGAAAGGACGGTAAACGTTTGTTTACGAGAGTGTATGTCAAGACTGCGCCAGATTTAGAAATAGCGCGGCATTTCTGACAAAAACTATTTCAAAATAAAATATTTTCAGTTGAAGCAAACGCAAGTAGTAACAGATTGAAACAAATGCACGAATTAAATATCATGTGAAACTCATTGGATCACTCCCGGAATTTCAAGATAAGTCTTCAAGATGAAAAAAAGTGAAAAATTGCAAATCCAAAACCATAAATAGTTTTACAGGTTCTATTAACTGTGACCGAACACTGAGTATGAAATAGAAGATTCTGAGACACTTATTATCCCTATGCACTCCTCACATACGAGTATGACTCGAGAATTCACGCCGAAAAAAAGTCTAGCAGAAAATGCAGGTACACCGAAACTGTCATGACAATCTGTAGATGTACGAACCCTTACCAGTTATAGCGCCTGCTCGGACGGTGCTTATCATGTTATTGGCCAAGTACAGAGTCTGCACCGAAGGGTTGGGGTTGTTGAAAGTGTTTGCATCCAGTTCGACGAGAAAGTTTTCCGACAGATAAATACCAGAAATGTATTCGAGAGTTTTGAACAAGTCCGGCACCAGGGCATTCAAGGTGATATTTCTCAAGTAAAGTTGCCTCAATTCAGGAACGTTAACAAATGTGTCGGTAGACTCTTGAATTTTGAGGTTTGCATTCGAGTTCGCTCTGAAATTCCGTAAGGAATTTGAGTATAATTCTGGTATCTCAACCAGGTTATTATCGTCTAAGTTTAAACTTACCAGAACTCCGTAGAGGTACAGAATTTGGAAAGGAAAACTCTGCAACTTGTTCTTGCTCAGATTGAGGGAAAATAAGGTTCCGTGCGAATAGTCGAACACATTATCATCAATTATGCTCAAGGTCGTTCCTGTAATTTCGACGGAACCGAAACTTTTAACACCGAAAACTCCCCCAGTTAAGTTTGTTATATCGTTAACCATATCCTCATTATTTATTGTGAAGTACATGACATCATCGAATGGGAAAATACTTGCGAAGGCACTTCTGATCTCATCTTCACTGTTTGCGTCCGAACAGTCGATGTTGACTTCGTAGTTTACATCGCTTGATTCGCAGGTGCACGGCACAATGAATTCTGGGACCGGACAAGGCCACACTGGTTCCGCAGCGCGGGGTCGGTTTGCAGCAACTCTTTCTACGTGTTCGACTGTCTTCGAAGTACTTTCCTTTATTTTTCCAGCATCATTTCCGAGTGCCAGCGGATTTTCGGGTAACAGCGCATTTGCATTCGGCACCACAACGCTGCTCAAAACTAAAATGCTCCAGCAAAATGCGAGATACATTGTCCTGTTCCTTCCACCCTGATGTTTCCACAATTACTTGGCTAATGATGGGTTATTTATTGGGTCGATTGGAGTCACTGCGCGTGCAGATAATACTCTGATAAGACAATTGGAAAAACATAATTCTGTCGTTATCATCGGGCTGCAGTGAGATGCTTTCCATCTGCTGCGTTTCTTCTTCTCTTATCTGAGCGGGCGATGTTACAACAATTATGGCGTGCATGAATCGCATGCTCACAAAAACATGCACGCATTTTTAATCTGAAATTCAAGTCTTGAAACTTGAATCAAAAATAAGAAAAAAGGTCCTAATTACACGATACTCTATCTCTGGACGAAGTAAAGTAGAGTATACATATTAGTTCAAGCCTCCCCAACTACTACAATGAAGGCCCCATTTAATATAGAACTAATGAAATGGGAAATCTATGCATGTGTTCTCGCACAAGATCCCTTGCGCGTAAAAGCATTGAGTTAAGAATGAAGTTGTGAAATGAATGGGAAGTTGAAGAAAAAAGTAGTAGATGCTGAAAAATTACACAGGAGTAAACCGGAAAAAATGTTAGTTATTAAATAAAAATCTATTCGATTTCAACAAAACCAAGGTCATATACAGATAATTTACAGCATTTCTCTATTAGTTATATGTAACTTTTCTTCGCTCATGAACTTTTTTAAGACTAAATTTAATTAACACTAAACTATGCGTAAAACGTCAGAACCTGATATTAAGTTTTGTTACAGATAATTTATCCAATTCAATAATTTAATAAGCAACAATTCATACAACGCAGCTCTATCGGTGGCATGTCCTTAGTTTTTTAATTGTAGTCTAAATATTTTATGAATACGACTACCTGAACGCAACACGCCAAACAACAGTTACCTCGGTCATCCTCTGGACGGCCTCGACAGATCAGATCGCCTAAAACTCCAATGTAGCAAACTACTCTTGTCTACTGAATTAATTGTTCTTTTTACAACTAAATCCTACGCAGCCTTCGTCCGGACTCCTCTGCAGCCAACTCAGGGGCGCTGGTGGTCTCCAGACCATGGTAGAGGAAACAAGGTTGGTTCAAACCAGTCTTTTTTCGTCGACTATGTGGTTTTATTGACGTTACAGCAACGAACCAATAGCAGCGCTCATATTGCATCTGGTAGCACTGCTACCCCCAAATCCATCTCCACTATTGGCCTAACGATGGCGTTTTAGTGACGTCATAAAGTTTATCTGTAATAAAGCCTTTATATTGGCTAGCCCAACAAGAAGAAGACTAACCACATCGTCACCTAGCTAGTCCGGCCTGTCAACCCGATGTTCCGTTCCCAAGACTTATTAAATTTATACCCTTAACTTGAATGTTTTGTGCATTTTGTTTGAAGTATCGTTCTGAAATTTCTCCCCAGAATAAATGGGCAATCTTTCAAATAATTTGATTTCCCTAATATTCTCTCCTCAGTAATTTTTCTACAGATCTACTTTGCCTTCAGCTCAAGACCACTGGGAATGCTAGATCCCGTAGACAAAATTCTTGCATCTCTTCGTGGAATCTTAACTGAGTAACCTATTTCATAATATACGGCTCAATTTATACCCCACTGTGGCACTCTGTCCTCACAGCATGGCCTGAAAAATTTTCAAATTGAAATAGCCAATCGCAACCCCACTTGCTGATAAGAAATGCTCACTCAACCGCACCAGCCTCACGCATTTCGTTTTTTAACAAACTGTACATAGGCAAACATAGTGCGTTGGTAGCAGAAAATCTGTTGGAGTCAAGCGATAGCATGCTTTGATTGAAGGATTGAGTTACGACGTGCCTCTGGAGGTTCCAGCTAAAATACTCTTTTGTTTACGGTTCAAGAAACAGCATATTTCCAAGTATTTTTAAAGCAATAAAATGATTTTATTAACGGTGCAAGAAATAATAAGCTTCAAAGTAGTTTTAAAGCAATAACATGATTTTATTTACGGTTCAAAAAATAATGTACTTCAGGGTAACATTAGAGGAATAACATGTTTTTTATGGTACAAGTAATAATGTACTTCAGAGGGGTATTAAATAAGTTTAGGGTTACGTTTCTACCTGGGTCGCCAGCAACTTGTAACTATGGACCCTTCTAGCTTTAGCTAGGTAATCACACATCGGCTAAGCGATCACATTATGAGGGGTATTAAAGCAATAAAAGACTTCTGTTTGTGGTTTAAGCCAAAGCAATAGCATTTTTCTACTTGAAGTTCAAACAAAAATATGTTTGTGTTTCGGGTTCAAGTAATGACATGCTTCTGTGCGTGGTTCAAAGGAGGTTCTTTGGAGGTTTCAAGCATTAGCTTGCCTATTTTAGTGTTGAAGCAAAAACATGTCTCTGCTTGGGGCTCGGAGCATAAAATGCTCTTGTGGAGCAGTTAAAAAATAACTTTTCTACCTTTCTTTGGGCTCCAACAAAGTTCTGTTTAGGGATCAACAAATAACCTGATTCAATTTAGGGGTTCATGCGCTTACACGTTTCTGCATGATTCAGACAATAACCAAGAAGCTTTGTTTGGTGATTGAGAAGTAACTTGCTTTAGTTTATGGTTCACAAACTTGTGGTTCATAAGATCAAACCATTTGACAACACTGATGTACTTCAATACTATGGAGGATTTTTGTGCTGAGATTAACACGTTAACTGCGGCAAGTAAAACTGAAGTTCAATATCAATTAATTTTACAGATTAATTTTGAAAACAATTTACTTTAAATAGACCGTGGCTTCACTTATCGGTTTTGATCAAGCATTTATTAAAATTTAGCTTGTAACTGCTGGTCGGTCAGCAGCAAGCATCATCATAAACATTACCTCAGAGACAACACAAGCGACCTCATTGAAGGTGAATTTGATGGCAAATTGTGAAATAATGAAATAACTGTAAATATTATAATAGTTTTCGAATATACATATTTCTACTGGACTCGTCAGTGTAGTATTTAAAGAGAGTTGTTCACGAATTACTTTCCTTTTCGAAAACTTAGAAACATACCTTATTAGGGTATGCTCTCATGTTCAACTTGACAGCGAAATTGAAGCGAGAAACGACACACATTTAGAATATTTTGTACTCAAATATTAATAAGCATCACTTACCTATTGTTAAAACTATTTGCAAATTCGCACAAGCATTTGTCTGTTTTGAAGTTATAAGTGCACCTAGAATCGTAAAGTATCCACTATGTCCTCCTCAGACCAAGCCTTCTTCATTGCTTCAAAATTTTTTCCTTCGAAAGACTCAAAGTCGAATTCGTCGTTGCTGTTCAGCGTATCCTCTTGGCTGATAGAAGCCTGCCGTTTCTTTATGAGTGTTATTACTATGACGATGACCAGAGTGATGATGATGCCGCCAGTGACCACAGACAGAGACACGATGAGAGCAGTTTTGTCGTCTGATGTTTCGGTCGTGCCTTCATCGCTCGCTGGAGGGCTGCACCCACCGCCGCTGCACGCCTGGAACGTAAATTTACTCATTAAGTGCGGCGGGTTAAATTGAAGTTCAATATTCAACTCATATTAGAGTTAATAGATTTAATTTTAGAAATCAATACTTAAAAAAATAACGAACGATACATAAATCGCCCTCTCATTTAGTTTTGGCCAGCAGCATTTTGAAAATCACCTCAGTGCCCAGTGATGGGTCACGTCGTACTTAACACGTCCGCTGCGTTTTCGCAGCTGTCAGCAGCTGGTTTAGTTAGGTTGCAAGTAGCAAAATAAGGAAATCAATTTTCCAGCTTGAACAAATTTTATTTCTTCATAATGCATGTGAAAAAAACAATTGCACGATAACATTTCACCTCGTTTGATACCATTTATTTTTTTTTAATTTCGCGAAACAGATAAAATGTCGTTCATTTATACCGGGACGTGAATGGGCAATTTACCTATTGGTACACATGTGGCCCAATACGCGGGGAAAGTGTTAAAGTATTACACAAAATATCATCGGTTGAAACTCTAAGCTACACAGTCAGTCTGAAGACTAGGTTGAACGTTTTCTCCAAGCTGGTTCGCCTGCAGCTGTTGATATTCAAAGAAATCTTTCGTATGGTGTTTTAACACGTTTAATCTGTGCAAAAGTATCATAAATAAGGAATAGCAATGAGGAATGAAAATTTTTTTGAACAAAATGTTAGCCTTCACGTGAAAGAACAATAATAATTATTTTCAAGCCAAGAAATTGAAAATAAGTCAGCAGATGAAATAGTGTCAACTAATGATTAATGTGTACACATTTTCACGACTTATTCTGCACAGCCCTATTTGTTAAATAGTCTCCTCATAATTTTAATTCCAGGGTGAAGTGCCTGAGCGACATTTCCTAAAAGCTGTTTATTTGTGAAAATTTGAGCGTTGAGTAACTGTTAAAAAAAATCCTAGTCAGGCTTTGCTCTGAGTGAGAAGCAAACATTTCCATAAAAATTTTTACATACCAATTCAGATTCTGCACTTAGACAGTGATTAACGGACTCGTTGATTTATTGAACTTTGGATGACGAAAGGTCACTCAATGATCATAAGATAAAAGTTAATTTAGTGACGTTCATGAGCTCTCGAGGGTAGCGTCTCTGTCACGAGCATTTCAGCAAGACTCACAGCACTCGATGCACTCTGCTCGACCTTGCTTATCTTTTGAAATTCTCTACGCAATTAGGATATCGTTTTGTTTGCTGTGAAAAATGCTAAGCCGTGATCAGGAAGTACGTTTTACAGACATTCTACCTTCAAAAACCTAAATGAGCAAACCAAATGTTCGGCCTAAAAAACCGAAAGAGATGTTGATTAGAACGTTTTTCTCATATATCAATGAGATTCTAGCAACGAGAGGACTCATTCATACTTGTACGCCGAGAAGAATAGGCCTGGATTTTTTTTGTGACAAGCAAGTCTCAACTAAGTAATGTCCACTCATTGATCGATACTTCCGACAGATGGGACTACGTGTTTTTGATATACGCTAACCGTCATTACACCTTATCTTAAAAACGACAGATGAAATAATTGAAAAAACTCGTCATTAGCGCGTATGAAAGTCTCATTACAAGCATCAAAAGTCACTTCATGATAAATAAAAGTTAAGGGTGTGCTATCAACGAAGTCCACGGAATGTGTAACTTACCACCACAGAAACGTTGTACGTCACATCGATCTCCAAATTGGTCAAAACGACCTCTGTGTGAGTGGTATTCTCCAGGTCACCAGCACACGCGAGAATGTAGCCAAGTTGTCTGCCGTTCCAGCTCTCGGGCTCTTGCCATTTCAGAGTCATGCTGTCTGTTGACACGTCCGTGATGGATAGGAACTGCGGTTCTGTTGGAGCTGAGGGACGGCGAACGTGAGTTTCGGACCAAAGGCATGGATTTAAGATTGCCAATTTTACACGAGGATCTTTCCATATTTGATCTGTACTTTTAATGAAATAAATTTCCTGCCACAATGCCTACTTCCAAGGACAGATTCCATGTTTTTAATTGTATTCATAGATAAAACTATCATCATAAAACACGTAATGGCTTAATTACAATGGAGGAATACTACCACAACCGAAAACCCTCATTTCTTAATGAATTGAGTTTTTATAAAACAACAAAATCAGATACAAATCTTTGACTAAAAAATGCTCCGTCATTATTTTGAAACGATTCATAGTAATTTGTGCTCAACACAAAGTGTGGGAGAATTTTAATTTCATGAAGAGAATCCGAGGTTTTACAACTGAAACCATCGTCCCATGATTTTACGATGTATTTTAATTTCTCTTTATTGGCTACATTGTACGAAAGTCGTTTTGGAAACAGTATTTTACTCCTTCGCATTTTTTACGAGTGAATTTACATTTTCAAAAGAACTATCAAAACTGTTTCAATTCATTTGTATTTCTAACGTTGAAACAATTTTTCAATTTATATTCGCTCCAAATAGCTTATTTATAATAAGAGTTTAAGTTATTCATTTTGCTCTTTAATAATTTCAATTTATCTAGGGTACTGACGAGGTACGCAGTTTTAGTCACTTTTAGAGCTTGAGCTTCTCATGAAAAATCCGTATTCAAACTACCAAGGGAATTATGCAAAAAAGTGAAACTTTTAAAAATTTTAAAGAAAAATATTTTTTTCATAGTATAAGATTACGATTCAGTCACGTTCAAAATACGTGAATGTAGAAGATAATACGCAAATTGATTTTTTCGGTCTGGGAAACACACAGACTACTACAATTTAATTAATCATAGAAAACAACTAGAATGGAGCTTTCTCAATTATGATTTCATCTTCATTTTCACGACCTAGCATGGTGGACCTTCTTTAATCTTAAAATATAATACCAATGTTGACACCCTTCAAAAAACCCTAAAAATATCATTGTGGTAAAAAACGATCAATATTGTATTGATAGCAGGCTGATTGCCCAAGCACACCACACTTCTGCGCGCAATATTTTGCTATGATATGGATAAAATAATTCCCGTATAACAACAGGCCCAGTGCTGATGCACACATCGCTCCTCCTATTTTTTTGAAAAATCTCACCTGCTTCGTCCGTAGTGCACTCACAACACACGTCTGCGTCAGCCCCAGAGTTGCCTTCCAAGCAAATTTCGTACTTTGTGTACGGGTGTAGACCCGTTAGCCTAAACGCGTCTGCCGAACCTGAAAAATTGTTGAGAAGTAATGACACTTTGATAAGATTAATTGATTAAATGTTGTTTTAAGCCTCCCTTGAAAGAAAGGAGAAGAGCATTCTTCAGTATGGAATGAAAGGAACGAGGAATCAATGCACATCCATGGTGTGTGCTCACTCCTTGAGCATGGGAACAGCTATTTGGAAAAAAATTTATGAAACCTGAAAAAGTTGAAGATGGTGGTAATACTGAATGAAAAATAGCACTGCAATAAATCAAAAAAATGGCCGTAAGAAAACGAAAATATTTGTGTTGTTTGAACGGAAGGAAGGCAACGGAAAGAATTCAGGAAAATTCCTGATCTTCAGCAACTAATCTCACTTTTTGCCAACGATTTTAATAATTGAGAAAACTTCCGTCCGCTTTGTAAAAATTTGATGAGAAGGAAGCTACCAAACGAGAATGAGAGCAAGTACATTTTTCAAAGGGCCCTAGCAAGGACATCTAGGTTTCATTTCGACATCGTATTTACTTAAACTAAATTCAATGCTGATTGGTTAACATAATTGCATAAATGAATGATTCAACCAAATACATAATTCCACAGATCTATCGTTCAGCAAAATACGACGCAAAACCTGTAGTGATGAAGAACAAAAACCGAAGTTAACCCACGGTTCTTGCCTCTGTATGTATATTCACAACTAAGTCTTTTAAATGTATGTCAGAAGTTAAAAACTTTTTCATTCCTCGTAGCGAAAGTGTCAATTTTAAAAGACACATCAAATGGAAGATTAGAAATTATAGTCCAGCCAGCTGATCCACAGCCTTTTCTTTACTCCAGCGATACAGAGATTCAATATATTATTGCACTGACCTTTAACAATGCCTGAGTTAAAATTAACAAGAGAAGAATTTCCGAATTGCACAGTATAAAAATTCTTGTTATTAACTACAAAACCTTTTTGCTGTAGAGTACTACAATGGTGAGAGACAAGGATGAGGAAAGTGTGGTCGACTAGAATGCTCAGCAAACTTGACGTACGATGCTCGGCTGATGGAACCCACATACTGAACGGTAAATGTACTCCACTGACTACATCAATAAAGAATCCCACTTCATGCAATAGCCCTATTTTTTAACTGAAACGCTCGTAAAGTTCATTAATACGATAACGAAAAAACTTTTGAGAAAAAATAAGAAAAATTTGGAAGGCATGTCGTACTAATTTTTCATGTTGTTTAAATAAATACTTGCTTTCAATGGCATGTGATCGAAATTATCTGCATTGCTACGTTTATTAGTTGACAAGAAAATTATTTTATTCATGGGGCGTATGACTCTTCCTCTGCCTCATTTTTGTTCACAATTGAGCTTGTTTAGCAATTCGTAAACTACAATTCTTTCAACAACCGGAAAATTCCCTTACTTCCTAAGTTGATAAAAAATGTAAGTTTCTTTGTTTCAAAAATGGCATCAAAAAATGATGCCACATGACACCCACAGCTAACGCAGAGAGGCATCAAATTTTGTACACCTTTTTTGGTCCCATAAATCATTGTTGTCGAATTAAATACCAAACGTTTTTTCCACATGGAAAACTTTCCCAAAAAAAGGGATAATCATAGTACATACCGTATTCGAACAAAAAAACTCTGCATTGACAAGTGATGAATCGTTGAAAACCACATAATTTTCCTATGAGGACTCTCGATGTCAAGCGAACGAATACTCAGCAGCTGAGTTTCTTTTAATTAGTTGAATAATAAAAGTCCTAAATACGATGCAAAATAGTCTCAAAAGTTTGGGTAATTTTAGTATAAATCAAATTCCAACGAAGAATCATTCACCATTGACAAGCGATGAATCGTTGAAAACCACATCGATCTCCCACAGGGACTCTCCTTGCCAAGTGAACGGATACCCAGCAGCGTAGCAGTCACCAGACGCCGTCCAAAACACCAACACTTCTGAAGACGACTCCGCCTCGCAACTCATGTCAGACACACCTAAAATATGTGGCGATGTTATCCTCAGAAATGGGATCCACAGGAATTTTGATACCTGAAAAGATATTCCATAGTAACACCTCTGACAAGGGGGTGATGAATAGCGACGACAGTATTTAGTTTTGAATTTGATTAAGTGGTAAAGAGCTTAAATTTCAGCGTGTTTTCAATCCCTCGTTTGAAAATTTCGAGAACGATGAGAAAAGAAGCCTCCAGTTCATATTTTGAGCAAAATAAAAGTAATGAATGAATAAATAAAATATTTTGTGGGAAATTTGGATGCGGGTGTTGCATTGACAGTTTGAAACGACACTCTAAATATTCTAGAACTACAGTTCACGAATTTACTATGAATGAGTCAAAAAGTATTTGCTGAATTTCAAAGAATTTTGAATTTATTTTGATGTACGATTTTCACTATTTTTGACAAATTTCCTGATTGTATCGAACATAAGCTAATGAATATCCCGAACGAGCAAATTTAATTTACGAGTTCTCAAAATATGATCATAGACTCTGAACTTTAATCCCCCCCTCCTTGCCGTCTGTGAACCAGAAGCACAACCCGTGAACTCTGCTTTTATTAGCAAAGTATTTTGCTGGCTCATTCAGGCTTCAATCACGCTCTCCAATTTGAATTCTACTCCTAAATGATTTGAGCAAAGTTATTTTTAGGAAATCATCGATGCGAATCATCGCTTCTTCTCCCTCACCTTCAAACGCTGTTCCGACATCCTCCGCATCGACCTCGCCGCTTCCATAGCCGTTTATCGGCGCTACTTCCACTGTATAGGTTGTGCACGCTTCTATATTTTCGGTGATATTCTCCTCATGAGTTTCCCCGTTTACTAGAACCGAAAAAGAAGTGCTAGTATCCTCGGCAATGTATGTTATGTTATAATTTGTGATTATTCCCTTGGCCTCTACTGGGGGAGACCAGGTTACGTAAATCGAAGCGGAGGTTGCATCTGTCCCGGTGATGATCGGGGCATCGCTTTCTGACGAGGAACAAATGCAAATTATAGAATGAAGATTATTCAGCGAAATATTTTGGGAGAAAATGGGGACCCTCACGCAAGCAATATAATATAGTAAAATTATATTGTATGAGCCACCGTGCGTTGTCCAAATTGAAAGGAAGCAAATTGAGGTTACATTATAAACGTATGCAAACTTCTCATTATACCTAGCTAGGACAGGTATTTTTTAATTCTGAACTGTTTTTCTTCAAGTAAGTGTCATTGTACACAATACATGGTTTACAATACAGATCATACGAGAAGATACAAAAAATTGTCTTCATTACTAGAGCATGTCATCCGACATGCTATGATGATCATAAGACATAGTTAATAAGAATCGCTAATCTTATTAAAATCCGATCGCTAAGAGTACATTTCACCTGAATTAATATTAACATTTCATCTGAATTAATTGATGAAGCCCCTTGTGTTACTAGTCAATGCAACCCACGCAAAAACAAAACATTAAATATGCCTCTTATTTGCAGACGAAAGTGAAGCAAAGTAAGATCTACGAAAGTATTTTCTTTTTTAAGCTGCAACTTACGTGATAAGTCGGCACTTCCTTCGAATCATGCAAAAACAAATGCAAGAAACGTACACCGTAAACAGATGCAGAAAGACAATTCATCTCTAGATCTCACGGATATTTAAAAACATCCAAGTTTTATGGTAGCGCACAATTAAAAAGTGTGCTCACAAAAAATAAAACTACTGTTTTTCAGGTACAAGAACAGTTACTATTCAAACACTTAATTATCGAACTGCCTGACAGAGTAGTGCAGTGGCAGCACACATCTTGGCGTAGTTACTACCAAAATATTGATTCATCTTACCGCTTTCCTGAGCAGACAGTTGCAACACACATCTTGGCGTAGTTACTACCAAAATATTGATTCATCTTACTGCTTTCCAGAGCAGTACAGTTGCAACACACATCTTGGCGTAGTTACTACCAAAATATTTATTCATCTTACTGCTTTCCAGAGCAGTACAGTTGCAACAAACATCTTGGCGTAGTTACTTCCAAAATATTGATTAATCTTACTGCTTTCCAGAGCAGACAGTTGCAACACACATCTTGGCGTAGTTTCTACCAAAATATTGATTAATCTTACTGCTTTCCAGAGCAGACAGTTGCAACACACATCTTGGCGTAGTTACTACCAAAATATTTATTCATCTTACTGCTTTCCAGAGCAGAACAGTTGCAACAAACATCTTGGCGTAGTTACTTCCAAAATATTGATTAATCTTACTGCTTTCCAGAGCAGACAGTTGCAACACACATCTTGGCGTAGTTACTACCAAAATATTGATTAATCTTACTGCTTTCCAGAGCAGACAGTTGCAACACACATCTTGGCGTAGTTACTACCGAAGTATCTATTCATCTTACTGCCTTCCAGAGTAGTGCAGTTGCAGCACACATCTTCTTGAGCCAAGTCGCTGTGCAGGCATATGGTGTACAGTGTGTACGGGTGCAGATCGTCTAGATGATATCCAGAAAGCGATCCTGGAAAAATTCAAGATAAATGATCCCGAAAAATAAAGAGATGCATATTGTTTCTCATAATCATGCGCATGCAGGCACTGATCAATCGTGGGAGACGAAACGGCATTAAAACTGGGTTCTGAATAAACGTACCAAATGGGAAAACTATTCATGAACCATTCATATGTTGCTTCTTACAAATGAGCGAGGAATGAACAAACGCAAGAAGCGCGTGAAAATTTTTTGTAAAAATACCCTTATATGAGAATTATTTTACCCTAAATATGAGAATTATTTAAGAGAACGAGTTCAGAGTTCAAAATATACGTCTAAAAATTGTTATAATTCAGCAAAAGCAAACGTGTAACCTGATTGCGCACTGAAAAGACACGATAGCTTTTCCCTGAGCTTATATTCTGGCTGAGGTATTTTTCATCTTCTGTAGCTAGTTATGAGACTAAAATTTACCATAGTAATGTCGGAAAATAGTCGAATTTTTCTCAAAGAACGAAATTTTCAACAGGTTCAGAGAAAACTTCATGGGTGGAAATGGTCAGCTCCTGCAGCTGCTGATACCTGAAAATGACCAACATCTGCTCCTCTAGAACGCGCATTTTTGTTGCGTTTAAAATGAACTCAATTTTGCCCTGGAAACGCAAAACAAAAAAAAAATTGCCCAGGAAACGCCAAAATAAGAATATTTTGCCTTAGAAATCAAAACAATACGAGGATTTTGGTTAAATAGTGACAACAGAAAAGTTTCATCTTGACTTACGCTCGACCTGTCATTACCGATGGACGTTTGAAGCCTTGTAGAATCAATTGCAAGAATGTATTAAATAATTTTACCTGATTAGAAATTGTTCGTCAGGAGCATCATTTTTCAGTGTCGTGATAACAACCCGAGAGAGATGCACCGCTCAATTCAACATGTGAAGAGCACAAGCTCATCATGCAGCAACTCACGTTCTCGTACTCACGGGAAAGATTTCACATTTTGCTTTGAAATTTCTTAAGAAGGTGTCGAGTCTTCCATCTGCAGTAATTTTTTTCATAATTTACGTCTTGATATTTCCAGCTGATTTAAGTTTCGTTTATTTCATGCCATTCAATCCATTGCATCAATTTATCAGGTTCTTTACATACCTTTAGAATGATTAAATCATTTTTTACCATAATTGACGTTTTTCTTACACTCTAAGACCATATCGCATTATGATTTTTTATTAGCTTTGATCTCGTACGTTTCAATCCCTTTGTTTCATAAGTCTCAGTTATGAAGAACAAAATTTTAGTGGGCAAATGTAGAACATAAGGAATATAAACATGAAAACAAATTTGTAATGGGAGTTGTAGAACGATTACTCTTTCACGTCAAAATAGCTCGTACAAACTAATTTCCTCTAAAAAAAAAGATTATCAATGCTTACGAAGCGAATCAAACTCATATAAACTAATTTCCTAAAAAAACAGAATGTATCATCAATGCTTACAAAGCAAATCAAACTCATATAAACTAATTTCCTCATGAAGAGGAAATATTATCAACGCTTGCAAAGCAAATCAAACTCATTGAAAGTAATTTCCTCAAAAAGAGGAAGCATCATCAATGGTTACAAAGCAAATTAAACTCATATAAACTAATTTCCTCAAGAAGAGGAAATATTATCAACGCTTACAAAGCGAATCAAACTCATTGAAACTAATTTCATCAAAAAGAGGGAGTATTATCAACGCTTACGAGCGTTGATCATCAACGAGAGGGAGTATCATCAACGAGCTGAAATACCACACACCATTTACGGACTCCGAGCCATTAAAGGAGGCGTCAGGTTCCCACAGCGATGTGCCGTGCCACAGCAGGACGTAGCCGCTGCTGGCGCACTTGCCCGACGCACCCCATTCTACCTGAATTTCTGACTCGGACTCCGCAGTACAGGAAGTGCTCGTTGGACCTGAAATAAAAGAGCATTGAGACATGATTAAATTTTGCTCAGTGAGGTTGCATAAATTTTAGGTTAGGCTCTTTTGTCTATAAATAAGCTGCTTTTCATAGGCCTCCCTTCGTAAACGGGTCCGTACACGTGGGTTCTTTGTTAGTACATAGGCTTCCTTTCTGCCAGTACTGGTTCACGTTAAGCATGTGAAGACTGATGCTATAGCTGCAATCTAATATTGGTCAGCATCGTGAAGTACAGTACTTTAGAAACTTCCAAATTCTTGACCCAAACAAATAAATTCAGCCACTTAGGCTGCTGATACTGTAATTTCTGGAAGGTGCTAATTCTTCTAGTGACTTCGTGTACAGACGAAACAAACACTGTCAGCACACATGACCAAATTAAAATTGAAGATTACTGCAATATAAATGAAAGAACAGAGAAAGTAACTTTAGTATGACCAAAATTTGTTTGAAAAAATGTAAATATAGACGTGGAACGTATCTTCGGTTATTTCAAAATTCTGAAAATAATTGGAAACGGATAAATTTTTATCAAAAACAATTTGAAAGAAAAAGTTTGTTGCAGCACAAAATTTGAGCGCTAAAACCAAAGTGATTGAAGTGTTTTTTCGCAAACATTTCAACAGAAGATATTATGCTCAATCTAAAATATACTTTGTTAGTCCTCTTATTTGCAATTAGAATTTGAAAAAATTAAATCGCATTAAAATTACAGCATATCCCAAAAGGACACTAAGTCCGCATGACGCGCCGAAAAACGTATTTATCCAACATCCCCATTTTAATGGGAGTGTTAAGAGGTAGTTATTACTCTCATGGAAACCTGAATACTGTGCTTCGATTCAGCGAGTGAATCTCAGCCAAATTTACAAAGTTCCTGCATCATTGAAGTCGACACATTTTGAAAGATGACATGGATCTTTTAATATTATTACCAGAATATCCAGTTGCAATCTCTTCTGTGGCTGGATCTCCACTGCCGGCGAGGTTGACGGCAGAAACTTCCACTTCGTACTGGGAACAAGGTTCTATGCCTTCAGTGATGTTTGTGCATGTTCCCTCAACGGCTGAGAACTGCCACGCACAAGCAGCGCAGTTTTGCTCGACGTAGCTAACATTGTAGGTCGTGACAACCCCGTTTGCTTCGGTGGGTTCGAACCATTCTACGTAAATCGAGGATAGAGTTGAAGACGAATTTTTGATCTCCGGTGCGTTGCTTTCTGAAAATACGTACTTAGTAGTAACATTTATTATTTTTGAATAAATCCCGAACAAAGCTACAACGAATTAACGCCGTATTTCAATGAGTTGGGTAGCGTATTCTTACTTTTAAAAACCGAACTCAAAATTGACAACCAACAAAACAAGATGTGAAAAAGAAATACCACTTAAAATCGTAAAAAAGCTTCGGAAACTATGAATCACACACACCGCGGGAAACGAAGCCATTTAAAGTCATCTATTACACATACCGTTGAAAACAAAGCCATCTAAGGTAAGCAATTAACATATTATATCTAATCAACTGACTAGCTTCAGCAGTAGCGAGGCTACACAGTGCTGAGAGGCCGCTTTCTGTTGTTACTTCAAAGTCGTATTGGGTGCTTGGGATTGTATCTTCCATTGGGACGATGAAGAAGTTTTCCTGGTACACTGGTTTTGCTTCGGAGCTTTTGCTCTCGTTCCTCCAATTTACTGTATAGTTGTACTGCACGAAGTACTGCGTTTCTGTGCAGTTAACGTAAATTGTATTCCAGGAGATCGAGATGTTAAATTCCTCTGAAGTGCAGACGAGATCCAACTGATGGTTTTCTGAAAACATGAGAGTTAGTAGATTATGGATTATATCACCAGTTATTGTAAGCCTTCCTAACGACATTGAATGTATTTGTAATATAGTGCAGAGGAAGGCTCCATTTAATGTGGTACAGAGAGAACGGGGAATCTATGCACAAGTCTATTCCAATCCAAGATATTTTACGTTAAAGAAGAGCATAAGTGAAATAAGTCTGCAAAATATGAGAAAAGTTGAAAAGAAAGTAGTAATAGGTTCTAAAAATATTCAGCAGGTACCGAGAAACGATGGTTTGAAACAAGACTACAAAACATTACATTCCTATAAAAAAATTTGCCTAACTGTTAGCTCGGGACCTCACATTTTCGCCAGTGAGATATAATTCTCATTTAGACAGCAGTTGCTTTCTCCCTAAAAAGGGAAAACTTGCCAAATTTCGAACATTTTTACGACATCAAAGTTGCACAAGAACCATCACAGCAAGGAGGCATAGGCTGTTTGATATCTCGAGGTATTTCGTAGAAATAACTTTACATAATTGATAAATAAATTGTTAGCAAAGCTCATGCGCGTGCGGTAGGCATGTTGAGTTTAAGCTCCTTCTAGTCAAGGCATGTTGAGATCTATGCGTGATCTAGGTGTTTCACTTGCTGTCTATACACGGAAGAGTATGTACTCAAGGGGCTAATAATTCGGCAAGGTTTTAATATTTTCTGACAGATATTCATTAACTATTTTATACAGCGCAATTTCCCTAAATTGATTTCATGTATACGATATGTTTTAATATATCCGTTGAATGTGTTTATTTCGTTTATTCAAAGAATAATAGATGAAAATGGTGAAATTGAAGTCCAATCAACATTTTTTTAGAGCTAAATCCTAAGTGTTTGTATTATATTGTTACAGAAACCGTTTGGGTAAGCCTGCGTGGTTTTCAATACCCTGTACGCACCCAAAGAACCACGAAGTTCTTTACATAAATTTTAAAAACTTACTCTTTTGTTTCCAAATTTAATGTTTCTCTTTAGTGAGAGAGTATGAAAATCCCTCTCTGAACACAGAAAAAAAACACATGTGTTAAAATTATGCTTATGAGTTTGAGAGTTAATTTACCAAGACTAGAATTTATGCATAAGATTTAGCCTAGAAAGTCAGAACAGTATCGGATGAAAACCTTTCGAGCGTTCGTTTCAGTCGATCATAAAACGGCGAAACTTCGATGCTGAGTTTTAACTTTTTTCAACTTAAATTTCTGAAGTTTTCTACAAAGAATAAAACGAAATTAGCATCAAATTTTTTCACTGAGTTACTAAACGAAGCTAGGCAACTGTTTCTTTCAGATCCTACCTTTTTGGTTTTCTAACAGCCGTCGTCGTAGAAAATGGTAGATCTCACAAACTCACTTCCCAAATGCAATGTGTTCCTCATTGCACAATTGTTCGCACATTCACATCCACATGATGGAAATTAACGTCAATGCGTGCTTGCATAAAATGAATGAACGCGCATGTGAACACAAATGTTAGACCAACTGAATGTTAAAAATTAAGTACATAAAATTTTGGTGAAACATTTCACCCGACGTCCATTGATTTGGTTTATTTTATCAACGTTGTTAATAATAATACAGGTGAAAATTATTCATAAATACCGAATACTTTAATTTAAAGTGTACGAATATGAGCAAAATGACCGAAGAATTCAACGATCTCAGCACATCCCTGGATTTGGTGAGATAAGACAAGGATTGTGTTATATCACGTCTGCCTCTTTGAGTCGGTAATTTGTCAGCCTACAATTTTTCGTCGACCTAAATGATGTTCGGAAACACTTCTTGATAAATTTTTCAACATCAATCAAAACATTCTTAAAATACCATTTCATTTAGGTAGAGATTTAACATAGAAAAATGTCTAATTAACATTTTAGTGGTTAGTTAGTGGTTAGTAATAAAAGCGTTGTTATTGATTAGCTACATAGATCACAAAGCTAAGACAAAGCAGAATATTACCAAATTGATGAAGGCAATAAAATCTACAGCTTAACAAACTCATAGTTTGTTTTTAAACACTTCCTCAATACAACTGTAGTGCCTTTTCACACTGGCTTGATTTTCAACTTCTTATTCAAACAGTCAGAGAAAATTTCCGATTAACTTCAAGAAACTAATGCAGATGTCAACCAAAAATGTCAGTAAAAAAACAATAGGAATATTGACAAAAAAATTCATTGTCATCTAAAGATGCAAAAGGCTATGCGACTCCCAAACATATTCCAGGAAAAAGCTACTAGCGAAGATCATTGTTGTACACACGAGAGAGGAGAATGTGCTCAAAGATGATATCATGTGCTTAGGCGAGAAACTTTTCAAGGATGAGACAAAATTCAAAAAAACGAATAATGAAGTGCAAGAAAATTCCTCCGCGTACAGATTTCCCAGATTCCTCAGAAACAGTTTTTCTCGTCGATCACATCTCAGCTCTAATTTAAAAATTACTGATGAGTTTATTCATATTTTTTTTACACGGTACAAAAATTATCACGGTAAATAAGTTCTGGCGATAAACAGAATAGCGTCTCGCATAATAACTTATTCTGTCACCCGTCAAACATGACTCATCAAAAATGTTCGGAGTATTTTCTGAGGCTTCAAAGCAATGAAATGTGCACTTCTTCACTGACTGATCTCAACGAAATAAATTCATCTGTTTGGTGTGCAGCCTGTGGCTCTACACAACAACTAAAGATCCGAAGCGCTTCTTATAAACTATAAGATAAAACTTTCTGAGATATGCTTGAAGAATAAAATTGCAAAAATTCAAGTCTAACTTGAGCATGTGATTCGGAATACACTGGGGCATACCGAATTATAATTAATAAAGATGAAGTTACCTCAATATTGCGAGAAATTAAAATGCATTTAATTTTTTTTCCACAAAGTCATAAGAAAAACCGATTTCACAAAATATAAGCGAAGTAAATTTTTCATTATGACGCGACATTAGTGTCAGAATATTGTTCACACAATATGTTCCGTTCTGATTTCACTCAGTTTAAGATTTTTATCACGTCGTCTATTAACTTCCAAGTTGAATTTGTCATAAATAATAGCGACTTTATCATCTTTTAGCTGCAATGAAACATTATTCTCACCAATACCGTGTTAGTTTCATATTCATCATTTTTTAAACTGCTAGCTACAACGAAAACTCCTCCACATCAATATCGTTGTGTTTTCATGCACATAACTCTTTAAGCCGTTAGCTGCAATGAAAAACTTATCCCTGTCAACAAAATTTTAGCTTCATGTTCATCATTTTTCTAACCGGTAACAGCAGTGAAAAATTACTCCCATCAACACCGCTTTAGCCTCATGAGCATAATTTTTGTAACCTGCAAGGAAAAATTTTCGACCTCAATGCCATTTCAGGTTCATGAACATTATTAAAAACGAAATTTACTGAGTTTCTGCTATGGGAAATTCCCAGCTGTACCTTGGCCGATGGTGGAGCCGACTGTTGTGTCGCTGGCGTTGCCGAGGCCGGCTCCGTTCACGGCCATCACCCTGAACTCGTAATCAGTGCACTCATCGAGCCCCGACACCGTGCCTGAGGTAGTGCTGGTATTCAACGAAGCCGTTTCTTCAGCTGAAGTTTTGCGATAGTCAATTTGGTAGCCTTCTATTTCTCCATTCGCCGATGCGGGAGGATCCCACCCGATGGTGATGGATGAGCTCTGGGACTCCAGAACGGTGACATTGTGAGGAGCACTGGATTCTGTTCGTGATCAAGGTTACATATACGATTATTAAAGACGCTTGTCGTTAAAACTAGAGGGTTATGGTGGTATTAAGGCTTGCGTGAATTTTACATAAACAACTGACGGCCATGGAACTCGAAATAATCTGATTCATGACCTTTTAGGAGCTTTAACTCACTTTTCAACTATTTATTGGGGGAAACATTTTTTATTTACGAGTGCTGTGCACTGAATGAAATTACTAATTAAAGCAAACAAATGCGCATGCAATGACGCCCAATACATTACGCTAAGCCAGTATAGAAAGAGTTATTCGTAAGCCAAAATAATTCAACATGGGTCAAGATCCCATTAGGAGTGATGCACGATTGCAGTATAACTAACTTCCACAGCACACCTACAAAAGTGATATATTCATTTCTGTTTCGCAGCGCCATTGTAATTTTTTCAGGGCAGCTTCATCATGTACTTGCGCACGCACATAATAAGAAAACAGAAAAAGAGGCTGCCGGTGCTGTTCCAAAAGTAAAGAGGTGTTTAAAATAAACCTGGAGGAGAAAAGAGGTTGTTCAAAAGGGTGAGTGAAATTGTAATAACCAACGGAGAGCTGCTAAGTGAAAGAAAGTTAGCGAGTTGAAATAATTTGAGTTTTTTTTGACAGACGCCTGACTGAAGTCTCAGAATGATATGCAATTTACTATGAGATTTGGCGTCTGAATGCATTAAATTTAAAGGCTTGACTACATGTCTGCCAGCAGGCATTTAATGAACGATTTCAACATTTTTATCCCGCAAGACAGGATATTATTGATATTGAAATAACAGTAAATATAAGACTCATTCCTATCTCACTTCATGTTAAAATTATCAAGATGAGACAATTTACCAAAAATATGTACTTGGATATAATTAGAAGTCTTTTCTAGGATACTGAAGAACCTTAACGACTAATCTCGATTCGCAAAAACTGCTTATAGTTCCTTGAAAATGATCATAAAAAATGTCGAATCAAAGCGGCCATTGTTGCGCCTTCTAAACACGATGTCGCCGATGGGGAAGCCTCCACCTTCTCATCAGCCTCACTTCCGAAGTACAAAAACCAAAGCATCAACAAAAATTTATGACTCATTTACGAGGCCGAATTTTTGAATAGACATTTCTTGTGAGTTTGTTGTGATGGATTCCAACACCAAAAACCTAAGCGTAAACGAAAATTACATGATGGCATTACGAAATCGAATTTTGGTAAAATATTTCCTTCAAGTTCTTGCAATGGCTCCAAACGTCCAAAAGATGAGAGAAACGGAACATAGCAGCCAGTTGATGAAGTGACTAAGTTACCCCACATTGAACGTGTTTCATTCAACTCAAAACTGCTTTCAAATTCAGAGAAATTGAACATGAGCTAAGTATCTTTTAAAGTATTCAAGTTCATGGGCTGCTATGAGAGTACTGTGAAGTTCCATTGAGAGGAAATCGTTACCTCTAACAATCGTTTCAGCAAAATTTTACCTCATGTGAGATTTTACCTTTTAACATCTTGATTTTGCCTCTTGTTCGTACACTCCATAGTTATTCTATAATTTACAGGCACTATAATTACCTTTCTGTGGCGTTTCGCACGTAGTTTGAGCAGGTAAGCTCGAGGTGTTGTACACCTCGTAGAACGCGGCCACCTGGATGTCATACTTAGCATAAACCAACGCCGGACTTAAAGTAAATTCTAAATCATTGACGGTGCTACTGTTCGCCACGGAATCGTCGCTCCACAAGGACGTTCCGTTCCAGGAGACGCTGTAGTAATCGACACCGCACGTCGCGATTGGCTGAGACCAGTTCAGTGACAGCCCGTCTTGGGTGACGAAGCACAAAAGAGAGGCCGGTGGAATCGAATCTGAAAGTCATAAGGAATTTTAATGAGGAAGGAGTAGCAAGCAACCCGAAAACTACGACCGCATTGCAAGCATCTCCACAAATCTAAGTGACAAAATCGAACATGAAATAATTTTGGAAGTATTCCAGTGCGCTACTGAAACAACATACTCAAAAAGAAAACGGCATAAACTCTGGTTTTCCAGAAAGCGAATTTCTATTTATTTTTATAATAAGTAATTTAAGATTCGAACGCAATCCCTCACACTCTCCCCCTGGGAGCGCTAATTCCCATGAATAAAATAGTTGTATTCCCCTGAAAGGACCTGCAAGTCACAAACTATGAGAATTGGAAACCTATGATCATGGGCTTCCTCAACGCTATGCAAATAACCTAATTTCTTGTCATCGATTCATCAAAAAATGAAGTGGCTACGGGCAGGAATGAAAAACGCTACACTACCTTCTTTCTGCAACACATGAATTGATCGACATGAAGTACGTTTCATCTTTTATGTAAAATTTTTTATTACTGTTGTGCATCTCATTCACAAATATTCATTTGAAATCAACAACGTTAAACTTACCATCAACAGTTGTAGAAGCGCTTCTTATTTCGTCCGTGTAGCTATAAGACGAATTGCAGCTTGGGTCCGATAAAACGGGCACGATGACCAGGTTCAAAGTATAAGCTTGGCAAGGATCCAGCTCAGTAGCGATGAAGCTCCTCACAACCTTGCCATCATCTACGGCCGAGCTTGGTTTGCGGGCTTGATGATCTCCCGCCAGTTTCCCGGGAGTCTTTTGTCTCACACACTCGGGTTCATCGTCTTCCAGTAAGATCCTGTTTTTCAGTGTTTTTCTTGTTTCTTTTGGAATGTTTGTCAAGAACGAATCTTCTATTGTGTGGCTTGTGTCTGTGAGCCAGGTTTTCACACGAGTTGCGGTATTTTTGTATGCACTGAGGCAGTGGCAAATTATTGGGTCACCTGAACCATCTGACAGTTTTAACTGAATTTCGCAGAGATTGACTATGTCAACATCATCTTGCCACTGTAAAGCCAGCGAGGTTGGGTAAGCTTCAACCACTGTCAAATCTGGTTGAAAGTTCACCAAAGAATAACATTTTAGAATCGTGAAAAAAATTGCTCATAGAGTCAAAAATGTCCGATGTCGGTTTTAATGATTTGATTTTTTTCCCTCAGAGTATCAATTTTGCTCTGAAACTATGCGTTGGCTTCCTGCAATCAATTAAATATGATTTCAGAAAATTGGTTGAATGCCTTTACCAAATTTTGTTACGGATAGCAACTTAAATTGTATTAAAACATCCTAAATTGAAATATATGATAATTGCATCTCTTGAGACAGAGGATGCTGAAGACGCAAACACTCCCAAATTTAGAGGTTTCAAAATTAAGAGTATAGATTACGAATTTACATTAATGGAATGATAATTAATTCATTTATTTAATTTTATTCATGGAACGCGCTTTCCGAAAAAGTGTACGATAATTTTCTTAAACGAGTATTTGTGTTAATCTTAATGGTATAAAATCCCTATGCATTTATTTTAAATCACTTTTCGTAAATAAAAAAATTTTTTCATTATATCAGTGTGCATTTTGTAGCGTAAATAAAAACAAAGACGAGAAATTAACGGACATCTGTGAAAAATGTTGAAATTAGATTGAATTGGCAAAGTAAGTTCAAGCCTTTGTATCCACGGAAATACGTTCCAAAGAACGCACGAGAAGGGCACCATACAATTTAGAATTAAGAGAGCGGAAAATTTTTGTATAAGGCGTGTTCCCATACCATGGTTCCCACTCAAGATTTCTGGCCCCCAGAAACAGCAAGTTAGGAAAGAGGTTTATGAAAAAGATCAAGGCTGCAGGAGAGTACATTAGGTACTGAAAAGGCGACAATGAACCGTAAAAATTACCTTAACAAAACAATCATTTTTATACCAACAAAATCATGGTCTACGCAGCCTCTGGTTAGGGACTAAACGTCTTCCGCTGAGGTTGATACTATTAGGATAGTTTAATTAAAAGTTCCGAACCACAACAAAGGCAATCTTAAGAAAGCAAAATGAAGGAACCATTTTGTAAAGTCTGTACGTATAAAACGGGGAAATCTATGCACAAAGTTTATTCAAGCACAGGATACCTTGCGCATAAAAACAGCAAGTTAACAACAAGAGGAAGAAAAGACAACAATGAAACGAGAAAAAGGCAATGAAATTGCAAGAAGTAAAGTAGGAAAGGAACGAATTAGTTCCTAAAACCTATGTATATCTAAGGTACCTAACAGCATCTTTCTTGGGGAAGCCAGTCCCCTTATCATGGAATAGACAAACGTAACTAAAAGAAGTCCATCGCCTATTTTATGGACCCTGAGGGGACTTTCCCTAGCAACACTGATTTCTATTGATACAATGGTTGCATACCCTGTGGGGAAAACGGTGAGGGTATTGAGATCAAGAGTCTATTGTACTCACTGTTACTCTTTATCTTGTACGTACGAGCTGTAAATTGTTGGCTACGTTTCGCCGTTTAATAATCATAGGTTTGAAAATGATACTTTAAAACAGTCCCAGAAATGGGAAAACTGATTTTTCTCTATGCAAGTGTTGACCTTCCTGGAATAATGCGTGGAAAACGATGGCTTTTCAATTATAACTGTAACCAAGTGGCCCTCTATATATATGGTTCTTCTACTTCAGGTTTGGTTGTATCAACCATTTACAACAACATTTTTATTCACAAAAATCAGTAGACCGTACGGTATTAAATTGACGTTAGCACCAGGTTGTCACCAATATCAGAATGAAAAGGAAATATCTCTCGGCAGTAAACATTGCAGAACACATGTGTCTAAGTTAGATAAGAAATAAAATTTACCAAAGTTGTTGTCCTAAAATAGCTCTATTGGCCCTGTGTACTTGGCCCAGAAGAAATGTTGGAGTTAACTTACTTGCATCCACCACCTCGCACTCGTCATATGGCCCAACAGAAATCTGAAAGTGAATTCACGCGTATTAGGAAAAAATTCCAAAGTGGTGTTGCCAATCACTTGTTGTCAGACGATCTTTCAATATTGAATGTAATGAACAGTTATACAGAAAGTTACGAAATAAAATTATGACCTCGAAGAGATGGTGCTATCAATTCACGAAATGGAAAATGGCTGGCGGAAGTCAATAAAGACATGCGTGTGGGATTTCGATGAAGTGTTATTATTTGGATGTTCAAATATTCGGAAAGAAAGCTGCTTGGGCTTCAGGTCTTCCAGACACAATGGTACGACAGCACACTCCGGATATAAAGGACTTCAGTTCAAATATACTACCGCAAGCAAGGTATTTTCACTAATGTTAAGCAAATCATCCGGTGTTAATACCAAATAGAAAGGACAGAAAGTAGTGGTTATGGGAGAAGCCCTTTAATGCATTTAGATCATGTGTCGCTTCATCCACTCAAACTGAAACACTGGAAAACTATTTTAATGTGTTATCATATTAGAGTAGTCAATAATAATGTTGAGATGTTCCTAGTGCTTTCAATGATATTCATTTCTACAGGCCAGATTAGAAGTTAGTTTAAGGCAAACTAACTCCAGTAATAGTGTTCTGAGGAAGAGGACAGCACCATTCAGTATCGAGTTGAGCCAGCCAATAACTTATGCGAAAGGTCTGCCCGCACACCTCCCGCAGAGAAACACCGAGTTCGGACTAACTTTATGAAACAAGATTAAACACAAAAGCTAACCTAAAAAATGTTGGAGTCAACATTCCAACAAAATTTTGGAGTGAACAAAACACAAAAGTTAACCAAAAAAACGATGGTACGCATCAAAACAATCCTATTCTATTTCAATGATGGGAAGGCCTACAAAACATCCAGCTTTGACTTCACGTCCTACTCCTCGGAGCGCTAATTCCCATAGACACAATAAGTACATCCTCCTAAGGTGATGTTTTCCCAGATGTTCATTTCTTGATGTACGGCATTTTTTTTCAATATAGTATACCAAAATTCAACATATTGTTTGCAACAGAGATTTTAGTACGAGAAGATAATTCATGGTATTATGAGTGAAGGTTTGAATAAAACAAACACTACGTGGTTGTCCCAGATTGACACATTCAGATCGGCGTTATTAGCGCATTAGAGATTTTCGTTTTTACAAAAGGAGAAAAAATATTTTCCATTTATACCTTGGGAGTGTATGATAAAAATGAACAGCGTATTGAATTTCGATATCAATAAGTATCTGCTCTTAATCAAAATGTTTTAACAAAGCAATTGCTTGCTGTAATTATAACCCGCTGAAAAATTCATAGTAAATTTCTACCAGCAATATTAGGAATAATATTATATCAAAAGAACATAATGCGCTGCATTCAGTGATTATGGGAACACGTTTTCCTTCATTGGATACCTGGCGAACCTTTAACATTAAAAATTTACAACACACCAACATACGCATGAACACTAAATACACTTGAAAAAATATATTTTTTTTCCAAAACTAGCTAAAACGAAATGCTATCTTTTAATAGAAATTGACGCGCTATTAAATTGTTCGACTCATTTTTTTCAATCACAGCTCGGTTTTGCAAGACAAATTTAAAAGTTAACGGAAGAATAACGCAACTGACCTCCTCTATGGCGAGCTGCTGAGGCAAGACGCAGGCGAGCATGGCGGTCCAAATAATAATGGATGCCCTCATTTTGGTGCTATTACATACTACAGTACAAACCAAACGTTTCGGTTTATTGCTCTGCGTGGCGGAATGTTTCGATCGAGTGTCACACTTTTTGGCAAGAATTACTGTCAGTTCATGCAAATCAACTTTTCTCAAGCTTTTGTTTCAAATCGTGAACTAAGTTCAACAGAGTTTCCTGCTTGAACACAATCTTGTCCATAAATATTTTGAACAAAAAAAAGACAATGATAGCGAATAAATTCCAAGATGAATCTTCGCCAAAACAGCATGCAAATTTTTGTATTTTATTTGGATTGTGGAAAATTAGGGGTTTCTTTTTAAATTCGTAAGCAACTGAAATAAGTTGTTAAGTTACGAGAAAGTATTTTGGGAAACTTTTAAGGAAATTGACTATTTTCAGAGAGCGTCTACGAGTAATAATTCAAAAATTTCTTGACTAATTTAGCACCTTAACTTTCGATTCAACTTTTTTCCCCTCATACACTCTAAATGCATACGCTTGAATGTCACAGATTTTTGCATTGTAGTTTTCAAATTGTGCACACCAGAATTACTCCCACCACTTGTCAGACTCACATGAAACCTAACTCATTCATGCTGGCGATTTCTGCACCCGTCTTTTCTGCGATTTCTTTAAATGGTGCATCACACAATGCTCTCATTTACTTCAATTTACATTCTTAACACATCAATAGCCATGAGTTAAACTAAAATTCAATGTTCAACGCAAATTTAAAGTAAATTGGAGTAAGCAATTTTGAAAATAGCAAACTTTAACTGGATCGTGCCTTCATTTAGCTTTGATTAAGTATTTATAAAATTTGAGTTTGTGACTGCAGGTTAATTAGGAGCATTATGACAATTCCTTGTGTAGCACCGGTGGTTTTCATGGCGATTAACGTGTTAAGAATACTTTTGATACCTAAATAATTTACACTCTCGATTAGGTACCCAGTCTTTTCTTTCAACTTTTTCAACTTTTTCGCCACCTGCAGGCATGTTTTTCGTCGCCCAAGTAATTAAATCGCTTTGGGGGCGAAAAACATGCATGCTCCGGCCAAAAGGTTTGAGTGGGTATTCTTCTTGCTCCGCTTTCCCTCAGTAAACTGATCACCGTTCTGAAAAACTCGATAGAATTGATCGAATGTCGGATCTGTATCTGATTAAAGGCCAACAGCTCATTGTTTAGAGATACGAAATCGATGCGCTGATTCAGGTGCATTGTTCAAGCGCAAGTCACAATGGACAACAGTCTCGAATTCTTTGAGTATACAATGCACACAAACCCAACGGCCTTATTTGAGTCTAGGTTAATTAATATTCTGTCGGAAAAACACATGAACCTTCAAAAGGGATCACAGAGTTTTAGGTGATCACCTATATTCTTTCATTAATAATTTGTTTTCTTCTTTTATGCGTTTAAGCTCTCCTCAAATAAAGGATTCTCTTCAGTTTCATTTCCTATTATGCGTTGACTGACTTTTCGGTTCTTCGTGAATCATTTTCCGTTTCAAGTTCGTTCCATGGCCTTAACCATCGACGTTTTGTCATTTCGGCTCCAGTATTAGCGTCCATTTCGTTTTGACATTTTATGTCTCATATCTGCGCGATTATGCAGCCCCCCTTACACTGCTTGCCGGTGAGTACATAAAAGCGTTAATCGCGTATACTAAAGTGCATTTTGAGTCGTACGCTCTTACTATAACCAGCAACATTCCGCTATTCTACAGGTCTTGCATTCCAATAAAAGTTGAGCTTGGAGCCAGCTTTTCATACCCTCGCAGCGGACCAGCGGATACACCTTTGGTGGCCAGTATGGACGATATAACCAGTATCGACGTAATGCCAGATCGCTTGAGGGTCTCACTCGGTATTTTTCTCGTGAAGTTTTCTCGTAATTTTTTAAGAACAGACAATTTTTCCAGCCATTTTTCCACATACACAGTCTTAAACATCCGATTTGCTCACCCATCTCTTTATCTAGCTGAGGTCACCTGCTATTCACTTTGTCTTTTCGTCAATGTCTTGCCACTTTGCCACTTTGGATCAAGGCCTAATCTACCTATATGTGCCAATTTTTTGAATATTCTCCACTCAGATGTGATATCCGGCCACAATGTTACTCCATTTTATCCCACGTACACATGTCCGTATAATGCTGAAGAGTTGTGTTGCTTCTTGACTATAACCTGATTTTTCTTAAAAATTTCTGTGAAGAAATTAAAAACCAGCTCATTTTTGTGTTATTCGGAGTCTTCTTTTCCTTTTAGTTATTTTTTTTTGCGAAAAATTTCTTAGGATTACAGTGAGCTCAACTGTCATTTTGTGTGTAGTAGATGGTAGGTTGCTTTTATCTTTTATCTTATATATGTATTTTTTTCTAATATTTCATTTTCAATTAGTATATATATTAATATGTGTGTGTACGTGTGTAGGTATATATATATATATGTATCTACATAAATAGATATACATGTTTATATTTCATTTCTTTACGCAAAAACCATCCGGTTAATAAATTTTATTGCAATAGCGAAATGATTCAAAAATAGATCTATCACGTCCCCAGAGGGCGTTTCTGTGAATCGGATTAATGTTAAATATAATTAATGAAATAAAGTGCAATTTGAGCATATGAATCGTTGTAAAATTATCTTTCTGTCCGTATGTTGTACAAGCAATGAATTTTGATATTGAATATATGTTTGTTTACCCATTTCTACCAATATTTTGTAGATATTTGTCAATCATGAGTGGTAACCGGCTTACACTGTATCTCTATTTTATCCCATGTACCCATGTCCGCATGATGTGGTGAATATCGAGAGATATGAAATATGTTTTTGGTGGTGATAGGGCTTTGCATATTTTTAGGGCATATTTTTCATTTCTCATTCAACTACTCTTGACAGAGATAGACTATTGGCACGCCACGTATGGTTTGTCTATTAGTACGCCTCGTATATTTTGTCTATTAATATGCCTCGTATGGTCTATCTATTTGTACACCTCTGATAGCTTGTCTATTAATACACCTCGTATAGTTTGCCTATTATTATTATGCCTCGTATGGCTTATCTATTTGTCCACCGCGAATGGTTTGTCAATTAGTACTCCTAGTATAGAACTTTTGTTAGACTACTAGCACACCACGAATGGGTTGTCTATTAGTACGCCTCGTATATTTTGTCAATTAATATGCCTCGTATGGTCTATCTACTTGTACACCTCGGATGGTTTGTCAATTAGTACTCCTCGCATGGAACATTTGTTTTAGGATGCCCTATATTTAAGAAACTTTTAAAAGCCAATATGTTGGCATGTATCTCATGCGACAACTTGGAAATAAACATTTTTCTTTCTTTTCTTTCTTTCTTTCTTTCTTTGTCCCACTTCGGTAATATTATTATAGGAAATTTCTCTCTTGATTGGGCAGTTGTGTAACGTACTTTAAGTAACTATGCTCAAAAAATCAATGTAGAATCTTCCACATGTGTTCCAAGAAGAAAGTTACCGTAATACTCGGATATGCATATATTACAGAAAGATGTAAAGCATATTTATATGCATATTTATATTGATAGATACGTATGAATCTGTGTATATGTATTATTATACACAACATTGACTCTCTAAAATATTCTCGTTCCCGTTGGGTGTGATTTTTTCGCATCATGTCCTCGACTGTGTAGGATAGAAGTCAAGCTTTTCCGATCTACGAACACAACGCTACTAGCACGCTCGTATGTTGGAAACAGCGCGCCACACGGTAATATTGTTCAACCAAATTAGGTAAAAAAGTAACATGACCGGAGAAATATGCGCAATACATATAAACATGATGATTACAAAACGCAAATTATTTCATGGTGTTCGTGTTGTTAAAATATCAAGTTGTCAACATGCGTAACATTCGCGGCAACATGAGGCAGAGCGACTCAAATTACCCAACTGAATTCAGTTAGTTCAGCAGCCCGTCGATGATAAGCACTTGTTGCTAAAATGTATTCAAGATGACCTAAAAAATTTATTATGAATACATTTTAATGGGTGATAGAATGCAATAAAAGATTAAATATTTCTGAAAGTTGATTCTTCTTTTCATTAGTTAATTGTTACGAAAAATTTAAATGTCCAATCTGCTTCTTAACATTTAGAAAATTATACCAAGAACTTGAATTAAAAGTTACATTTTTATTTAAAACTAGAACCTAACCATCGAAAAATAGTATTGAAATTGTTGTGGGAATTATGTCTCATTCTTACTCGGTTAATTTTGAGCAGCAATGACTTTTTGAAAGTAAAAATTATTAATCTTGTAGAAGATCTTTCCACGAATCAATCTTTCTGAAAATCGACCAAAGCTCAACTCTCGCGGTAGCTATACCAGTATATCTATTTAGGGCAAAGTGCGTCATGCATGCATTTCCGCCTCAAGTCTTCATGACTCAACAATGCTACGAGTGTATCCTGTTCATGTCATACTCGTACGTTTCTATTGTGAAAATTCATCATTATCGTTCTAGACGGCAAGATGTCGCCAAACTTTCAGAACATTTACGATGATAAACTATTCGCAGTCATCGAGTGCATAGTTCTTTTGCCGCCGTGCTGTGAATACTCGAGAGAGCCACTGAAGTTATCAGACACTCGTTTGCATTCTAGTTACTATCTCCGTCTCAGCAGCATTCCTTCGATCATTACACGTTGTTTTACAAAACAAGGCTGGCTCCGATCTTTTCCCGACATTGCAATCGAAACCAAAGCAAACGACCCACCAGGCCCAACCACCAACCATATATTTAAGAAGCTATCACGGAAAAACTTGGCAATATTCAAGAAGCACACCGAAAGCTGTGGGAATGCTAATTAAAAAAAATGACTTGTTTCACGATGTTTATGGAAGCTAGTTCTGTAATGATGTTTAAGTTTAAATATTGTATATACCTCTTGATAACTGTTGCTTCGAATGATAATTAAAATGAAAATATGGAATATTTAAACACTGTAGCAATTTAATTTCGAATGAAGTGGGTAAATTTACATTAAAATTTGCAAGCCAGTATATTTATAGACTGTTCATTTGTTCCCTCTCGGCAAATAAATTTTACAAATCTTACATTAGTAAATTTTAGACATCTTGGCTACAAGAAAGGTGGCCACAACATGGCGAAGAGACCATTTGGTACAAACTGAAGAAGAAGGGAATCTGTGCATCAGATGTGTTCACCAGCGCATAGAGATAGCAAGTTAGACAAGAAGAGGATGAAAAGGCGAAAAAGTGATTGCGAAGAACGCAAGAAAACTGGAAGAAGCAAAGTGGGCTCTAACCACAACTCAGTTTTAATATTCCACAACTGAGGTAAAGTGATAGATTCCCCCTGGAGGGGCCAGTCCCATAGCACAAGAGAAACGTTAACACACTTGACCCTGCGACCTATCTTATGCTCCCTATGGGGATTTGATATTTTTTTTAACATTATTTCTTTCAATGAAAAACATCTGTTCGGTAATGAAAAGCTCAATTGGGAATATCTCCTGAGTTTCCGCAGCGCTAGATGCAGTGCAATATTATGAAGTCTAAAATAGAACTCAGAACTAAAATGTCTAAAATAGAACTTCTAAGATAGAACTCAGAGAAGACTATCGCGCTGTACAAATCTTGCTAGGAGACTAAACAAATCCACGCGCTATGAACGAATTTCTGACAGAAATTTTAATTTAAATTGCTTCAAAAACTACGTTTCTTATTTTAAAATAGACCCTAATTCTCGTCATTTCGAACAGACCTTCATTCTCATCATTTCAAACAGACCTTCATTCTCATCATTTCAAACAGACCTTCATTCTCATCATTTCAAACAGACCTTTATTCTCACCATTTCAAACAGACCTTCATTCTCATCATTTCAAACAGACCTTTATTCTCACCATTTCAAACAGACCTTCATTCTCATCATTTCAAACAGACCCTCACTCTCATCATTTCAAACAGGCCCTCATTCTCGTCATTTCAAACAGACCCTCATTCTCATCATTTCAAACAGACCCTCATTCTCATCATTTCAAACAGACCTTTATTCTCATCATTTCAAACAGACCTTCATTCTCATCATTTCAAACAGACCTTCATTCTCATCATTTCAAACAGACCTTTATTCTCACCATTTCAAACAGACCTTCATTCTCATCATTTCAAACAGACCCTCACTCTCATCATTTCAAACAGGCCCTCATTCTCGTCATTTCAAACAGACCCTCATTCTCATCATTTCAAACAGACCCTCATTCTCATCATTTCAAACAGACCCTCATTCTCATCATTTCAAACAGACCCTCATTCTCTTCATTTCAAACAGACCCTCATTCTCATCATTTCAAACAGACCCTCATTCTCTTCATTTCAAACAGACCCTCATTCTCATCATTTCAAACAGACCCTCATTCTCTTCATTTCAAACAGACCCTCATTCTCATCATTTCAAACAGACCCTCATTCTCATCATTTCAAACAGACCCTCATTCTCTTCATTTCAAACAGACCCTCATTCTCATCATTTCAAACACACCCTCATTCTCATCATTTCAAACAGACCCTCATTCTCATCATTTCAAACAAACCCTCATTCTCTTCATTTCAAAAAGACCCTCATTTTTATCATTTCAAACAGAGCCTCATTCTCTTCATTTCAAAAAGACCCTCATTTTTATCATTTCAAACAGAGCCTCATTCCTGTCATTTCAAACAGACTCTCATTATCATTTCATAATGAATTCTCATTCACACTTCAAAATATTTTATTCTTGTAAGCATAAACTAAATCCTGATTTATTTAATCTCAGAAGAAGTTCCTCTTTCCACAGTTTGATAAGCTAAGTTAGTTTACGCCTCCCATAACCACAATAATGGCAATCCAAAGAAAGGAATGATGAAGACACCATTTAGTGTGAACTTGAAGGGATCTATCTATGCACAGTGTGTTCTCACATAAAATCCCTTCGCATAGGAACACCAAGTGAGAAGTATTTCATGAAATGAAATAGTAGTTAAAGAAGAAAGTAGTAGGTGCTGAAAAACAAGCCAGCAGTCAACCGAACAGGGATGATCCGTAACGGAAGAAAAACTTTCTCTGTTTCAACAAAGACAAAGCTTACTTAGCCTGCAGTTTGAAGAAGAGGAAACGATGGGAAAGAAAAGGATGAAAAGGCTAAAAAGGAATAGCGAAAATCGAAAAGGGCTTCTCGTATTTTTGAGCCTATCAGCAAACTTTCACTCACAAAACCTTTGACGTTCACGTAAAATCACCTAATATAATTCAACATCAGGAATGCCAGTAATGCGTCCGTCATGTTAGATTTTATCAGAATACACCATGTAACGAGTCATGTTAGTCACCGGTGCCAATCAGAAGCTGTGAACAGCTGATAAATGTCTCAGGAGGGTTCAGGGTTTTGAATACGACCTCATTGTTTTCACCCGTTTTGTTTTGCGGCTCTTTTGTCCCTGTGTGACGGTATCACTTATTCCTGTACTCCCTAGATTGATAATTTAGCCCAGAACGTTCGCACAAAGAAGCATAACATCTTTTGAGCTACAATTTAACGAACCAAAACCTTCACTTAATCCAATATCATTAATATTATTGTCATCAGTTTATTAGTTTCACCAATATCCTTTTCATTACCAGTTTATTGGTTTAAGATTTCCTAGACACAAAAAGGCGATTTCGAGAGATCGGAAAGTAGAGACCATTAGGTCCGTACTGGGGGAAATGGGGAATCTGTGCTCAAGGTGTGTTCCCAAGTGTGATAATCATCTCATTGGATCAGAAACACTTAGCTTTGAATGAAGAGGAAGAAAAGGAAGAGAAGAGTTCGCTAAGAAGACGAGAACAAAGAAGCTGAATTGGCACTAATGGATGCAGTCCCAATGAAAGGCCAATCTATAGCTGAGGTTACCTAACAGCATATCTAAGAGGTTCCAGTTCGAGTAGCATATGGAAGAATAAAAGGAAAAACAGTTAATTTTCAACAAAGTTTTACATGAAATGTAAAACAGAGCTTTCTTAATATGTTGTAATATTAAGATCCTTAGTTGATGTATACACATGCATGGATATTGAATACCCTAGTCAATTGTAGAAAAAGGTGATTGAGATAAAACGATGCGAAAATGCATTCCTTATGTTGCGTTAACTTAAGTTTCATTACGCATACAAATACATAGAATATAAACCAAAAAATACGATAAGACGAATCTAATTAACCCAAAAACTCTGCTTGATGAGGAGGTTACGCACGACGCTGACTGTGAGATTGAAGAGATGATAGGGAAAAACGATCGACCCAAATGAAGCTGTGATAAATTATCAGCAGTCGCTATCATATATTTGATGACCCAGCACCGCCTAGTGGCAGTGTGCTTGATTTGTGTTTGGAGCTGAAAACAATCGGGCAGATTATTTCAACCATCTCCGTAATCACATTCGCTTTCTGTACCAATGGTACGGTAACTTTCAGCGTGGTCAATATTCCCTTGCTTTAGAACTGAGGTTCTCAACCAGGAGTTAAGTAACCCTAGGGGCCAAAAATTATACATTCAGTTGGGGTAAATTGTTCACGATAATGCTGTTATTGCTTGTGGTGTTTCTGTTCATCATGTTTTATAATACAAAAAAATTAACTTGATAATTTTTTATTTAAAAAAGGTTCGATGGAAGTAAGGGGTAAATGGTGAAATAAATAAAACCGAGAGCGTCAATGATGGAGGACAGGTTGAGAATGGATGCTCTAGAATATCAGGGATTTCCAGGTTTAAAATTTAGATGTATTTATTTTTGCTCTGCGCCTCACCTTGCTCAATGATTCTAGCAAAACTCGGAGAACTGTTTGGCCTCGAGACAACTTCACTCATCAAGAAAATATACGATGAATCCCAAAAAATGTCAAGACAATTTTCACCGCCAAAACTCGCGCGGGCATCACTGCGGCCTCAAAAACAACTGGTCTGAAAATCTCGATTCTCTTCAATAAAAAATTTTAGTGAACGTTTTCGATCCTCCTATTCTGGGAGCAGACTATGTATGTACATTTTGGTCTGCATACTGTGTTAATAGTTCGGGGGCTACTTAAAATAAAGGCTATTTTTAAGAAATGTACAAAAAGTGTACGACCGATTATCATCCATTAATTTTCCCCATGATCTTGAAAAAGTAATTTTTATTCTCTACTTAGGACTTGAAAATTAAATTTCGATTGAAAAAATTATAAACAAATAAAAAATAACCGTGCTCAAAAAACGTTAACCAACGTCACTTCGTCAGAAATGCGCTGTAAAACGTTTTAATCATTGATTGAAATTGTAGAATAGGTTAAGCTAGGTCTGTTAGCTCATTGAATCTACAGAAAGAAATTAAAATCAGTTCAGTTCTATGCCGCCCTACTTAAAACAGAAACCTCATTTTTAGGCTCCAGTAATCTTATAGATTTATGGTTAATGTATTCACGCAGATTTTAAGTGTACCTCATGGTAAAAATGCTACTCGCTGTAATCTCGCAAGTAAATGACAAAATAGGTCGCTGTGTCTAAATTTACGGTGCTTCGGAACTTCTGAGTCTGACAATGTTCCGACGTGTCTTTTATGCGAAGATTTATCACACCCAACGAATGAGAACATTGGGTTCTCTATTTATTATGCGGCTCCCATAAACTTAATGGTAAGATGAGGCTCTTCACTTATTAGGCGGTGATAGACAATGTGAATCGTTCCTGTTCGGAAGTCACCTTTTTAATAAGTATTATTTTGGAGGTTAATAATGTATCTGCATTAGGGATACCTGAGGGTAGGTAGTTGCTGAAGCTGGAGGCCTTGGGTTCTTGCACCCAGGTTTTGCGAGGGTCCATAGTTTCCCTGAGGATGGATGCGGTCGGATGATACTTTTCTCCGTCGACGGGAAACCTTATTCTTGTTCAGGCCGTCGAATTTTTGTGCAAGTTTTTCGGTGCGTAATTCACCCTTCGTTCGTTTCTTCTTGAATAGATAATTTAAACCTTTTCTTGGGAAAAATGCGGCTTTTGTCACCGGATTAGCAGCACTTTCATTAGAGGCGGAGTTCCTCGTTGTTGACTCAACAGCGAACTTCTATCGAGCGTAATTTAGACATGCATTCCTATGTCTCTCGCTTCTTGAGGGCGATTAAGTTATTTTCTCTATGACCAAGAAAATGCATCTGGTTGAGGTTTTATTCCGTCTTCGATCGGAGTTTAGATCACAGATAAAGCCGTATTTTCTGAGGCTGATTTATTCCGTGGAATCTTCCTGATGTTTAGGGATAGGAGAGAAAGTCAGATTCGCCGACCATTATTTAATTTTCAGGAAGTTGGCAGAATAACCAGAAGCCTTCGCTGGTTCTGAAAGGGCAAGTTGATATTCGTCAGCAGTTTATCAGTTGCTGCGAACAGCTTTCAATATTTTCGTAATTCCAGGTTGATACGTAAAAAAGCTAATGCTTTAGCTAAGTAGCGAAAGTTCCGCAAATCAAGTCCAGCTATAAAAAGCGAAAAAACGACCAGCTCTCAAGCCAGCGAAAATTTTTAAAGATCGTGATAGAAGTCCGATTCGCAAGTATCTATGATACACGAGCTCAGTTTATCCAGGGGAAGCATTATTTCCCTCCCTAGTAAAGAGGCACCAGTCGACCTATCTTGGCGATGGCTTAACAGGCGGCTCACACAGATTTAAAGGGAACATGGGGCTCTCCACTTATTATGCGGCTCACACAGACTCGGTGGAAACATGGGGCTCTCTGATATTCTGAAATATTTTAGATATTCTAAATTATGTAGATTATGATATTCTAAAATATTTCTTCCTTTTTAAAGAACACAAAATTCAATACAGATAACATAGCATTCTTGCGATTGTATCCTGGGGAGAAAAATTTATGATGACTTGAAATTGACGGAAGCCCGAGGGCGAGCGACTTAAGTTAGAATCGAGTCGGGTTCGGAGTGTTTTTCCCCTCATGGAAGAAATTCATCTGAGACTCTACATTCAAAAAGAGTATCAGTACAATACTTCTATTGCAGCCCAATGTTAGGTATGCAATGCACAAAATTTCTCCAATAAAAGAAGATATTTCTTATTTTAGGCTTACCTTTCGAGAACTGTTGAGTTGGAAATTCAATGATTCACGGACGGTCGTCAACATCGAGTTTGATATGACTTTAGTGTTCACATTCGCCGGAGACGCTTAGCAGAGATCACCGCAGTAACTGTTGAATTTGTAAAAAATTTAGCGGTCTAAAGCTGAAATATTCAGTTTTCTGTCACTGGTTTAAGTCAAACTCTTGCAGTTTGTTTCATGTCCATGAGAGATATGGCTTGAAAATTTGAATCTAGAGCGTGGCATTGCGATGCTACCAAACAGACCTGAAAAAGTTTGTGGGTATGGGATCTTTTCTGAGGGCAAAAGAAGCTTAGTTAGGTAGATGAAAATCATATTCTATTCCTCAAACCATGGATTTTACGTCCTTGAATGAAAGTAAATAATTTCTGAGCAACTGAAGTTAAAAAAATATCCAAGTCAAATAAAAGGTCAATTTTAGTTGGAATCGACAGAAGAAAAATATGAAACTTGAAAATTCGCACGATCCCAGAGCGGTGAGATGTCAAATCAATCAGTATACTGTTTTAAGCCATTGTACTGAAACACACGTGTGGAGCAAAATAAAATTTCTTTCATGATACTATTTTATATTCAGAGATAACATCCGTTTCTCGTTCGTTTGAGTCAATTACCGCAGAAAGCTCAGGGAAGTTCCCCTACGAGCCTCACCATCGATGCAAAATGTGGATATTTTCATGGGAAAAGAAAAAGCTACTTTGGCAGAAAAAAAGCAAATAGTTGTATGAGACGAGAAAACTATTTGATAATAGAAAATAAAATATGTAACACTCAAGTATTGTGTGCCGTGTCCATCTGCATGAGAGTCCGGGAAGTGAAGAATGAAAGATGAGACTTGGCTAACTGCAAATCCTAACCCACGATAGATTCCCGCAACAAGTCAGTAGCGTGGGTTACCATTTACTTCTACAACTCCGCCAGAAAATTCATGTGCCGACTAATTTCCTGTCAGTTCCTCAAATATTTGCCCACCTCCAATCCCACAAAGTTTTGATAGAGCATTCACCGTAATATTTTGAAAGTTTGCATGAAACGAACGTTTTTTTATATTCAGTGTGCGTGTGTAAAATAAAAAATAATAACCAACGATTCTTAGCTATTCTTTATTATGGGAAAATTTTGAAGTATTAGTTTTTAATCCTGAGAACCAGGAATGGAAATATGAATTACCGCGTCATTATTCCCCTCAATTGCGATGTAGGGAATGGTGTTGCTTTACAGTTGAACCGCAGCAGATCTAATATATTATACGAATATAAATTAGTGCGGCACTTGGGATTCCTTGCTCTGACAAAAGAGACTCTGTGGTCCGTGATATCACGTGAACCTGTTCAGATAAATTGCAGTACACTCAATAGATAAGATTTGGTGCAGCAGTTTTCCCTACGTCCCGAAATCTTAAGTGTGTTTATTCTTTAGATAACGGTCATCGATTTTGACGACGATGCGAGGCGTAAAAGTGAAGACGCCTAATTTTATGTATTACCTGGTATAAAGCTTAAAAAAATTCCTTCGGAGCCGTTTTGATGAAGGTATAATCTCTCCACGCTCCAATTTCCACATTAAAGAATATAGACACAAGTGAGACTCACTGCTGTGTACTTTCAGTATTTAATTTAAACCGAACTCTTCACGCCAAGCACAGTCCCAAGATCTTTCGACAGCCTTCACCAAGGCAACGCCTCAAGTTGTCTAAATTTTTTAGCTATAAGCAAATTCCCTCGCATCGTCCAGAAGTGATGGCCCACTTCTTATAGTCATTCAATAATAGCCTGTAATCAATGCATTCATCTATGGTTTCTCGAAACTGAAATTTACGAATCCTAGATACGCACTTTGTTAACGCCACTTGTTTTTACATGCGAAATCCTCACTCAAACTGAGAACGTCAGTCAAATTCTCTGTGACGCGAGAGCTAAAGCAAAAGCAAATGCATAATATGTGAGATTTGGGCCGCATCCATTTCTTATTTCCCTCAAATAGTTCAAATTATTCATTTAAAACAAATATGAGCTAGAATTGCAAACCTCGGAATTGAGCCAGAAGAGTTTTTAAGCTTTTATTTCAATATAAAAAAACTTTCAAAATATTACCAACATTACTAATTTTCATCGAAAGGTCGAATAAGTGAAGAAGCACTCATAAACAAATTTTTTTGCACAAAAACTTCAAATGAACCGTAAAGCGGAAAGCACACCCGTACACTTTTCGCACGTAAAGTTAGGTCATTGGCTTTAAACACAGGCGTAATCCATCGGGCTTGTTCGCATCAAAAACTTCCCTAGATTCTTCATATAACAATTAAAAAAAAAGACATTCCTAGCAGTAAAAGTGGGTGAAGAACATTTCACTCTTCTACACACGTTTATTTCGGTGAGAATATGGTAAAAGTTAGATAAATATTCTGATAACCAATCGGTACTCCATGCTTTGGTACACACGTCTAATGTTTGATATACGTTTTTTCTCAAAATTCTAGAAGGTTGTACGGCTTCATATTTAACAACTATGTACATTACTTCGTGTGATCAACATGCTGCACTGCATTTGCTTCTGTGACACCAATATTTCACACTTTGTTTATGTCTATTTGCTGCCTCTGTTCCGGCTTGTCCTGCTTACATCCTATATGCTGCATTTAAACATTTACAAGAACCGATCACGTGCAACTTGAATAGGCCCCAAATTAAACAACCAGATTTTAAATTTTTTCACTCTGGGATAAATTTTGGTCAATGTGAAGTTTCATGCAATCACGGAAATTGATAATGATATTCCAAACAATCACTAAAGGAACCCATTTAAGAACGTTTTTCAGGAACGACATTCTGCTCGCTGATGCGTTATTTTTGAATTACTGAACTTTGAAGTTGGCCGTCGCGCGCCCAAGGAAGCGAGCGTAATTTAATTAAAAACGGAAGCTAACCCCCTATTACAAACGTAAAGAGGTTGGGTCGTGAGGGGTAGCCACAGTTCTTTTAGTGAAAAGTATAAATAAAGCTTCTAAACCACCCATTAGGGTGACGACCGCAATCTTGTTTACATCGGGTCTAACATGGCGACCACCATGGGCGCCGCCATTTTGGACCCGATGTCAACAAGATTGCGGTCGTCACCCTAATGGGTGGGTTAGAAGCTTTATTTATAATTTTCACTAGAAGAACTGTGCCTCCCCCTCACGACCCAACCTCTTTACGTTTGTAATAGCTTCCGTTATTAATTATATTACGTTTCACGCGCTCGCTTCCTTTGGCGCCAAGGCCAACTTCAAAGTTCAATTATTCGAAAATAACGCATCAGCGAGCAGAATGTCATTCATGTAAAACGTTCTGAAATGTGTTCCTTTAGTGATTCCTGGGATCGGCATTATTATTTTCCGTGATTGCATGAAACTTCACATTGACCTAAATTTTGGTCAATATTGAATTTAATGTTGTGAACGACTTCTATAATTTCAATACAAAATTTAGGTAATTGGAGACATTCTAAGACGTTTAACACAAATAACATTGTGCTCGCAAATGCTTGATTTTTGAGAAATTTAACATTGAAGTTACAGGAATGTCGTACATAAAATTAACACTTTTCTTGCGTATTGGGCCATATGTGCACCTTTCGGTAAATTGCTCATTCACGTATTGGTATAAATGAATAAAATTTCATCAGATTAGCGATCTTTTTAAAAAACAACTGTTACCAAACAAGGTAAAATGTTATCGTCCAATTGCATTTTCATATGTCTTAGGGTGGATAAAAATATATTCGAGCAGTAAAGTCGATTTCCCAGTTCTGCTACTTACATCCTAACCAAACCAACCGTTAACAACCGCGGCAATGCAGTGAACGTGTTAAACAAACGGACACAGAAATAAAACAAACAAAAACAAGCAAACAAACATCGGCATCTTTGGGATGCTTTATTTCCAATCAAGCCTGATACAAATGATCTTAATCATTGGTTTTTCAAATGTCTGACAGTTCCCCCGGTTCCCCCGACGGTTCCCCCGTAAAGCCGGTACTCATTTCCGACACCTGGGTCGAGTGGGGTATTGTGCTTGAGCTTTCCCTTATACCCAACGGGGAAAATCGCAGCGCCAGCGCCGGGATACGAACCCGCGACTCCAACATACAAGTCCGATCCCTTAACCGCTGTGCCACCGCGAGCACGTGTTAAACAAAAGCGGAAATATGATTTTGACGTAACGATAGGTGAGGTCAGGTTAGACAAAGTTAAATTAGTTGAATAAACTAACCTAAACTAACCTAAGTAAACCTAAAATAACTCAACACAACTTAGCCATACCGAGGCTGATGTCTCCTGTCAACAAACTCCGCGTGTTCCGCATCCGCGAAACGCCGGAAGAGCCATATCGAAACTGCCGTTAATGCTATTCTTACCTAAACGTTATTTATGCTATATCTCGAAAACTAAGCATTTGCTAGCACAATATCATTTCTGTAATATGTCTTCAAATGGACCCTATTACCTAGATAAGGCAACGAAATATTCAAAATCGTTGACAACATTAAATTCAATATTGACCTAAATTTTGAATAAATATGGCGAAGAAGTTGTCTTGTGATCCTAATTTTGCAAAATTGTGTGTTGGACATAGCACTGTTTCCTAAGCAACTTCAAATGCACAAACTGCTGTCGAGATCACGACCATAAATTTTAAATTCGCATCAAAACATCTTTTTACGAGATCAAGATGTTTTCATTTCAACTTGAAATAGCCAGAAATTCAAGTTCTGAAGAGAACATCACACAAATGGTTCACAGCAAATATGTTCACATCACTACACACTGCTTTACGCTTTAGATCAACTTTCAATCGTACAGAGACTAGAATCACTGAAAAAAATTTAAAATTCGAAAATTTCGCTCAGTAATATCCAAAAACTCAAGTCAAGCATACTCTGTAAGTTGAACACCATGCGACATTATCTCGTTTCCGAACATTGCCTGAGAGGGCTATCAACATGACATAATTTCTACGCTTCGTATCAGCTCGGAAATTTCCAGAAAGTATTCTGAGTAAGGCTCGACTGACATCATGATATTGACAAAACTATTTGCAATTATTCTTCTTAACCCCCTTTTTGAGACTGTTATATATTAGCCAAATATAAGCCAAATTCTCAACTCAATTACCTCACAGTCGTTGTTTCGTTTGCTTTCAAGCAGCTGCGCAATGTAAATAATAGTCTTATATTTCTCCGTTCTTTCGAGTATTGTCTTTCAATGCGCTGGTGTTTTGATACCCGTCAGTGTCAATTTCGTTTGATAGATTGTTTACTGCAAGCTGTCAGTTTGGACAAGCGTTGATTACATTGTTACATTCATTTTTTGAAGTCCGTATTCGAAATCTTTTACCAGACATGAACGTTATTATCAGCTACAATTTATTACGGTGTGCGTAAACTGCCCGTGCCCCTCGATTATAATTTCAACTACCTTTATGAGCTGTTCCCTACTCGAACCCTAACTTGACGACACTCTGCCAAGCTTCAACTATTTAGCGCCTACTTGAAGATGAGAGCCCTGTGCGCCTTCGAGGCAACCGACATTTCAGAATCCGGCTTCTAACTGTGCAATACCACAGGCCAATGAGCTTGGAGCCCAGGTAGGTTGTTTTCCATTCAGTTTAATTCTGCTAGGGGACCTCGAAGCTTCGACAGACGACGGTCCGTGAGGGTCGATCGCTGAAGACACTTTCGTACTCTAGCTCCGCAGACTATTACCACCTGGGCTTAATTGTTTCGGCCATGTTGGACTCCCGAACCTCTCGTAATTTTCTTTTGGGCTTTGATTTTTAAGTTTGGGCCTCAAATTTGAGACATTAAATTAAACTTTTAACGCATTCTTGACACCCGAGTAAGTCACTCTCGAACCTGCTGATTAAGAGCCTTTGTGCCAAGCTTGCATTTTTGAACAACGAGAGGTTCGTAGTTCTTCTTAAAAAAGCCTACCAAAGTTAACTATATTAGGTAAATGGGAACGATTCTAAGAACATCCGAAGGAAATTTCAGAGACAACAACTGAAAATAACTATGTATTGATGCTATGTATAATTATATACATACAAATATTTCTTTTACGACGATGTTAACAATAGCAATAACAAACAGCAGCAACAAACAGGAATCATCCAGCAACGATATATTCTTAATGACTAGGAGTAAAAATTACAAATCTCTGAAAAAATCATACGATTTCCCGACAATTCTTCATTTTTTATTAAAAATCCTACGAGACTTTTCATCTTAAAATTCTCATGTGAAAACGTGAGTAACCGGATCCCATGTAGTTCGTGAAAAATGTTAAAGTAATAAAATCCACCGTAAGTCATAGAACCTTTGCATCAGAGAACTGGCGAGTGTAAGCTGCGGGATTAGTTTTCCAGTGTCATATCTTTTGCATTCAGTTTTCGTGGTCAAACCGATTTCAAGCTCCATGTCTCTGAACCACATGAAGCAGGTCTAGCTACCACCTACTATCGTAATGCAGAGCATGTCGTTTCTTCCACCACTCTATTCTTAGATTCAATTTTGCTAATTCATTCTGTTTCAAAATTTAAAGGCCTCATTCTTTTTTTGACGTTAATTTATAGAAAAACGTAAAACGTAAAAATGCCTCTACTATCAGCATTCCATGTCAGTAACACTCAAAAAATCGTTCAAAGTAATCTCCCCTAAGAGGAATGAGCGAGGTCCCTCACAAGCACTCATTTCAGCTCTCAGGTTAATCGCCACGCCATCGAGGTCTAAATGTCATTTCGTATTGTCCAGAAATATCACCAGATTTTCGATGGACAAGAGCTGAACAATTATACCAAGGATATTGTGGTTCCCCATTGTCACATGAAAAATAATTGAGTAGCCTCCACAGAAACCCTAAATCGTTTCTTATCGTCATAGCATCAAACTATAGTGTCAGGTTTGAAGTACTCCAACTCATCGTCAAAATTTTTCAGTTCTTTTACAGTACTCAGCCATACCCTTTGCTTTCACTTCCAGGACCGAGAAACTTTGAAATTCTAACTCCCGAAACTTACTTGGTGTACCTTATATGTTCACTCACTTGTAGTGTGTCTATAAAAATAAAAAACAGTGTCTATAAAACAAAACAAAACAAAAACAAATGTAAAAAACATAAAGCATCACACTATGCAAATAAACTGACACAAACTAAAATATGTTTAGCTGTGGGGGGGGGGGGGGGGTTAGAATTCTCCCACCGTGGTCCGCTGCGTGTCGTAAGAGGCGACTATAGTGGACGGAGCGAGGGGACTGGGGATCCCCTTCTCTATAATGATTTTCCCGAGAGGCAGCAGGCCAATGAAGGGGGTAAGAGAGGTCGAAAGACCACTCAAACCCTAGTACTAGGATCTTTGAATGTAAGGGGGTGTGGAAGTAGAGCAACTGAGAGTAAGAAGGAGGAGTTCGGAAGAATGATGTTAAACCGGAAGATGGATGTATTGGCCTTGAGTGAGACGAAATTGAAGGGTAGTGGTGAGTTGATGTTTGGGAGTGTAGGAGGGAGAGTGTCTGGAGTACGTGGGGGACATGCAAGAGAGGGTGTGGCTATATTATTGAGTGTAAGAATCAGAGAGAAAGTAGTTGAATGGGGTGAGGTGTGATCAAGAATAATGTGGGTGCGAGTGAAATGAGGGTAAGAGTCATGGGTGTTTGTGAGCGCGTACGGACCGGGATCGGAGAAGAGTGGGGAAGAGAGAGAGGAGTTTTGGGAGAAATTGTCCGATTGTGTGGCTAGAGTGGGGAGTGGTTGTAGAGTTGTGGTGATGGGGGACCTGAATGCAAGAGTGGGTGATGAGGTGGTGGATGGTGTTGTTGGTAAGTACGGAGTAGCTGGGGTGAATGAGAGTGGGGATTTCTTGGTGGGGTTATGTGTGGAGAGTGAGTAGTGGTTGGGAATAGTTTGTTTCAGAAAAAAGTAGAAACAAGTATACATATGCGAGGACGAATGGAGGTGTGATAGAGGAGAGAGCATTGATGGATTATATTTTGGTTAGCAGGGGAGTGATGGGTCGTTTGCTCGATGTGCATGTGTTCCGTGGTGAGATGAATGGGATTTCGGATCATTATTTGGTGGAAGGAAAGCTGAGAGTTAGTGGAATATGGGGAGGTTTAAAAAGGAGGAGTGGAAGGGAGGTGTTAAATGTAAGCAAGTTACATGATTCTGAGCGTGAGTGTGAGTATCAGGAGAAGATGAAAGTGGAGTATGGGAGGGTGAAGGAAAGTGAGGTGGGTGGAGTGGAAGGGGAATGGAAGTTGTTTAAAGATGCGGTGGAAAAATGTGCAAGGGAAGTGTGTGGGGTAAGGAAGGTTGGAGGGGGGATTAGAAAGGGGAGTGAATGGTGGAACGGAGAAGTAGGAGCGGCTGTGAAAAGAAAGCGGGGGGCGTTCGAAAGGTGGTTGCAACGAGGCAACCAGCAAAATTTTGAAGAGTATAAGGAGAGGAAGAAAGAGGTACAAAGAATGGTAAGGAGAGCGAAGAGGGCGGCGGATGAGGAATGGGGGAGGAAGTTGGGAGGGGATTTTATGGAGAGAAGGAAGGTTTTCTGGAAGGAAGTGAAGAGAATTAGGAAGGGTCAGGTGGAGAATGAGGCAAGAGTGAAGGATACAAATGGTAGGCTGCTAGTGGAGAGTTGTGATGTGAGAAAGAGATGGGCGGAGTATTTTGAGGAACTGCTGAACGTGAGGGATGATAGGATTGCGAGAGTAGTAGCTGTTGGAAGTGATGTTAGAATGCCTGTGTTTGGTGAAGTGAATAGAAGTCGAATAAGAAGTGCAGAGGTGAGATGTGCGTTGGATGAAATGAAAAATGGGAAAGCTCCAGGTTTGGATGGCTGCACGGTTGAATGTCTAAAGAAAGGAGGAAATGTGGTTATAGAATGTTTGGTGCGTTTATTAAATGTGTGTTTCGAGGCTAGTAAAGTGCCGGTTGATTGGAGTAGCGCGTGCGTAGTTCCGTTGTACAAGGGGAAAGGTGACAGGTATGAGTGCAGTAATTCTAGGGGTATAAGTCTACTGAGTGTCGTTGGGAAGCTGTATGGAAGAGTGTTAATTGGAAGAGTGAGAGTGTTGACGGATCGTGTGCTTGCTGAAGAACAGTGTGGTTTTAGGTGTGGTAGAGGTTGTGTGGATCAAATGTTTGCTGTGAGGCAGGTGAATGAAAAATACTTATTAAAGGGAAAGGATGTATATTGGGCATTTATGGATCTAGAGAAGGCGTATGACAGAGTGGATCGCGAGGCTTTATGGCAAGTGGTAAGTTTGTATGGAGTGGGTGGGAGACTGTTGAATGCGATCAAGAGTTTCTACATTGATAGCAGAGCATGTGTGAGAGTAGGGAATGAGGTGAGTGAATGGTTCCCAGTTGTGACAGGTGTGAGACAGGGATGTGTGATGTCGCCGTGGCTGTTTAATTTGTTTATGGATGGTGTGGTGAGAGAAGTGAATGCCAGAGTGTTGGGAAAAGGTGCGCAGTTGGTGGGACGAAATGGTATGTATTGGGAAGTGTGTCAGCTGTTGTTTGCAGATGATACAGCGCTTGTGGCTGATTCAGAGGAAAAACTGAGGAGACTGGTTGCAGAGTTTGGTAGAGTGTGCGAAAGGCGGAAATTGAGGGTAAATGTGAATAAAAGTGAGGTGATGAGATGTTCAAGAGGTGGAGTGTTTGGAATTTTGGATGTGAGGTTGAATGGGGAAGTTTTACAGGAGGTAGAGCATTTTAGGTACCTCGGGTCGGATGTGACTGTTAAGGATAGTATGGAAGTACGTAGAAGTGAAGCATCGAGTGAGTGAAGGTTGTAAGACATTGGGTGCAATGAGGAAAGTTTTTGAATGCAGGAGTTTGAGTATGAATGCTAAGAGGGGACTGTATGAAAGTTTGATTGTGCCAGTTTTGTTGTATGGAGCAGAGTCCTGGGGGTTGAGAGCAGCTGAGAGGAGGAAGTTGGATGTGTTTGAGATGAAGTGTTTGAGGAGCATGTATGGAGTAACTAGAAGAGATAGGATCAGGAATGAGTTGGTTAGGGAGCAGACGGGTGTTATCAAAAAGTTGAGCAGGCGAGTGGATGAAAGAGTGCTTGGATGGTTTGGGCATGTAGAAAGAATGAATGTTGAGCGGCTGGTGAAAAAGATATATATGTCGGAAGTGAGTGGTCTTCGAGCGCGAGGTAGACCACGGATGAGTTGGATGGATGGGGTGCGACGTGCTTTGTATGAGAGGGGTCTGACTGTGGACGTGGCGAGAGGGATGGCTGCGGACAGAAGTGAGTGGGGGCAGTGTATAAGGAGGTAATTTTATTTTTGACGCGTTACTGGAAGCTGCCCGCGTGTGATGGGGTTGACCTGTCATGTGCGGGGGAGGGGCTGAACTCAATGAAGCGGTCGGGGTAAACCAGCTGTTGCTGTCGGGCCTGACTGTGGAAGGTGGTTGTGCTGGGCTGCTACTGATCCTGGCAGTTCAGGTGCGGCCAGTGCTGCCTCTCTCGCCTCCTAGTGACTAAGTGTGGTGATTGTGGTCTGCTGTCGGCTACCCTCCCATGGGGAGGATAAGCCCGGTATATGTATGTATGTAGCTATAAGTAGCTTAGGTAAGCATTAGGCGGCGTTCACACCAGCGAGATAAGATACATGTCTGTAGGTCGTAAGCGATAGGCGATAATTGTCTTGTGAGATACGACGCGCTCAGATCCGTTAAAAATAATGAGAGACGACAAAACTGGTTCACACCGGTACGATGGCGACAGCTGTCGCACGATGCGCGTATCAAGAGACATAGCGTGCGTGTCTCTTCTTTCAGTGTCGTACGATATCGGCTGATTGAATGATTGATTATAAGAAAGTTACACGACAAATATGTTCAAATAGAGGAAGGATGAAGGCACCACTTAGTATGGAGTTAAGGGAACGCAGAATCTATACACAGGGTGCATAGAAACAATAGAAACGTCTAACATAAAAACACAGAACTAAGAAAGAAGTTCATGTAGCAATAAAAAAGTTGAAAAAGTAGTACGTGCTGAAAAACAGGACAGCAGTGAACCGAAAAAAAGGCCTATAACAAACAAAAAAACCTATTCTATTCTAAAAAAAGAAGGCCTACCTAACTCTAACTCCCTTACATTTTCCCCTGGGAGAGCTAATTTTCATAGATACAATAACTGTATCCCCCTTAAGGGACGATATTGGCAAGAGTTCTTCATCACTCGATGAAGGACTCATGATTACTGACTAAATTTCTCCTGCTACACTTCGTTGCTAGCTCATGTCTTATCACTGCAGTATGAACCTACCTTATCTTCAGGATAATTATCGTGCATCGCATGTTTCGGAGATAAATATCTTATCCCCCTGGTGTGAACTCCGCCTTAAGCCGCTGTCAGTCAATTACAGTGCGGGCTACGTCTTTTTTAGGACGCGCAACTGAATGAATATAGTGCAGGATTCTTTAACACATCCGTTGAAAACAAAAGACTTTCATCATGCTAGATGGCAAATCCCAATGTGGCATCAAGCATCTGATAATGGCACCAGTCTATCAGCTCAAACTATCAGAGTTAATACGTTCCATTTTCTAACTCATTTCCGAGGAAAGAAAATCTGATTTAATACGGTACACGAGCCCTAGTCACATCAACAGAGCAAAAAGATAATAAATAAAAAGTTAATTCCAAGACATAATTTCCGTAACTATGCTGGGATGAGGAGACGTACTTCGAAGTATATATGGAGACAGCGTCTCAAACATGTTCTGCTTAACCGTAGTAGCAGACGAAGGTTTTCGGAGTGAATTATTATTACTTGGTGGTGAAGTAGACATTGAGAACTGCGTTGCCTTCCTCTTGATGCGAATATTGACGACGACAAGTCCTGCCGCAATGATGATGCAAACTGTCATCACAGAGTAAATAATTACGGAAGTATTATTTGCTTTGGTTAATGTTGTTATCGCAGATGTTGAAACTTCGCTGCTGCAACCACCGCCATTACAAGCCTGAAAAGGGGGATAATTTGGTTTAGACAATACACTTTCAGTAAAAATTACATTTCTCGCCGACATTAATGTAAGACCAACTCAAGCACGTCATGGTTGGAATTTTGTTAATCGTTTCATCAAAAACTGTGTAAGGAGGTGTATGAGAAATACGTTTAATACGTATAAAAAATACGTATCATGAGCCTATAACTGAATTCATGGAAATGTACAAGGCTGTTTACATCAATTATCTGAAATACGAAATTAAAATTCTTACCCTAGTATAATAGAGACAATTTGTCACCTGTACCCATTCAACTGCAAAAAATATTTCCCCAAAATTACACCCTCTCATGTTGGCAGTCTTTAGAATGGGTGACAGGCGACATAGCACCATTTGAAGCTCAGCCACTTACTTTCAAGAACGCAACGTAAAGCGTTCCTTCGTCCAAGTTTGTAAGCATGAACTCATTTTCCGTGGTGTTGAAGTTCTGACCATCGCAGGTGAGGTTGTAGCCAAGAGCTCTACCATTCCAGCTCTTTGGGTCCGGCCAGGTCAGGGTGAGGGTGGTTGGAGTGACCCCGCGTACGGTGAACAACTGAGGCTCACTTGGAGCTGCCTCGTGAATACAAGAGTAAATTTGGTGTTTAGTTGCATGAATTACAATTTTAAAAAAGAATTGAAGGTAAAGGTGAAAACCTACGACTTACTCTTAACGCAAGAAAGACATGATAACTAACCAAATAGTCACCTTACCCATGAGAATTTTAACTACCTGAGAAAGAAATTACTGCTTAGATAACCTACATTCAACCTGAGTTAATCAAGATAATCAGGAAATAAAACAGTAATGATATTCAAATATTTTCTTGCAGCGCACTAAAACATCCACGGAATGTATCTTTTAGCCCAAGCTCTCAACTGAATTTACTCCAGTCATCGTTATTCGCAAAAATGTATTTTTAGTAACCTTGTGTGGATCTATCGCTACGATACAAAATACATACACAAAATAAACATTGGTAAATCGATTTGAATACATAAAATAAAGTGTAAATCAAGAGCATTCCTTGAGTAGAAGAACTAATTAATCAAGACTATAAAATTACTGTTAATTTTGTTCGGTTCTTAGACACTGTTGAAGACATCAACCACTTCTATTGATTATCATTTCTGATATTTAATAAAATTGAAACCGATAAAATAAAGGAACCATTTCCATTTATTAAAGCTTGTAACGAAGAGATAACTTATCCTTCCATTGCCAATTTTCTATTTGATCAGCACTAAGGTTGAATAAATCTCTTCTGGTCGCCGCATTGAAAAAGGTTGGGCGGTATAATAATTAATATTTGTGTTCAAGGTTGCTTTTTCACAAAAAGCTCATTGTTCTCAGATATTTGTCTTTTTTGACCGTATAGGCTTATTTGGAATATAACGTAAAATTGAATGGCATACCCCTCAGAGAAATATAACTATTTTATGTATGAGAATTACCATTTCGAGGGAGGCGATATAAGGTTCCAAGCTGATGGTTTGCTCTGATTTTTGTGTGTTGAAATAACTCAAGTGTTTTGTTGGATTGTGGACCATCTTTTTCCTGTTCACTGTAGTTCTATTGTCAGCACTTATTACTTTCTTCAGTTTTTTTAGTTTCATGAACTTCATTCTATCTCATTGTGGCTGTGCGCAGGGTGTGTCAGACCAAGTTCATGCACACATTCCCAGGGCTCGTAATTACATTCTGTGAGGTAACTGTTTTCTTCCTCTCTTGGGATTACATTTAGTGTGAAGATGTGAGTGAGAAGCCTTAGACAAACTTATAGTGTAATCTGATTTGATTGAATGCCCGAAAATTACGCAGCTCTTTACTAAACCTTTGATATTAGGGTCACTATAAAATTTGAAAGACTTCGTCAAATTTTCAATGGCTTCTTGAAAAGAAAATTAGCTCGCATATCGTATTGTAGGAGGAAGTTATTCATCTCAATTAACCGATTTGTTACGCCTTATTCTTTCTTTAATTTTTAATTTCAAATGGAAAATTAATGTAAGCAAATTGAAAGTGTAAGCAAATTCCAAAGCATTTATATGACTGAAAATTTCGAAATCTCTCGTCATTGGCTGAACTCTATTAAAATGAAATAAAGCATTGTACGCATGTGCGTAACACAGTGGGAGGCAAAATAATACAACTCCTTTATTAAATCTCCATATTATACATTTCTAAGCCCTGTAAAATTACGAAAATTGCACTATATATAAAAAAACAGTATCTCAAAGTTATAATTATGTATAAAATCAACGAAAATTTAATAAATAAAAAATAGGTACGAACCTGTATAATAAATACGTAAACAGATGTTAACGGCACCCAACTTTTTTCTGGATGTTATACGTTAAAATTATTATTGGACTATTCCCGAATGCTCGGATATGTTCTATTATTTGGCAACCGAACTTTCGTCAGCATTGATCACCAATAATGTGCCATTGGTACAGCAGCTCCAGTTCTGAAAGTTCGTAAGCAATTGTAGGAATACGGACATCAGCCAAGACCTTTAAAACGTATTGTGGAGCTCCATAATGAAGGTTTGGGATATGGAAGGATATGTGCACAACTGTTTGTTCCTTTGGTTGCCGTTGGAACCATATTACGTAAGTGGAAATGCCGGAATGCGACTCTAAGCAAACGTTGAACTGGCCGTCCAAAGAAGATTAACGACCGCGCTGTTTGAAAATTGGTCCAAACAGTAATGCAACGGCCTCAAACTACTCCTTAAGAATTGAAGGATGATCTCAAGGTATCTGGCATCGAAGCCCGCAAACACACGATCAGTACGGCACTACCCCGTGAAGTTCTTCGCTGCCACACCCCTCGTAGGACACCTATTCTCCAGGAACCTGACGTCAAGGCCTGGCTGTGGCAGAGTTTTGTAACACAGTATTGTGGTCAAATGAAGCCAAAATCGAGCTTTTTGGGAAAAGCAGCACAAACCGTGTTTGGAGACAACAAAACGAAGAGTATAAACCAAAGTGCACCATACCCACTATTAAGTTTCGAGGTGACCCAATCATGGTGTTGGGATGTTTCAGCTCATCAGGGGTAGGTTAACTTTACATCATTGAAGGAACCATGAATGACAGGAAATATCGTAAAATATTGGATGAGCGATTCCTACTTTCAGCTGACTTGTGAAACAGGGATGGATCTTCCAACAAGACGACAATCCAAATCATACTATAAAAAAAACTAAGGGATAGTTGAGGATGAAGAAGATAAACATTTTACAATGGCCAAGTCAATCCACGGACATGAATCCGTTCGAAAACTTGGAGAGAATTGAAATGGAAGATTCAAAAGAGAGGTCCCAATAAAATCCCTGAATTCGAAGAAATATGAATTGAAGAATCTGATAAGATAACACCCAAAACTTATAAAAGGTTGTTAGTGAACTACTCTAAACGTCTCGAAACCATAATTAAGAACAACGGACATGCAACGAAGTATGAATGCATGTATATCTTGTAATTTGTTGTAAACTTTTGTTCACGTAATTATTATACATGTTCTATATATTTTTACTATTACATATTTGCAAGTTTTAGGTATATTATTAACCTTTTCATACTATTGTTTAGACGTATATAGTCCAAGTCCAGTTTTCGTTATTGCACGTAGTCAAGAAATGGTGTCTTAGGCGACTTAATCAAAATGTATTATTGTGTCCCCCACGGTATGAATTCATACAGGGTGTATCGGTTCACTGAAAATAAATGACGGAAACGAACCACAGACGCATCATTGAGTCCCGATTAGCTGTCTAAAGCGGGCAATAATTCTAAAATACGTATTTTGGCTTAACACGACCCTTGGCCTTGAATCATTACGTTGAAACGCAGGATTTTCGAATTGCATGCGAAAACTTGGAGGCGAATGGAAGCCTGATGCATTGCCCCAACACGATAAATAACTCCCATCTCCTCGCTCTGCTATTCTCGGTCACGACGCACGGCTGGTACATCTGACGTATTCTGATGCTCGTTGTGCACAACAGTTACTTTACTCATATTCATTTGCAATTGAGGTTTCGGTGACAATGAAAGTTCTCCTTAATGATTGGAAAAAAGATTCAATGCCGAAATTATTCATTAGGCTACATGCAAAAACAATATGGAAGTACTAGGATCCCATAGGTCTTCAATCCTTTTCCACTCAATCAGACTAAGGATTGAAATTTGGCAAAGTAATGAATGACTTACGGTAAGAAACAATTATAATACATTATTCGTCAATCTTACCGGCTTCAAAAGTAGTGCACTCTGCTTGTAGAATTGCATCCAAGTTTATCTCATCGGCCAAATAAAAGTTATATTCTGTGTATGGGTGCAGATCGGTGACGAGGGTAAGTTCATCAACTCCTGAAACGAAGAAATTGAGAACCCGATTTCAGGATTAACCCTTTAACGTCCACATTTTTGTACTCATGTTACCGTTATCACAACCATCATCATTAAACTGGCACCGGCATCAGATATTTATTGATTTCAGGATGAGGAAGGAACTGCCACTCGACAGTGAGGTTCAAAATACACATCAGGGAATTAATTTTACGAGAAATACAACATATTGAGCTTATTTTTGAAAGAGGACCGTACAGTCCACTTGGGCGTTAAAGGGTTAAGATTTAGTGGTTTAACGATATGGTAGCAAAAAATTGTATACTTCCTAATAAAAATTTACGCCAAACTATAGCAGTTCGGTGTAGCAATAACGATGCAGCTTTACTGACGTCACGTCCACCTCTACAGCAGTTTTTTGGTTAGCAGCTGCGTGTATCCTTGCAGTGATCCCGACAGCTAACTCTACGATTAGGAAATGAAAAGGCGGCTGTGCAGTAATGTCAACTATTGAACTATTGCGGTGTCTTCTGGTGGTGTATACTGATGTAAAACGCGAGTACTTTGCGTGTACTGAATATCTGGCTGCAATCGATTTTTACACCAACCCGCAGGAATACCGTACTGCACTGCTCTCAACCGACTTTCTTGCGCTGATCTGGTGAAAATTATAGAAGATACTGTGCAGATTTTCACACTGAACTATGCTCTTGAGAATAATCGCTATCGCTTTTTCTGTACCAAAGAGTTAATATTTTTTCCAAGGAAATGGAACTTTAAAAATGACGAATGTTAAAATTCAGTATTGTGCTTACATAATATAGCAGAAAAAGAACTACTGATACCTACCTTTCATTATTCGAAGAGCATAGTGCTTCACAGTTATCAAACACCAACATACAAGATGATTTGTATCAGGCTTGATTGGAATAAAGCATCCTTTTTTTATGAATCACTCTTAATAACAATAAAAATCACGGCTTCAAATTAAATAATATATGACTCTCAAACCACTGTTTGAGGTGTTCCTACAATTCAGGGTAAAATTTTACTGTTGAAGCTCTCGATAGACTGGCACCACACCTGCTCACTTCATCATAACAACCCTCCAATTGCTGTTGTTTAAATTAATACCACAAATTCAAACAAATACAACAAATTTTCCTCACCTGTAACAAATGCTGAATCGTAAAAGCTTGTGTTTGTTTCCCAGAGAGAAGTTCCAGTCCACGTCAAGTTAAATTGTTCTTCAACACAGTCACTGTTGTCAGTGAAGTTCCACGACAAAGATACTTCTGAAGACGACTTGGCGACACACCTCATAGCATAGACGGCTGGAGAGAAAAAATAGTCCTTCACATTAAAAGAATAGTTAAATTGCGTCAATGTCCGGTCATTCCTCTCCATCTTCACCACAGTCACTTTATATGAAACACGGATTAGAGTTTAGTTCTCGTGACAATTTTTTAAACAAAACTCGTTCCTCAACCTCACCTGCTGTCATCGTTTCGCTGGTGTCCACAGCCCCAACACCGAAAGAATTGACAGCAGCGACTCCAATGGTGTAATTCATGCAGCCGAGAATGTCTTCGGTGCGGTTGAGCAATGTGGTCGAGGGAGGGACAAGCTCAGTGAAGGTAGTATTATTAAGATCAATAAATATTACGCTGTACGACGAGAGCATACCATTTGCTGTTTCCGGAGGCGCCCATTCCACGTAGATAGAAACAGGAGTTGTGGTAACGGTGATGATCGCAGGGGCAGAGCTCTCTGAAATGTTTTTTGGACAGATAATGCTCATTCCATTTTTTCAACGCCAAAAAGTATCCGTATAAAATGGCAGGAGTAATTTTCTTCTCGATTTAGTTTGTATTATTAGCAAAAATAAGCAGAAAGGACCGACAGCCAGCATTTTCAGAATTTTAAATTATGAAATTGGCTTAAAATGTAAAAGTGTTCGTAGAAAAATTCATATCGATGTGCGCAGATGCCTGATCAAAAGATTTCAATACTTTTTAGCCTTATACTTACTGACCAGCATCTAATGACGTCACCACACATGACGCAGAAATGTCGTCAACTGTGGACACCTTTACGTTGTACACAGTTCCCGGGATGAAATCTTCGTCAGAAATGGCAAAATTTGAAGAATCAATTTGTATGGTATCAGATGTACGGCTAATATCTTCCCACTGAACGCTCAACGAGTACTGCAGATCGTAGGAAACCTCCTTGCAGTCGCGATACAGAGAGTTCCAGTCTGCCGTTATGTTGGTGTCGTAGGCAGTGCAAACTAGATCAAGAGTCATCTCCTCTGAAAATGTAAACAATTTTTAAAGAAGAGTTAAAATAACGAATGATGTTCTCTAACTTTCAGAATACTCGAAAACTAGTCCATCTTAGTTGACGTAACATACTCCAGGTTTTCAGAGATGAGAAACAAACTGAAGTATAAACGTTGCCCAAATAAGATGCATCAAAACGCTTGAATCACTCAAAATAACAATTTCGTTATCCGGTTAAAAAATGAACAAACCATTTTTATTCAAATTCAATCAAATATTGGAACTCCGTTCTTAAATGTGTTTGTTCTTAGGTGTAAATAAATTTTTTTCGAGAGCTCTTGAGAGAATTGCAACGAAGAAAATTGTAGTAAACCAATGATCACACGAGTCAGCAACAAATTCATTCACCCAGTTCAAAAAGACAATTTGAAAAGAATTTATTTATTACGCAGATTATGATAAATTGCTGCATAAATGAGATTTTCAAAATTTAAAATCCATATCATATCAATTCTAGAGAATAATTCGTACATATGGTCTCTCAAAAGTCAATTGCAATATCACATTCAATTTAGGAAATATCTGTAAACAGGATATCTCAAAAACTTAAAGCATGGCACATTTTTAATTAATCAAAGTAGGGATCACTTGATCGTCAGCCATTCATGACATGGCCATTTCGAATTAATCGACAAAGTTAAGAACAGTTAAGGGTAGCAGTTCGTAGGATACGAACCTTTTCGGTATAAAATTTGAGAGACCGTTTCACTTGGTGGGCCGTGGCCAGCGCCATTCACAGCTTCAATGTATATGCTGTAGGTCGCACACGCGTCCAAGTCTGTTATGTTATAAGATGTCTCCAACGCGCTAGCACTCCGTGAAGAGCTAGCCGCTGTGGCTGTATTTTTAATGTTTATTACATACTCTGAAATGTTGCCATTTGCAGCTGCAGGAGCATCCCACGTTACCAAAATGGTGTCACTCCACACCACTCTAGTGGCCACATTTTCCACCTCAGATGGTGCTGAAACACACGTGAAAACACGCTTTGTTTTTAACAAGGCTAATGAAATTGCATATTACAGCTATTATAGACCTTCAAACAATCATGAAAATTCATATGTTCGGTGTTTTTCAGATTTTCACCTTGAAATAAAGCAATACAGAATATTGAAGGGAGAATAACTTATTGAAGATGTTTCGCATTCCAAAAGCATTTTGTATTATTCAACTATAGTTATCGCAACGTATTTCAAAAAAATTTCATGTCGAAGAAAAATTAAAAATACACACTTTCAGAGGAAAACCTGTCAATACAATTTTGAAATAATTTTTAAAGGAACGGGTTTTATATTTTTTCAAATTAGACAAGCCAATCGAAAAATCTCCTTGATAACACAGACCCTGCAAACTTTTTTTTATGGAATTACAATGAGTTTTTAAAAGTTTTTCCACCGACTATCAATTCAATTCATTATTCATGTGCGTATATTCGCGATGTTGGTCATCCAGTGAAATTTTATTCGAGTAATATCTTCCAGTAAGAAGCAGAAGAAAACGAAGCCTTAGTTATTTTAATTCTACAAGCTGGTAGCTTCTAAATGTAAAAACGACTGAATCATTTGGCTACTTTCTCCACTCCTTACATTTTTGATCAGAAGTAAAACATTGCTCTTACGTTCTCACTTTGCTCAGGCGTTGTGCAAGTCGTTTCTGCACCGTCACTTAGAGAGTCGTTGTAAACCGCGTTCACGGTGACTTTGTACTCCGCCCAAGCCAGAGGATCATCAATTGCCAATTTTGGGTCCAGGACAGTGCTTGTGCCGTTGTCAAAATCGTCGCTCCAAAGACTGGTGGCCGTCCAAGTCGCCACATAGCCGATCGGGGGGCAGTCTTTGAAGGGACGATCCCAGGAGAACTCAAAAGCGTCTTCGGACGCTTCGCAGAGTACAGATTTTGGTGGCTCGGTCTCTACAAAAAGAAGAACAATACCTCAAATTAGCATCATTGAGGTCCTTACCTTTTTATGCTAGAGGTTGTTCTTATGAGAGAAGGTATCAAAGTTATTAATTCGAACGAAAACCTTCAAGCTCGAGTCTACACGCTCCTTTCACGGCTCTGAACTCTTTTAGAATTCATGCAAACTTAATACCCGAGGTGAGCGTTAAATTCAATGGACGAAATTAAATAGTTCTAGTAAGCTAATTATTAGTGTAAAGTTAATTCGTAATCTCTGAAACTAAAAATGGATTATGGTGAGGACAAAGCTAAAATGCAATTTCATTCAAATTTTCATTATTTTAGTATGATAGTTTTCAGCCGTTCAAAGAAACTGAATCTGTTTACTGTTAGCATTTACCAAAATTTTTTCGAATCTGTGGCATTTACCAAAATTAATGCTCCGCAAACGTGTTTTCATTTTCCAACGTTTATTATAGTAGCTAGCAGGACCACTACAAGAGTTTGCGGTCAATTTCTACTAAAATAACCAAACATTACGTCCCCTATTCCATAACTGTTCTCAACCTAACCTAATGTATCAACATTACCAACCGAAACAGATTCTAAGCCAACCCATGTGATGTTTACTTGATACATTCCAATCTAACAAACCCATAGCCCAACCTAGACCCAAAAAACAAATTGCAATATTTTTCAGCTCAAATGTCCTAACCTATCCAGACCTAACCTATTCTACAATACCTTGACCTTGTCTATCCTAGCTAAATCTATTTAAACCTATTCAGATACGAACAGGAAGGTACATTTTTCAAAATTCTACTTCGCTTTAACTTAGATGTTGACCAATATTTAGCGAGGTGAATTTTAAAAACGATGAAGGAAAATCAGAGGCAATATTCACTGACGCTAATTTCCAAATCTGTGACGCTTATTCTCTCAACATAGCTATAAAATTTTCTCCGGGTTAATGATTGAGAACATGAAACAAAAGCACTAATTGGTGCATAAGTAAATGAGGGCTTACAAATAAAACAGAATGTCATTTTCACTTAGTTGAAGCACAGGGCGTGTCTAGAAAACGTTTGATACAACCATAACTCACCGTCAACTAACGTCCTTTCCGACGACACTTTTCCAGTGTAATAGCGTTGATTGCTATCTAATGGGTTAAAGCTCGGCGGTGTTTCTACAAGGGTTATGTCGTAAGAAGTGCACGCGTCCAAACCAGTTATATTAAAATACTTGTTCTCTTTTGTAGCAGCCTTAGCTTCGTGCGCCATGATCCCCTTGACAGTCCAGCTTCCGTGAGCACCAGATATCCCGTAATGTTTCCAGTGTTGTGTCTTGAAGGTTGTAGATGGGCTCGGTGTTCTGCCCTCCTCAAATGCTGTCGAAATATTTCCACCTCTCTTTTCTCTGTTGGAAATATTTGGGTGCAGGTCAATTGGTTCAGAAGAATTCTTATCAGGGAAATAACTAGTAGGTAGAAAATGCTTGCTGCCAAGTTTGGGGTGTGAAGACGCAGCGATGCAGTCCTGACCCCAAGGCGACGGAGCATTCGATTCTTGCACTTTGAGCTGGCATATTTCAATTAGGTCGTCTTCATAAACTTCCCAGTGCATCTCAAGAATAGTCGGGTACTTTGCGTACACACCCAGATCTAAAATAAAGAAAAAAAAAATTTTGATTCTGCATTCAATTAAAGGAAAATGAATATTATTGGGTATATTTCGATATTTCGAAATATTTTTTCATGCCAATTTTATTACTTGCATTCACTTCTTCTGCGCCATCTTTCGAGCCCATCATCGGATGCGTCAACTCCTGTTGCAAAGGAAAATGTTCCCAATTAAATTGCACGCATTTAAATATTCATAAAATTCAACGACTGGGTTCCTGTGGGAAAAGGAATATTCAACCCTAAACTTTTACAAAGAAACACTAACGTTAGCGTCATTATAACCACTGTTATTAGGACTAGCACTGGTATCAAGTTGTCACCGACATCATTATAGAGACAGAACTGCTACTTGGCAGTGAACTCTAGAAAATATATCAAAGCATAAATCCGACCAAAAATCAAAGGTTTGAGCATTTTCATTGTGTCTTACGTGAGGCAATGAAGGGTTGACTATAACCATCTAAACTGACAAATAATGCTGGAAAATTTATTTCAAGTGTGGCAGTCAGGTGTATCCCGCCTGTAGTATAGCAGAAATAAAAAAGAGATACACATTTCTCCTGCCGTGTTTTTTGCATAGAAAAGACCTAATTAAACATCAACAGAAAAAATTTGAGAGCTTCCCCTATACGAGTATGTGTCGCGCAAGATTTTAGCCCATTTTTAAAACTAATAGAAATGAGTTGGTAGACTGACACTAAACAGATCATGGTGTCATTTTATGTTGATTCTTCAGAATGTTTTTCGAACCTGGACAATAGTGGGTATTGTACCAATGATGTGACTTGAATAATATCTTGGTAATTCCCCGTCAAATGGAATGGTGGAATTTGACGGGAAATTATCAAGATATCATTGCAGTCTCATGATAAGTAAGATACTGAGGATCCGAGAAGCCGAGCCTGCGAACTCAGACGCACGCTGCATGTGCGAATTATACATATAAATGACTGATGACAGCATGTCTTTAGGAGTTTTACATTTGTAATTGAAATAAAATTGTATTCTATTCATAATAGCTAATGCCATTTTGAAAACAATTTGGGCACAATGTTTTCACCGAAGTAAGACAAGTTCCCTCGCAAGTTTCTTCGATTGTTAACCAAAGAACGGAAACGAAAAGACGATTGTATTTTTATGATCTGTCGGTAATGGTAAACAGGAATAAAACTTTTGATCAAACTATTCTTGACCAAAATTAACTAGTCTGAAAGGAAATTTATAGCGACTAAAAAGATAATAACAATTAAAATTCCATATAGATTACTTGATATGTTAGCATAGACAATGAACCCTTATCCACGCTTTAATAATGTTTAATTTGAAACTGAATGTATACAATGAGTGAAAAAACTTTTTCCGAAATCGGTGAATGTTTGCTTACGGAATACGAACAAAACTGAGAACGATAATTTTATGAAAGGTTTTTGGATCAGAAGATGAAAAACAATTATTCTTTTCAATCTCCATAGCAGACTCAATATTGGGGTGTTGTGAATTCAAATATGCTCGAAATAAATTACAATTAAAGCTACTTTTGAATAACAAAAGAGAGTCATCAATTTACCATCTGTACAACACAGGTTTAAAATCTACAGAACGAGAATTTACTCAAAGCTGTAGATTTTCAAAGAACACATGATACAAAATCGAGAAAATCTCTACTCCCAGCAAGTGCTAACATTTCAATAGTGTGCTTTCCCTTAGAATTGAGAAGTTTCAAATCACATGCACAAATTTATACGAGACGGGAACACAGATTTAGTAGTACCGAATGACAAACGGAACAGGAATTATTACATATTCATTAAGACCAGATTTCGAAGAGGCTATAGTGACATACACGTGAAATGTGGCTGCTGAATATTCGACACAGTTGAAAAGTTCACTCAGCGGACGTGTGATCCACACTGAGGTCTAACTTAGGCAACTGTTGTGTCGGCGACCAACACAGGCTCTGCTGTGGTGACCATCACTTTCTCAGGAGTCAAAAGATGCGAACCTCCGTCACAGAGTGTGGAATGATTCTGAGACTATTCATAATCCAAATTCAAATCTCTTAATCGTTCTCGTTGTTAAAGATGTTCCATGGTGATCGTCCTTACGTATTAACTATATTGCTGCGTATGAAAGGAAAAAATTCAAAGAAACAAAACGTTGTACTCACTCACCGCAGTCATGGAGGCCGATACGAAGCACAGCAACAATGCCGCTCCAAGTAGCAGCTGACTTCGATGATAACCATATTCCATTTTTGAAACGTATATCAACCTTCAGCAAAATTACTGTTGATCCGACAATTAACTAGGATACTTTTTTTACTTGCAGCCTCAGTTTACACGAAGCGAAGTATTTCACCCAATTCGGTTTCATTTATCCACACCGAGGACAACATCGAAGGGATTTCTCCTATGATCCAGGAATTTCATCGTATGGAACATATATGACGGGCAATCTCAAATAGCCCTTATAAGTAAAGAAATTTTCGTGTGAATAAAACAAGTTTTATCTGAGTGCGCAGTTTGTAAATCGAAAATGAGGGCTTGGCATGTTGGAGAAGCTTATGAATTACTTTTGTTGAAGGGCACCTGAAATATCACCGTAGCTGTTCACAAACTGAGAAGTATTAACGGGTTATAGAAAAACGTCGTCAACTTGATTTCTTTTCATAATTTCTATAACCCGTTAATACGTCTCAGTTTTTGAACAGCAGCGGTGATATTTCAAGTTTTCTTCAACAAAAGTAATTCAATAGCTTCTGCAACCATACCAAGCCCTCACTTTCGGTTTAAAAACAGTGCAATTTAAGAAAACTTGTGTTATTCACACGGAAATTTCTTCACTCTTCAAACTCAGAGCGTAATGACATGAAGTTCTAAAATCACTCAATCACCTCACATTCTTGCTCAGAAAGCTTTGTCGCTAAATGCCTCAACGAGAGCAACTAGAGACTCTGTACATGCTGGAGGGACACTTTCTGCATGCATGCAAACTCACAACTGAACACCCACTGCTTGTTGGTCTGTCACCAGCTTGCAGGCTCTCACGATAACGGCCCTAAAGTGGGCAGTACAAAGTTTTCACGGATAGCGGACGCACTTTGAAGTTAAACAACAGTAGCTGTTATCGTAAGGAGCGTATCGCAGGGCCTGCGCACCCAGCTCATCTCGTCAAAATTTCATGCCGATTGGAAATAGCGTATAATAAAATTTCATAGAATATTTTCACGTAAATTGAAATTTAAAGCTTAGCTTGACCTGGAAATACGTAGAGGAAATTTACCCCACGTTGTCTTTTCAATTAAACAGTTGGCGCTTAGAACGCTGATCGAAATTTTACAGTTTTTAGAAAATTCAAGCCTGTTATTAAACCTCTGTTTTTACGTCACAAGTAAATCATTTTCAAAAGTAAATTATTTCGTCAATCCTAGAGGAACAAAAATCTATAGAATATAAGGCTTAAATTTTTACAATGCATTGAGGGAGTGAATTTGAAGAAATTAAGTTAAATAACTATTACTGATAAAATAAATCAAAATCGTGAAAATATGACTATGAAAATTAAAACATAAAAATAAAACTATGTATGTATTCAGCTCAAAGAGATCACCACTTGTTTATATTTTTGAAATAATTAAAAATTTCCCTGTCTTGAGACTGAAAAACTCTTTAATTTATCCCCAACACGGTTCGGGTGCCTCTGGAGCATGTCAAGATTACATTGCTAAAATTGGCCAATTTTCGACCATTATTAAAAATTTGTGCCCTGTCTAAAGTCGACGTCATCTATGCCACTCCAATCTATGTCAATAATGAACAAAGACTGGTACATCTTACAAAGTTTATGGTTTTGAGATGTGAGTAAAAGTCAGTGTTTTTTCATTTATTCTAGGGTTGAATTGAAAAGTAGTTCAAGTCTGGTTTCGATGTTATGGAATTTTCGCTCGTTGCAAACAGAGTAACTAATTGCAGAAAATATTTTGCCCATTTATTAACTGACAATTATTTTCAGAAGGCTTGAAGCGTTTTATTAGGCACTCAGGACCATAAAAAGTAAACATTATTATTATTAGTACGTTTGTACAAGCTTCATTGCCAAGAAACTAAAGTACCACAAAATTTACGGCGACTTTCCCCGTTGGGTATAAGGGAAAACTCAACCATAATACCCCACTCTACCCAGGTATCGGAAATGGGTACGGGTTTTACGGAGGAAGCCGTCATGGCGACCTGGTGTTAATTATGAGGCGTGCGAAAAACCAACCGACAAGATTATCTGTATCTGGCTTGATTGGAATAAAGCGCCTTTTTTTAACAACGGAAAACTACATCCGAGCTTCGACCGTTTCAAAGCTATAAAAAATTTTCTTGAGGCATAGCCCTTTACTCTGAGTCTTAACTTTATTGTTTAGCTGAACCACATATGAATATTTCTTGCATACATTGAAGAAATCGGATGTCTTCTAATGAAATTTCTTCTGATGGGAAATACGTACGTCATCAAACAGTTTTAAGGTCTAGAATAGCTCACACGAAACTTAGCATGAAAAGCAATTAGAGGGAATGAGACCAATTTACTGCTTAACATTATAAAAAAGATAAAACAGGCCTCATTCAACTTTGAAATTGGTATGCGAAAGTTTGTGATGTATGTCAGCAGAACGCAGCATTTCTGTCGACTTGTTTTCTAAATTTACAAAGTTTCGTGGGAACAGAAAGTAAGCTTTGAAAAATGCTTTCAAGGTGAAGAAGATTCATGTTATTAGTGGCTATAATTATTAACAAGTACAGAAAACTAATCGGAAGAAGGAACGTCATCGAAGGACTGAAAGCGTTTCTTCGTCGCAATCGTCTTGGCTCAAGAATTAAAAGATACAAATGCACTTTCAGATCCTGAATTTTTAAAGGTCAAAACCGACGTTGATTAATATCGAACATGTAAAACGTTCAGGTAACAAAAATGCAAGATTTAGCCTGAGTGTATAAAATGGTGGACTGTTGTATAGTGACGCTCTTGTGATGGAGGTTCCGGCTGCGGAGATTTATGAGTCTCGCTCGCTCGGCACGGTCACATGTATAGATAGAGCTTCCGGTGGAACCGCCGATGCGCGCCTGGTATTTACAAGCGCCGGATGGGTCGGAAGCGCGCCTACTGCCGGGCGGAAGTTCATTGTTCGAACTAGACTTAAGAGCAAGCTGTGTGAACTTGAGATCAGTACAGAACTAGTAGTCCTGCTGTTCGTTTTGCTATCCTCTTGCCTGGTTTACAGCTAGGCTAACCGATCTACAAGTGCTGTCCAGTAAACCTTATATCTTGCTGAAATTCCAAGATATTACAATTGGCGACGAGGCTTCGAACTTGCGAAGTGAATTTGAACTTTAAAAGTGCTCTGAAATTAAGATGGCGTATTCTACAGTCAGCTGCCCTCCGTTCGACGTGGAAGTAGAAACAGTGAGTGAATTCTTGGAGCGCTGGAAAGTACAAAGTGCAGACGCTCTTCAGAAAGCAGGAGATAATGGCGGTAAAAAAGCTAGTATTTTAATCAAAGCTTTGCCTGTAAACATAATTACTGATCTACAACTAAGAATTAAACCTACGTTACTCACTGAGGCTACATATGAGGAACTTGAAGAAAAATTAACACAGCAATTTGAAATTAAAAAATCCATCGTCGGTGCATCGGTTACATTTCTAAATAGAAAACAAGGTGCTAATGAATCCATAGAAAGTTATGCTAAAACGTTAAATGACTTAGCATCTGCATGCAATTATGGTAATTGCTGTCGTGATCGTTTATTAAGAGATGCCTTCGTGGCTGGGCTACACTCAGCGCAAATTCTCAGCGCGGTTCTACAGAAGTGCGATAGCAAGTCCTTCAACGAATGCGTTGAACACGCAAAACTTATCGAACAATTAAGCTCCGACGCTCAAGATATCATTCGTGAGGATTCATCTTCATCGTATTTCACTACAGAAAAACTCCCGCCGAACTACATATGCATTCGCTGCGGAACCAAGCAAAAGCATCTTGCAAAGAATTGCTATGCTTTGAAATTGAAATGTCACACATGTGGAAAATTAGGCCACATCTCTAAGGTTTGCAAATCTACAACTGCAGCACGGCCTCCTCCTGCTCTGCCTACACGAAGGGGACCTACACAAGGAAAATTTGACGCAGCTCGCACTTACACAGTGCAGTCGGGAAGAAGCGGTTGCTGTGGCAACGTTAGGAGAGAAGACGTGTTAATGAAGAATTCACGGATGCCTCTACAGAAGAACGAAGCTGTGTTGCAAAAACCTGGGAACGAAGGTGGTGACGGTAATCATCTACATGAGTGTTCTGATTATTCCCCAAATGATTCTAATTTTTTAGAGTAAACACCACTGTAATTCCCGTCACTAAAGAGCCCACTATGATTGCATGCAACTTAAATAGTAAACCTGTTGAATTCCTGTTGGATAACGGCAGTGCAGTGTCAACTATACGTAAAAGAGATGCAGTCAAAGTTGGTGCTGTGGTAAATCCTACATGCAGCAAAATTCTCGGGTACAGTGGTGTCTCGGTAAACCTGCTTGGTCAAGCTTCAATAACTGTCATGTACCATAATGTTAGTTTTAATCATAAGTTTCTCATTGTGGAGGATGATAGAATCAACTTACTGGGCCGAGACATTTGTTCTAAACTAAACGTAAACATTGTCATTCCTGATAAATACGACTCCATAAATAAAACGGATTGTCATAGTTTGCCGAAAAGTTTGTCGTTAAAATATGACGAATATTTGTCATCTGATTCACAGTCTAACGTTAAAGAGACAGTTCATCTTGATGTGTTGCCTAATGCAGTTCCTGTATTTTGTAAAGCACGCCCGGTTCCTGTAAGACTGAGAGACTCTGTCAAAACCGAACTGGAACGCTTGCAGAGTATGGGCAAAATCACAAAAGTGTATGATAGCCAATGGGCATCTCCTACCGTTAATGTTCTAAAGTCTGACGGCAGTGTGAGAATCTGTGGAGATTTTTCAGCTTCCATTAATAATTTTCTGAATCCAGTTCAATCTGTACTACCTGTTATTGATGATGTCATTTCTCAAGTCGGAGACGCTAAGTTTTTCTCAAAAATTGATTTGTTTAACGCGTTTTTGCAAATTCCGTTGGACGAAGAATCAAAGAAAGTTACGACCATTAACACCTCTGAAGGTCTATTCATGTACAATTACTTACCTTATGGTCTACGTGCAAGCCCCGGCATTTTTCAAGCATTCATGAATAGGACTCTGTCTGGCATCGATAACATCATTGTGTACCAGGATGACCTCCTCATTTTGACCTCGTCATATGATGCTCATTTGGAAGTTCTTGACAGGGTCCTGTCTGTCCTAAAAAACGCGGGAATTCGCTTAAATCTGTCTAAATGTGCCTTTCTAACTGATCGTGTGTCTTATCTAGGGTACGTTTTCGATAACAAGGGTGTTCACCCTAACTCTGATAAAGTAGAAGCTATTCTCAATGCTCCTGTTCCTAAAAATCTCAAACAGTTGCAAGCTTTCATCGGATTGTGTAACTTCTATAGTCGTTTTGTACCCAACTTTTCTAATGTCATGCATCCTCTGTATTCGCTGCTTAAGAAAAATGTACAGTTCCGGTGGACTCCAGAACAGGACGAGAGTGTCCAGAAAATCAAGAACATCTTTCGTTCGCATAAACCTCTAAAGTTGTTTGATCCCATCCATGAAACTCTTCTTGAAACTGATAGTTCAGGTTATGGAGTTGCTGCCATACTCATGCAACGCGTTAGTCCTTCTCATGATTGGTGTCCGGTTCAATTTGCTTCGAGATCTCTGAATGGTGCGGAACAAAACTACTCTAACATTGAAAGGGAGAGCCTTAGTGTGGTTTTTGGCGTGGAGAAATTCAAGAAATTTCTACTTGGTGCAAAGTTCATTATCCATAATGATCAGAAACCTCTTTGTAAACTTTTTGCACATGACAAGGGTGTACCTCTCAACTGTTCCGCTCGAATTCAGAGATGGGCTCTTAGACTCTCCCAGTTTGACTATGTTTTCAGATATTCGAAAGGCAAATGTAACGTAAATAGCGATTGTCTCAGTAGGCTGCCACTACCTACGACTGTAAGGGAGCTAGAACCGTACGAAATGATTTTTGCTGTGAACACTCTTGATAAAACTCCTGTCACGTGTGAAAATATAAAAAATCATACTGATATGGATAGCGAACTATGCCAACTTAAACAATACATAAAGTTTGGCATGCCTCCTAAACCTGATCCCAATTTTTCAAAATTTAAGAACCTGCTACCTCAGATGACCATCATGAAAGGTTGCATACTTTATAAAGAACGGGTTTTTATTCCCAAGTCACTGCGTAGTTTAGTCCTTGAAACATTTCATGATGGACATCCTGGCATTTGTGGCATGAAATCGTTGGCCAGATCTGTTATTTGGTTTCCCGGAATGGACAAAACTATTGAAGACATCGTAAAATGTTGTCCCCAATGTCAATTAAATCGAGCAAAACCTAAGTCTAGAAATGTAGAATGGCCTACTCCTTCTCGTCCTTTTGAACGCATTCATGTCGACCACTTTTTCTACGAAAATAAAATTGTTTTCATTGCTGTAGATGCATTATCTAAATATATTGAATGTGAAGTGGTACCATCCACGAGTGTGTCAGATACTGTCGATGCGTTGAGAATGATTTTCAGCAGAAACGGGTTGTGTGATGTGCTCGTAAGTGACAATGCTTCTAACTTTTCATCTCAAGACTTCAAAGATTTTCTTATTTCCAACGGCATTGAGCACCTCACACCTCCGCCCTACTCTCCAGCAAGCAATGGTCAAGCTGAGAGGGGGGTAAGAGTCATTAAAGACTTGTTGAAAAAACTATCTTCTTCCGAATCGTTCAAATCCCGTCTAGCGAAAGCATTATTTCAATCGCATTGTATTCCGCATAGTGTTACAAAAATTGTTCCCTCTGTTGCGCTGAACAATCGTAAATTTGTTACTTCCATAGATAGAGTTCATCCTAAATTTTCTGTGTCCAGGTCTAAGCCTATGTATGTAGCTCAATTTGATGTCGGGGATCATGTTCTCGCTCTGAATTTAAGAAATGGTCCCAAGTGGTTGAAGGGAATTATTGTTAGTAAAGTTGCCGTTAATATCTTTCATGTTCAAATATTAGCATTAAATGTAATCTGGAAGAGACATTCAAATCAGCTGTTGCACAATGGTTTGGAATCTACCGGGAGTGGAGCAGCAGAGACTCCTGCTTTTCAGCCTGTTAACAGCTCTCCTGAGCAAAATGAACCTCGTAGATCAGGCAGAATAACCAAACCTGTGATACGAATAGGTTGTTGAGTTCCTCCTTCCCTTTGTCACATATTCATCTAAAGGGAGGGAAGTTGTTGTATAGTGACGCTCTTGTGATGGAGGTTCCGGCTGCGGAGATTTATGAGTCTCGCTCGCTCGGCACGGTCACATGTATAGATAGAGCTTCCGGTGGAACCGCCGATGCGCGCCTGGTATTTACAAGCGCCGGATGGGTCGGAAGCGCGCCTACTGCCGGGCGGAAGTTCATTGTTCGAACTAGACTTAAGAGCAAGCTGTGTGAACTTGAGATCAGTACAGAACTAGTAGTCCTGCTGTTCGTTTTGCTATCCTCTTGCCTGGTTTACAGCTAGGCTAACCGATCTACAAGTGCTGTCCAGTAAACCTTATATCTTGCTGAAATTCCAAGATATTACATGGACTTATCCTGCGTGAAGACAGGCGACTTTTTAACTTGGTGTAGGATGTACGGGTCGGTATTGCTATGGGCAAGGTGGTGAAGCTGGTGGAGTAAGGCTGTTCCGGGTCGTATAGAACTTACGACGCTCGCGGGAATTTTGTCAGAATATTCATACCTCGAGATGAACATTCATATGGTTTAAATAATTGAAAAATAATCCCAAGATTGAGGTGAAAAAGCTCATCATACCCAGTCTGAATTTTGTCGTCGGCTGAGTGGTAATTATCATTGGTTTTCGTCGTTAGTCGCAAGAATTCGGACGGTTAATATGTTAGCGATGATCACCCGTAAACTTCCGTTGATGAAATATCCGCCGACGACGATGACGGTTATTTACCGTCGATTTCCGACTGTCTTTCCGACCGTAGAAAAACGACGATAAGTATACGGTCGTTTTTCAGACTATAGTTCATAATTAGAAATTAACGGAAATACTTGACCGCCAAGTCTAAGCCTAATCAATGGCAAGGCAGATCAGGTCAGATCAGATTACGTTACGTATTTCACGCGGTCAAATGAAATGACAGAAAATATTTCACATAGCCTTCACATGATGTAATTTGAGCTTTGATTTCTTTTGTTTTGAAAGCGGAAAACCTAAATTCAAATTTGAGACATTTCAATTGCATCTTCACGTATTATTATTCGGTATTTATACATTTTATTTCATTTGTACACATTGTATTATGCAATTGAGATTCTTTAATTTAGGTTGAAAATGTTCTAAATTGAACTTCAGATGTTTTGATGTTAGCTTTTATACTTTAAATTAAAAATGGAAGAATGAAATAAAAATGCAGGACCATAATGGTTACTATATAAAATATGAACATTCTCTAAATAACTCATTCAAGCGCTAATATGTTCTGATTCCAATAAACTAAATGTATTTCAGGCTCTGCTCATTGTATGTATAATGCGAAAGATTTCTTCAATAAAAAAAGATATTCCTTACCTTAGACTTACCTTGAGATTACTGTAGAGTTGGAAAATCGACAATTCACGAATCAAGTTTGACTTGTTCAAGTGTTCATATTGCATACATTGCAAAGGCTGTTGAATTTGTTACAAATTTGGCGGTCTAAAACTGATATGTTCAATTTTCTGTCGCAGGCTTAATTCAAACTCTCGCAGATTGTTTCATGTCCGAGGGAGAAATGGTATGGAAATTTAAGTCTAGAGCGTAAAATAGTGTTGCTGCCAAGCAGGCCTGAAAAAGTTTGTGGGCATGGTATCTCTTCTGAGGGCAAAAGAAGCTTGTTTGATGAATGAAAATCAGTTCCTATTTCTAACATCATTTCTTCTACATCTTTGAATGAAAGCAAATAACTTCTGAGCCCGCTTATATTGAAAATTAATGGACGATTGATGAGTGAGTATATCAATAACTTCAGTTGGAATCGATAGAAAATAAAAATTGAAACTAGAAAATTCACACGATCCCAGAGCGGTGAGGCGTCAAATCTATCAATGTGTTGTTTTAAATCATCTATCATCTTTTGTGTGGATCAAAATGAAATAGCATTTGATATTATTTTATATTCAGGTATAATATCCGTTTCGTCTCTATTAAAGCTATTACTGCAGAAAAACTCAGGGAAGTTAACCAAAGAGTGTCACTAACGAAGCCAAATGTGCATGTTCTGGTTAGAACAATAAGTGTGCAGATGAAAAAGTGTGTATTTCTATGAGACAGACGATAAAGTTATCTAGTAACAGAAAATAAAAATAAAACACTCATGCACGGTATCCCGTGTTCATGAAAAACACGGACGTGAAGAATGAAAAATCAGGCTCAACCAACTGCAAATCTTAACGCACTTTAGACTCCCACAAATAGCTAGCCAGGGTTACCATTTACCCACATGACTTGATAAGGAAATTTATGTGCCAACAAATTTGCCGTCGGTTGCGTGTCTGTCTCAAATATTTTCCCACCATCAATCGTACAGAGTTTTTTGATAGAGCCATTCACAGCAATATTTTAAAAGTCTGCATGAAGCGAACTTTTTTACATTCCACTTGCGGAACTAAACCATAAAACCAAGTGATTCTCAGGGATACTTTATCTTGTGAAAATTTTGAAGCAATTGTTTTTAAATCTGTAAACCCGGCATGAAAATGTAAGTTAGTGCGTCATTATCATGTAGGGAATGGTGTTGCTTTACCTTTGAACTGCAGCAGATTCAATGTACGGTATAACATGGAAAATAAATCTGTATGTGACTTGGGATTCATTGGTCGGAAAAAAAAGACTCGTCATCCATCACCTGAGCTCGCGCAGATATTCTGCAGTACACTCAATAGATAAGATTTGATGTAGCAGTTTTACATAGATTCCGAAATTTTAGTTTCTCCAATCTACAGATAACGGTCATCGATTTTTGACGAAGACGTGAGGCGCAAAAGTGAAAACGCCTCATTTTGCATATAAACTGATATAAAGCTTAAAAAACACTTCGTGGCCATTTTGATGGAGATAGCACCACTCCACGCTCCAACTTCTGCACTAAATATGATAGACACGAGTGAGACACGCTGCTGTGTATACCACGTACTCTATTTAATTAAGCTCAACCCTTCACGCCAAACGCAGTCCAAGGCTCTTTCGTCAGCCTTCACCAAAGCAAAACCTCAATTCATCTGAAATTTATAGTGCATTAGTTAAAGTCATTCGCACCGTTCAGTAACTATGTATAAATAGCACACTTCAGATAGTCATTAAATATAGTTAGTTATCAATGTATTCATCAACCGATTCTCGAAACTAAAGTTTACGAATTCTGGATACGCACTTTGTTAACGTCGCTCGTTTTTACGCTCAAAATCCTAACTCAAGCTAAGAACGTCCATCGAATTCTGCGTAAAGCGCATGCCAAAACATAAGCAAATGCATAGTATGGAAGAGTTGGTCCACAACTATTTCTAATTTCACTCAAACAGTGCGAAGTTTTCATTTGAACAGATATGGAGCTAGAATTGTAATAATGTAAACATAATCTCAGAATTGAGCCAGAAGCGTTTTGGTTCTTATATTTCAATGTAAGAAACGACCAAGTTTTTAAACACTACAACCATTATTAGTTCGAATTATTAGTTATTAGTTAGAATGACAAGCAATAATGAACAGATTCCCTTGCAGATAAACTTCATTTGAACCGTAATATGAGAAGCACACCCGTGCGTTTTTTATACGTAAAGTAATGTCCTTTGCCTGAGACGCAGGCGTAATCTATGGCGCTTGTTGGGATTAATACCTACCTAAGATTTTTCAAATAAAAATTGAAAATAGGACGATATTCCCAGTAGTAACCGTGTGTGGTGGACATTCCGATGTTCCACTTATGTTTATTTCTGTGAGAATGTGATAAATGTTAGATAAATAATGATAACCAATCGGTGCTCTATGCTTAGGTACAAACGTATCATGCTCAGATATACGTTCTTTTACGAAATTTTACAAGGACATACGGCTTCATATTGTAGAGCTAAGTGCATTACGTAATGTAATCAACATGCAACACAGCATTTACTTGTATGACACCAATATTTCGCACTTTGTGTTCTCACCTAGTCAATTTCTACAGACTGCTTCTGTTCAACCTTGTCCTATTTACCTTTGTCCCTTGTCCAGCCTAGTCTGCTACAGTTGATCATTTACGAGAACAAACGACGTGCAACTTTAATCAGATATAATTTAAACACCACCAGATTATAAATTTCTTCAGTTTAGATTATATTTTAAAGAATTTCTGCAACAGAGTTGTCTCGCGTTTCTAATTTTACAACGCTATGTGTTGGTCGTAGTACTGTTTCCTAAACAACTTCATAAGCACACTGCTCTCGAGATCACGATCGCAAGTTTTAAATTCGGATCAAAAAGTTTCTTTGTGAGATCAAAATATTTTCATTTCAACCCGAAATGACCAGAAATTCAAGATCTGAACAGAATAGCTCACAAATGGATCGTAGCAAATATGTTCCCATGCCTGCACACTGCTTCAAGCTTTAGATTAACTTGGAATTTTCACTGTTCCCTTTACCACGTTTTACTGGTACCAAATTATTGAATTATTGAGCTTGGTGAAGGGAAAGAAGTCGTAGACAAGGATTGATACAGGAATACCTACTCACGAGCAGGTATCCAGCTGACCCGGCACCTTCTCGTGGTGGTACCGTTGAAATACCCAACTGCTCTTTCCTCTATCTTTTGAGTTTTCTTTCGAGGGATTAAGATTTTAGGTTTTTTTCCAATTCCCCGTTGTTGGGTAGAACAAAGTCGGGCGGCGGCCCGAGCTCTTCGGAGCTTGGGTCTCATTTGCGTAGTTATTTTCTCTTTAATTTGCCCTATACTCCAGGGCCCTTAAATAACCTATAAGAATAGACTTAAGTTACGCAGACCAATAGTCCATTTTGGATTACTACTTTGGAACCCAAATTAAAACTTTAAGCACTTCTGGCAACAATCAGCGAATACCTCAAACCCCGACTTCGAGGCGGGGAAACCCCCTCTGAAGCCGGGAGTATGTACGCCAAAAATAAAAACAAATTAAAACAACGAATAAACCCCAACAAAAACAACCTAAGCACTGCTACCAACGTAGGTGCAACAAACCCCAAAACTAACAATATCACCAGGAAGATAAGTGAAAACAATGAAACATTTGACCAAACAACCGAAAAAACTCTACCGGAACCAAACGGTGCTACCTGTAAGGTGGACCAATTGGAGGCTAAATTAAATGAAGTGCTGAATAGACTTGCGGCAGATGATGCAACCAAATGCATCAACCCCGATAAACATGAAGTTGAAAAAGAAGCACAAAATGTAGACGATCGAATAAGGAAAATCGAAAATACACTCGAAAAAATCCTAGAAATGACGAAAGCGCAGAACATAGGAAAAAACAGTAAAATCATGGGCTGCGAGAAAGAAAATGTGAGAAAACAATGCAAAGCTAACAAATACACACCCATATCGTTGAACCAAGAAATGACGAAGAACGACCATTATACAAAGTTCTTCTCGGTCAAATTCAAAATTGAAGAAAGAAACCAAATAAATCCATTTTGCCTCCAAGAAGAAATAGTCAAAATAACTGGTTTAAAGGCGAAAAGAATAACTTATTCAGGTAAAGATAGCTTTATCATAGAAACTCGAAACAAACCCCAATCTGAGCGCATCACCAGACTTAATAACGTCGACGGCATTAATTGCCAGATCAGCGAACACCCATACTACAATCAATCCAAAGGACTAATATATATTCAAGAATATGATGTAGATAATATGGAAGATTTTGTGGAAGGCCTGAAGAGCCAGTACAATATCAGTGACGCTGTCCGTGCCAGCTTCATTAAAACTCGATTCTCCCAAACCACCCCACTCCTACTAACCTTTAATAGCTACACTACACCAGACTCTATATATATCCCAGGCGAAAAATCAGATACGATAGTATACCCATTTATTAATAGACCAATGATCTGCCACAAATGTCAAAACTACGGCCACACAGCCAAACACTGCCATAACGAAGCAAACTGTAAACGCTGCGGAGAAACAGGCCATGACAGCGAACAATGTGGCAGCGCCCTCTCCTGCATGCATTGCAAGCGTCAACATGAAACTGGCCACAGAGAATGCCCGAAACATATCATGGAAACAGAAATATGCAAAGTCCAACAAGAACAACGAGTTAATAGGCGTCGTGCTGTACAGATAGTCACAGGACACTCCGAGATACCAATATCAGATACGAACACCCCCACAACTCATTTCAATATAACAATGCAGGAAAACAAAAAGCGGAAAATTACTCCATGGCTCCTAGAAAAATGTATTGCAAACCAAATCCAAGGAAAACCCAAATCTATTCGAGCGGGCGGCAAAAACACATTTATTGTAGAATTAGATCACACACGACAAAAAGATGAAATACAGAAAATCAAAGACATAAACAACATCCCTGTGCAAGTAACAGAAAATAAATATGTAAATCTTTCAAAAGGACTTGCCTACATCTATAACTACGACTTCACCAACTTCGAGAAATTCAAACAAGGTTTAATGGAAAACCAGATAATCAAAAATGTTGAACCAGCAAATTGGATAAAAAGCCGTAACACAAATGCAAAAGCAATACTTCTAACTTTCAGAGGCTCAACCCCCCCTGAGTATATCGACATCCTTGGCCAAGACTGCAAGAGTAGGATATATGAATACTTCGACCGCCCTATGATGTGTAAAAAGTGCTTGGAATACAACCATACTGCTAAAAGATGTACCAGTGAAGAGTTCGTGTGTGGAAAATGCGCAACAAAAGGCCATGAAGCAACAAATTGCACGGAAAACAACTTGACATGCTACCACTGCGGAAACAATCACAAAACTGGAGATCGGACTTGCCCGGAACAACGCAAGCAACAAGAACTAATTTCTATCCGTACTAAACAAAACGTATCAAGAGAACAAGCCCTTATAATATACCACAAACGATCCCCACAACTCGATCAAAGCTACGCACAAATAACCAGAAATCGAACGGATCAAATACCTAAAGTACCAACACCCCAACCCTTTATGGCGGCTACCAAAAACCAAACGATCACCGAACAAAATATGGCTCCCCCACTTTGTAACGAACCAGGTACAACTGATAACACAACCGATACACCAGAAACCAAACCACCGCAAACTTCACAACGCGACCACGAAACATGCGAAAAAGAGATACTCCGCATTAAACCCAACCCAGCACAATTGCTCAAATCCACAATTAATATTGAAACTACAGCCGAAGGATCTGAAAATGAGGAAGATGGCACGAGCGAATGCAACCCTATTATGAGACAAGAAGCCAGACGAATATTCAACGAATTCAAACCCCCAAAGCAGCATAAACCTTCCAAAACCCAAAACAAGAAGCGACCAAGATCACGATCAAAATCACGATCCCCCACCTACAGCCGCAACAGACATGATAAACGACAAATTTACTCAGATGAGGAACAATCACACTACTCTCGTGACTCTAGGATTAGAGATAGATCACCCAAAAGAAAGTAACTAATTGAACGATTGAATAACAAAATCAAATCAAACACACCCCATGGCTAACGTGGGAATCCTGCAGTGGAACTGCCAAGGCATCAGGGGAAAGAAAGATGAACTAATGGAAACAATAAACAACCACCAACCCAGTATAATAGCACTTCAAGAAACAAAGCTATGGGATAACTGCCAGTTTAGAATAAACGGCTACAGTAATGTGCTACGACACGGTCATTACAACAGAACCCCCCATGGAGGTGTTGGAATATATGTCCATAGCTCAATACCTTTTTGTGAACTGAATCTACAGACTGAACTACGAAGCGTGGCCATTCAAGTAAACATAGGACAGCTGATAACCATCTGCAGCATCTACATACCCGGTAGACAAACAGTCACAAACGAAAAACTAAATAACCTAATCCACCAACTACCGAACCCTTTCATCCTAGCCGGCGACTTCAACGGACACAGCACCATATGGGGCTGCAAGAATACAGATAATAGGGGGAAGCTGATAGAAACTGTTATTACAAACAATAACCTTTGCCTATTAAATACCGGTTCACCCACTAGGGTAGGATACAATTCAGAATCAGCTATTGATCTGACAATTTGCTCGCCTACATTGGCCGTGCTACTAGACTGGGTTGCTTTCGACTCGCCGGGTGATAGCGATCATTGCCCAATTTTGATCACCTACCTTAACGAAAATCGTCCCAACCAACCCCCATCAACTATCTGGAACTACTCAAAAGTTAACTGGGATCTATATTCCAATAACAATGCATGGAACAAGCCGATGCTGAACGCAACAACTAATAACGAACAACTAATCACCGACTTATACCAGCGGTTCTACTCAGCGGCTGAAAAAGCCATCCCAACTTATATACCAGGAAAATACTACCCCAAACCATGGTGGACAAAAGAACTCCAAGAATCAAAAGAAGAAAGAGAAAAACTTTACAAGAAATACCACCGCAACAAAAACCTTACTAACTTAATTAACTGGAAACGAGCAAGAGCAAATCATAAATACAAAATTCGAGCAAGCAAACAGGAAACGTGGAAGAACTTCGTAAACCAACTTAATAAATATACACCAATGGCCAGAGTATACGAAACAATAAGGAAAATAAAAGGTCGAGTACAAAGAAAAGTCCATATATTGATCGAAAACAATATACACTACAGCACAATCCCTGATATTGTGAATAAACTGGCTGAGAATTTCAGCGAAGTGTCAAGCGACCAAAGCTATTCCCCTGAATTTCAACAAATAAAAACCGCAAATGAAACTATACCGATCCATTTCAGTTCGCCAAACGTAGAAATCTATAACCAAACTTTCCTTATGCATGAATTTGAATCCGCCCTAAGAAAAACTAAAAACACATCACCAGGAAACGACAAAATAACATACGACATGATCAAACACCTAAAACTACCAGCTAAACAATACATCTTGAACACTTTTAACAAATTCTGGACAACGGGCTACTTCCCACCACAATGGCAGCACTCAATAATAATACCAATCCCAAAACCTGGAAAAGACCACAGTAAGCCGAACAACTACAGACCGATCGCACTAACGAGCTGTTTGTGCAAACTTATGGAACGAATGATCAATAACCGACTGATAGAATATTTTGATATGCATAACATAATAAATAAAGCGCAGTGTGGATGCAGGAGAGGGCGTAGCACTGTAGATCACTTGGTCAGACTAGACTCAACCGTAAGATTAGCCTTTGCAAACAGAGAACACTTCATTTCAGTGTTTTTTGACCTCGAAAAAGCTTATGACAGAACATGGAGATATGGGATTATACGTGACTTATTTGACATTGGACTCAGGGGTAGACTACCAATTTTCATCACCAAATTCTTAGAACATAGAACACTGAGTGTCCGAGTGGATAACTATAACTCAAACACCTACGAACAGCGAAACGGAGTCCCTCAAGGCAGTGTCCTCTCAGTTACATTATTTGCCCTCAAAATAAACGACATAGCTAAACAGATTCCACCGGACAACAAGTTCCATTACTCTCTATATGTTGACGACTTGCAAGTCGGATACCACCACCAAGACCTCCAGGTCATTCAAAACAAAATGCAATCCTGTATTGATAATATATTTAAGTGGTCTCAAAATCATGGATTCAAATTTTCACTGAGCAAAAGTAAAGCAATTCATTTTAATATTATACCCGGACTATTCCTCAGCCCAACACTCAAAATCAATAACGAAAACATTCAATACACAAAATCACATAAATTCCTAGGCCTAATCTTCGACGACAAATTGAACTGGCAACAACACATCGCTGCTCTAAAGAAAAAAGGAAATGACAGCCTTAACGTACTGAAATCAATAACAGCTCAAAGCTGGGGAGCCGACCAAACCACAGTTCTCAGAATCTACAGAAGTATGACAAGATCAATTCTCGACTATGGATCAATAATCTATAACTCTGCCAGTCAAACAACTTTGAAACCCCTCGAGTCAATTACGCGCGAGGCACTACGAATCGCTACGGGAGCATTTAGATCCAGCCCAACAAATAGCCTATATATTATTTGCAATGAAATGCCTCCCGATATTAGACGAAATTATCTCTCACTCTGCTACTACTACAAGGTCCGAAGTCAGCACGGAAACCCCGCTTTTAGTTGCACTGTAACGGCGAGCAATAGACTACTCTTTCAAAATAGGAGAATAACCCCAACTTTGGCCATCAAAATGCAAATACTAATAGAAAAATTAAGTTTGAGGAAAAACCGAATCAAACCAGACTTTTCCTACCGACTATTAAACATTGATACCCCTACATGGGCTTTAACAAAACCAACTATAAATACAGAACTAACCGAACTCCCAAAGAACGAAACTCCCGAATACATAATCCGGCGAGAGCATAAAAGAATAACAAAAGAACAATATGATGGATACGTGACCATATACACGGACGGCTCACGAGGGGAGGGTGGCACAGGAGCGGCGGCAGTATGTGGCACTATTGTTCGCACTGCAACACTTCCGAAGGAAGCCTCAATATATTCAGCTGAAATACACGCCATTCACTTGGCCCTTAACATCATTAGAGATAAAAGAGATAAAAAATATGTAATTTACTGTGACTCTTTGAGTGTCGTTAACGGCCTAAATTGCGAGACACATCACTCAGTACTACGCCGAATACAACACGAAATACACGACGTGCAAAAAAGTGGCAAACTCATCAACATATGCTGGATCCCCTCCCATGTCGGAATAGGCGGTAACGACGCTGCAGATACCGCAGCTAAGAACGCTACCCGAAGACCCGAAGAATTCATTCTTATTTGCCACTCAGACTGGAAACCATTAATACAACAGAAGATGATTGACCAGTGGAAGACTAGGTGGGAAAATTGCAGAGACAGGTTGAGGGAAATACAGCCATCACCAGGCACGAAATTGGAACTAGGTAAAATATCACGTAAAGAGGAAATAATAGTTAACAGACTCAGAATAGGACACACATTCTTAACGCATGGCTACCTGATGAACAACGAGATACCTGATATTGCACCAGTATGCGAGTTTTGCAACAACTCAACACTAACTGTCAAACACCTAATCATAGAATGTGAAAGTCTAACAATTAGTAGAAATTGTATAAAGGCTTGCCAAACGCTACAACCTACCGTCGAGACGGTATTGGGACGCCATTTAGACGTCAAGGAATTAATGAACTATCTTCGTGTGATAGATGTCTACGACCTAATTTAAATGTTTCAGTAACTTTGCATTGCAATTGACTTACCTTAAATGATGAGTTTCTAAATCGACCTTTCGATCGCAGACGACATGCATAAAGGGGAGCAGTAAAGGACCCGTGTCCGTGCTTTAATGTTGATTGTATCAACACCCCTCATTATTATTATTATTTAGATTAACTTTCAAGCGTACTTAGAATAGAATCTTTAAACAAATTGGAAAATACAAAAATTCTGTTAAAAAAAATCCAAATACTTAAGTCAAGCGTACTCTGTAAGTTGAACAACAGGCGACATTATATCGTTTCCAAACATTGTCTGAGAGTGCTATCAACATGACACAATTTCGACGCTTCGTATCAGTTCGGAAATTTCCCGATAAAATTCAGGGTATGACTCAACTGGCATCATACTGTCCTTGTTATGATACAGAGTAGACAAAATTATTTGCAACTGTTCTTCTCACCCCGCTCATGTAATGGAGATGACACTGTTAAACATTAACTAAATTCACAGCGTCCACCGTTAAAGTCAAAACTCCATTGGATCAGAGTCGTTGTTTCGTTTGGTCACGGACAGATGCGGAGTAGTTGTGTCTTATATTTCACCATTCTTTCAAGTTTGTCTTTCAATGCACAAGTGTTTTGCTACCCGTCAGTGTCAATTTCGTTTGACAGATTATGTAATGTAAGTTGACAGCTTAGAAAAGCGTCAAACAGATGGTTGGATTCATTTTTTGCAGTCCGTATTCGAGATACCTCTTTTACTGGACATGAAGGTTATTATAAGCTTCCAAGTTAGTTCGGTGTGCTTGAACTGCCCGTGCTCTCGATTATAATTTCAACTAGCCTTACAAGCTGTTCCCTCCTCGAACCCTTAACTTGACGACACACTGCCAAGCTTCAATTATTTGGCGCCTACTTTGAGATGAGAGCCCTGTGCGCCTTCGAGGCCACCGACATTCAAGAATCCGACTTCTAAACTGAACAACGCTGTAGGCCACCGAGCTTGGAGCCCCGGTGGGTTATTTTCCACTGAGTTTAATTCTGCCCGAGGACCTCGAAGCCTCGTCATTCGACTGTCTGGGAAGGCGGATCGTTGAAGAAGCCGTGCACTCGCTCCGCAATTTAGCACGGCTTAGGTTTAATAGTCTGTATCATTTTGGACTCTCAAGGCTCACGTGATATTCTTTTCAGCTTAGATTTCTAGGTTTGGATGGGTCTTATTTTTGAGAAATTCAATTCAATTTTTAGCTGATCCTAGAACCCTCGACGCCCGAGAAAGCATCTCTCGAACCTGTTTGTTCAGAGCCTGTACGTTAAGCTTAAATTTCGACCGTCAACGAAAGCTTCGTGGTTCCCCTTAAAAAAAAGCCTGCCCAAATTAACTAAATAAGGTAAATGGGAACGTTTATAAAAACATCCGAAGGAAATTTAAAAAACAACTGAAAATAATCATTTATTGATGCTATGCATAATAATATATACAAATATTACTCTTATAACGATGTTAGCAATATATAAAGCAGTAACAAAATCCATGAGTCATCCTGCATCAATATTTCTTAATGATTAGGCGTAAATATTGTTTTTAACCATTAAAAGAAAACTCAAATGATTTTTTGACAATTCATCATCGTTATTTAAAAATCTTACGAGACTGCTCGTCTTAAAGTTCTGGTGTGAAATACGTGAATTACGTGGAATTCTATGTAGTTCGTGAAAAATTTTGAAGTTGTGCTAAAATCCACCGTACGTCATAGAACCTTAGCATAAGAAAGCTGGCGAGTGTGAGAGGTGCGATTAGCTTTCCAGCATCATGCATTTTACACATTCAGTTTTCCTTTTCAAAATGATTTAAAGCTACATGTCTCCGTACCATATGAGACAAGCCCCGCTATCACCCGCTATGGCGATGCAAAGCATGTCGTTTCTTCCACCATTCTATACGAAAATTCAAGTTTGTTTTTTTCCTTCTGTGTTTCAAGATTTAAATGCCTCATTTTTTGAAAACTTCAATACCTGTAACGCATAATCGTCCATTTTATGCTGCTACTATCAGCATTCTATGTCAGTAACATTGTAAAAAATAATTCAAAGTAATCTCCCCCAAAACAAGCGACTGAGGTCTCTTCCAAACACTCATTTCAGTGCTCAGGTTAGTCGTCACGCCGTGAGATGTATAAATATCGTATTGCATTTTCCAGAAATTTTGCCGTATTTTTTATTCATTAGAGCTGAACAATAATTCCAAGAATATCGTAGTCACCATTGTCACACGAATAGTTATTAAGTAGCATCCACAGAAACCCGAAATACGGTTTTTTACCGTCATAGTATCATCCGATAGTGTTGTGTTTGAAGTACTCCAACTCTTCAACAGAATTTCTTAGTACCTTTACAGCACTCAGCCTTACCCTTTGCTTTCACTTAAAAGAGCGAGAAACTTGGAAATTCTAACTGCCGGAACTTACTTGGTGTACCCTAAATGTTTTTCATTATAGTTGTGCTTATTTTTATTGCCATATTTCCAAAACAAAAATAGGGGGAAAAACATAAAAATAGAAAACTATGCAAATAAACTGACAGAAGCAAATACGTGAAGCTGATTTGGCTAAAAGTAAATAAGATAAACAATAAAGTGGACTCACTGGAACGGGCCACGCTTTCTCTACGACGCCCAGATGAATGAATATATTTCAGGATTCTCTAACATTCGTTAATAAACAAAAAGTTTTCATCATGTTAGGTGACAAATCCCAATGTGGCACCAAGCCTCTGATGGTTACACTAGACTAACCATCAGCTCACATTATCTGTAATAATTCGTGTCATTTCTCTAACTCTTTCATTTACATTGAAAGGAAATTTATTATAATACAATACACCAATCTTAGTCGTATCAAAACCGGTAGCAATTCATAAATCAGCGTCAGTTTCTGTAATCATGTTGGGAGGAGAAGAAGCAGGACGCACCACAATTCTCGCTGCAGGTCTCGCTGCAGGTCTCGCTGCAGGTCGAGCCACATATCGAGGCTGAAAATCATTCATGTTCTGCTCAACCAAAGTAGCTGACGAAGGTTTTCGGAGTGAATTGTTACTTGGTGGCGAACTAGGCGTTGGGAGCTGCGGCGAATCTCTTCGCTTATTGCGAATAACTATGGCGATGACAAGTCCTGCCACTATAACGAGGCCTACTGCTAACACAGAGAGAACAATGACGACAGCATTTGCCTGCGTTGTCGTTGTTTGTGTTGTCGCAGATGTTGAAACTTCACCGCTACAACCTCCGTAATTACAAGCCTGAAAAGGGGAAATAATTTTGTGTAGAAAAAGTACGTTCTCAAAAAATTACATTTCATTTCGGTAGTAATGTGGGACAAACCCTTATAGTGAGACAAATTTTCTATGGTTTTTATTAGAAAATGTTTGTACTAAGGCATGAGAACTGTATACCACAACAAACATGTATCATGAGGTTGGGTATCTAGGACAACTGGATGGATATCTTTTGTACTGAAATTTATATAATGAAGTATTGAATAATTTTCAATGTAGAAATTACCTTCGATTGACATGCCTTCTTCAAGAATACGGAAATTTAATCACATTGTGAGTTTTAACAAAAAATTACATAGCAGAATTTTTATAGAAATTCACAGTGAAAACTACAACCCATATGCTCACTAAGCCGGAGAAAACAGTCTTTTACCGTTTTAAAATTAGGCCAGCGTCGATTTTCAGAAATCACATTTAAATAAATAAAATATTCAAAAAGTAAGAATCAGTTCATGAATCTATGTGTCATTAGCTAAATATCTCTATCAAATCTAAATGCTAAACTTGACAAAATTCCTTTACAGATTACGATGAAGAAATTTCAAATTTTTCCGTTGTTAGCTAAATAAAAATGTAGAGAATTTGATTTCAGACAATCACATTGACTGCTTTCAAGTGTGACTAAATATAAACCCTCATAGATTTTGAATATTAGTTTATGATTAAACTTCGAACGCACATGATTTGCTTAGTATTTATCCAGGTGTGTATCAGCGATTTTGGATATCGAAGTAGCTACGAAACGTCGCATATCGTGATGTGGAATTGATTAAGGTAGATAAACGTAGATTGACTCTCATGTTGACCCTCAAGCATTGATCGTTGACTCACTGCACGAAAATGTGTGTCTGCCGACTATCAACGAACTTTCTTCATAAATGATTTAGGGCTAATTCACTGCACATCTAAGCAACTGTGAGTGTGTGTGCACCATTGATACCCCAACCCCGTGAGAGACCGAAACCAAAAGTGTCTCGCAAGCAACAGTGGTTATTGGGTGGAATAAATGACATAAGGACTGAATTCAAAAATTGTACTGTCATCAACAATAAATGTTTTCCTAATACTTGATCTTCATTTTTTTGGTTTATTATGATTTTCAAAGTTAGTGATTACGTATTTAGAAAACCCATTGCACAATGGGAAAAAATCCCATTTTACTTCTCCCAAAATATTTGCTAAACAACTATTACAACTAAAAAGACAAATCAAATTAGTAAGAGTAGATATTCCACGCTCTGAGACTATTTAGTCTCAGAGCGTGGAATATGCACCATACACAACACCATTCGAAGCGCACCCACTTACTTTCAAGAACACTACGTAACGCTTTCCTTCGTCCAAGTTTGTAAGCATGACTTCATTTTCCGTGGTGTTGAAGTTCTGGCCATCGCAGGTGAGGTTGTAGCCGAGAGCTATACCGTTCCAACTCTCCGGGTCCTGCCAGGTCAGGGTGAGGGTGGTTGGAGTGACCTCGAGTATGGAGAACAACTGGGGTTCGCTTGGAGCTGTACCGTAAATAGAAAGAAAAATTTTGGGTTCAGTTGCATGAATTACAATTTTAAAAAAGAATTGAAGGTAAAAATGAAAACCTATGACTTACTCTTAACGCAAGAAAGACATGCTCGCTCATTTACAAAACACTGGGCTAATCTATTCGAAGAATAACTTCTTTAGAAAGCAATTACTGCTTAGATTGCCTGGGATTCAGGTAAGGACCATCTTTTTGTCGGTTCACTGCTATCTTGTTTCTCATCACCTATTACTTCTACATTTTTAATTTTTAGTTTCTTTCTATGCACATGAGATCTAGTGCGCGGCATTTCTTGTAAATAAATTCCACGTTCTCTAAACGCCGTACTGAATGGGGTTTTCATCGTTCCTCTATTTGGAACACCTTTGTTTTCGTTAGAGAAGGTTAAACTAACCCCTAATCTCAACATATGAAAGTGCTGTGAGAACGTAACGAGACATGAGCAAGTCAGCTTATCGTCGTAACGCTTCCAAATTAGGGCTAAATTGGATTTTATTCTGATTTTTGTTTAAAATGGGAAATCAGCATCAAGAAATTTGAGGGGCAGGATAATTCCGAAGTATTAATATGATTGAAAGTTATGAAATGTCTCGTTCATAGCTGAATACTATTAAAATGAAATAAAGTATTGTCCGTCTATACGTTACACTTATGAATTCACTCAAAATGTGTATCGGCTCGGAGAAAATAAATGACGGAAACGAACTAAGGACCTATCAGTAAGTCCCGATAAGCTCTCTGTAGTGTGCAATAACGTTACAATACGTCCATTGGCCTAACTCGAACCCTGGCCTTGAACAATGACGTTAAAACGCAGAATTTTTGAATGGCAGTTTAAAGCACGGAGGTGAATGGAAGACTGTCGATTTTGCCCCTGCATTTCACCAACACGATAAGTATTATTATTCTTATTAGTTAGTTTAAGCCTCCCTATCCACAACACAGGCGATCCAAAGAAAGAAGGAAAAAGGCACCATTTAGTATGGAGTTAAGGGAACACGGAATCTATGCAGAAAGAGCATAGAAACAGTAAGATGAGAAAGAGGTTCATAAAATAAGATCAAAGTTGATGAAGAAAGTAGTAGGTGTTGAAAAATAGAAGAGCAGTGAACCGAAAAAGATAGTTCTTAACAAAACAAAATTAAGCATTTTATTTCAAAAAAATTAAAGCCTACCGAACTCTCAGCTCAGGCCCTCACATTGTCCCCCTGGGAGTGTTAATTCCCATAGATTCAATAGTTGTATCTCCTGAGGGGAACACGATAAGTAACTCCCCTATCCTCGCTTTAATAATCTCTGTCCCGACGCACGGCTAGAACAACTGACGTACTTTAAAGCACATTTTGCACAACAGTTACTTTACTCATATTCATTTGCAATTGAGGGTTTCGGTGAAACGAAAAGTTCTCCTTAAAGGCTGGAAGAACGATTCAATACCGAAATTCTTTAATAATTAAGACATAAATAAATATGGACGTACTAAAATCCCAAAGGTCTCATCCCTTTTCAATTTAATCAGACTAAGGGCTGAAATATGGCATAGCAGTGAATGACTTATGGTAAGGAACAATTAAAATACAACATCAATCTTACCGGCTTCAAGAGTAGTACACTCTGCTTGTAGAATTGCATCCAAGTTTATCTCATCGGCCAAATAAAAGTTATATTCTGTATATGGGTGAAGATCGGTGACGAGGGTAAGTTCGTCAACTCCTGAAACAAAGAAATTGAGAACACGAGCTCAGGATTAAGATTTAGTGGCTTCACAATTTATGAATATATCATATTGAAAATTAACGCAGTACTACAGCAGTTCGATGTAGCAATGATGATGTAGCTTTACTGACGTCACGTCCACCATTACAGCAGTTTTCTCGGACAACAACTGTGTGTGTCCTTGCAGTGATCTCGACAGCTAACTCTACGATTTGGGAACGAAAAGGCGTCTATACAGTAGTGTCTACCATTGGCTTATTCCGGTATCTTGCGATCGTATACACTGAATTAAAACGTGAGTCCTTTTCGTTCAATAAATATTTAGCTGCTGCAATTGATTTTTGCAAAAACCCGCAGTAATAACGTACTGTACTGCTCTTAACCGATCTTACCGCGTTGATCTTCAAAAAACAATGGAGATACTGTGTATATTTTCAGATTGAACTCCTGAAGATAATCACTACCACTCCTTGTGTTACAGAAAGTTAACTTTTTCCAGAGAAAAAGAAATTTTAAAAGACGAATGTTAAAATTCAGTGTTGTGGTTACATTAGAAGCGGACAAAAGAGTAACTGGTACCTATCTTTTATAACATTCTGACAGCGCACTGCACCACTGTTATCTTATGAATCACACCTAATGAAAAAAATGATCACGGCTTCAAATTAATTTATGATTCTCATACCACTGTTAGTTCCTATTAATCAAATGCAATCTAATCTACAAATTTTCCTCACCTGTTACAAATGCTGAATCGTAAAAGTTTGTGTTTGTTTCCCAGAGAGAAGTTCCAGTCCACGTCAAGTTAAATTGTTCTTCAACACAGTCACTGTTGCCAGTGAAATGCCACGACAAAGATATTTCTGAAGACGACTTGACGGCACACGTCATGGCATAGACGGCTGGTGGGAGAGAAAAGTTATTCACTTTAAAATAATATTTGAAATACTTCAATGTTCAGTCATTCGTCTCTATCCTCACTGCAGTCACCAAATATGAAGCAGGGAATGGACTTTTATTCACGTCACAAAACTCGTTCCACAACCTCACCTGCTGTCATCGTTTCGCTGGTGTCCACAGCCCCAACACCAAAAGAATTGACAGCAGCGACTCCAATGGTGTAATTCATGCAGCCGAGAATGTCTTCGGTGCGGTTGAGCAATGTGGTCGAGGGAGGGACAAGTTCAGTGTAGGTAATATCATTAACGTCAGTAAATGTTATGCTGTACGACGAGAGCACACCATTTGCGATTTCCGGAGGCGCCCATTCCACGAAGATTGAAACTGGAGTTGTGGTGACGTTGATGATCGCAGGGGCAGAGCTCTCTGGAATGTCGTTATTGGACTGATACAATTCATTCAATTTTCAATCAATGATAACAAAGTACCTATTCAAAACAGCAGGAATAATTTATTTTGAACGATTAAGTTTGTATCATCAGCAAAAATATTTAAAAAGGAAGGATATTCAACATTTTAGGTTCGTAAACCAGTTTTTAATTACAAAATTTGCTCAAAATATAAATGGGCTTATTGAGAAAAGTTATGTCGATGTGCGCAGATGCCTGATCAATAGATTTTACTATTTTTTACCCATATACTTACTGACCAGCATCTGATGACGTCACCAAACATGACTCTGAAATTTCGTCAACTGTGGACACCTTTACGTAGTACACCGTCCCCGGAATGAAATCTTCGTCAATAATGGCAAAACTTGAGGAATCAGTTTGTATGGTATCAGATGTACGGCTAATATCTTCCCACTGAACGCTCAATGAGTACTGCAGATCGTAGGAAACCTCCTTGCAGTCGCGATACAGAGAGTTCCAGTCTGCCGTTATGTTGGTGTCGTAGGCAGTGCAAACTAGATCAAGATCCATCTCATCTGAAAATGTAAGTAATTTTTGAAAAATGAAGAAAATCCGTTTATTTCCAAAAAAGTTGATACATGAGATGCATAACACATTGGTTTTCTAAAATTTCTTAATATAAAATTCCTTAAAACTTAGAGACAACCTTACGAAGCGTACTATAGTCGTATCGGAGGCTAATTATATTATTGAGAGTAATAGTCTTTAATACTCATTTTAGATATTTCAAACACATAGAGATGAATAATATAATTTTAGAGATAAATAATTTCAATGAAAATAAAAAATGGTGTTCTCTAACTTTCAGAATACTCGATAACTAGTCCATCTTAGTTGATGTAACATATTCCAGGTTTTCAGAAATGTGAAACAAGCTGACGAATAAAAGTTGCTTCACTGATGACGCGTCAAAACGCATGAATCACTCAGAATAGTAATTTTGTTATCCAGTTAGAAAATGAACGAATTGTTTCAATTCGAATACAATCAAATATTGCAACTGTATTCTTGAATATGTTTGTTCTTAGGCACCTCGTTCAGTCGAAAAGGTTCATAAAAATTATTTAAAATTTCTAGAAAAAATCGCAAAAAAATTGTAATAATACTTTAAGCACACCAGCCAGCTACAAGCTCATTCACGCAATTCAAAATGACAAATTAAATTAAATTTATTTATTACAATGACTATATGAAACTACTCCATAAATAAGATCTTCAAAATTAAAAATCCATAATCCATATCATCATATAATAATAAATCTAGAGAACACAATTCGTAGGTATGATCTCTCACAAGTGTATAATGGCATCACATTCATTCTAAAGAATCTCCGTCTACACGATACCTCAAAAATTAAAACTCACGACGAAGTTTGAATTAATCAAAGTAAGGAACCGTTTAGCATCATCTGTAATGGCATTGTTGTTTTAAATTAATCCTCAAAGTTTAGAACAGTTAACGGCAGCAGTTCGCAGGATACGAACCTTTTTGGTCTAAAATTTGAGAGACCGTTTCACTCGGTGGGCCGTGTCCAGCGCCATTCACAGCCTCAATGTATATGTTGTAGGTCGCACACGCGTCCAAGTCTGTTATGTTGTAAGATGTCTCCAGCGTGCTAACACTTTGAGATGTGTTGGCCGCAGGGTCCATGTTTTCAATGTATATTATATACTCTGAAATGTTGCCATTTGCTGCTGCAGGAACGTCCCACTTCACCCATATTGTGACACTCCCCACCGCTTCAGTGGTCACCTTTTCCACTTCAGATGGCTCTGAAAACCCAGCAATTACACGCTGTTTCAAAAACCGTAATTAAATTGCAGTAAAGGTCAGTGAACCATCAAGCGATCGTGAACATCCATACGTTTTATATTCTTATCGATTTTCACCTTGAAATAAAGCTACTCATAATATTGAGAGTAGAATAACATATTGAAGATGTTTCGCATTCCGAAAGCGCTTTCTATTATTGAACTCCAGCTATCACAACACATTTCACAAGATTTTTATTTAGAAGGAAAAATAAAATGCACATTTTCCTATGAAAACCCATCAATGTAATTTTGAAATAATTTTAAAGAAATGGGTTTCAGTTTTTTTCAAATTAGATAAACCACTCGGATATATTTCTTCGATAACACAGACCCTGAAACTTTTGTTTTTGGAAAATGCAATGACCTTTTTAAAGGGTTTCTTACCTACTACGAGTTCAATTCATTACCCATAAGCGTATTTCCACTATGTGGGTCATCCACTGACATTTTATTATTATAATATCTTCCAGTAAGAAGCAAAGGAAAACGAAACCCTGGTTATTCAAATTTTACATGTTGATTGCAGCTAAAAGTTAAAACGGCTGACTCATTTGGCTATTTTATCCAATTTTCGTCTTTTTGGACGCAAGTATAACATTGATCTTTTTTTCTCACTTTGCTCAGGCGTTCTGCAAGTTGTTTCGGCCCCGTCACTGAGAGAGTCGTTGTAAGCCGCGTTCACGGTGACTTTATAATCCGCCCAAACCAGAGGATCATCAATTAATAATTTTGGCTCCTGGACAGTGCTTGTGTCGCTGTTAAAATCGTCGCTCCAAAGACTGGTGGCCGTCCAAGTTGCCACGTAGCTGGTAGGGGGGCAGTCCTCAAAGGGACGATCCCAAGAGCATTCTACAGTGTCTTTGGAAGCTTCACAGAGTACAGATTTTGGCGGCTCAGTCTCTAGAAAAAAAGATCACAACACTTCACAATAGCTTCATTGTGTTCCTTAAATTTTTAATCCAGAGGTTGTTCCTGTGAGGAAAGGTAGCAAAATTCTTAATTCTTGACAATATCTTCATGACAGATTTAAATGATTGGATAAATTACTTCCGACTAATCGGATTATTTTACAATTTTTCTTATTACGAAAAATGTCTGTTTCACTTGCACCAAGCCACAGGCTAAAACTTACTCATATCGTAGCGTAAATGAATCAAATTTGGGAGCAATGCGCACCGTTCTAAAAGAAACAATGCCAACATTGCACATCTCTCAACAGAACAATGATGCAATGAACATTTATGAAGCAATGCTAAACTTGACTGAAACTTTAACGACCGCATACAATCGTTGTTGTCCGATCATCACCCGCACAAATATGCTGAAAAAAAGACTAAAGCCCATGATTTCTGAAGGCATCGTGATCAATATAGTGAAACATCAAGCGTACCTAGCCCTCCTTGACGAAGGGCTAATATCTAGGGAAGCGTATAACTGATTCAGGAACTATGTGACAAATCAGATAAGGATATCGAGAAAACACTACTATACGCTCAAATTCACTTAATTTAAAACTTTTATTAAAAAAAAAACCAGCGCCAGCTTAATTCTTGCCATAAACCGAATAATGTTGCTAAGAAAACGATTTAGTTTATTGTTCAGATGGTGTAAAATACCACGAGAAGAAAGATATTGCTAATCTTTTTAACAATTTATTCGTCAACGTTGGGAAAAATAGAGCTGATAGTATTCCTAGTGAACCTACTGATCACTCGGAACATATGGATCATGTTCGTGAACACAATTTTTTCTTTATGCCTACAAACTCTTCCGATGTAATTGTGTGCATAAGCAACCTGAAAAATAAATCGATTGGATTAAGACTTTTCGACCAAAGTCCTTGAAGTTATAGCTGATAGTAAAGCCCCGTTCATGTCTAACATTATTAACCAGTCTTTCTTCCTTGGCACTTTTCCGAACTCCCTCAGAGTAGCGATAGTAATCCCTATTTCTGAAAGTGGTGAAAAAACTTACGTAAACAATTATATCATAGACCTTTTTTCGTCCTACCAATTATTGGCAAAATGTCCGGAAATATTGTATATAAAAAGATCATTCTTATTTTGATCAAAAATCATTGCCCTACGATAAACAATTTAATTTTCGCTCTTAAAAAAAACAACACCACAGGCTGTATTAAATCATTTACAATACCCTCATTCTATTACAGTTAAAGGAAAGCTTATTTTCTCCGTATATCATGACTTTCGAAAGCATTCGATTGTGTGGACAATAACACATTACCCTCGAAACTCCACTCCAAGTGTAATTGTACACCTTTAAATGGCGTTGGTAGTAGGATGATGTAGAAGTCCCTGAACTTATTCGGGCCCACAGGTATCTAGCTGTACCGAAATTTGACCACTGTACAAAACTTAAAAAATAATCTACTTCTGTATCGCCTGTGGTAAATAAGTTGTTTAAAATGATAAAATTGCTCATGTCGAACAATAACGTCTAGCTCGATTGTTCACGCTCATTTAACAGCTTTTAACTCTTACAGAAATCATGTAAACTTGCACGTTCACCGCTTTTCCGCGGTTGATAACTGTTGGTTTGGTTAGCTTGTAAGTTGTAGAAAAGAGAAATCGACGTTACTGCTCCAACACATTTTTATTTTTCCAAACAATATAAAAAATATAACTCCACCATATTTTCCCTCATATGATAACGATATTTCTTGAATGCATTCCAATGTAACAAACACATAGCCCAACCTAGACTCAGGAAAAGTTTGAAGTATTTTTCAGCTCAGATATCCTAACCTATCCAGACCTAACCTATTCTACAACAACTTAACATAGCCTGGCCAATCCTCGACAAATCAATCCAAACCTATTCAGATACGAACAGGTACGTAAATTTTTTAAAATTCCGCTCCACTTTAACTTGGATGCCGAATAATATTTTACGGGATGGCTTTTATAAAAGATGAAGTAAAATGCGAGGCAGAGTTCACTAAAGCTAATTTCCACATGTGTGACTCTTATTTACTCAATAGTGCTGTCAAATTTTCTCCAGGTAATGATTGACTGCCTGACGCAAAGGCACTGATTGGTGTATAAGTAAATGAGGGTTAACAAATAAGACAGAAGGTCAATTTCACTTATTTAGAGCACCATGTCTATGCAGAAAACGTTTGGTTAAACTCACCGTCAACTGGCGTCTTCTGCGACGACACTTCTCCTGTGTAATAGCGTTGATTGCTATCTGATAAGTTAAAATGTAACGGCAATTCTGTAAGGGATATGTCGTAAGCAGTGCAAGCATCTAAACCAGTTATGTTAAAATATTTGTTCTCTTTCATGGACGCATTTGTTTCTTGCCCCATGATACCCTCGACAGTCCAGCTTCCATGAGCACCAGATTTCCCGGCTTGTTTCCAGTGTTGTGTCTTGGAAAGTGTGGATGGGCTCGGTCTTCTACCTTTCTTAAATGCTGTCGAAATACTTCGAGCTCTCTTTGCTCTTATGGAAATATTTGGGTGCAGGCCAATTAGTTCAGAGGAATTCTTGTCAGGGAAATAACTAGGGGGCAGAAAATTATTGCTGCCACGTTTGGGGTGTGAAGACGCGTCAATGCAGTCGTGATTCAAATATGACCCAGTATTCGATTCTTGCACTTTGAGCAGGCATTTGTCAAGTGTGTCACCTTCATAAACTTCCCAATGCATCTCAAGAATAGTCGGGTAGTTTGCGTACACACGCAGATCTGAAATAAAGAAAAAATAAACTCTGATTCTGCATTCAATCAAAGGAAAATTTTAACATTTTTAGGTTTTTTGTTATTTTTCTTACCTGCATTCACTTCTTCTGCGCCATCTTTTGAGCCCTTCACTGGATACGCCAATTCCTGTGGCAAGGGAAAATATTCCCAATTAAAAAGTACGCAATTCAATTTTCTAAAAATTTAACGCCAATCAAACGCTATGAAGATTATAATCTGCTAGTAACGAAATGTTTTCATGTTAGAAAGGAAATATTCAACCCTAAATTTTTAAAAAGTAATACTCATGTTCGAGAGGAGAACAAGGCCTTTAAAGCTCGGGCGTGATCTGGGGAACCCCAATCATGCACATTCCCTGTAAAAGTTTCATGTCAATGATACTCAGCCCCTCTCTCCAGGCGGGAAAAAGGCTCGGTAAACAAAACTCTCGTTATAACATTATTACCAACGTTATCAAAGCTAGCGCTGGTATCAGGTGGTCACCGACATCATTATAGAAACACAACTGCTACTTAGCAGTGAAATTTAGAAAATATATTACAGCATAAATCCGATCAAAAATAAAAAATACGAGCATTTGCGTTATGTCTTACGTGAGGCAATGAAGGGTTGACTATAACCATCTAAATTATCAAATATTATCAACTGTGGCAGCCGGGATGAATTAAGTGGGTTCTGCCTGCAGTATAGTACATATAGAAAAGGAGATACGCGTGTCCCCTGCCATGCTTTTCGCATTAAAAAAGTCCGTATTAGACACGAACAGCACAAGTTCAAGAACATCACTCATACAAGTTTGTGATCTGCTAACACTTTGACTTACTTTTATAATAAAAAAGAAAGAGTTATATAGGGTTATCGCGATGCCATTTTATGTTGATTCTTCAGAATGTTTTTGAGCCCAGGGATTTATCTTTTCATGGAACTTGAATAATATTTCGGTTGTTGAAAGGCAAATATAATACTGGAATTCTACGGGAAATAACCAAGATAGTATTCAAGTCTCATGATAAGTAAAATACCGAGGGCCCGAGTAGTCGCGCCTAGGTTCTCACTTCCACAATGTGAGGAATTATTCTTATAAGTGATCGATGAGAGCAGGTTACAAAGATATTACAAAGATAAAAAATTTTATCTTTATAATAGAAATGGGATCGAGTTCTACACTTGATAGCAACTGCCAATTTGAAATTAATTTGCGTACACTGTTTTCATTAAAGTGAGAACAGTTCCGTCTTAAGTTTCTCTGATTGTTTTCCAAAGAATCGAAACGTAAATACAAATTGCATTATTACGAGCGATCGATAATGTTAAATAGGAACAAAACTTTTGATCGAATAATTTTGCAAAAAAATTAGCTAGTCTGAACGGGAAACCATAACGACTAAAAAAACATTAAAAATTCAAATTCCTTATGGATTACTTGATATGTGAAACATACACAATGAACCCTTGACAACGTTTTAAAACTACAGTATTGAATTTGAAACTGAATGTACAATAACTAAAACAAACTAATTCCTCAGTTGGTGAATGTTTACTTTCGGAAGACAGAAATGAAAACTATCATCTTACTTGAGCTTTTTGGACCTAGCTATGAAAGACAATATTATTGTTCCATTTAATCTCTATAGTTGACACAATATTGGGGTGTTGAGAACTTAAATGGGGGGTGTGAACTTATGTCCTTAGAATTGAGAAGTTTCGAATCACATGCACAAATTTATACTAGACCGTAACACCGATGCCGCTTTTAGTCCGAATGACGAACGGAACTGGAATTGTTAGAAATTTATCAAAACCAGGTTTTGACGAGGCTATAGTGACACACATGGGAAATGTGGATGCTGAATGTATAACACAGTTGAAAGTTCACTCATCGGACGTGTGATCCACACCGAGGCCTACCTAAGGCAACTGTTGTGTTGGTGACCAACCCAGGCTCTGCTGTGGTGACCATCACTTTCTCAGGAGTCGAAAGATGCGTACCCCCGTCACGAAGTGTAGAATGATTCTCAGACGACTCAGAATCAACATTCAAAACTCTTTATCTTTCCCGCTGTTAAAACACTCCATGAATTTGGCAGTGGTTGTCTTCTCGTAATAACTATACTGCTGCAAATAAAAGGAAAAAACAAGAAAACAAAACATTAAACTCACTCACCGCAGTCTTGGAGACCGATGCGGAGCACAGCAACAATGCCGCTGCAAGTAGCAGTTGACGAGTAATATAACCATATTCCATCTTTGAAATGTATGATATCTACCTTCAGCAAAATTGCAGTTAATCCTACAGTTAACCAAGTGGCTTTATATTTACTGACAGCCTCAGCTTACATGAAGCTATTTCAACAAACTGGTTTACATTTATTGACGTCGAGGACACAATCCAAGGAGTTCCTTCTATGATCCACGAATTTCATCGTAAGGAACATATATGATGGGCAGTCTTAGATTGCACAAACAAAATTTCTTGAATTTAATTTCCTGTCACCGTTTTTCTACAACTTAATTAAAGTTCGGAGTTCTTGGGCAGTTGTGGTGATATTCCAAGTTTTCTTCAACAAAAGTAATTCATGAGCTTCTCCAACCAAAGCCAAGCCCTCACTTTCGATTCACAAACTGCACCCGTTGAAAAAAAACTTGTTTTATTTACACGGAAATTTTCTTACTACTTCTTAAAACTCGGAGCGTATTGACTTGAGTTTCTATTATCGCTCAACCACCTCACACTCTCGTCCGCGGAAGTGTTGTATGCCTCGGCGAGAGCAGCTAGAGAGAGGTCTCAATGTATGCTTGAGGGACACTTTCTGCATGCATGCAAGCTCACCACTGAACACCCGCTGCTTGATGGTCGGCCACTGGCGTGCTGGCTATCACGATAACGGCCCTCAAGTGGGCTGTACAAAGATTATAGTTTTCACGGATAGCGGGCGTACCTTGAAGTTAAGACAACAGCTGCTGTTATCGTAAGGAGCATATAAAAGCCACTGCTCCCTCAGCTCATCGTGCAAAAGTTCCACGTCTATTTGAAATAGCATCTAAGCAAAATTCATGATTTATTATCTCTCGAATCAAAATTTGAAGCTGAGTTTGGCCACGAAATATGTAGAGGAAATTTACGACACGTAGTCCAATCGTCTCAATTCTTATGGCACATATGGCTGATTAAGCTTTTTACATTTTTAGACAATTCCAGCCTGTTAGTGAGCCTTTGTAGTTACGTCATGAGTTGATCATTTACAAAAATAAATTCTTTTGTCGATACTGAAAGAACTAAAATCTGAATATTAAAAGGCTTCATTTTTACACTGTATGGAGGAACTGAGTTTCATGAAACTAAGTTTAATAACAACTACTGTTAAAATAAATCAATAACACGAAAATTTATTGATTTGGAAAATTATAACATACACATCAAACTTTGTTCTCAGCTTGAAGAGATTACCTCACGTTTAAGTAGATAAAGTAATTAAAAAAATTTCTGACTCTGATACCAAAAGAAGATTTTCATATTATCTCCAACTCGACCTTCATTGGTTACTCTTCGGACATATCGGGAATAATTTTTTTTCTGAAACCCTTCATCATCTTTCTAAAACTTTCCACTGAGAGCAGAAGTCTAAAGCAATTAACCAAAATTTGAAACTTTTTACATATCTTTTGTTCGGAAATCTATTTCCCTGAAGTTCAATAGACGGATTTTCAATGATTTATTCTATGGTTGCGGTAAAACATGCAGTAAAAGTTAACCTGTTGACTGGTCTTCCCGACACACATATTGTTAGTGTCAAGAATGATTTACGTCATACTTTTCCACGTAAAATATGTTCACGGAGCATTAGGCAACCATGCAAGGCTGCCAGATGCGGTTTGCTCAGAGACATAAGTTCAAAACCTCAATGTTATTTGCATAAGGATGTCAGCTAGAAGAAACTGTGCGTTGAGTAGACAAATCGACTGGTGAACTTGCACTCCCGGCTGTATCGACCTGACGCTTAGATATCGAGGGATAGTTTTCCGGGGGGTTTGGTTTAAAGATTTGTTATCGATCAAGCACGAGTTAAGTAGTGGGCAGAAAATAACAGCATCCTTTCGCTAAAGTGGCTGGCTTGCCGACTCAGGTTGTATGTCAGGTGACCCGCGTGTGCTTGCTTTACACACCAGTAAAGTTTAATGACTATTTTGTGTGTCGTTATTTACCTCATAACTCGCACAAATCACAACAGAAACACGCGCCTAGAAAAACTCGACCATCGTTACCAATATTTGTTGTTTGCGTGATGCAGTAGGAGCAGGATGTAAAGGCTAACGTTTATTCAGCTGGCCATACTTCCTAAAATTATGAATCCAAATTTCGAGACGTCTGTCTCTGGTGGCAACAACCTCCCCTCTTAATAATATTTAGATTTAAATTCCAGAGAGTAATAACTTCACGAGATGAAGATTCATTCACTTAAAGATTAACCATAAAGAAATCATTCATTCAGAAGTCTAGTTCCGATGCTTGGGAATTTTCGCTTGTTACAGACTGAGTAACATATTGCTGAAAATACATATTTGCCCCGATTATTTACTTGACATTCGTTTCAGCGAGCCAGAAGTGTTTAATGAAGCACTCGAAACCTTAAAAACTTGCTGTCATTATTTTTAACGAGTTTGTATAAGCTCCAATGCAATGAAAGAAATGTACAACGAACTACGTAATTCCCCTAAGGCCAATTCTAAGTAATAAAAATGTTTGCCTCGGACAAATCCCTTTACTCTGAGCCTTAACTCCATTGCATAAGCCTTATATGAATGTTTCATGCTCACAATGAAGAAATCAGACGTCTCCAGACGAAATTCCTGCCGAATCGGGAATATGGAATGTCATCAAACAATCTTAGGGTTTGGAGTGGATCACATGGAACTTGGCCCAAAAAACAGCTAAAGCGAATGAGGGTCATTTGCTACTTAAAACTATAAAGAAAATAGAGCTGACATTTTACGTTGGAGTCAACTTTTGAGAGCAAAAGTTCGTGATGTATGAGAGCAGAACGAAGCTCATTTTTGTGGACTGATTTTCTAAATATACAAATTTGAACAGTCCAAGAGAGCAAAGTTTAAAAAATGAGTTTAAGATGAATAAGGTTAATGTTATTAGTACCCATAATTATTGATATGCACCTGGAACGAATCGGAAGATGTAATATTATTAAAGGATGATAAGACTTTCACCGTCTTATGTTCGTTTGGAAGATTCTAGCCTCAGTAAGGATAAGAAATTGCAAAAAACACTAAAATTGAATATTAAAGCAAGTTGGTTTTACAAAATATTTAGTCCATTGTCGTTAATAGAATACGCAAAGTTAGACTTATTGGGTCTACGGATTGAAATTCCAGAAACGTTTAAGATTAACAAATGAAACAATCAACACGAAATTGGGTCGTTTGGGCAAGGAGTCACAGGTAATGGTAAGGAGGAGTCGTGCGAGTGTAACGATACCTGGAACCAAAAAAAAGAAATACATTTACGAATGGAACGCTTACTCTCGCACTGAACACTATTTCAATACAGATTAAACTTCAAAGCGAACTTCGAAAACTGATCATTGTTTTATACAAATTAAACTAGAAACACCAAAATAAATGAATAATCACATATACTAATGCTTACCAGCAGCATGAACGTCACAGGCATAAAGGAAGAAACAGAGTGAACGTCACACGCCGCTCATCTACGAACTATAAGGTGACAGAGACAAAGGGATTTACCTTTAGATGTCAAAGGTATTTTGATACATTATCATTATCGCTAACGAATCCTAACAAAGGACTAAAAGTACTTCTTCGTTGCAGTTGCCATGGTTCAAGAATTCAGAGATACGAATGAACTATCATGAGCCTGATTGTTTACAGGTCTGAATCGACGTTGATTAAACGTGAAAGTAATAGACGTACTGGTGAAAAAAAAGAAAATATGGCCTGAATGAATTAAATAGCGGACTCGTGCTGTGTAGCGACTTTCAACTTGATGTAGGATGTGAGGGTCGGTATTGCCATGGGCAAGGTGGTGAAGTTGGTGTACATCTAAAGGTAAATCCCTTTGTCTCTGTCACCTTATAGTTCGTAGATGAGCGGCGTGTGACGTTCACTCTGTTTCTTCCTTTATGCCTGTGACGTCCATGCTGCTGGTAAGCATTAGTATATGTGATTATTCATTTATTTTGGTGTTTCTAGTTTAATTTGTATAAAACAATGATCAGTTTTCGAAGTTCGCTTTGAAGTTTAATCTGTATTGATATAGTGTTCAGTGCGAGAGTAACAGGCTGCTACGGGTCGTATAGAACTTACGACGCTCGGGGGAATGTTGTCGGTATATTCAAACCCCGAGATGAACATCGATACGGCTTAAACAATTTCAAAATAATCTCAAGACTTGACAAACATCGCTCACAAATGTTATTGAGTCACCATAGAGGGAGGTTCAGAGCCTGCTAATCCCAAATTAACTCATTGCAGCTGGAATGCAAAAATTTTTAGCTGCTGAAAAGTTTTTAATTATAGAAAAGAAATCTCAATAAAGCTCCGAGAACAAATTTAAGAACTGAGTTTCAAAAAACTGGTGGGCCTTGATTTTCTTGGAAGAAATTGTTGATGTCGCTGTGAGAATTGAGCGGTGAAAGTGTTAGGAGGCGCTGTCTGCATGAACTTTTCCATAAGTCCCTACTTAATGGCTGACGAACTATTGAAAGCATTTGTATATTTTTGGGCTGATTCCACTCAATTCAAAATTGCAGCCATAGACAACGATTTAAATTTTTCATGTCATCAATTTGATTCGCTGAGAAAATTTCAGTTCGAATGAATTAAGTGTGAAAGACCATTTCAAAAGTTCGATGTAAATGTCGTCTCATAACTTTCACAAAAATTAAATGAGGTGATGGGCATTTGCAGAAGATCTCATCCATGAAGTCAAACTTCTTTTAATTAAAACGTGGGTCGAATTTATTTTGTGGTACATTCAAAATACTGGCAGTTATTGTAAGAGGACCTATATTTACCTTAATAAAAGGCTTACAGTCGTTAATGTCAGCCTCACTCAATATGTTTCAAAATATATTCTCATGAATCTTAATGTAGCGTAAAAAAACATTCGGTAATTCTAAAATATTTGCACTCAAGAAGTCTTCAAATAAAACTTCGTTCTAAATTAGAAGTGATCGAAAATATTCCAAGTCATAGAGTAATACTTTCTGGCATGACGCATTGAAGCCGAAAATAACACACAAGTTTTAATTTTTCGGACAATTCATGGGCTGACAAAACTTTGCAAGATCTTCTCGTCAGGGCAGTTTTTCTTCATCCAAGTTTCGAACTTGAGCTTCTGTTCAACAGTGAGCACCTCCGTCCAGCCTCCAGCTGTGCCTGAGGGGAGATACAGAGGCTCAATGACGTCATTGCAACTTATAAGCTTTCTAAAGTTCATAGATTGAACCTCCTTAGAAAGTACCATGTGCATCAAGAAGTGTTTGTTTCCCATATTTTTCTTCGCGCTTTGATACGTGTTGATTTTATTTGTTATTTTAGCTCATTTTGGATCGATACTGGAAAGCAGACGAAAAACTAAGTGTTGAGAAACTACGCTCTTAAAAATTAAGAGAATAGGTTACTGTAATCAAAAAATTCAAAAGAAATTCAACCACATTATATATCTCAGTCTGTGAGGAAATACTACTCTCACAAAATGTATAATATGTTTTTGGGAAATTTTTGAGAAATACTCTCGTAAAATATATTTTTTGGGGAAACATGCTCGTAAAATGTTTTTTGGGAAAATACTTCACTTCATCAAAATGTCAAAACCGTTATCACTGGTATTCTTGAGCGTGAGAATGTGGACCAAAGTTTACCCGTGTGTATAAGGTCAATTTTTCAATGTTCTGTCGGAAAACAAGCAGCGATTGTTTGAGCGATACAGCAGAGGCTGGCGCGGCATAAAAAAAAAGCTGAGCCGGGATAGAGGGGAGTCATATTTCACGGTCTCAAGAGACCAGCACTTCACCAGACTGGGAGCGCAGGCATCGTGAACGACTCAAACACACAACACACATCGAAGCACACACATACACACACAACACAAGCGCAAACATGGCACACAGGGCGAGACTTCGGAGGGCAAGAGGCGGACGTGACGTAGGGACAGAGTCCCACACGACCTGAGCCAATCACCGCTCGCCAAAGGAATGACGCGAGAAGGTGTGTCTGAGCACACACCAATGGGAGGCCCAGACATCAGAACAAACAAGGATCCCGCCAATCAGGATGCAGATACGGCCTCTGTAGAATGGAATGTTCGAGATCAATCTCGAAGGAAGAAAGGGAAATACTTATAAGGGGTTGGGATGAAGCCTCGTGAGGGATTTTCCACTCGGTGACGCTACGAGAGAGACGCATAATCAAGGAGGGGTTTTGCAGCCGGAATACCGGCAGACGCCGGTATTACCCGGCATTATACCAAGTCCGGTGTTGACTGCAAGTGAAGAGCGCCGCCGGCACACTTTCGACATGAGCAGCCAAAATCCAACATTTAAAATGAAAGTTAACCATCGAAGTTTCGAGAGGAGGCGTCCAGTGTATCAACAAACTTCAAAGTACTGACGTGCGTCAGGAGCCATTCGTAGCACAGCAGCGAGGCAGCGGTAATCGGCAAGTGAAAAATGTCGTCAGCGACAGAGCATTCAGACAACTCTGCATCGGGGTCGAACTCACAGGCAGCTTCAGTGTCAAGATTTGGAGCCGATGCGAAGATCAGCGCACAAAACTACAGTGAATTGGCTCACCAACGCTTCAAGGAATCCTGGGCTGAACGAAACTCTTAAGAAATTCCCGGCACCCGGGCAGCGGCGAATGCGAGTGGTAATGCCGGCAGCACGGAGAAGGAGCGGTGGAAGGTACCGCCGCAGCACGTTAGAGAGGCATCAGCACAGAACAGCAGATATTCTCAGCAATGACGAAGAAAATCAGCAGTGAGCGACAGCACATCGGCAGTGAATATCTATCAGTGAATTACTTATTATCAAAAGGGCGGGTGTTTTATGGTTGTGAGAGCCCTGTTAGGTGGTGATGAAAATTCAATTTCAGAGGTAGAACAGCACCCAGAAAAGTGCTTTTCAAAGTGTTGCGCAAAATCATATAAATTATAGGCAATCGGGTTCCTGTGTTTATTTAGTCAAGGATCGAATTCACGTTGTGAATGGTGTGACGCTTCATATGATTCGACGCCTTGTCACAATTACAGGTTAAATCGTGATGTGTCATTCTCGTAAATATTATGCTTGTGTTGCTGTGGAGCCCGCGATTTTGTGGATGCGTAATTTGTTGTCAACGAAGGAGTATTGGTAACTTGAATTATCGGTAAGCATCACATTTATACCATGTCGTGTTTAAAGTTTTTGGCGGTAGAAATGTGCATAATTTCATTAACGCAGTTGTGCCCTTTCAAATCATTTCGTTCCAATGCCTTGTGTATTTATCCACGTGTCACCCCAAATAAATTCATGTAAATCTTCAATCCTTTTATTCTCCATGTCTGGTATGCAGGTGTACGCGAGCATGAAGGATAATACTATAAAATGTGTACGGGGGTTGGAATTCCCTCAGCGTGTGGGAGGGGGGTCCTAAACCAACCCCCTTCTCCGTATCGCGACAGGAGAAATATTAATTAGTTGTCCTATGCAAGCTTACTGTCTGTATATTGGCATGGAGAATTTTCTTTAATCATTTTCAGTTGCTTAAAATTTTTATACAAGTTTTATAACGGTCCCTCAAGAAAGAATTCAAATAATGGTCTAGTCGTTTGCAAGGATTTGTCCGGCATTGTATTTCGCTTGCTCTGTGTAGTTTCTTGTGGTGGCGACTGGTCTTGCCTTCGGGAAACTGCCCTTCGTTGTGTAATGGCATTTCACTGCTTCGAGTCATAAATGCGTGAGAGTGTGGAGCAATAAAATTTGAAATTCTTGCAGCTGCAGTCGGACCATTTCTGAGCGCCTAATTTGAAGTGTACTTGACTGAGTGTGATCCATGGCCATAAATTTTCGAAATACTATCAGAAATTGATATTTTCCGGAATCTTTGCTCATTTTTCTCGTGCCGCTGAGTTGATTCAGTTAATGTTGTTTGAGTAAATATTAAATCAAAGTTCAATTAATAGCGTTGTCTTCTTGGCACATTTTATTTTTGGTGCATCCGAGAGCCAGCATAATTTAGTCACGTTCTGAAGTGCAGCCATCATTATTAAAAATAATTTCCTTCTTCATAGGAGATTTATATTTCAGTGCCCTTGTGATTAGGAGTTTGTCGGTATGCTCTGAACAACAGCCTCTGCGCCTCTTGCGAGGAGAATACTTACTCTATTTTCTTGACAGTGTGTTCGATAAAAAATTTTCTTGAGTGCTGAATTTTTGGTTGAATTTTTCTATGATCTGTACAATTATTAGGTTTAACTGAATTTAGGTGTGAAGCATTGGCTGTGGAAAATAACGCCGTAAATTTAGCAAACGCCGCCTTATCTCAAGTGAATCTTTGAAGCAAGTTAAAAATTTACCAAGGTTGAGGCATTGAGTAGTTGATCCCGTTGGAAATTTTAATTTTTGTAACGCCTCACTTAAAATAATTTACCGAACCGTTTTTTTTTGGCCTCGTGTGCGTCAAGCTTCTCCAATCAGCTTTAGCAACATAATTCCTACTTTCATTCGTTGATATTTGAGTGCTTCAGTAATTTAAATTAACACCGGCTAAGAAGCAGTAATGGGATTGTTTGAGAATCAATTTCCGTGATGTCAATGGGACAGTAAAAATTTTTGTGTTGCAAATTGTTGAAGGAATTGAATGACGGCACTTAAAAACAAAAATTTAAATGTAGTTTTGAGAGTAAGTTGTAATTTCGAAGATGCTGCGAATGTAGTTCATGGTCTAATTTTATTTGCTTAGATATTAATAATGCCTCTGCTCGTGTGTTAATTAAAGTGAATTCGTTTTACTATTCACATCAGGATGATGCTAAAGCACCAGTACATCAGAGTGCAAATTTAAATAACTTTTCAGTAATAATCCACTAAAATCTAGTACTCTGTGTAAACTTTCTCATGTATGTGGTGACCAATGTGCTGCCTCACACTGAAACTTTTAGGATTTTCATGATAATTAAAAATTTTAAGTGGATTCGACAGTGCAAGGCTTAGTATGAATTAAGATTATTCAATCCCAGCTACCTTTAGTTGGGGGGGAACTGTATTACATTAAGTGTCTGTAGATTTTAAGGGAACACGTGGATTAAATGCAATTTTTTTGTAGTCTAAACGGTTACATGTTGCCAATAAAATAATTTTTATTATCAGTTTGAGCGCGCATTGAATTTTGAGCTTACATTTTTTTGTAATCGTTGATTGCCCAAATAGGAATTTCAAGTTAATACTCACCATGATAAATTGAAACTTTTAATAATTTTGTCAACACTGGAATATACAACCCAGTTGGAGTTATTCCTAAGGTGTTACGGATGATTAAAGGAAGAATTTTTCTATGTCAAATTGAGAATTTCATGAAGTCAGCTACAATACTCGATGTATAAACTTCGTTTTGAAAGTGCAAGCGTTCTCCATTCAATATTTTATTGACACTTAAAATGATGCTGTCCATTCTCGTCGGTAATTCAAAATGAATTATTGTGTAATACTGAGAGTGTGTTCTTGCTTAGGCAAAGTTAACGAGTTAGCTTCACGAAATATGAGCGTTTCACATTACGAAATGTACAATATTCGAGATGGAGACTTTATTTTCTGTTAGATGGATTTAATAAAGCGTGAGAATTGCGATGAAAGGCATTGCAGTGAATACATGGAATTTATCTTAAGAATACGGATCAGCGTGACAGTCTGCGGTGCAGCGAAGCTATGTAATTTTATTGCTGTTCTGAGTCGAGGCAATGGAATTCTCTTGTGCGTCAACTTAAGTGTGGTATTACGTGAGGTCATGATGTAGGATATGAAAGCAGGAAATGTCAGAGAGTATGGTCAGTAACATTGATTTATAAAGGTGTCGTATCAAAATGACGAGTTGTTTTTTTGAGCCAAGCTAGTGAAGGTGTTTCGGCGCCGTTGTGTGGGAATTTCTTGATCACTCTTTCCCCATAATGTTGTTGACGCTGACGCTGGTTATTCTCAAACATCATTGGTATGCGTCATTAATTTCATTTTTTTTTGTTCATTGTTCTGTAGGCATGATAATTATTAGGGTGATAATTCCCTTAATGCGTTGTTTAACGACGTTAGTGAAAACTTTGGAAACAGAAAAAAATATATACAAATCGTGTGTACGAACGATTTCGTCGAGCAACGTGGAATCATTTAAATGTGCTGCACTGACTCTGGGGCTGAGAATCGGATAAAATTTTGTGTCATGTCTATTTTGCATTTTTGTGTCAGTGTTATCACAATGTCAGATCGTCTGAAGAGCCTTTCGGCGTAGTAAGGCGTAAAGTTTGACGGGTTGTTAACACTACATTTTGTCTATTTATGCATTTTGTTTGTGTGTCGGGGTTGTCAAAATGTCGGATCGTTAGAAAAGCCTTCGCGGCAGAGTATAACGTAAAGTTCGATGTGGTAACAATACCCAATTTATATGTTTTTTTTTATTGGTGCGGATTCAGGATTTTGGCCTAAGTGGCAATTCTCCTGCTAGTTCGTACGTCATGAGCAAGAATGTTTTATTTTATCCGAAACATTTAGGTGATTCAACTGATTAGTGACACCGTCGAACGAATTTCGGCTTTTGTCTAGAGTTGGTTGAGGATATATACCGGAAATTAAATATTTTATGTATGTATGTAGGAATTCTTCGCGTAGCTCACGTCCGCCTCAATAAGGCAGATTTTGAAGGAAAGCGAGGAACAATTCTTACGTTGATCGACCATGTAATGCGCTGTCTCTCGATTACAAAGTAACCATGTTAGACAATCAAACGCGTATTTTACGGAAGGAGATCCTTAGCAATTTAACGCGCACCTCAGGGGTTTACGTTATGCTAGTCGACGAGCAGACTGAGAACCAAAACCTGAAGGTCTTCGCAAATAAATGTGCTTCATTTTCTACAATTATGATGAAAGAGCTGATGAGCTCCTACGTGGGAGTCCAACGCGCATTTTGACGCAGTAATCTACAGGATTTGTCCGCGAATTGACGCAACGAGGATCTACGGAATTTTCCACGAGTTCACGTGACGCCAAGGATGAATTTTTTTTTATGGAAAAGCTTCAGTAACTTCGATTCTCAGCAGGGGGCCCTCCCCAGGATCAGTAGCAAGCCGAAGAGCAGTAGCACGTCGGGAGAACAACAACAAGCTGAAGCTAAGCGCGCAGGAGGAGCAACAGCAAGTTTTGTTGCAAGAAAACGTCTACTTTTGCGACACAGGATGAAATAATAATGAGGAAGAAAACTTGAGGTTGGAAAATCACCTCCATTTTGAGATTTTGTTTTTAGGTGGATTGCAATCGAGAAAGCTGAAAGGATGTCTCTGCTTGTACCAAATTCGCATATTTCCGATCTCTAACTTAGATGTTTATCTATGTCGATGGATTTGCCGAGAGCAAGTCGTGAATAATAAGATGTCGTGTGTGTTTTATTTTGTGCGTTCATGTTGTCCGATTTATGCGTTATCTTTGATGTGTTCTTTTCTCCTTGCGTTCTATAATAATGTGTATGAGAAATGTGCGTTTCAAGTAATTAGGTGTGTGTCAGGTATTAATGAATTATTTTTACAAAATGCGTCAACGTCGGTGTGTTGCAAGAAGGTAAATCATGAGGTGATATGTAGGGATATTTTGATGTCGGGAAAAACGAAATGATTGAATAAGGGGGGCGAATATTTTCTACATTTTTAACGTAAGGGGTACGTCACGGTTATAATTGAAATTAACGGGTGAAAATTTGCACCAACTTTGCAAGTTGGCACAAATTTTTCTGGGGCGAAGCGGGTATTGTGAGGAAATACTACTCTCATAAAATGTATAATATGTTTTTGGGAAATTTTTGAGAAATACTCTCGTAAAATATATTTTTTTGGGAAACATGCTCGTAAAATGTTTTTTGGGAAAATACTTCACTTCATCAAAATGTCAAAACCGTTATCACTGGTATTCTTGAGCGTGAGAATGTGGACCAAAGTTTACCCGTGTGTATAAGGTCAATTCTTCAATGTTCTGTCGGAAAATAAGCAGCGATTGTTTGAGCGATACAGCAGAGGCTGGCGCGGCATAAAAAAAAAAGCTGAGCCGGGATAGAGGGGAGTCATATTTCACGGTCTCAAGAGACCAGCACTTCACCAGACTGAGAGCGCAGGCATCGTGAACGACTCAAACACACAACACACATCGAAGCACACACATACACACACAACACAAGCGCACACATGGCACACAGGGCGAGACTTCGGAGGGCAAGAGGCGGACGTGACGTAGGGACAGAGTCCCACACGACCTGAGCCAATCACCGCTCGCCAAAGGAATGACGCGAGAAGGTGTGTCTGAGCACACACCAATGGGAGGCCCAGACGTCAGAACAAACAAGGATCCCGCCAATCAGGATGCAGATACGGCCTCTGTAGAATGGAATGTTCGAGATGAATCTCGAAGGAAGAAAGGGAAATACTTATAAGGGGTTGGGATGAAGCCTCGTGAGGGATTTTCCACTCGGTGACGCTACGAGAGAGACGCATAATCAAGGAGGGGTTTTGCAGCCGGAATACCGGCAGACGCCGGTATTACCCGGCATTATACCAAGTCCGGTGTTGACTGCAAGTGAAGAGCGCCGCCGGCACACTTTCGACATGAGCAGCCAAAATCCAACATTTAAAATGAAAGTTAACCATCGAAGTTTCGAGAGGAGGCGTCCAGTGTATCAACAAACTTCAAAGTACTGACGTGCGTCAGGAGCCATTCGTAGCACAGCAGCGAGGCAGCGGTAATCGGCAAGTGAAAAATGTCGTCAGCGACGGAGCATTCAGACATCTCTGCATCGGGGTCGAACTCACAGGCAGCTTCAGCGTCAAGATTTGGAGCCGATGCGAAGATCAGCGCACAAAACTACAGTGAATTGGCTCACCAACGCTTCAAGGAATCCTGGGCTGAACGAAACTCTTAAGAAATTCCCGGCACCCGGGCAGCGGCGAATGCGAGTGGTAATGCCGGCAGCACGGAGAAGGAGCGGTGGAAGGTACCGCCGCAGCACGTTAGAGAGGCATCAGCACAGAACAGCAGATATTCTCAGCAATGACGAAGAAAATCAGCAGTGAGCGACAGCACATCGGCAGTGAATACCTATCAGTGAATTACTTATTATCAAAAGGGCGAGTGTTTTATGGTTGTGAGAGCCCTGTTAGGTGGTGATGAAAATTCAATTTCAGAGGTAGAACAGCACCCAGAAAAGTGCTTTTCAAAGTGTTGCGCAAAATCATATAAATTATAGGCAATCGGGTTCCTGTGTTTATTTAGTCGAGGATCGAATTCACGTTGTGAATGGTGCGACGCTTCATATGATTCGACGCCTTGTCACAATTACAGGTTAAATCGTGATGTGTCATTCTCGTAAATATTATGCTTGTGTTGCTGTGGAGCCCGCGATTTTGTGGATGCGTAATTTTTTGTCAACGAAGGAGTATTGGTAACTTGAATTATCGGTAAGCATCACATTTATACCATGTCGTGTTTAAAGTTTTTGGCGGTAGAAATGTGCATAATTTCATTAACCCTTTGAAATTATGCCCTTTGAACCCTTTGAAACTGAACTGTCTCATGGCTGATTATCCAGCAGGATAATCAGCCTCAGAAAATACGGCCTTTTATCGATCAACTAACTACCCTCAGGTAGCCCTAAGACTGGGACATCAAAAGGGTGGCATCCGAACAAGGACCAACCCACATTATCCATCAAGCTCATCACTCAGCAGCATCACTCAATATCACTCAATATCACTTTCATATCGCAGTTGTGCCCTTTCAAATCATTTCGTTCCAATGCCTTGTGTATTTATCCACGTGTCACCCCAAATAAATTCATGTAAATCTTCAATCCTTTTATTCTCCATGTCTGGTGTGCAGGTGTACGCGAGCATGAAGGATAATACTATAAAATGTGTACGGGGGTTGGAATTCCCTCAGCGTGTGGGAGGGGGGTCCTAAACCAACCCCCTTCTCCGTATCGCGACAAGTCAAATTCGCTATAGATGTATGAAAATAAATCTGTTAAATATTCCCCACTAGGGATTGATTTAAATATCCTCGTTTAGAAGTGGTACGACTTAGAATCGCAAGATTGGGTGTTTCTTTTAAAAATTTGCGCTTTGCGTTAAATGAGCAATCCTCGCTTGATTTTCAGTGCAAAAGTTCATACATTAGGCCACATACATGTTCCGACCTCTTCATTCAAGCTCATCACTCAGCAGCATCACTCAATTTATCATCGGTTCGAAAGCGCAAATTTTGAGTTATGCAATTTTTTCTAACGCATCAGGTATCAAAAACGAAAATATTCTGCCTCCACAGCTCACTAAATTTTTCTCTCCCCATCTTCTCCACAACTTTAATTATCCTGTAAACAAAACTCATATTTCCTCGTAAATTTAATAATCATTAACAAATTTTGTTTGCTGAGCGAGAGGTTTCAGATGCATCAACAATATCCCGGGATCAATGAACTTCAAATATTCAGTAGAAAACCAATCACCGACCATTGAACGCGGCTGAAAATGGTTTGAAGCAGACTCCTTAATCTGAGTTTCAAATTTCACAACCACCTCAAATTCTATCAATAGTTATTCATACCGCACAGGAAAGAAATTCTTTTACCTAATTAGAATAACCACGTAAAAAAACGACGTAGATTTAATTCACATGTCAGACGTTAATACCTTTCCCCTCCATTTTATGTACTTAATGGAGCCTCTTTTTCCTTTTTCTGCTTGCTCTTCCCATCTTCCGTCACATTTGCTCTTCTTCTCCAATGATTCCTCACAGAATATTTCCGGAGTTAACCCGGAAACCTTTAATGAACTCATTTGCGCCCCCCCCCCATTAAAAACAGGAGCGTAAATAATGAGCGAACTTACCGTGTCTGAAGAAACCACCTCGTTCTCTGACAATTTCCATGTTCATGGCGTTTGAAGCATCTTCCGGAAGTAATATGTGTTGACCACGTGTTTTCATAGCATCAAAACTGGTAAACGCTGCAATCTGAAATTTTGTGAGGCGAAATTAATGGAGAATTGAATAAGTAGAGTTACTATTGTTATCAAATAGGAGTAAGCGACATAAATTCCAAATAGTACGTTCACGACGGCGGTATCATTGACAACATGAAAAGACAGAGTTGAATAAAATATGGTAACAGTTCTAAAACTATACACTTCACGCGAGCATAAACAGATTTTTCAGTTTTTGCTGGACAAATTCCATACAGACGATTCAGAACTAAAATGCACCTGAGTGTCTACATAGAGTACTGCCGATATTCTATCAAACGCTACAATGATGAACGACTTTCCGATACATTTTCATTGGCCTCTAAAGGCCCCCACACACTACACGCGCCACGAGCCGAGCCGCGAGCAGGGCCTCAGGCTCGCGCGAGCCTGCTTGGCTTGGCTCGGCCGAGCATTAGTTTGCAAGTGTTTCCTCTAGAGATAACGTGGACTTTTCCGATTCAGATTCAGACGACCTATTAGAGATTGCAATTTGCTTAAGTGCTAAACAACATCGAAAAAGGTCTGAATGGTGCAAGTCTTGGATATTGAAGAAGGGAGAACTGTCTCATGGCCAATTAATTCAGGAATTAAGACCAAAGCATCTAATTTCTTAAACTCTTTCCAAAAAGATGCTCTCAATAACGCTATGCGTTTAACCACAGAGTCTCTCGTTGCTGTATCATCGACCTGTCTACATTTACAAACCAAGACACAATATGCTTTATTTTTTTACTTTGTTTGAATAGTCTTGACTTCTCGCTTTCCAAAGACAAGGATAACTCCGATAAAGTTCAATAAATTCTATAAGAAAATCTTTCATATCCATATTCACTTTTATTCAATATACTTTTATCACACTTGAAATTCTATAGTGCGTCGTACATCTAACACTTTATGAAAAAGAAAAATTCGATAACATTATGCACAAAGCTGACCGCAGACTCGGCTCGTGCTATTTTACCACCACACACTACCCGAGCCGAACCGCAAGCCAGGCCAAATATCTGGAAGCGACAGATCAGCACGAGCCGAGCCACGAGCCTGATTGCGCGGCTCGTGGCTCGGCTCGACATGCCCACACACTACACGAACTGGCTCGGGGCTCGGCTTGTTTGCTAAGGCTCGGCTAGTGGCGCGTGTAGTGTGTGGGGGCCTTAACACACAGTTCCTTGATTTATAAATATGCTTATGTTACTGTTAAAAGCCATCGCCAAGATAAGTCGACTGGTGCCTCTGTACTATGGAGGGAAAATAATTCTTCCCTCGAATAAACTGAGATAAGCGTATCACATATACTTGCGAAATGTACTTCAGTCACGATTTTCAAAGTTTCGTTAGCTTGTAAGCTCAATCGCTTTTTTAGCAAAAGAAAGACTGTTGACGAACCTCAACTTAATAAATAACGGTCAGCAAACCTGACTTTCTCTCCGATCCCTGAATACCAGGAAGATTCCAATGGAATAACCAGCCTCCGAAACTATGGCTTTATCAGTGAGGAAATCTGACTTCTCTCCTATCCCTGAAATATCAGGAAGATTCCAACGGAAAAACCAGCCTCAGAAACTACGGCTTTATCAGTCAAATCTGGCCTCTCTTTTATCCCTGAACATCAGAAAGATTCCAGCAGGATAATCAGCCTCAGAAAATACGGCCTTTTATCGATCAACTAACTACCCTCAGGTAGCCCTAAGACTGGGACATCAAAAGGGTGGCATCCGAACAAGGACCAACCCACATTATCCATCAGTTTCATACTGTCGTTTAAATTTTAGACTTTAGATCTCTAACGAGGCAAGATGGTGAAAAAAGTGTCCCCATTCACTGGAACGGTTGTACGGTGCCGCGGAGACAACTTGAGAATTAATAGCCTTCAATTTTTGTACAAAGAAAGTACTGCTACAACTTCTGCTGTCATGCAAACAGATCCGCTTTTATGGATACTACATAGTCCGCTTTGCCGAGAAATAATCTGATGGCCTGAGAAAAAATATACGGTCATGAAACTCTTCGTCTATTTTAAAGCTTCGAAACTGCAAAGTCTCCTCCGTGAACTGTTACTGATTGTTGAGGATGATAACGCGTCCTCTTTGGTTTCCAAGTGAATTCGCATGTGGAACTGAATTTACTGTTGGTCCGCTTTCGGAATTTGCTTGATGTGTGTTTTAGAGATATTGCAAATGGCGAAAAGTGTCTCCGAAATGCTCCGAATCCCTAGAGTTTTTCATGGATTCAATGCAGGATTCTCATCAAAAAGCTGATCATTTCGCGAGGATCATGCGACAAAAGCATTTCGGAAATGTTACTACAAATGTCGTCATCGCAAGTGGTAAACTACTGTGGGTCGGGTCTGATATGTATCCTACACCTGATGAGCCACACAACAGATGTTTCTCATTAGTAATCAAAATTCAAAGTTCAAACTTCTCACGAATCTTTCAATTTACATTCTCTATCTGAGACTCTGTTATCTCGAGCCCGAGGAATTTGCTGAGCTTGAGCAGCTCGGCTTTGGGTTGTCTCTTCATGTGCTCGTAGAACATGATGTGAAGGTTGGGGTGGAGGCAGCGCTCCCACGCAGCGCCCACGTGCGACCAGTACGGGCTGTACGTCGCTGTCGTGAAATAAAACTTATGTTTCACACTTCAAAAATTAGGAATTTATGAGCTCTAGACCTTAAGTCATCTCCTTCAGGAGTCACAAATGTTTGTTTTCCTAACGTCTGGAGTCCAATCGATTAAGCCCCAATTGTTGTGCGAGTGCACGTTATCCTGCTGATGCATTTCTCATATTAACATTTTTTCTACGAAGAGAAAACATTCGCCATGATTAAATAGATTCGTTGTGGTTAAATTAACTTCAAAATAAAAAAAAGTGAAACAAAATTATTAGAAGCTCTGAGATGCGTAGGGCGTGACTTATTCTTCTATCAGACAATCACTTTCTGACGCAGGCGTATTTTTTGATGTGCAGTATAATTTGAACAGATTGAAATTGTGCTCGTTACTAAATTATTTCGAAAACAAGTCGGAAATATATACATCAATGCATTTAATACAAGCAAGATTATTTCACGAATTTAGTCATTATTCAGAATGAGAGTCAGATAGAGCATGCAAACCTTATTACAATACAAAGAAAATAATCGAAAGTCAATAGCTGATTAAAGAAAAACTATACTTAATCAGAATGATGTTAAAACTCAGCATCGAATTAGTGAAAAAATAGTGATTTTTGACTCCCTGAAAATTAATACTGATTTAATAAGGGTAAGGTGCACTTTAAAATTCAGATTAAATATTCAGCCACTGAAAAAGAAAAAAAGTATAACCGATGAATTCTATAAGTTTTTAAATAAATTTCGAAATGATTTCAAAACAACTTACTAGTTTGGATTGTATTTCTGTAATTCAAATCTGGTTCGTTGAAAGGTTAGCAAATTAAATAACAACATTCACTCGTTCATTCAATTAAGGAAGTGATAATTGTGCTTTGTTGTACACTCGGATGTTATCATAAAAACGCTTTTTATCTTAATGAAATAGCCCCGGAGGAACAGGTCAAGTTTTAATTATTGTTGTAGCAAATAAAAATTCCCTCGTTTTCCAGTCCTAACATTTCAAATGAATAAAAATCCTCATACTCACTTATTCCTTCCATGTACGCTTCCGCAAATTGGTCGAAGGTGCCTTCAAAATAGCTACGCTTGAAGATCTTACAATGGTGGTAGTAGGAGATGCAAGCGTCACGAGGGTCTCGGATCACGTACACAACCTGTACACAATCACGTACACAACCTGTACACAATAACGTACACAACCTGTGGAGGGCGAATGGATTTCGCCTCACAAATACATGAAATACTATCTAAAATTAGCATTAGAAATTTTAACTCGGTGGCACTGAGTTGATAAGTGCCGTGAATTTGTTGTAAATTATCGTTGTATACAATTACATGAAGTAACCTGTGACACTATACTTAAATTTGTACTAACTGTTTGCTGAACATGTACATTTTAGTACACTTTTCACCCAAAACTACGACAAGTACACCAGCACCAGTATAGTATACGTGTTTCAAAGAAAAAGAAGAAAAAGCCTATACTAATAAATATTTTTTCAACGGAAGGCTATGAATTTTAGATTACTTTATACTCTTATCTTTCTCTCTCTCTACCTGTCTCGTCGCCGATTTCCACTACTTTAGCCATCCTCGACACAAAACGTAAATTGTTCATAATATATGTAGTAGAACTTTCCGAAAGATAAAATTCTACTAATACTCTGATAAAATTAGTTATTTCACTCATACCGAGTAAAACGGGTAAAAATGAGGTAAAATATGCATTGGTCTCATACATGCAAGATTATCCAAGGTAATTAATGAAGTATAGTGGCATTGGAATTAAGGAATTAAATGGCTAGTGAGAAGTTAAAGTTCCAAAAGAATTTCAAATTATAACGATATGTTTACCGAGTTCTTGTCCTAATAACTTGAAGATTATGAAATCAACATCAAACTCAATTTTTAAATTAAGGTAAAGCAATGCAGTGAGAAAGAAGAAGGTTAAAACAAAAGACACACCTTGGCTTTAGTCAGCGCTGTGTCAGATAAGAGCTGAAATGGAAGGTGGGTTTTGATGACGCGAGGCTTCGGGTACTTCCGGAGCACTTCGAGGAACGTGTCGCTTGCCTCATAGCAAGCAGCGTACTTCTGGGCTATTCTTTCGAATAACTCTTTTCGTTCTTCCAGCTTATCAATGTTCAGATCCATCCTGTTAAAATAAGTACAGTTGAAATATTTTTCATTACTCTTTTTTTAGTTTTAAACGGCGTGCTTATTAATCAGTTGTCCAAGCCAAAACCCTGCCTTTCACAGTATGGAATAAGTGCACGTTAAAGGTGCAACCCCGCTAAAATAAAATTTTGTTCTCAAAAATGACAGTAGAAAACGGTAATGCAGTATTTTAGCCAACTACCTCAGAAAGTTAAAAGTTTAAATTAATCACTGTTATTACAGAAATTTAAGACAATGTACTCTACTTACTGCCAGCCACTGGACATCGAATTTTTATTGATTTGAAGAAATCCTTTACATTTATAAACCCGGTTTCGGCAGCTTATGAATTTGTTGATAAAAAGCTGGTATAATATACCTACTCAAGGAGGGGACTCCTAACGCTGAGGGGAAGATGTGCTGAGGGATGGTTGAAATCTGCGTTGTTCTTCATGTTCCACACGATATCCAGCGTCCAGGTGGTGCCGCTCTTCGGCATCGTCATCACTATCGTGTCGTCCTCCTCGAACTGAGGAAGAAGATTTGAGATGAACCAATGTTGACCGCCTCGAAGCAGAGAAAATTAAAACTCTAGATACCGCAGTGTCGTCCTCCTCGAACTGCAGAGTCATAAGATTTCAGACTTTGCAGGATCATCACATTGGAGGAACATTTAAATTAAATTCTGTAGTCTCGTCCTCCTTAAACAGGGCATTAAAGTAAAATTTTAAACGCTGCTGTGTCGCCTATCCCTAACTTGGAAACCATCAGGTTTTTGATATATTGCAATGGCACCCTCCTCGTTTTATAAAAAATAAATTTTTAAAAGTAATGTCGCCTCTGTCACAGGGGGAAAAAATTTAATTTCAGACCCTATAGCACAAACAGAGAGCCGATTTAGAATCTGAAACTTTCAGATGATGATTTTTAATGCATGGTAAATTTTTTTCCCGTGGAAAATATAATAAAGGGACATGTATACAAAAATCGATCGACGGTGCAAGGGGTAAAATATTAAGCTGAAATTAAAAATGTTGTTGTTCGCATACTTTTCTACACATAAAATCAACATTTACAGTGCAGTGAACAAGGTTTGAACATTCCTCTCACACATTCCACTGAGTGAGTATTATATCTAAATTTTGATACTTGCAGGTCCTGACATGTCGGGATTTCTCTGTAACTTATAAGGTTCTGACATTTCAATAGGAAATTTTTCATAGCTTTCGAAGGCCTTCAGTTGAATTAATGGTCGAATTATATAACACTAATTATTGCAGATAATGATTTGAATTTCATCTCTACATCTAAATAAATTGACCTTTAATTCTCTTTGCTGCTATTCAATACTCTACACGTTGCAAAAGAATGAATAAAATTATGATTTGAAATTTGTGTTATCGTTATGCAGTGAAAATATTTTGCTTGTTTCATATCTCGATCAATTTGCTAACTACTTTGTTTATATGTTGATTTCAGAAAAAAAATTTAATTTTTCATCGATGTTTGCGCTTTATTTGGTTTCGCTATATATTTTAGTTTCACAAAACCACTTAAAAATTTTCACACAAGTTAAGCTGAAAAATATATTGTGAGTACATCATGGGAACAAATTAGATTGATTTGATGCGCACTCACCTGGAATTCTTTGACATATTTTCCGTACTTTCGATATGCAGGCTTTAAACACCATCCTTCAGGAGCGACTTTTACAGCACCTTGTCGTCGAGTGAACAGGGCTGCGAGGTGGTGATGCTCCGCCGGTATTTCTGTGACTTCATTGGATGTTACAGACATTCCAACAAATAAAATTCAAACAACCCGCGAATCGTGTAAATGGACCTGCTGAATAGAAAGATACTTCAATCAGATAGTCTTCACGTATTTGTGAGATTTGAAAGACGCATCTTTGAAAAGTAGTAGCTAGAAACTGACAGCTGTTTCAGGGGATGGTACTATACCCTGAAATGCTGATAGGTAGTTGACTGATTAGATTATATGCTGATAAGGAGTATGAGGGCCTGAGGTCAGATCGGTAGTGTTCAACGCACGTTGTACCCACTTATGTTGTGAGGGGATTTTTCGGCTAAGTTTTATCTTCTTGTTCCAAATTCTAAATCAAATTGAAACTGTATTTACGTACTGTACGTATTTATTTCACAGGGACAGGTTCCTAAATGTTCTAACTTCAAACCATAACTTGAATTACTAACATGATTTGAAAATGTCCAGCCATTTATTCATCTTTTCAGGGACAAATCTGAGACTCAACATGACCACGGAGTTCATCGTGTCAAGCTTTCAACCTTTTTTTGGGTAATCATGTGGGCGAATACCTCCAAAGTTCAACACGTAAAACAAACTTCACGGTATCAAAGATGCAACTGTGATGCTTAACTTTAAGGGACTGGGAACCTCTACACAAACTACAGAGAATGGTCGATAATAGGAAGCGCATCCTCTCTGAGGTAAAAATTAATAATCTTAGTTGTATTATCCAGGCAAATCGATTTTTATTAATAGCCTTAATAGATTTTTTATGGAACGATTCTTCTACATGTTTTTTAGTTTTGCTATGCCAAAATCACAAAGATGTTTAGGAGCATTCAATGACCAGTTTCCAAAGAATATTGATATGTACATGCTGCTAAGTAATTTGCATCTGGTTGAGTGGGCGATTATGCTCCGATATTCATTGCTTTTTGTGCTAACTTTTTGGCTTGACACAAGTAAGCCATTGCAAATCTTCAAGTTTTGTGGCATAAATTTTATACACTGCTTGGCCTAGTTCATGTAAAATGATAAATGCAAAAATTTTGAACTTCTTCCATGGTCTATGAAAATTTCGGTGTATACACCGTGCGGTTTGGAGAGCAAGTAATATACTATCTTCAGTGGAGTAAGTCTTGAAAAATAAATTTTCATTATCATTTTACCTCATTCTACTGCAAATAGCACAATTTTAGCAAGCACTGAAAATTTTCCCACACGATAATTTCCCCCATCATCTGTGACAGTATAAGCCTGAATATTAATTTAAACCGAAAAATGATTCAAGGATTTGCCATTATTCCTGTTCTTTTTGAAATTATTAGCTGGGTATTTCTCGATGTGTAGTATTCAAAACATGATACTCTACAAACTATAGGTTTATATAATTATCGAAGCAGCACGTACGTAGGCTGATCGATGATAGAAAGTACGCAAACGTACCGTGGAGGCCGTAGTCAAGCACTTATACGAGTATGCGACAAAAATCAACAAATTCTGAGCAAGAGGAAGACTCTGTGTCTCACAACGGTACCTGTTACCATATGTGCCGCTTCTGTGCCAACATAGTACTAGGATTAGCAAACCCTCTGGGATACACAAATTGTTTGCCATTTTTCTTGGATGCATGGGAGAAATTAAATACGTTTTAATGACACATTTTAAGTTGATATATATATATTTTGGTGCCTCTTAGCTGTGCGTAGAAAATAGTTTCAATTTTTTCACAATTATTCAAAGGAAATTCACTCCAGGAAGCCTATAGTATTTAATTGAGCTCTAGGAACTATAAAACATGGTTGGAAATAGATTTATGAAATTGATTTGAGTTCCACATCATTGGAGAAATCACCGGTAATAGTGTCTAATTCCGTATCGTAGCTACGAGTGCTTAAGCAGTACAATAAAATTTGCATGAGAGACAGCCTTCATTTTCTGCCTTGATTCCATTACAAAACTGAGACTGCAGATGAATATTTCGTACACACTTTTCGAAAATCGGATACCTGCAAATGAAACTTCCCCCGGGTAAGCATGATCAAACGTCATCACGAAATCCCAGTGTTTAAAATGGCGCAGAGGAAGCTATCGCCAGTTCCTTGCGAGGGCACCAAGCCAATATGGCAACTCATGCAGCTGGTGAGGATGGAGACAGACTGCTGCGATTTGATGCTCAATATTAAGAAGATTTGGATGTTGGCCTCATTCTGAATAAAAGGAAAGGTTTATTTGTACCAGTCTGGGATGCACGACTGCCGACAAACGCTAATTTTGCAAGATCTCAATTACCCGAGTTGGATGTTTTGAAAAGTCCTCTGACAACCAACTACGCAAAATACAATCACGTTGATGAAGATTCTAATTATATTGATATGAAACAATACACGTCTGCAAATGAAATTCCCTCAAAGGACTGTAAGCGCATCTTCGTTAAAGTCTTCAGTGTTCAGGAACGTGAAGATGAGAATGGGGTGTCTCATGACAAAACGGATGTCGGTAGAAAGTTAAATATTTAGGGTAGTCCATCGTAGTTAATTAAAGTTGAAGATGGACGACTTACTTTTGATAAGAATAATCGAAGTCCTGCAACATTAAGCTTGAATGAATTAAATGGGGGACTCGTGCTGTGTGAAGACAGACGACTTTTCAACTTGGTGTAGGATGTAAGGGTCGGTATTGCTATGGGCAAGGTGGTGAAGCTGGTGGAGTAAGGCTGCTCAGGGTCGTATAGAACTTACGACGCTCGGGGGAATGTTGTCGGAATATTCAAACCCCGAGATGAACATCCATACGGCCAGAATAATCCAAAAATTTTGAGTTTCTTTCTCCGGAACTTAATGCCTGTGGCTCTAAGGAAAGGCTGTGTTGTACCAGACTAGAGTTATCTGAATGAGGTAGCGGCCTACACAGTGGACTGCCTCCTCGGGCTCGGAGTGGTCCCCTAGACCGGCCTGGCACAGCTCACCATAGTACAAGGAGGAGATTCTGAACCCCCTAGGTCCCAAATTGGCTCATTTCAGCTGTGGATGAAAAACTTTGTTACGGCCGGAGATTTTCTTCAGTCATAGTATGGGCTCCTCAACGAAGCCTTAAAGAAAAAGTTCAGAATTGAGTTTCAGAAAATGGTCGTCCTTGATTTCATCACAAGAAATTGTGACCGACACTATGAGAATTGGCTTGTAAAAGTGTCTGGAGCTTCTGTGTTTGATGCTTCCCAACGGTCCTCAAGTTAATGCTATGACGAGCTATTGAAAGAATTTGAAAGCAATTCTGCAATGCCTTCTTAAGTGAAAATCGCAGCCATTGATAACGGTTTAACTTTTCCATACCGCTAATTTGGGTCGCTAAGAAAATTTGAGTTCGAATGGATTACGTGCGAAGAAGCAATTCATAAGTTTGATGAAAAACTTGCCTAGCAACTTCTACAGAAGCTGGATGGGGAAGCGGGCTTCAATGCACAGTTCGTTGAACATCTCATTCATGAAGTCAAACTTTTGTTCAAACTTGATTCAAACTTCTGTTGTGAAACGTTCGAGAGACAGGCTGCCATTATGAGGGGGCAGATATTTACTCTTGTAAAAGGTCTAAAATCATTGATGTCACCTGTTGAACTTGCTCAATTACCTGCGATTACAATCAATCGAGTAATGTGCTTGGGAGAATTCAGGTATGTTCGGCACAACGATGCTCGAGACAAATGTTGGTACAACACAGGATCTATTTGACTCATTGGCTCGTGTGATCCCGGGTAGTCTATCGAAACATCTTCATAGTAAAATAATATTCAAGGGTGTAATTGTTTCATCAACCAAAGTCGTTCGTTTTTCAATTTCGCGCAGGTTTTTGTTTAGAACTTACGAGACTAAACGCATGATTTCGGGTAAACAGTATTGAAATATCTTCAAAGTAAAATCATTTTCACAGGCATAATGGTTTAATGACCTTAAGTCATCCTCTTTTAATCTATCCCGGGTTTCTGTCTCGGATGCGCGAGACCGGGTGTTGTGTTGTGGAGTATGATTGAACGAGGACGTCTCCGGAAAGCTCTTTATGCAACGAAGATCGATCTCGGATGTTTCTCAAGTCTGCCCCACTTGAAAAAATAAATTTCATTTCCTAATTTGATCTTGAGTTATATTTCAATTTCAAATACTGAATCATTAATATCTATTCAATTAAACGGGGTCGCATGTATTGAAACAGCAAAATTGTGATATAACCCATTGTGTAGTAAATTAGCTAATTAGTTATTTAGTTTTGGACTCAAATCATTGTTCTATGAATTTAATTTAGGATTTTTTCGAAATATGCTTGCACTTTAAATATTTTGTTGGCAATGCACTTTTTACGTTCTTTCAGATTTTCCTTACCACTAGACTTAAGCTCATCCTGTCGATGAATGAGAAGTTTTCATTCAGCAAGTAATATAGACATCTCCCTCATATTTTAAAATAACTTCATGACACGACATGCAGTGCACGAAAAAACCGCGGGATTTCTTAATAAAATTTCGCTCTCATATTATCTGCAAATATCAAATTTATGGCACAATAGGAGTCACATAAACTCGTCCTTTAAGGCAAGAGGATATTTTCTTTGGATAATTCACGGGCAGTCAAAATTCTCCAAGATATTTTTGTCGGGGCAATTTTTCTCGATCCAAGCTTCGAATTTGAGCTTCTGCTCGTCGGTGAGCACCTCCTTCCAGCCTCCAGATGTGCCTGAGGGAAGATACAGTGACACTATTATGCCAGTGTGGTCTTCGCAAATTTCAAAAAATGATCCAGCGATTTCAGATGGATCAACACTATTGTTAATCCAATCAAAATGAAACGGTTCTCCCAATGCTTCAAAAACCACAGAATATTTCACCAAACACTGAACGCAGGTACACGAGATTTCATCATACTCTTCTTGGCATTTTCTGACAGTTCCCCGTGTACGTTTTATGCGAGTGATGGCGCTTCAACGTCTATCATTCAGTCATCCACTGCCGCTCAACCCATCCACCACAGACGTTCTTTTATTCCTTGCTTACGTTCAAAAAATTCTTAAAAGCTCTTCAGATGTTTCCGTCAGACAACACACATTAAAAACATATCAATTTACGTAATACAAGGTTCTTCCATTTGCTTCTAAAATCCTATTTATTTCATTCCTTCTGAAAAATTTCCTCAACATCTCAGCAATTTCCTCGCATAGGCTTATACTAACTCTAGTTAATAAACTATTTCGCTCCACGCATTTTGTAAGTTAGATCACCTGAATTCTTGACGAGTAAGCGCTTAAATACATGTGAGGGCCCGAGCTAAAGGTTAGGTAGGCTTCTTTTTTGTTGTATATAAATAGATTTTTTGTTTTGTTACGGACCATATTTTTTCGGTTCACTGCTGTCCTGTTTTTCAGCACCTACTACTTTCTTCTACAACTTTTTTCTTGTTTCATGAACTTCTTTCCTAGCTTACTGTTTCTGTGCACCTTGTGCATAGATTCCGCGTTCCCTCAACTCCATACTAAATGGTGCCTTCCTCTTTCCTCTCTTGGAACATCTTTGTCGTGGTTAAGGGAGGCTAAAACTTTTTTATATAATAATAATAATAATAATAATAATAATAATAATAATAAGCGCTTGAATAATGTACAGTACATATGAACTCACCTTGTCTGAAAAAACCGCCAGTTTCTCTCATTGTGTCCATGTTCATGAAAGTCGGAATTTCTTCGGGAGAAATGAAGTGGTGACCACGTTTTTTCATTGCGCTGAAACTTATGTACTCTGCTATCTGAAAGTATGAGACTCGCTTTAGATGGGTCATTAATGCTGGATACATTATTTCGAAGAAGAGAGATGATTGATGTATCGCAGAAATCACGTGAACTGATGCATAAAGTGTATTTATTCCTTCATTGTTTATAAAGAGGCAGTGTTTAATTTACAACATGAGCACTTGAGTCGATATTCAAATTTTGAGAAACAAATTTACTTCTGTCCTGTCGGTTGTAAAAAAGTATCTCTGGGCATTCATCAAATCTATTTGCCACAAGCGCTGCCATACAGGGACACTTTCCCGAATGATAATTATTTTCATGGTCTCTAACACGTAGTATAATCCAGTTTGCTCATCCGATTACGTCACATGGCAGAGTTTTAAAATTTAGAATTTGCAATTTTTACGAGGTAAAATATCGAACATTTGTACCACAGCCCTGTTCGTCCCAGTAGATGCACCGCTAACCATACTTTTTCTATTTGGGATTCTGAAATCTCGAGCCCGAGGAATTTGCTGAGCTTGAGCAGTTCGGCCTTGGGTTGTCTCTTCATGTGCTCGTAGAACATGATGTGAAGGTTGGGGTGGTGGCGGCGCTCCCACGCAGCGCCCACGTGCGGCCAGTACGGGCCGAACGACGCTGTCCTCGAAAATCAAATACATGTTTTTATAAAAGTACGTACACAAAAAAGACGTCGAAAGCATTTCAAAACTGAAGAGTATGTGCACATAAAGAGTGACGTCAAAAGAATTTCAAAACATAAATGTATGTACTCATAAAAAATGATGTTGAAAAATTTTAAAGTAGAAAAGTGTGTGTGCATAAAAAATGACATCGAATGAATTTTAAAATAGAAAAGTATGCGCACATAAAAAATGAGGTGCAAAGAAAAACTATAAAAAGTATATACACACAAAAAATGACGTCCGAAGAGTTCAAAACAGGAACTGAGACCACAAATTCGACTAGAAAAATTGTTTTAATGGCAAAATTATTTTGAGGAAAACCTTGTGATAAAGAAATGAACCGTAGCGATCAGGTGCGTAAAATATCACTTTGTCATATTTCATATACTGGTGATTTGTTGCCAGTGAAGTGCTTATAAAATAGGAAAGTTAGAGAAACTGTGAAAGCCGCAAATATATTTTTACAAAAAAACTGGCACGAATTTACAAGATACTCCCCGAGCCTAAGCAGTTTTTCTAAGCTTGTTTTGTGAACATATATGAAAAATAATTTTGCCTACAATTTAAAATATTAGACTAATTACCGGTTGCTCATTAGAGAACGAGATCAAGTGTGAAGTAATGCAAGCATGAGCTACCATGAAATCCACTGGGGCTTCTAATTTCTGGTCTTATTATTTTTAAATTTTTTCTTTTACCTTTTACCAGCGTACGAATCTACATTTATGACTATCATATAGAACATTTAAGTAACAAACAAAAAGAATATCACCCCCTAATCAAAATCACCATCGCATTCTGGGCGTGGAAGCCGATAATTAGCGCAGCATTCAAGTGACGGAGCCTACACTGCTCAAAAATGACCACTTCACCGCAGTAACTGCTTATAGAGGGAATGTCACACATGAAGTAGCTCAGTTTTGAGCAGCCACACGACAGCCGCCATTTAAGATGCTGCGGCAACCTGCCCTCACGCGAACGTTACCGCGCTGAACTGCTTTGCTTCACTGCGCTACTCTGCGGAGATGCATGCGGTGATACTTAGATGAGCTATTCGTAGCTACTAATACTAATAATAGCATGATATTAGTATCATATAAGTAATATGAGCTTAGATGTTGGAGTAACTTGAGCCTGAGTGCCCAACCTGCTCCTTCCAAGTAAGCGTCCACAAATTGGTCAAAGTTTCCAGCAAAATAGACGAACTTGAAGACTTTGCAGTGGTGGAAATAAGAGATGCAGGTGTCACGAGGATCTCGGATCACATACACGACCTGTTGGTGGTAATCAGATTTTCTTTCAGTGTATCATAACTTCCGGTCAAATTTTATGTTAAAAATTTGCCAACTCTCTCACACTTGATCCAAGGTAGAAGCAGTTGAAGCACTAAGCAATAACACATGATGTTGAAATATTAAGTACTAACATATGATGTTTAAACACTAAGCACTAATACAAGATGTTGATACACTAAGCATTAAACATGATGTTAAACACTTAACACTAACATGATGTTGTAACGCTAAGCACTAACGGAATATAAAACACTAAGCACTAACAGAAGATGAAACAATAAGCTCTTACATGATGTTGAAACACAAGCACTAACATGATGTTAAAACATTAAGCACTAAAGTGATGTTGATACACTAAGCAGTAACACCTGATGTTTAAACACTATGCGCTAACATGATGAAACACAAAGCACTAACATGTTGAAACATTAAGCACTAACCCATAATGTTAAAACACTACGCACTAACATGATGCTGAACCACTAAGCACTAACACCTGATGTTGAAACATTCTGTACTAACACCTGATGTTGAAACACTATGCACTAACATGTTGGAACACTAAGCACCACCAACACGATGAACCTTGGCTTTCGAGAGAGCCGAGTCCGACAGCAGCTGCAGAGGTAGGTGGGTTTTGAGAGTGCGCGGCCCGGGGTATTTGCGAAGTGCCTCCAGAAACGTGTGGCTCGGCTCAAAAAAGTCAGGGTACCTTGATAGAATATTTCCGAAAAATATTCGTTTCTTCTCCTGGGTGGTAATCTGCAAGTCCATTCTGTCGAAACAAGTACGCTCGTAAATTTCTTGCACTGGTGCTATGTACTGAATTTTTGGAGGTATTAACGAGATACTTTATTAATCAATGTTTGTATGAGAATTCTTTTACTTCTCACAGTTAAATGTTAATGTTAGTGATGCCGGCGTAGAAAAAAAATATCTCAAACGCAACATAACAGCAATAATCTTTTCGAAGATAATTCAGTACTCGCAAATACCAGTCATTTAACGCAAATAATAACACTCCAATCCAGCATCACAATTATAAAAACTTGATAAATCATTCTCAAACAATTGTCAACCCCTGAATGTTTTCAGTTAAGGTTAAACAAAGCACTTTGATAACCAGGGAAGAAATCTCTGATTTATGATTATAATGATGGAAAACGTGACACTCCGCCGTATACCCACTCGAGGTAAGGACACCTGACGAGGGGAGGAAGATGTGCTGAGGGATGGTTGAAGTCAGCGTTGTTCCTCAGAGTCCACACGACTTCCAGAGCCCAGGTGGTGCCGCTCTTTGGCATCGTCATCACTATCGTGTCGTCTTCCTTAAACTGGAGGCAAAATAAATACTTGAGTACTGCAGTGTCGTCCTCCTTAAACAGTAGGCAAAATAAATACTTAAGTGCTGCAGTGTCGTCCTCCTTAAACTGGAGGCAAAATAAATACTTGAGTACTGCAGTGTCGTCCTCCTTAAACTCGAAGCAAAATAAATACTTGAGTACTGCAGTGTCGTCCTCCTTAAACTGGAGGCAAAATAAATACTTGAGTACTGCAGTGTCGTCCTCCTTAAACTGGAAGCAAAATAAATACTTGAGTACTGCAGTGTCGTCCTCCTCCTTAAACTGGAAGCAAAATAAATACTTGAGTACTGCAGTGTTGTCCTCTTTAAACTGGAGGCAAAATAAATACTTGAGTACTGCAGTGTCGTCCTCTTTAAACTGGAAGCAAAATAAATACTTGAGTACTGCATTGTCGTCCTCCTTAAACTGGAGGCAAAATAAATACTTGAGTACTGCAGTGTCGTCCTCCTTAAGCTGGAAGCAAAATAAATACTTGAGTACTGCAGTGTCGTCCTCCTTAAACTGGAGGCAAAATAAATACTTGAGTACTGCAGTGTCGTCCTCCTTAAACTGGAAGCAAAATAAATACTTGTGTACTGCAGTGTCGTCCTCCTTAAGCTAGAGGCAAAATAAATACTTGAGTACTGCAGTGTCGTCCTCCTTAAACTGGAGGCAAAATAAATACTTGAGTACTGCAGTGTCGTCCTCCTTAAACTGGAGGCAAAATAAATACTTGAGTACTGCAGTGTCGTCCTCCTTAAACTGGAAGCAAAATAAATACCTGAGTACTGCAGTGTCGTCCTCCTTAAACTGGAGGCAAAATAAATACTTGAGTACTGCAGTGTCGTCCTCCTTAAACTGGAAGCAAAATAAATACTTGAGTACTGCAGTGTCGTCCTCCTTAAACTGGAGGCAAAATAAATACTTGAGTACTGCAGTGTCGTCCTCCTTAAACTGGAAACAAAATAAAATCTCAGGTATTGCAGTGTCGTCCGAGTGAAGTAAAACTTCTCCAACACTAAGCGATATACGAGCGGTAAATTCTATTAAGACGGTAAGTTCTCAGCAGAAAACCCCGTAGCGCGACCCACATCTCTGGAGGAGAATGTGAAAAAAGTAAAGTTTACAAGACCAGCGCTGGAATTACTCTGTTGTAAAATATATCAGCTTCGTTGTTTTTTGTACCGGTAGTTTTTATTTTACATTGATAATAGAATACATTAAAGTTCAGCTTGATATTTCGCCCAGTAATTCCAGGAATGAAGTTCCTCCCAGGAATTGGGAGGAAAACGCTGAGAAGGATTTTCCTGCAACTGACTTAGATCTAGCGCTTGCAATACGGATGTTACGTAGTTTTCTGACCCTGTAGTTTTCATAGCTTTCCTACTAAATAATTTCTAAGAAGTTACTTATAAAACGTCAATAAAAAAGGACATAATTTAGCTTTTCACCCCATCACTATTCATATTCTTCATACTTCTGGTTACTCGAAATGGTGCGAAATGAGCAAAAGAGGATGAGCACAAACAAATAATGTTATTAGCAACATGGTTAACTGGTAGATTATTTATTAATAATCAATGCACAAGGAGGTGTCCTTACCACTGTTAACTCCAGAAAAGTATTCTATTGGGAATAATTTTAAAGCTTCTTATATGGCCAAATTTCTGAAAAAGATTTAAAGGTTTTCGAATGATTCCTGGGAGAGAAAAACTGTGAAAAAATTTTAGGGCTTTAAATCTTAATTTTTGATAAAAAAAATTGCACAATAATTTATACGTTTTCAAAACATATCCAAAAAAGAAAACTTCAACAGCATCACAATAAAAACATCGAATTAAGTTCAGCACTTACCAAAAATTCTTTGATTTCTTTAGTACACTTTTGATCAGGACTCGGCACACACCATCTTTCAGGTCCGATTTGCACTGGGCCTGGTCTACCTGTAAATAATGCTGCAAGGTCTTCATACTCCAGCAGTGTTTCATGGATGATGCCGAATGTTGTAATGGACATTTCTGCCAGTAAATTTACAACTGCTATTGAATAGTACTAATTAATCAACCATCTGAACACAACGGTAGCTAAATCACAAGGTACTTTTAATATTTAGTAGAATTTTCAGTCACATTTGAATGACTAGCAGCGAGTGACTAACAGTTGTCTCGGTTGATGACCCTGCTGTGCAAGTGGGATAGTTTTGTTTACTGATTAGATTACCAGCTTGCAGATAAGAAGTTGGCACATGGTGATATTCGTTCAATAACCTAATTTTGTCAACACAGCAGTTCATTTTCTTCGTTGCATTTCAATAAACTCTATCACTTGATGCAGTGGAAAGCAAATTTGCTTAAGAATAATGTCGCGTTAAGCATTTAACGTTTACGAAAAAAGGAAATATTTCGCTAAGTGTTTTGTGTAAGAATGTGTACCTTAGAGAAGACAATTTTTAGGACCCTGGTCTCTAGATAGACAATCCTGAAAAAACTTCCTTCCCTGAAGACATTGCTTCGTTTTTCTTTTTTTTTAGATTGCAATAACGTCTCCCAATATCTAGTGTCATACTTAGCAATCGTTAGAGGACAAAGGTTACTCCTTGTTTGTACGGTTAATTTATTCTCCACGAACGCATGTTTACGTGAGTTACCTCAAAAACATGAAACCAATACTATACGATGACTAGCGATTTCAAATTTATCAAAAATATTTACAATTCAGTTGGTTGGGAGTAAGTAATATTTTCAAATCTTAATCATTTTTCGCACAATCGGATCAAAAAATGAACGCGCGGCAATGAACATTGAGCCCATTTTTAGGTAAAGTCACATTCTGCTTATACAACGAAGCGGCGAAATAAGCTCAAGGATTTTTTTGACGTAGGGGCTGAAAGAATGAATAAGCAGAAAAGAAGGAACAAAAAACAGCAATAAATAAATAAAAGAAACAAAGAAGAGAAAGTGCATCAGTTTCTTCAATCGACGATTTGAAAGATGAAAAAAATCTCTGAGGTGTGGCACATTGCCCTTCTGCCAGTTAGAATAGTTTGCGTCATAGCTGAGTCCCATAACTATTTTTGCTTGTTTTTTGATAGTTTTTTTTAAGTTCCAGCTTAATTAAGATGATAAAGCCCAGAGGCGTATCGTCGTTATCGTTGTTAACTTTTCCATGATCTCTTAATCCACTCCTTCGCTAAGTTGGAAACATAGAGGATAGCCTCAAAAAACTCTATATGATAATGCGTAGAATAATCTATTGTTCATGTTCGAGATTATTGGTGATCTTTTTTTGGCCTTTTGAGAAGAATTTCCCTACACACTCACTGAAGATAACTTTAATCGTTTTATCACTAACAGCGATTTCACGCATTCTTGGAACTAGTATAATCGCTCGCTTGTCGGTTTTGTAACAATTTTCACTCGCGTCGGAAGGCTAAATGAATGCAATATTTTTATCCATTTTGTAGGCTGCGTCTGCACGACTTTTAATTTTACAGACATGTCTTGACTTATGTTTGATGTGCGTTGCTTTGTGCTGCTTTTAGCCAAACTAATATTCAATATTCAGCTCTATATAAAGCTCAGTCATTACACATGGTTTTAAAATGGGCCAAATATTGATCGGAACACCGTTATTTAGTTTAGATTATTTTCACATGAAAACACGCCTGCTGGTCACTTACATTATGCAGATCGCGTCGGTGACCATTGGTGGCTGCCATCGTGGTCAGCACGGAAATATACTCCACTAAACAAGAGGTTCTCATAACACCTGTAGTACATCATGGTACTATCAAGTATTATGAAATAGCTTATTATTTTAATAATTAATAAGGGATAACTAGTGTTGGCGCTGGAGCTTCTCTGAATGTGCAAAAAATGTTTGAGCTCGAATGCACAAAAATGTACTAAACGTATGAACTCCACCCTTATGAAGGTACGAGGCATCCACCACGATTTATCGTGTCCATATCACTAATTGCATCACTAGGAAATTTAATTTTGAATATCTTAACTGCGAAGAAGCCATTCACAAATTCTACGATATCTTGCAATGCAACTTTCTCAAACGGTAAAGGGGCAGTGGGCTTCAGCGCGCAGTGCATTAAAGAAATCATCCATAAAGTGAAATCTTTCATTCAAACCTGATACAAAGTTCTGCAATGATATATCGGACAGGCAGGCAGTTCTCATAAGAGGATAAATATTTGCCTCAGTAAAAGGGGCGAAATTTATAATTTTACGCTCAGAACTTACTCAACTGGATGTCATACCATCAATTATTGATTCATCCGTGTATGTTTACACGACTGTGCTTTTGATAATGCTGGAACGATACTATTGAAATTGGACTGATTCACAACAATGATAGCTTTATTAAATTTTGAATCATCAGTAAGTTGAAATTCAATTCAAGTGTGTGATGTATGCATGAACTAAAGTAGCCTGTGATTTTTTCTTTTTGAGATTCCAGTTTTGAAATTATGGAACCTGGTTTTGTTATATTGGTGATAAAATGCGGCCGTGAGTGCTGATGGTGAAATAAAAGTTAACGAGTTTCAGAGTGAACCCTAATTTAAATTAAGCGCATTCTACTTTTTCATCATATTAAAAGCCTTTCTTGCTTTTAAATTCAGGTTCATAAACGTTCAGGAAGCAACGGCCGACAGCACAAAGTTTGAAGTTTAGACTTTTCAGGTTTGAATTGAGTAGATACAGTTGTTTCAGAACGACGTTCGTATGGCTCGTAGGAGGTCATATGAATTGAACCTACGTAGATGAAGTGATCTTCAGTTTATTTTTCTAATTTTTCTGTTTACTTGTGGACTCGAATATAATTCAATGAATGTAAAATGTGATATTCATGGAGTAATCGAACGTTGTACAAATTCTATCAATAAACAAATTTTTCTTCGTTTTTTGGCGATTTTCTTTCACTCTCCACGCAGGATTATTTTTTGTAGCTGACGAGCGGTGGCCCTCCATGAAAAATTACAGAGATCTCTCAATACATAGCAATATATATTTTCATGAAACTCAAAGCACCACACATAAACTAGGAACAACGGGAAAAATAATATATTCTTCCATAACTAAATTCAAACGAAACGTTCTGAACTCGGGCCAACATTGAATGTCATCTAAGCCTTTCTCTAAGGCTCTTCTGTGCGGTAGGACGAAAAGAAGTGCCAGGTTACTCATGGGCTGACAAAATTCTGCAAGATTGTCTTGTCCGGGCAATTTTTCTCAATCCAAATGTCGAACTTGAGCTTCTGTTCATCAGTGAGCACCTCCTTCCAGCCTCCAGATGCGCCTGAGAAGAGATGCAGGGACTCCAGTAAGTCGCTTTGGTTATCGTGAAAGCTTTGAAAAAAGCAATTCCTAATAACCTATAACCGTTCATATAGTAGTAATACGCAAATAAATGACTCAGGCTCTGTATGCGCAATTCCCGTCATTTTTCTCTCAATACTCTATCCTCAGCTATAATTACTCTGAATATTTCTTTCATCCCGTTAATTTTGCTGCTATTAAAAAAGTTATCTCTTGTTCAAGCGTATGCTAGAGTAGCAACGTCATCGCCAAGTCGATCATAATAAACCGGTTACACTCAGAAAATTGAAATTGACGCAGAGTATTTTGACCAATCCCTAATCGCCGGCACGCTGAATTTGATAGCTCTCCTTACAATGCAGTTAAGCGACACTCACACCTTGTCACTTGTTTTTATTTCACGACAGTTCTAACCTTATCATAATGTAATCATTATTCAGCCGACTGAATGAGAGTACTTCAATTTTCCTGCCTTCTGACCAAGAGTTTTTCTGAAAGTATAACACAAGTATTTTATTTCACACAATGCGTTCACACCTAGCGCTTTATTTTTTGCTAATATTCCACTCTTTACATCCAAATCTTTTGCTCGTTCTCTTGGCAATTTCCTCTCTCAAAGATTACGTTCCCACAGCTGGACGGCCCAAAACTGTCCAGTTAACCTTAGTAGCTGTCATTAACGCAAGTATTCTCTATTTTTTTAATATGCTCTTAATCAACAACAGCATTATATAAGATTTCAGAGATTTGATATAGATCTTGTTGTTTCAGCAAAAAAGTATGAACAAGTATACATATGTGAGGACGAATGGAGGTGTGATAGAGGAGAGAGCATTGATGGATTATATTCTGGTTAGCAGGGGAGTGATGGGTCGTTTGCTCGATGTGCATGTGTTCCGTGGTGAGATGAATGGGATTTCGGATCATTACTTGGTGGAAGGAAAGGTGAGAGTGAGTGGAATGTGGGGAGGTGTAAAAAGGAGGAGTGAAAGGGAGGTGTTAAATGTAAGCAAGTTGCATGATTCTGAGTGTGAGTGTGAGTATCAGGAGAAGATGAAAGTAGAGTATGGGAGGGTGAAGGAAAGTGAGGTGGGTGGAGTGGAAGGGGAATGGAAGTTGTTTAAAGATGCGGTGGAGAAATGTGTAAGGGAAGTGTGTGGGGTACGGAAAGTTGGAGGGGGGATTAGAAAGGGGAGTGAATGGTGGAACGGAGAAGTAGGAGCGGCTGTGAGAAGAAAGCGGGGGAGCGTTCGAAAAGTGGTTGCAACGAGGCAACCAGCAAAATTTCGAAGAGTATAAGGAGAGGAAGAAAGAGGAACAAAGAATGGTAAGGAGAGCAAAGAGGGTGGCGGATGAGGAATGGGGGAGGAAGTTGGGAGGTGATTTCATGGAGAGAAGGAAGGTTTTCTGGAAGGAAGTGAAGATAATTAGGAAAGGTCAGGTGGAGAATGAGGCAAGAGTGAAGGATGCAAATGGTAGGCTGCTAGTGGAGGGTTGTGATGTGAGAAAGAGATGGGCGGAGTATTTTGAGGAACTGCTGAACGTGAGGGATGATAGGGTTGCGAGAGTAGTAGCTGTTGGAAGTGATGTTAGAATGCCTGTGTTTGGTGAAGTGAATAGAAGTCGAATAAGAAGTGCAGAGGTGAAAGGTGCGTTGGATGAAACGAAAAATGGGAAAGTTCCAGGTATGGATGGCTGCACGGTTGAATGTCTAAAGAAAGAAGGAATGTATGTTTCGAGGCTAGTAAAGTGCCGGTTGATTGGAGTTGCGCGTGTGTAGTTCCGTTGTACAAGGGGAAAGGTGGCAAGTATGAGTGCAGTAATTCTAGGGGTATAAGTCTACTGAGTGTCGTTGGGAAACTGTATGGAAGAGTGTTAATTGGAAGAGTGAGAGTGTTGACGGATCGTGTGCTTGCTGAAGAACAGTGTGGTTTTAGGTGTGGTAGAGGTTGTGTGGATCAAATGTTTGCTGTGAGGCAGGTGAATGAAAAATACTTATTAAAGGGAAAAGATGTATATTGGGCATTTATGGATCTAGAGAAGGCGTATGACAGAGTGGATCGTGAGGCTCTATGGCAGGTGGTAAGCTTGTATGGAGTGGGTGGGAGACTGTTGAATGCGATAAAGAGTTTCTACATTGATAGCAGAGCATGTGTGAGAGTAGGGAAGGAGGTGAGTGAATGGTTCTCAGTTGTGACAGGTGTGAGACAGGGTTGTGTGATGTCGCCGTGGTTGTTTAATTTGTTTATGGATGGTGTGGTGAGAGAAGTGAATACCAGAGTGTTGGGAAAAGGTGCGCAGTTGGTGGGACAAAATGGTATGTATTAGGAAGTGTGTCAGCTGTTGTTTGCAGGTGATACAGCGCTTGTGGCTGATTCAGAGGAAAAATTGAGGAGACTGGTTGCAGAGTTTGGTAGAGTGTGCAAAAGGCGTAAATTGAGGATAAATGTGAATAAAAGTAAGGTGTTGAGATATTCAAGAGGTGGAGTGTTTGGAACTTTGGATGTGAGGTTGAATGGGGAAGTTTTAGAGGAGGTAGAGCATTTTAGGTACCTCGGGTCGGATGTGACTGTTAAGGATAGTATGGAAGTAGAAGTGAAGCATCGAGTGAGTGAAGGTTGTAAGACATTGGGTGCAATGAGGAAAGTTTTTGAATGCAGGAGATTGAGTATGAATGCTAAGAGGGGACTGTATGAAAGTTTGATTCTGCCAGTTTTGTTGTATGGAGCAGAGTCCTGGGGGTTGAGAGCAGCTGAGAGGAGGAAGTTGGATGTGTTTGAGATGAAGTGTTTGAGGAGCATGTATGGAGTAACAAGAAGAGATATGATCAGGAATGAGTTGGTTAGGGGGCAGACAGGTGTTATCAAAAAATTGAGCAGTCGAATGGATGAAAGAGTGCTTGGATGGTTTGGGCATGTTGAAAAAGTGAGTGTTGAGCGGCTGGTGAAAAAGATATATATGTCGGAAGTGCGCGAGGTAGACCACGGATGAATTGGATGGATGGGGTGAAACGTGCTTTGTATGAGAGGGGTCTGACTGTGGACGTGGCGAGAGGGATGGCTGCGGACAGAAGTGAGTGGGGGCAGTGCATAAGAAGGTAATTTTATTTTTGACGCGGTACTGGAAGTTGCTCGCGTGTGATGGGGTTGACCTGTCATGTGCGGGGGGAGGGGCTGCACTCAATGAAGCGGTCGGGGTAAACCAGCTATGGCTGTCGGGCCTGACTGTGGAAGGTGGTTGTGCTGGGCTGCTGCTGATCCTGGCAGTTCAGGTGCGGCCAGTGCTGCCTCTCTCGCCTCCTAGTGCCTAAGTGTGGTGATTGTGGCCTGCTGTCGGCTACCCTCCCATAGGGAGGATAAGCCCGGTATATGTATATATGTATGTATGATATAGATCTTCATTTGAAGGCTCGCACCTATGGTCAATGCAGAAATGATTGAAAACATAACCTTGAAATTTAAGATCGGTTAATCTTTGCTTCAGGGTCGTCCTAGTGAAGTCAATGTAAAACTCCTTTAGAGATACATTATCCTATGTTGAGAGGCGTAGTTTTGTGTAATCACACGAGACCCTCGGCCGCTATCAAAAACGTTGCAGTGATTCGCCTATAAGGAACTATTACTATTTTGAACTACGCTGAACAGGCGTTACTACTCAGCTCATAAACCGAAGCCAATTGCTAAATAGGAAGAGCGTAGATAATGTAAAATCCAACCTTTTCTGAAAAAGCCGCCTTTTTCTTTAACGATGTCCATGTTCATGGAACTCTCAGCATCCTCTGCAGGCACAATGTGTTGACCGCGCTTTTTCATTGCGTCAAAACTGGTGTACTCTACCATCTGGAATTGTAGGATTCGTTAAAAACACAATAATGAAAAATGCAAAAGTTAATTTAAAATTTAAAATTAACAATGATAAAATCTTAGATTATACTGTTTGGCAATTTTTGATATTTATTCGTTTCCCCTGTTACGTATATTTACACCATGCTTGTTTCCGTCTATAAGTTTTCAATTGGTAGATTTTACAGTCCTCCACAGCGATTGAAATAAATAAACCTGGAAGTTTAGCTTGTCGTTTTTTCACCAGACATTGCGAGGTGGTGACCCTTCTCTCAGAAATTTTTACATCTTTAACTTTGATTGCACAATACACTGCATTCATGAACTTGACTAAGTAAAGTTCCACGAGCATAAATTCAGAATAAAAAATTCTTGGCCCGAAAAATAGAAAGTTATTAAAACAACTTAGTTTGCATCTTCCAACAAAGCGCTAGCGTTACGTTTTCTATTCTAGTATAACACTAGCGTTACCTTTTCTATTCTAATGTAACACTAACGTTACCTTTTCTATTCTACTGTAACGCTAACGTTACCTTTTCTATTCTACTGTACCACTAACGTAACATTTTCTATTCTAATATAACGCTAGCGTTACCTTCTCTATCTGAGACTCTGTTATCTCGATCCCGAGGAATTTGCTGAGCTTGAAGAGCTCGGCCTTGGGTTGTCTCTTCATGTGCTGGTAGAACATGATGTGAAGGTTGGGGTGGTGGCGGCGCTCCCACGCCGCGCCCACGTGCGGCCAGTACGGGCAGTACGTTGCTGTAATAAGATTACGTGTTACATTCGACATTCGACAAATCATGAAATGCGGTACGTCTACGTAAAAATGCGTAAACATTTCATTACTACGGAATAAAAGCATTCAGAATAGCCGTGCAACTGAATTGATCTGTTTCGATGGAAACAAATTCTAGTTCTTCTGAAGTTTAACGTCTAGTCGACTTAGTTCTTATTGTCTCACGAGTTGACGTGTCTGGCATCTATTCTATTTGTCTCACTTCTAAGAATAATTATTTGTTCAAACGAAACGATTCCGTAGAAAGAAATTTAAAAGAACATCAGTTGGAGGGAATAATTTTCGGTTGTGAGAATTTTGCTTGCTGTTGGTATTTTATCTTCAAGGGTAAGCGGTGTGATGAGGAAATGCACAGGAATGAAACGAGATAAATTCTATCACTATGTGAGCAGTGTTTTCTTGGTATTGAAGAATTCGTTGAGTATGACTTTGGTAGATAAGAACTGCATGATGCGCAAAATAATTTTCAAATATGAAGAAATATCTTAATGACATACTCGCTTTGTTTTGCCAAATATTTTCTTATATTTTCCCAATCCAGGTTGGAAAATGATTTCCCGTACAATAGTTATAAAAAATAAGTCGGAAAGATCGACTTTAATAAGTTGCTAAATATCACGTTAATTACAATACAACAAACCTTAAACAGGGAGTAAATTTGACTTGTGAACCAGTTGACTATCAAATCTTGAGGACATCACAATCCTAATTATTCTATCTTTCGTGATAGTTTTAGGAATTGAAAAAAATTTTCTTCCGAATCATGATCGTAAATCTAAATAGCAAATGAAAAAATCGCACCTCGTTAGTTTTCAATTATTTATTTGATTATCTTGACTCGTTGACTGCTCGGTGACCCACCGGTGGTCAACGAGGGGATTTTCTCAGAGCGGCTGACTTACTGTAGCTCACAAACTCAATTTTTACACATACCTAATAAAAAACAGATGAAGACGTTCCATTTGATGTTTGTCATTTTCAGCACTTAAATTGATTTTAATTTTAGTTGAACACTGAAGTATAGTTCAACTAGCCGCCGCTATAACGTGCGCGTAGTAACGTATACGCCTCCTCACCTGTTCCTTCCAGGAAGGCGTCCACGAATTGGTCCAAAGTTCCCCCGAAATAGTCGAACTTGAAGATCTTGCAGTGGTGGTAGTAAGAGATGCAAGCGTCACGAGGATCTCGAATCACGTACACAACCTATGCGCGACATGCAAATTTCAATTTCGTTATCTCTAATTATATGTTACACCGTTTTATTAAAATTAATTATAAGCCCTCATGGAGTGTTAACATACTCGGATAATATCTTGTAGAATGCCGTCATTTTTTATAAGGTTGAACAAGACTTTGATTTGTACTCTCTGACGGATACCGACATCTGGTCATTGTCTTATCATGCACGTGTCCATTAGTTACTACGTCATCGAAGTGCTCTGGTGTCAACTGGTAGGTGAATCGTGATTTGGATGCGTTGTCCTATCAAGCACATGTCCAGATAGTGAAATGTGATGTCATCGATGAGCTGTAGCGCTAAGTTGGCTGAAAACCGTGATTTAGAGGCGTTGTTTCATCAAATACATGCCGAAAAAATGCGTCATGGAAGGGTCTTAAGCAGCTGAAAATAAATCCGATCTTAGGTTTCATGTTATAGAGTTTCATTACCCAACTTCGGAATAGAACTTCACAGAAGATGGTAGGGCCAATTATACGGAATGGAACTACCTGTAATCCTTTATATCTATTTTTAACAATCCTTTTATCTCTGAAAATATTCTTCCTGTCGCCCTACCAAAATCCTCTCTCAAATAGGCAAACGTGAGCCACTCAAATTTTACTGTGAAGATTTTTTTTGAAAAAGTCAATGGTTGCCTTAGAAATGAGTAATGCTCATCAAATCATGAAAAAAACAACCTTAAGTCCTTCAAAATCAAACAATAGCTATTCATACACTGCGTCATTGAAGGAAATAACACAGAGCAACCACGTTTCAACATGAGAGCAGAACGTCCGTTTCCGAGAGCAAAGGTTAAAAATAACTAGACATCTGCTTATATAATTATTTTAATGATGTTTTCACTGGAACTAGCATCATGCTGCATTCTCACGCCAAATGTGATAAAACGTATCGCAGAGTTTCAACTAGAATATTCTGTTGTACGTACCTTCGCTTTCGAAAGAGCTGTGTCTGACAGGAGTTGAAAAGGAAGGTGGGTTTTGATGGTGCGGGGCCTAGGGCATTCGCGAAGCGCTCCCAGAAACGTGTTACTTTGCTTAAAAATATCAGGATACTTCCTTGTCACTGTCCCGAAAAACGTGTTTCTTTTTTCTGGGGTCTCGATGTGCATATCTAACCTGTCAAAAAAGTACTTTTATCGGTTAATTTCATACCTATTTGGGTCTTCTTTTTTGAAGGGATTAAATTCCATGTCTTCCCACCTAACTTTTGAAGTAAAATTTTGCACACTGGAGCGCGAAATGAGCATGGGTTGATGAAATATCCACAGGAAAAAAATCTAGATGAAAATATAATACCCATGACCTCTTCAACGGTAGTTCAGAACTTTCAAGAACCAGTCAAATAACTCAAACAGGCACAATATTTTTACACAATACTGTCTGTATAAAAATCAATTAAAAATTATCCAAAATTGTGTCAGTCTATCAATATTTAGAAATGCCCATAAAAAAGTTTAGTTTGAGAGAAGAATTTCGGTGACTCCTGATTATGACGATAGTAAAATTGAAGGTGGAAATCCTCTCTGATACTCACTCAAGGATGGGACACCTGACGTTCAGGGGAAGATGTGCTGAGGGATGGTTGAAGTCCGCGTTGTTCTTCATGTTCCACACGATATCCAGCGTCCAGGTGGTGCCGCTCTTCGGCATCGTCATCACTATCGTGTCTTCCTCCTCGAACTGAGGAAAAAGATTTGAGGCGAACCAATGTTGACCTCCTCGAAACAAGAAAATTAAAACACTAGATACTGCAGTGTCGTCCTCCTCGAACTAGGTTTGCAGGATTATCTCCCTCGTACTGGGGAAAAACAACATTTTAAATTCTGCAGTATCGCCCTCCCCTAACTAGGGGAAATTAAGATTATGTAGGGTGGTTCAGAAAAACGTACTCACTCTTTGGCTGCACAGTACTCACGTATTTTGTTCTAAGTGTTTACTGGCCTACATTCAAGACTACTGCTTGGCACCAAAGAAAAGAACTTTAAATTTAAGAAAATTAAAAGTCATAAATGAAAACTTCGTTGCGCGTAAACAAAAACAAAGAATACGTGAACTTTCGGAAGTGTCAGTCGAAGGATGAGAATATTTTTTCGGACACCCTGCACATGCTACGGTGACGTCCTATTTAAAATAGGGGGAAAATTGTTTAAAAACTTAAGTATAGTCCTCTTCGTATGAGGAAAAAAGTTTTAGCTACTGCGTTGTCGTCCTAATTTAAAAAGAGGAAATATGTATTTTCAATACCGAAATAGCATCGCTCTCGGACTAGAGAAAGACACAATTTCGAATCCCACATTATCATCTTCTTCAAAACTGACATTATTTTTTAAGTTCTTAAATACTACTGTAGGAACAGAAAATTAAAGTTGAACGATCAATTTTTATGGATATTTTCCTAAATTATCCATCTTATTTGATAATTATTTATTGTTCTGAAACAACCTGAAACAGAGCGCTGAAAAGAGAAGTAAATTGCACTGAAGTTGCAGCCGGCAAATTAATCTATTTGGAATTCCCTCATATCATGCATTTATTCATGACATCAACGTGATACATCGAACTTCAAATATTGTGGTGTCCTTTTTTAAAAAAATTCCGAGGCCAGATCTGAATCCGAAAAAATCGGGACTACTTTGTCTATAGGATTGGTAAAACTTTTGAACATTGAAAACAGCAATTCTTTAAGCTAAACGGTTGAGTTTAGTACTCCACAAACCAGAAGTGCAGTTAAATACGGATATACTTGGTCTACAGCATTGGTAAAACGTCTGAACATAAGAACTGCAACCTTTATTTTTTATGTTAAACAGTTGAGTTTAGTACCTGACAAGATAAATGCGATTAAAAATGGGACTAATTTGTCAGTAGCACTGACGAAACTTCTGAACATGAAAGTTCTACGTATAATAACAGCTGATGGTTGTAAATACTCAATATGCAGGGCGCTTCTTGCCACTAATTTGGTTCCGACTCATAGAAAAAGGTAATTTTAGCGGTTTCGCACACTGCTCTTCGAACTAATGGTGAAGGAGCTACAATCGTCAAAGAAAACCAAACGCAATCTAAATCTTCGCTCCTTAACTCAGTAGAGGATGTTCAGTGTACCTTATTTGCGGTCATTAGGAGTTCTGCAAAATGAATTGCAGCGGATAAACCCACAATGACATAAAAATGCGTTCGATATGCTGATCATGCATTTTTTTAGACCCAAGTCAATGCGCAGGAATGTGTTTTTGCCCACTACTGGCCTGTGAAAAAAATGTCTACCGGGTGTGTGGTTAGTTTTCAATTTTTCTTCCGTTCACATTTTCCCCGAGAAGTTACGGATAAAATCAGATGAAAAAAACTTTAAAGGTATTGTACAGCAACAAATTGTATTTTCTTGAGGAAGTACTCACCGAGAATTCTTTTATGTCTTTTGCAAAGATTTGGTATGGTGTCGGCATACACCAACTTTCAGGACCGACTAGAACGGCGCCTGGTCTACCGCTAAACAAGTCAGCAAGGTCTTGACGTTTCATCAATGTTTCTATGACATTTGGTGTTGTAACTGACATTTTTGCTCTTAAATATGGGGCTAATTTTCCAATAGCATTAGTGAAATTCCTGTACATAAAAAACAACGAATATTTTACGGTGTATTTGGTGCTGCCATAGCGTCAGGTCCACCCCACTACAGCATGAGATTTACATCTAGCTAGTATTTTTGCTTGAGGTTAGGTTGCCGATGGATAATGCTTATTCTATACATTTAATTTAACGATAAACACTTAATTTGTACATCTCAGACTGCACCTGGGTAGGCGATATATGGCGGTGGATCTCACGCTATAGCAGCACCGAATATTTTATATATTTGTAAGGTTTCTACAAAACGCGTTCGAAAACAATGTGAGACTTATTTTCGAATAGCATTGATGAAATTTCTGTACTTAAAAACAGCGAAAATTTTACCAAAATTATCAAATATCAGTAAGATTTTTCAGGCCCGCGTATGAAAAAGTCGCAGCTAGTAACTGACAGCGGCGTATGAAGGCAACCCTCTTCTCCAACGCAAGCACAGCTGTTGACAGATTAGATTATTAGCAGATAAGGACTATGCTACCGTGATCTCATTTCGATATGCAGATTATTCGTGTCGCGGTAGTTTTTTTCTGCTTTTTCGACAGAAGAGGAAAGATTGCGGTAAAATAGTGTCACACCATTCGTTAGATAGGATTATTAGTTTAAGCACCCTCAACTACGTAATATATGTGAGAAAGAGGAGAAACAAAAAAATAAGAGAAGGTTGTAAAACAAAACAGAAATTCAAGAAGAAACCTGTAGGCGCTGTAAAAACAGAATAAGACAACGGCCCATGATGAAATGAAACTATTTCATTTCAAGAAAATAAAGGCCCACCTAATCTGTCCTTCGACACCTCATTTCTCTCCCTTTGGAACCTTAAAAGTCAAGCGTTCACAAAACTGAACGTCAAACTGAAAGCTAAAAAAGAAGAAGAATTTTAAGATACAGAAGAGACAGCGAAGAAGGTATTATAAATGAAAGTAGCAGAGTGGGCACGAGAGACTGAAGAACTGAAGTTCTATCCATAGGTGGTAACCCAGCTGTCTTTTGACAAGTGCACCAATCTCTGTTGCACTGGAATGACAACCCTAAATTATTTAAACCTATTGTCATCCTTCCCATGCGAAAAAGGGTCATTAAGTTGTCACGAAACGATAATTCAAATTCGTTCGCACTAGTAAAACAACAACACAATGATTCACACTATCACACGCTCGTTCGTCTTTTCTACTATTTTCGAACAGTTGTGGTATTGTCCACTGTTCGGCATAACCCGTAATTCTATGTATATTAAAGCCTCACATCAGCTTCAGATGTTATGCCTCTGATTATCAGGTTAATATCTGATGTCAAACAAGTCCTTAATTTCAACTTGAACATTAAGCTGTATCAAATGATCCCACTCGTCAGTTGGTAACAAAACTTTTGAGGATTATGAGACCTTGGCTACTTCTTGCGCACTTAACAGGGATATCGTATCTTTGATACTTGAAGCCATTTCAAGCATCAATTTTTATGATGATATCGGTGTCACGTCTGTCTTCGTTAGTTCCGTGTCCATATTTATTCTCTCATCGACTTCAGCATTTGTAACTTACTGAAAGATCACCTGAAAGCTCTTTCTGAGTGATCATATTATTAATCACAAGTTATGAAACAGTAAACTGAGTTAAGAAAATTCTTGATAAGTGATGAAATCCATTGAGAAGGTTCATAAACACAAATTTTTGTGAGCAAAAAACTAGTTATTGAAAAACTCATTTTTCTTTTGCGGATGAATTGTGTGTTAACTTCTCCTTACATTACGCAACTCATCATCAATTTATAAGGGATGTGAAGTTGATGTAAATTTTTATTGAAGCTCTTTGCAGAAAAGTGAGCGCTGAAACACACGTCGAAAAATAAAACACGTTGAGAACATAGGTTTTAATTTGAAATGTAACAATGGCTGTAAAATATTTGTCATTGGAGCTTGATTATTTTGCTTATTTTGGAGTTAAAAATGTTTCCAAAATTATTATTTTATCACTTCCATGAAAATCATTATTTTATCACTTCCACTAAAATTATTTCGTCTTCGAAAATTAGAGTTATAACTATATAGAACAAATGATTATCCTAAAGAAACACAATGACAGACCTATTTCTCAAGATTTGGTCTAAACGACACCGTTTGTGTTGTGAGTGAAAGAAAAAGTGTCGCGCTGTATCCCATTCCTTTAGCTTTATCGTTTTTTTTAAGTTAAGATGCCGAAAAAGCTAGAAAGCCTTGGTAAATTATCCATATCTTGCCTCTTTTATTTCCTTTATTACAAGTCAATTAATTAATGATAAAAGCATGATAAAAGCTAAAATATAATACCTGTGTGTAATAAATTGTTCAAAACTGAATCGTTATTATGTAACATACACTAAATTCATTTTTTCAACGACAAAGATGTTATGGGACATGATAGAAAAACTATTAAAACGCTGAATTTTTTGTTCTTGGAATTAACAAAGCAAAGCATCATAACACTGCTGCAAAACCGACATGATCGCAGCCAGCCGGTCATTGAAATTCTTTGAAACTTGGAAGCGCCATACCTAAATTTTTCATTTTCATCAAAATTAGGATACTTCATTAAATTGCCATACACATAACCTTTTTATGAACACAGTAAGTTTGAATGTTTATCCAATTGATGCGCATCTCAGCTGAACTATGATTAGCTAGTCATCTCAGAGACCCTCGTACGCCTGTAAAAGATGTTATGAGCTAAGTTGGAACCCAAAATTTTAGGCCTGTACTTTTTCGAATACTACTATTATCCATACAATAATTTTATAGATTAGAATATAGTATTATTTGTTCTGTCAGCAAAATATTTGCGGATCACTGATTGCATTTGATGAGGCCCATCATTCTATTTTAAAGTTTGGGTGCAAAATTACACTTTCTCCGACAAAAATTAACTTATTTAAGAATCCAGCATTGAAATAATTATGGGATCAGAATCATGTTCATAATCTCCTCGTCGCGGCATTTTTTCTCGATCCAGACATCGAATTCGTCCTTCTGTCTTGTATTAGCACTTGCTGCCATCCGCCTGCCGTGCCTGCACATCGAAACAACACGTCAAGGAAAACCTTCAGTTATGAGTTTCAGGATTTTCAAGCTTTCCAATTACTTAAGCTATTTACAATTAAATTAGAGAGTTATTTTACTCGAAAAAAATACTACCTCCATATCAGGTGAATTATTTCACATACAAAGGAATAGGGAGTGAACTTTTCACCTCAACATTTAGAGCACAGAACTCTCCAAAATCGTCTCCACATTATTTATAACACAGTATCATTAAAATTTCAGCTACACTCTAACTATAAAATTTTTCAGTGCTGTAGGAAAACCTGCCTAAAAGTTACTTTACAGAACCTCAGCTAATAATGCGTAAAACTGAAATTGATTGACAATATTTGATTGGACAGCAAGATTCGGGGTCCATGCAAATTAAGATACTGGAAAAAAGTTTAAGGTTTCTTACCGGGGCGTGTTTTCTCTATTTTAATATCCAATACATATACTGCTAAGCCAAACAACATTGCAGCGGCCTTCTGCACTCACATTTATTGGAGAAAATACACTGGTTTTCCTTGATGCTTTGTGAACACGTGACGCAACAAGATGATAACTAAACGTCTTTCAGGAGTCTTATCTCATAAAAGTTTTCCTGCATTGGTTGTGCGTACCTACGATCTCAAGGGGGAAATTCCGTGACTCTCACATATGAAGGTTAATGTTAACAAGACAGTGTTGCAACAATACGGAAATCAATAACTTGCTAATGAATTCTTTCCATTAACATCGTAATTTGTTATTCTGAAGTTGCGAGTTACAATTTTTCCAGGAGCAAATGTATCAAACACTTTGTACAAAGGTTCCATGAAGCTTAACTTATCTTTTTGATGATTTTTCACCATTATTGCACAAGATCACTAAGAAGAAATGTGTTGAAGAAATGTGCACATTCCCGCAGAAATGTGTTGAAGCCTTCAACATTTTTACGAATTGATTTATTTTCATCTTTTGTTCACTCTAGGTATTACTTTAGCTTGAAGCCTTAACATTTTTTGACTTGATATTAGTTGAAACGAGGACTGTTAAAACTACTCTTATCTATTCAACCCAACGCAGAACATGATTCCTACTTCTCTGTGTTAGAAAAAATTACACCTCGGCACAATTATCCTGCAGAATATTTTACAGTTTGAGAAACTCGGCTTTGAGAGTTGACTAGCTCTCATGATAATTTTACAGCCGCAAAAATACAAAATAACAACTAACCTTGTCTGAAGAACCCTCCTTCCTTTTCAGTGAGCTCGAGGTGCATCATGACTTAGCGTCCTGCTGCCTCACCATGTGGTAGTCTCGCTTCTTCATTTCAGAGACACTCGTGTACTCTACAGTCTGAAAATTTAAGCCTCAATGATTGTCCCACGTGACTCTACAGACAAGATTGTGTACTCCACAATCTGAAAATTTAATCCTCAATGACTGCCCTACGTGACTTTACAGACAAGATTGTAAACCAAACAATCTGAAAATTCATACCTCAATGAATGCCCCTCGTGACTTCACAGACATGATTGTGTGCTCCACAATCTAAAAATTTAAACCTCTATGACTGCCTCACACGACCCACAGACAATAAAACTTCAGGAAACTTTCAAAACGCTCCCGTGTTAATGAAATTCCAAAAATCTACGTGAATGTCAGAGTTGAGGTTATCTTAGCATTCCGAATTGACTTAGATTTATGGAAGATAAATTTGAAGTGAAAGATAAAAAAGTACACTCGGTTATTTATCTAAAAAATTCCCCCATAACTGTTTGTTGCCTTGACCCCAACTACTAAATGATTGAGGACAAAATCGGTGATCCTTTTCATATCTTGCGCAAACTATGATGATATTGTGTTTTGATATTGTAGGAAAATAATTTTTTTTACTTTGCTCAATAACTATGATTGTGCACTACATAATTTCGCTCGCGTGCTTATCAATTATATATTTAAAACTGAGTCACTTTTGGGGTGTCAAAAACTTAACAAGATAATTCTTACTTTATGAATTACCAAAATACCATTAATTATGGGCTGGGTATGATCGGGCGAGTCGGTCACTTCAAAATATCGCTCGACCGAACAATTACAGTCTAATTACACGCATGGTAGCTATTAGTTCAATTACCTTAAGCCCCTTCTAGGGCGAGATTTATTAAACTAATGCCTGTATGAACAAGGGGGAAGGAAAACTTTTTCTACTTGAGGGTTTCAATCCTTAGTTTAAGAATCTCTTTGCAGTGCCTGATACATATTACATACACAGATACATTTTAACAAAGACAGTGATATATTTTCTTTTGCAAAATAGTGTGTGCAGACATGAGCTATTGCATAACATGGTGCAACACGCAAAGTTACATTTAAAATATTAGTTTTATTTAGCTTGGTAATCAAAATAACATGGGAATATTGAAATGCAATACAAATGTTATTAAAGGACTAACTAAAGTAAATGCACAGACGCATCATCAGCGCAGAGAAACAGACCAAGGCTCCCTGTATGGAACTGAACACATGAAGAAAATACTTAAGGTTATGGATAACTATATCAAACTGGACTCGACAACACTTGCGCGGCCTGACAGCGGCCCATAGACGATAAATTTAACTTTTAATATCATTGACTCAATATATTGATGTGATTTTTTTTGCCTACTAAGTCAATTAATTGACGGTCGTCAATCAAGCCCACAGACGATCAATTAAATTGTCAATTCATCATTGACAATTATTTTGAAAATAAAATTGATCGTCTGTAGGCCGCTTAAGGGCCACGTTACACCGAGCAGCTAAAGCCCCAACGCTGTTCCACTGAAGATCTAAGTTCTACAGACGGACACGAGTGTTGCGCTCTGTAAGCGACGTTCGCGACGCAGCTGGGGACCTACCGTACGCTAATCAAGGGATGCCCTCACTCGTCTTCGTTATCTCACAGCAGGAGTCTTGGCCTGACCCACGTCTTCGAGACAGCGTGCATCCCAACCGATAAGAAATCCAATTCCTCCATAGGTGAACTTCCGATTCAAAATTCAGATAAATTTAAGAATTAGTTTTGACTCAAATAATTTCCTGGCTTGAATTAACAAAATCAAGCAACAAAATAGTTATAAAAGCCGAAATCCGAAGCCAGCCGAAAGTGTGTGATGAGCGTATGTGTGATGCAAGCTTCATCAACTCCACAATTTCCAGTGTATTAATCCATCAGATTCGAGTAAGAATGAATATCACGTGAATTCTTAGGAAATAGGAACGTGTGTAATGTGATTTGTTGAACATTAGTATACATTTTTGAAGGGCCGTGTGCACTCGGCCTCATCTACTCTCGAGAGATTTAATTTTTTTATTTCTTACGGCCTTTCTTTCATTTCGCCTTCTTTCTTATTTCAGATAAAGGGGGGTGGACTATTAAATAATAATGTCTCAAGTGCCACATAAGCACGACACGAATTGAATCTGTAACGTAAAGCGCTCACAGTCGAGACGCGAATTTTGTTTGATGGAAGTTGTATCCCATTGAAGTTCACATATACAGCTCGTTGAAAGCTTCATAATCCGTGGCAGTACGTGATAGGGGTTATTTTTAGCCGAATCATAGCGGGTTGTTGCTCTTGACAAGACCGTAAAGGAGTAACGAATTGTCAGCGTATCAGGAAATTGGTTGCTTATTTCATTTAGAAAAAATGGCATTATACAGTAATCTTTAGTTTCATCGATAACGACGTTCAGAGAGTTTTTAAATTTTTCATTCAAGCGTTGATCATAACCGTAAGAAAAAATGAACAACAGTAAACTTTTCGCATATATTTAAACATTTAAGGGACTTAATGTCTTAAAAAGCGTAATTTCTTACATATGAAAAGTGAAAAATTATTAAAATTCTTTATTTCTGACATAATGCTTACAGACCTAATACGAGCTGCAAAATAAAAGTCAGTACAATTTAAAGCGTCAAGCGTCAGTACAATTAAAAAACAGAAAATTAAAAAATCACTTAAATGAGCTTTGGGAATTATTCATCAACGTCGGTGATTCAAACTCAATTATTATCAACTAATGAAAATTAATTTCAAAACCAATTATTTCTCGATGTACAATGTTTCATATAAAAATCTTGGTCGGTCATGAGTTATAAACGAATCATATCCTGGGGTTTTTCTTTGTAAATCAAGGAGACGGAATCAAAGTGCCTGGTATTTATTTTAAATCATTTCAGATATTGAGTGCAGGATCATGAAACTTTAAATACGGTACCCCCTCGCTAGTGATACTGAACACTTTCTGATTTCCACTCACACTCCATTAAAACAAGCACATATGTACAGGCAGTGTGCGTCTAACAACAGTCCTAAGCAAACCAGTTATAAATTCCAAGTATTTATTCACGTACACTCTCATTCTCAGAAGGATGGGGGTTACAAGTTTCAATTGCAAAGAATCGCTCTCTCCGTTCCCATTTCAAGGATTGTTGATCGTGTCCATGATCTCCTTGTCAGGACAGTTTTTCTTGATCCAAGCGTCGAACCTGTCTTTCTGCTCCTGGCTCAGGTTCTTCTTCCAACCTCCTGACGTCCCTGAAAACAAAGAAGTTCGATATAGGTAATAGTTTTAAGGAGTAAAAGCGAATTTTTGGAGTCAAAGAGTGGGAGCAAATCATGCCAGAAGCATGTAAGAAGTCGCTGTCGATTTAATAATAATGCAAAGAGCACGAGGCTGCAAACACTAAGCAGATACTTCAGAGGAGTGGAATTTTCTATTTTCTTTGAAAAAGAAAGGAATAAAAATCGTAAAAATCAGTTTCATTCGAATAAGTAATTAATAGAAAGAGTGCACTCACATGCTGATAGACTTTCAAAATAAAAGGACGGTATTCATAACTGTAAAAATGTTTGAAAAAAAGAAGGAAGAAAATGAATTCGTCCCCCAAACAATGTCATAAACCGTAAATCGCTCGAAGAAACTATAATAGGTTCAGTACTCGTGTAAATAAAACATTTTCATGCACTAGTGTTAGAGATTATCTAAACTTCAATGACTTTTGTACTCTTTAAACTAAAGCTCATCATAAAACGCTTGGATTGCATCCATTTTTCTCTATTGATCTCTGAATTTTTAATACCGCATTGTCAATCGATTGCTTTTCCAGCTTTTTAACCTGAGCGAAGATAGGGACATTGAAGCTTATTGAGTGGAAGCAAAACATCTGCAACTCGAGGCCTCTGTGTTCTAAAGTGAACAGCGGAGCTACGTGTCTTGATAACTTTTCACAGCATCATTTGTTATTCAAACAGCTAGCTTCTCTACCAGTGCAGCTAGCGGATAGTTTCGTTCATCGCGTCTCGAAGAATTCGTTGAAAGGTACGAGACAAGGACTTCAGCATCAATATTACAGATTTACAAATTTAATATTACAGATTTATTATTACAGATTTAAATAAATGCATATATAATTTGAAGGCAATTGGTTGCTGATAACTTTTCCGGGAGACGACACCACAGTGATTTTTACGCACAGGCAAAACAGTAATTCAATAAATCAAATGAAGTCTAATGACAAATCAAATGAAGCTAACTAGCCAGTCAGTTAACCGTGTATTGACATTATTGAAATGTAGTTAAACTAGAGTGATATTTGATGAAGTGTCGTTCAATCAATTTAGGAGTTGCAACAATGCATCCAGTGTGATGTATGACTTTGACTCCAGTCGAACTTACCTGATCTGAAGAAACCCCCTTCAGCTTTCATCTCGAGCTTGTTCAAAAAGAGATCTTCATCCTCTTTGTTTATGCAGTGATCGTCCCTCTTCTTCATCTCCGCAAAACTTGTGTAGTGCACGATCTGAAAGCAAAAACTCATGTAACGAAAGACTGAACGAGAGACACATCGTTTGGCATTCAATTTCTACATATGATATTTAAATGGGGCGGGATTGAAATTCTAGGTAAATGGATGGAAATGTGTAATCCAATTAATATTTTACCAAGACACATTGTTGTGCAAGCAACATTATCTATAACAAAATTCATCTGTATCGGTGATGCTAGACTTGAAGCAATGGAACCTAACAGCGAACCCCATATAAAAATATACAAACTTGAGCGAGAAAAACAGTAGCAATGACATTCTCCAACTATAACATACTCCATTCTACAGCTCACCACACGTCACCATACCTAAGTCTCTCTGAACCACTTCTACACTGTAAATTCAAATCTGCCTGATTTGAATAATATTCTAAAATACAAGCAGTTTTTACACATCATAAAATGGGTTCAGACTATGAGATAAATATCATTCACAAGTTAGTTTTAATACTGACACGTTATAAAAGTGCAAGCATTGTCACGATCCACGAAAAATTGAAATACTTATCATATTGGGTGAATAAATTCCCTTGATAACGAAAACTCCCCCAACCAAAGCACATAAACCCATGGGTTGTCTTATCAAATTATTCAACCACTGGGAAGAATAAATATGACGGCCTTGCTAATTACACCAAATCGGGAAGCTGACCAACGCAACATGAAAACCAACTTCTATACCTAAGGTGAAGTGGTTTGCCAGGAGTGCCCTCATTGTTCAAAATTTAGCAATTCAAAGTATACGAGGCCTATGCTTTTTTAACAATTTAGTACCGTATCGAGCACGGGTAACCAGAAGCTTAATACGTTCTACTCTGTCACTATGCGCCCCTTAGTCCCTTACGATCCCTTAGTCGCGGTGTGACGTATGAAATATTTTTTAGGCGGACAATTGCAAGCTTTACCTTATCAACTTGTTCATCCGTCAATTTCACTCCCAGGAACTTGCTGAGCTTGGCGGTCTCTTCCTTTGGATTTTTCTTCATTTTCTCGTAGAACAAAACGTGCAAGTTGGGAAGATGCCTTCGGTCCCAAGCTTCTTTAACGTGAGTCCAGTATGGGCCGTACAGCACTGAAAGTTACACGCAACAAAATTATTTTGAACCGCTGTAGAAAAACCATAAAAAAAGATATTTACGCAACGGTTTCAGTTTAACATATACCCAGTAAGAGACCACGAGGGATGCCACAAAATATGATAGTTAGCTCACACTGAGAGAAAAGAAATAAAATTATTGCCCACCTGAGTCTTCAAGGAAGGCGTCGACGTACTGATCAAAGGTGCCCGTGTAACCTTCGTACTTGAAGAGCTTCGAGTGGTGGTAGTAGGAGAGGCACAAGTCGCGAGGGTCTCGGATGGTGTACACCACCTGGGGAGATAAGTAGTAATTTAAGACATCAATTCTTTATTATCTTTGATTTGTTTCTGTACGGTAACATTGAAAAACCGGACGCATTATTTCTCTACCCACGTGTGATAATTATCTAATTTGTTTATTTATGTGGTAATTCACTAGAACTATTTATTTAATAAAATGGACGATTAAAACTTGGAAATACGTGCCAATTGACGGAAAATTAAAGTATTACGCTCAATCTTTAGAGCATTATTCCATGTGTAAACATCGAATCAAAATTTAAGCGCAATTGAATACCTTGGCTTTCGTTAGTGCAGAGTCCGATAGGAAAGGGAAGGACAAGTGGGTCTTGAAAATTCGTGGTCTTTCAGCAGCTCGAGCGATGTCCAAAAACACTCCTTTGGTAGTGTCTTTTCCTTTACTCTTTGTGATCGCTTCAAACTGTCCTTTACTCTCCATTCCTTCAACTAAAATGTCAGCTCTGAAAATAATTATAGCATCAAAATGCGGTAGAAACCACGGATCAGTTCTGATGCCACAAATTATTCAAAGTGTTAGCCTTGCTTAATATTATTTAATTCTTACTGTTTGAAAATTGACACGCACAAACAAAGGGAAAACTAATCGAAATTGAGGAACGAAAGGAAATGCTTGAAAAAATTGGTTGTGTACGTTGTAGTTTTTGAACATTTATATTAAAAACATGAGCTTCACTGAACCCGCACTTTAGAAGCAGATTTAATTAAAATTGATCACTATTATAACATGCAACAATCGATAACTGAAATTTACGGGTGAAAAATATATTAGCTGTCTCACACCGGAGCAAACATTGATATTATTGAACATAAAATTACTCTGGCTCATTAAGGAAAGAGTGGAGCTAATAGCTTCAAAAATATTTGCTTACTATTATCACCGAATTCAAAGCTTTCCAAAAACATAAAGGCCCACAAGTTGTAAGAGAATTATTTTCCATTCGAATTCATGGACTGCGCATCACATAAATGCAGCCAAGCTGGAACTTATCCTACTAAATTTTTCAGAGCACTGAAAAAAAACCTGAAGCTGAGTGAAGCACCGTTATTGTATACTTATCACTGTCATATTAACCCATGAGCTCAAAACCTCGTCCCATAAATGTAAATATCCTGTCTATCTTCGCTTTTTGTGTGTAGTCGTCCTCAAATAAACATAAAATATATTGAAGTTCATTCCAGTACCTTTTACATGAGGGGAAAAATTCCTTGTTGCATGATCAGCATCAAAATGTTGCTTAAGTAATTCACAAAATTTTTACCTGAACGTAATTTACCCTGAGAAACTTAAAGACTAGAAACAATTCTTTTTGAATCACCATTTAATTGGCGTGATTTCAATTTTTGGTTTGAATTTTCAAGCTTTTCAAAGCTTAAACTTATCCAAAAAGAACTAATGGCGCCAAACTCACTGTGAATTTTTACATCAAACAGAATTTCCAGCCAATGAATGTTAACAAGCCATTTCTAACCCAACGATATCCTAAAACTACAGTATTACAGAAAGGACTTATCTTTGCATCTCATCACACCTCAAAAATGCTTCAATAATTATTTCATCGAAGTAATTTTACGACATTTAGTTCGTGGTTTTGAGACAGGTTCGCTTAAAACTATGAAAATTCAGTCTTTCAAAACACTAACTCAAGGATGGGGGCTCGAATGTGCAGAGGCTGGTTGCCTGCCGGGTTGTCGAGATTGGGGTTCTTCCTCATGGTCCACACCAGCTCTTGCGTCCAGGTGGTGCCGCTCTTCGGCATCGTCATCACCACCACGTCATTTTCTTCGAACTGAAAAGTGACATAACACTCATATACACATTTATTTGGTAGTAACGTTTTGGCTCAATAAGCTAGCACACCTTCACTGGATAAAAGAAACGAGGACACTCAAAATTCTTTCGACCTTTTCACGAATTGAATTGCGTCTAATGTGAAGCCATCGTCTTGAAACAAAAGCTAGAGAGCTCCCTTCACAACTGACGCTGCCAAGTTCGAATAGAACTATACCTCGTTATCCTTAGTCCCTTCCTAAAAGAAGTAGTATACTTTTCCTTCAGTATTACTATTAAATCACAATCATCATCGAAAAACGGTCTTAAGAAACATTTAAGTATTTTATATATATTTTGCAAATTGATTCAAGCATTCAAAAACTGACTTGCATCAAAGCCAACTTTTACAAAACTAAAAGCCTTTTCATAATTGTTTCAAACTCGTCAATTTGCCGACAACACCTCTGGTGAGACTTCAGTAAGACTGGGGTGATACTAAAATGTAACACCGTTCGCAAAAAAGGTAATTGATCCTGGGATATTTCTTTCTTGTGACCATTTACTTTTACCTGAAACTAAATATTCTCCTACAGCGTTACATTTCCTAATACTGAAGCACGTTCAAATGCCCCATTATAAATACCTGGAAATCCTTGATTGGCTGACAATATTTTTGTTGAGACTTGGGTAGGAACCACCCGCCAGGCTGCAGAGTAAAAGACCCCGTGAGGTGCCCTGTGAAGAGCTTATCGATCTCCGCCTGCCGAGGTGTGAGCTCCACGATCTTGTGGCCAGTTGGGAGGGACATCTTGGACCTGTAAGTTAATATATAAAATGATAAACACACTCTTTTTTGTGTTTTTTACCCGCTATTCGTAGGAAACTTACCGAATTAAGTCTGTTCCATTTTCAAGCATTGCTGGACGTACAGAAAAAAATTCTCCTCCTTGAAAAAAACGCAATAGCACACGCTGCCTAATACTGGTACATCGATCAGGAGTTGGGCTATCATGCATGGATTTTCTCTATGAGATATTAAGTTGTAACACATTCAGTTGTATTAAGTAGTAACGTTTCACTGCAAAATTGACCTTGCCGCCCCTGATTCATCATGAGAGTGACGTAAAGTTTTGAAAATATCGTTATTATCATTGCGTGCGAGTCTCACTTGGCGGACGAAGAGATTTGTATTTTTTACTACTTCGTGCACTCAAAAACGCTTGATTTTTCTCTTATTATCATTTATTCTGAATTTTGAAAAGGAAGGTATAAGCAAAGTTTCACTTTATAATTTCTTTGGCGTTTAGAAGAACATAACAATTTTAAATTCGACTGCACACCTGAAGAACTTTAAGTTGGAAAACAGATCTTCTTAGAACCGTTACATCACCATGGTAAGATAGCGAGTAAAATATATTCTTTTGCTTAGAATCAATAATAAAATCATTATTAATCACAACAGCGATTTGAATACACAGGTTGAAACTGTATCGTAAAGTAGTATGTAAAGCAGTAATAGAAAAAACAGATACCTGTTACAGAACAAAGCAAATCAGCAGGTTTAAAGAAACTACATTTGTCATTTCAAAATTATAGTCATTTTTATTAAGGTGTACGCATCGTCGTGAAATTCAAAAGAAAATTACCTAGCCAGAAAGAGAAGATTTGTTTGCTAATGTTTCTAAGCTTACCTACCAGGTACATTTTAGTGAAAAGCAGGAATCAAAATTTAATTTGTTTGAAATATCGAGAATTATTACCTTTTCTCAAATTCAGTTAATTCGTAATTCCTTGCGATAACAAAGTCCGCAACAACAACGAAGTTTTCGTAGGCCTACCAGTTTCAGGCAGGACAACCTTCAAAAGTTGAGTACCGCACGACGTATAGGATGTTTAGTCCAGCAACTTCTACATCCAACTGTTGCACCGGACGATTTCCCGTCCTTATATAGCAAGCAGGCATCAAATGCCCCTTGTAATCTTCGCTTACATCATGGCAAGGTCAAGCAAGAGCAACAATAAAGACTTGACGTGTCATGTGGAGTGGCTTGCTGAAGTCTTAAGGAAATATACATAGAATGAAGGTACAGGCTTCACTGCTTATTGGAACATGGAGAGTTGAGCTACTTGTTGATTATTTATGAACTTTATCACAAATATAACAGGTTCACTACGTTTCTGCGGTTGTGCCGGTCGGCTTGGTTAGGATGGGAGACAAGAATTGAAAAGCCATCGTTACTGTTTGATAACATACTTGTCCTTTCTAACAAGCGGGAAAATATAATTGCCTAATTGCCTACCAGTACGTAGTACACGTGTTAATAGTATATTTTAATTTTTGTTAACTTGAGTTCCGTGTTGTAATAACTCGAGACGAAATCAGTTACTCCAGAAATGAGTGAGGGAAATAGAGTAAATGTATATCAAACGTGATGCTGATATTTTTGCTCTTTTACGTCGTTCAAAAATATCGTGACATAGTGACATATTATACAGTAAGTTGATTTCACAATTTTTGATCTGTATCGATAAAAAACTGAAAACTGTTGCAAAGGAATAAACGTCTTTACTCGAGTCCCAATCTTCATATCTATCATGGCGAGTGCGGAAAATATTGGCATGGAGACGATGACAATGCGAATAATTATTAATATTAGATGCTTGTGGCTTCATTTTAGTACCATCCAGTAAGGTAGTGAGAACTTCATCAATGTTTGATTGGTGACTTAGCATTCTCTCTGGGAAAATTAACATAAATTAACATAAAACCTTTGCTTCTGTTTGATAAATAGTCTGAAGTGCTTTATCTTTGCTGTCTCATCTTAATAAGAACGATACGAAAGAGCATTTGTTTTCACGCAAGAAGGCATTTGTTATCAGTACAGAATGGCGGATCATGACTTGAGTGCGAACAATGAATTGCGTATCTTCATTCACTCAGCCGCAACATTTCACAACACTGCAGAATTTTTATTCAAAATGCACGAACAAAAAATAATAACGTGAAAAACAAAGGACAAGTGTTAAACTGCATGGTCAAATTGTGTATGCTTCCGAATAAGTTCGGAGTGTAGATCGGTCTCAATATAATCAAACACTGAACTGAAAAAATACGGTACTTGAACATAAATTGAAATTACCATCGAAAACAGAGAAATATGTACACAGAAAATGTCTTGTGATTTTATTGGAATTCGGGTGTTTTTGGTGATCAGGTCATAGTTGCCAGCAACCTTTACCGCCCAGTCCACATACATTCCAGAATTTACATGCAAACCTGACACAAGTGGGCATGTTCTGTACACCCGCCTGCAAAAAATGCCGTGACCACTTTCGTAATCGAAGAACTGCATGTTTGTAAAACGACGCTAAATCGTCTTCTGCGTGAATTAAACATTTGAATTATATTCAACGCGTGATTTCTGTCGAAAAATAATCACAAACGTATTTTTCCAAGTCCCATGCTAGTGAATTGTTCCGAGTGAATGAATACTGTTTAGTGGAACAAAATGTGTGAAGCATTAAGCTTTTGATTTACGACTCTAAAAAGAATTTACTCATTCTTGTAATATGAATTTTTCTCATTGCAAACAAAATTTCAACTTACGAGCAATCCAAAGTCATTCAGGAACTTCCGCGGCAAACATTTCTGCTCTATTCTTCTAGATGCTCCAAGAACGTTTATCTTGATTCACTATTTCGAAATTTTCTGGACTGTCTGTGTTTTGTTGGTAGTAACATACCCAAGAACTTTTTCTTAGATACTCAAACTTGCAAGTAACTTTTTTAATTATCTCGATTGACTTTGTTCTTTCTTGGTGCTAACACGCGCCGAGAAGTTTTCCAGGGTATTCAGAAGTATATGCGTCTTTAAAAATTAGATGGATTACCCATGATTTTTCTGCAAACATGTGCTGAGTAATTTTTTCTTAGGTATTCAGAGGGGTAAGTAACCATTGTAATTATCTGGATTGCCTGTGTTATGTTGATGCAAACATACGCCAAGAACTTTTTACTGAGACTCAGGACTTTAAAAATTTTGTCAGTATCCAGGTTTTCTTTGTTTTGTTGCGGCTAACATCCTCGAGAGACTTTTTCTTGAGTATTCAGGGGTTCTAGTAACTTTAAGTTATCCGGATTGTCTGTGTTTCGTAGCTGCCAAGAAGTATCAATGACTTTTCTCTTCGTTAATCAGGGGAGCGAGTAACTCTTTAGAAGTTATCCAGATTGTCTGTGTTTCGTAGCTGTCAGCAAGCGCCGAGGACTTTTATCTTGAGTTCTCAGGGATGCAAAAAAGTAGAGAATTTTTTTTGAATTACCTTTGTTTCGCTGTCGCCGACCTTACTCCTATAATAATTATAATTATCACACTCTCTTACGTCCTTGTTGACCGTCCGTGCAGCACTCTGGTTGTCAACCGTAAGGGTAGACGCACACCAAAAGACGGCAAGCTACAAAGCAAGCGAGAGAGAAAGATGTTTGGCGAGATCTATCACACACCAAAAGATAGCCAGTTTGCTCCTGAATGTCATGGAGAGAGGTTAATAACAAAAATAAGCGGAACTAGCATGTGTTTGTAACGTTGAGTATCATTCATACTTCGTCCCATTGCTTTGAAACATGTAATCTGTCATTGTGCTTTGGATTTTTTGACTTCCAAAGGCACAATACAGCATAAACTTTGGATATAAGGAGTTCAGTCTTTGCTGGAGAAATTGTGTAGCACACCTCTCCCTTCGACATCTCGCCGCGCACTGCCAGACGCAGCGCTGGCAATGCCAGAGGCCACACAGGTCTGTGCAGAGGCTTCTCACTGGAGCTTTCAAGCGTGAAACCATCTTCAAGTTGCTTTCTCGCTGCAGCCAATCTTCAATCTTTCTCACTCGCTCGCTAGCTTGCTTGTGGTGTGCGCACTCCCATAGGAATACATGTATATCGATTCAAGCTTGCTCGCTTTCTCGCCTGAAATCTTTTGGTGTGCGTCTACCCTAAGGATATCGGTCTGAAATTAGTCTTCCCACGATGAGCCATGGTTCTAATCAATGAACTGATAACTGCCCGTCCTCACTTACCTCCTTCATACTCAAACGATGGCGTCCCATTATGGAAGTTTCTAGCAAAATTTGGGTCTTGGACAGGCCAAGGATGCTCATTTAAATTACTCATCATTAATGACCTTTAATACTCAGCAGGATCTTCATCCATAGCTCTCAACATGGTCATTTTCTCAAACCTTCACGATAAACGTTATCTTAGAGTTTTAAGATAATCTTTATCTACTTACATCTCACAGTATCAACAACCTTCGGCTCTTAATTTGACTATTACATCCAACCCTCACCATAACATTACCTTCAATTCTCAACGTGACCATTACCTGCAACCCTCATCTTAACCTTACCCTCAATTCTCAACGTAACCATTACTTCCAGCCCTCACCATAACCATACTTTCGACCCTCAACATGGCCATTACCTGCAGCTCTCAACAAGGTCACAGCCTGAACAAAGTCACAACCAGTGCTCTCAGTGTGGCACGATAAGCCTGATGAAAATCAACTCTTCACGCGTCACTGCACTGCCCGACCGAGGCGCCCTCAAGTTGTACCCGCCCTGTCCTCAAGAGAATTTATTGCACATTGCGGACACCCTCAAAGTTTAAAAAGGAGAAGCTTCTACATCGAGCTCACCTTAATTGCCTCTTGAAATTCCTGCAACTCTTCAAGGAAGAAGCAGGCTATTATGGCAATATTAAGTAAGAGGATTTCTCTAGGAAAAACTGTATATCAAAATTCATTTATATTATTTTTTACGTGTTTAGAGAACGATTGTATCGAAAAAGGGTAAAAATTTAATTCTATTAGGGTAATTTTGTATTCTTTAATTAACTCTTTGACTGTGGCAGGTGAAACTGAAGTTTAAATTCTACTTAAATTTAAAGTCAGTTGTCTTGAATAATATCGAAAACATCAAACATTATATGGATCATGCCTTGATTTAGTTTTCATGAAGTTTTTAACAAAATTGAATTTTTGACTACTGGTTGGTCAGCAGAATTATAGAAATTCCCGCCGTGGACCACCGGTGGCTCAGGTCGCAGTCATAGTGTTCACTAATCATGAATCAGAATAGAGGATAAATTATTGAAGCCCACTGGACTGAACACATCAGTATTATATCCATGACGCTTTTTACTGGCATGAACTCGTAGCTCCAATTCTTTCTGTAGGTATGAAAGTGATATGGTATATAGGTATGAACATGTTATCATGAGCTCATTCGTCAGCTTACGCAGCACATACGAGCGTCGAGAGCGGCATGTGAGCTCCTACAATTGGTAGGTTGGAAATTGCCCAGTCTCTCGATGTTTTCGAAGCATTGCACCACTGACTAAATATGGAACCGGTACTTGTTTAGTAATTTGCATACATTTTAATCCTTTAATGATAAGTCCATCTATTTGCTTTTGATGGCTCTAGATTTATCTTTGACTTGCAGCATTCTATCCAGCGAGCATACATTTTCTTCACAATCCGGATAAATAATGGCTGTGCCGATAGTAGTTTGTTCTCATTAAATGTGTTTCTGGAATTTTTTGTAAGATTTATAAAAAAAAAGATTAAGATACTCAATTTGAGCAATAAAATAACGATGATTGCCCATGATATCAATTTTGGCCAAATACACTGCTCAAATATTTTGCTGTTTAGTTGATTTTCGGTTCGTCAAAAAAATTTTGCTTAGTTTTGTGCAAATATTGTAAGAAATATTTGTTCATTGAACCATCTGTTTGCTTTACAAGTACAGCTCTGCAATTTCAGAGCTCCATCACAAATGGAATTGTACAAATAAATAAGCCCAGGCGCTATAATTTCAACAATGCACGGTCCGGCGAAGCTGTAGATTTTACCTCCTCTGTCTCTGATTTTACCCCCTAACCTCCTCTGTCTCTAAGTTAGTGGGAAAATTTGCTCCGGCTTTTATTCGAATCTGACAATAGGAGAAGAAATTACAGCAGTATGGTTACCTTTCCTCTCACGTGTATAGATTCAATAACTAATTGGATCCTACATCGAACTTGACGAAGGAGAATCGAAGTTTAACAAAGCAGTAGCAGCACCTACAGTGCAATGAATCGATTCCATGTTTTTACTAATCAAGTATTTTCTACTAATCTGTTACAAGTATTATCTATCAAACTATTATCACAAGTATTATTTACCAATCTGTTACTTCAATTATTATTGATATTATTACCAATCTATTAACGCAAGGATTACTCCGAAGTTTCCAAAAATTGCTTTTGTGAAGTATTATAGCAAATTTAAGCAGCAATCTTCATTAACAACATGCCCTAAGCAATACGCGGGGTTTTTATAATTCAAAAATTGTGTTTGTCCTCCATCCTACTTCCAGGTAACTTGTTTCATTTTTATACACGCGCGGAACCGGAAAAGTTTACAGTCTCTCAGAAATGAGAAATTTTGTTTCTCAGGTTTTGGGACATTAACAACCATATAAATAGTTAGTCGATAATTTATTAAAATTGACTGAACCTCAAACGTGTTCACGAGTATCACACAAGCAGAAGGATAAGGAAATAACATAAATTCATAAATAATCACATTAAATCAAATTCTGCCATGATATGTAAACATAACAATATTTTTGAATTATATCATCCGACAAACGTCACATTTATTACATGCAGAAGCCGTTGCTTGCGAAATGACCGAGTATATAAAATCAAGGCTCGGGTTTTATTGACAAATGACTGATTACCATATTGGTGATTCTAATTACGAGAACAGAAAATCGATCTCGCATTTAGCCTTTCAAGGATTGGTGATCTTTTCCATGATCTCCTTGTCGGGGCAGTTCTTTTCGATCCAAGCGTCGAACCTGTCTTTCTGCTCCTGGCTCAGGTTCTTCTTCCAGCCTCCCGATGTTCCTGAGAGCGTAAAATTCCAAGCATGAAATTCAATGAAATTAAGTGAGGAGATCGTGAGTTCCATTTCAAATCGAAATAATGATAAACTTAGTCACAAGCAGACAATGAAGTAACGACTTCCTAATCTTATGAATGAATCTTTCTCGAAATTCTGGATATTCCTGGGTACGTAAAATTTTAAATAAACAACAGCTTGAACAAGATGAGCTTAAAAGATCGTGAATTCCATTTTAAAACGAAACAAGGTTGAAATTTGTTGTAAACAGAAAATAAAATAACCAACTTTGAGGAAAAAATAATATTGTGTCTTCGACTATGTCTAATTCCTACTAACTCTTACTAATTCCTAAGATGAATACCTCAAAAAATGTAATTGGAATAAAATTTTAATCCAAATCAAATTATGTATGTTAGAAGCAGTAAGAGTTTACAATCCCAACTAGTGAGGAAATATATGGGCAGAGTTATGAACAATTCCTGTCTTCTTAGCAGTATAGATAGCAGCGCAACTTCTCTCTGAAGACTTGGCTGCGCTCCGTGTCGTTGCACGTACGACGGGCAAGTCAACTTCAGTTTGCTACGATGAAATTATTTGTTCGAAAATCGGGCCCCTGAGAAGTACTTTTTTCACTCACCTGATCTGAAGAAGCCTCCTTCTGTATTTATTTGGAGTTTGTTGAGGAAAAGGTCCTCATCTTCTTTGTTGATGCAATGATCATCCCTCTTTTTCATCTCAGCGAAGCTTGTGTAGTGCACGATCTGAAAAAAGAACGCACCTCATTCAGCAACTGACTTGTAGAGAGGCATTTATATACGTATTTACATTAAATGTTCGTACGTATTGGACATGAGGGCACTTTTGTCGGTTCTCTTGAAAATGTTTTCACATTTTCGAATAAGTTTCTTATACACGGTGTGTACACCGAATTTTCATGGTGTCTTTGATTTTCTTTTTAACATGCTATTGAACCTACCATTCATTCGGAAATTTGAATGATTACCAGCAGCAAAATTATGAGTTCTCTAAAAATTATATACGTAGAGATGGAGAATGAAAATTTATGAACCATCATCAGACGATTAATTGCGTCTTTAACGTCGGTTGCAATATCCAACGATTTTTTTTTTTTGACAATTATTAAACTACAACTTGCCATTCAGCCGGTGCTAGAGTCCTGGACTATAATTAGATATGGCGCTAAATTACATATAATGGGAAAAATAATGCTTACCAGCCCTTTCAAAATCAGTTCTGTGCGATTTTTTCAGCCGAATAAAAATGACATTCTGGTGAATGAGACCCTCAAACACTGAATAATTTACCATTTTTACGTGCAAACTTCTTTTGAAATAAGCATAGTACGTAAGTTAAATATGTATACAGGGGCGATATTTTTTTCAAACATTCGTCACATAGCCAAATAATAAAACATATGAGATAACACCAACCCTAACATTACTATAAAAGAATAGAGCCTTGCCATAACGCGATATCAATGTTTACCTTGTCAACTTGTTCGTCAGTCAATTTCACTCCCAGGAACTTGCTGAGCTTGGCGATCTCTTCCTTTGGATTTTTCTTCATTTTCTCGTAGAACAAAACGTACAAGTTGGGAAGATGCCTTCGGTCCCAAGCTTCCTTTACGTGAGTCCAGTATGGGCCGTACAGCACTGAAAATTACAAACATTACCATTATTTTGAACTCTCTTACACCGCTTTTCGGTAGAGAAACTATTTATGCAACTGTTTCAGCTCAACACAAACCCAGTAAGAGACCGCGAGGGATGCCACAAAATATGATAGTTAGCTCACACTGAGAGAAAAGAAATAAAATTATTGCCCACCTGAGTCTTCAAGGAAAGCGTCGACATACTGATCGAAGGTGCCCGTGTAACCCTCGTACTTGAAGAGCTTCGAGTGGTGGTAGTAGGAGAGGCACAAGTCGCGAGGGTCTCGGATGGTGTACACGATCTGGTGGTGTTGGCTCACTATCAGCTTCACTAAAAAATGGCTATCGAAACTTATACGAGTACTCCAAAGGGTACTGTGAGACATGTGCTTGCTATTATTTCCACGGAATTGAAAGACATCAACTTTTTTATAACACGGCCTTTCTTTGAACTTTATCGTAGAAGTCACCAAAAGAAAAGAAATCGTCATACGGAAAACATGAGGTCATTATGAAACCATTTAGTATTTGCAACATGAAACACTTATTAAATCGCTGACTAAGATATTTTTTCCCAGAAAATATCATAGAAAGAAAAACATCCCATCATTAAGTAACCTTCCAGGTTTTGAAATGGGGAACCCATTTTCAGACGCTCACCTTGGCCTTTGTGAGTGCAGTGTCCGAGAGGAAAGCAAAGGACAAGTGGGTCTTGAAAATTCGAGGTCGTTCAGCTACGCGAGCGATGTTCAAAAAAACTCCGGTGTCGAGATCCTTTCCTTGAGTTTTAGTGACGGTTTCGAAATGTCCCTTGTTTTCCAAACCTTCAGTTAGAATATCAGCTCTGAAAGCAGGAGATAAAATAAATTCAAATAGCTGATACAGGATTAAACAGCGACATTTTTTCGATCTAATAAAGATGTTAACACTGTGAATATTTTAAATTGTCGCTTAACACTGAAACAGATCAATTCTATCCTGTTGAATAGTATTTAGTAACAACAAATCAATTCAACTTTCTTCCACGTTATCTTTGTCAAAATAGTTAAAAATTTCGATCCGAGTGATTTTCGAAACTCTTAATGCTGATGGCTTAAAATTTAGAACAAAATTTGAAGAAAAAGAGGTCAAATCTTGCAGACCGTTAAAACAAGACGTCGATCGATTCAAGTTGACTGAAACTTTTGCAATGGCCTTTCTCAAAAGTTCACCTTTGAAATCAAACCATCAGTTACGAAACATATAGCTGTAAAATATAAAAGCACAGAGGTGATGAATGGAGTTTCTGTTGTGATGTATGAGTTTCGATTCAAAAGGCATTTCCAGAATGTAGTGAATAATCATCACTCTTCCTAGCGCAAAACTTAACTATCATGCTGCATTGACACTGATCTCTTATCTACTAAAAAAATAGTTGGATTGATATCATAATATTTTGACCCATAAATCTTTAATACCTTGATATTATGTGTCATATGCAAAAATTATTCTAGATTTTACATCCATAATTCTTACTCAAGGATAGGGGCTCGAACGTGCAAAGGCTGATTGCCTGCCGGGTTGTCGAGATTGGGGTTCTTCCTCATGGTCCACACCAGCTCTTGTGTCCAGGTGGTGCCGCTCTTCGGCATCGTCATCACCACCACGTCATTTTCCTCGAACTGCAATCACGTAGAATTGTAGGAAATCAATTAGTAAACTGTTTTAAAGAACGAAGAGGGGAATTCTTACATGATTTACTGTTATTCAGTGCTGGCGCTGCGGAAAACATGTTCCTTATAAGTACCTATTACGAGAATTGAATACTGCTCTTTCACATGGAAGAATTACATTTAACTTTAACACAATTATCGTCGCTATTTTGAACTTTACTTCCCATTCTTCACAATCATCTTTGAAAAATTTCACAATTATACAATTCATATTTATCCATGCGAATCGTATGCTGAAGAGGGTGGAACAAATGGTATGACTCACCATCAGCAAAAATAACATTCAAAAGTAAAAATTTCATTTCATGTGACATTTAGTTTTATCTGAACCAAATTACTTTTGAATAATACTGCTTTTCTCACCCAACTGAAGCACATTCAATAAAAACATTACTCCGTTATAAATACCTAGGAAACTGAAAATTTTATTTCTTGAGACCATTTAGTTTGACTGGAATTAAAGTAATCTTCAATAGCATTGCATTTTCTAACCAATTGAAGCACGTTCAATTGAACCAATAAAGCAGTATAAATACCTCGAAATCCTTGATTGGCTTGCAAAATTTCTGCTGAGACTTGGGCAGGAACCACCCGCCAGGCTGCAGCGTGAAGGCCCCCGTGAGGTGCCCTGTGAAGAGCTTGTCGATCTCCGCCTGCCGGGGTGTGAGCTCCACGATCTTGTGGCCAGTTGGGAGGGACATCTTGGGTCTGGAGTTAAAATCCAGTTTAGGACACCGATGAACTGAAGGTTGTTCACAACAATAGGATTAAACCATTGAGACGAGATTTTTTTGCATACCTTCCTCTAGCATACGGGATGGGTGACAGAAAAATGAACTCAACTGTCTCTCGAAGATTAATTAAAAGGCTTCCGTAATTAATTAATTAATTAGGCTTCCGTATTTCTATTTTTCTATGTGTGAAAAATATACTGATAAATGAGCGGCTCAGTATGATAAGGTGTGTGTGAACAGTTACAGGTGTTCGTGTATTGTGAGCATTGGGGCAGATTGTTGCTGCTCATTTAGAGCAGCAAGAGAAGGCTCGCTCCCCAAGCAGATAAAAAATTCGAATAAAAATTGAAAACTAAGCATCGGTTGATGTTTGTATACAGTGGCTTTCACATTATTCTGTTCGTAACTTGATAGCTGTTCGTAAAAAACCCTAATCAGATAAGACACAAATAGATAAAGAAGGCCACGTGGAGAAAAATAAACAAGTGTCACGTTTAGTACAATGAATCTTGCGCTAAGAATGTCGTCTGAGGCTTACACCTACCTCATCAAATAACAACATTAGTTTGCGGTGACCAATGAGACGTGCCGCGGTTGAAAAATCCTACAGAAATTGGTCACCATTGCAGTGATAATGCAGGTAAGGATTAAAAGGTCACATCAAACCATATCTGACATCAGACGATATTTTAAATCAAATCTGAGGAGGGAAGTTGCTGTAGTGCACCAATGCTAAATATTGCTATGGGCCATTGACTAATTTACAAATTATACAACCTGCGAACAACAGATATTGATATTAAGATTGTGCCGATGTAACAGTAGAGGAATATTTACCTACAAACTTTGATCATTATGAACTTTTACGAAGAGCGAGACCAAATTTCGAAAGATGGGCTCGGTTCCAGTAATCAACAAGATGCTCGGGCATCTCGCGTAGCAGCACAACTTTGTGGTAATAGCAAGTAACTGTCCTGCCTCATTCGTGAGAATTTTTTTAAAAGATTGCCGTCCCACTGATAAACTTGCTTAGTTACTTCATAAGCGTTTTAAATAATTTGTTGTTCTACTTTTATCCACTGCTGTGTACTTTTTGGCACACTCAGTAAGTTATTTTTTTTGAATGGTGAGCAGTAGTGAAGTTTTCCAACCACAAAATTTAAAATGAAATGTATAATTTTTTAAAATGATTATCAACTTATTACATCATGAGAAATGCAAGTTTTAACAAATAATTATTTAGATATATTGAAAAATCGCCTCACATCAATACGTTGCAATGAATAAGTATTAACGTTTAACATTTTATTTAATAATATTTACAGCAGCTTTCTATTGAACTCTTCTCCGAAGCACTAATGAGCCTTCGTCAAAGACAGTCGAGGCAAAAATATACGCATTATTTAACTTAATTTCATTCCCCAGTTACATGTAAATTATTATTTCATGACCATTTAGATAGTTAAGTTTAGCTTTGCATGTTAAGAACCTGAATTCACGAAGATCTACTGAGGATATCCATTAACAGCTTGAAACAAGAATAAAAAATCACGGGTAAAATAAAAAATGGTTGAAGTATTCGGTTAAAGCACTTCAAGGTCGTATTGAATACCCTAAAACCAGTGGACAACCATATGGACCTAAGTGGTCAACCATGAAAGCCAGATTTTCAAACACATTTGGACATCGGACAGGTTCAGCACGCAGCAATAGTCCAGCCAAACCAACATTTCAGAAGCTGAGGGATTTAACTGGTAAGCATAGTCGATTTAAAAAACCTACGCTGCCAGGTATGCCTGTACAGCGACGTAAATTATTTAAAAATATGGCACAACAGCTGTAAAGTTAACGTACCAGTTTCGTGACAGCGCTTGTTACGATGAGCAACGAGGTTGCTTTTAATGGGACGTGATCGTGGTAGATTCTACGCACTACTGTTTGGTGCCGCACCCCCACGCCTGCCTTTATATTGAGTGCATGCTTCTCATGTGCCGCGCTGTGCTCCACACAAGGTCGTCATAGAACAGAACCGCAATGAGAATTTGCTTACTTGAGGGTCCTTGCTGTGTAGTTTCTCTGTGCTTCTTGGTACTCCCACGGCGGCTGAAGCGACGTTGCACAGACGCCACTGACGTAATACAGTTTTCGTTGGGGTTACACATTTGAAAACTGTTAGCTCAGAATCGGGATTTCCTTTGTTGAGTAGTAATACATGCGTTTGAGGTCGATTGGTCGGTTATATAGACGTCGCTGACCTGAAACAGTTTTCGTTACAGTTACATCTTTAAAAAATGTTAGCTCGGAGCCCAAAAAGATTTTTTTTGTTGAGTAGTAACATACGTGTTCCAGGTCGATTGCATAGACGCCACTGGCGTAATACATTTCTCGTTAGCACTACACATTTGAAAATTTTTACCTCAGAATCGAGAAGATTTCTTTTATTGAGTTGTTACATAGATGTTTGAGGTCGATTGTATAGACGCCGCAGATATGAAACATTCTCGTTAGAGTTACACTTTTGAAAACTGTTGGCTCAGAATTGAGATTTCCCTAGTTGAGTGGTAACATGGTGTTTGAGGGTATGTTGTAAGGCAATTATTATCAAGTCATAGCAGAGTTAGACTGAATGAATAACAAAGCCCTTGTGTTCTTTGTCAGCTTCCAAATGATGTTAATTGAGAAGGCTAGTAGTAATTGAAAGCCCCACTAGAGCAGGGAGTCCAAATGCCTCCCAAGTAAAACGGTAAGCATCAACTTTGAAAAATGTAAATCAATTCAGAGTATAGTAAGAAGCAAAATGTAATTTGAACAAACTAAACTGAGGAACCTGAATATATTTGAATTAAGGCTCTTGTGTCGTTCTCGAAGTCGGTATTTTTTAGGATAACTTGAAATAACAAGAGGTGACTGCTGTTGTTGAATCATTTTTTTCACTACGTTTATAAGAATAATTGCATATGGTAGTTTAAAAACGGAAAAAAAAGTTAAATATAAAAAATTTTATCAAAAATCTTTGGACGTATAATTTCTGTACAATATTAATATTAAAAATAAAGAAGATGGTCTCCCCCTTACATTAAGTTTTTAAACTAACACTAGAGAAGAATTGATAAGTGATGCTAAGACCTTAATCAAATGAATTATCCTAAAAGTTTTATACACTCATTTTTCGCTTCCCACGTTTTACTTTCTAATTTCACAAAATTATTTTATTTTTCAGACCATTTCAAATAAAATTTTCTGCACTGGACCAGACAGCTAAACAATGTACACGGAGCTGCTGTATAGTTTCTACTGCAAAAATTTTGAAGGTTATTTTGCTTAGATTGAATGCCGACCAATTAACTAATATCCATGAATGTTATTCCATCTATTTCAAGTTAATGACTACGATCTTAGTTGAATGAGTGTCAGTCGAATATATTCTACAATAGCTCTTAACTGGAGTGTCAGAAAGTTATACAGTAAAATAAGGTATTCTAAATTTAATTCAAACTATCCAGAATACATAATAACAAAAATGAATCTCTTTGCGAAAAAATGCTTTCGTGTACGATTAGAGCCCAGAAAAAATTATTTGCTGTTCACCATGTATAAAAACACGTTCTGTTTTTTAGATTGAATTAACAGTTTTTAGAATTCTTTGAGCGGTTACCTATTTTATTCTGCTCCATTCGTAATTCACATTGAGTTTGAGTCATGCTACACGAGAACTTCATTAGGGTGAACGATTTTAATTCTTAGAGTAGACAAGACTGAGGTTTGGTTATTTGTAGAGCAGATCAGATTGAGAAGCAAGAACAATTAGTGGTAACAGGACCGAGTTGCGTTGACGGTTTAAACTGAAATCTAAGCAAAAGCTTGTGCAAGTTTAGATGTTTAAGCCGTAGTAAACTCCATGGACATATAACCATTCTGCGCAAATAACAGGTATATCAAAACGTCAAAAAATAAAGATTTTTCTTGAGTCACTTTTCGATGACACTCACTCACCTACTCCCTTTTGATGTAAAATTTCCCACGAATAAATTCTTACTCACTTTATTTCTATTATTTATATGTTATCTCTAATATTGGTCTCATTTAATTTTATTTTTTTTATTTCTCATTTAATTTCTATGTTCTATCTCACTTATTATATTTTTATTGTATTTCTGTTAGCCATTTTTAACGTTCGAATGCGGCAGAGTTTGAGGTGAAGTGACGCCCGCTCAATTATTGTAGTTCCCGTTCAGCTGCAGGTTTTGAGTGGCGATGGCAAGGAATTCAGATGTCTTTCCACCGACCAAACACACCTAAAATGATCTGAGGAGTAAATAAAATTTGCTCTCAAGTGCCTTCTAGGGTGGAATGATTCGTGAATGCTCTCGTTTTCTAGCTCATGCAGTCAATCTTTAAACAAAATTCATCTTTCAAAACGGTACCGAGCCAGTGAAAATTTCTACTCTTGAAGGTAAAACTTTTTAAACTTTACTGGAAAATGTCAAGAAGGATTAAAGTAGAGTAAGAAGCTAGGGTAATAACTTTTCAAACATTTTTGGCGCGTATCTTTTAGATTTAGTGTATAATAGAAGGGGAGCTCACTTTTTCTTAACTAAAACCGGGAAGCAGAAGCGAGTGTCATTTGCGTAAACCCCAATCTCATAGACATTTTATCTTGAGTGCTTTATCACAGCAAGCGAACTGACGTCTGAAAGTGTACCAGAATGTTACTGTTATCAATGGGGAATGACCAGTGAAGCATGACATGAGTTTCGTATTGAGGAGCGATATCGACAGCACAACACACGCCGATTGGAAGCTGACATCCATTCTGATTGTCAAAAACATCATGATGTGTAAGGTTCCAGTTGCACGATGACATGGATAATTACACAAAAATATTTATAATTAACATGTACTTGAATAAAATCAACGAAATAACTTTCGGAGAAAATAACTAGTGAATTTAACATAAATTTTCTCGTTACTTCTGAGAGTGCATTTTACAGATTCTTTTGAACAGTTTTTGAAAAAATTAAACGTAGCATTTTCACTAGATGTCAGGATTAAAAGACGCTTTCCGGTTCTGTTTGAACCGTGAATTAAAAATCCATACTTCATTTTAATAAAGTGGATACAAATCATTTCTTTCCATAAGTTTTCGACTGCCTTACAATTCGCAAATACCAGGACGCATAGACAGTTATTCCCCGGTCGAGCCAGCATTCATTTCATACACCTTAAAATAATGAGAAATGATGAACACCTCCCATATCCCTATACAAAGATCCACCAGGCTCACACTCGAACCTACGACTTCCTATACGAAAAGTGATCGCTCTACAATTTTTTTGCAATGATGAGTTTTCTTTGCTGGCAACTTTCAATTTTTAGTTGGATACCTAAAAATCAGTTATAACTTGCAAAATTTATCCTAAGGCTCAGTAGCTTATGTTTGAAACATGTTATTTCACTCAATACTTTTGAGAGCTATTTTTTGGTATGGTACGAAGATAGTTATAACAACATTACTATAGCGTGGTGTGCCTTTCAGCGGAATGGTCAGATACAACTGATTGTAACGCACGCTTAAAATTGATATTGGAAATAAATCATCAACGATCATGAGTCATTTCGATTAACATCCTTATCGTACGATCGTAGTGCATCGTACCAAGTGTGCGTCAGAAATTACCATTGTTAAATCAAATTTAAATCTAATTTTATTACTGATAGCATTGTTAGTTCAACCTGCGTTCATTTTTTTAATTTTGTAATGAGTCATAAAAAAATGTAACGCAAGAAATTTTCCTGTTAACCATTGTAATGCTAAGACATATTTTATTCCTTTCCATAGAATGATCTACGTTTCGTACAGGGTAGGTGAAAAGTTACTTTATCTTTTAACACATCTGTTGAGCAAAAATTGAAAGACGCAAATAGTTATTGTAATTTTCAAAATTGAGCAGAGGATCTGAGAGTTTTTACAAGTTATATTCATTATCTGAGTTGGCAAATTTTGAAATGCAAAGAGTGACTCTTATCTCATCGAATTTAACATATTTGCTTATATAACTTAAATTCATTGAAAACAAATCAAATTAATGAAATGTTTATCCAATGCACCTAGTGCTAGAAACTATTACTTGGTTTTCACGAATTATAGAGTGTATTTTACAAAATTTCACTCTTGCCGAAAAGTAAAAGCCTACTGCTTTAATTATTGCAAAATCTTCGATCGAAAGAATTTAAAAAACCTTAGCGCAAAGTAAGCTAAAAACGTTTGTAGCTGTTGCCCATGACTTTGAGTTTTCCTCGTCAAATAGATCGAAACTCAAATACAACTTGAGAGATCCATCAATCGCTTTGAGCAAATTCTGAGATTGTTTTATGCAAAGGAATATGATAATTTTGGTTCATGTCTTCCACAAGAGCAGGATGCGGCAACCAAGAAATGCAGGGTGTCGGCTAAAAAAGTAGCCGATTTAAAAATGCTGAGGTTTGTAAAATATGAGTGCTATTAGGCTGAAATAGGTTTCATTAAAAAAATAGGATTTAAAATTTTGTTTAACTTCAATAATTTTGTAATAATGACATTTTTATTTCGGTAATTAAAACTTTGTCTTAAAGATGAACGTGATCTTTAATTTAAAGGAATATAGCTGCGCAGCTACTCAACTCCTCTGAACTCGTACCAGCCGCTGTCGTAAAAAAAATGCAATTGTGGAAAAATGTCTACCTCAAGCCTAAGTTCCATAGCAACTCGGTTAAACTAAGGTTTTCTTCTCAGTAAATGACAAGGTCAAACAGGGGTCAGTTTGACCATGTTATGGCGACAAAACCTTGCACGAACAAGACCTAGAAGTTGCTCTGCTTGTAAAGAATACATTATGCTCTAAGAATAACTATTCTCTTGCGCGAAGGATCAGAGCTGAGTCTTTTGCTTTTCTCATCTCCTTGATCGTATGAGCGAATTTTTCAATCCGACCAAGATCGAAAACAGAATTTAATCGAATTCAAGTTGAAGACGTTAGTTGTAGGTAGACAGATATGTTTCATTGAAGTCAAATTTTCAAGTGAAACAACTCTTAGACCTGCACTCATTCTGTAGTATTGATATTTTCTTATGCTGATTTCAAAACATGTATTTCTTGAACTGTGCACGATTTGGTCGAATAAAACTCTTACTGGGTAGCATTGTGCCAGGGAGTGTCAGTATTGATATCATGCACCTGTAGTTGAGGTCAGGGGCGATAACTCTGACTGTGGATTTCAAAAAGAAATATGATAAATCAACAATGTAATTAGTAAAATTATATACGATATGATGGTATCGTCCTCCAAATTGTTTTGTTGAATGGAACGACTTAGTATGGTTTTTGCCAGCCGATATTTTAAATTTCACTACAGGTATGTGTATTTGGGATTTAATAATTTCCAGAAACATCATAATATAGCATGCGAGCCTTAAAATGTAACAACGCTTAGTAAAGAAAAAAAAGAAAAGTACCACGCGCCTTATTCATTCCTTGAACGAACTTCGTTGCGAACCGCAATCGTATTCAACTGAATAAAGCAGCACATGAAGTTTGAATACCCGTCATGTTGAGCTCGACTTCAATATTCAGTTACCCAGCTAATTACGAACATCACTTCAAATTCCATAGACATAAACAAACAAAATAGGATATATTACTGAACACTTGATCTGCCAGAAAGACGTCTCACCTTGGGATGTTTGTTCTAGCCACTTCAGTGTCGCATACGCGGCTGTGCTTCTTTGCTCCCCCAGTCCCCACTCTACAGTGCCGTCAAAGCATGAGTCTACAAGAACTTAAAAATACATTTTAGAGACTGTATTGAATAAACGTAACTAATGTGAGCATTCCAGCAATCCCTGAACTGTTTTGAAGTATTTAAACCTTCGCATTAAATGAGCGCTTGAGCTCAAGTTACGACAGAAAAAGCTCAAATTCACATCCTTGGTGTCCAGTGTTGTCTGTGAACTCTTTTTATTGAGCATTTCTGAGTTCAAAAATGTGCGGGTGCATTACGCGTACATATTACAAGCATGACTAGTCATGTCATTGTTTGAGTCGTACACAATATGCCTTCTCTATCTTATCCCTAAGTGTTTCATTATCTGCATGTAATAAGTTATCTGAGAAGCCAGTAGTGTACCCTCAATTGCTTGAAGTCAAGTGCGTATATGCAATAATTATAATTTTTTTAAGAAATGACAATTTATGCCTCATAAATTGTCGTGAATTTTATGTCGTAACCCACTTTAATAGTGGTCGCCGGCCTCTGCGTAAATTTGCGCAGAGCATGGGTCCTACTGCGCAGCGGAGTTCGGAGCAACAAATTTATCGTGAGGGCAGGTCGCTGCAGCGTCTACGACGCGGCCGAGGCTGCCGTGTGGCTGCGCAGAACTGCTCCGCTTCACGGAAAGTTCCTTGAAGGTCTCCACTGCGCTCAAGTGGACATTTTTGCGCGGCGCCAACGCTGCCAGCCACCTGAGTTATCGGAGGCTTGCTCCAATCACGGTGGCAGTTTAATAAGTGCGGAGAGAAAAAGATAAGTTCGTCTAAGTAAGGAGAATAAATAGCCTTAAAAGGTTAAAAACAATAGCAGAAAAATTTTTTGAGTGAGGGCCAAATAGAAGTAACGTATTTTATGTTACTTTCATACTCTCGAGCTACTAACAACGCTGTGGCTAAATCTTTTATAAACGCAGTCTTTAGCGCCAGTCTTGCAAATGTACCACATTTATAATAGATGATGCATTGTTGTGCACGCAGTATACGTGCTTTTTGTTCATTTTGCAGAAAATATTATTCTCTATCTTCAGCGCAGGTGAATAAATCGAACACGTACATGTTACCACAGGACTGCGCTCTCAAACGACTTTACTCATTGTGCGACTGATCGGATATTTTTTTCGCGTCTGCTTAAACAATACGACTGAATAACACGTCTGCTTAAATTATATTCACGTTTCCTTATCGCTGTTCTCACCGTTGAGGTAGCAACAAAGTGAAGTCATATATTTATCTCGCAAATTAATTACGTTGATTACTTTTAAGATTATAATAACGCTGCCCAAAGGTGGGACAAGTTCCAAAGTATATGAAAATTATCCACGGTGTCAGTCGTTATGGAAAAGAGTATAGAATAGAATGTACATAAATGACATACCCTATTATCGCACTAAAAACTCAAAATTAAGTGCCGCCTATAGCTGTGTTTTGTAGCTTAATCCGGAGTTCCAACCGAGATCAAAAAATTTCCTTCAGAAATGACAAATTTGAACATTCAAACCAAGACTAAAAGCACGAAAATATATTCAAGATATAAATGGGGGAAAAAATAACCGAGAATACCCGATGGACTTGTAAAACGTACATTCCTAAATTAATTGAATTAGATACTTCAGTCAGTGCAGTCAAAATGAGCCTTCAAGAAAAACTTTAATGAGAGATTCTCACGTACTAATTACCGTACCGAGAGGGAGAAGTTCCATGGACGAGTTGCAGCAGCAAAACAGATGGGTGATGAAAAAGACGTCATTTAATGAGCTTCGTAAATTTCACATCGTCGTTTTAGCTCGCACTGTACATTTGAGGAAATTCCAGGGAATCATTTTATTTCAGAGTATATAAAACAATGGCTAAAAACCAAAAACTTTGTACAACTTCTTCGATGATGTGGTAAAAAAAGGAAATGAAAAGAAAAGAAAAACATTTTATTTCCAATAAAGTACAAACATGAAATGTCGATACATTGGTTTTTTAAAACAGCTTAACATTAACATCCTTAAATGATTATAACACATTGGTATCGTAATACCAGTGTAGAATGTTGAAACAAAATGATTGATAGAAAAGTACAACACAGAAAGAAAAACTATAACTTAAACCCGCAGCACGCAAACTACACCAGAATAGACGGTCTTTGTGAGAAAAACGGTTTAACTTGAATGAGGGTTTCCTGTGGTCAATTTCAACCCGAACTAGTGAAGATCTCTCTGTATATGACAGTTTTTCCTAGAATTATGGTTCCCTGAGGTCAATTTCAACCCGAACTAGTGAAGATCTCTCTGTATATGACAGTTTTTAATAGAATTATGGCTCCCTGAGGTCAATTTCAACCCGAACTAGTGAAGATCTCTCTGTATATGACAGTTTTTCCTAGAATTATGGTTCCCTGAGGTCAATTTCAACCCGAACTAGTGAAGATCTCTCTGTATATGACAGTTTTTAATAGAATTATGGCTCCCTGAGGTCAATTTCAACCCGAACTAGTAAAGATCTCTCTGTATATGACAGTTTTTCCTAGAATTATGGTTCCCTGAGGTCAATTTCAACCCGAACTAGTGAAGATCTCTCTGTATATGACAGTTTTTCCTAGAATTATGGTTCCCTGAGGTCAATTTCAACCCGAAATAGTGAAGATCTCTCTGTATATGACAGTTTTTCCTAGAATTATGGTTCCCTGAGGTCAATTTCAACCCGAACTAGTGAAGATCTCTCTGTATATGACAGTTTTTCCTAGAATTATGGTTCCCTGAGGTCAATTTCAACCCGAACTAGTGAAGATCTCACTGTATATGACAGTTTTTCCTAGAATTATGGTTCCCTGAGGTCAATTTCAACCCGAACTAGTGAAGATCTCTCTGTATATGACAGTTTTTCCTAGAATTATGGTTCCCTGAGGTCAATTTCAACCCGAACTAGTGAAGATCTCTCTGTATATGACAGTTTTTAATAGAATTATGGCTCCCTGAGGTCAATTTCAACCCGAACTAGTGAAGATCTCTCTGTATATGACAGTTTTTCCTAGAATTATGGTTCCCTGAGGTCAATTTCAACCCGAACTAGTGAAGATCTCTCTGTATATGACAGTTTTTCCTAGAATTATGGTTCCCTGAGGTCAATTTCAACCCGAACTAGTGAAGATCTCTCTGTATATGACAGTTTTTCCTAGAATTATGGTTCCCTGAGGTCAATTTCAACCCGAACTAGTGAAGATCTCTCTGTATATGACAGTTTTTCCTAGAATTATGGTTCCCTGAGGTCAATTTCAACCCGAACTAGTGAAGATCTCTCTGTATATGACATTTTTTCCTAGAATTATGGTTCCCTGAGGTCAATTTCAACCCGAACTAGTGAAGATCTCTCTGTATATGACAGTTTTTCCTAGAATTATGGTTCCCTGAGGTCAATTTCAACCCGAACTAGTGAAGATCTCTCTGTATATGACAGTTTTTAATAGAATTATGGCTCCCTGAGGTCAATTTCAACCCGAACTAGTGAAGATCTCTCTGTATATGACAGTTTTTCATAGAATTATGGTTCCCTGAGGTCAATTTCAACCCGAACTAGTGAAGATCTCTCTGTATATGACAGTTTTTCCTAGAATTATGGTTCCCTGAGGTCAATTTCAACCCGAAATAGTGAAGATCTCTCTGTATATGACAGTTTTTCCTAGAATTATGGTTCCCTGAGGTCAATTTCAACCCGAACTAGTGAAGATCTCTCTGTATATGACAGTTTTTAATAGAATTATGGCTCCCTGAGGTCAATTTCAACCCGAACTAGTGAAGATCTCTCTGTATATGACAGTTTTTCCTAGAATTATGGTTCCCTGAGGTCAATTTCAACTCGAACTAGTGAAGATCTCTCTGTATATGACAGTTTTTAATAGAATTATGGCTCCCTGAGGTCAATTTCAACCCGAACTAGTGAAGATCTCTCTGTATATGACAGTTTTTCCTAGAATTATGGTTCCCTGAGGTCAATTTCAACCCGAACTAGTGAAGATCTCTCTGTATATGACAGTTTTTCCTAGAATTATGGTTCCCTGAGGTCAATTTCAACCCGAACTAGTGAAGATCTCTCTGTATATGACAGTTTTTAATAGAATTATGGCTCCCTGAGGTCAATTTCAACCCTAACTAGTGAAGATCTCTCTGTATATGACAGCTTTTCCTAGAATTATGGTTCCCTGAGGTCAATTTCAACCCGAACTAGTGAAGATCTCTCTGTATATGACAGTTTTTAATAGAATTATGGCTCCCTGAGGTCAATTTCAACCCGAACTAGTGAAGATCTCTCTGTATATGACAGTTTTTCCTAGAATTATGGTTCCCTGAGGTCAATTTCAACCCGAACTAGTGAAGATCTCTCTGTATATGACAGTTTTTCCTAGAATTATGGTTCCCTGAGGTCAATTTCAACCCGAACTAGTGAAGATCTCTCTGTATATGACAGTTTTCCCTAGAATTATGGCTCCCTGAGGTCAATTTCAACCCGAACTAGTGAAGATCTCTCTGTATATGACAGTTTTTCCTAGAATTATGGTTCCCTGAGGTCAATTTCAACCCGAACTAGTGAAGATCTCTCTGTATATGACAGTTTTTTCTAGAATTATGGTTCCCTGAGGTCAATTTCAACCCGAACTAGTGAAGATCTCTCTGTATATGACAGTTTTTCCTAGAATTATGGTTCCCTGAGGTCAATTTCAACCCGAACTAGTAAAGATCTCTCTGTATATGACAGTTTTTCCTAGAATTATGGTTCCCTGAGGTCAATTTCAACCCGAACTAGTGAAGATCTCTCTGTATATGACAGTTTTTCCTAGAAGTATGGTTCCCTGAGGTCAATTTCAACCCGAACTAGTGAAGATCTCTCTGTATATGACAGTTTTTCCTAGAATTATGGTTCCCTGAGGTCAATTTCAACCCGAACTAGTGAAGATCTCTCTGTATATGACAGTTTTTCCTAGAATTATGGTTCCCTGAGGTCAATTTCAACCCGAACTAGTAAAGATCTCTCTGTATATGACAGTTTTTCCTAGAATTATGGTTCCCTGAGGTCAATTTCAACCCGAACTAGTGAAGATCTCTCTGTATATGACAGTTTTTCCTAGAATTATGGTTCCCTGAGGTCAATTTCAACCCGAACTAGTGAAGATCTCTCTGTATATGATAGTTTTTCATAGAATTATGGTTCCCTGAGGTCAATTTCAACCCGAACTAGTGAAGATCTCTCTGTATATGACAGTTTTTCCTAGAATTATGGTTCCCTGAGGTCAATTTCAACCCGAAATAGTGAAGATCTCTCTGTATATGACAGTTTTTCCTAGAATTATGGTTCCCTGAGGTCAATTTCAACCCGAACTAGTGAAGATCTCTCTGTATATGACAGTTTTTAATAGAATTATGGCTCCCTGAGGTCAATTTCAACCCGAACTAGTGAAGATCTCTCTGTATATGACAGTTTTTCCTAGAATTATGGTTCCCTGAGGTCAATTTTAACCCGAACTAGTGAAGATCTCTCTGTATATGACAGTTTTTAATAGAATTATGGCTCCCTGAGGTCAATTTCAACCCGAACTAGTGAAGATCTCTCTGTATATGACAGTTTTTCCTAGAATTATGGTTCCCTGAGGTCAATTTCAACCCGAACTAGTGAATATCTCTTCGTATATGACAGTTTTTCCTAGAATTATGGTTCCCTGAGGTCAATTTCAACCCGAACTAGTGAAGATCTCTGTGTATATGACAGTTTTTCCTAGAATTATGGTTCCCTGAGGTCAATTTCAACCCGAACTAGTGAAGATCTCTCTCTGTATATGACAGTTTTTCCTAGAATTATGGTTCCCTGAGGTCAATTTCAACCCGAACTAGTGAAGATCTCTCTGTATATGACAGTTTTTAATAGAATTATGGCTCCCTGAGGTCTATTTCAACCCGAACTAGTGAAGATCTCTCTGTATATGACAGTTTTTCCTAGAATTATGGTTCCCTGAGGTCAATTTCAACCCGAACTAGTGAAGATCTCTCTGTATATGACAGTTTTTCCTAGAATTATGGTTCCCTGAGGTCAATTTCAACCCGAACTGGTGAAGATCTCTCTGTATATGACAGTTTTTAATAGAATTATGGCTCCCTGAGGTCTATTTCAACCCGAACTAGTGAAGATCTCTCTGTATATGACAGTTTTTCCTAGAATTATGGTTCCCTGAGGTCAATTTCAACCCGAACTAGTGAAGATCTCTCTGTATATGACAGTTTTTAATAGAATAAGAGTTTCTTGCGGCCAATTTCAACCCGTACTCTTTTTTCACGGCCTCTTTGACGTGTACTTCACGTGATCAAACATTTCAGCATGGCCTCTGCGTGCTCTCTCGTATCTTCGAGAAATGAAGTCACGATGACTGACTGTAGGACGATGACTTACTCGCTGTCAGTGATAACAAAGTGCCGGTTCATGGCATTAGAAGTCCAGCGTCACGCTGATCATGCGACCTTATTCGATACCTTTTGTCGCTATCAGGAAACCCGAAACTTTCCTTAGATAGTGTTTATTGATAAACATTCGGCTACAGTGTTACTGAATTATTATCTTTTTATGGCGAATGAAATGATCGAGTAGATCTGCCGTCGCTTATTAGTTTTCATCGTTGATTGCTTTGCTGGATATTAAGCATAAAAGCTAGGTATTCGTCGCCTATCCAACAGGTTTTTTATTGGTAAATGACTTTGAGGAATGAACTATTTTCGTAAGTAAGGCCTTACATTCTTTGAAGGAAATAATAAGTTTTAATTCAAACAGCGATCTCCCAGTCACATTTCCGTCTTAGGCAACAGCCTCTGCTTGGAATAAATAATTTACGAGAAAACGATCTCAAGTTCGATTTTTAGAGATTATACGTCTTTTTGGATGCACTTTTGTTGCATCGAAAATTTCTCTATCGACTTGGCTATTCTACATACTGCTTTTAGAGGCTAAAATCTTTAACGTTGAGAGTTTCCACGTTAAATTTGAACGCAATACATCTGGGAACCTATCATAGTACGAGATGCCGTGACTCATGCAAATGCTATCGGGAAAGCTAAAAGGTGCGCATTTTAGCCTCGAAAAAATCACCATGAGTAGCTAAATTGATAGACCTGATCGATTTCGATGGGCAAATCGATTTCACTCCCTGACGTATCGAGACAACAACGTTAAAATTCCGACCCCCCCATTTTGAGAAAGATGTACAAGCTAAAGATTCACATTCAAGCTGTCTTTCGTCACTCTAAGAGGCACTTAAATCACATGACCAAAGTTTGCGAGTGTAGACGTCACCATGGATTTTGAAAAAGTATAGCAAATTCACTTGTTCCAAATAACTTTTTTTTCTGGCTGTAAAAAAATACAGTGCTCAGGAAACTGATAAATTTACTCATAATTATTCCTGATATTATGTTGCCATACTTGCGGTATTTTTCTATTGAGAAAAATTTTCATTCTGTGGTAAATCCAAGATGTTGAAAAGCGAAATATAAAGCATTTCAGTTCCCTTAAGCTCACTTCGAAAATGCTTTCACTTTCATTTTCAATGCTTTCACTTTCAGTTCTAGCGCTTTCACTTTCGGTGCTTTCTATTTCTGTTCCACGACGCAATCAGCAGAAGACACAATTGGATAACAAACTCAGCATGGATTCAATAAAAATGACATTTTAATAAAATCTGCCGATTTTGCAGCAAACGACTAACAGCAGGCATGGAGCTTAATATTCCTTGAGTATTTCGAAAACTGATATCTTCGTTAAATCATTTATAATGTTATATTCAGTTGTGATTACGAAATCTGCAACAGGGATATCTAGAAACGAGTATAGAGCCCGTGTTTCAGAATCTCTAAAGATTACATATATGCATGATGAACTGAAGAAAATACGGCAAAAACATGAAGAGTCTTTTCTTCGAATTTGTTAACTAGAAACATGTGATAATAAAACGAGTACCTCAAGAATATTCAAACTAATGGTGCTTTCCATAAATTAAAGAAGCTTTTTTGTATGAGAATTAATGTCTTCAACCGAAGGATAACTTGCACTGAAGTACCATGGGGAATTTTCAAAATGCGACTTAATTTTTTGACGATTTCAGATAGACCGATTTGTAGCATTTGATGATTAGATTGTAAACATATTTCAGATAGACAGATTTGTAGCATTTGATGATTAGATTGTAAACATATTTCAGATAGACCGATTTGTAGCATTTGATGATTAGATTGTAAACATATTTCAGATAGACCGATTTGTAGCATTTGATGATTAGATTGTAAACATATTTCAGATAGACCGATTTGTAGCATTTGATGATTAGATTGTAAACATATTTCAGATAGACCGATTTGTAGCATTTGATGATTAGATTGTAAACATATTTCAGATAGACCGATTTGTAGCATTTGATGATTAGATTGTAAACATATTTCAGATAGACAGATTTGTAGCATTTGATGATTAGATTGTAAACATATTTCAGATAGACCGATTTGTAGCATTTGATGATTAGATTGTAAACATATTTCAGATAGACCGATTTGTAGCATTTGATGATTAGATTGTAAACATATTTCAGATAGACCGATTTGTAGCATTTGATGATTAGATTGTAAACATATTTCAGATAGACCGATTTGTAGCATTTGATGATTAGATTGTAAACATATTTCAGATAGACCGATTTGTAGCATTTGATGATTAGATTGTAAACATATTTCAGATAGACCGATTTGTAGCATTTGATGATTAGATTGTAAACATATTTCAGATAGACCGATTTGTAGCATTTGATGATTAGATTGTAAACATATTTCAGATAGACCGATTTGTAGCATTTGATGATTAGATTGTAAACATATTTCAGATAGACCGATTTGTAGCATTTGATGAGCAGGTTATTAATATTAGATTCTCTATAATTAACGAATAAACACGATAAGGATTAAATAAGATTAGCAACTCTTGAAGAAAAACAAGCTTTGATTTAAGACTCCAATGGTAGCGAATATTTTTTAGAAACGGAAATATTTAGAACATTTGAGCAGCGGCTCCTGGGGTTAGTTAAAGCAAAGTTTAAGTCACAAATATTAAAAAATTGTACCTCCAATAAACATTGATCTTCTTTTTCCAGGAAAATAGAGGTACCTTAAAAAAACAACGTCATAACCGCATAAAACCTGGAATAAGGTATAAGGTCGACATTGCTTGAGTGAATCACCTTCAAATTTTAACGAGGAATTCCTGCAACGAGTCTCCTGCATATGAGCCATGGCATCTTACCAGGAGACAAAAGTGCAAACTGAGGACGTAACCTGAACAAATTTTTTTGAAGATAGATCTTACTCATAAGTTGAGCAGATGGAACACACAAGGTTTTTTCCACTCTACGTTTTTTATGGGTATAGAAATTCGTTAAAATTGAAGTTGGATGCTTCACATTATCACTGTTTTTGTTTTAACAGTTTATACTTAACAATTGTCCCTATTCCTGATAAATGTCACTATTCTTATTCTAATAGTTTATTTGTTACAATTATTCTTATTCTTTATCATTGTCACTATTCTTATTCTAACAGTTTATACGTTACAGTTATTATTATTTATGAGAATCGTGATAAATTTGAGCCTCCTGTACAAGAAATAAGTGCATTACTAATCTTGAATGTATTTTGTGATAATTGCAATGACTGCCAAGACGATGAGTGGCCTTTCATTTTCATAACGCATACTCTTGAGCTATCAGGACCTTGTGCAGTTAATCGAGCGATAAGAGTACGATGACAAGGATGCTGCGTGAGATAACACCTTTCTGCCAATGTTACTCAGATAAAAGAGCAATAAGCTCGGCGAATTTTTATTTTCATGTCAATTAAGATCTGGGAAGCTGACGCCGTTACAGACATCAAGAGAAAAACTCTTCACCCGAAAGAATCGACGATTCCAAAAAAGGTTCGTTTACAAAAAAGCAAAATGGCGCAAAAATTGAGAAAACAAATCTTCACAAAAACTAGCAGACTCTATCACGGTGTGAGTTACATAAACAAGAAAATAGCAGCACGTGATGGGTGCTGCTACGGGTAACAGAATGTGTTGTGATGCAAATTACATAAGCAAGAAAACAGTGAGACACTGTGTTTACTCGAGACAGATAACTGCTGCATACTCTGCAGCAACGCTATCAGTAGACTATCGTGTGACACAGACAGATGATAAAAAAAATAGCTACTTAGGCAGCGTATTTGTAAATGATCGAGTCGTGCGAGGTTTTGTTCTGTTCCCTTTGTATTGTATAAACTTTGCATTAATATGGACTTTCATGTGATTTTTTTTCACGTTACAAGAGCATTTGTTGCACTAGCTCTTGCCACCAACATCGGATTAGGAAGGAACTGCGTCTTGGCAGTGAACTTCAGAAAACACATTTAGGTACAAATTCTAAATAAGATAAAAATATCCAGCTTGTTAACTGTAAAAACGGATTTCAGAGTACTAAGGGACGGTGTTGGGTAAATTCATTTAAATTTAATGCATAATGTTGTAGACATAATTAATTCTTCATTGACATCGAAGAAGTTCAGGGAACATGATGATGTGCATTCGTTGATTATAGGCCCAGTCTAACTTTTTGGCCGAAGCATGTATGTTTTTCACCGCCCAAGCGGTATAATTACTTTTGCGGCGAAAAACATGCATGCACGCGGCGAAAAGTTAGACTGGGTATGATTACAGGAGCTATTCGGGGAAAAAGTGTAAATTTAAAAGTTGATTAATCAATTATTGAATGATACTGCAGAACATTCATTAGACAGACTTGGGAGCTTAAATGAAACTTTATGACGAAAGCATAGTAAAAAAATCGCTTATAAAGTTCGAGGAACAAATATTTTCGTCGGCTTCATGTAGTACAAATTCACAAAAGAAAATCATATTTGCTATGTGATGACTTGCGTTTTCAACATAAGTACATATCAGAACAGTGAAGTTTGATTAATTTAAAGCCTAAACATACGTTATCAATGATAATTTCTGAAGTTACCTTTCGGTAGTTCAAATCGTACTAGCTAATTATTTGAACAGCCCGCAATCTGTACATAAATTATTGAATATTTTGTGCTCCATAAACTTATAATTAACTCTAAAATACTGCTTTATAGCATACAGCGTTTATAGTATGTATACTGCTGTTTTAATTATTCACGGTATAATGCTTCGTTACGAAAAAAGCCTCTTAATTCAAGCTATGATATGAAGCTGTATTGAACAATGATTGATCTTTATTAGTTAAAATCAGCAATTTCTGTTTTATGAGCTACAGCTGGGACGAGAGTGTACTATGTAAGTTCTTCGGTATACCACGTTTTCCGGGAACTATGAAGTCGAGAGAGAAATGAAGTATGAAAGCTGAAGAGAAGCTCATGATAATAAAGATAATAGAGAAATGAAACATTAATGTAAAAAACTGCATTTTTATGTACGAATCTTTACCCACAACAGCCTCCTTCTGTGGGAGCGTAACTCTGTTGTAGGTAGCTAGGATTACGTCTGAGCAGCACTAGTTGTCACCGCGGTTCGCTGACAAGGACAGACACAAACATGTTAGCATTTTTCCCGAGAGTAGATGAGAAATCCTGCGTCCCCTCATAGCGTGCTAAGATCCCTATATCCGATGACAGTCATAATTTACGATGATTTCCAAATCTCATTAATGAGATAAAAGCCAACCTCTCCTCTGAAAATATACTGTAAAATTACCAGGAAAATAGAATTGGATAAGAAGCAACAAGCATCACAGAAGCACTTTCCAACTGTCCCTACAGGCAGCAAGAAGGTTTAGGCAGACTTGTTTTTTATGGTCCCATTGGAGCTTAATACAAGGATAACAAACAGACACACTTAATCACACGCCGCAATCACCCTGAGCCGGATTTTCAAATAATTCAATTCATTGTAGTAGTAGAACTATGTAGTAGCGTAGAATATTTAATGTGGTCTCTTTAATGCTTCATAATACTTTTTGATACTTCATTGCATTAGCAGTAAAGTTTCATGCACTACTGCATTGAGCACTACCACGTCCATGTATAGAAGCACTTACACTGTCACCTGCACCGCAATAACGACGAACATTTTTCGAAAATCCTGCTCCTGCTCGTCTCGAGGGCAACTTTAAAATGCTGAGCCCTTGCGGAATATTTCCCGGTTCTCACTGCATCGTCCATGCAACTAGGTTGCCCTGTATCTGAGGAGCACGTAGAATTCTTTCGGTCACACCAGCGTGGTGGCCTTGGAGGTGCATCAACATCTACTGCTCGTAACGTACGCCACGAGATGGGCGGCCTGGCTTCGTCCCCAAGTGATGCTGAGGATCTTGGGTAAACATCTGCTGCCGCCAGCGGTGCTGACATTGAAGTGTTCGCTGGTCGCCTGCGTTTAGCTTGAGTCAACACAGACGTACAGTACGATTCATTTAATGTACCGGGGGTGCATTGGCATGCCTGAACGAGTCTGTGAATATTGTACATGCGTTTCTACGTCGTGGAAAGTTTGCGAAGCTGGTAAGCGCTATGCGAAAACGGCAATTTCTCGTGATGGTAGAGATCAGCGTCTAGCCTGGTAAATAATTGTAAAAAGTATGCAGAATGGGTGAAGGTTAGAATATTTAAAAATCTTTGTTACGAATGTTAGGACGGAATTTCATCGAAAATTGAACTCAAACAAATGTACTCATTTTGTAATATTCCGTGAAAAAAAATAATTAATTTGCCACGTCCCCGCTTATAAATATATTACATGCACGCAGGATAAATTTATCGACATTGGTTGGAAATAGAAAATTGGAAGAAACTGTACTAAGCAGCAACAAATTATGGAATACTTGAGAATTATTTTCTTCACAAGATTTATAGTCCGTCTCAGACACGAGATTTCTGGGGAGGGGGAGTTGGTCCGAGCTCACTTCCCAGTCTAACTTTTTCACCGCCTGCATGCATGTTTTCGCCGCCCAAGTTATTAAATCGCTTAAGCGGTGAAAAACATGCATGCTCCGGCAAAAAGTTTGACCGGGCTCTCTGTCCCAACGCCGTAAGATTTTTTTCGTTGAAATTGTCACTTTTGGGTTCTTTCGAATAATATTTCACCGCAAAGATTTCTGAAGGTCCGACAATTCAACACGGTCACCTGATGTTGATAGAGTGATAAAAACTTTTTTGAGAAACCCAAACTTGAGTAGTTTATCCAGAAAAAAGGCAACCTGGAAAAGCTTTGTAGGAGAACAACGACGTCTAACTTGGGAGATTTGGATGGCTCACAAAGTTCTGAGCTTTTCTCTGTTTCACGAATTTTCATACATTCATTTTTCTGGTATTGAGATGATATTCTTAAGCTAACCACTAGCTTTCTATTTATTAGTATCATTTTAAAACTTCTTGGAAAACAGAGAATATCATTCTAACAGTAATTAAAATAGACAACTTAGTAGAGGACTTTCAGGAATTATTTAGTAGAGAACTCTAGAAGTTGACCGGTGTACGTTAATCCGAGATTAAAATGACCGAAAATTATTGAAAACACGAAACTTTTTGTTGCACGTGTGAGAAATCGCTGTAAAGGTCCTAAGTCACGGGTAAAATATTAGCTGTTAAAATGAAATAAATAATTGGTTATAGCTTCAGAATGACAACTCTTGGCAGAGATAATACATTCACAGGTGCTAGTAGAATTGGCCTGATGTTACAGGAGCTGTAACTGAGAAATAAAAAACATTGTGTGCAATCGCGCAGTTATAAAGACAACTAATGAAAAGTATAAATTTAAGGGAAGCGATCTTCGGGAGATCCCCTATGAACCCGCAAACATACCTATTCCTACAGTTATCTAATTCCACGAGCGAGAAGGATACTGCTCTATAAAATAACTACCATAGGACATAGTTTCACCATCATGACTCGAGAGACATTGTGCTCACTACAGATATTGAACGCCCGCACCTCAATAAACCTGAACAAGGAATTTACTTCGTTGAAGCAAAGCAATAAATTGCATGGCTATCATGGACGTTTTTCATTCCAACCATTGAAGAAATTCACTCTCACAGAACCCGTATTCGTCTGTGGAACCACGGTAGATAGCATTTTAAAATTTATTCGTATCCTAATAAAAATTGCTTACAAATTTACATCAACGTTGGAATGCATTTCTTTTGAACTATCAGCACATGCGTGTGGCTTCTGCTCTCAGCCGTTTAGAAGCGAATGTGATTCAATACAAAATGCGACATTTATCATCGGTACAGAATGGATTGGCTCGTTTTAGGTCACAAGCTTAGACAGAGCGAATGAAGTGGAATTAATTTCCCCCATCGCCCATTCATATAGACAGAAATCCAAGTTGTGAGTCCACTTGAAGTTAGATCTTATACATACACAACCATTTACTTCTTTAAAATAAATCTATTCGCTTGCATCAGACACCGAAAGAGAACTTTAAACTTTCCAATTTTCATTGACGTGACATTCGACAGTTTCTGAAATGATCCATTTTCAATAAAATATCTACATATTCAACATATTTGAATTGTATTCCACGTATTCGATGCATTCCACATAGTTTTTTGAGCCCATATCATAGCAGTGATAATTTATCGGCACTCAGGCCCGGGGCTCTCAGCCTTTGTAAGTGTGTATCTAGCACTATTTTTCAGTCCACAAAATTGAGTTTCGCTGCAATTTTTCATCTTAAATGCGTAGCCTTTTGCCTTATTCCCGGATATACATAGGTTATTAAAAAATCATGCAAAATTTCAGAAACCGAGATTAATAGAGTGAAGAAATTCAAAGTTGTCCAGTTAATTTCCACGAAGCAATAATTAATCATACAAACGTCTTCTCTAATCGACGGACAAATGGCTTCTGACAATGTAGACATCATTATGGTCATATAACCTTAACTAAAATTTAGTAACAAACTCTGGTTTATTTATGTTTCTTATTTTGCATCTCTCTCCATATGAAGCCAATCGCTACATTCACAGTTTTTATACCACAGAGCATCAAATATGAATGATTCGTATGTTGGCAGTGCTCAAATCAAGCGACCGAATCGTCATCATGAAATTTCTCCTACGCGAACAACATATTTCAGTACCTGTACGGAAAATACTTTCACAACCTTTTCTCAGTCAAATCAATCAAATAACTGAGATGCTTGGTGCCACTAAACTTGATTGCGTTATAACCACTGATTAATTAATTCATCATCTATTCGTAAGTCCAGTGTTGCATCACAGAGCATTCAAGACGGTATTTGTCGAGATATATTACGTTAAAACGATGAACTGAGGCTTTTCCAATTTTTCCAACCAGTTACTTACGATATAATTAGAGTTTTGAACATGGTACAATTATTTCTTGCAAAATTTAGCAACAACTTAGCCAGGTCTCAGTATGTCTTTGATTTAAATTTTCTTTGTTCCATTACCCGTAGCTTATTCACAAGTGATTTCCGATACGTTCCCAACGTTTGCTAACATCGTTTCATTTGATTGGAGTGCCAATCAAATGTGGCAGCAAATATTTGAATATTTCTAAATTTTTCAATTTGAGTTCCTCTAAACATACCCTGGCGCTTCGAAACGTTCCTTGCAGTGCAGTGCGTCCCGCTGCGTCACGACGGTAGCTTCTATTCCAATAGACAGAGACGCGTAATGTTTGATCTGCACAAATTTGCACAGCTATGGTCTGCACTGCAATGCATAGCTCTACTGTTTGGCGAGTTACGACCTATTCTAGACGTTCTCAAACATACTTCACTTTGGTAAGAATTTCCACCTCAATTCCAACAGACCTCAATACAGCCAATCATGGTGGAATTCCAAGTAAAATTTAATTATAATAATAATTCTTTTATATAACTTCTCAGAATTACCAAACTTAGCCTAGAACGAAGCATGTACACTCACCGGTTGTATAGCCCTCCAGGTTCTGGGAGCAAAGATTAAGAAAAGATGCTTTCACGTTTACTTCACATCTACGAAACCCCTCAATAGACCTCGATGCAGTCATTCATGGTAAAATTTAATGTGAAATTTAATCACAATAATTATAACAATTACACCAAAGCCCAGTAAGTCGCTTGTCTCAAAAAAAACATACTCAAAGTATTAATAAGGCTGGTTTGTATTGATGTCACATAGGTATTTTTTCTGAACTAAAATGAGTTCTAGACTGGATGCACTTAATGCATAACAACCAGCAATCAAGATGAGTCGATCTTGAGCTACAAAAAATCTTAGGAGAAACAATATACAGCAGAGATAGCGAAGTTTGGAAACTGAGAAGCTTTTCATAAGATGGCATGAGAGTTATTGAAAAATAATTCACTGAAGAATTGTTAAAAATTGGTAACCGCGGATTTTCTATAAAGGTCATGTTTTTTAAATACACTTACACAAACAAATTGAACGTAGCATGGCGCTAGTGGAATGAAATTAGAACGGACTTAGCAATAAGTTGCATGCCTGGCTACAATAATGTGGCTGTTTTGAGCAAATAATTACTCCATATTCAAAAGAAAGAACAACAAAAATCGAAAACGTTTCGGAGACCAGCTCCATCATCATTTCCGTAAAATTCAAAGTTAATAAATTTAACGCCACTACGAAAACACGATTGATGCTAAATTCCAGAATATAAAAAAAGAACAACCACGCATAAACTATATCAGAGAATGCATGGATGACCTGTATGAGTCGGGTTTTTCTTCCGCACTCTATATTTATGAGTTTTCAAAGTCTCATTTCAGTTTCTTTTCTGAACAGACTCAGTAAGCATGAAGTTACGTTAAATAAATGATTAATGATTTTTAATGATTATGATAGGAGTGCGCTGCCACCAGAGGCTTAGATAGCCTCGACTAAAATTAGATATGAAAGGAACGTGCGTATTTCTTGGTAGCAATGGCGGCGGTAGGCGCGTGTTTCTAGCGCTAGTTTACGAGAGAGATGAGAGGTAAGGGACGACGACTGACGATTTAATCATTTATTAGGTCAATGCTAGCCGGTTGAACACATTCACGAGTTGAGATTGACGCCAAGATCTAGCGGTAATTAACCTGATCCGCGTGTACTTTACCAAGACTTTACAATCAACTTGTCCCAACAACACGCTAAACGGGAGCAAGTCTCGACACTTATCACGGACAGTTTAACAAGTATTTGAACACAACTCGACTCTTCCTATGAACGTCTGCATACGTCGACAACAATCCACGGAAAACGATCCAAAGGTGACGTATCACAAACGTCCGACAACAATCCAAGGGACACGATCCAAAGGTGAACGTCGCGCATACGCTTTGCCACAATCACAGTATTGAAAATACACTAATGGAAACGCCGCTCTTAAGTTATGGACTGCAATTACGGGAGCCTCTACTGCCCGAACTCCGCTCGACGTGTTTTATTTACTTTACTCTACCCAACTCTGGTCCCTCCCGACTCGAGCCCTTGACTGCTCACCCTCACGACCGGCGACCGAATGTGCTTTCTCTGAGCCCGCTCTCCCCTGGTCTCGCGCCTCCTTCCCAAAAAGGGGGGTAGGTTTTGTGGGGAGAAGGGATGCAGGGGTGAGCTCTCGTGGGGGCCCCGCTTTCTCCGACCATGACGTATTCAGCCCTTATTGCCCTCCCGCTCTGCCCGTCGTCCCGCGACCGAAGCTGCCGTCGTTTTATATATTTCCAATAACTTATAGTGCCCTTGACCAATCTACGTGGTCGCGCTCTACGAGTCCTGCGTCGTCTTTATGACGGTGTGACCGCCGCAGCCCAAGCACATCCAATTATTAAATTTACTATGGCAGTGTTTCGTAATGAGAACGTCTCTCTCATATCTTTCCCAAGATCATAGCACGAAAGCTGGTACAAACTTTACGACCCGTGTCATTTAAGATCCAGTCTTAACATTAAATATATTCTTTTCGCTCGGCAATGCCCACGGCAAAGATGGGATGAATCTGACTTCATACCCTGACTTTATACACCCTTCCCCCACTAACGCAAAAAGAAATTATGTAATAATTTCTTTTTCTATGTCTTGGCCTCAGTGCATTTCTTACCCGACTGGCGAACACTGATACAAAGCACCCCGAAACGACACCGAACAACAAGACGACAGAACAATGAAGATATGACTCGCGAGTGCTCCTAATATTTCACGAAGACATCAATAAATTGCAATGACCCTACTTTAACATGAGACACGTATTTCAGTATTTCGCCTAGCTCGCGGAGACATTACTACAGCCGTGGGTGACGCCCAGCGACTCGCAACCACTACAACCATGAATCTTGCATTACAGTGTTCCGCGCTGTAACCGTTGTTAGCGACTGATCATCAGTCGGAATTCCTGATGTCGCAGTTGTTCTGTCCAAAGGTAGTAGGGGAACACCCATGCGGATGAGATCCGCGTGCCTGACGTCCTTGCTTCAATTTCTCCATCATCGCGGGGCACGACCAGGTGTCTGATGACTTCGTTGAGGGTCGTCCCCGCTAGGTGTACTCCCGGCCTCGGGACGAAGTGGACGATGAGCGGGTGCCCCGCCAGGGTCGCAGCCGCTCGCGCCCAGTCCGTATCGGCCGAGACGGTCTCCAGACTCCCGTCTGGAAGCCACAATGACGTCTCGTAGTTGCGCGCTGCGACGTATGTCCCGAGCTGGCGCACCACCTCGCTCGGCCTCCGTCTCCGCCCTCGATGCATGTACGTCGCCGTTTCCTACGGCACACGGTCGGGCATTAATTTTGTTACATGGGTTAGATATCAATGTAGAGCCTATTTTCAAAAATTTTCCTTTCTTCGCCTCATAATGAGCGCGTATGTTACATGATGAATGATATATGATTTTGGGATTCATGAACCTAACAAGTCCTAGCAGACTTGAATGACTAAGTCCCCACACTCCTGCACACTATACAGCACATACTCCTGCACACGTTACCGCACATACTCTGCCAACACACACACCTCCTGTTCATTTGTCTTTTACTCGTGGTGCAGGTCATTATGATTAATGATGAGACTTGTTCCTACTTCCTATTCTTTCCGTGTCAGCTGACTGTGTTTTTTTTTGTTACTGAATGGCATTTGCTAATCTCTCGTGAGAAGCAAGCATCAATTTCGTATGGGTGCAATACGGAGGCGTCCCTCGTTTGCATATATATTTTATGTACCCGTCGCACACGACTTATCTTTTTAATCTTCAAATCTCATGGTATCGGTAACCGCTGCGATGCCTCAAGCATTGCGCACATATCTCTGGACATGCTTAAAAATCCCTCGGTCATGCTTCCCGTAATCTCCCTTATCCGCTCGTCAGCAGACCAGATATTCATAACACCCTCCACAGTTCACGCACGTGTTTCCTACGCGCAGGGGTATTCCCGATCTTACCATTTCCGAATGCCTCTCCGTCTTTCTTACGTCGACCGCAGTTCCGGTCCGTCTCCGTTGGAGGCCGCTGTGGTGCTGGTTTAGCACCGCGCACACGCCCGCACCTCGCTCGCTGTCGCCTTCCTGAAAATCTTCAAAATAACCTTAGTACATTTATCATTAAATATTTCAGCTCTAGCGTCGGTTCGGTGCTGTTCACGCTCTGATTTCTCAGCACAGGAGCCGTCCATCTCTGTTATCTATATTCTTTTTGCTCATCTCAATTTATTTTGTTCTCCCATCTATCTCGTAATTAGCATCGCACACGAATCGCTGTGCGCTTCTCTCTGCTCAGACTGCCTTCTCTAATCTCCGGCGTGTCGCCGCTCATATTACATGAGTTCCAGCGTGGAACGCATCTCAAGTTTTATGGTCCCTCTGTGGCTGCCTTGTCTCGTGGGCTTACGCCTCGAGTCTCTGCCTCGCAAGTGCTCGTCCAGCCTGCCTTTCCACACTAAGCTACGTTATTATTAAAGAGCAGTATTTGCTAAATTATACTATGTCCGTAATGGGACTTGATTAATTTTAGTGTCTTGGTATAAGTTCTGCACAGCTCTCAGGGGTTCTGTTATACGAGATCTTACTATCGGCTAGTATCCGCCTCCTATCAGCTCATGACAGGCTCAGGTTTCGCTCTTCGAAATGAAGCAAGACTCATCCCAAGATAACTCTAATTTGACGTCTCTCGCTGCATTGAGCCTATTTCTCTCCTTTTTTCAGAAATCAATAAATTTTTCAAATTTATCTTCCCCCCCGACGATACAGGAAAATTCCTTTACAAGGAATTTTTCACCCTAAACAGCCAATGTACTAGACGGATATCTCTATTTCCCATCCCAGTTGCGGACTTTTCAAATCTACACCTGAAAGGCAATTTTTATTAGTAAGACTGTACTTATCAATACTACCAAAAAAAAAAATGAAAATTTCGTCAAGTACGCCACTATAATATGTATGCCGAGTCTCTACTAGCCTCTTTTCTGCGCGTCGCACTCGCTTCAGGCGGTTGAGCTCATCTTTTCCGGGCTCGGCTTGAGATCCTTTATGCCTCTCGATTTTATGACTCGTCCTGTGCCGGCTCTAAAGCTCTGCGCACGGTCGCTCGTGCTGGCTGCTAGCATTCCTAAAAGTTATTTGCCTAGCAGTCGACTACTCAGACCATAGCACGAAAGCTGGTACAAACTTTACGACCCGTGTCATTTAAGATCCAGTCTTAACATTAAATATATTCTTTTCGCTCGGCAATGCCCACGGCAAAGATGGGATGAATCTGACTTCATACCCTGACTTTATACACCCTTCCCCCACTAACTCAAAAAGAAATTATGTAATAATTTCTTTTTCTATGTCTTGGCCTCAGTGCATTTCTTACCCGACTGGCGAACACTGATACAAAGCACCCCGAAACGACACCGAACAACAAGACGACAGAACAATGAAGATATCAGGAATTCCGACTGATGATCAGTCGCTAACAACGGTTACAGCGCGGAACACTGTAATGCAAGATTCATGGTTGTAGTGGTTGCGAGTCGCTGGGCGTCACCCACGGCTGTAGTAATGTCTCCGCGAGCTAGGCGAAATACTGAAATACGTGTCTCATGTTAAAGTAGGGTCATTGCAATTTATTGATGTCTTCGTGAAATATTAGGAGCACTCGCGAGTCATATCTTCATTGTTCTGTCGTCTTGTTGTTCGGTGTCGTTTCGGGGTGCTTTGTATCAGTGTTCGCCAGTCGGGTAAGAAATGCACTGAGGCCAAGACATAGAAAAAGAAATTATTACATAATTTCTTTTTGCGTTAGTGGGGGAAGGGTGTATAAAGTCAGGGTATGAAGTCAGATTCATCCCATCTTTGCCGTGGGCATTGCCGAGCGAAAAGAATATATTTAATGTTAAGACTGGATCTTAAATGACACGGGTCGTAAAGTTTGTACCAGCTTAGAGTTGGGTAGAGTAAAGTAAATATAACACGTCGAGCGGAGTTCGGGCAGTAGAGGCTCCCGTAATTGCAGTCCATAACTTAAGAGCGGCGTTTCCATTAGTGTATTTTCAATACTGTGATTGTGGCAAAGCGTATGCACGACGTTCACCTTTGGATCGTGTCCCTTGGATTGTTGTCGGACGTTTGTGATACGTCACCTTTGGATCGTTTTCCGTGGATTGTTGTCGACGTATGCAGACGTTCATAGGAAGAGTCGAGTTGTGTTCAAATACTTGTTAAACTGTCCGTGATAAGTGTCGAGACTTGCTCCCGTTTAGCGTGTTGTTGGGACAAGTTGATTGTAAAGTCTTGGTAAAGTACTCGCTGATCAGGTTAATTACCGCTAGATCTTGGCGTCAATCTCAACTCGTGAATGTGTTCAACCGGCTAGCATTGACCTAATAAATGATTAAATCGTCAGTCGTCGTCCCTTACCTCTCATCTCTCTCGTAAACTAGCGCTAGAAACACGCGCCTACCGCCGCCATTGCTACCAAGAAATACGCACGTTCCTTTCATATCTAATTTTAGTCGAGGCTATCTAAGCCTCTGGTGGCAGCGCACTCCTATCATAATCATTAAAAATCATTAATCATTTATTTAACGTAACTTCATGCTTACTGAGTCTGTTCAGAAAAGAAACTGAAATGAGACTTTGAAAACTCATAAATATAGAGTGCGGAAGAAAAACCCGACTCATACACTGGTGCCATTATTTGCGGTGGCGGAAACTAGTCGCTGAGAGAGAGAGGAGGAAATAGAGCTATTAGGTGGTGAAAGATTGAAAATAAAAAGGGAGAGGAAGAGAAGAACCAGAAGCAACCAGTCCAGAGCTGCAAGCGGGCAGCGGCGTCCAAGATCAACAAAAAACTGTAAGTAAACACCATTTCATTTCATTTCTGCGTATGTCTTCAACTGCAAATTTTTACTTATTTATTGTTTTCTGTTCGATGTGTGTCGTGTGAGTGTAGCCCCTAACAGATATTGCGCATATCGCGGTGCAGCCAGGAAGTGTCATTTTCTGTGAGATTAGAAGCGGACCCAGCCATAAAACCTTACAGCCAGTCCTTGAGCGCGAGAAAGCCAAAAGAAAGTGCATTTCAATTTGGTAGGGATTGCTGCACCTGAGAAGTAGAAGCATCGAAGATTCTTTAAGAATAGTATTTTTTTTATGTCTTCGGAAGAGACATTTGATTCTCGTGCTCTTTGTGTGGTAAATTAGGTACATATTGGGTGAATATTGTGTTGTGAGCAGGATTGCAAATTTAGGGATTGTTCGTGCAAATCTAGTTTGCAAATAGATATTATTGTGTCATTCTACTCCGTTATTGGGGGTAAACCAACGATTCGTCTGTAGAAACACCCATTTAAATGTTCGTGTGTTCCCTAGGAAAGAAATAATACGTAGCAAGTCCGCATTTTGTCGGTCGCTCCTTATCGGTGTTTGGGGAAGAGATCAACACTCCACATAAAAGTTATTCTGTTGTCCAAAGAAAATATATAATATTTTTGTGTGTCGTGGGCTGAACTAGGATCAGTGAGATGATTATGCAAGAATAACATTGCAAATTGAGGGAACGATTAACGTAAATATTTACGCAAAGTTGTGCTGGTATAGGACTCGTTTAATTAACGGTATTTGGTAAGGAGATTCCCTCCTGACTTATGATTTGATGCCCTACGCACGAGAGTCCGCATTTCGGTAATTTTTGCCAGTGGGGCCTTCATATTTCCTCTCTTGGATACACCGGAAAAAAATTTTTTTGTGTGTTTATGCTTGGATACCAGTATTTATCGTAAAAATTAGAGGTTCAGTGTAGTGCGTGTGCGTTGCAACTGCAAATAGATAGACTTGGAAAAAATATATAAAATAAAATTCGTGCTGATCATCGCTGAGTTCAAGCTTCAAAATGGGAAAGAACGAAGATAGCAACTCGGGAAGTGCTGCTGCAAATAAACAGGACGCAGGAACCGATCAAACAGCGGCAAGCGGGCCAGTGCTTGGCAAACTGCCAAAATTCGACGGAAAGTCGAACGTGGTGAAGTTTCTCAACACAGTGAAAAAAAGGGCACTCCTAGAAAACTGGTCAGACGCCCGAAGCGCTGACGTCATCAGATATCTCTGCACCGACACCGCGGAAAACTTCCTGGATTCAAACCCCGAGCTCGAAGAATGCGATCTGACGGAGCTGACCAAACGCCTTGAGGATCGTTTCCTTAAAAGCATTTCGCTGACGGATGCACATATGGAACTGGCTGCAATAAAAATGAACCGGGGCACAATCGAAGAGTTTGCTTCGCGACTGGAGACCGCCTCGGCTGCCTTGGCGCATGTTATCGTGGAGCTGCAAAAAACAGCATCTCGCGACAAGCTCTTGGCGAGCGTGTTTATCAATGGTCTCGACCCGGCATTGAAGAAGACAATGGCAACATACGAACCAGAAAGGCTCGCAGATTGTGTCAAGATGGCACAGAAATGCGAAAGGATGCTGGAGGACGAGAAACCACGCCGGCCGATCTGCACGATAGATGCAGTAGAAGCCGCCCCACCCCGGCCACCACCTAGGTGCTGGTCGTGCAACCAAGTAGGCCATTTTTCTCGAGAGTGTCGCAACCCAGCGGTGATTCCGAGACAAAATACATTTGCCCAGAACGTACAGCGAAGAACCATAAACTGCTTCAACTGTGGCCAAGCCGGCCATATGGCCAGACAATGTAGGGCACAGTGGCGGTCACAAAACCCAGCCCAGCCGAACCGACAGTTAGGCGAGGCACAAGGCCCGAACCACGCAGCCCATCGGAGTTTCAACGGGGATAACAACACACCGTGGCGATACGCACAAGGCCCGCCTAATATAAAAAACTAGCCCCGCCTGCCGATGCACACGAGACAAAGCCGATCATAAAAATAAAAGTGAATGAACAAGACTGCGAAGCATTCCTGGACACCGGATCGGTGTGCTGTCTAATAAGGCCGGAAACGGCTGAACAAATTGTGTCGGCAGGATCAGGTACAGTAAGAATAAAGACGGCCAAGCTAAAGTTAAGTACAGTAAGTGGCGCAGAAATAGAAGTGCGGGGAAGAATCGCGCTGAACATTAAGATAGGAGGTAAAACGTATGTGCACGACACGGTTGTAGCGCAGGTCGGAAATTATCCAGGAGACATACTAGTAGGGCTCGATTTACTCCAGCGCATAGGTAAGGTGACGCTGGACATGACCGGTAGATATGGTAGTAGAGTGATCGTGAACGGTCATTCGTATGCATTTAAGGACGGTAAGTATGCCGGAGAGTCGATCAATCTGATCAGACAAAGAAAAAGGGTAAGTATGCGACAGTCTGAGATCGCGGCGGTGCTACCAACAGTAAGCAGTGACGATGGTGAGTATGGTATAACCGACGAGCTACTCGAGGCGGAAGTACCAAGCCTAGAGCATCTGCACACGCAGCAGCGTGAGAGGTTGCTAGCGCTCATCGGTAAGTATGCGCCAGCCATTTCTCAGCATGAGCAAGATTTAGGACGATGTGACTTGCTCCCACATCGAATTGACACCAGGAACGCGGCGCCGATTGCTACGAAACAGTGGCCGCTACCCCAAGCAACACGCGCAGCAATCGAAGAACAAGTGCAGAATATGTTAAAAATGGATGTAATTGAGCCATCAGCAAGCGCGTGGGCATCTCCAGTGCTCCTCATCAAAAAGAAGGACGGCACGCATAGGTTCTGTGTTGATTTTCGACGAATTAATGAAGTCACGCTCGCAGACAAATATCCAATGATACGCATCGAGCAAATTTTGGAGTCCCTCGGAGGCGCATGCTACTTCTCAGCAATAGACTTGAAGTCAGGCTACTGGCAGATTCCTGTCGCGGAAGCAGACCGCGACAAGACAGCATTTGCTACTGAGTCGGCTCAGTACCGATTCAAGAGGATGCCCTTCGGATTGACTACAGCTCCGGCCACATTCCAGCGTTTGGTCAATCGAGTGTTAGAGCCAGTGATTGGAAAAACGAGCTACGTTTTCATAGACGACGTAGTGGTATTTTCGAAGACGTTTGAGGATCACATCGCTCATTTGGAAGAAGTTCTCGCTCTCCTTCAGAAGTCAGGATTAAAAATGTCTCTGAAAAAGTGCAGCTTTGCAAAACCCTCCATCGAATATTTAGGTCATGTTGTCTCGAAGGACGGAATTCAAGTTGACCAAAGGAAAATCACGGCCATTCGCGAGTTGTTACCACCGAAAAAACCGAAAGATGTACGAAGAATTTTGGGAATGGCAGGCTACTATCGAAGACACATACCAAATTTCTCGGAGCGAGTCGCACTTTTGACGGCATTGACTAAGAAGTGTGCCAAGTTTGTGTGGACGAACGAACATCAGGCCGCATTCGACGCGCTCAAATCGGCTCTAGCTGAAGCGCCGGTGTTGGGTTACCCAGATTTCGAGCGACCGTTCAGGCTGCATACCGACGCCAGTGATGTCGCTCTGGGAGGAGTACTGACGCAAGAAAAGGACGGCCTGGATCACCCGATAGCATACTATTCACGGAAATTTACACCGGCAGAGACCCGGTACTCTACCACCGAAAGAGAAGCTTTAGCTATTGTGGAAAACGTCCGCCATTTTGCTCGATACCTCTACGGTCGGAAGTTTCAGATCCTAACAGACCATCAGCCGCTGCGATATTTGTTCCAATACAAAGCTACCGTTCCACGGATCGCCCGCTGGGCAGTGCTACTGTCACAGTTCGAATATGAAATTTCGTATAGACCCGGCAAGGAGAATGTGATTCCAGACACGCTCTCACGCGGAGTGGCAGCCGACCGCCCGACCGTGACGGAAGCGCTGGACCCGTACGAAGTTTTCTGTGCGGAAAAGGTAAGTATGGAGCAGCGCAAAGCACAGCACTGGGCCAAGGTCATCAACGCATTGGAAGGAAAGGGTGAATGGGTGACAGATCCGAGCCAGTATAAGGATTTCGTGCTAGACAATGACTGCCTATTTTACCTAGAAGTTAAAGACAATGGAGACATTCGCAAACGTGCAGTGATTCCTGAATCCCTAATAAAGCCCGCGTTAATAATGTCGCACGATACGCGAATTTCCGGACATTTTGGAGCAAGAAAAACCCTCCACCGTGCTAGAGAATTATTCTTTTGGCCAAATATGGCACGACACGTGCAAGAGCACGTGAAAAATTGCACGACGTGTCAGAAACGAAGTCCGCACGGGGCCTCAAAGCAAAAATAGGAGAATTACCGCCAGTCTCACGACCATTAGAAAGGGTGGGGATTGATCTCATTGGAGAGCTGACACAGTCACACGCCGGACATAGATATATTCTGACGATCGTGTGCCATTTCTCGAGACACGTGCAGGCGTACCCATTGCGCGATAAGAAGAGCGAAACAGTGGCGCGAGCATTCATGGACTATGTATGCAGGTATGGCTGTCCGGAACACATCGTGTCAGATCGAGGTACGGAGTTTACCGCCCAAAATTTCCAAGAAATGTGCCGCATTTTAAAGTCCAAGTTGCATTTCACCACGGCCTTCCACCCAGCCAGTAACGGTATGACGGAAGCCTTCAACAAGATGATAAAGACAACGTTGGCCGCAACAGTAGAGAAGGATCTCACATCATGGGACGAGCAGCTACCTTTCGCCACTCTCACCCTAAACTGTTCGTATCATGCCTCGGTAGACAACACACCGTACTTTTTGTTCCATGGACGCGACGCTCCTTTGCCACTGTCTGATATTCTGCAGCCCAGGATACTAAACTATGCTGTGGAGGAGAACTTTCCTCACGCCGCTTTTGCCAGATTGCAGATTGCGTTCGAAAACGCGATGTCAGCAAGCCGAAATGCACATGACAAAAATGTGAGATATCAGCGCGTGAGAGATAAGGAACTCAGAGTCGGCGACTGCGTATTCCTACGAAATACAGCAGGAAGAAACAAGGCGATGGGTAAATTCCGACCTAATTGGTTAGGCCCGTACAGAATTCAGGCCCTTCCAACACCGATGAACGTCGTAATACGACAAGTCCACGGCCGCCGGCATGAGATAACGGTCCACAGAAATAGACTTAAGCCCGCGTCATTTCAGCCAGAGGAGACAATAGTAATACAAGACGAGCGTCCCAGCGGCAGGAAGAGGAACGTCGAACACGTCACAAAAGTGCGTCACGAAGAAAGCGATTCGGACAGCAGCGACGACGAAATCTATGTAACAAGACCCGAAGCTCCCTCACCCCTACCCACCCCGGCAGCGAGGCGTCCTTACGCCCTTCGATCTGCAGGTCCAGTAGAGGAGTAGAGGAGAAGACGACATAAGCAAAAGCCTATGTAACAAGTGGAGAGTAAATACGCTTGCTAATCTAATTTCCTTTACAGAATAAACTAGCAAGTAGAGAGTAGATAAGCCTACTAATTTCATGTTCTTTTTTCAGATTAACGTAGCAAATAAGTAGTAGATAAACACTAATCTAATTCCTTTACAGAATAGCTTAGCAACAACTAGGTTGGCAGGAAAATTTCTGAGTAGTCGACTGCTAGGCAAATAACTTTTAGGAATGCTAGCAGCCAGCACGAGCGACCGTGCGCAGAGCTTTAGAGCCGGCACAGGACGAGTCATAAAATCGAGAGGCATAAAGGATCTCAAGCCGAGCCCGGAAAAGATGAGCTCAACCGCCTGAAGCGAGTGCGACGCGCAGAAAAGAGGCTAGTAGAGACTCGGCATACATATTATAGTGGCGTACTTGACGAAATTTTCATTTTTTTTTTGGTAGTATTGATAAGTACAGTCTTACTAATAAAAATTGCCTTTCAGGTGTAGATTTGAAAAGTCCGCAACTGGGATGGGAAATAGAGATATCCGTCTAGTACATTGGCTGTTTAGGGTGAAAAATTCCTTGTAAAGGAATTTTCCTGTATCGTCGGGGGGGAAGATAAATTTGAAAAATTTATTGATTTCTGAAAAAAGGAGAGAAATAGGCTCAATGCAGCGAGAGACGTCAAATTAGAGTTATCTTGGGATGAGTCTTGCTTCATTTCGAAGAGCGAAACCTGAGCCTGTCATGAGCTGATAGGAGGCGGATACTAGCCGATAGTAAGATCTCGTATAACAGAACCCCTGAGAGCTGTGCAGAACTTATACCAAGACACTAAAATTAATCAAGTCCCATTACGGACATAGTATAATTTAGCAAATACTGCTCTTTAATAATAACGTAGCTTAGTGTGGAAAGGCAGGCTGGACGAGCACTTGCGAGGCAGAGACTCGAGGCGTAAGCCCACGAGACAAGGCAGCCACAGAGGGACCATAAAACTTGAGATGCGTTCCACGCTGGAACTCATGTAATATGAGCGGCGACACGCCGGAGATTAGAGAAGGCAGTCTGAGCAGAGAGAAGCGCACAGCGATTCGTGTGCGATGCTAATTACGAGATAGATGGGAGAACAAAATAAATTGAGATGAGCAAAAAGAATATAGATAACAGAGATGGACGGCTCCTGTGCTGAGAAATCAGAGCGTGAACAGCACCGAACCGACGCTAGAGCTGAAATATTTAATGATAAATGTACTAAGGTTATTTTGAAGATTTTCAGGAAGGCGACAGCGAGCGAGGTGCGGGCGTGTGCGCGGTGCTAAACCAGCACCACAGCGGCCTCCAACGGAGACGGACCGGAACTGCGGTCGACGTAAGAAAGACGGAGAGGCATTCGGAAATGGTAAGATCGGGAATACCCCTGCGCGTAGGAAACACGTGCGTGAACTGTGGAGGGTGTTATGAATATCTGGTCTGCTGACGAGCGGATAAGGGAGATTACGGGAAGCATGACCGAGGGATTTTTAAGCATGTCCAGAGATATGTGCGCAATGCTTGAGGCATCGCAGCGGTTACCGATACCATGAGATTTGAAGATTAAAAAGATAAGTCGTGTGCGACGGGTACATAAAATATATATGCAAACGAGGGACGCCTCCGTATTGCACCCATACGAAATTGATGCTTGCTTCTCACGAGAGATTAGCAAATGCCATTCAGTAACAAAAAAAAACACAGTCAGCTGACACGGAAAGAATAGGAAGTAGGAACAAGTCTCATCATTAATCATAATGACCTGCACCACGAGTAAAAGACAAATGAACAGGAGGTGTGTGTGTTGGCAGAGTATGTGCGGTAACGTGTGCAGGAGTATGTGCTGTATAGTGTGCAGGAGTGTGGGGACTTAGTCATTCAAGTCTGCTAGGACTTGTTAGGTTCATGAATCCCAAAATCATATATCATTCATCATGTAACATACGCGCTCATTATGAGGCGAAGAAAGGAAAATTTTTGAAAATAGGCTCTACATTGATATCTAACCCATGTAACAAAATTAATGCCCGACCGTGTGCCGTAGGAAACGGCGACGTACATGCATCGAGGGCGGAGACGGAGGCCGAGCGAGGTGGTGCGCCAGCTCGGGACATACGTCGCAGCGCGCAACTACGAGACGTCATTGTGGCTTCCAGACGGGAGTCTGGAGACCGTCTCGGCCGATACGGACTGGGCGCGAGCGGCTGCGACCCTGGCGGGGCACCCGCTCATCGTCCACTTCGTCCCGAGGCCGGGAGTACACCTAGCGGGGACGACCCTCAACGAAGTCATCAGACACCTGGTCGTGCCCCGCGATGATGGAGAAATTGAAGCAAGGACGTCAGGCACGCGGATCTCATCCGCATGGGTGTTCCCCTACTACCTTTGGACAGAACAACTGCGACATCAGGAATTCCGACTGATGATCAGTCGCTAACAACGGTTACAGCGCGGAACACTGTAATGCAAGATTCATGGTTGTAGTGGTTGCGAGTCGCTGGGCGTCACCCACGGCTGTAGTAATGTCTCCGCGAGCTAGGCGAAATACTGAAATACGTGTCTCATGTTAAAGTAGGGTCATTGCAATTTATTGATGTCTTCGTGAAATATTAGGAGCACTCGCGAGTCATATCTTCATTGTTCTGTCGTCTTGTTGTTCGGTGTCGTTTCGGGGTGCTTTGTATCAGTGTTCGCCAGTCGGGTAAGAAATGCACTGAGGCCAAGACATAGAAAAAGAAATTATTACATAATTTCTTTTTGCGTTAGTGGGGGAAGGGTGTATAAAGTCAGGGTATGAAGTCAGATTCATCCCATCTTTGCCGTGGGCATTGCCGAGCGAAAAGAATATATTTAATGTTAAGACTGGATCTTAAATGACACGGGTCGTAAAGTTTGTACCAGCTTTCGTGCTATGGTCTTGGGAAAGATATGAGAGAGACGTTCTCATTACGAAACACTGCCATAGTAAATTTAATAATTGGATGTGCTTGGGCTGCGGCGGTCACACCGTCATAAAGACGACGCAGGACTCGTAGAGCGCGACCACGTAGATTGGTCAAGGGCACTATAAGTTATTGGAAATATATAAAACGACGGCAGCTTCGGTCGCGGGACGACGGGCAGAGCGGGAGGGCAATAAGGGCTGAATACGTCATGGTCGGAGAAAGCGGGGCCCCCACGAGAGCTCACCCCTGCATCCCTTCTCCCCACAAAACCTACCCCCCTTTTTGGGAAGGAGGCGCGAGACCAGGGGAGAGCGGGCTCAGAGAAAGGACATTCGGTCGCCGGTCGTGAGTGTGAGCAGTCAAGAGCTCGAGTCGGGAGGGACCAGAGTTGGGTAGAGTAAAGTAAATAAAACACGTCGAGCGGAGTTCGGGCAGTAGAGGCTCCCGTAATTGCAGTCCATAACTTAAGAGCGGCGTTTCCATTAGTGTATTTTCAATACTGTGATTGTGGCAAAGCGTATGCGCGACGTTCACCTTTGGATCGTGTCCCTTGGATTGTTGTCGGACGTTTGTGATACGTCACCTTTGGATCGTTTTCCGTGGATTGTTGTCGACGTATGCAGACGTTCATAGGAAGAGTCGAGTTGTGTTCAAATACTTGTTAAACTGTCCGTGATAAGTGTCGAGACTTGCTCCCGTTTAGCGTGTTGTTGGGACAAGTTGATTGTAAAGTCTTGGTAAAGTACTCGCGGATCAGGTTAATTACCGCTAGATCTTGGCGTCAATCTCAACTCGTGAATGTATTCAACCGGCTAGCATTGACCTAATAAATGATTAAATCGTCAGTCGTCGTCCCTTACCTCTCATCTCTCTCGTAAACTAGCGCTAGAAACACGCGCCTACCGCCGCCATTGCTACCAAGAAATACGCACGTTCCTTTCATATCTAATTTTAGTCGAGGCTATCTAAGCCTCTGGTGGCAGCGCACTCCTATCATAATCATTAAAAATCATTAATCATTTATTTAACGTAACTTCATGCTTACTGAGTCTGTTCAGAAAAGAAACTGAAATGAGACTTTGAAAACTCATAAATATAGAGTGCGGAAGAAAAACCCGACTCATACAGACCGCTCATCTCAAATTTCGTGAATTCGAGGGTCCAAGTAAATCATAAAATCTTTTGGACTCTTGTCCTTCACATTCTTTACCTCACGTGTCCTTAAAAAAATCTTTCCGTTAATGAAACCGTCGCCTGGTAGCTGTTTTTTTTATTCTCCTAAACAAAGCATTAAATCTCGCAATAATTTACTGGTAGTTGACACAATTATTTATACCTTGATATTTGATCGACTCATTGGTATTCCTCCGAATTTTTGCTTATTTGCGTTTACGAGGAAATAACTCAATGTCGTGGAAGGGAAATGTCCCGACAAATGGCTTGAGAGTCTTGAAATTCGTGTTTTCATCCCCAATGGACATTAGTGAAGTTTCCTTAATAGAAGTTGCCAAAAATGAGATGATATGACAATGAGTACTTCATACCTGTACAAATATAGTCAACTGCGTGTTTTATTCTAGTGAAAATTTTCATGCCCTAACGTGCAAAACTGTTAAAAGTGGAAAAAATTCAAAATTCAATTCTATATCATTATTTTTTTCGAACGGGAAAACTTCCTCTAAATATGAAATTGTTTCCACTCGAAACATCAAAATTTCCCCTGAACCTATGAAAAATTTTCTTTGTCATAAATAAATAATTGTTATGTTAATAAATATTGCGATTGTTAGACAATTTTTATCAAGTATAACGTATTTTTCCTTAAGTACAGGACTCTTAAACAAATACCTGTTCTTCCAAAATGACAGGCAACTCCTCGTGAAAAGATATTTTCTCATAAATTATTTTAATGCCTCCTGAAGAAGTAACAATTTCTCGTAAACACATGCTAATTCTCTGGAAATATTTGATGTTATCCATTAACCATTCGGCAAAAAAATATATTAGACCAAGCAGAAAAACAAATCAGTTGGTCATGCTTCATCTTCAATGAAACGGACCACTTTTCTTAACTCGTATTTACATTTTGCGCACTAACTATTTTACCACTGAACATTTAAGAAACGAGCCCAAAATTTACCGCAAATGAATGGTTTTAAAAAAAACAAGAAGTTTGCCAGAATTAATATTTTCTGAGAAAATTTTGTGTTTATGACCACGATCTTTTACTATGGGATCATTAGTACGAAGAGATACATAGATACTATAGAGTGCAAAGTGATTAAGGCGAAGTTCCAGTGTTCTGTTGAGTCTGCCCTGAATTATCAGTGTGAGGTGTTGTTTAAACCTTCAGACAAATTGTCAAAATTTTTGCTATAGTTATTTTTTAATTAACTATTCAGAACTTATGTGTTGTCATTGTTGTATTTTTCAGACTTTATGAAACTACGTTAAACTTTGAAAAAGTTAATATCGCATAATGACCTATGGGTAACGGAGTTTTTAAAGTTTTAGAATTTTTTTAGATTTCAATCAGTTATCAGAATGATTGAAAGGTTCACTGGATAAGCGCTAAAGTTTACTTCTCAACTATTTTCATTCCGAAATGCTTTTAAGTGCCGAAGTTCCTCAAGGTTCGATCGTAGGTCCGCAACTTAGCTGTGTGTATGATCTATTACACGTCAATGAATCACTGTGTTAAACTAAATATTTTTTCTCAATGAAAATTCTTTTCAGCTAATCTCATGTTCATTAATTGATTTAATGAATGAGATTGAGCTCCAGTCGTTTTAGAAACGTTTAGCCATCATCATATAAATTTCATGCTCGTACCTTGATCATCAGAAAAACGAAATTTTGAAGTTTAAATATTGATCAAGAAATACCGTTCAGTATTTTTAGATGCCACCGATGGCATTGGGTCCATAAATGTTTTTACGAAGGGAGGAAATGTCATTCTAATAATTTTATTGGAACGCTGAGAAGCCCGGCTCCTAGAGAGAAGTTTATGTACAGGATTTTGTGCGGTGAACTTATTTACTGACGCAATCCATCGAACATGTGGGATTTATCTTACTATTTTCTGAAAGACTTATGGAGGTAAAAAACATTTAAAAATTATGATTTTCACTTCATTTATTTTCATTATTTCACTACTAATGCCGGTGGGTGTTTTCTGGCTAAGCTATACTGCTGCATTGTAAGATGGTGATTGTAGGTATTGTAAACGATTGGTGATTATTCCTGATAATTTCAAGTTATCAGTCTCGAAAAAAAATTTGATATCTTCAAAATTTCAATTTTTACTGGCAAAACTCACGATCAAGGCTCGAAGTCAGGTAAAGAGCCTCTTGAGTTCGTCGTTTTAGGACGCCGAGGAAGTCATAGATGTAAGGGGTGCAATACGATTTTTGCTATGTTGGTCTCTAAATCTAATGTCTAGAAAATTTTATATCTCATGCCGGTCTGTCAGGTACGAGTGTCGGGACCTATCATACAACAGTTTGAATACTAGAGGGTTTTACGATATGAATAGTTAAAAATTTGAAGCAAATAAAACAACTTATGTCAAATTCAAAGAACGACTAGCAAAGTTCTAACGCAAATGATGCGCGACTTTACTTATGTCACGCTGTGTTGAGATACTTGATAGTTGTCCAAGTAATGAACTGACTTTTTCTAAATAAGAACTGACATAGCCACCCTCAGGCTCAAATTAGGTCTTCATCATTTGTATCGAAACGAAACTCAATAAGGACTTGCCCTGTTCAAGAACGCATGTAAAAGCCACCAGAGTCAGTTAGACCTTGCCCTCTCAAGGACACATGATATCGCTAACGCAGCTCTTTGTTAATGGGTGTTATCAACCTACTTTTCTCATCAGTATGTCATATCATAGCGATTGACATGACGTAGACCATGATTTTTTCAATGGATCACTGAATATGGAGTCTCTTATAAGGCAATCCTGCTTATTAATATTATTTCAGTTTGAGATATCTCAAGAAACGATGTCGAACAAAAAATTGTGTTAGTCATGTGTGGATTAGAACGTTCGCCTAAATGTTCTAAGTTTTCAGCAATAGAGTAATATCATGAATTACTAAAAATAACACTCGACTGTAACTTGTAATTACGTAATAGCGTCACAACCATCCAAAATCACTGAAATTAATCACAATTTTCCACTGCAGTCGCTATGAAGGCTGAAAAGCAGTGGGTCATAAGTGGATTCAAATTTTTGCATGCAAGTATCTAATTATTATTTATTTATTGAAAGTCTGATTAAAAGTACCTTATGTTTCATTGTTATTCAATGGTAGTTCAAATTGTCGACTCAGTAACCAAACACAAAAATTATCTTTGTTAACCCCAGTAATATTTGAGGGAACCTTAATTAGCTCATCGAATTGTATCAAAATCCTTCATAGAATACCTACGAGGTTAAAAAATCTTATGTCTTTGTTATTTTTATATAACCAAGAGCAGAGCGCGGACCGGGCCGATCAAAAAGAAGCATGCAAGCAATCTAAAATAAAATACAAAAAGTTTAATAAATTTGAGATATACGAGTTATTCATATTATAAAGTTCAGGTTAAATAAAATGTTCAAATTTGCAACACTGGCTGCAATTATACGAAGTCTAAATCAGCTTCCAACTACCCATACCATCCAAAACCATTTTAGCTTTTCAATCTAATCATTTATTTGTCCGTGCGTCCTTTACTGTTGACTACTAATTGCAAACAATTCAAGACGAATAACTGAATTTTTCCAGTTACGAATGCAGTGCCCCTAGACTCGGAGACGAGACGTTTATGTAATGTTAGTTGTCAGCTGATAAGTTTTACGAAAGCAACTAATATATCATTCGCCAGATCTCTTATCAACAGTGCATCGCTCGACGTCGTCAAAAATCTATGCAGACCCGAACGTTGAAAATGTACTACGACTGGTTTTCTCGGTTATATACTACTAGGCTGAAGGAAAATTAACAATCACTTCATGACCGCGCGTAAACAATCGTTTTCACCGTATCAACCTTTATTATTTATAGCATGTGAGGCCCATCTCTTAGGGATTTTACAAACTGCCTTGCATTATGGAATTTTGCACATCGCTTTTGAAGTTGATTATGTTAAAAAAGTAGGAAAAAGAAAATACATTTTATCAATATTTAAAAAATGCAATAGTTGAGCTGAGCATTAAGTGTTTTTTAGATATATCACGTCAGACTGAGAGCGATGACCTCGATAGTCGATCATTCATAGTTCAGGGATTTTCTGTGCTCGTAGAATATTCATAATATGCTTGTAAACACGCATTATAATAATAAAAAATTAACAAATACATTTTATCCATCTTTAAGATTTATTATGTGCTTCGAGCATAGAAAAAGTAATTCGTATGGCACCCATTCCCTTGAAATTAGTTTTATTATAATTGGTTAGGATGAGATTCATTGGCCACAAATGTCGAATGTAATTTCACGTGAGTAAAGTGAGGGCCCATACACATGCTATGAAATGGAAAAAACGGGGAATCTTGCACCAAACGCGATCGTACACATGGTTCCCCCTTGCGTTACAGCAGTAAATTGTGAACGAAGAGGGAGAAATGACAAAGAAAAGGCAGCATGAAAGATAAGCCCGAAAGGTCTTTGTATAGCAGAGGTAAGCACTCCTCAAATAAAACACATTATCTCAAGCGCATCTGTGACAGCATATAACCTTGAAACATGCCAGAATATATCCAGTTTGCTGCAGTACCGGTCAGAACGAAGGTGCAGCAGGCCAGTTTGCTGCAGTACCGGCCAGAACGAAGGCGCAGAAGGCTCACTCATCACCGTGGCTTAAAGGTAACCATATTGATATTTATTTACCTCATCAGCATTGTATCTCGCACATTCAAAATCAAGTCTGGTCCTTTTTTAATTGAAATTTTACGATTATAGACACAGCAGTGTAAAAATCACGGTGGTCATTAACATTTGATGAGAACTTAAATCATTTAATTAGGATAATAAGCATACAAAGTAGTAATAACAGTCCTTGGTTGGAGTTACAGTTCTTCGGTGGAAACGGTTTTCAAGAGAACAATTCAGATGCATATGCTTTTTAATGTGATTCTTTTATTATTTGTTGGAGTGAAATTCAAGTTCATTTTACAACATGTGGGTAGATTGTAGTTCTAATGGTACCAATTTTCCAACATAATGTATATTATGTAATGTTAAGATCACAAATTCATAGCGTGGAATAGCCATGAGGTATCACAGGGTGGCAGTACCAAAAATGCCAACCAGTAAGCAACAATCAAAAATGCTCTCAAACGAACATTGTATTAAAGCATGGAAAAAAGGTACTCTGACCTTTCGATTCCAACTCTAATGAAGTTTTTTATATCCAATCAATTCATTCACATTATTTCCCTCTCAATATTGTTTCTTGAGGGCAGTAAACAGGTGAAAATGTACCAGTATAATGGCAGCAATGGAAAGGTTTCCCGTGTACAGGCTGCAGTAAAGAGGCTGCAGTGAACAGGCTGTACAGTGAACAGGCTGCAGTGAAGAAGCTGCAGTGAACAGGCTGTATAGTGAACAGGCTGCAGTGAAGAAGCTGTAGTGAACAGGCTGTAGTGAACAGGCTGCAGTGAAGGAGCTGCAGTGAGCTGTAGTGAACTGGCTGCATTGAACAGGCTGTAGTGAACAGGCTGCAGTGAACAGGCTGCAGTGAAGAAGCTGCAGTGAGCTGTAGTGAAGAGGCTGCATTGAAAAGGCTGTAGTGAACAGGCTGCAGTGAACAGGCTGCAGTGAAGAAGCTGCAGTGAGCTGTAGTGAACAGGCTGCATTGAAAAGGCTGTAGTGAACAGGCTGCAGTGAAGAAGCTGCAGTGAGCTGTAGTGAACAGGCTGCATTGAAAAGGCTGTAGTGAAGCTGCAGTGAGTTTAGTGAACAGGCTGCATTGAAAAGGCTGTAGTGAACAGGCTGTAGTGAACAGGCTGCAGTGAAAAGGCTGCACTGAAGAAGCTGCAGTGAGCTGTAGTGAACAGGCTGCATTGAAAAGGCTGTAGTGAACAGGCTGTAGTGAACAGGCTTCAGTGAAAAGGCTGTAGTGAACAGGCTGTAGTGAACAGGCTGTAGTGAACAGGCCGTAGTGAACAGGCTGCAGTGAAAAGGCTGTAGTGAACAGGCTATAGTGAACAGGCTATAGTGAACAGGCTGTAGTGAACAGGCTGTAGTGAACAGGCTGCAGTGAAAAGGCTGCAGTTAACAGGCTGCTGTGAGCAGGCTGCAGTGAAAAAGCTTCTGTTTCATGCAAAAGAACGACCTAACGATGATCTCAAATGCCCTTGTTACACACCACGCTACAGACTTCATATTCGCAGTGTAGAAGTTACGATATTACGCTATAACAACCAAGTAATGATGAATGCTTTCTGCTTTCAGTTTCCAAAGTGAATTTAATTTGTGGGAGTTTCTCGTGCAGATAAAACTGGGGTATTTCAGCACGTGCAGGGCTGTTAAAACCACAAAAGTACCATCAATTCAATGATTTTAAACTATAGGCTTAAAAAGAAAGGAACAGAACGGTTTCCTTGAGTACAATTACTTTAACGTTGTGAAAGGTACGAATCATTCATTACGAACAGTCTCAGTTGCTTAAATCGAGAATCAGGGTATGAAATTCATATTGATCTCACGTTATTGGAACCGACACATTATTTTTTTACTCAGTTTCAGAGAATTCATGAGAGCAGGGATTAAGTAATTTCCAATGCACGCCCGCCATACACGCGCGGAATACTTGTTCAAACCATATTAAAACAGAAAATTGGCATCTAATTTAATACGTTTTCTCGCTTACACTCTCATCACCATCACCAATATGCTCATGAAAGAACACTGAACAAAGAAAAGCCTCTCTATTCATACTATTCTTACAACAAAGACTTTCAGAATGAAAGTAACTCCATAATCTTCGTTCATTAACTCGAGATTAAAATAAGGTAGGTTGCTTTTCATTGGATTTCAAGAAACGATTTATATTCTAGATCTGAGATGTCGCTGCCGACGGGCCACAAAATCGTGGAGCTCGACCACAGACAAGCGATGCACCACGCCCTCTTCGCTGGACACTCAAAAAAGGGATGCATTCTTCAGCCTGGCGCCTGGTTTCTCCCAGTTGAACACAGGAAATATTGGCAGGATATCAAGAATTTCCAGGTACTGTAATGTTATACAATTTAAATTAAAAAATAAAGTTACAGTTCTTAATAAATTATACATTATTTCTACGTGAGTTAGTGAACGTTTTCTCTACTTGAATCCTTCTTAATTTACGCAATCAGAGTGAGCTGAGCGTGTGGGTGATGCGGGTTTTCAAACCCCTTCAAATTCCCAGCATTTTAAATGTTTAATTCCAAATAACTTTCACTTTAAATATAAAAATTTTAATTTATTGTTCAGTTCAGTGTTCATGTATTCACTTTACAGCATGTCACAATCAAGTGGTTCTTTTGCATAATTGGTCTGTTGGTATTAGTCTATTTGACATTTTATGTGATAGATTTTTCATTCGGATGAATCGAAGGAATCGTGCTGTTGTTGGAAAAATTCATTTTCAGTTATTGAGGACTTCTAAAAGTAATTACAATTATAAATCTATCGTTATCCACTTTTACTCAGCTTACGATACAGATTGAACAGCACACATAAATACATAAAATAAACAACCATTCTTGTTAATAGGATTTGCCGCTTGCTTTGTCCTCTAGCAGTTTCAGAAGATTGTCAACAGTTTTTTAGTTTGAAGTTGTGAATTTTTTCATAGTGTTTCATGCAAGAGAATATAATTATATTAACATTGTCCTTTACGTTTTCAATAATGTTTACAGTTTGTTGAAAATGATGTGGTGGTGATGACGATGCCTAAGAGCGGCACCACCTGGACGCAAGAGCTGGTGTGGACCATGATGAAGAACCCCAATCTTGACAATCCAGAAGCGAATCGAGCTCTGAGCGTCAGATCTCCAACTCTCGGGTGAGTGGTCCAGGTTCCACAGGTCGGAAAACCCAGTGGAACTACAACAGAGATGATCAAAAAATTTTACGTAGCCTAAACACATTTTGTTCTGGTCATATAAGAAGTTTTACCATTAAATAACTTCAACATAGTGATGAAAGTAATTTGTTCGGTTGAGATCCAGTCCTATTCTCATCCATATTCGAAAGCCATTCAGTTATTTTACTTGGATTGTGCTCAATTTGACCTTAATTTTATCTCTAACTTCAATATTGACGTTATCAGCCTGAGTAAATTTGTCGTTATGAATCAAAATCTACTTAACCTAACGTTGAGAAACGTCACTGCATCTAATACCTCATATTTCACTTTGAATCTTGAGAAGAAGAAATATAAATTCGATAGGCGACACTAATTACCTACAACTTGTTGATACTAGTGTTCCATTTTGGGTTGTCTCTTGTCTTCCCTTCTAAACTCGAGGTCAGTTATTCAGAGCCGAAAATTAAAAAAAAAAATTGAAATGTAAGTGATGAATTCTATATTTTTCAAATGATTTTAAAAGTATTTGATCTTAAATAATAGGTAGCTGTCATGAAATTAGATACATGTGTTTTAACCTTAGTATTTTTATTTTAACTCTGTGACCTTCAGGATCTCCGCTGTGCCGAATTCTCTATTTTTAAACGACTGCCTCACGTTTAGATGCACCCGACGTACGACGGCTTGAAATCTACAGGAACAAATTAAAAGTGGTAGTGTACCCATACTATATCTCAGTGATACTTTTATATTTTAGCCGAGTTCAAAGTAAACGAAACACAATAATTGAGACAGATAAGGATAAGTAAGGATAAGTCGGCTTTGGTTTGGTTAAATGACAAAAGGTCGTTTGTTGTGTAAATGACCTTTTGTTAGGTAAAGTTAAACTTGAAGTTAAATCGAGGTCAAGGTTACTGTTCTGACAAAGTTTTAGGTAGGTTTAAAGGGGATCATCTCAAGATTTTGACTATTTCCATCCGATTCGTTTGAAATTTGGCCAGGATATGTATTTTTTGGAAGTAAACTTTATTTACTCATGTCACTTTTTCGATTTAGGACGTATTTTTTACGAAATATAAGTTTTTTGGTACATTTTTATGGATATTTTCAAAGAGGACTCGTCATTGAGTTTTGATGCTAGAACAAAACCAAAGACAGTTTTAGAATCTTTGAAGCATTTCTAACAAAAGCACAGAAGAAAATTTGAACATTTGAAAACAAAAATTTCTATGATAAGCGATATTTCATGACATCAAAAATACGTTATTTTTTGGTTTTGAGCCATATGATTTTCTTATTTTTCTCAAATTTAGAAAAAAGCTTCTGTACTTTTGTTAGAGAGGTTCCAAGGATTCTAAAACTGTTTTAGGTTTTGTTCTAGTATCAAAACTCGCTGACGAGTCCTTTTTTGAATGTTGAAAGAGGTTTTGGGTATAAGCCAAAAACAAAATTTTTTGTTGTAGTTTAATATAATGGACAATTTATATAATTGAATGCTGTTTTCATTTTGATTTCGATAATTTACATGCATAACTTCATATTCACACTGTGAATTGTAATTTCCAAAACATAAAATATATAAATAAAAATTTTCTTCTATATACAAATTATGAAATTTTATATTTGTAGTCTGATTCTTATCAAATTTGACTATTATGTGTAACTTTTGAAAAAAAAAACAATTTCATCCATTCATTTTTCCGATTTAGGCCTTAGTTTTTGAAAAAAAGGACATATTGGTTTTTTAGTTCATTTTTATTGATATTTCAAATGAATAGTTTTTGAGTTTTGAGTCATTGAGTTTTTGAGTTTATGAGTCATTGAGTTTTTATGCTAGAACAAAACCAAAGACAGTTTTAGTTTTAGAATCCTTGAAGCATTGTAAACGAAGTTACAGTTTCAAATTTTCCATTTCCTGGTTCATTTTGTTTTTATATGGGGTCGAAATGGTGTCGAAAATTCAGGATTTTTATGCCTCTTAGTCCTCCTCCCTGGAGGGGGGATCGTGTGTCCATAGCGCCATAAAATTTTAGGGCACAATAGTCCACCACCTAAGGGTCGTTTTCCAACAACAAAACAAAAAACGCCCACCGGACCGACAGGGGCCTGGCAGGGGCCTGATATGATCCCCTTTATGAAAGAGAGGGTTAGGCATCATTCAGTGATATAACTGAATTCCTTATAATTTAAACTGCTTGTGAAAAAGTTTAAAAAATGTACCTGTAATCCAAGTTAGAATTTAAAATTTAAAAAATCTTATTAATACCAACTATGAATGCCTAAAAATACAGTAAAATTAGTAATACTGAGTTTATAATTATCGTAAAACTGTTCTGCATCAAAAAACTTTTCTAACTCTCAGAAATTTGTTTTAATGTTAAAACAAATTTTAGATTATTTTCGTGTCGTCGTAAAAAGAATGTCATGCAATACCTAGTGAGCGCTGCTCAAAAATGCCAAACTCTACATATGAAAATAAATTTACTCATTAAACTTATATTGCATGGTTAATTTTTCAGCACATATTTTACCTGGGTGTTGAATTTGGTATTCCATTGATAAAGCAGTTAGGCCACGAAATTGTCCATCGTCATCTAGGAAAATGTTGCTCGTTTCATTGAAGACGTGGCCTGCCAGACTAACTTGTTTTTCTGCCACCAAACATCCCCTTATTGTTCATAAAATCAAGGAATGTCATCTTTCTTTTCCATGAGTTGAATTATCCTTCATTTTCTCTAGTTTTTACACCTACTGAGTTATGCAAAATTCTAATACATTATGGTCAATTTTCAAAATTACGACGTGCAAGTGTCTTACAACTTGCACCCTCGTTTTAAACAATTTAAATAATTTAAATAATTTATTTACTACAAACGACACGGAAGCAGATTGCTTCTGAAGTCTAGTACAATGGTCAAATTTGAGTATAGCTAACTGTGGTTAACGTAAATGCTCTCAATTCCTATCGCCAATTGATCAAATTTGCGTAATTCTAACCTAGCAAAATAGAGATAAATTCTCATCTGCGTGTGAATGTTTTCCAGGTTACTGAGTTCATTCGTTGCAAATGCAAGAGAACGCGCATTGGGCAAAGAAAACTTCAAACTTCCAAGCGATGCCACCGAAGATCCTGTCAAGAAATTTTTGTCTGATCTTGCTCGTTCTGCTGGAGAGTCTCGCGTTATAAAGACCCACTTCCCTTTTCCGTTCATCTCGGACACAGCCCTCACTAAAGCAAAGGTCTGGCACACCTACCCTCATATTTGTTATAAACGAGAGTGAGAATTCAATTAACACATCTTTAAACAATATTTAGTCTTCAGCTCTACTCTGGAATTCGAATTAACAATCCACTGAATACTGCATCCTAATTAGAAGTCCATGTTTCAGTCTGTTTTGATAACTTAACTCAAATATAAGAATTCGCGTGATAATTTTGATTAAAACTCTTCAATATTACTCATTTAAAGTACGCGTTTTCTAACTTTCATGTGTAGAATTTGAGATGAATGTCCAACGCGTAGACACGTGTCTACATGGTTTGCTTCTTAACGCACTTCCTAGTTCGTTGTTAACAATAGCAGTATCCTTAGTCTTGAATGTACATCATTGGAATTAATAAGTATTTGAGTTAATAATCGCAACATTAAAAAATGTATTGCCTCTTCATCGTGTAATTCATTTTAATTTGTTGAAAATGAATTACGCTTCAACTTGCCCGTCACTTCCCAGGTTGTGTATGTGATCAGAGACCCTCGCGACGTCTGTATCTCCTACTACCATCACTCTCGAATTTTCAAGTTCCTCAACTTTCAAGGAACTTTCGACCAGTATCTGGACGCATTTACTGAAGGTGTCGGTGAGTACTGTTTTATCGCCTATATGAAGGGTATAAGAAAATGCGATGAATATCCAAAAAGAAGAACCCATTGCCTCGTGCTCCACGTAAGAATTCGTATACTGAGGACTTCGTCCATGGTAATTTGTTCTAATAAAATTCGAAAAAAAAATTTCTGCTGATTCAATTTTGCAAATCTTAGTTTTTTCGTGGGCCTTCACAGATACCCTGCTCTGGTATTTTGTTGTCTAGATTTTAAAAAATATCTTGCTACTTTGACTGTGTTGACTGTGTTTTGTTTGACTGTGTTGACCCAAACAGATATCTTATGATAGCGTTTCACTTCGTAGCCTCAAATGGAAATCTTACCCTGGAAACCAATTAGAAGCGACCAAGTACTCCTGTGTGTTACCTCTGCCTAAATTTTTTAACAAAACCGGTTGGAGGACACAGAAATGCGTTGTTCGTTAGCGCTGCAATAATGGGAGGTAGCCATTTCAACCGACTCTGAAGATAAAATCAAATAGGTTCTTACGTGACCTAATGTATTCAGTCACTCAAACCAAGTTCGTCGAAACATTTTACGTATCAAGTAACGCTGAACTTTTTCCAGTACCTTTCGCTCCGTACTGGTCACACGTCACGCAGGCTTGGGACCGACGACACCACCCCAACGTTCACATCATTTTCTACGAGAAAATGAAGAGTGATCCCGACCGTGAGATCGCTCGACTCAACCAGTTTCTTCTGACGGGCTTGAGCGAAGAACAAATGAAAAAGGTAATGGTTCTGCCTCATATCACTTTTCTAGATAACTCATGTTAAATGTCCATTGAATATTTCTCACCATAAAAACATATCAGTCAATGCGGTATAACATAAATGTCCAGGTTAAACTGTTAGGAAAACCAAAGTAATTTTCCATTTGTATTTCATTTTAAATTAACGATTTATTCTCAACTTTTAGATCGCCCACTACACGAGCTTTCCTGAAATGAAGAACCGCAACAGCTTTTTCATAATTGGTAAAAATGAAAACATCTTTCTCAATCGACACTTGGCCGAGGCTGAAGGAGGATTTTTCAGATCAGGTAATTAACTGCTGCTAGGAAATGAGTTAAAATTACGTTCTTGAAGTGAAATTCATATATTCTGCTGATAAAAATTCTTAGATTGAATTCACATATCAAATGGTTTTCTGAAACTATCATATTAATTAAAATAAATGTACTAAGTCATCATTACGAAATACTTTAAGAACTAATCAGTTCCACCATCTTAATTAGCATGACTTGAGGTAGATGTTTACCAATATATTTGAGTCAAAATGGCAACGAACATTAATTAACTCAACCTGAATGAATTAATTAAATTTAAGTAGTTATAATAACATGAAGCCATGCAGTTGAAGGCATGAAAATTTTTATTTTGATGGCAATCGTTTGCGCTGACATGCATGTACGAATAACAAACACAATTAAGACAACATAAAACAGCCCTCGCAATAAGAAATATTCAAATTTCCTTAAGGGCAAGGTTAACATACTCCCATTCTGATTTTAATGCTCCTGACTTAGTTCTTTATAATTTAGATGCAGCACGTCAGACCTCAACTGATAAATCATGAATATACTAGAGCTCAATGTCTGAATGTTATTATTTTTTACTGGTATTTTTTGGCATTTAACTAGTGCTGGTTATTCGCAGCTTTAATCACACCCATTTCTTCACGCTTGAGTTCATTTTATGAATATTATATTTTTATACTGATATTTTTCGGTATTTACCAAGTGTTGGTTATTCGTATGTTTAACTGGACCCAATACATCGTATAAAAGTGGAAAACGGTCTCAATTATAATTTATGCTTGGACCTTTTCAAGACTAAGAAACCCGAAAAAATGGAGACAACACAATCTGACATGGATGCATTATACTGATTTCATTTCAAATGTTGTTTCCGTATCGGGTTAGAAATAAATTAAGCAAGGAAAATTATTCACTGATATTTTTTTACTTGACAACTGAGCGAGAATCCTGGGAATCTCCCTTTCTTTATTTTCCCTCTGCAAACAAGAGTTGCGAGAGGGAGAGAAAGGTCCCATACTTGGCTGATCCCATAGACTAAGGTCCCATATCTCCCAAAGTCCCATACTTGGCTAATTTTGACGTGCGAGTGTGCAATGCATGTGTAAATAAAAGAGCGAGATTAGGCAAATTATTGTGAAACGAATATTGGATGCTTATCACAGCAAAGGTCCCGGGCAAACAATAAGCAGGCCTTACTTTTGTTGAAATAAAATTGTTTTTTGCTTTGCTACGGATCACCTCTTTTCAGTTCATTGCGGTCCTGCATTTCAGCACCTGCTACTTTCTTCTCCAAAATTTATCTTTTTTCATCAATTTCTATCTGAACTTACTGTGATTCCACGTTCCTTTAAATCCATACTAAATAATCTCTTCCACCCTTCTTTTTTTTTCTTTCTTCTTTCTTTCTTTCTTGGAAGACCTTTATTGCGGTTATGGAGGCCCAAACTAACGTCTAACGTAAAGTAAGAATAATTTCTGACAATATGTAAGAGCTTCACTGAAAAGGCTGGTATTTGTGAGACTTAAAAGATCCCTGAACTTCACCAGAATATCCTCAAATCACGTGCCCTACATTGAGACAGCGGGCAGATAAAGAATTACGGTCATTTTATAAGTCAAATTATTTATGATGTTACCTTATCATAGGTGTTTTTATGTCCGTGCACGACCCATAATTTTTTTTATTTTGCCCTCTTAAGGAACCTCAGGAAATTGGAAAAAAGTGCTCACCCAGGAGCAGAAGGACAAGTTCAACGCTTTGATCGAAAAGCACTGCCCAGACATGGAGATCATGGACAACTTCATGAACTCGTGATAATCGCTTTTCATATCTGCATCACCGACTGCCACAAGTCAATGAGGAGAATTTGTTGAACCTTTGCTACTTATGACAGTGTTTATGGGTGTGACACTGCAAAGGTTCAGTACATCTAGATTCATTGAGGATGGAAATGGCTTTTAAAATAGATGGTTTGGCAGCGAACATTCATTCAAAACAATTAAGCGACTGGTTTACTAAACAATATTTCCGTATACTCTTGTAGGTAATGCATAAATAAAATTATTACTTAAAACTATTATGATGGGCAAGTTTTGAGATATGATACTACTACTTGGATGTTTTGAGATTAGATAGATACTACTACTTGGAAGTTTTGAGGTTAGAATACTTGGAAGCACAAGTTCAGTGACGTCAAGAGCATCTTATGGAAATCTTATTCTGCATATACCATTTCAGTTGCTATTCTGTTTAAAACTTTTCCGGGCACCTTGAATTTCAATGAATATTCACTAGCTAATTTACATGAACTATACGGGAATAAAATTTTTTATTACCGTGTATCAAGGTATCATTGTACTGAAATTCTGCTCAACGTTTCGGCCCAATGCACTATCCATCATAGAGGACAAGATTTTGTATAAATAAGTGAATACGCATTTCAGAGTAAAATGAAATTCTAACAATCATTATGTTACTTAACATATGAGCATGGATTATTTGGTATATCGAGTAATCAGATATTTTTTGGATGTACCTGTGTGTTGTGGGTACCTGATCGAGAGATTAGCTACTTGCAATAGCTCATTTTACCAGAGCTAAATAGTCACAGAGCCAAAATTATCTCACCCAAATCTTGGAAAATGTTACATGAATAAAAAATCATCAAATATCAGATTAAAATATTACACAGCCAAATATTGCCGTCTGTTATCGAAGATTACGTGTTACCAAAATCTATTGTGGATGATTAAATGGCATAAATGAATATACTCTCTCGAGTTCTATCATTTCTCCCGCGCAGAGGAGAAAACTCGAAGGAAACGTCAGGAATTTTCCATGTCAGTTCCGTACTGATAAACAATAGTTGAAGGAAGATTGGAGATAAGGTTATTTGAGCGGCTGCGTGATAGTGGAAACCCACGCAGGAATATAACACAACAGTTGCAAGCCCCGAGTTATAGAGACCGTACTTCAACAGCACGGTACAATCCTCCCATTGGTGAGTATTGTCATGTCATTGTTATTGAGTTTATCGGGTCTCTGGAAACAGACCCATGTAGCTCTACACCAGATGCAAATTACATATACTAGTGTACCCCCTTTCATTTGAAACGCCACTCGATGCTGTTCGGTATTAATCTGAAGAATTTCATAACTACTTTCTTGAGTTAAATTCTCTGGTGTAACTCGATGCTGGTCGGCATTAATCTAAAAAATTTCATCCCGTCTTTCTTCAGTTAAATTCTCTCGTGCCACTCGATGTCGTCCAGTGTTATGCCGAAGAATTCTCTAGCTTCTTTCATGTGTTAAGCTCTCTGTAGCTACTCGGTGTTGCTCTGCATTATTCCGCAGAATTTCCAAACGCCGTTCAAGGGTCAACTTAGCTCTGGCTTCTCGTTGGCGAGCAGCACTGCTTCGTCTTGCCATTTCGCGTCGTTTATTCGATCGTCTTCGGCGTTTTTCTTGCTGTCAAAGTCTTGCTACTTCTCTCTTGCTGTTGGACACATTTCTGTCGATGGTGGCCTCTTTTGCCGGAATTCTGTTCTGAAATGTGGTCTATTATCTCTTCGAAGCTTTTCAAGAAAATCAAAATTTCGAAAAAAAATAACTCAAGTTCCAAAATCTTGGGCCTTATACTAAGTGGTAGCCAGATTACTGGTCAAACGAATTGAAAACATTTCTTTTCGCATTATCAATAGAAAATATCAAAGAAACATGATAAATTTCAACAGATAAATTTTCAACTCCAAAAAAAACTCTATTTGTAAAAATAAGCCGATTGGGTATTCTGGATACCATTATACCCAGTGAAAGGAAATTGAATCGCCACAGAAATTGAAGCAATAGAATATTTTATTGTATTTCTTAAGCTTTATCCTTGTTACTATCAAAGCTATTGATTAGAAGAGTGGGTCACTCGGACGAACGGACCGACGGACGCGGCTCTTATTATTATAGTGAGAGTGATCTATATACTTAATAGCAAAACTCAAAATTTGTGCGAGTCCGTTTGGAAAATTGGCTGAGTCTACGTGGTCGAGTGAGGTATTAAATTGAAGCCACTGGTGTCTATATTTGCAGAAAACTATTTATTTGAATTTTTTTTAATTTTTTTTTTTTATTTTTATTTTTTTTATTTTTTTTTAATTTTTATTTATTTTTTATTTATTTATTTATTTTTTTTCATTTTATTTTTATACTTTTTTTATTTTTTTTCATTTTTTATTTTTTTTTTATTTTCTTATTTTTTATTTTTATTTTATTTTTTTATTTATTGGCAAGTCGGACAACCCGATACTCGGGTTGAACCGGCTTAAGCTTAGCCGGTTACCGGAGGTAACCGGCTAGTTGTATATAATTATTGATCTTGTTTCAAAATATCTCCAGCAAAACCTCGTGCAAGGAACTGTGAAAATTCTTGCGGTGAATGCAGTGTTGTGAGTGATGGAGAGGTAGCATCTTATTGCCCGTGGTCCTTGATGCTTCTATGGGAATTCTTTATAATCATTGCGGTCTGTATCCTAAGCTTCTGTTGAACTAACAGGTCGTTTAAGTCGTGATCTGAATGCAATATTTTTGCCGATACTCTTTGCTTGATCGATTCGGTAAGTGGATTTCATTTCCAGAAAAAAACATGATACTGATGATGAATTTGAGATACGTTGAATCGAGCTCAATAATGTACACCTAAAATAGCAACAGTGTGCGTTGGGAAAAACTGAAGAAGTTTTGATAGTGGGAATATTATAGACAACTGGATCACCTGCTACTATATAGTTGTGTCAGATTGTCACAAAGTTGCATTTGGCAACCAATCCAGCGTTGCCAGTGCTTTGTGACTTATATTTGCATCAAAGGTGGAGTATAGAGGGAGACAAGAAGCCACCTTACCAACAAGGTTATCTGAATCTTATAGGTATATAAACAGGTAAATTTTAACCTACAATGACCTTGATACGACTTCATACAGGGATAAAAGACAAAACCAGAAATAGGAGCAGGAATAGTGTTTAACGTACGAGGGAAATATTTTCACAACACAACATTTTCTGCACTAAAAGAGAACAAAATGAATTTTTCTACCATGTATAAGAGATTGAGACGCTCTTTTTCATCGATGTTTGGCAGCCAGTGGGGACAGTCTCGCTATGTTCTTCTAGAATTTAATACTTGTAATTACAGGAGGCTGTTACAGAAAGCTGTAAACAAACATCGGCATCTTTGGGATGCTTTATTTCCAATCAAGCCTGATACATATGATCTTGAGCATTGGTTTTCCAAATGTCTTATAACTAACACTATATATATAGAACACCATGACGGTTCCCCCGTAAAGCCGGAACCCATTTCCGACACCTGGGTTGAGTGGGCTATTGTGCTTGAGCTTTCCCTTATACCCAACGGGGAAAATCGCCGCGTCAGCGCCGGGATACGAACCCTCGTCTCCAACAGCCAAGGCCGATCCCTTAACCACTGTTGCGATACGGAGAAGGGGGGGTTTAGGACCCCCTTCCCATACGCTGAGGGACTCTCAACCCCCGCAAAATTTAAAATATTGTCCTTCATGCTTGCGTACACCTGCATACCAGACATGGAGAATAAAAGAATTTAAAGATTTACATGAATTTATTTGGGGTAACACGTGGATAAAGTACACAAGGCATTGGAACGAAATGACTCGAAAGGGCACAATCGCGTTAAAGAAAGGCACACACATATCTACCGTCATAAGACTTTAAACACGATATGATATAAATGTGATGCTTACCGAGAATTCAAGTTACCAATCCTCCATCGCTGACAACAATTTACTCATCCACAAAATAGCAGGTTCCACAAGCAACACAAAGCATAATATTTGCGAGAAGAGCATATCACGATTTAACCTGAACTTGTAACATGGTGTCGAATTATATGAAGCGCCGCATCATTCACAACGTGAATTCGATCCTCGACTACATAAACACAGAAAACCGATTGCCTATAATTTAGATGATTTTTGCGCGATACTTTGAAAAGCACTTTTCTGAGTGCTGTCCTACATTTGAAATTGAACTTCTATCACCACCTTAAAGATCTCTCACAACCATAAAACACTCGCCCTTTTGATAATAAGTAATTCACTGATAGATATTCACTGCCGATATGCTATCGTTCACTCGCTGATCTCCTACGTCGTTGCTGAGAATAGCTGCTGTCCTGTGCTGATGTCTCGCTAACGTGCTGCAGCGGTACCTTCCACCGCTCCATCTTGTGATGCCGGTATTACAACTCGTATTCACTGCTGCCCTGATGCCTGGAATCGCTTAAGAGTTTCGTTCAGCCCAGGATTCCTTGAGCGTTGGTGAGCCAATTCACTGTAGTTTTGTGCGCTGATCTTCGCATCGTTGGTGAACGAACTTGACTGTTGATACTTGCAACGTTAACAATTGCGTGGCTCCAAATCTTGACGCTGAAGTTGCCTGTGAGTTCATAATTAGCGCAGAGATTCTCCATGGGGGTTTCACTTCACGTTGAATTGTTGATGTGCTCAGGCCGTAATTCTTCGAGCGAGTGCTCATTGCAGGGTAATACTTCGACGATACAGTTGCAGTCTCCTTGGGCGTTCGGAGAGATTATCCGCACACACTTCGAGCAGGTGTTCGTTGCACAATCTTGTCGTTAGTGAAGGAGTTAAATGTCGGCTTCGATTTCTCGGGTGAAGTCAATCCTGACTTAACACTAGCCCGGGAAATGTCGGCCTATCGCCGAGATTTCCCGGTTTTTGCACTCCAAAGCCTGACGTGTATCGTTTCGCGTGGCTGAGACCTGAATCCGCCCAATTCTTGTCGTGAATTCTTTTTATCCGCGTCGCCTCATTCCTTCTCGAAAAATCCCGATCTTTCGCCGTTTTGACACAGCATCTCAATTCTTATTGGTTGGAGACTCGCTTACTTCGACATCTAGAAGTGGTATTGGCTGTTTCTTTGTGTCCGCGTTCCCCTCGTTGCTTTCATTGGCTAGTATCGTGGGCAGTTTCGAGTTTACTTCCTTCCCGCTTCACGACTGGTTGTTTTGACCCGTAGCCACGCCGTTTGGGAGCACTGTTCTCGACCGTGAATATCTTCCCGGCCTGCGTATGTGTGTTGTGTGTGCGTCTTGTTGTGTGTTGCCCTGAGTTTTGTGATCGTGTGCCAGACTGTGTTTGTAGACGCCTGAGCCAGCCATCTCGTCGAAACGCTGACACTTGAGCTCGACAGATTTATAGACCTAGTCTTGTGCCTTCGAAATATGAGAGCCACGGTTCACTTAGAACAGAGCGCATTCATCGGTCTTCTCACGCTCAAGGGTTTCCAACATTCCTAACTGGCTTTCCGTGATTTAGTCAAAAAAAATATCATGAAATATGAATGTACATATATATCGTCACAGAATGGTGTTTAACGTACGAGGGAAATATTTTCACAACACAACATTTTCTGCACTAAAAGACAACGAAATGAATTTTTCTACCATGTATAAGAGATTGAGATGCTCTTTTTCATCGATGTTTGGCAGCCAGTGGGGACAGTCTCGCTATGTTCTTCTAGAATTTAATACTTGTAATTACAGGAGGCTGTTACAGAAAGCTGTAAACAAACATCGGCATCTTTGGGATGCTTTATTTCCAATCAAGCCTGATACATATGATCTTGTGCATTGGTTTTTCAAATGTCTTATAACTAACACTATATATATAGAACACCATGACGGTTCCCCCGTAAAGCCGGTACCCATTTCCGACACCTGGGTTGAGTGGGCTATTGTGCTTGAGCTTTCCCTTATACCCAACTGGGAAAATCGCCGCGTCAGCGCCGGCATACGAACCCTCGTCTCCAACAGCCAAGGCCGATCCCTTAACCACTGTGCCACGGCGAGCACAGAAGGTTGTTTCGATTACCCCATAAGAATCATTTGTAATTTAAACGGTTTCAATTGAAACTCTACTCTGTTCTTATTCTATCAAAAATAACTCATAAGTATCACACATTAGAGTTATGCTTGATTTTTTTTAAACAAACTCGGACTAAAACTTCGACTGAATGTCCAACCAGCACTCTGAAGCTCATCATGATTTGAAATCAATGACGCTTAAACGCATGCACTTCCCATTACCAATAAAAAAATTTTTTCCGATCATTACGCAATTATAACCACTTCTCCGCACTAGTTTAGCAGAACGTCACCTTTCCAATCCCAATGGAAAGGCTTTTTATCAATAATTCCACTCAAAAAAAACCCTTATCTTCACAAATTTACCAGAAGCTCAACTTCCCAATTCCAAAATAAAACATTTTTTTCAATAATTAAAAAACATGATACTTGTGATGAATTTGAGATACGTTGAATCGAGCTCAATAATGTACACCTAAAATAGCAAACAGAGTGCGTTGGGAAAAACTGAAGAAGTTTTGATGGTGGGAATATTATAGATAACTGGATCACCTGCTACTAGTTGTGTCAGATTGCCATATAGTTGCATTTGGCAACCAATCCAGCGTTGCCAGTAGTTTGTGACTTATATTTGCAACAAAGGTGGAGTATAGAGGGAGACAAGAAGCCACCGAACCAACAAGGTTATCTGAATCTTATAGGTATATAAACAGGTAAATTTTAACCTACAATGACCTTGATACGACTTCATACAGGGATAAAAGACAAAACCAGAACTAGGAGCAGGAATGGTGTTTAACGTACGAGGGAAATATTTTCACAACACAACATTTTTCTGCACACTAAAAGACAACGAAATGAATTTTTCTACCATGAAAAAGAGATTGAGACGCTCTTTTTCATCGATGTTTGGTAGCCAGTGGGGACAGTCTCGCTATGTTCTTCTAGAATTTAATACTTGTAATTACAGGAGGCTGTTACAGAAAGCTGTAAACAAACATCGGCATCTTTGGGATGCTTTATTTCCAATCAAGCCTGATACATATGATCTTGAGCATTGGTTTTTCAAATGTCTTATAACTAACACTATATATATAGGACACCATGACGGTTCCCCCGTAAAGCCGGTACCCATTTCCGACACCTGAGTTGAGTGGGGTATTGTGCTTGAGCTTTCCCTTATACCCAACGGGGAAAATCGCCGCGCCAGCGCCGGGAAACGAACCCTCGTCTCCAACAGCCAAGGCCGATCCCTTAACCACTGTACCACGGCGAGCACAGAAGGCTGTTTCGATTACCCCATAAGAATCGTTTGTAATTTAAACGGTTTCAATTGAAACTCTACTCTGTTCTTATTCTATCAAAAATAACTCATAAGTATCACACATTAGAGTTATGCTTGATTTTAATTAAACAAACTCGGACTAAAACTTCGACTGAATGTCCAACCAGCACTCTGAAGCTCATCATGATTTGAAATCAATGACGCTTAAACGCATGCACTTCCCATTACCAATAAAAAAATTTTTTTCCGATCATTACGCAATTATAACCACTTTTCCGCACTAATTTAGCAGAACGTCCCCTTTCCAATCCCGATGGAAAGGCTTTTTATCAATAATTCCACTCAAAAAATCCTTATCTTCACAAATTTACCAGAAGCTCAACTTCCCAATTCTAAAGGAAAACATTTTTTTCAATAATTCTGCTCATATAACCGCGTATCCTGACCAATTTAGCAGAAGATCTTTCAGCTCATTCCCGTTCCATCGCTACGATGTCGCTGCCAACGGGACACAAGCTCGTGTCGCTCACGCCACGTCAGCAGGAGCTGAACAAGCTCTTCGCTGGTCACTTGCCCGGAGCTTGCATCCTCGAGCCAGGCGGGTGGTTCCTGCAGACCGCTCACCAGAAATACTGCCAGCAGCTCAAGGATTTTCAGGTGATTTCAAGAGTTTTAGCATTTTGTGTGAATTCTCGATTTGGGCCATCTTACTTCAGTATAATTCTGTAATGTTTTTCGTCAGAGAAGAACAAAAATTGACGGTTAAATTTTCAAAAATAGAGGGGTAAAATTGAATGATGTTTAATTAATCATTACATGTTCTAGGTATACGATGAAAAAAATCAGAGCGCATTTGCAGCTTAGGGCCTAGTTGATGAAAATTCCTTCAGTCAATCAGTATGCATTGAAAATCAATCGTATTTATATTTTCTACACAGCATTATAAAATGAAGCAAAAAAAATTTTTTTGTAAGACGACATTTCCGAATGAATAATTTTGCAATCATTTTACATAAATTTAAATCCCAATTAACGAGCACGTGATTGGGAGCACTCGTCTCAGAGAGAAAATTTGTATACTCTTCAGTGACTGTATGAAGAGACAATATAACTGAATTAAACAATTCAGAATGGCACCTTTGTCTCTGAGTTCTAAATGCGCAAGCAAGTATGCTCTTAACTTCATTTAGACGGAAAATTCATATTTCATTTGAGCAGTTACTACACTGACCATAGGCAAGAACTCAGCTGAAAGTAGGTTTACCAAACCTTGTCCTAAAAATTTCTAAATTCTGTTTAGAAACGTTTTCTGCCTTTCCAAATTTTAAAAACATTTTCACACGTTTTTTCAACAATATGGGAATAAAAGTTTATAATGGAAATTTGGAGGCAAGAATGTTGATAAATAACAAATGATTTGGGTCCGGCTGTATAATGCATGCAAATCAATCGATATTTTCCTGTTTTTTCCAATGCTGGTCAAGGTGAAAGCCAAATTTTGAGTTGAAAGCTCCGTTTTTTATTTGTTATGAGTTTTATTTTGACTATCTTCTGAAAAATATGATCAGCCCAAAATAATATTCGTGGATTAAAAAATGGTGAAGTGAAACGAATACGTAGTGGAATGCGGTTCGTTCATGGCCTGTTTTCTATTAGCTAGCATATTATTTTTCATTTCTGATTGAGACATTCCACCGAATTTGTTTTCAAACAATTTAAGTAGCGAATAACTATTATTTCCTCATGTTAAAATGTAGGTTATAATTTCAGTATTCATTATTAGTTTAATACAAATAAAATTGGTTTAACACATCTAACCTAACATTTTGACGGCAGATAAAGAAATTGAAGTTTTAATATCTATAATATATTTATGACAGAACCGAGCGGAACAATCACTGAATACAATAGTTATATTTTCATCACACTATGAAGTTTGGATATCACTAACCCAAGTTCCAACACGTTCTGACAGTTCGAGGAAAATGACATAGTCGTCGTGACGATGCCAAAAAGTGGAACGACTTGGATGCAAGAAATTGTGTGGACCATGTTGAAAAACCCAGATCTCAAGAACCCGGCTGCTAAGCAGCCCCTGAATTTGAAGTCTCCGGCACTGGGGTGGGTACGACTCATACATTAGTTTCACGGTAATGGGTAGATTTTAGAAGTGGGACCAGACGAAGCAAAAATAGAACAAATAGTAAAAAAAATTAAGAACTTTGTTCCTCTGCTGATTAGGCTACTACTGACTTCCAGGTTATTTGACATTGATTCTGAGACATTTGTCAGTCGATATGCCTGTTAACGTCTCGTGCGTCTTTGTAAACCTGTTTTCGTGTCGTTGAGCACTGTGAAACAATCTAGTTAAGAGAATCAAGACATTGTTGATAGGGATATATTCTGATGCATCCTGATTTTCATCAGTATCTTCACAGAATTGCATCTAACATATGCATTGGTTTTGCCAGGCAATGAAATTCGTTAGTTTTACGAGCATAAGTTTCATCCGCGAGTTTGTGCTCGATAATATCTACCGGTCCATCCCAACTTTAGGCGAATATTTGAGCGTTACTCTAGTCTCTATCAAAGTCGCAGATTCGGCGAGTTTGCACAGTAGTACATCATTCTCAAGCAATAATTTTATTTATAAGGATTTTATTACAATCAGGAATACAGCATTTCACTGGAGACTTATGACGTAAAGATGGATCGCATCTGGTCTGACAGCGAACTTGCGCCAATGCATTGATTGATCACTTCTCAGTATAAGGTACTTATTTTGTATGATAATACTTATCATGTCTAACGTAGAACTGTGCACACGAACCATCTGTTATCAATGATATTGTGGAAGCTCCTAGACATACCAGGAAAAACTGACCAAAACTCAGGCATTGATTGCCAAGTCACCAAGCCTGCATTTCTGGGAATCTATTAAAGATATCAAACCTTCACCTTAGTTATCCTGGCACAGAATCCCGTGTAAATTTTGCGTACGACTAAGTTGGAAATGGAAGTATCATCTTGTGCATTCATTCGCATTTTGAATGCTACATATAACCATTGTCGACGTCATTGATTTCTGTCGATTCAAATTTGACAACTGAACACATCGTTGCGTCAGTGTTTCGAGCGTATAGCGTCAGCTTACGTTCTCGCCCTAATTTAATGGAAAGAGCGATATAATGTATTCAATTACACACTAAAGACGTGGAATGTTATGCCTAAATCTTAAAACTCATATTTTTATCACAATTTAATGACTAACCTTATTTAAGTTAAGAACCTATAAGCGTGATGCACAATTATCCTCGCTCAAAAATTTATGAAACATTTACGCATTCACTAATTTGGTTTAAAAATTATTGAGTACCAATGTATTAATTTCCCAGTTGTGTTTCAAAAACATGAATAAAACGCATGATTTTTTTGTGTCAACATCCAACCAAATCAAACTTATATCGTAACCTAATTTTCTACAACACTTGCAAGTCCTTAACCTCCCACTCGCAGGTTCATGTTTACCTACTGTGTGGGTTTGGACCTAGAGAAACTTCTGGGCAACGAAACTTTCGCCGGTGTCAAAGCAGAACTGAGTTCCGACCCCGACAAGGGGATATGGTGGCCTCACATTCGAGACAGCGAGAGACCAAGAATTATCAAGACGCACTATTCGTTTCCTTTCATTTCTGACACAGCTCTCACTAAAGCTAAGGTAAAGTTGGTTTTTTATCCGATTCTATTGGTATGTATACTACTAAAGCTAAGGTAAAATTAGTGTTATATCCAAAATTATTCTTATATTGTCGAACATACAAAAAATTTAAAATACTTAATAATCTAGCAAATCCTAAAATATTAGTCACTTCTTCACGACCATTCTATGTCATAGTTGGTGATACGGCTAAATTATTAACAGTTCTTGTCAATGGCTCTGATAACGTACGAACTAAATTCTCATTTGTCACTTCATTCTTCAATCCATACAGCAGCGATTACGTTTCATTAAGCGACATGACGAGTCAAGAAGAAATTTTCCAGTATTTACTTGAATATTTTCCATCTTAAACTTGAACAATGAATTCTATGATGCTCAAATTCAAATGGCGCAAGAGCTTTTTCCAGTTTGACTGTTTTGGGATAGGTGATTTTTTTGTGCGCATGAAATAGTTAAATTCCTTTACTTAACATTCCTTTTCTCAAATGTATATCTATATGATCTAAGGCTTCTGATAAGAATGATGAACTGATTCACTAAAATCATTTTCTTGAAGAATCATCGATCATTAAACGAAACACGCAAAAAGATATCTAAATGTTTGAAATACTCAGACGGTGTACACCATTCGAGACCCTCGCGACGTGTGCATTTCGTACTACAACTTCACAAAAGTGTACAAGTTCGATGATTTCACTGGGACCTTCGACCAGTTTGTGGACGCCTTCCTTGACAACATTGGTGAGCACCATCACGTTTTAGTTTCAATTAATAATCCATGAAACGATACGATCGAGAGTGCTCTAAAATCTATCTCTCAGAGAGAACAATAACATTAATGTGAAAATCTCCCCAAAGGGGCAACGACCTTATCACGTTGGCCGAGAGTTGTAAATATTTTTACACTGTGATAATTGAACCACGATGGAAATAAAGTGCAAGAGCGAGTTGAATACTGAAATTAAATCGTTGTATTGGCGTTGAAAATGAAAATAAGTTTTATTCTGGTACATAGATAAAACATTTTGGAAAGTTGTACTACTATTTTACCAAAAATATCTTCAAACAAATTAAATTCAGAGATTCAGCGTAATTCAAAAAATATTAAATTTTGAGCCTCCAGCACGAGTTTTTTTCACAGCCTGAAGATATTTTATTAATCAGTCAACAACGAATGGACTTGTTCTAGAGAACGCAATCGTTTTCGGTATGATTTATGTAACTCCTCGAACTTGGTATCTGTTACTACTTGTCGTGATGAAATAATTTCATCCTACATCTTTTACAGTACTTTTCGGCCCATACTGGTCTCACGTGAAAGAAGCTTGGGACCGTCGACACAACCCAAACTTACATATTGTCTTCTATGAAAAAATGAAGAAAAATCCCAAGGACGAAACTGCCAAACTCAACACATTTCTTGGAACCAATTTAGACGATGATCACATTGAAAAAGTAAGTACAAAGTCTGTTCTTTATATCAAGTAATCTAACTTAGCTTGTTAGATTGGCGAACATTTTTGACCGCAAATAGTTGAAAATATATTCAAAATTGGGAAATAGTGTTGAAAAACCATAGGACATCTATTTCAATATTTTTTTTTTCATTCTCTCTTTAGATCGTCCATTACACGAGCTTCGTCGAGATGAAGAAACGAGAATGCTTCGTCATCTCTGATGAGGAAAAGGAATTATTGGAAGAACAAGGAGTCAACCCCGCTATAAACAAACTCTTCATAAATAAAGGTGCGTTAGATCGTTCATCAGAGGTTTCAAAAATTTGATGCAGACTCAGGCTTAGCGATTGAAGTTTTCCTTTTTTGGGGACACTTTTTATACCATACGTATGAAGCATCTCAAATGGCGATTAATAGCACTCAAATTTGTTTTACATATGTTACGCTGGTGCTCAACACGTGCCTATAAAATTCTGCAAATATTAGGAGAATAGGATGTGCAACTATACAAGAACACAATTTTCGATGTCAGAGTAATAACCGTTGAAATCCCGTACACTGGCCCAAATATGTCAACCTAAGATGTGAATTCAAAAGTCTGATTCCCAGTACTTACACTAAGTAATCTACCATTACCTTCACTATGAGTGAATCTGATCCAAAGTGGCCGTGAAGGATTACTAATTCATCAAATTTACTTGTGTTTTATTAGAACCACAAAAAAAATTTCCGTGTATGAGATGACTTATGCATGATAAAATCAAAAATCCTAAGCACTTCCATTTCAGCTGACAAATGAAATGAAACATTTGGTTTCTCATATCGGTATAATTTATTATTCGTTTTATTTATTTTGGTGCCCCGCAGGGTTAAACTAGCGTAAGGCGTTTTCATGCAACACACAAATGGTTCGTCAGACGAAGATTAAGTTAGTTATTTTTTGAGTACCAAACGCTGATGAAATCGAGAACATTGCCGAGATACGTCACAAGGATGTTTATTCTTTCACATCGAATCGCCTCAAAAATTCAGAATAGTTTCAACTTTTGAGCATGGTTTTTATACATAATCGCACTTTTGTTTGCTACTGCTTATACTGAGCAAAAAGTGTTCTACAAAACACTTTATTACTTTTTCAGGTGTGTCCGGTGTCTGGAAGAATGTACTCTCCCAAGAACAGCAAGACAAATTCGAAGTCTGGATCAAGAAAAACTGCCCAGATATGGAAATAATGGAGTGCTTCCTCAATCCCTGACTTGCGTAAAGGGCATTTCTCGTCGAAGACGTAAATGAATTCTTCATTCAACTTTCTGACCTACTTCATAGGTCTATATATATACCTGTTAATTCTAAATTAGATTTACGATGATAAAAATTTAAGTCTTCACTGGAAATTGAAGCAAGTTGTGTATCGGACGCAAAAGTTCTTTCATAGAAACGTACACTTCTCTCGGTGATATTTGAGTGTGACGCGTTAAGACACGTGAAAGCGTTGACTCAGCTTTGTACAAGGGTACCCACATATTTGTTGTATAAAATAAGATTGCTTTATTTCATACATTTCAGAATCCACAATTAGTTTGCGTGATAACTACTGTATGGTTTTCTACTTCAATGATACTGAAATAAAGGAAATGAGACTACGATACGACACAATCCTCACTTTGACAAATGCAAGTATAAGTTCATTATCTCGGTCAACTTTTGATGTTCAGCAATCAACAGAGTTTCCTGTGATAATTGTTATGAAATATTTATCCCGTGGCAAATTGATTTTCGAATGCTCAGTTTCAAAAAAATTTCTCTCGGTTTATTACAATCTCTCTTTCTATAGCACAATTTTTTTAATTCCGGAAAAAAACAATTCGAATTTACTCTGATGTCATATTACGTCGATCAACAATCCCTTTGGCCCGTCTGCTTATGGATTTCGATGACTTAATGCTAACCTTGTATTGGTCAAATACTTCCATTCTATCCACTGCGATTGCTAGCAAAACGGGATCAAAAACGAAGCTTTAACCAAAAGGGCAACTATTTAATCTTCTTGTTCACGACTGGTGCACAGAACTGGCACCACATGAACCAAAAAATGAATCAGTCCTCACTGTTGACGCCAAAGCAGGATGGAAATTTTTCTAAGCAGCCTAATTATTTTCAGGAGTAGAATGGATAATGTTCTACCATGTACAATACCTTGAGTGCAACATTCATCGATCCTGTAAACTTATTTCATAAGTTGACAGAGAGAGTTGAGACTACACAGCAAAACTCGGGAAGTTTTACTGTAAAAACACTGCTAATGTGTCCGTTGTTAACATCCTACTACCATTTCACCTTGACGTGTTTTTACTGACACAAAACATGTATTCATTGCTTCTTACGGTGGGGTGACATAATTTTGAATTGCAATTCAGTTGCTGAGCATTCAATTAATATCATTTCAAATATATCGGGAAAAAATTTAAGGTGCAGTGGTAATGATTTATCTCCTGATAAATCATTATTATCTTAAAATTCTTAATTCCTTAGAAATTAATAAATAAAGGGTACACCAAACTCCACCGTTTTCATTCGGAAACGTTTCGGAGTCCAGTTCTACTACCAGATCACAATTTACACATCAATATGATTGAAATAGAACAACACTGAAATTCGTAACAACTATCACATTTAGGTTAGATTTGACAGAGATACGATGCATAGAATTTATTCATTTTGTTTATGGATTAAGGATATTTTTCATGATCTCCTCGTCGGGGCAGTTGTCCTCAATCCAAACTTCAAACTTGTCCTTCTGTGCGCGGGTGAGCGCGTCTTTCCATTCGCCTGTTATCCCTGATGGAAAATATATTCTTAATAAAGTGTTGATTTCAAATGCGATATTTTCTCATTAGTTTGGGCCCTACCATCACACGTGCGGAGATATAGCGAGTACTCGCTAAGGATCTACTACGAATCTACTCAGGAGGCGGATGATCTACTGATCTCTTAGGAAACTTTGAATTAAAACGACGTAGCCGACATCAGAAATTATTTGAAATATAACTAATTACTCACACAAACAGTTTGATGATGCATTTTTATGCACATATTTATACCTAAGCGCAATTTTGCATGGCGTAACGCACATCGGGCAGTTCAATCTACCGTAGAGCTCACTAAAGCAGATTAGAAGCTTTTGCGTTAGTTTTACTTATTTCATTTTTAGAGAATCGTATATGGATCGAAGATTGACCTCCTTGTAGCTATTCCGAAATTTTTTTCAAGATAGTGGAATTTTGTCGGGTTAGAACTTTAGGAAAAGCAGTTTCAAAACTAATTTCCTGTCAGAAAACAATTTTTCCCAACAGGATTATCATTTGTGTGACTTCGAAGTAGTTTTAACGTGAAAAAAGGTTCATAAAATGCATTAAAATGTACTTGAATAATATTAAAATACATAGAGAAGAAGAAGGAATGAACTATTCGTCTGGAGAATCAAATTTGTGATGCTCTATGACACCTTGTAAGTATTTTTCAGTGAAAGCTTGCTGTTACTATCGGCAAGAAAGACTTACCAGATCGGAAAAAACCTCCTCGCGTCTCAGAGTAGGACTTATTCAGGAAAACCGCCTCTTCATTTTTGTGGAGCACATGATCGTTTCGTTTCTTCATCTCCAGGAAACTCGCGTGCATTATTATCTGCGAGGAAACACCAAATTCGACTGAGTTATTATCTGTGAGGAAACACGAAACTCCTCTGAAATATTTTCCGTGAGAAAATTCCAAATTCAAAAGCATTATTATCTGAAAGAAAACACTAAATGAAAAGCTTTATCACTCCTATGCATGAGTATATATATCCCATAAATGGTATCATCCGTTGGCTAGTCGAACTTTTAGACATGGCATAGATCCAAGCAAAACTGCATAAAAATTGTTATAACTGACCTTCTCGATTTGCTCCCCATTCAGTTCAAGACCGAGAAACTTGCTGAGCTTAGTGAACTCGGTTTTGGGATCTTTTTTCATCTTTTCGTAATACAAGATGAGCAAATTTGGACTCGAGCGCATCTCCCAGGCGGCTCGCACGTGTGACCAGTACGGACCGTACACGACTGAAATGAAAAAAAAAATTAAAAATTAAATCAGTTTTTCTAGTGTGAGAAATTAAATCAGTTTTCTTAATCAAATTTAATTTCAGCCCTGATTTTCATCATTTGTATTTGACACAGTGAAAATGTTTTTCACAAAAGCAATCTTTGTGTGCATCAATACCATCACACAAATATAACATCTTTTTTCAACTCATCAGCTTGAACAATTTCGCAAAGTGTCTTTTTTATTTTGATGATATGGTGACTATAGTCATAAGTGTTGTTCCCATATCCTTTAAGGAGGAATATTGATCTCAAATCCCTCAACAAGTTACTAAAGTAATTAATTAAATCACACTCTGCAATAACGAACGGATGTGCAAGGATTTGTTTTTTGGAATATGTAACCTTATGGAATATTGAATGTGCTTTGTTGAATATGGAATATTATGTAACATCCTTTGAAGAATTCCCCTTAGTTGTCTACTGGAACTATGATTACAGAAACACAATCGATACAAGACTCGACTATTTAATTTACCCAACAATACGAAAATATAATTACTCTCTTGGTTCCTCCAAAATGTAGCTTTAAAAAAGTTTAAAGTTAACCTCACACCTATGTTGTTTTTGAGTGTAAACAGTACGTCAACGATGTCGGTAAAGCTGACTAATTTAATTATACTCGTATGATTTTTAATTGATAAATCATAGTTTTTTTAATCATCTCAAGCCAAATTTTTCCCTACAGTTAGCAAAAAGCAGAGCTGGAATTTAGTTGAGAAAAGAATGGCATATTTAGGGAATCAGAAAAGAAGCTTTAACTTCATTAAACAGCAGTGCCCATGAAAACTGAATTCTCTGAACTACGCATCTAAATTCTTCGTCCTCCTTTCATTGTGATCCATTCACTACCTGACCCTATAATTATCTAAGCCCATGGAGTAAGTTCACTAGACGTAATACACATATCTCACCGCAGCCCTCCAAGAAGGCGTCGACGTACTGGTCGAAGGAGCCAACGAAACCTTCGTACTTGAAGAGCTTCGAGTGGTGGTGGTAGGAGAGGCACACGTCGCGAGGGTCTCGGATGGTGTACACCACCTGGAAAAATTCAAAGTTAGAAAAAAACGCAAGAAAATGTTCTCATAAAACAGCATGAAAGTTCTCAGCAACAGGCGTAGTATGTATCACTTTGGTAATGTGAAATGCTTCGCAGTGTCATAACTGTGCATTCGAGAGCATGCCATTTCATGTTTCATGGAAGTTAAAGTGTGTAAATTAACAATTACGCATAAAATAAGTAACTGAGATATTTACTTACACTCCTTCAATCACTCACTCTTACCACAAAAAATTACAAACATTTTCATAAAAATTATTTTTTTTTCATTTGCCTTTCCAAATTCTATCCACAAAATAAATATTAAGAATGCCCAACCGCTTTGGCTCTTTCTGTGTATCCACATCATCAGATGCCTCACTTATGGCTGAAGCGATCTCTGCGTACCTTTGCTTTAGTGAGCGCGGTTTCGGAAAGAAACGGGAAAGTCAGATGCGTTTTCAAGACACGAGGCCTTTCAGCAGTCCGAGCGGTATCCAAGAGTACATTCTTGTACGTCGTCTGGCCGTCATCGTCCATTTGGTCTGCATTGATTTTGGACTTGTCAAGACCTTCAGAAACTATGCTTGCGGTGCACCTAGAAAGAAATTCCAATCATTTATTACGTAAAATTTATTGCGTGACTACGAGAACAACCTGAATAAAAATACATGTTGCTCATGGAACTATTGCTCAAAATATCTGTTTGAATCATCAAACACAAAGAAGTTGAATAGGAGACTTTCATTCTATAACATTATTACTGCCACCATTGAAACCAAGAAGGCAGTGCATTCTTCCGTAAATTATTCGTATGTCATAAACATGGGGCGTATTTTTTTAGGGTTACATCGAAAGTCAGCTAACTTACCCAATGATCGGAGATCTTTTGTTCAAGGATGCAGTCGCCGCCGGATTTTCAAGGTTAGGATTTTTGATCATCGTCCACACGACTTCTTGCGTCCAGGTGGTGCCGCTCTTGGGCATCGTCATGATCACCACGTCATCGTCGTAGAACTGACCCAAATGCTGATGATTAGTAATCAAGGAATTTTTCTGTCAAACTAATTTTTCAATTAAAAGTATCATTTGTTTCCAAGTTCTCTGTATTATTCAGGCCTACTTTTCGACAGAAATTTGATGGGCGACAGCCACTAAATTTGGCTTCGTTATGTCTGAGAGCAAAACAGCTGACTAATCTTTGCGCTTCAATCATTTAATTCATTTTGTAATGCTTTTGATAAAACATTGTATGCATAGTTCAAGGAATGAAATTGTTTTCAGCGTTCAAATTAAATGAGTGATAATGTGTGATTGGTTTGGTATTTATCGGTTCCAAACCGAAAACTAAAATCCTTAAAATCTCTTTCTTGCTCATGATTGCATGTTATTTCACTAATTATTTTTGGCCTAAATGAAGCAGACCCTTGTTCAGAATACATTGTGATCAAAAAGCTGAAAGTTAAAGTGCATTAAACAGAACCATTTGAATGGCGGGAAATTGAATACGTTAACAAAATCATGAGAACGATGAATCAATAATGCAGCATACATTTGAATTTATACTTTTAATTTTAAAATGCCCTTTCAACACAAAGCAAACAGAACACCTTTCAAAAAAGTCTATTCAACACTCTGTAACCTATAGACACCTCCTATTATTATTATTTACGACGTTTCACTACCGAGGAAACCTTAAGTGATGTTTATTCTTAGATATTATCATAAAACAATATTTTATTTTGACGCACAGCACCAGATATTTAATTAAGCACAATTCTGAAAATCTTTTGAATCACCTCAAAGTTTTTCACGTCACGGCAGGCTCTCCGTTGTCCGCTAGGGAAGAACCATCCTCCAGGCTGCAGGATGTGGGAGCCCGTCGTGCGACCGGTGAACAGCCTCTGGATTTCGTTTTGTCGAGGTGTGAGTTCGGCTATCACGTGACCGGTCGGTAACGACATCGTGAAACAAATTTTATGTTATCTGCGAATAGATTATATTTCTTATCGTAAAACCGAATTTATGTTGTCTTTGAATGTGTTATCTTTATTATCGAAAATTCATTATTATGTTGTCTTTGAATATGGTATCTTTGTTATCGTAAAACAAAAGTCAAGTTTCTTTCAAATTGGCTATCTTTGTTATTTTCAATTAGATGTAGTGTTGTTTTTGAGCTGTTGCCTTTGCTCGAAATGGTATTTTTGAATTTTTGAAATGAATGATTTTGGACAAGTTGGATTCCTCAGGAACCTGCAATAATATTTATTTGATACTCGTTAAATTGTGACGAGAACACTTCAAACTCTTTTGTCACCTTCAACTCAAACTTAAGAGCCTGAAATTAATTAGACGGTAAGTTTCACTGTAGGAATAACGTTAATTTATATTGTTCCGAACATTTCAATGTAATACCTACGTTTACTAGAAATAGATTACATAAAAAATGCATTAGAGTAATATAAAAATATTCAAAGGCAAACAATTTTCGAAAGCATTCCTCATAATTCTCAATAAGCTGCAAGAAAGAGTAATCTAATTATATACCTTTCCAGCTCATTGTAAAATACTTTTTTTTCACTCCAAAAAAGAAGTGAAAATGTGAACCATTTTCAGCACGAATAGCTTTAGATTATAGCTTTCCGGAAAAAATGTCAGGCTTGCACATCACAACAACATGCAATCAACTCTTCCACACTCAGAGTGTTAGGCTAGCTTCTCTCAAATATCTTCTATCAGTAGAGAGATGGAACAATTTTAATTTTTTATGTTGAAATATTGGTGTCAAACCAATGCTTATCTTACTCATAGAATCCACATAGTGATCCGTCAGCTATGATGATTTAATGCTTATACTAGAGCAGTTAAGAAAGTTAATGCATGTTGAGTAATTTTTAAAATCGAAATCACATGCACATGTGACTGTGTCGTAAAAATGCTTTTATTTGCAAGAAGCCGCAGAAATGCGTTAATTTATTTTTAACTTCGTAACATAGATCACTCTTCGCTATTATCTTTCATCAAATAAATTCCTTCAAATAAACGTCTGAGCGTCGAAGAAACGCAAAGGTTGGTTTAATCGTAATAACACTTTAGTTTACGTGAATTACAATAGGCAAATTCCCGTCAATCAAAATCAAATTGGACTGATAAATGGAGAGGGTAATTTTGTCTTAACTTGATGATTGTAAATTTCCAACGTATTCATTATAACGCTCAAAACTCTATTATTTAGGAAATAAAAACAATGAATTCTGCTTCGATTGTCTAGCGTGAAGGTGACTCTCATTTATCTCACACTGTCGTAACAGCTAGTGTACGTAGTTGTAATAGAAAATCGTACACTGTAGGAAAGGCTAATTGCGCACTATCGTGAGGGATAATTACGTACTGTTAGTTAATTGTAGATTGTCGTAGCTGAAAATTGTACACTGTGGGAATAGCCAATTGCACACTGTAGAGACAGATAATTATGCACTGTTCAGTTAATTGTACATTGTCAAAATATTGCTTCCACGGTAGCGGTCTCTAAGCGACCCTAAAACTGCACATTGGGAAATTTTTCAGCAGAAATACACAGGTTTAAGTAATATAACTCACGCTGGTCTTTACATGAGAGAAAGAGCTTCAACAAGAAAAAGAAATGCACATAGGAGACTGAAGTAATACGATGGTCTCCGCACTAAGGAGAATGTGAACGACAAAATAACAAAATAACTAAGAACGACTATAGCACAACGTTTAGCTGCTCGGGAGCTGGCAACACTAATCCCCTCAAGGACGCGCTCGCAGAAGATGCTATCAGCGTAGCCCCTAGACAGAACTTCCTAAGAGCTAAGTACTGCTGAAGAGTGCCTATTTTTAACCCTAGATATCTAAAAGATAACCTTCTTATTGGCAGCTGTAGCAAAATAACCTTAGTAATTACCATCATAAATCTTTTCTTAGGAACATAAAAAACACATTGCTCTGTTTAATGTATGCTCTAAGTGAATCGTTAAGGTGGAATATGTTGCTGTAAATTTGTTATTTAGTCTCATGTTGCTATGAGAAAATTTTTTGACTGGTAAACATAATTTGAAATTCAAAAATTAGGTTTTATGGTCAAAAAATTTTCCTTGTATTGTACAACAAACCCTATATATAATTCGATACAGTTTAACCCTCCAGATTATCTACAGGTCAACCCTGTAGATCATCTACAGGTCAACCCTCCAGATCATCTACAGGTCAACCCTCCAGATTATCTACAGGTCAACCCTGTAGGTCGTCTACAGGTGAACCCTGTAGGTCATCCACAGGTCAACCCTGTTGGTCATCTATAGGTCAACCTTGTCAGTCATCTGCTGGTACAGATCGCTTACAGGCTAACCCTGTAGGTCGTCCATAGGTTAAACCCTTCCCTGTATGGTGTGTCGAATATGACACAAACAGAATTTTGCTTCAAATAGGAAGAATTAATTGAGACACGTGCATATCTAAGGTTTGCACCGCTAATGAGACACACTGCACATAAAAGGAACGCGTGTGATACGTGTTCGGTACACTCATCAAGCGGTAGAGTACAGTTTGGACGCCATTACTAACGAGCGCATTTTTAAATTATCAAAAATAATTCATGCAGTGAAGGTTTAAGCCAGTGTACGTCGTTTTCAGGTTAACCATATAGGTCGTTTACTTGTCAACTGTGTAGGTACCCGCTGGTCATCTACAGGTACTGGTTGTTTACAGGGCAATAATGAAGGCATCTACGGATGCTTTATTTCCAATCAAGCCTGATACATATAACCTTGTACATTGGATTTTCAAATGCCTTATAACTAACGCCAGGACGCCATGACGCTTTCCCCCGGTCAAGACCGGTACCCATTTCAGACACCTGGGTGGAGTGGGGTATTGTGCTTGGAATTTTTCTCCTATACCCAACAGAGAACATCGCCACCGCCAGCGCCGAGAATCGATCCCGGGTCTCCCGCACAGCAGCAGAACCCCTAGCCACTTGCGCTATGGCGAGCACAAGCTAGCTAGCCAGGGTAGGCCGTGTGCAGGCACTCCGCAATCAACTGGACTCGCTACTGTTCCCACAACGTGCGATTCAGCTTACATGCAATTCAAGTAAATTAATTATAGGCCAAAATCCCTTTTTAAATCACTCATATACAAATTTTAATTTTGAGATTGATTGTTAGTTCTTCTAGTCAATGTTATCTAGTTGTTTAGTTATGTAGACTCGATTGCTTGCAAATATTCTTGCATTCTGATGCGTCCAGCAAAGTAAAATAAATGTTTAAACGTACGCTATTAGAGTGGCGCGAATCATGAGTTTTGCCTCTTACATTCGACCAAATTCATGTTCATTTAATCAGCAGAGCAGGGACGAGGCGATTGAATGTTACAAAAAATTGGGATGAAAAGTTGCCCACCTAACAAATTTGAAACTCTTAGTGCATCTAAACGAATTTATTATGAGGACTTTGTGCCTCATTTTGAACTGCGATGTGTGAACTCACAACATTTATTTAGAGCGAAAAATGTTAATTTACTCCAAGTTGCCCTAAGATTCGACTATATATTTCTCTGACTTAACAGAAGTTATATTTTCCATGAGTATCAAAAAGAGTTAAACGAGCATGCGAGTCTTTCTTTACATTTCACTTCGTATGTGTGCGTTTGATGAAGTAAACCGCGGAGTTTATACAAGTTGTATGTACCTGAAGTTAAGCATGATTGTTGGCTTATTTTAACTAAATCCGAGCCCGTACCTTAATACCAACAACAAACGAACTCATGGGAGAATTATTTTCCTGCTACTGACCGTCTAACAAACCAACAACGGAGAATAATGCATTGTTGTACGCAAGCTAAAATTTACTCCCCAAATTGCCTTCACCAAAGTACAACGTGCGCTCTTGCAGCTCACGCTGTAAGAGATTCAAAGAATTAAAAAAAATCCTATACATAAATATCAATTAGGCATCATTATGGTCACAGCGGGCACCAATTAGTGAAGGTTTATTTGAATCAGGCAGTCTCCAGGGCCCGATTTTCGTGCTGGGCTCAAATCCTACCTCACCGAAAAAATAATAGGTGCTGAATACAATACAATTCATCTCTTTAGTCTGAGTCGTACATTAGTCAACCTGTGTAAACACTTATTACCGTTGAGTTCGTGCATAATAGATATTCGCACATCAAGGCGGTTTTCGAGTAGAAGTAAAAATGTCTCTGGTCAGTATTTGTACACTTGAATGTTATTTTTTAAACGAGTTAAAAATTGCACAGCAAGTTCAGCAAATTTTTTTCAATCATTTGTCGATATTGCTTCTCAAACTGGACAAAGAAGGAAATTCTGTGTTAATGAGAACAAATTGTCTCGTTGGTTATCAGTAATAAGTTCAATAAAAACTGACCATGCAAATCTCGGCGGTGTGACTGCGGAGGACACACAGATTACAAAAGACACTTGTTAACCAACGCTCTCTAATAAGCAGGACCTCACAAGCAACAAGTGTTTACTGTAAGGTATTCTAGGAGAATTTTAATCAGCATGCAGCAATGTCTTTAACGCGGCGCAAATCCTCTGGCTACGATATCTCCCTGCCTCAAAGCTACGAGACTTGCACTCCAGAGCAGCAGGAAAGATGAGTGTACGTGCCAGTTTGTGCTGCTACAATGCCAAGCGCTGAGATCTTAAAAATATAACCCCAAAGCCCAATTTTTTAAAGAAGTATTTGTTATTTCTAATTGGATATCGATTGTAAGAGGCCAACAAATAAATATAAATCTGAAAAAACGTGGCAATGAAGAGGCGACATCGGTGACGTCACGGTTCCCGATGTTAAAATAGAACCGTTCTGGCCGGCCAGAGTTTGCGTACAAGCCGCCAAATATTAACCGGAATCCTCAAGCGAAGTCGCGACTGATTCCTAATACGGCTGAGGTAATTGCTGAGATTGTACATGATAAGATATAATGGGTGATAATCTTCCTAAATTTGTGCAAATAATTTACTGATGGCATACACACCATCGAATTAAGAGCTAAAGTATTAACACGTACTGCACCTAAATAGATCGTAAGTGCATTGAGATAGGAAAAACCGGTTAACCTCAGGGCAGTTTTGGACGAAGTCTAATACAGTGCAAATGATTTGAGCTCCGTAGCCTTAGAGCGATGAATAGAAAATCGTGGCACTTTGAATACAATCAAATTTTCATTGGAGGATTGAAGAAATACGCTTTCAATCTTTAGTGAATTTAAAAGATGAAGATTGAATGTAAATCAATTTGATGAATTATCCCGTCGCTGTTAGTTGACTTTGTGCTTCGGTTTTTTGTAATATATCTCACTTTTGACGGATATTATAGATTACGTTTGTTTATTTTGTCCAGAGGGGAGTTTCATAATGATATGATAGCAAAGGGTTCAATCTGAAATTAATTAAATTTAAACTTAAAACAACGCAAATTGTGTAGAAAATTTAACGTTTTGGAACATCTACGTCACACGAGTAATTTATATGCAATGTCAAATTTACTGTCATCAATATGCTCCGGTTTCTTATTTGGGATGTTAACCATGGTAAAGAACACTTAATTCTGCTTAACTCCACAGTTCGCTTCGTTAACTATTAACCTACCCTCCCAGTCTAACTTCTTTACCGGAGCATGCATGTTTTTCGCCGCGCAAGCTATTTAATTACTTGAGAGGCGAAAACATGCATGCAGACGGCGAAAAAGTTGGACTGGGCTTAGTGAGTGAAGCGCAACATGAGCTGTTGAAGAAAACACACAGGCTTTTGCAGCGGCTACGTTAGAGACGATCACTACAACAGACAAGGGCAACAGGAACTGTAGATCTTTACGTGACCTCTTAGAGTAGACCACAGCAAAAACAAGTTCCCGGGTGCGGTATGCAGGGCTCAAGTGGTTGTACGTATCGAGTTCTGTACCCAACCGTCCATAATTCTTACAAGTTACCAACCGTATTCCACAGATTGAACTAAGCAGACGGACATTTTATGTAAACCAAATGTATAGACTTCTGAATTACCCCAGTCTAACCGTAACTCTAGCCCAGTGAGTTAACCACCAAATCTTTTAGTCATGGTTCCAGTTTTCTAAGTCTACTTCTCATATTTGTGCCCTGACTGTAAACTGCTATGCGCTAATAATTTTGTGGAAGTTCCTCTGTGATCTGAAGTTTTGGATAAAATGGTCTTTGATGAACAAAAAAGAAAGAAAAATAGTTTATTTCCAATTAAGTTGATATATGAAATGTATAAAATTGTTTTTTTAATATTCTGAACATTAAGATCCTTAGGTGATATTCACGCGTGGGAACGTGATACCCATGTCAATTTTCGAACAAATCATTGAGAGAAAAGCATAAAAAATGCATTCCCTTCGTTGCGTTAATCTTATTTTGATAATGCATATAAACGTAAATTTTAATCACTAGGGATGTGAGAGGTCAGTGAGTAATACCAGTCAAAAATAAAGAACACTTTGAGAGAGTGAAATGGTGCTCACATTGAGTAAATACTCACACTTTGGCCGCGACGTGAGCCACCGGTGGTCACGGAGGAATTTTCATAATGCTGCGAACGACCAGAAGTCCCAAACTCAATTTTCATAAATACTTAATCAAAAACAAACGAGGTTACAATCCAGTTAATTTTTGCTGTTTTTAAATAGTTTACAATACTTACAATACTCGTATTTTTAGATTACAGAGTAGCACACTGACTGCAGTTTAACCCACCGCCGTCAAAGTGTTCAGTAATACGTCATATCACAACTTGAGTGACATTTCTTCAACTAGAAACACGTTGGCATGTGAACGGCACACCGCTCGTGCAGAAGACTACTCGAGTAAATATTTATCATCAACTAAGGTGTTCAGCGACACAAACAGGTCCGACCGGAGGTCATTTATACAAAACAGTGGCTTAACACGTAGGTCACAGCATCATGTTTCTCAAAGTCTCTTTAAAATTGACCAGAAGCATATGGAGTATTGATCGAAGGATCCTGCTCTCCACAAACTTCTCTGAATTATGTATGCGTCTTATAATTTTCCTCATTACGAACAATTCACATTAGACTTCTAAATGAGACGTCCTTCGAAGCGATACCATCTATCACAACAAAAATTCGCAGCATAAATTTAGTTTGAACTTCATTGCATTAATTTCGTATAATTACTCGCAATATTAGTAGATCATGATACGCAATAGTGTTACTAATACAAGTTTCCCGATTCAACTGACGACTTGCTTACGAAGGTATGAAGCTTACAGGTTCACTCCTTGCTTTCTTCTGTGATAGATGTTGAGTTTTGCCTCTTACAACCAACTTGTGAAGATATGAAGCTCACAGCTTACCTTCTTCCTTTCGTCTGTCACTGATATTGAATTTGGCCTCTGGCAACAAATTTGCGGAGGTAGCACCACAGCTTTATATATATAGTTAGCAATCAGGTAGTAGAATGGCATGGTTGAACAAGTACAGATGACGCTTTGTGTTTTAGCTGCCCACCACTTTCATCAAATTCATGAAGAAGCGGCAGGACATCGAACAGAGAACGATTCATAAGATAAGAAGTAATTATACATGAAGTGAGTTTTTTGCCCTCGACTATATTGATGATTACTCTTAACCTAGCAAGAAGATTCTGCGCAGACGCCTTACACTCTAAACGTACGTGATAGAATTTACAAATAAACTTCGATCAGGTAGACCCACGACTGATGTCGCGCTGATAATGGATTCCATGCTAAACTGTGTGCTGCATAGAACGCTCAGACCTGTCTCGCATTCTAATGCTCGCGGAAAATGTTCGAAGTTGTGATGATAATTATGAAGATTGTATTCAACAGCACCGGTGTCCATTTTTCCTCAATTAAGCGCCGATACTCCAACGGTAACATTTGGTGTCGTTATTGACTATTTGTACCTCATACTGAGGGAAATAAGTGAACAATTGTTAAATTGTTTCAAGCAATTGTTTAATCACTACTCTAGTATTAAGAAGAATGTCTCACGGTGGAAGTTAAATTTTCCAGAAACGTTACGATATTCTAGCCGGTGCTATCCAACCGAACATATGTAAACCAATTTTCCGTCATCAATTTTCTTCCTTTGTTTTCGCTAGATTTTACACCCAGGTTGCTTCTTTATTTGATATGCGGTGTGGACTCTATTCTTACCTGTCGTATTACTGCTCTGTGAGCCTCTACTATTAACAATTAACCTCAGATCTTTAAAGTAGATGGCAGTTGATTTCTAATATCTAATAGGCTTCAACTTTGTTTTGACCCCCACCTGAAGTTGGCTCTGAGTGTGTTCAACGACGCGACGTGTTAGTTACCCAAGAACATAATCTAAAGTAAGCAGTTCCCGCTTGAACACTATGGACGTTAGTTATCTCATAGAGCAGATACGTAAATTGAAGATCAGGGACTTCAGTTTCGAAATATTTTATCTTGACATCACCTAGCAACATAACCAAAGACATTCCCCGGGACAACAACTGTGAGCTTGTTCCTGTCTGGTTCCTCGTAATTTTAATAGCTAAGGCCTACTAACTATTCAGTCAGTTAATTTGCACTACCTGGAGGAATAATTTTAAAATATATCAGACCCTTTTAAAATTCTTATTAAATAAACAAATCCATAACTATAGTGCAAAAATATAGCTCATCTTCTGCGTCAGTAGCTTTTCAAGAATTGTGCCATCAATGCACTGCACAATAAGCACTGCTTCGACAAGATATTAGTTCGTATCTATGTATCCAAACTAGAACGTTACCACAAAACGCTGGGATTGCGATAAATTAGAGGGTTTAACATTAATTTCTTCAATTCAGTCGTACCCGACAAGGTAAGGACAAGCATCAGGTTATAAACTTATAGACGATGTGAGCTGATAAATAGAATGAGATTCCCTTGATGGTAAATTTGTGGGTTTTTTATTTAAAAGCTGAATTTACAGGGTATAAAAAAATTTTTACCAAGGGTATTTCTCGTAAGCTAAGCTACTAATTAGTTCCTTCGCAATAGAATGATATTTATGTTAATTGTCTGAAGACTGACTCGTGAATAATTATGAAATTTCAAGATTCAGCCCAAGTTCTTGCTTAAACGATGAAGCGTGAGACTCAGGTGTATTATATTAGCATAAAAATAGTTCCCGTTTAGATCAAGTAGGGCAAAGTAAATTGTATGATCGAGCTTAAAATATGATAAAATTTTTCTACTAGGAACCGTTAATAAATAGGTTTTTGAAGCTAGAAAACTGCCTAGGATAATTTCTAGCAGAACTCAATGGCCGAAGCCTACAACGCATCCTGTTTAAGCATTTATTTCGAAGGTAAAAAAAAAACACAACAAAACGCTATCCTTTTAACGGATCACGACACGCACAGCTGATTTCCTGCGCCAGCGAAGACCATCTCATTTTTCATCCTAAAGATGAAATCCATCTCTTATTTCCATGAGAATCATTTTTAACTATTTCCGACTTTTGTGCAGAATAGTTTAATGAGACAAAGAGTCGAGTAGAATTCAACATCGTGCAACAGTATTATTTAAAGAATGACATGAAAGTTGTCTTGGATGAGTGACGCTTCGAGCGAAGGCAACAATTTCATACAGTGGAATTGTTAGCGTGAGAATCTTTTGATGATGAACGACTTTGTCTAATCAAAAAGTTTAGCAATCTATTTACTGTGGAAGGCATATCACGTGTCTCAATATCCCTACATACCGAGGTAACGGTGTAAAGCTTTTATCGAAACCTCGAAAAACCATGAAAATGGGTATAAACATACATTTTTCAATAATAATACTTTTAACATTGTAATTTGATCAAATACGTATAAAAATTCCTTTTGAGTTTCGAAGTATTGGAAAATAATTGTACAAAATTCTTCTTCTTACTCTATAAACTGTTTAAACTTATATACCTCAACTTAAAATTATTATTGATTTTTAATTTCATACGAAGTTAAAAAGAGTTCAGCTGTTCAAAATAAATAACGTTTTTCTATACTTTTGTGAGCTAAAAAAATGAGGTATTTGTTAGTTTAATTAGTTATATAAATTGATTGATAATGATGAATACAAATAGTTTGACTCGCTTTATTTTGGCAAAAATGTTAGCCATTGGAAGGAAGTAGCCTCAATAAAGTGAGTAATACTTAATGGTGACAGCGTTGCAGCAAATCATCTGGAACATCGCATATTTTCTTGTAAGTACGCTAATGATTTACTTTTCTATAGGTAAAATTGCGCAATTAAATCAGTCAAATAGATTGCAGGTGAGCATGAGCGTTTTTATTCTGATCAACTCATGCTCATTCTTCTAGAAGCTTATAACTGAACTTTTTCGGCAAAAAATGACTTTTTGCCTCCCTGAAATTTCCTCTTAAGAATTTTAAATAAACGGTTTCTTCGCTCGATCAACGTGAGTGCTACATACTAGACAAGACTATAGAAAGTTCGACCCAAGAAGCCATGTTGAACGATATGTACTGCCTGTCCAACTGAATGCATTCTCCAACGTTTAACCAGCGCTGGTATGATTACGAGCAGAGCTTTTATTCTACGAACCAATTTTAATCGTCGTGCACCAGCAGCCACGGTGCGTATTTTCCAATCAGAGGATGAAATTTTGTCGGCATTAGAATACCTGGGCCTCTCATGGAACATGAGTAGCATTTTTGGGATCTCGGATTAAAAGTTCACAAAAACAAAGTCTCGAACACTTCATTTCATGCCTTGAATTAAAGTTGAATTTTCATGATAAGAATTAATTATCTGGGAGATGTTGAGTTAAAACTCTATTCCGCGAGTTTTTTAAAAATACACATCATTTCTCTAATGTGTTTCAAGAAAGAAAAAAAGAAAAAAAAGCAAATGATTCAACGTTATGAATAATGAGTTTTACACTAGGTGAAAGTACACCGAGTCAACAGAAGTGTTAGTTTTCTGTAATTACACAAGTTAATTTGGAAGTTTTGTAATTTGCAGAGTATTATTTGAAAGGAAAATTATGGAAAATCAGGTACAAGAAAATTTTAACCCATTTATTCAAATTCAAACCGCAATGGAACCATAAAAAAAAGCCGAGCAACATAAACATTCGAACAGCACAGCAATCAAAAATTTCACCACTATAATAATAAGCGGTCATAAAATTCATAAGCATTAATTCTAAATTCACATACCTGGTATACGTTATAAAATATTCGAAGAGTATTGAAAGAGTTGGACGAGTCGCCTAAAAATACTAGAACTCTAGAAATACTGAATTAACTCTAGTTGGAATGCAGATCTGGGCACCGGAGTTAAGGACAGAATGGTAGACTAAACAGACGAGATAAGCTGTACAGCTGTACTTATTCAAACTGTTTCTTTGAGAAACTTACTTTAGCACGTTAACATGCAAAATTTGAGAAAAGAGGTCGCCCTTTGAACGTCTCTTGCCATTTTCAAGATACTCTTTCACTAAAAATCAACACTTCCCACGGTTGCAATAGCTCACATCTCAAGAGATAACAATGGTATTGGATACCATTATATGGTGTACATAACGAGTGCATTAAATGCCAGAACGTTTTGGGGATACTGCAAATCGGAAGACAACATTTGGCAACGGGGATAGATATCTCAGGTCTAAGACCATAGTAACAACAGACATTTCACAGGGTCCGAAATTCGCTCGTTTGCAATCATTTCTTTCTAAATCACTACCACATTGCAACAGTGTAAATTCGTGCAACCTGCTGCAGTTGACCAAGTGCATGAAGGTGATTGAGATGAGTAGCAGAAAAACTATTACTCCCTCACAAGTAGAGCATCAACAAATTTTGATAAGAATAACATAGAGTCGCAAAATAATTTTAATGATTTCAAAGCAAAAACAAAGTACAGTTGACATTTCTTCCAAAAAGAAACCTGTGCTGCATGAAGCCCTTATTCAATGATGTTATTTGCTAATGATAAACTAATGGAACCGTAAGTAAACCTGAGAGCGTTCTCAATTTTAAGCATGAACTATTTTAATTCAGGGTAAATTGTACACCCAACAGACACGCCAAATTCGTCCATCACTTGTATATGTATTTCGGACGAGACTCATACAACACCTACATAAAAGATCTTAGACGTATTACGCAGCAACCGTTACATTAGTGGAAGCTTCCACAAAGCATAAAAACCAAATCTATCAGAGGTGACTCCACACGGAGCAGGACTCGTAAAGTATTTCAAATCTAAAATATTTTTACACATTTCATGCAACACAACATTACTTGATACATCAATTAAAGCGAGGTAACACGTGAATAAAATATGCGTTCATCAGTAATATTTTCTGCAAAATCAATGCACAAACTAACACATCTGAAGCCCTCAAAGAAACTATCCTGGCCTTCAATCATTCCAGCACAGAGCTAAATATAAAAAGGCAATATTTTTAGAATATCTTAAATCCGAAAGAAAAGTGGAATTCATCAACAATCAATAACATAAAATTAGGCAGCAGAAAAAGTTCCAAAATTAAGGAGCAGAAAAAGTACTAAATTAATGCAGCAGAAAATTTACCAGAATCATGCAGCATGAAAAGCACCAAAGGTAAATAGCAGAAAAAGCACCAAAATTAGAACAGCAAATCCCATCTTTACAAGACTTGACAGACTCTTCTACTATTCTTACAGGTCACTCCTGGTATCATTCACTGCGCGTTCTCTCATCTTGAACCTATTTCTAATCCAGTACTTTTCACCTACATAATAGACAAAATACATACTCAAATAGCCATTGTAATGTTTCTTCAATATTTTAACGCTTCACTACTTAAATTCGAGGCAACAGCACAAGTGTCACTTGGTAGGACAACATAAACGTGTATCAGTACGAAAAACTTTACAGGAAGAAGTCTTACATCAGGTACATTTTTTGTTCGAGTTCAGATCAGGTACGCTGACAAACTTCCAGTTCCATAAGTTATTCAACGGTTGAGCTTCACAAAAGAGGGTATACTACGAGATCCTCTCATTACCGTGTTCTGTAAGTTGTTGGTTTTACATTTCAACAGCTTTGGAAGCACAGGCAAAGGCCTAGTCAAACAAGCTTTGTAGACCTCCGAAGCACATATACTCCATTCTCAGATCAAACGTATGCAGAAAAGGAACAGGCTCCAATCAATCGTTGAAGAAAGGGCCAGAAGTACCCACAGGCTTCTCCACGGTTAATATTAATCATTTAATCTCAAAACTCAACCGTAAAGTAATTTCAATAAGCATAGCATGAAACTTTTACACAATCAATCGTTCAAAAAAAAACAGTTTTCATTTTTGATCCAAAATAATACAGTAACTTTCAAGTTTCATCTTTCAATAATTAACAAGGAAAAACAGTTCTATTATGATATAAAATACTGCTTGTAAGTACACAACTTCCATTAAAATGTAATGCATTTTTCAAGAACATTCTCTACAGAACTCAAGCAATTAACTCCAACAACTCCAGTAAAATAGAATTTTGCCATACGCCAAGACGCCATGAACCAAGGAAATTCTATAACTAGATAAAACTCATTCCGACTGTGCAAATTCTAGGGGAATTAGAGCTGGAAATGTTTTGTTTCATTTTGTAGAAAATATTGAATGAAACCTTTATGCCCAAGATTAAAACCTGCATTAACACATTCTACACGAGTTTGCAAACGTTCACCGTTTTTTTTTTATTATTACTACAGTTCTAGAGACGGTTAGTCATTCAGAAGAAGAGTTGCATGCAGAAGAAGCCAAGAACTTCTTGTAGGAACATTTGAACAATTCACTGCGTCCGCTCCTGTAGAGTGAGCAAACTCTGAAGAACAGCATCAACACTGGTGTCAAACCCAGGCCCAGACACCACCACCTGCGACAAACAAAAAATTAACAAAAAATAAAACCAGCTAATATAAAGGACCATCAGGCCCATCCATGCGAGAGACTCAAAAGTAAAAGGAGTGATAAGAAAAGGGTGCTGGAAAATTTATATCTACCACTTATCCCATAATAGCTGATGAAGTACAAGCAAACTTTCTGATACCTGTTGATACCACCTTACCCATCTTCATTTCAAATACCTCCTTTGTACTGTAAATCAATTTTTGAGAAAAATAGAATTAGAACTAAGACTTCAATATATACAATATGGCAAATGAAATACTATCAAAACGAAGCAAAGGCTAGTTCCACTTAAACATTAAAATTGCAGTTTACCCCATGGTGTACAATTCAATTTATTGAATAACCTGAATCACAATTTTTGACAAAACCTTAGTGAAAATAACAAAATTCATCATATCATTAGGAAATACATAAGATCTTTACTATACCAGTATAATGAAAACAGACTACCAAATGGGAAATTTAGGCATTTTATGAAACAGCTACCAAGATGGTTAAGAGTCTTGCACATGGAATGAATGCAAAGAGTAAAAAATAAGTTTTGAGAACAAACATAGTACCTGACATCTGACTGAACCAGAGGAAGTCTAGTTCATGAATTATAATTATGAGAGAGCTTTTAGGAGTTTTTGTCACGAATGCAAAGTTAATAAACAGCTTATATTGAACCTCACTTTTTGCACAGTCAGAGAAGGATCGATCAGAATGAGAGCTTTGCGAGCAGTCCCAGTGGCAGCGTCCAAAACACCACAAGCTCTGGAGACGGCATGGCTTGTATCAGACAACATAGGGATGACAGGGGCAGCAATAGAACCTGATGTCGCCAGAGTTTTCATCCTGAAATGAAAGAGAAATATTACAATATAGCATAGAATGGACACAAGTTGGTAGGTATAATTTTAGTAATGTTAAGTAGTTGAGTTAAAATAAGATTTGATGATACACTTTGTTCATAAAAAAATAGAATTGAAGGATTGTTCAAAATAAAAATAACACCTTCATCAGCAAAAACATTTACAATTTAAAATTTTCTTTAGTATGTCAAAACTATACCTGTGATCTATTTTATAGAAGCATGAGTTACTCAAGTTGAGTGATTTCCACCAATCATCTCACCACACCTGGGTGTTTATTATTCTAATCCTTTTTTAACTGCCATCAACTGAGTACTGAGCATTACAAAAAATGCAACAAAAACTCCTATTTTATATTATGCATCACTGGTAAACTAATTATCTATCTATGAGAGCAAAACAATATTTGTTCATTTCAGCACACTCTAAATGCACTCAATATATGTTTACTTAATTTTAAAACGTAGTTCAACATGCAATGTTTTAGGTCACACAATCAAATGAAAAAATTCTAGGTCATCTGGGGACATTGGTTACAACAAAAATGACACAAAAGTCATCAGAAATGAAATATGTTCAAAATATACATTGAAATGTTTCCAGCAACCCACAGTCTTTTAGAGTTGAGGTTGAGTACTCACCAAGCCAGATGGGAATAACAAGAATCCGTTGAACATAAGACCATTGAGCATTTGAGAGCATTGAAATCTTGAACCCTGCGGTAACATTCCGCAAGTACAGAGTTACTTTCTTTGGGATCAAAATCGTGAGGGTAAAAGACAAGGCACACCCAGTAGAGGCCTTGACGTGTCAAAGAAGGAAGGTCTAAAGATGGTACTATCTTGCCTCCAACGTATGCAGGTGCCACTACATGAGGAATGCGGGAACCTGGGGTGGGTAAAGGGGCAGTGTCCTGCACAGAATAATTTAGTGAATAATCTGATGCCAGAGTATGAATTGTGATGCAACTGAACAAAAGTGAATAGTAATATATTGATATTATCACAGCACATAAGTTAATAGATAAAACTAGAAAGAGGAGTGAAAATCTTCACTGCACGTTTAACAACTTAAAAAGCCCCTGGAATGTAAGTTAAAGCCCCTCTAACCCAACAACTTTTGTAGCTAAGGAAAATACTATTTAGTATAGGATCAAGGGAAAGGAGAATCTATGCATAAGGTGTGTTCACACCCTGCATCTATAAGCAGGAAGATTTAAAGAAAATCAAAGTAAAATATTAAAAATAGGTGTTAAAAATAGCAGCATCAGTGAAGCATTGATGACCATCCATAACATCCCAACAGAGTAATGTAAAGCTTTTAACTCTAACAAAAGATGGCTTACCAAACCTTTAGTTTGGAATCTTGCATCTTTTCATAAGAGCACCAATTTCCAAAGATTTAATGGCAGCATCTCTCAGAGAGAGAATATTATAAGATAACGCATATTGACAGTAATGAGGAACCAAGTGAAATAAATATACATACATCACACAGACCAATTCAGCAAATTTGTAATTGAACTATCAAAGCCAATCCTTATAGAAATTTCACTTCGTTCATATCACACTTGTTTTAAATGTCAACTAAGTTTACCTTCAGCTTAACTCTGACTTGACACAAGCTAAGGCTCTACTTTAATGTAATTCTGTATTTGTTTTACTTGAAGCAAAACTAACCCAGGCATACCTGCAAACAACCTGCAAAATTATAGTTTCCTTAGAGATACATCAGATTTGAAATCAATTTTACTTTTCCTCACTCTTAATTCATGCTTATGCCTCAACTGTTTTTTCACAAACTCCTTCAGAAGTAGCATCAAAGTAGAGAACCATTATTTAATTTAATAATTAAGAAACGAGATTAGAGTGAAAAATATAAAAAAAGGCAAACAATAAAGTTTCCATCAACTTCATTGCCCAAACTGTATATTGAAAGAACAAGAAAATTGAAATACCACCAATTGAATACCATTTCAATGCATACTGTAGAAAACAAGGTCATACTTACAGTTACATTTTTTACTGTTTGAGAATGGACAGATGCTGTGGCTGGGTTGAGAACATTTTGTTCTACGCGTAAGCTCTTGGACCCTCGTTCAGAGTCAGCTTCCAAGGGACGTTTTCTAGTAACTTCTGAGCTCATTTTACCGAACACCAATATCTGGAACATGTATACATACTGTACATACAATAGCAAGACATGGATATGGAAATTTTTTGCTTTCAACAGATCAGAAAAACTAAAAGTGCCAAGAAATGCATACTTCAGTGATACATTAGAACCCTTCTCTTTGTATCATTGATATATTTTGATTTACATCTGACTAGTTTTCTCTTTTTGTTTTAGATTTAAGAACTCAAGAGGTTGAAACATTCAGAAGCATATTTTAACTCATTGAATTTCTTCAATAAGATAATTTCACTCAACTAAAATATTTGCTTTGTATTTTTATGTTCAACACTTTGACTGTGACGTGCGCCACCGGTGGTACACGGAGGTAATTTTCATAATGCTGCTGGCCGACCAGTAGTCGCAAGCACAATTTTCATAAATACTTAAAGCTAAATTAAGGCACGATCTAGTTCATGTTGATTATTTTCAGAATAGTTTACTACAATTGACTTTAAATTAGAGTTTGGTGTAGAACTCAATATTTAGTAGTCACAGTCAAAGTGATAAGAAACAAGATTTGTGGCCCAATGATTTGTAGCGTTTCTTAATTTCTAATTTTAAGGTATGAATTTTTGAATGTTTTTTTTCTCCTGATGTGCTAGCAAGTTTTCTTATATTTCCGTAGATACAACAACAAATAGTTAAGTCTTAGAAGTGATTGCCAGGCAGAGCCATCAAATATTTCACTTGTCCCTATCAAATGCTGATCTGGTTAGTGTAGTTTCATTATTCACTATTGCTTAGCTTGAATATATTTCAGTACTATGATACTTTAGCTAATTAGATACTTAAATATTAGGCATAATTTTTTAGTTTTGGCAAATTGGTTCTAAATGAGTTCTTTCAAATCCTTCATTTCATATGGTTCAGTATTTTTACCTACTTTTGCAATTGCATTGAAAAAATTCATTCACCCATAGTTGAATTTGGCTCATTACTCATTCAGTATAAATACCAAATTTACCAATACTAGGCCAGGCATGTATTATATTCCAGTTCTGTCATTTCTAAAATGATATATTTATTTTTTTCTATTTAAAACTTGAAGAAAACTTGGTAAATCTGAAGGATATGTCAGTTATCGATTTTGTGAATTTCGATGCCTAAGCATAGTTAATTAGATCGAAATAAACAAGTTTTCTTCTATGTACTTTTCGTCTCAAATCAGTATTTCATTAGTTATAGCGGTAAATGACTTACCGCAACTCCAGTGTTTGAAGCGGCAAGTAATTCAAGGAGCACGTCAGACAGCAACACTGCAAAGCGCACTCGCTTCCAGCGCGATCGTCATCAAAGACGAAACCAAACCTACCGCTATACCTCGTTAAATACTCATTTGACGAAAAAAGTGTATGGAAGAAAAGTTGTTTATTTGGTTGTTATTACCATGATTCAAGCAACAAAAATTTGAAAATCGATGAGTAGCTGTTTATTCGAGCGCATATGTCATCAAAAACAAAACTAAACTTACTGCTATAAATCGTAAAATACTCATTTGAGACGGAAAGTGCATTGAAGAAAACTTATTTATTTTGATTCAATTAATTAGGTTCAGGCACCAAAAAGTGGAAAATCGATAACTGACATCCTTCAGATTTACCGAAAACTTAAAAGGAACAGTATGGTTAATTTATTCTACCTTTTCATTTTATTTTTGTTATCAAGGTTTATTTTTTTCTAATATGAGTGTCATTGCTTCTTGAGTCTCTTGCTCACTTCTGTTACTATCACTGAACATTCATTCTTCCCATACAAAGCTTTGTTATTCTACAACATAAGTTTTATAAACCCTTGCTGAGTGTCCAAACTTGGCTAAATGTAATGCTTGGCAAATTTAGTGCAATAGCCTCAAACAAGCTATAAAGCTACAAGTATTGACAGGTACACAGAGAAATAGAATCAAGAGAATAATGAAATAATCGGTAGGTAATGCTGCTAATGCAGCACGAAGGAGAAAAAGAAACATATTTGATCCTTAACATACCATGCACAAACATAAAAGAATATCAGATTTTTTTTGGTCAATATTGAATTTAATGTTGTCAACAAATTTAATAATTTCGTAGGTATAGATAGGTAATATAGTCGATTTTAAGACGTTTTACACGAATGACTATGTGCCTGGAAATGCTTAGTTTTGGAGATATAGGATAAATAACGCCAGGTAAGAATAGCATTAATGGCAGTTTCGATATGGCTCTTCCGGCGTTTTGCGGACGTAGACCACGCCAAGTTTTTTGGCGGGAGTCATCGGCCTCGGTATGGTTGAGTTAAATTAAGATATTTTAGGCTTACTTAGGTTAGGATACTTGAATAAATTAACTTTGCCAAACCTAACCTTACCTATCGTTACGTCAGAACCGGATTTCTGCTTATTTACCTCTCCGTTTGTTCAATTTTATGAACGACGTTCCTATAACTTCAAAGTTAAATATCTCCAAAAATAAGCATTTCCGGGCACATTGTCATTCATGTAAAACGTCATAAAATCTACTATATTACCTATCTATACCTATGAAATTATGAAATTCGTTGACAACATTAAATTCAATATTGACCTTTTTTTTTGACAGTGAGGAAAGAATCAGTGGCAAGCCAGATTTAATGATGACCATGGAATGTACAATGTCAGAGGGTTGAATGAAGATTCCATCAGTCCTGTTGTTGAAGCAATTACAATCTTTTCAATGTTTGCCCAAAATGAGTGAAACAGACCATAACCTATAGAAGATCATGATGGCCTAACTACCATGCACCTGGATTGTTCGTGACAAGCTGGCTTACCCAGCAGGAATACTCTTCTACTAACTGGACTTGTACATGAAATAACCCATGATGGCCTCTGAAAAGTCTTACACCACCAAAGTATGCATTTATGTAAAATAATAGTGAAACCCTACACTGCTGCTGGCTCTAGCTTTCAAGTTCTGATACCTATGTGCACAACTGAAGCATTTGCATCAAGTCCCTTCCCATCAATTTGAAAATTTTAATTTTATTACATTTGAGCTTGTGCCTAAAAGCACCAAGTACTGTCTATATTTCCTATTATTTCCATTATATGTTTAAAATAGTTAATTTCATGATACAGAACCATGAGGCTGGAAAATAAAGCTCAGATTATAACTTTGGGTTAAGCATTTCATAATTTCAAAATATCGCTGAAAATATCAAGAACTTACACTATTTAAATATAAAGCCATTGAATTATCGTAGCAATATCATTTTAGATTTAAAAAGGTAAACAACCTAAAACCTATGCTATTGAGAATTTTAAATGCATTTTTCACTACGGACGTAAATCTATTCAAATCTTTCAAGTATTACTCCAAAATTTTATCGAATAGCACACGTGATTAGGCATCTGACGAAATTTACAATCTTTCTCTTCTTCGGAGATCAAAGAGGATCTTGCAAGTCAATGTATTCCTTCAGCAGAAGTCCGTGCAATTATTGTGTATGTACTATCATCACTTCACAGCCTCACAGGTGAAACCGTGAAAGTTTGAAGTTGTTCTTCTTCTTCTTGGTCGGGGTGAGGCCTTGTTAAGGCCTCTTAAAGTCTCGGATCTTCACTGCTGGAAGACCGTTGGACCTAACCTTTGGATGAAGCTAGTCCAATGGCGATGACAGTCTTGCACAGTTGAGAATTGACACTGGCAGAGGGCAGCAGCAAGTTTCTGATATACACACACATTTTGGTACATTGGAAGGAAAACATTTCAGATTCAATAGTGAAGATTCACAGACTTCATTGCTCATCAGAGTCTCATCTTTAGACAGAAGCTATACTTATAATGTTATCACATTGAATCTAGTCACTCAGATTAAATTGTTTTATAATATTCTATGTTCTATAGGGTTTGCAATCGACCAGTTGAACATAAAAAGCGTGCTAATGCGTACATGACTCTCCTTTCAATATAAACAGGATTTTCTCCACATCCCAAAACATTTCCTATGTCAAATGCAACATTCAGGCCATTACACAGGTCCTTAAACTTTTTACGAGGAACTATATATTTCTGGCACTCGAACAAGAAATGAAAAACTGACTCGGGGCAGTTGCAAGTTGTGCACAATGGGGTAGGACTCATCTTAAATCTATGCAGATGTGCCAGGACTCCAACGTGCCCCATTCTTAGTCGACTAACGACACATTCAAGCCGGCGAGAAGGGAGCATGAACCAAGGTCTGCTAATAGGTTTATTCAGCATATCTGACAAAAATTTCCCTTTGCCAGTTCTCTGCACATTAGACTTCCATTGAATTCTCCAGCATTCCAGAAATTTCCTCGTCAGAACAGATAGTGCCTCTTTTCGAAGTTGTTTACGGTTCGCTCAAATGCCGCCAATCTTTTACTCGAAAAATATTCAAAATTACCCTAGTTTGTGATTTTATCATCCCAGATTCTTGAAGGTCCTAAATTCGGGATCTAAACTTGGTGCTGTTTTTTTTAAGATACGATCGAGGAGCTGAAGTGGAAGGATATGGTACAATATCTTACAGATAATCTGCTTGCTTCTATGTACCTGGTATCTCCATTGCTGAACAATCTCCCTCGCTCATTGTTTTATAATTCAAGACATCAAACAACAGTTTTGAAGTATGCGTAGGTATTATGATTTGACCGCCTATACGTTGTCATTTGCGGACATGCTTACTTGTATATGTGTGTACGTATATAGGTGTATGTGCGCATATAGGTGTGTATATGTGCACGTACAACTGTGTGCACTAGAGTAGATGAACTAGTCGAAGGTGCATTTTATGTCATTCCTCTCCGTTTCTGTGCAAGCATCAAACTAGACCGTCATGGTACCTATGTTTGTGTGTGTTGATCAATTACAGACATTCTGCACCATATTACAAAGATAATGTATTTTTCTAATATGAAATTGTGAAGCATCCATGTAAAAAAAAAAAAATTCGTTGTGTGATCATCCATTTATACTGCAGTAATATACTTATTCGGCTTATAGTTATATGCTTATAATAATGTGATACCTATATATGTTTGTTTATCAATTGACGACAATTTGCGCCATATTTCAAAGATAATGTGATTTTTTTTTTTTCTAATATGAAACCTTTATAGGACATTAATGTTTTCTTTCTTATTCACGTCCCACAATCGTTTTCATGTTTCTGACTTAAGTAGACTGTTTTGTGCCACTATTTTTAGTACGAAATTTTATAAAATTCATGCTATAATAAAAGATACTTTCTCTGTTTCCCTCGATTGGAATTCTGGTTTATACTGACTAGTTTACGCTGATATTTGCGCACATGCTTACTTGTGTAAATGTGTACGTGTCCACGCTATGCGTATGACACTCTGTAGAATGCGTATGTATTGCCTCGATGCATAGAAATGCATTTGTGTATGCTTACAAGTTAGGTGTAAATATGTGCGTGGGTATATGTGTGCATGTGTATGTGTAAATATTTACATGTATACGTGCACAAATGTGTGTACTAAACTGACAACTAGCATTTCACTAGAGAAAATGGTCTTTTTTCTGTGCACTCTCAACTTGTAACATTACCTAACTCGTCATCTCTTTATTATTGTAAAGCATTCATGTACAAACTATACATTTGTTCTGCGATCATCCATTTATATTTAAATAAAATGCTTATTAACTAATGACCGGTATGTTAAAATTGTTGAATCAGAAATACAAAACTTATAATCTTCTTGGTCCTCATGCTTATGTGTACATATATGTGTATATATTTACATGTATGTGTGCACATATGTGTGTACTAGACTGACAACTAGCATTTTACTAGAGATAATGGTCATTTTCTGTTCACTCTCAACTTGTAATATTACCTAACTCGTCATCTCTTCATTATTGTAAAGCATTCATGTACAAACTATACATTTGTTGTACGATCATCCATTTATATTTAAATAAAATGCTTATTAACTAACGACCGTTATGTTAAAATTGTTGAATTAGAAATACAAAACTTATAATCTTCTTGGTCCTCATGCTTATGCGTACATATATATATATATATATATATCTGTATGTGTGTGTGTATGTATGTTTATATATGTGTACGTATATATATGTATATGGATTTGTATTTATATTTTTTTTTTCATGCTTCCTTAAAATGACACCTTTGAACATTTGCCGAAACAAGCGATTCATATATTATTTCCTGGCATCAATAATTGCGAAGTTTTATGTCATGTACATGTAAACTGTCAAAAGTGTTTCACCCCACAATGAAAATGCATCGTCCATGAATTTGCGTTATCTCTTATAATTATCATTACATGTATTGTCAAATGTAGATTAAGCAAGATTAGGAGTATATTGCCCTCATTCATTTATTTTCGACTAGTGACACGAGTTTTTCAATACTCGTGTGTGTGTATCATCTAAGTGTATTAATTTTAAGATATTTAAAAACCAATGATTGTAATATTGTACAATCTCTATTGGAAAAAAAGTTTTTTCTTTTTTCTTTTTCTAGTAGGTCTCATGTTAAGAAAAGTAAAGAAAGTCATTTTCAATAAAGATGACACAACAACGTCATTGATTTTTAAAATGTCTTGACATTGAGATCCTTAGTTGATATTTTATCAACATGAGTGTCATAATACAAAGGTTGTTAGTGGAAACAAATGATTGAGAGAAAACCATGAAAAAATGAATTTCTTTTGTTGCGTAATCTAGGTATGATAATGTAAAAAACACAATACCAGAGTCGATGCATTGTTGAAAATACTTACTAGTGTGCACTTACTTTGAGTTAGAAGTTTAGGAACGCACGATTTCAGGAATGACTGTTAAAAATAGAGGTAGATTTATATAATTCTGAGTCTAAACAACAAACAAACATCGGCATCGTTGGGATGCTTTATTTCCAATCAAGCTTGATACAAATGATCTTAGGCATTGGTTTTTCAGATGTCTTATAACTAACACTATATATAGGACACCATGATGGTTCCCCCGTAAAGCCGGTACCCGTTTCGAACACCTTGGTCGAGTGGGGTATTGTGCTTGAGCTTTCCCTTATACCCAACGGGGGAAATCGCAGCGCCAGCGCCGGGATACGAACCCGCGACTCCAACATACAAGTCCGATCCCTTAACCGCTGTGCCACCGCGAGCACCGCGGTTAAGACTAAGATCAATTAAGATCAATTGATTAAGACCAATTTCGGAACTATCTTTTCATTTCTGCATATCAACTAATATGCCAATTAATGAGCTCGAAAAAATATAATATTTCATCACAAAAAAATATATGATATTTTCTACGATGATAATACTGGCACAAAAGAGTCGAAGTCAGAAAAATAAAAAAGATTTTTGTACAACGTTAACCAAAACATTTGTAACATAGTTGGGGCAATCTGTGAAATTAATACCTAATATAGAAAAAAAGATTGAATAATATATATATAGGAGAGTGAATACACTGAATTCCGTTATGGGAAAAATTGCTTCAATTTATTAAGATAATTGTCAGAACGACATTTGAATGAGAAGATTAAACCAGTAAAACTAAGGGCAAAAAGATTATGAACTTCTCAGAGCCGGACTTCAGGTAGGCAGGCGGGCGTTGGACTTGAGGTCTGCGACTGTGCCGTCCTAGGAAGCAAGCCGTGCTCTGTGGAGTTAGTTGCGGTTAGTTATGATACAGAGTAAATATTAGGTTTAATACAGTTATCGTTATAGTTTTTGAGTTATAGTAAGTTACAGTTTTTAAGTTATAAGGCAAGTTATAGTTTTTAAGTTATAAGGCAAGTTATAGTTTTTAAGTTATAAGGTAAGTTATAGTTTTTAAGTTATAAGGTAAGTTATAGTTTTAAGGATGCATGGGGAAACGTAGTCCTAAGTCCCCAGCTCACGGCTTGGCAATTATTTGGTCCTAAACTTATAGTTTACGAACCTCCACAAGTGCTCGTGAGCTTCGGGAGGCCAGGAAGCGCAGTCAGGCGAGTGGACGGTGAGTGGTGCAGGTCAGCAGCAAGTAAGGCGCCTCAGCCTCTCTTCCTCTGTCCGCTCAGTCCTCGGAAGAACGGAAGGAGAGCGCAGCGAAGCTTACGAAGAACCACCGGCGCTCCTGGGTTGGTTGCAGGCGGGTTCCGCACAGTGTTCGAGACAAAGGCTGAGTAGGCTCAAGTTTGGATAAGTAATAAAGTTGATGGATGATGTTTGCTTAGTGTAGGTTGGAGGCGATCTCAATTGGCGTCCAGAAAATATACGAGGTAAGTGCGGCTTGGATCAAATGGTGTATTCATTAGGTTGTATTCAGGACAGTAAACCAAAGTTCAAGAACCAAAGACATGCCTAGAGCTGGGTTATAGAATTTTTACTTATTCAAGTTATTGAATTTGCTAAATTATCTGGACTATATTTCATTTAAAGGTTTGAAGGGCTATTTATGGTTTATTATTAATTACTTGTAGACTTGAAATTACGATCATGAACAAGAAAAGCTTAAAGTAAACGAACGTGAAAACTAATACAGGAGCTCCTGTAAATTTATTGTACACCTAAATAATGCTGTCATAATATACTCACGAGAGTAATTAAACGACAAATTGTCACATAAGACTAACATAAGCCTTGAGGATTTGGAAAAGAAAAGAAAAAACGAATTTCATGTAAAGTATATACATAAAATGAATTACGTCGCTGTTTAAAATGTCTTAAGATGAAGGTCCTAAGCGGTCATGGTCCTTGGTTGATAAACATATATCGGTGCCATGACAGCCCACGTCAGTGCTCGTACAAAAGACCGACAGAAAACATAAAAATCTATATCATTGTAAATCATTTTAATTTTAATAATATTTATTAAGGAATTTAATGTGAGATATATAAAAATGAGCTCACATGGGTGAAAACGCCTTCTACAGTCTCGACTTAAATTAGGATATGAGCTTCGGCTTTCGTGAAATCGGGGAATTATATTGAAAGCATTTCCAGATTATTTATATAAATTCAAAACTAAGAGGTCAAAATGGCAAAAATTCAAGAATATTTTTTCATGTGAACGTAACAAAACAGAATTCAATTAACTGTATCAAAGAACATGCTCTAAGTGGCAGGGCAAATTTATAATTTTTCATTCAAATGCTTGACAATAATATAAGGAACCGACATGTTAGGTAACGTGAAAAGTTGACAGATAATAAAAAAATAGGATATTTTTATGATATTTCTTAAACTAATTATACTGGAACAAAAAAATTCACCGGAGTCAGAAGCATGAAAATAATTGTTCCACAACGCTGATCACCACATTTGCAATATAACTAGAGCAATACGTGAGATTAGCTACCTAAATTACTCACGAGAGTAAGAAACGACATATTGCCACGCAAGGCTAACTTTAACATTTTGAGACATGGACAAGAAATGAAAACACTAATGTCCTATAAAGTTAATATTTCAGATGAAATTGCATGGCTTTTTAAAATGTCCTAACGGTCCTGAACTTGAACCGGAACTGATCAAACCTGTATCGAACTTTAGTAATATTGTGGTTGCCAATTATAAATTCAAACGTTTATGTTATGAGGAAGATCAAAATCTTATCGCGGGGACGTTAACTCCATATTTTAGAAGAGTTTATAAATTGAATTCTTATAGAATATGCACAATTAATTTTCTGTATGAATAAGTAAATTTACCAAGATGGTATCTCACAAAATTTCCTACAGTAAGCCCTAGACTAGCGACCCATATCAGCCATCTCTACAAAACAGGGGTTTCCATATTATATTTCATCGCTCAGTGAGAAGCAGCCAGGTAAGGCCCAACAGTACACAAGCCTGAGGTAGGCCTCTTTGAGAACATCTAAGAGTGTTATAAAATTTTCAGTCGTTCTCTAACAGTGAAGGTGAGTGTAACCTTCCTGCCTGCACATATTCCGTAACTCCCGCTGCTACAAAAGAGGTATCAGTAACTTGGTAGCTACAAAAAGTGATTTGGAAAGGAAATAATAGGCCAAAATACGTATTTTTATCTTATTTTCGGGTCCAATAACAACTGACAATCATCATGTGATTGATAACAAAAATAGTTATTTCTAGCCATGGAATGAATGTTGAATTAATGATTTAATACTCGTCTCACAGCTTCAACCATAATCTTGAACAAAATGAGCGAATGGACTCTTAAAATTTTTTCAAAGAATGTAAGCCAAACAAATCCGAAAAGCACCGTTCGCTGTAATTTATGATCTTAAAGAAGCGTATGAAAGAAGCCTCTTATACTTAGCTCCGTTGCACAGTATGCAGGAAGGCGATGCGCAGGGAGCTTTGCTCTCAGTGCAATGACAAGGGAACATGCAGACATTTGGCGCTGATATAGCGTGAGGTCTACCACACTACAGCATGAGATCTACCTCTAGCTAGTGCTGTAGCGTGAGGTCTACCACGCTATAGCATAAGATCTACCTCTAGCCTGTACTATAGCGTGAGGTTAGGTTACTAATGAATATTACTTTTTTCTATTCATTTAATTTAGCCAGCGATAAACACTTAATTTGTACGTCTCATACTGGACCTGGGTAGGTGAAATCTAGCGGTAGACATCCCGCTACATTCTCTGCCACAACAGCCGAGGCAATGGGATGGAGAGTATAAAATCTCACTTAGATCAATCTAGGAAAATTGGTTATATGTTTCAAATGTTTTTTATTGCGCTGGTATCTGATCCATATATCAACGTTACGTGATGATGACTGTTCGAATCCCATACTGAAGTCACCGGTGAAATTGTTGTGTATATTTGAATCTGTCACAGCTTGAAGTCTTCGTTTCCGGTCGCCGTCGTGTTATCCTCAATATAAATATTTTTAATGTACTTTAAAACTGTTATCTCTATATCGGTTAATCACATGTCCCTGTATTCCAAAGAAATATTCAGACACATCAAATTTTAATTTTAATAAGAATTCTTATTTAGTAGAATAAGGGAGTAACTGGCTAAGCAGTACTATTTAACCAATGAGTCATAAATAATGATAACAAACCATAACACATTGTTCAGTTTTATGGGACAAATTCTATTCCATGACGTTTGGTTATTTGTGTTCTTGACACATGTTTCCTGTACCAAAACGTTGATGTCATCAATGAAATCCAAATCTTGTTTCTTTATCAAAAATTGCTGTATTTTTTTATTTTATAAGCCAATCGCGCATACAATTTGTAAAAAAAATGTATTCATGAAAATTAAGTCATCATTAAAATTTTTAAAAGGGGATGGGACACGGAGACTTATCCCGATAACGAAGATATAAATAAAATGTAATTGCAACTCATGTTTGAGGAACGAAATGTTGTTAACATTTTGTTGGCTCGCTGAAAACCAGCAGAAGCGTCAATTTACAGGAGGTGCTCAATTTCTCACAGTAGACGCTAGTATAATTGAAATAAATAATGCACACATTTGTAATTCGCACAATCTTTCTATGTAAGGAGATCGGTCATGCTATTTTCTCCAATCAAAAACTAGTAAATATAAAGTTGTCTGGATATCGACCAATTCTTGCCTTGTGCTAACGCAGTTTCGTCGTTTATGCTATCAGATACTTTTAAGAATATAAACGAGAGTTTGAGTCCTGAGTATTTGAGAGAGGCTAGCTTTTTCAGAGAAACTAAAAAAGATTTATTATATTCCAAAGAAACTAATCAGTAGTCTTACGAGTAAATACACCTTGAGAAAATAAATTCTTTAAGATCTCTCCCAATAGACTAGAGTTGTCGATAAAATAGACAAATTTGATAACAAGGGAATCTTATTAATTCTATTTCCTCACGTCGTCCAAAGCCTGATGCTTTTTCTAGATTGTCAGTAGCCCATTAATAACTATTACTGTACAAATCAATATCAAACTCCAATTGTTCACAATCCCAAACCTCTTTGAGCTCCATTTTTCCTATGAGCTGGAATGTGGAATACTATCATGAGGAAATACTATACGGGTAGGAAAATTCACGGTAGATCAGCGAAATATTTGTTCACAAGTTTCTTGAAACAGACCATGAATTACATTTCTTATGTTAAGACTGTATGTATTTATATTTTCATTCCAAATTAAAGCTTTTACAGGCTTCATTCTCGCAATCGCACATTCTTGGAAATAGTTCAAATTAAATGACAAATAGCTAGTTGGACGATGCAGTTAAAATTAAAATAAAGTTGACAGGAGCGAGCTTATTTAGTCCATGTCGCGGATAGCTAGTGCACATGCTATCGACAGATGATACATTCATTGAAGGTATCAAATAAAAGTTTTTAGGATATCAAGATAAATATTGGGTGGCAGAGAAAAACTAGTCTTCATATTTTGTACATATGCTAAAAAATAACTGTCTCTGCGCTTTGAATAGTGACGTCTTACTTTCGACTTTAGTTTTCTGGGTTACTCTGTGTAACATACCATCATTGACACTCCGTAAGCCTCACACGTTTACCCAGCACAACTCATCCTCGTTCAGTTATTGGTCAAAACAAAGAAGTAGAAAACCGGCCACCAGGAGTCGTATGACATCTGATTTTAGTGATCGAAAGATTTTCGTCCCTATCGGCAGACCCATAGGGTAGTAACACAGCACAGGAATAAAATCCATTACATGAAAACGACACAAGTCCAGCAGAGAATAACGATGAAAATTACATAGGGAAGCTCGGATTGGATTCGTTTGAACATCTCGAGCTAGAATTTCGTAACAGAATTTTAAAAATTTCAACCTTTTCCTGAGCATCGTCTATGAAATTGTGTTGTTTCTTATAATTATCATTACATGTATCATCAAATGTAGATTAACTAGGGAGCACGTTATAATTATCATTACATGTATTATAAAATGTAGATTAAGCAAGATTAGGAGAACATTGCCCTCAATCATTTATTTTCGACTAGTGACATGAGTATTACAATACTCATGTGTGTGTATCACCTAAGTGTATTAACTTTAAGATATTTTAAAAACCAATGATAGGAATTTTGTACTATCTCTATTGGAAATAAAATGCTTTTCTTTTCTTTCTTTTCTTGAGCAGATAATTTTGCTGATTTTGGGGTTAAAATTTGAGGCTAAACAACGTTCTATAATTAAATGCATCTTATTATCAGCATGAATTAAAAATAATTAATGATTAGGAGCTACTTAACTGTTGTAGTGTCGGCTCTAAACGTACAAAGAATTTTTTAAGACGCTGAAAATGAATGTTTCGAAAATTGACACCACGATTTCGACCGCGTTTCGGAAAAATTACGTAGAATGCAGGCAGGTCTATCGAAAATAGCTGAAAGGAGGAAAACTATCAAATGACCCAAAATGCGTTTTAAATAAATGGAATGGTAAAGATTGAGAAGCCCGGTGAATTAAATTTGCCTTCATACGCCGGAGAGCGGCTAAACTTAATTAACGTTCTGCAATGCATCTCGTCGCGTAGGGCCCGGGCTGTGAACAGACGCAGTTCTTAAGTTTATTAGAGTCTGAAAAGGAAACGTACTTTCGAGAAGCGTAGAAACTTAATAATTAAAACTTTTCCCCTCTATACAGATCAGAGTGCTCCAAAAAATTTTCAGCAGTTACTTAGCTGGTTGAAAAAATTATGTTTGCTATCTTAGAGCAATAAAGATCGAATTAGGCACCTAATAACACGGCAGTTAATTAGTACTTTTTAAAAAAATATAAAACCAATTGAAAACTAGCAAATATTCATAGCTATTTTAGCTATCTTCAACAAAAATATGTTACCACGATATTACCACAACAAACCCCACCACTCCACCCTACACTAATTTATATTAATTCTAGGTGAAGAGTAGAAACTTCGCTTCAGGTATGTGAAAACTGAAGAATTGGCCGAACAACATTTCATGTCACTCCACTCACCTTGTCAGAGAATTTCATTCCGAATTCCTTTACAACTTGGTACTGGTTTGTCAACGTAACAATGAAGAGAACAAGTCACGGTTGCCAACAGCACATTGCGCAGCAACACCGCTTCGTTGTGCAGTATTCTATTGACCTCTACCTTCTTCCCTAGCCCAGGGAGCACTCCAGTCTTAACGAGAAATGACAGCAGAACTTATTCGCTGGAAGGCGTATCAAATTAAATTTCTATTTATTTCAAAAACTTCTTTGTAATCTTTCGGTAAATTCGAATTTTAGTTTAGTTTTAATTTTTTTACTGCCCTCTCTAAATTAATTTTAAGCAGTGCGAGTTTCACAGGAGACAAGCTCACACTACCAAGAGCATAAGTGAGCAAAAACTAGGCTGCTGATAAGAGGGCAGAAACAGGCATAGACTGTAGAAACTGAAGAAATTATCCGACAAGTCGAGTTTTGATGAGGCATTTTGAGTGCATATGATTGCAACGACTTCAGTACTGCATGGCTCGGTTTGATCCCTAAAAATGCTGCTATTGTCGTGACCAAAAACTTCTGATTATACAAGGTCAGTACGTACAGTACCATGCACAGTTTAGTATGGAATTCATTATCAACTGAACATCGGTCGAGCTGATACCTGGTCGAAGCCTATTTGTAAATTCTATCACGTAGGCTTGAAGCGTGCTGGCGTCTGTGCAGAGACTTCGTGCGAGATAAAGGGTAATCAACATTATAGGCGGGAACAAAAAACTCGCTTCAAGACTAGTTACTACTTATCTAATAAATCGCTTACTGTTCGATGTCCTGCTGCTTTTTCTCAAACTTTATAATACTTGTACGTTCTTTGAACACATTGCATCGTGTTTTGTTCCGGGAGCTTGGTGAGGGATGCATTCGTTCGACTATCTGAAAGCTAGGACTAAACCTGTGAGCTTCATGTCTCCGCCAATTAGAAGCCCAAGATAATTTTAAAGTAAGTGAGAGAGTAAGGTAGGAAGTGAAGCTATGAGCATCTAATCCTCATTATGTGGTTGCCATAATTAAAATTCAATATTAATAGGAAAAGGGCACAAGGTGTAAAGCTAAGAGCTTTATATCTTAAAATGCTAATTGCCAGTCTCAATATAGTTGCAGCTGTGGTCATAATAGGTCGCTAAATTTGCAAGAATAATGTGCATATAATTCAAGGGAGCGAGTAAAAACTAACACTACGGATTCATTTTTGTAGATGATTCCTCTTAGGAGGCAATAAGTTGTAGGGGGAGATATATGATATATCCTCTATACAATATAGATTATCTGTAATAATAAAAGATCTTAGAGAGCTATAGTGAATGAAATGAAAAGCTCATAGAGACCATCATACATCGATCAATTTACCACGTAACGTTGTTTTTAATAAATTTAATAACCTAATTAAAAAAATGTTCCATTCCATACAATCAAGCTTGATTTATATATCCTCTTGTGGATTGGTTTCCAAATGCATCTATCACCGGGACGCAAAATGACAGTTCTTCACACTCGACCCAGTACCCATTTCCAATACCCGGATGGAATGGGAAATATTGCGAAGTTCTTTTTTCCTAACGAGGCATTACCGGTAATCGAATCAGCGACCCTTCCCGCAAAAGGTCCGCTCTTTCAGCTAATAGACAACACGTGATTTGCAACAGGTGCTGTTGCTGCAATCTACGTGTGATGCTTCCTTCATGCGTAACTGACAATCAGTTTAGCCTGAGTACGATAATAAACACTGCAGCTGACAATATATGCGTTATCTCTGTTCGAATAGTCTTCAACTCGAATGAGTTCTTTCCAAGACTAATGGGCATCTAATCAACTAAAATGACGGACATTTCAGTTAATTAACTAATGTACACTAAGTAACTACACTAAGTAAGTAACTACACTAAGTAACTACACTAAGTAACTAAGTAACTACACTATTCGCAATTTATGATCTCTAATGCTCCCACTCATAGACTGAGTTAGCCATCTCCTTATGAAATCATTCTAGATTTTAAATAATTTAGACTAATAATCTCTGTGTGTTTTAGTTTCTCTCTATTTCTTAAATTTTACTATAAGTAGGAATGTCTTTACTTTTAACTTGACCTTGTAGTCTGTATCATCTTCTTTATTTTTTACGTCACATTTTACTTACTGTTTCTTAATCTTTATGACTGACCATGTTGATATTTTCGATGATATTGATCCGGATCTCAATCATTTGAATAGACTGCATCCAAACCTAAATGAAACTGGGAATTGTAAATACCTAAATATTAAAGAATTCAATGAATCGATGAGAAAAACCTGTAACGATCTCTCATTATTATGTTGGAACTGTAGGTCCATTTATCCGAAAATAGATGAAATATCTTGTACTATCACTGAGCTAAACAGCAATTTTGATGTTCTCAGTTTCACCGAAAGTTGGCTAGATGACTCAACTAAAGACCTAATTCAAATTCAGAACTATAATAGCCATCATTCACTCCGTAACAACAAACGTGGTGGTGGCATCAGTACGTACATATCTAAACACATATCATCGAAAAACATTATAAGTGCAACTATGAATCGTGAACATATTGAGACTCTATTTATAAAACTGACGAAAAATAGTAAACGGATTGTACTTGGGACTGTATATAGGCCCCAACAGCTTGCAACATTTCTTTCCTGAACGAGCTTCAAAGCATAATATCTCAGTTTAAAAAATCTCTATACAATGACATAATAATTTGCGGGGATTTCAACTACGATCTTCTTCAATATGAAAGCTGTGAACAAATCTCAAACTTCATAAATGTTTTTCAGTCTAACTCCTTCCTTCCAATCATCACGAAACCTACGCGTATTACATCCGAATCTGCCACGTTGCTCGATAATATTTTTATGTTAGATCCGACTGATTTTCTTACAGGAATAATAATTTCTGACTTATCTGACCATTTTCCGGTGTTTCTCATCAAGAAGAATGTCTATAGTCCCTGCAACAGCCCACATGCTGAGACTTTTTCATATCGTTGTATAAACGAATATAACTTGGGGACAATGCGAACTGTTCTAGAAGAATTAATGCCATCATTGGACATCTATGAACTAGACAATAATGCGATTAACATTGACCAAGCAATACTAAAACTAACTGAAACTATAACGACCGCATATAACCAATGTTGTCCAATAATCACCCGCACAATTACGCCGAAAAATAGACAAAAACCTTGGATTACTGAAGATATCGTGATCAATATAAAGAAACGTCAAGCCTACTTTGCCTTACTATACGAAGGACGAATCTCTAGATTAACGTATAACATATTCAGGAATCATGTGACAAATCAAATACGAACATCGAAACAAAACTACTTTACGCGCAAATTCACTGACTACAAAACTGATATTAAAAAAACTTGGCGCCTGCTTAATTCATGCTATAGACCGAATAATAACGTTAAAAAAAAACAATTTAATCCATCGTTCACGAAAATGTAAAATATCATGATAAACAAGATATTGCAACAGTGTTCAACAACTTTTTCATAAATATAGGAAAAAATATAGCCGATAGTGTCGTTAGTGAACCTACAGACCACTTGCAATACATGGACCATGTCCGTGAACACAACTCTTTCTTTTTCCCGCCAACTAACCCCTCCGATGTAATTACATGCATAAACAACTTGAAAAATAAATCAAATGGATTAAATACATTTTCAGCTAAAATTATTAAGTCTATTGCTGATATAATAGCACCGTGCATATCTGATATTATCAACCATTCGCTTTCTCAAGGTATCTTCCCCAACTCTCTCAAAACTGCCAGAGTCACCCCTATTTTTAAAAATGGTGATAAAAACTGCGTTAATAATTATAGACCTATCTCTGTTTTACCAATTATGAGCAAAATATTTGAAAAAATTGTGTATAAAAAAGTGTATTCGTATTTTGAACAAAAATCTTTTCTCTATGACGGACAATTCGGTTTTCGTTCTAAGAAATCAACGACACAAGCTGTATTAAATCATTTACAGTACCTTTACTCTAATATAGGTGAAGAAAAGCTTGTTTTCTCCATTTTTCTTGACTTTCGAAAAGCATTCGACTGTGTGGACCATAAGATATTACTCTCGAAACTACACTGTTATGGCATTCGAGGAATTGCCCATGATTGGTTCAAATCATACCTAACAAATCGGAAGCAATACGTTGTCGTTGACGACGCAAAATCGGACCCACAGACAATTAGCCATGGAGTTCCACAAGGGTCTGTCCTAGGGCTTCTCCTATTTCTGATATTTATAAATGATATTATCAAATCAACATCATTTTTCAAATTCATACTTTTTGCCGATGACAGCACGCTTTCTACGGTCCTTCCGAGCCAAAATCCCGCTATGATTGCGGAGAGCATAAATAATGAACTCCATAAGGTTTCATTATGGCTTAAAGCTAATAAAATAAGCCTCAACATCGAAAAAACAAAGTATATTACATTCTCATACAAGAAAGCATATCTCTCCCACACATAAAAATTGGCGAAGGTGAAATCGAAGAAACCAACTCATGCAAGTTTCTGGGCATCATAATAGATAAACATCTGACCTTTAAAGAGCACATCGCTCATATTAGTTCTAAATTATCGAAATCCATCGGAATCCTGGATAAAGTTAAAAATTACCTGCCTGAAACAGCTTTACGAATGCTCTACCGAACGCTCATTTCACCATACTTGCAGTACGGAATAGAAGCATGGCACGGAACTGATAAAAATAAAACCAATATAATTTTTACTCTGCAAAAAAGAGCAATCAGAGCGGTAAAGAATCTAGAATATAATGCTCACACAAATGATTCATTCAAAAATTTACAAATACTTAAACTTCCAGATCTCTATAAAATCTCCATTTGTAATTTCATTTACAAAACATTAAGAAATGATGGCGACAATAGCCTGAAACTATTATTAAGTGCGCAAACTGGTCATCACGACCATTTAACCCGAAATAGAAGTAAATTCATGCTTCCTTATTATTCAAAGGCCCGGTCGCAACACAGTATCCTCTTCGTTGGAACTAAAACTTGGAACTCAATACCTGCGGAGATCCGTGATAGTAATTCTTACAAGGTATTCAAAAGAAATCTCGAGACTCACTTCCTATCGGAATATTAGTCATGTAAGATCACCAAGTCAAATCTTGTCTCCAACATGACTGTTTCCAATAATGAAATTTGCCATGGGTAATATGTAATTCGCCTTCAGTCTGCTGTTAAATCTTTTATCGAATGTACTGTTAAATATAGTCCATATAACCTATATTGTAAAATGAAATATCTGATATCGATTGAATATCTCACTGATCAGTCTAATGTGAAACTAGGTTAAGTGATTTAGGTTAAACATTATTGTACACCTTAGAATAATGTTGATGGTAGGATGCCCCAGAAGTCGCTGAACTTATTCGGGCCCACAGGTAGCTATATTCAAACTTGTCCATTGTACTAGACTTAAGAAACATTCTACCTCTGTATCTCCTGTGGTAAATAAATTGTTTAAATTGTTAAATTGTTTAAATTAGCAACACAACCAATTGTTTTCCCTCTCACGTAATATTTGATACGGACTAGAGCAGGATTTCTTTAACTGACGAAATATTTTGGCCTCAAGTATTCCACCTGAAGATATCATGAGCAATTGTAAAAATGAGCAATTTATATTTTACTTTTGCGTCACAAACTCACACGATTTTTTTTTTTTTTGTGAAGCTGCATGCGTAACTAGGACAGTGGTCAGGTTACAAGCCTTCCCAGGTTAACTCAGAAGGCTGGGAATGAGAGAAGGCTGGGAACGAGAAAAGGCTGAGAACGAGTAAAGCGTTAACAAACGAATCGTCATGATTGGTTTGGATTTAAAATTGGCAAACGTTAAAATTATTCAACTTCATCATTTAAGCTTGAGTGTTTTATGTCATACATGATGCAATATCCTCAAATACATAAGTTTTGCGTGTAAACTTGGTTCAGATTTAAAATTTACTGAGTTATTATGATTACATTAAGTGGGCGAGGAACAACAATAGGCGTTGAAGCAGGGTTGTGTTTCCTTAAATGTCTTCCAACTGCGACTCATGTTTTATGAGGGTTCTCTAAGTAATTAGTTGTCATTTTAAATTTAGAATTCAAGAAGAGGCACAGTATTTCCCAATGAAATGTATATTGCATTTCCGCGAGAAGAACGCTAGTTTGCTAATTGAGTCTGATCTGAGGGCGGTCTAACGTGAAACGAAGAAGTAAGAATAATTCTGCGCTGTTAAGTACGAAGTGTGATGCAAAATACGACCCCTTGAGCTGTACATACCGATTACCGCTCTCTCTAGGGAACCTGTTCATGCAATGTTCTTGGAAGTTACTAAGAGATCTGCTGTTCCTGGTGTCCTTGAATGTTGTTGTGATCATCTCCAACACGACTAAAGCTGCCTTCAAGAACGTGTAGCCTCGCAGTTCAAATGGCGCAACTGCATGTGGCTTCGTTAAGGAAATGAACTTTAAAGTTTAATGGGAGTGTTCTGTGCCAGGGTTAACGACCCACAAAAAGCAACCACAAATACAATGGGATCGTAAATCAGAGATTATACACAGCTCGTGTACCGTGGATATTCTAAAATGTGAACTTCTGGGCAAAATTTGCGTCTCGATTAAATTTCAATAAACGGGAAGTGTAAAAACTTAAAAGATCCTAGTTTTTTGTGCGACTGAGGAACGCGCAAGAGAGCTTCTACGAGGCGACAAGTAGGGCTGCTTCGCATCTCTGAACTTACATACTGTACTTCATTTCTTGAACATTGACAGAAATATTAGGCACTTTGTCCTCTAGGGATGAGACGCGTCTGCCCTTGGCTGCTTATCTACATCGGGAACATGCTGTTCCTGATTGTTAATACGCAATGAGGGTGAGTTTTTGTTCGTCTCACTTCATGCGTCGAATTTAACTCCTGTTTATGATAATGCGTTAAACTAAGCAAATGAAGTAGTATGTGTTCTTGGATAATTTTGGTATTTGAATATTTCCGCTCAAGAACTTCTATACTACTAGTTGTTTGGCCTAAATTTGGTATTAACGAATCACATATGACGGCGAATTCAATATAAGTACACAAAAATTTGTACACTGGTTGGTTCTTGGTTATTCTTTTTGCATTTCTGAGCCTGTGTGCCATTTTTTTAAGTCTAGTGTAAAATTAATTTGTGCCCTTACACCATCCCAGCGGTTAGAAGTAAGAATTAAAACATTCTCTGCTTACAAAAACATAGTTTGAGGCTGGGAGAGTGAATTAACTTCCCGAATAATTTGATTGTAAAATACAGGACGTCGCGGGTCATATATCTAATTCCAAGGCGTCACACATACTATTTAGTTAACTTGTCCTCATGGTTGGGATTCGTTTGGTAACGGTGTAAGATGTTCTGTATGTATAGCTCTTCATTGCTAGAGCGTAACACAACGCAGGCTCAATATTGAAGTCTGTAATATAGCATGGATGGTAAGGATGTGGAGCAGATCTCGGAGTCATGCACGTGTGAAGACACTTCTTTAAAAAATCTTCCTTGATCACTTCCATTCGCAACCGTTTTTCATTTGTTTGCGCTTACAACAGATTTCAAACCGTTTAAATACCGATGAGGGGGCAAGAATATAAACTCATGGAGTATAAGAATGTCTGTTTACCCTTCTTTTCTTGCCTTCTTCATTTTTTACATGCATGCTTTAGCAACGTACCACCCAGATGCAGAATCGGACAGGGTACGTGTTATCCAACACTTCTAACATTGCGTCTCAGGGGATCAGGCAGCACAGTGATGGGCGCTGCTGTTTTTTGTTCATTTTTGCAATGAGATGACAAGGCGCTTTCTGACATGGATTGCGCTTGTAACGCCAGGTGAAAGACAGTGCTTTTATCTAGCCTACGTTATTTGCATAGGTAATATGAAACTTCAGTACTGCAATTTTAGCATAACCAAGAAGTGGTCTGTTGTGTGTGTCATACACAATTAATCAATTATACTGATAAGCAGGAGTATGAACATAGAATTGGAGTAGCGAGAAAGTCGAAGCAGGGCTTCATAAAAACGACACAAATTTCGCCTCTACATAGAGATACTCAGGCTCAGAATCAAATTGGCATTGCTCGCTGCAAAAGAGGGGCCAATCGTTTTATTTTTTTACTTAGCTAAAAAACTCAGAACTTTGGCACTGCACGCAAAGAAAAAACTGCATAATATGAGCGGCTCTTCGATGTTGTGAACTTAATGATCGTAATTAAACTCAAGGATGCGATAGCGAGACTTGACTTAAGTAGAACGCGGGCGCTTGAATTACTGTGAGAGACCGTCTTATGTAGTAAGAGGCACTAGATGATATGAAGCAACCATGTTAAAGGGCTACCACTGCACCACAAAAACATAGCTTGCGGTTTTTCAGTTCAAGATACACTTACTACTCCTCAGACTGAACGGTTTCAGAGAACATTATTGCGCTCTCGTTGTTGCTTATACTCGTTTGCAAGTGTACAAACATCGAATAATAATTATTTTGGGCCCTGGAAATTTTTTTATGATGCTACCATTTTTGGGTAAATATTGAAACGGTTGGAGATAAATGAAAATTATGTGAATGATTTCAAAATTTCTGCCTTATTTCTGAACTTTAACTCGGTATTGAATATTCAATTCAACTCGCATATACACTAAATTCAACAGTCACGTTTCAACATGGACTACAGCCCTCGAGTGCAACGAAACTGGTCCAAACGATCAATTTGTATTCAAGAAAATAAATCCAGGAACAGCATGATGTGTGTGTACGAGTCAGTTAGTACCCTTATTAAATATACGATAAATGATTAACATCCCATTTGCGGTCTTTTTCAAAGGCAATTGATATTAAGTGGCTATAGAAAAACCAACACTACAGAACACATATATTATTAACGTTTTCTAGGCAATTTTTTTTTCTTTATTTTTCGTTTAATTTCTAAACAAAAGATTCCTCAGGGGGCATAGGATTGCTAAGCCATAGGTATAGGTTTATCAGTTCTTTCTCTTTTATTCTATGCGGACTACTGCTCCCATGGGGATACTGTTAGCTTTCCTCAGATAAAGGAAGGCTTTCGGGACCTCAATATTTAGTGCCCACTTCGCTTCCGTCAGTTTTTATGCCTTTTCGCTACTTCTTACCGATCTTTTCTTCCTCTTCCGTCCTAAATTTCCCTTTACATGCGCATTTATACGTTTACACAATAGTGTGAACGTATTCCTTATGCATAAATTCCCCATTTTCTGCAGTCCTTACATAAAGGACCCCTCTTTCAACTCGCTTGAGATCGCTTTTGTTGTAGCGAGGGAGTCTTAAACTAACTAATAAAATGATTATGAGGAAAAATCACTCGGTTTGCTTTCATTCAAATTTCATCGTTTTCGATAGCTGGTAGATTCACCAAGATTTAGTATAAAATCATTAGCTTTCGGAGCCGAGGAGACCGTCTCTCCCGACAGGTTTTTGCTCTGAACTCTAAAGAGATTACCTAGCTTCTCCTACGGCACTGCATCCGCAACTTTTTCAGAACATAATTACGTGATAATATTTGAACTCCTATTTGATACCAAATTATCAGAAAACTATGTTGAATGAATTTAGCGAGGCTATTAGGCATTTTATCGTGCACGATCTGCGTAATTACTTTAGCTGTATACGGAGTCAGTCGCGACTCCGATGCCTGCGCTGCTCCTCCTGGCATTTTCATAGAGTTACGTGAAAGTTTCTCGCTCGACTGAGTTATTTTTATTCCATCCGTCTAGCCCTTCCAGATTCCTTCGCTCGACACACACACATCTGTAGTCCTCATGCTATTTTCCCCTTGGTAACATAAAACTGCCGTGCGTTTTGTATTGATCACCACCAAACGGGGAAGAATGAAATTCGGAGTTAGCTGACGGAAATACTGCTAAGCCATTCTTCGTTTTCAGAGCGATAGGGAGACGTGTTTTCTGACTTTAGAGGCCTGTCACTACTTGATCAGATGAAGGTTGCCTTTCATGCACTAATTGTGCACTTAAGTGGTCGGTAAGATCAAATACCTGTATGTTGCCGGTTCACCTTCATGCGTTGTAATTTCAAAATTAACTTTTCTTGTGGCCGAGTTGGAAGCTAATCCGAGGGAAAACATTTTTCGCCTGTACTAAAATTGTCCGGTGATACAAATAATTCTGCACCCGCTAGGCCCCCCTTGGCTTCGAGAGAACGAATCCCATAAAGCAATAGACAAAAAAATTTCAGATTTAAAATAAAATATCTCAGTATTATTTCCCATTTATGAATAGAAAAACATTTATTCATCTATAAATAGGAATGGATATGAAAATCGTCACGAGATAGCGAACTATGCAAATGTTAAATAATCTTATGGTTATTTGAAATGTTCCAGATTGTGAGTAGTGATGTATATACGTACTTAGTCATAGTATTAATGGATCCGGAGCATGCCGATAATATATTCTCGGTTCAATTGATTTACAAAATTACACGTGAAATGTCTGTCATCTCGCTGATCTTGCAGAACTGAGCGATTTACTCAGACATTTAATGGATTAAGAAAGCTGAAGTGTTCCTGTTTTTTTTGCTCTCATATTCGAACGTGCCAAAGAAATGCCAAATAAATTTGGTAATTTTGCAAGCAAAGGTCACCCACAGCAGCAATACTCTCAAAAATTCTGCTCCTTATTGCGATATAGTTGTCACATTTCTGTCCGTAAATTAAAGGTGCATGCACTTGAATTCTATGCCAGCCTTTAAAATTGTGATGGGGTGGCGGCATAGTTCTAGGAATTATTCTGATAGTAACAGGATAACGACAGAGGCCTTGACGGGTTAATGGATCTCGATCCAATTCTACTTCACGGAGCGAGAAAGCAAGACGAGTCAATGGATTTATCTGATAGAAATTCTTCTTGCGACCTAGACCGAGTGCAGCGACTGGGTGGCGCGGGTGACATTCGGTGCCACTGAGGCCGCATAGACCACGCAAAACACACCTCATAGACGATTGAGATCCCACAGACAGCACAGACTTGGGCAGATCCCATAAGACACACAGACCACAAAAAATGGAAGATAACACACCGTACGGGCCAACGAACACAAATGATAACACAGGCCACACAAAAACAGCATATACCGTACAGACTACTTGCATAGACCACGTATATCACACAGACCATTCTGTCTACGCCCACTCAGACCAGGTAGAAGTTTGCTCGTTCAGAAGTCTATCCGTTGTTAGATTTTTTGTCTGTCTCAACTGACCGCCACTGCTACTGTTGGAGGTCATGTTTTTCCATCTCGTGTTGACATCTCAGTGTTTGGAGTGTTGTAAAATACGTTGGACGCGCAAATTTTACGCTTTTGAGAAGACTCCTTTGCTGAGAATCTAACAGAGGTCCTGTAATCCAACGCAGATTTGCTTTACAGGAAAAACGTAAAGTATGAGTGAATATCTGATCCTTTAATCCAAAGCAGATTAGCTATGCAGGAAAAAATGTCAAAATATCAGTGAATATCTGATTTAACAGCATGAATATCTTAGATATGACGATTATTGTTTGTGGGGTTTAAATATTTCGACTTCGCGGATTACGAAGGTGCTTGGTGACCATTTAAGGCCACATTAAGGCCGAAGCTGCAAAACTTCAGTGGCACTTAGAGGTTATCGAGGAACTGATACTGATACTCAATACTGAAATCTTTAAAGTTAGTGGAATAACGGCAAAAAATATTTCAAAATTGGGTTGATCTTATATATTTTGGGTAGCTGAATGACAGCTGCGATTAAAACTGGAAATGAAAATGCTTCTCGCGCTTCAAAACTATCATCAATTAGAATTTTTCTTATTTACTGAAGCAAGATAACTTTTAGCTCGCCGATCTATAAATTTACCATTCATAGAAAAAAATATACCGAATATGTCATATATACTCAACAGCTTTTCGTTAAAAGCGACTCAGTCTTCAAATTTGTAACTTGTAGTGTTCTGGCATGAATGAATCTTCACTGACCGGCGCCTCACTGTGGCAATAATGATACCATATTGATATTAATTTATGCATTAGTATTAGCGGTCCTAAAATGGCGTTGAATCTCCCGCAATATTTGTTTTCAGCGAGAACGCAAAACTTGTTGCTCGTGAATGTAAGGTGAGAGCAGATGTTTACCCTCATTTGTTCGTGCGCACTCAGATTTTTGGACATGTGTTGGATCACTTTATACCTAAATGTGTATTAAAATATTCATCGTACTGGTAATTAATGAACAAACTTACTCAATGATCAAATGTGAGTAAGGATGAATTTCAAACATACATAGTCCAGTGAGGTATGAAAATCTTTAGATCAACCATCTCCCTTACATGCATGGCGTCTTACGCTAATATAGTAATGGCACAATTAACATTGGGCGAGCATCCTGCATAGTTCGTCCCATCTCTCCCTCTCCTCGCTCAGGACTCGGTTTCATCACGTAGCCCCTCGTCCTTGACTAGCATCTTCCACGACTAGCATTCAGATACAAGTTTCGTATCTGGTGCCCGCTTGGAGCTTCTTTAATAGATCCCACATCAGACGCAGAGGCTCAGTATTGCACCGTCAGGGCTCCCTCACTCGTCTTAATCTGAAGTTCCTCGACTTCAAAGTGAGCTCTCGGGTAGAACTGGTAGTAAGATTTCACAGGCGAGTTCGATCTTGCTTATCTTGAAAAAACAGTTTCCGAATCTGGTGCTAGCTTTCTTCTTGTTTTTAAGGAGTTGGCAAATGCGGAGGGACAGTTGTTTTGTGAGGATTAGCATTAAAGAAAAAAATTTTTTACTGCGTTATATTTTGTATCTTACAGTGCAAGGACATATACCGAGGAGAATTAATCATAACAACTTAGTTGTAAAAAAATAAGCGTAATACATTGCAAGTAGCGTTGGGTTGTTGATCGTCTAGTGCAAGGAATACGTTTAAAAAATCTATAACTCAGACTACGAGCAGCGTTTGAATTCAAACGTCGTTCACAAAACGGTTTCTACTTCCATCTAAATGTAAACAAAATTTTCAAGTTTCATTAGAATTGAAATTTTCGAAATTCAAAAACATTCATTTCAATTTCTTTCCAATTCAAATTTTCATAGCAAACCTCACGATGTCAGATTAGATCCCTAAGTCTTGATGACCTTATTTTTAATTATAAGCAAGCCTCTCACAAAAATTTGAGCTACATAAAATTAGTGGATCCTAAGATAATAAATGGAACATACATTCGAAGGAACAATGTCTCGTTCAGGTAATTGTTCAGAAACGCAACTGAAGAGAATTAAATCGACGAGGTTCAAAAGCAAGTTCTCAATATTGTATCTCCATAGTTGTTGAGCTAGTACCTTCGGGTACGCTTATATATAAAAATTGCTTATCAATTTTGTTTGATCATTTCAGTTTTATGGCGTGATTTCGTTGAAACAATGCAAAAATACCGGAATCGGTGAGAAGTATGTGACAGCAGTGGACATCTAGGAAAATTATAACTTTATAACTTTTCAACCTTCAATTCTTGCGCCGGCGACGAGCGCATTCAGAGCGTTTTTGCGTGGGTGCAATGTTTCTATCTGTGATTTGAATATGAAAAACTTTCCTAGCTGAGACCCTATTTTTAATTCTTGTGATCACAGTACTTCCCATTTCATGCTCCATAGCGGTGATATTGATCAGTTACGTTAATCAAGAAGAAAAGAAGCCCTATGACCTAAGTAGCCAAGAAATGAATTTACAAGTATTTACAGACATGACGTGAGTCGCTAAGAGAACGCAAAGAGAACTTATAGTTATTTATTGACGTTTAATATAGAAACGATGATCATACCTAAAACGTCTATGATAGCTCACTTTGAACTTGAATTTTGTTTATGAATTCATGAAGATTCACTATTACATCACACTGCTGAAATGAGTCCATGAAACGTCTGATGCCCAAATAAATGATGAATACTCATAACCGCTTCATTCGAAGACGACAGAGCAAGGTATAGGAATAGGATAAGGTTACTCAAACAAATGAAGTGGACGAGGTATAGCAGCCATTTTTTATAATTTTTCGCAAAAATTTTTTCGAAGTTTTTATCGGGTCTGCTTTTTTAAAGTATGAGTATTTAAGTGAGAGCCAAGCCTAAAATGTTGCTTGTGGTGCTTGAGGCTAGCTTGACACTTTGATCCATCGAAGGGTATCACATTTTCGGGATTTATTCCAAAACGGTCAAGAAATGTTTTAAATTTTATTCCTCGCTCCGAATTTTTTTAAAAAACATGCGTTATCGCCAAGCAAAAGATGTGCTTCACTTTACAAAACGTAGTAGATACCTTCACAAAAGACACGAAAGACTTAACACGAGTCGAACCTATTTCGTTCGTTAAAACACAGCGATGAGAATGTAAACTATATATAAACACACTATAACATAATCCTCTTTGAAATCATATCTCATCAACGTAGGGAATGATTCTTTCTCATCAATAAGTCACAAAACTTTCTTGAGATATTTCTGTTAATCTGACCAGGTCTACGATGACGCTGCCAACGGGTCACACGATCGTGAAACTCACGCCGCACCAAGAAGAGACTGACAAACTCTTCACAGGCCACCTCAAGGGGGCTCACACTCTACAGCCTGGCGGATGGTATTTACCATTCGCGCAGAAGATCTACTGCCAGCAAGTGAAAGACTTTCAGGTACTTGTCAGCTTTTGTTTAATTACATTAGCCAAATAACGAAGTATTTTACTCGCACTTTAGAAATATGTACATGCACTTTCATGTTCCAGGAATTATTACCAATACTGTTTCGTGTAAGATTCTGAGTTCCATTTTACTGCTAATTAATATTTTTGAGAAACAATCGAACAAAATCATCCACTTATCTAACTTCAACTTTGCACTGCGTGTAATTTATGTTCTATAAAATAACAGATGACTACAATTCAAGCGTTATGTGCAATTTCGCACCACGTGCGAAACCGAAATATTGCATATTAACCAAAAAAATTGATAAAATTCTTCCTTTAACTGGATATTAAGGGGTAGATATTTAGACTGCGTTATTTGACTCCTGAAATCTACTCGTAGCATGAAATATTGAAGAAATTTTCAATTGGAAGGCAAGTCTTAAATTCACCACCCAATTTTTAGAATGATAAATACAAATCATTTCCATTCTTCAGTTCGAAGAAAATGATGTGGTGGTCATGACGATGCCCAAGAGCGGCACGACCTGGACACAAGAACTCGTGTGGACCATGAGGAAGAACCCCAACTTCGACAACCCGTCAGCCAGTACACCGCTGCACATCAGGTCTCCCATACTCGAGTGAGTAGAACATCGCGCTCATGGAACCTAGTCATTAACCTTCTGTCTGTACAGAACTAGCCAATTTCTTTTTAAGCAGCACGTTGGTAGTATAATACTGGTCAATATTATGTTTCTTACAAAAGGTTTCAAAATCAATTCTAACTAAATTTGGGCGACTAATTGTGAATATGAACTCAACTTTTCTCTATCACATAAGGATTTCGAGATATACCATCTTTCAATTTTCGATTAAAATTAGTCATCAGCCTACACATATATCGAAGGTCTCACGATAAAAACACCTGATTTTTAGAACTACATTTTTTATATTCTCAATTAAGAAATAAAAAAGATTATAGAGTCCATGTACAACAAATAGTGAAAGAATTAAAATAGAAAATGTAAAACTACAATTATATGATGCACAGATCAATGGTAAGCAGCAGTTATCTGAACTTTCTTTTCTTAATTAACTTGTCTCTGATGTACAGCTTCTGGGTAATTGTCTCTCATCAAGCCCCAGAAATACGCCGCCATGATATGCGAGTCCCACTGGCCTTGATGCTGTTCTTCCTTTGTTTCAATATCGTGATGAAAACGCTCCTATTTTTCCTCACCTGCATCCCAAGGTTCTCCAGAAAGTTGTCCAAATGGCTGTGCAAACAGTGAATTTTGATACTCATTCTACATCCGAGATCTCGCAGGCTCATAAGCATAGTTCTTCTATGATTTCTTTGTTGTTGTCTGCTTTCTTATTCCATAGAAAATTCAGCACCACATTACAAAATGCATTCCAAGCTCTTTCTTCTATGTCATTCATTGATGTGATAAAATTTGCATCTCTCACAAGTGTTCCTATTTGAGGTTCGTTAAATATTCAAGCCTTTTTCGTCTCCTCACTAAGAGCAGGAAAATTTGAACAAATTATATAGCTGAAGCATGCTCCACAGTGATCAAGAGCATTGTTGAACTGCTTCATCAATTCAAGTTGTATGTGCAAGGGAGGAAAGACACTGTTCTGCCTATCCACTGAATGACTACAGAATCTTTGATGATATTTTTATCGTTAGATGTTAGACTCTGACGCAGAGGCCATTCATTTTTCACCCAATGCTCTGCTGTAGCTCTACTGTCCCAGTAACACAGAAAACAGGGCTGTTTTGTGTACCCTCCTTGCTAACCAAAAAGAAACTTAACTATTTTTAAATCAACGCAAATTAACCACCCATGAACAGGATATTGCAACCTCTCTAGAAAAATCTTGATATTGTTATATTCTTCTTTAAGTTTTACAGAATGAACCATTGGTACATAGCCATACTTATTTCCATTGTGTATCAGTACACATTTCTAACTTCCTTTAGAACTGTTAATAAAAGGCCTCCAATCCCTCAAATCATATGCTGGAAGTCCCACAAAGAGAAATAGCCTTCTATGTCAGTACAAAAGACAAGCTGGCCATCTGAATGGAAGATTTACAAAGTTCTGCTTCCTGTAACGATAAAATGAGACACTTGAGCCTGGTTTCAACATTCGATTATCCTGCAGTCTTGAAGCCAACAGTACAGCAAACTCTTTTGGTAGATAAAGCCTTAAGTTTGAAAAGGGCTTCAGTTTTCAGTAGAAGATGGGTAGAACACGTGATTTTAATCTCATATTTTTAGTTTATTTGAATCTTAGGGAGGGCAGAGTTTCTCATGTAAAATAGGGTTTCCCTCCTAGTATTTCTCCCGGTGTTTCTCCCTGTTAAAAAAAGAGAAAACTTGGCTATCATGAATACCGGCAGTACTGGATGCAACAGTTATTGAGCCTGACGTTAGTAATAAAGCATTTGAGTAATCAAGGTACAAGATGATTTGTTCCAACTTGCCTGGAAAGAAACGTGTTATGCCCCCGGTTGATACTATGGGCATATAACTAATGATAATATCATAATGTAACTTGCCTTGGGTACCATAACCAATATTCTGTCTGCTCATGAATCGTTTTATCAAACATTTTATTAAATATAGCCGATTTGACCTATGTTGTGAAATACAGCATAAAATATCGAGTTAATTATCTCAATGTTCAGTCTAATGCGAATCTAGGTTAAGTGAACTAGGTTAAACATTTTGTACACCCTAGAATAACGTGATGGTAGGATGCCCTAGAAGTCGCTGAACTTGTTCGGGCCCACAGGTAGCTATACTCAAATTTGACCATTGTACTAGACTTAAGAAAAATTCTACCTCTGTATCGCCTGTGGTAAATAAATGGTTTAAATTGTTTAAATTGCTTATATTTGGATTAAAAAAATCATTATTTGTATAAACAATTTCAAATCTTTAATACCAGGGCATATTTGGAGTAAAAACATTATCTATATAAACAAAATCAAATCTTTAATACCATTTTGTTCGCAGGGCGGATTTTCTTGTTTACGGGCTTGACAATTTGGGGAACTTCGAGGCGTTCTCCAAAGAAAAAGGGGCAGATCCAAGCCAGGGCGTGTTCCTGAACATGGCGAAGGCTGCAGAACGACCGCGAATTTTCAAAACTCATTTAACATTCGACTTCCTCTCCGACACTGTTTTCACCAAAGCAAAGGTACCTACATTTATAAAACAAATTTGCGTTTCGCATCCTAAAAACTCGATGTTTTCCAGACGTGAAATGATAAAATCATGATCAGTGAATTATTCCTCAAGTTGTAGGTTTATACGTATCTATATATCTGCCCAACAGAATGTGTTAGTTCAGAACTTTAAATGGTGATATTGTACCTTAACATTGTTGTATCTATCCACTCAATAAAACCATTGTTATCATGGATGAGTGGCATTTGCTTTACCTCACTCTCAGAAATATTAAGAAATTTTATTAAGAAATTATTTAGAAATTTTTATATTAATTTTAAGAAATTATTAAAAGTCAATATGTTGGCATGTATCTGATGTGGCAACGTTTTTGGAAATGAACAGTTTTCCTTTCTTTCTTTCTTTTTCAGGTGGTGTACGTCTTACGAGATCCTCGTGACTTGTGCCTCTCATATCACCATCACGCAAAGCTGTTTAGGTATGAGGGCTTCACTGGAGACTTCGACACATTCGTCGACATCTTCCTCGAGGATGGCGGTATGCTGTGCTTTTTGAGACTTTCCAATCTCCTATTTCATAGCTCATAACTGGTTTCTTTTTGTTTTAGTGTAGAAATTGCTTCAAGTTCCTTAAATGCATGTACGAAGTGGTATTGGACGCTTAGTGGTAAACAAATTTAAGGTGAATAAATTCAAGTTATATTTTTCCTCAGTGATGTATGGTCCTTATTGGGAGCACGTCAAGTCGGCTTGGAACAGGCGCCATCTCCCCAATGTTCATCTTCTCTTCTTCGAAAAACTGAAGAAACATCCCAAGGAAGAAATCCTCAAGCTTGGCAAATTCTTGAACGTTGACCTGAATGAGGAGCAACTGGAAAAGGTAAAAATATAGTGGTTGGTGTATTAAACTCCCGATTACAGGTGTCTGTTTTTGATTCATAAGGTTAGTAGGTTAACAAACAGTATTGAACAGTATTCCTCTTTCTGACAAGCTTCATGTTTTCATTTGAACATTACATTGTGATTTGAGAGTAACCCGTCCAACAGATCATCAAGTTCACGAGTTTCTCTGAGATGAAGAAGCGAGACGATCATTGCATCAGTAAGAAAGATGAGGATCTTTTCTTGGACATGACTGTTGCTAAGGTTGAAGGAGGCTTCTTCAGATCAGGTGAGCCTAAGCGTAGACAAACATTGTATCAGCAACAACGAAAATCTTTTCTAGAACCTGACTGTCGTTAAGGTTGAAGGAGGTTTCGTCGCATCGCATGAGCCGAAATTTACGATGGTTCCTAACCTAACATAACGAACTTTATAAAACGTCCAGTATCTCGAAAGTCACCATTCATTCAGCTTTCAGTAGTTAGAAGACGCAAAAGGAAACCCTATTTTAGAAATAAAAAAAAATAATTAAAGTTCTTCTTTTGTAGTAAAGATAAATTGAGTTTTTCCCTAACTCTAGCCCGTAGCGATAAATTCATGTTCTTTAGTCTTAGAATAAAAGCAACATCTGAGAGTTTCTTTATTTACAATGTATAACTTGTGAAGATCACTGTGTCACACTGTTTATGATGATAACTTTGTAAACATATCCTATTCGACAGGAAAATCTGGTGAATGGAAGACTGGGTTCTCCAAGGAGCAGAAGGACAGATTCGACGCGTGGATAAAGAAGAATTGCCCTGACAAAGAAATCATGGAAATATTCAATAACCCTTGAGAGCTCCACTGAACAGTACTTGGCGTCATATGTCCCACGTGGTTAAATAGAAGCTGATTAAATAATGAACTCTTGCTAAATTAAAGCTCCATCTCCTGTGATTATTTACGTTACTTAACGAACATTTTGGCCCAGAGACTCACGCCTCGTCCCCCACTCCATTATATGATTAGGTGTTTAAAAATAATTAGTAAGAAACAATTTGCTCAATCTATCAGCTACGTTGGTTATTGTATTTCTACTCCTATCTATTGTGATCGTAAGTGGTTTCAAATTTTCTATGCAGATGGACTTTATTTGAAAGTTTTGATCAGATTCTATATAGGATTTTATTGTTGACACCCCCAGGTGTATCTAAGATAAAAAATGAAATGGTCCTGATGACAAAAATTTAAAAGAATTAGAGATACATAACCAAAATAAAAGAAGCGAAGAAGTCAATCGTAATTGATTGAGTTTGTAAAAAAATATGAAAGAAGGTAATGGGAAGCATGAATTAGAAATATAACGAAAACTAGAATACATTTGACTGTTGCCCTTGATAGATTCTATTCTGCGGTCACATACTATGAGATTTGTACGCGCATCGTCGCTGCTAAATCCACATTTCTTCAAATACTGTTGCTCTTCTGTTAGTTCTTACACATGTATCCGTTTCAAACATACCTACTCCATCTACATTGTCCGTGTGGGTGTTATTGTTTCCGCAGGCGTTGAGTTTCAAATTGTGCTAGTTCTCTGCAGCTTCGATGCATGATATTTCTTACAATAAATGTCATTCCAACTAATTTTATTTTCTGATTTGTTAGATTTCAATGTCGACCGTAACATTTAATGAATTATTTTCAGCCTTCTTAATGCATAAATAAATTTGTCTTATAACATAGATCCTAACCATTAACCTCATGTATTATAGGACAACGACGACCTAGCAACTCAGCCAAAACATCCTAGTGGTACATTTTTAATACCATTTTTCTAAAGATAGTGAACATAATATGCTTTGTTGTATTTACGGAAATATTTATTTCATGAAATTGCATGAAACGTAACTTCACTCATAATTTACACAGCACTTGAGATTAATTTCAAAATAAAATATCAGTGGCATGATTTTGACGGACTTTGACTTTTTTGAAGGTTGAGTTGTGGGTTTTTGAAGAAAAACCATTTAATTATAATTTCTTATTTTGTTGCGCTAATTCTTGTAATTAGTACTACTGGTAATTGTTTTCAGAGGCAAATCACAGAAAATTAGGCCTGCTAATTAGAGTTACACACCATACTTCGTCATAAGTCCTCTCCTGAACTATCTGAAATGAGGAATCATTGAACTTGTCACTAGAAAGTACAACAATATGAAGTACACGACAGCAATACACTTTCTGTTTGTAGAAAAATATGCCTTATTGAAAAATTTCCCGACTGCACATGCTGCACGAGCATCCTTATTTAGCGCTTGGATTTGTACGATTTGCGTGCGCCATTTTGGACGTGAGGTGCAAAAATGTTTAAAAAATCAAGCCTTTTAGCAAACTAAAATATATTTGTGAGCAGCAATTAGAACATGAAAGTGAGTAAGTGCGAAAGTCAAATCAAGACTGCCAATTGCTAGGTAGCGTCTCCGTATGATTTTTTTAGAACTGAGGTAAGATGCTCATTTTGAGTTTGGATCCGGTTCTTAATTAAAACTATCCTTATATAATATACTGTATGCCTCGAGCACATCTATACACTCATACACTGAATGTGGATGCATACGTTCGCGTGTACTTCCAGTAGTGTAAGATTCTTAAACGAAACGATTGAGCACATTGTAAGAATCTTGTATAATTACCGTGACTTTAGAATTATTTGCAAGGTGCATTCTAAATTTTAACTCATATTTTAGGCAATGACTATTTACCCTGTGATGGAAAAAAAGAAAATTATGTTATATATCATGTCTGGTAAACGAATGTGTCTAATACGATAGGCTTTCTTCAAAGCTGAAAGTTAAAACAGCTCATGCTTTCATACACGAGTGGCTTCATTGATATTATTCATCATCAAAGCCCTCATAAAGGCAGAGAACAAGTAGTGAAGTGGATTTCTGCAGTTTGAGTACATTTTTTTCGCGTCCATCTTTGCTTCCAACCACTATTTCCCAATAGGCAAAACCCATTCACTGAAGATATATGTCTTCATTTCAACGCCTCAAACCTTTTTTAATTTTGTGTTTTCTCACTGATGATGATGCACCCAAGCTTCATGAAGATATAAAAGCAAGGAAACTACGTACTGTGCATTTTGAAAAAATCGAGTGGGGGATAAAGATAATGCAAAATATGAAGTCGTAGCGTGGGTATGAGTCGGAGTATGATTTTGAGTGGGTATGAAGTCGAAGATTGGAACACCCGACGGCAGCTCGCAATCAATCTCATCGAAAACCGTTACCTGTGCATTTTTAGATGTGTCGAGAAATGCTAAAAAGGCTCATAAATAACAAGGTAAATTGAGTATTTGGAGCAAGGGTGTATGACACTCTACAGAAAAAAATAGTTTAATAGTAATATAACATGTTTCAAAATAAACAAAGCTACTACAGTACTTCTTACATGCACCTAGAGCAAATCAAATTTTTAATTTACGTCTTTAAATCACGACTCAAGTTTAGGTACGGCTCAAGTTCGCGTATGAAGGCTAGTGGGGGACGTTCCAGACAAGTGCACCTATTCATCATCACAACCCACCCTTACTAAACAATTCCTGGAGGCTTGCTCGACGAAGGTGGAATAGAAGGCACGCAACAGACCGCCCGGTCACTGAAGCGTAGAAGGGCAGCTCTCGTGGCACCGGCTTTCACATCAGGGCTGGCGCCGTAAAGAGGAGACCGAGAAGAGCCTGGTGCGAGGCGGTCTGAGAGCTCATCTGGACTACAATGATGCCCGCCTCGAGGCTTGTTCGTCAGCCGCCAGCCTGCTTCATGACGTCGATTACAGGGTCCGAGGCACCGGTCACGGATGTTTTACCTAAATGCGCTCATGCTGAGAGCGGTAAAATTTAAAAAAAAATTTAAATAAAAAATCGGAAAATTTAAACTCGAATTAAAGATGAATAAAATAGGTGGTTGGGCAAAGGTAGGTGTAAGTGCTGCGGATGCTGGGGCGTGTCTTGATTTTCTTACAGACGCTGCACTGTGAGTTTGGGTAACGAGGTCCGAGTGACAGGGTTGATGGTGTTTCGCAAGTGATAAGACCACACTGGATGGAACGTCCTCTGACAAACCAAGAAGTTGAAAAGCTGTACTAGTTAATCCCTTAAAAATATAATTTCTTAATACTAATTCCGCGCATGAGTGCACAGCAACAGTGAACTTATGCGGCCCTTCAACAGTGCACAAATGAAAAGCCACATTTCTTACATTAGGGGTAGGTGGCAGCTCATGGAGATTTTTTTCAATATCAGATAGATCTTACTCATCCATTAAATGAATAATTATTTTTTATACGATTGCAGTAAATAATATATAATGTCTCGTTCTAGACAGTTGCACTCACGCTCTAACAAAACAACTTCGAAAATATGGTTGAGTATATGTTGATTTTCACTTGAAAAAACCCAAATTTTAATGAAAACCGAACGTTAATGAACATTTACGTTATAGGAGTTATTTATAATCTTCAATTCATGATCGTTAGTTTTTTCAGTGTTTTATTTAGGACGATAACTGTGGTGCAGAACGCTGTTGCTTAACACCAGAGTTTGATTCATTAACGTGCCCTCAATGAGTGAGGTGCAATGTGAGCGGCACTCACAGGTTTTGGCAGCGGCTATGCTAGAGATGCTCACTACAATAATCAAGGACACAAAGAACTGCAGATCTCTGCGAGACCTCTAAGAGTAGACCTTGGCAAAAACAAGTTCCTCGGAGCAGTAAGCATGGCCATGTGATTGTATATAGATATCGTGTTTTGTATCCAAGGGTACATAATTCCTTCAGGTTACCAACCGCAATCCACAGATTAGACCGAGTAAACTGATAATTTCGTTTCTGATACTCGATGTACGCTTAATTGATAAAACGTAGCGACTGATATTTTTATAACACTTAGAAAATAACCTGATATTAAGCGCACTGTTTCAATGATCTCATTTAAAGTCTTTGCATTGAGTGTAACTTGAATTTCCCAGAAAATTTATAGAATATCAGTAATTTAAGATGATTTTACCACAAATCTGTAATAAATACTCATTTCAGTTTAACATAAAATTTAGTCCACACTTCGCTTGGCCACCCGGTAAATAAACAGTCTAACATTAAAACCAACTCTGTCTTAGTCTTCAGACGTGTTACCAGTAGAGCCTCATGTGAATCAACCTTCACTAATCAGCGCTCTACTGTGAATCTTCCATAACATTGGTCTTGAGAGAGAACGAAATTTGTAGCTCGGGAAGGTACGGTAAGAGCAGATTTTCTCTTTCGTCTGTTTGTACGCAGTTAGATTTTGAAACGTTGGTTAACGTTATGCTTAAATGTGTGATAAAATATTCATTGCACAAGCGAGTAAAGACCAAACTTGCTCAATAATCATACGTGAATCATATTTAATGAATTTTATACGTGCGTAGTCCAGTGAGGTATGACATTCCACCTCATTTACATGCATAGATAGCGTCTTACACTAATTTATATATGATACAGTTGATCGTGGGCGAGCATCTGACGAGACTACGTAGTTCGTCTTATCTCTCCCACTCTTCGCTCAGGACTCTGTTTCGTCGCGTGTCCCCTCGCCCTTGACTAGCGTTCAGATACAAGCTTCGTATCTAAGCATGCCCGCTTGTAACTCCTTTAAATAGATCCCACATCAGGCGCTGATGCTTAGTACAGCACCGTTGGAGCTCTTTGGCTCGTCTTGTATTCTGAAGTTCCTCGATTTCGAAGTGAGCTCTAGGGTGCTACCGTAGTGAGATTTGGTACTCGTGTTTGATCCATAGAAGAACCTCACTCTTTACGAAATGTGGTAGAGATTTTCATAAAAGACCCGAGAGATTTAAGGCGAGTCGTACCTAATAAGTTCGTCAAAATACAGCCATAAGATTGTGAGCTATATTTGAACACACCATTACTTAATCAGCTTTGAAATCATAACTCATAAACGTAGAAAATAGCTCTTTCTTAAAAATGAACCAATCACGAATATTTACTGAAGTATTTCTATTAATCTGACCAGGTCTTCGATGACGCTGCCAACGGGTCACACGATCGTGAAACTCACGCCGCGCCAAGAAGAGACCGACAAACTCTTCAACGGCCACATCAATGGCGCTCACATTCTTCAGCCAGGCGGATGGTATTTTCCTACCGCTCAGAACATCTACTGCCAACAAGTGAAAGACTTTGAGGTACTTGTCAGCTCTAGTTCAGTTACATTGGCCAAATAACGAGGTATTTACTTGCACTGTAGAAATATGTACTTGAACTTCCATTGGCAGGGCAGCAAAATCATCCGCATGACTATTTTTAATGTTTCATTATCCTTCATGTTCTGTGATATTACAGGTGCGTGAAATTCATATGGTAGGATCAATATCGCTACCGTTGTGGAACCAAAATAATGCATATTACTAACTATGGAAGATATTGACATAATTATTATTTAATTTAATATTAAGGAGGAAAAAGTTACGATGCATTGTATCTAGAAATCAACTTGTAGCATAAGATATTGCTGAAAAGTTTAACTGGATAGCATGTTTTCAGAAGCCAGTTTCTAAAATAACCATGATCTACTCAGTTCCATCATTCAGTTCGAAGAAAATGATGTGGTGGTGATGAGTATGCCTAAGAGCGGCACGACCTGGACGCAAGAACTCGTGTGGACCATGAGGAAGAACCCCAACTTGGACAACCCGGCGGCCAGCACACCGCTGCACATCAGGTCACCTGTTCTCGAGTGAGTAAACCATCGCGCATATAGGGCCAAGTCTTCTGTCTTCACAGAAAAAACAATTTCTTTTCAGCAGCCCGTTTATAGAGTAAAATTTGGAAGAAAAACTATTTTATCTGATGAATGTTGATACAAATTATTTATTTTTTTTACAATAATAATAAAATGGGAATGAGATTAAGGAGTATAAATACAAAACCAAGTGAGGCAAAGTTACTAAAAAATACGACGATCGTTGCGTTGCTTGCTTTGTTCGGAGCTTCTCTCAAATTGGAAACAGCGGCTCTGAGCTTCTGAATATTTTAGAAAAGATTAGCAGAAGTATCACATATGCGCCGTGACTTAATAAAATTCCAAGGAGAGAAGTTTTTACTATCAAACGGGACATACGCGGTGGTAACGTGAATAAAAAACTATCTCCATGAATGACCGCACAATGAAATTTTTTATTCTAATTTCCAACAGTTTCTTGCATTCTAATAGGAAAATAGACTTAGTGAAAGGCTCAGAGCAGCGCCGTAGAATGAATGAGAAACTAATTGTTCCTCACAGCACAACCTGGATACCATTACAAGGCAATATCTGCACAGCTTGCACGTAGTGAAAGCTTCTGTCAATTTCACTGAGTTTGTTGAAATTGTTAACAGTATTTCAGCGGCTATTTGCATCAAGTTTAAGGAGGAGCGGTTGTTAAAGTCCATTTGTTTTTTATTTAACCCATCTCCTCTCTTTCTCAACTCACAGCAGTTAAATTTTTACAATTGCATATCAGATAAGGTTTCACTTCTCAATAGCTGTTTGGTTCATGCTCATATTCCAAGCAGTTCATTTGAATCTTGGACAGTGTAGAATTTCTTATTCGAAACAGTAGTTTTGCCTTGGCATCTATCTTGGCGTTCCTCCCCGTTAGATAAAGAGATACCTTGGCTATTTTGAGTGTTGGCTACATTAGATGCAACAGTCGTAAAGCCCTAGCGCTAGTAATAAGGCATTTAAATTACAAAGTACGAGATGACATGTTCCAACTTGGTTGGAACATTAAGGGTTATGATACTACAGGCATATTTGGAATTAAAAATACATATACATAAACAAAATCATATCTTAAATACTATTTTCTTCACAGGGCGGATTTTTTTGCTCATGGGCTTGAAGATTTGGGGAACTTCGAGAAGTTCTCCATAGAAAAAGGGGCAGATCCAAGCAAGGGAGTGTTCCTGAACATTGCCAGGGCTGCAGAACGCCCTCGAATTCTCAAGACTCATTTAACATTCGACTTCCTCTCCGACACTGTGTTCACCAAAGCAAAGGTACCTACTTTCATTTAGTAGATATGTGTTTGAACTCTTTATTGCTCGATGTTTTTCTCAGGTTAAAAGATACATTCGTCTTCAGTGTATTGTTCCTCAGGTTATAGGTTTATCAGCGCAGCGGAAGGTGTTAGTTCGCAACGTATAATGATGATTATATTTTACTTTATCATTGTTGTCTTTATCCACATGACAAAAATCAAGCAAATCGTTGTTATCAAGGATGAGTGGCCTATGAAGCGTATCAATTTTCTCTAATCTTTCAGGTGGTATATGTCTTACGAGATCCTCGTGACTTGTGCCTCTCTTACCACCATCACTCGAAGCTTTTCAAGTACGAGGGCTACACTGGTGACTTCGACACATACGTCGACATCTTCCTCGAGGATGGCGGTATGTTGTGCTTTTTGAGACTTTCCAATATTTACCTTGAAGTGCATTACTGATTTTATTTCTGTTTTATTCTAGGAAGTAATTCAACTTCCACAAATACACACACGAAACGGGATTACACACATAGTGTGAAACGAAATCAAGATGAATTAAAACAAATGATATTTTTTCTCAGTGATGTACGGCCCTTACTGGGAGCACGTCAAGTCGGCTTGGGACAGGCGCCACCTCCCCAATTTTCATCTTCTCTTCTTCGATAAACTGAAGAAACATCCCAAGGAAGAAATAATCAAGCTTGGCAAGTTCTTGAACGTTGACCTGAATGACGAGCAACTGGAAAAGGTAAAAAATATAATGATTGGTGTATTAAACTTTTTATCTTGACTATAAATTGATACATAAGGTTGATATTTTGACAGTATTACACAGTATTTCTCTTCCTGACATGCTATATGAATTCTTTTGAACACTACATCATGATGTGGGCGTAACTCGTTCAACAGATCATCAAGTTTACGAGTTTCCCAGAGATGAAGAAGCGAGACGATCACGTCATGAACAAAAAAGACGAGGATCTTTTCTACGACCTAACTGTCGCTAGGGTTGAAGGAGGCTTCTTCAGATCAGGTAAGCGGTAGTATAGAGAAACACTGCATCAGCAAAAGCGATAATCTTTTCCAAGACCTGATCTTGCTTAATCGCAGAAGGCTTCATCGGAGCGGGTGAGCCGTAACCTTGCGATTGTACTTAACCTAACGATCATGTGAAAATTTCTGTGCCTTGAGCGTATCTTGATGGTGTCTTGGAAGTCACAATTTATTCAGGTTTTAGCAGTTAGAAGACGCAAAAGTCAACACTCTTTTTAACAAATATGTATAAAAGTGAAAACTAAACTTCGTCTTCCATGTAAGAGATGAATCGAGTTTTTCTCTAATGCTAGTCTGTAAAGATTAATTCACGTTTTTTTAGTCATGGTCCAACTCCTATGTGCCCTCACTTCAAGTTGTTAGCAGGATGTTTGACAATTTTTATTTCACGGAGGACATTTCTCATCGTCTCTGCCTCAAATTTCTGATTGAAGTGTTTTGGGGAGTTAATTTCTGAGTCAATTGACCGATCTATTCCTGGGTTAAAAAATTAGTTTTAGAACAAGTTAACTTAACAAGTAATGAGTGCTCAAGAAACCCAATAAACCAATGATAATCATGTAGGGTGTTTTACTTACTTACTCGCGTTATTTACTTGTTTACTTGGTTGGCTTACTTATTTAAAAAAAAAAACACTTTTTTTCCAAGTGCAACCTCATTGGGATTTTTACCTGCTGAGCCGTTCAGTTATAAGTAGCAAACCAAGACAACGAGTAGCAAGATGTTGGAGTGGGAACTCTCCTTATCATTGAGCTGCACCTCGGTCTCTCTTCCCTAAAGTCGAGAAGTTAGAAAAACATTGAACTGAAGAGTAACTATAGAGTAATTTAATAGATTTTTTATTCACAGATATTTTTCTTACATGCTTGGTTCGATGGTTGACACCTTCCATGATCTGCTTTCGGTATTATTGAAGAGGAATATTCACACCCTACCTTCAGGATTAACATAATGCAAAATTTTGAGTGTTTTCTTCCTGTCAATTGTGGATCATATCCAATACATGAACCCGACTTATGGTAAATGTTTCTTAAAATTTAATAGCGCGCAGCATGATCCAACAAGTAGAGAGCGGTCTCTAATTCTGTAGAATAGACGGCGTTTGGGAATATTTAGATGACATCTTCGGCTTCAGTACGTCATACGTACACGGTCATGCAGAGATATTTACTCATATCAACTCCCAACTAATCATTTTTTCTTCTAAAAATTTCATATCCTGCATTTTATGCTGATGCGTATGCTTTAACTGCCACGTGACAAAGAACTTCAATGAACACAATAGTACAAATATTATGCAATGATCACAAAGTTGTATAGATGTCAAAAAACTGGATTCTAAAATCATTCAACGGAGCGGGTTGAACAAATTTATTTTTGTTTCAGCGGACGTTTTCCAAAGAGAGAGCGTTACTCTTAACCATACTGTCTTATTATACGCAGATGGTCTGCATGTTTATATTAACAAAGTCATCATGAATCGATTATGTAAATCTTAGTTTCCAAAATCTGGCAACAACTTGGGATTAACATAAATTTTCTGAATTTCAGGATTGAATAGTGAAACCATTCAACGTATTTTCTTGCTTCAGAATATTAGCGATATTTGAGTGTTTCTTCATTTCCAATGCACAACTGGAGAAAAGCCCTGTGTTACAATGTTTTTCTGATAACTTCGTAAACATATCCTATCCGGCAGGAAAATCTGGTGAATGGAAGACAGTGTTGTCCCAGGAGCTAAAGGACAGATTCGACGCGTGGATGAAGAAGAACTGCCCTTACGAAGAAATTAGGGATACATTTAATAACCCTTGAGAGCTCCACTGATATAATTGATGTCATATGTCCCACATGCTTGAATATAAGTTGCTTGAATAATAAATTCTCACTTAGTTAAAGGTTCATCTCATACGATCATTTACGTTACTTGACAAACATTTTGGCGTAGAGATCAACGGCAAACAAACATTTCGGCCATCACATAATTAGCTAGGTGTTTAAAAATTGATATTAAGAATCAATTAGGTTAGCTACGTTGATAAATTTTTTTCTATTCATGACTATTATGATCGTTACACATGTAAAAATTTTCTATGCATTCTCACTTACTTAATTAAAAGATATGATTGGACTCGATAAAGGATCCTATTGTTGACACTCCCAGATTGTCTAACATGAAAAATGAAAAGCTCCTGGTTTCAAAAAAGTTCGATGATTTTGAGATCTCTAACCGGAATAGAAAAAGAGGGGAAGTCAATCGTAATTGATGGAACTTGTAAGAAAATATGAAACAAGGCAGTGAAAAGTAGGAATCAGAAATGTAATGAAAATTAGAATGTATTGTACTTAGACTGTTGTACTGGATAGATTGTACTTTGCAGTCACGAATTAAGAGATTTGTGAACGCATCGTCGCTGTTAAATCCACCTTTCTTCAACTATTGTCGCACAACTGCTAGTTCTTGCACATGTACATATCCGTCCCAAACATACGCACTCTACTAATTACTTTGCTTGTGTAGTTGTCCTGGTCTCCCCAAGCATTGAGTTTCAAATTGTGTTCGTTCTTTGTAGATTCGATACATGATATTTCTTACCAAAAATTTCATATGAACTTATTTTATTAGCTGTTTTATAAATTTTCAATATAGACTGTAACATTGTCCGTAATATTTTTAGCCTTGTCAATGCGTGAATAAATTTCTCTTAGAGCTCAGATCCCGACCATTATCTCGTGTATTGCCGGTCAAACGACGACCAAGCAATTTAGCCATAACATCCTTATGTATTTTTTTTAAATACAATTTTTCTATATATAATGAGTATAATGCGTAACAGCTGTTTGCTTTGTTGCATTTAATAAATGTATGTCAAAAAATTACAATAAATTTAGCGACATACCTAATTTGATTAACACTAGTTTTTGATTTCAATCTGAAATATCAATGGCATGATTTGGACGGATTCTGACTTTCTTAAAGCATGTGTTGAGGTTTGCTGAAGAGGGTTTCTTACTTTGATGCAGTTATTTTTGCAATTCGTTTCACAGGTAATTATTTTCAGAAGCAGGTTACAGAATATCATGCCAGCTAAATAGAGTTAAACACGATACTTCGTCATTAGTCCTCTCCTGAGCTATATAAAATGAGGAATGAATAAACTTGCCTCTCAAAAGTACAATAATATGAAGTACATGAATGCAATTTACTTTCTCGTCGTAGATAAAACTCATTAAAAAACTTACCGATTTGATGATTTCACATGCTAAGTTAGCGTACTTATTTAGCCCTTTGATTTGAGCGATTTGGTTTGTGCCTTTTCGGGCGTGCGATACAAAAAGTATCAATAATTAATTTTTTGCATGATTGGAAAATATTTACCTACAGGAATTCCGGTATGAAAGTAAATTACTGCGAAAACTAAATTCCAACCACAAGTTACCAGGTAGCTTCTCCGACTAGACTAGACTTCGTAGATACTGATATGAGATGCTGATTTTGATTTTGATCCGTTTCTTAATTATAAATTACTCTTAGTTGAAACGCCGTAAGCTTCGAACATGCCTACACACTTATATACTGAATGTTTATGCATACGTACATCTATACTTCCAGTAATTCGAAAGTTCTTACACAGAACGATTGAGCACATTGTAAAAATCTAGTACTGACAAATGCTGCAGCGTTAAAATCATTTACAAGGCGTATCAAATATTTTGACTCATGTGAAAGGTTATGACTTTTAACCCTGTGGCAAAAAATAAAAACAATTCTAAAAACCACACCTAGTAAACAAAGGTTTCTAATTTAATTGGCTCTCTCAGATGCTGAGAGTTAAAACAGCTTTTACGTAAGCGTGATTTCATGGATATTATGTATCATCAAAGCCTTAATCAAGGTAGAGTTAGACTCGAATGAACATGTTATAATGCGGGGTTTCAACGCCTGAAAGAATCTTTTGCGCCTATTTTTGCTTCCAACCACTGTTTCTTAATTACAAAAAAAAAAAAATACTCACTGAAAATATGTATTTATCTACATTTCAACGCCTCAAACCTTTCTTCATTTATTATTTTCTCATTGATGATGATGCACCCGAGTTTCTTACAGATGAAATGGCGAGGAAATCATATATTGCGCATACTGAAAAAATTGAGAGGGGATAAAGATAACGGAAGAATATAAATTATTTTACTGTGTGAAAACAAGATGACAAATAAATAGCAACGCGTATGAAGGCTAATAGAATGTCTCGTTCTTGAAAGTTCTACTCACGCTCTAACAAAACAACTTCGAAAATATGGGTAAGAACCGCTTCTACAAAGAGATTAAGAAAAATATTTTCGATCAATGAACGAGAGAAACACCTGCTCGTACACTCATCCGATAACATTTGAAAATGTTTCGGAACTAGTTTCAGAAATAGGATTGAGGCCAATTAGCAATAACCAAGCTCGAGGTTGAAGTAGTGCAACTATCAATACAGCAAAATTTAAAGTTTGATGTTTTCTTACTGGAAAACAATATGATGAACATCGATTGCGTATAACTGTAATAAACATGTTAAAAGTATTTCAGAAGGAACAGCTTATGCTCTTCTCCAATGACACTATATAAAGCAAATGTAAAAAAAATATATATTTTATTTCCAATAAAGTACAAACATGAAATGTCGATACATTGGTAAAGGTACATAACAAGTGCATGGAAACATATAGACATAGATGCAAAGTTACTCTCTTCATTCTTGTCAGTATTACACAAAGGTAAATTATACTTCTTGCACGTGTAGTAATATTTGACTGCAGTGTTCGAAGAATAAATGTCTACAAGCTGTGAGGACCAAGGGATAGTGATACGCTGGAGAACTGCGGAGCTGTTCTGGGGGCGGATGTTGTTACAGAGTGGAATGCGGACTAAATGAGCATCTAAGAATGCGGCAAGTATATTTATACCCGGAAAACGGGGTCAGAGGGATAAACACAGGGGCTGAACTCTTTTGTGTGAGTATTGAGGAGGGAATTGTAGGCCGTCGTTACAAAGGCCCCGATCGACACTGTCTGCCCTCAATTTCAAGTTCAAGTTCATACGTGCTACACATACCTCCCCTCCTGAACAAAACTAGCGCACAACTAATCGATTACAATAAATCTGAAAAACTGTAAACCAAAATGCAAAAAATAAAAAGAAAGTTTTGAGATTCAAAATGATATTCAAAACGAAAACCCCAATCAAAACGCATATACCGCTAACATACGAACAATTAATTAATAATTGGTTATATTAAAACAACGAAGTTAACGCAGTCCGCCAATCCAAATAACCTATAAACAACCATTACTAAAATTTCAACTGGTTACAAACGCTAAAATGCACGACGCGCATCAACACGGAACGGAAAAAAGGCAGCGTAAGCAACTGAAATGCAAGAAATTGCTTTCATCCTTAGACTTGAACATTAGAACGAATAACCATTCAAATAAATGACATGAACTGTATGATGCATGTACGATGTATTGTATTATTTTAACCGTGAATAAAGAAAAATGCTGTATGCGTACAGCAAAGTAAAAATGTCGAAAAAAGTTTGCAATTTGATTTTTCCGGTCTCACGTAACAAATGTTCACTCCCAAGAAAAGGAAATACAATAGTTCAGTTCGTATGCTTTTTACATTTAATAGGTTTTTACTTTTTCACGTACTTGAAGTATTTTTTGCCTTACCAGTGAATTTATTTGTCTTGAAAACATATTATAGCAAAAACTATCATAAGATAGTTTTTTTACGTTATCCATAAGAAATTAAGAAAATATACCTTATGCACAATATGTACGCCTGCGTTTTTTTTATAAGATGACATGTATACCCTCGTATTAGATAAATTGCGTTCAAGTTTTTTGAGTGTATTTTGATGAATCTGTAGCGTGCTCGTCATAGCCGTGTGGTAAAGGACCCTCCTTTCCGTGAAGGTGTCGAGGGTTCGAATCTCGGCGCTGGGTAGTGAATTTCTACGTTGGGTATAGGGGAAAAGTTCAAAGCACAATACTCCATTCTACCCAGGTGTCTAAAATGGGTACCGGTTTTGACCGGGGGAAACTGTCATGGCGTCCTGGTGTCATAAGCATTCAAAAAGCTATTATACAAGGTGATATTTATCAGGCTTGAATTGGAAACAAAGCATCGTTAGATTTCAATGTTTGTTTAATGTTAGACGTAAATCCTCAAAACGGCATTCATGTAATGTGTTATGCAATACCTCGGCTATCTGAGACTGCAGAACAGGCACTTAATTCCTCACCAGTTGTAGTATGTACTACATATAAAGCCGACATCGGAACTGTTTGTCTGAATTTCTTATCACCTGACTTTTTAGCAGTAAATTTGATGTCATCTAGCATCAACACCTTCCTCCTAAAAAACTAATCATTGAATGGATCCAAAGCCATGTAGGAATAATGGGAAATTACAAGGCAGATCAGGTGGCAAGAAAAGCTTGTCTTCTTAATACCAATAGTTCTAATCTAATTCAATACTCAGATTTGGGAGTATACATACACTTGCACTGTAGAGTACAATGGCAAAAAGAATGGGATAGGGAACAATCCCCGTATCACAAAACAAAACAAACAAACAAAACCGTTTATTTCCAAGTTATCACATGAGATACATATGCCAACATATTGGCTTTTAAAAGTTCCTTAATATAAGACGTCCTAAAACAAAAAGATCCATACGAGGAGTATTAATTGACAAACCATCCGAGGTGTAAAAATAGATAAGCCATACGAGGCATAATAATCGACAAACTATATGAGGTGTGCTAATAGATAAACTATCAGAGGTGTACAAATAGATAGACCATACGAGGCATATTAATAGAAAAAATATACGAGGCGTACTATAATAGACAAACCACACGTGGTGTGCTAATAGTCTAACAAAGTTCCATACGAGGAATACTAATTGACAAACCATACGAGGTGTACAAATAGATAAGCCGTACGAGGCATAAGAATAGACAAACTATACGAGATGTAATATTAGACAATACTATCATAGGTGTACAGATAGATAGACCATACGAGGCATATTAATAGAAAAAATATACGAGGCGTACTAATAGACAAACCATACGGGTCGTGCTAATAGTTTAACTCTGTCAAGGGTAGTTGAATGAGAAATGAGAAATATTATCTCTTGGATATTTTATATTCCAAGAGATTCCGGTACAGCGCTTCGTGCCTTTTTCCTACTTCGATAATTTCAACTAAGAACTTGGCAGTTTTGAAGAATTCTTTAGTATTTTTCGAATTATTTATAAGATCATCGAAGTAGGAAAAATACAAAAAAAAAAACGCTACACCGTACTAGATTGAAACAACACCGTAAATGACAATCAAGTATTGAGAAAAGATAGTCTCGAAATAATTTGTAAAAAACATCGCGCAACACAGCACGCACATCTAGGAATGCGTAAACATACTTACACTCAAAATTGAAATGCATGGCTTGTTCGGCATACAAATATAGAGATAATTTATGCACGAGTGCTTTATTTCCTTTGTCTGTTTATACTTTTTAATTTCTTCTGTTCACAGAAATGCCCTTCGGGGTCGTGATAGATCGATTTATAAATCATAAAGCAAGCGCAATCAATTTGTTTATTTCTGAAATTTGGTGCAGTGTTAACTGATCGCAGAGCTTTAGGTAAAATGTAATGTGTCTTGAGGTTTTGCTTTTTTATGCAAAAAGTAGAAATAGAAACCGATATATGTACATGTGCGCATATATGTGTGCGAAACGTGTGCATGTTTACCCTGATACATAAACATTTATGTTTGCGTGCGCACACGTACATACTCACGCACACACCAACACACATATTCATATATATACGTATTGAAAACGAATATAAGAAAAATGCTAATAGACATGAAAAATAATCTTACTCTTTCAATATTTAAAATGACAGCCCAAGCTCTGATGAATCGTAAGAAATAACCTGAGGAAAGATAAGGAATAGAAAAGGACTTCGAAAAACGTATAAATGGAATGGTTTTTTAATTTCCTAAAGGAAATTTTAAGAAAACTCAAGTTACCGCTGAGGAACAAAAAAAAAAAAAAAAAAAAAAAAAAAATATCATATCGTATATCATATCTACTAGATATTCTCTGCAACATCATGCGGACATGGGTACATGGGATAAAATGGAGATACAGTGTAGGCCAGTTACCACTCATGATTGACAAATATCTACATAATTTTGGCAGAAATGCGCAAACAAACATATACTCAACATTAAAATTTGCTTGTACAACATACGGACAGAAAGATAATTTTACCACGATTCATACGCTCAAATTACGATTAATTTCATTAATTGTATTTGTCATTAATCCGATTCACAGAGACGTCCTCTGGAGTAAGTGGGAGATCTATTTTTGAATCATTTCGCTAGTGCAATAAAATTTATTAACCGGATGGTTTTTGTGTAAAGAAATGAAATAGAAACTTATATTAAAACCCACTGTGAACAATGAGGTCTCAAGGAAGGATCAGGTGATACTAACCAGGCTAAGGCTTCTTACTACTCAAATAACGCATAAACACTTATTTACCAAAGAAATGAAACCCAAGTGCAGCCACTGTAGGTGTAACTTGAACATTTGTCATATATTGATTGCCCTGCGTTTGAACGTCAGCGGCAAACAATGAGAGAACTGGCCAGAAATAAAAAAGCAACCTTTGATACAAGTAGCGTGCTTGGCGAAGGATTCAGTGCTGAGCTGATCCTTGAATTCATTGCCAATATTGGGATGATGAATCAAATCTAAATGCCCCACGTTCTAGTTGCTGTGACATCTGGCACTCTTACCTGTGACGGGTGATGTGATTAATTGGACCAAACAACCAAAGTAAGTAATTTAGCATCGTGTTTTGATCACAGGTAGATGTTTTCAGCACAGCTCCTGAGGTCGCCAAAGTATTTCACGGCGGTAGCTTTTATATGTTTCTCCATTTACTGATGTTGCACACCAGCTAGCTGAATTTTATCCCTCATTATAAGCTTGTTTCCATGTATCCAAATACTACAGAATATAACTTATAAAAGGAAGAAACGTGTGGCTTATCTCTGTCTGTAGCCTGATGGTTAAGAGTACGTACTTTTCATGTAAACCTAGAGTCTTCACCGTTTTTTAATTGTGGCTTTTAAATTGGAGCGTTCTCCAAACTATTGGTGAGAGGTAGGAAACACTACGTCGGAAAGTAGATCGGGTGAAGATCAACGTACGTGCGAGGTAAGTTGATTAAAAGCATCGTCGATATTACGTATTACGGTAAATTATATTTCATTATTTCTCTCTTTGTTCATATTAATAATTGTAGAATAAGCAGGAAGAAACCAGGCTATCCTGCTTCGAAAAAAAGGAACTCTACGAGAAGGCAGACCGCCGTCAAAGATGGCCGGTCTGCCAAAGATTTCGGGAGAAGACTTTGATACATTCGAAGAAGAAACAAATATCTCTTTCGTCGATTCAATGGACTCCAGTGTGATATCGGACACCAATATGGCCACGGTTAATGAATCAGTTATGGACTCAGTAACTACCCCCTATGATGGTAGTGTAGTTGCTCATCACTTGCGATCGGTGAATACTCTGAACCCGAGTCTACCGGAACTAACTCTGAACCCTGAGGAAAATCAACTTGCAGCAAGTATTCCAGGAACTGATAGTGAACTCCTTAAAGCTTTGAATGCTGGTAACCTGGACACAACTCAACTGGATATTCGTCGTTGGAAAGGAAAAAAACGAAATTACTCGGAAGAAGCTGAAAACTTCCAAACTGGTGTATCCACAGCAGGAGCTGAAAAAAGCCTTGCTCAGGCTGATAATCCACCAGTCAAGAAAAAAGCACTTCTACTAAATGCTGGAAACCAGTCCTCTGCCATATCCAGTGAGCCGCTGGCATATTCTGAAGGTAGCCAACCTGAAATTGTCACAATCCTGATTGAACCCCAAAATTCCTCTCAAGATGTAATGAAATTCTTCTCAAATGAATTAAAATTAATGAGAGATCTACAGTCATCTGAATTTGGAAAATGCAACATAATTGACACAAAAAAAAATGTAAGCCGAAAACTTCTAATAGTAAAGATTAAAACGGTCAACACCCAGCATCTGAAGACTCTATTGAATACCACTTGTATTGGAGACTGGTCCGTAACCTGCAGACTGCCAGAAGTAATGCAAAAATCTTTTGGAGTTATAGGACCAATTGGACTTGACTCGGACCTAGACGAAATCAAAGAATACCTATCCACGAATAACCCAAACCTCCTCAACATCCAGCGTCTGACAAAAGGAAAGGATCACCAACCAACACTGTGTGTAAAATTGACCTTTTCTGGATCTGCGCTACCTGAACACATATACCTAGGATACCAAAGGTTTCAAGTTCGCCTATTTGTGGACAGGCCTTGGCAGTGCTATAACTGCCAAAGGTTTGGACACAACGCAAGAGACTGCCGTTCAAAGCCTCGATGTGTGGTCTGTGCTGGACCTCATCAATCAAGAGAATGTATCTCCAAGGAAGTGAAGAAACCAATGAAATGCACCAACTGTAAGGGAGACCACACAGCAAGCTATGGGGGATGTGTGAGAATGAAAAATGCCAAACTCGTTGAAAAAATTCGAGCAGAAAATAAAATGTCATACAGAGAAGCAGTAACAATGGTGAAACAAGATACTACTGTCAACATGCAAAGGAAAACTGAAGATACAAATTATCAAGTCAACTCTTTCAAGCAGACCAACACCATAAAAAGTCAACTACCAGAGCGGGTCTTTCCTAAGGAAACAAAAAACGCTACTACCCAGACTGAACATCAAGATGGAACCCAGAGAACATTACAGAAGCCCAACAAGCATCTACATGTTCAGATAGCCCTTACTATGGCAAGATTATTCAAGCTAACAATAAATAGCAGCAAGGCTATTTCTGATTGCTCCATTCTGGACATCATTAATGAAGGAATGCATACAAACCTCACCAATGCTGAACTTGAATTGAAAAAAAATGAGACAAACAATAAAATTCCTTCTGTGGATATACATGATACATCAGTCTTGCTTGTAACAGAAGAGGCACCAAATTTGAGGATGGATGAGTCCCAAATGAACAAGACACGCCCTAACCCAACGGATAGTGCAAAAAATCAAGTAAGGACCAATAACTCTAAAAACTCGGAGCAGCGGCCAGGTGAGCAGCGGCCGGGGGAGCAGCGCACCTTCCAAGACAGCCTTGGACCCACTTTCAACTCCCACCTAACCCGGGGCCAACTTGGAAGTCAGGAAAGTACTCAGAAAATGATGAATAGAGCGCAGAACAGAGGTAAGACTGGGGTGAAGAAGAAAAAATAGATACAGGTAACCATTTAAATATTCTTGTATGGAACTGTCATAGCCTCTACAGTAAATTATCAGAATTTAAAATAAGAGTCTATACTACAAAGCCACATATAATTTGTTTATCTGAGACATGGTTGAAGGCCAGCAGAGAACCAACTTTTATAAATTATCGCACCTTTTACAAGCATAGACTTGAAAGGCCTGGAGGAGGCATAGCAATGTTAGTTCGAAATGATGTGCACTGCTCAGAAAAACTACTGAATGAATACCCAAACGGGACCCTTGAAATACAGGCAATAAAAATATTCAATAAATCCAAAACTATTGAAATATTGAACTTGTATAACCCAAACTCAATTGTCAGTACAGATGAGTTTAATTATTATTTTTCTCAGCTTGGCCCATGTAAAGTTGTCACTGGTGACTTCAATGCCCACCACCCAATGTGGGACACAAGAGCCCCAAGTAATAGTACTGGAAATAACCTTGTGAATGTACTTTTACTACATGACCTTGTTTTGCTCACACCATTAAATTTACCAACTTATTACCATTTGCCTACAAAGACAGAATCCACTTTGGATTTGTGTTTTAGCTCTGCTGACCTTCAACCAATGTCTCGGGTTACTCTGGGGGAGGAGTTGGGAAGTGATCACGAGCCAGTGCTGCTATCGGTGGGCTTCTCCCCTGATGTGGCTATTTTTAAATCTAGAGGTCACTGGTGCTTTGGTGGGGGTTCCTGGGACCTTTGGAGGGCCTCCCTTCCCCAAATTAATAGAGGGAAAAATTTTGAGGAATCTGTTGTAAATTTCACAGAGGCACTTATCCAGACATCAGGAAGGGTTTTTACTAGAACTAGAGAAAAGATCACCCCTAAATACTCAAAGCCCTGGTGGAACAGCGAGTGCAGCGCGTGGGTCGGTAGGCGTCATGCAGCAAAGAATATCTTTAGGAAGCACCCAACTCCTGATAACTTAATCACCTTAAGGAAAGCAGAAGCAATGGTCAAGCGAGTCACCAAAGCTGCTAAAATCAAAGCCTTTCAGGACTTTTGTTCTGAAATAAACCAATTTACCCCAGTGAGTGCTATATGGAAAAAAATAGGTGCCTTGTCTGGAAAGCGACGGGTTATTAGATCGGACCCCTTAGTTTTGAATGATAAAGTGATTACTGAGGCTCAAAGTAAGTCTGAAGCCATAGCAGATGTATACTCAAAGGTACTAAATTCAAAATGTTCCACCCCAGATAGCACCTACTTGTTGCAGCTAGCTATAGCACTAAGCAATGATGATATAGTAGATTATAATGAACCTTTTACCCTGTCAGAGCTCCAACTAGTGATAAAGCATAGTAAAAATACCTCACCCGGTGATGATATGATCCACAATCAAATGCTCAAAAACCTTACAATGGAATATAATGATTGGTTTTTGTCCATAATTAATCATAGTTTCAAAAATAGTATAATCCCTTGTTCATGGAAGCTAGCCACTATAATACCTATATTAAAACCTGATAAAGTATCATCTGACCCAAATTCTTATAGACCTATATCACTGCTGTCATGTATGTCAAAAATAATGGAGGGCTTGATCTGTAACCGACTGTATTATGTGTTAGAAAAATGTGAGACTCTCAGTGACACTCAAAGTGGTTTTCGGAAGAGGATGTGCACACTGGATCAGGTTGCTAGGCTAGAAATGAATGTTAGATGTACCCTGGTAGACCGAGGTATATGCGTGGTGATTTTCTGTGACTTAAGTAAGGCTTATGACCGTGTTTGGCATACTGGCCTTCTCTTTAAGCTCTCTAAAGTTGGAATAGTTGGTAGGACACTTAGTTGGATAAGGGAGTACTTGCGAAGCAGAGAATTCAAAGTATATCTTGATGGTAGTTATTCCTCTGTTCGGCATATGAGCTCAGGAGTCCCACAAGGCTCAGTTCTTGCACCCACGCTTTTTAATGTTATGTTGTCTGACCTCCCTAGAGTTAATGGAGTCACTCTCTTAGAGTATGCAGATGATATAACTATTTTATGTAGGGGTATAGATATACAGCAGGTAACTAGGAAGGTTCAGGAGCAAATTGACCAGATAAATAGCTGGGCAAAGTATTGGGGCTTGGAACTGAACCAAACAAAAACAAAGGGAATGATGTTTACAAAAAAAGATACTGAACAACCCAACATAACTGTTGAAGGCATAACTATAGATTTTGTTCCCACCTATAAATATTTGGGAATTATACTGGATGCTCCAAACCTTTCTTGGAAGGCACACATACAGAGTGTGAGAGATAGCTGCATTCCCAGAGTAAATATTATGAAAGCAATATCTCATCACTACTGGGGAGCAGACAGATCATGCCTGCTCAACTATTACAAAATGGTGGTCCGTGCCAAGTTAGATTATGGCTCAATGTTTTATGAAGTAGCTCCTGAGTCCTACCTGAATAAACTGGATATTATACAGAATACCTGCTTGAGGATTGCTACTGGGGTGCGGAGCACCACTCCAATATTATCACTTGAAGTAGAAAGTAACATCCCTCCTCTGAAATTCCGTAGGATGTTGACGCTAATGAAATTTTATTGCAGACTTAAGGAACTACCAAATAACTTGGCTACAACTAGAGAAATATTTCCCCAATTTGGATGCTTGCAGAACAAACCTTGGACTGGGCATATCATGTTGCCACCTCTAGTAGTTAGAGCTGAAAGGCTATTTAATATAATGAAAATTCCCAAACCTACTACCTGTTGTACCTCTAATGTTTCCCCTGTTCCTCCCTGGAGGGATACCAGTAAAATGTTCCTCACTGAGTTCTTAGATGTGCCTGTAAGACATTTGTCCAGCGAAAGAGTTTACTCAACCCATCAATATCTACAAGATATGGTATACCCCCATTATTTGTCTGTGTACACTGATGGGTCTGTACTTGTTGACCCTGTTTGTTCCGCTACAGCAGCAGTAATAGTTCAAGATGTACAGAGCACCAAGATGATGAATTGGAGATTACCTCCAGAGACTTCCATCTTTGCTTGTGAAATGTTTGCCTTGGTGCAGGCCACTAAATATGTACATGCTAATTATGACTCTCTTCCAGGAGCAGTTATTTATACAGATTCCCTCTCTAGTGTAAAGTCCCTGCAGTGTAGATCAAATGCAAACTACATTCATTTAGTGTATGAAGTGCACAAGTATATTGAACTAATAAGTATGAAGTTCCCAATCTGTATTCAGTATATTCCAGGACATAAGGGCCTTGAGGGAAACGAGTTGGCAGACCTAGCAGCCAAGGCCGCTCATCAGCAGGAGGTAACACCCAACATACACATTGCAACAACTGATAAGGTGAGAGAAATTAAACTATCAATTAAGAAAGAGTGGAAGAAAAAGTGGCTGCATGATGTGAATGCCTTTAAAAAAGGAAAGTTTCTGCTCAAAATTAGGGATGACATTGGCTTTTGGCCCTGGTCTCATCACCGTTCTAGAGTGGTAGAAACCACAATGGCTCGTTTGAGAACTGGCCATGTAGGATTGAACCAACATCTGTACAGATTTGAACTTGCAACAACAGATAAATGCACCTGCGGAAATATAGATAGTGTTGAACACTTTCTACTCCAATGTCCACTGTACTCACTGGCTAGAGATAATATGTATTCAGAACTAAGTGGTGCAAAGATCCCTTGCACTGTTAAAAATCTGTTAGGGGGAGGCAAACATGATGCCAAAATACAACAATTTATTGTTACTGTTGTAGCAACCTTTCTTGTATCGACAAGTAGACTGGGAATTCTATAAATAGCTACTAACTACTAACATTAGATAATGCATTAGAAGCTACTTCCCAAAAGGGAGAAAAAACACTTTGTTGAATAGAGTTTTCTTATTTGCATAAGGTCTGTAAATGCAACTACTGTACAAGGGGCTCTATGAACAAAGAGTGAACATACTTTCAATAAGCAGCAGAGAACGTCACTAATTTTGCCTCTTGAAGACATGCACTCCAGTAGAAGTAGTTTTACGTAGAGAGTAGGGAGTAAGCATGTCAAAACCCTTAAGCTGTAAAGTGCCCCAAATGCCTACCTGCTTGATGCTCCAGGCTGTGCTGCCCAGGCTGGACCATTGTTCTCCCTTGAAATTAATTCTATGCTGCTCAAGTGTTTTGATGCCTAGGTAGAAAATGCTAATCCTGCATGAAATAATTAACCTCTATGCATGGGAAAAAAATAAACAATAAAATAAAAATGAAAATAATGAACAATTAAAAGTGAGTATAGATTAAGGCTCTGTTCATCTCTGTTGCAGAGCTATGTATACGGCAACGCCAAGGACAACCCTAGAGACCTGAGGCGCATGGACCTATAAACTCCGGAGACCTCACAAAACCGAAGAGAGAGAGAGAGAGAGAGTCTTCACCGTCGGTTTGACTCCCGGCGCTGGCAGCGCCGCAGCCAGCTGATTTCAATAATAATGTTGCGTAGCGTGCGACTGTGCGAGTTAGGAATAGCGTGACCTAGGTGTTTGAATTGGAAAGAAATTTGACGAGGGGGAGAGGGACCTTTATTGCCCCTTAATATTGATTATATGATAATACGGCATGAGAAAAATCTGTTTGCTAGTTGCTGAGGGCCAACTATATTCTACTAAAGCGTTCTTGGTCTATTTAGGTGCAGCTCCTCTCTAAGTTAGGCCCCGTGTTGTCAGACTGCAGGCGCGCATGAGCTGAAGAGATTTGGTTATGATAAAACTGTCATTTATTGTATATGAGGGTTATGTAGCAAAGGTACTAATGGATGTAAACAATGAATTTTACATTTTTTAGTGAAGTTAAAAATATTTTTGAACTGTACAGTAGTGTTGACCACCTTAAAAAATGCTGTTGTTTGACAGTCTTTGAGCTTATACTTATGGAAAATTTTTTGATGTTTAGTGCTTCCTGAGGTTTAATCAATTTTCAAGTTTATTTGTTAAGTTGTGTTACTTGTGTAAGAACCCACATAATCCTACTAAGTAATAACATCAAGTTGTACTGTATCTAGTTAGAATTAAATAAATAGCAAATTATGAAGACACAACAAAAAATTATCTATTGATGGTTTTACATACCAAAAATAGCAACTGATCGATTTTCAATATGTTGCAATGTTAGCTGTTCATGCACCTTGATTTTTAAATGTAGTATGTACTTGGTGGATTTTGTGCCTCAATTGCTATGGTATGTCTATGATGTACTTAATTACCTTTCAAAATGCAAGATGAACAAGTAGAATTGTGCGCTATTATATCTATCTGTAGGCTATATAAATTTTATTTGGGGACTGGCTACCTCATGACAACTGTTGGCATTCATTGTTAGTGTTGCGATACGGAGAAAGGGGTGAGTTTAGGACCCCCCTCCCACACGCTGAGGGAATTCCAACCCCCGTACACATTTTATAATATTGTCCTTCATGCTTGCGCATACCTGCATACCAGACATGGAGAATAAAAGAGTTATTAAGATTTACATGAATTTATTTGGAAACACGTGGATTTGAATATGACACAAAATATTTCAATGCAATGTTTAAAGCACAGGAAAATGTTATAGCAACCAGCGCATGAATTTAACGACATGGCAATCCCACACGACACAATGAGGAAACCACATCTTGGCTGTCTAGGCCAATGACTGCCATAAATCGTGCTTTGCACACGCTTCGTGGCGGCATAACTGGGCCAACCTGAGCACCAAATGAACGCACTAACATGCGCAATGTAATGAGCCACACAAAGAAAGAGAAATCTACTCTCCTTATTACAATGAACGCTAGCACAACAATTTCCGGGTTACAACAAAAATAACTTTCCGCACTGTGCAAAAATCAGGAAACATAGTCGATGAATGGGCTAGCATGAATACGAAACATTTGGAAATAATGCAATATAAAATCAAGGAGCTTTGCTTACCACAAGGTGTTCAAATACAAAATACCTCGCATCTTGCACAACACAGAATTTGAACATGAGCCTACTTTCTGCATGACACAAATTACATTTGATTGCTCGCCGCTCGGAGCGCACTATCACACTTTGAAGCACTGTTCAAAAATACTCTATCTGACGACATTAAACTTTTCTGTGATGCGCGATCGCTGAATGTTCGGTGAAGAATCTTTCCAACTTCGCGGGCTTTTCAACAGAGAAAGTTCCATCGCTGCGGCGGAAATCTTCAGGCTCTATCGGGAAGGTGTTACTGTTCTCCATTCTTCGCACATCTGAGTTTTGGCTGCGTTGAAAGGCTGGCTAACTGTATATCTTTTCTTGCTTCCTTCCGCATTGTTGGTGAACGCGCACTCCAGATTTAATACTGCGGTTATTGTGAGCTTATGATAAGCGTAGAGATTCTCCTTGGGTGTTTCTCTTCACGCGGGATTGTTGATGTGCTCAGGCCGTAATTCTTCGAGCAGATTTCGTTGCCGGTTAAAGCTTCGACGATACGCCCGCAGTCTCCTTGAGCTTTCGTAGAGATTATCAGCATGTACTTCGAGCAGGTGCTTGTTGCCCAATCTTGTCGTTCTTGAAGAAGTTAAACATCAGTGTCAATTTTTTTCAATGAAGTTTAATTTTGAATAGTAAAAAAAAGGACCGGGGAGCCCCGGCATCGCCGGCTTTTCGTTGTGGCGCTCACTTTTGTGCGGCTCTCTTGTCACGAGTCCGAGAGAAAAAATCCTCTCGAGGCTTCATCTACCCTCCTTATAAGCATTTCGCTTCCTCGTTTCGAGATTATTCTCGACGCTTCCATTCTACAGAGGCCGCATCTGCATCCTGATTGGCTGGATTCTTGTTTGTTCTGACGTCTGGGTCTCCCATTGGTGTGTTCTCAGACACACCTTCTTGCGTCATTCCTTTCACGAGCGGTGATTGGCTCAGGTTCTGTGGGCCTCTGTTCATACGTCACGTCAGCCTCCTTGCCCTCCAAAGCCTCGGCTTGTGTGCTTATGTTGTATGGACGCCTGAACCGTAGAAGTTTGGACGAAGCGCCAACCGCCTTGTGACACCTTGATATATGACATCCTGTTTCAAGCACTTGAGAGCGCTGCACAAAGAGCCGACCCTCGCCGACACGACGCACAACACATTACAATGTTTGTAGCCCCGCAGAATGTTTACCCTTCTTTAAAATGTTATAGCTTCACGGAATTTAGCCCAAAAATAAAATGTGATGTGATTTTGCCAAATATATATGCCTAATTTATTCTATTTCACCACATTAGATATATTAGAATTATTGAATTAGTTAAGTAAGGTTACATTTAACATTGTTTTGATTCGTTGAGCACATTGAAAGCTTTTTTATGTTATACAATTTACTAAATTTTGAATATTTTTGATTTTAATTCTTTAAGCCTAAGAATACATGTGAGACTATGCTTAAGGATACCGTCCGAAGCCCCTGCCAGGCCCATGTTATTGTTGGAAAAGAACCCTTATATGGTGGACTATTTGGTCCTAAAATTTTATGGCGCTACGGACAATAAATCCCCCCCTCAGAGGGGGGTAATGGGACAAAAGTCTTGAATTTTTGACCTGATTTTGACCCCATATAAATAGAAAATAATAAGGGGAATGGATAGTTTCCCAATACACTTTTGTTGGAAATGTTTCATAGATTCTAAAAGTGTCTGGTTATGTTCTAGCAGCAAAACTCAATGAGTTGATACGTTTTGAAATATCCATGAAAATGAACTCAAAAACCAGTAGGTATGTCAAATTTTTTCAAAAACTAAGGCCTGAATCAAAAAAACGAATAGAAGACATTGTGTTTCTTTTCAAAAGGTACATATTATAGTCAAATTTCATAAGAATCAGACTGAAAATGAAGAATTTCATAATTTTTATGTATATAAAAATTTTTATTTATATTTTTTTTGGAAATCACAATTCACAGTGTGAATATGAAGTTATGCAGGAAAATTATCAAAATAAAAATTAAAACTGCATTCAGTTACATAAATTATCCATTATATTACACTTCAACAAAAATTTTGTTATGGTTTATACCCAAAACATATACCTTTCAACATTCAAACTGTATCAACTCATTGAGTTTTGATGCTAGAATAAAACCAAAGACAGTTTTGAAATCGATGAAAGAAATAGAGAAGAAGTACTTTAAAAACATTTACTCTGAACGTTTCGAGCCTAAGCTCATTCTCAACAAAAAGTCTGCAAATAATATAATAAACAAGTTAGTACACCCAAAAATTACAGAAGCGCAGAATATAAGCACAATAAAAACAAACAAACAAAAATAATAATAATTTATCGGTTGACTATTTTCAGAGGGTATGCACTCTGCATTTCGTTGAGGGAAGGTTTAAGTTTATGAATGAATAATGACTCTAAAATACGTAGGTCTAAGCTGGCGGTACAAGTATCTAATATTTTAAATTTGCTAATGTCAATTATCTGTTCACAGGAATTATTACTACAATGTTGTCTGATGCTAGAATGACTAGGAGAGGTAAGCAAGCGACCTGTTCGATGACTCCGACCTGCATGTTCAGCAACCCTGACGTAAAGTGCTCGGTGGGTGGAACCCACATACTGCGATGCGCAATGCGCACAACTGAAATTATAGACGAGGGAAGATCGCATGCCGGTCGGGAGCACATCTTTAAATCTAAAAAATGATCCAATGGTACGCTTGTTCACTAAAATAATACGAAAGGAAATGTCTGGGAAAAATTTAGTCAAAAGCATTAAAAGATCTTTTCTCAACTTTTCCGATTGATATCCAAAATATGGCAACACACAATAACTATAGTTTAGAGCTTGAAGACGAGATTTCGGAAATGCTGTAAAATAAGCTGTAAAATAAGACTGCAAAAAAGTAAATTCCTTATGGAGGTCAGTGTAATTTGAACAAATATTATAGGCACGAGTAATAAGGGTGGAGATGCTATTCAGTTTGAATCTCTTGCAACAGAAACTAAAGTAACTTAGACCTAACCCGGAGAATGTTTGTTTTCTGTAGACTGAGGTTATGAATTTATTACCCGATCGGTGAACATTGACATCAAGATAATTTAATTGGCCATTATTTTCCAGATCTAAAGTGAATTTGATATTGGGATGCCTGGAATTGAAATATTGAAGAAAGGAATGGGCATCACATTTGTTTTTGAAAAGAACAAAAGTATCATCAATATAGCGCCTATAGAAAACTGGTTTGAATGAAGTTGGACATTGATTTAGCCATTTCTGTTCGTGGTGACACATGAAAATGTTGGCGAAAGTAGGGCCTAAAGGGAGACCCATACCCAACCCTTCTATTTGTTTATATATACGACCATTGAAAATAAAGAAAGAATTTCGCACACATAGTTCTAAAAGAGACCTAAAATAATTTTTTTTTTGTTAAACCTATAACTGAAGATGACGGAACAGAAAACAGAGAATTTATGCAAATATCAATGGTTTCGTCAAGAGGTACATTGGTAAAAAGATTCTCAACGTCAAGGGAAGCCATAAAATACTTATCAGCGTCAGGTTGACTAGATATAGTTTGTACAAAGTCATGAGAATTTTGAACAGTGAAATCATTTAGAGTTAAATGGCTAAGCAACGGAACTAAAAATTTTGACACATTGTAGGTAGCACAATTATAAGCGGCGAAAATCGGTCTGAATGGTAACGCAGTTGCGAAGTTAGGTTTATGAATTTTTGGTAATCCATAGAGAATACCTGGGCCAGTGCCTGAACAAATTAGTTTCTTATAAATATCTTCTTGCAATAAATTTAAATTTTTGAGTTTGCGCAAAAAGTTGTTCACCTTATCTTCTATTTTCAAAGAGTATTTTTGCATTGGCTCAGCAATTGGGAGGAATTTACTCGTATCAGAAATAATTGATTGCATGCGCTCAATATAACTAGTTTTGTTCAGAATTACGACAGCACGGCCTTTGTCAGGCTTTGTTACAATTACATTCGGATTGGATGATAGTTGTTTCAGCTCTGAAATGTAGGTCTTCAAAAATATTGGCGAGAAAATTTTGAAAGGTTTGAAGCCATAAAAGTATTTGAATGAGAGCGATTGCAATTGTTCAGTGAAGTCAATAATTTTAGTCTGGTTAGGAAATTTGTGCTGCATAGCTAACGCCAATTTTTCAAAATTAAGGAAGTACTTATAAAAATTGATCTTGTAAACGGGTAGGCAAAAATCTAGACCAAATGCCAATAAGAATTTGAGACGATTGCTTAACGGAAAAGAACTATAATTATGCACAACTTTGTTTGGATCACAGGGCTGAAGATGGTTAGAAATTCCTAAATTACACAGTTTTCTATCGTGAGTTCTCTTAGTTTCTATTACAAAATTTTTTTTTTTTTTTTTTTACAAAATTTTTTTTTTCTATAGTGTTGTAAAAGATAAAATGAAAAATTTTGTAATAGAAACTAAGAGAACTCACGATAGAAAACTGTGTAATTTAGGAATTTCTAACCATCTTCAGCCCTGTGATCCAAACAAAGTTGTGCATAATTATAGTTCTTTTCCGTTAAGCAATCGCCTCAAATTCTTATTGGCATTTGGTCTAGATTTTTGCCTACCCGTTTACAAGATCAATTTTTATAAGTACTTCCTTAATATTGAAAAATTGGCGTTAGCTATGCAGCACAAATTTCCTAACCAGACTAAAATTATTGACTTGACTGAACAATTGCAATCGCTCTCATTCAAATACTTTTATGGCTTCAAACCTTTCAAAATTTTCTCGCCAATATTTTTGAAGACCGACATTTCAGAGCTGAAACAACTATCATCCAATCCGAATGTAATTGTAACAAAGCCTGACAAAGGCCGTGCCGTCGTAATTCTGAACAAAACTAGTTATATTGAGCGCATGCAATCAATTATTTCTGATACGAGTAAATTCCTCCCAATTGCTGAGCCAATGCAAAAATACTCTTTGAAAATAGAAGATAAGGTGAACAACTTTTTGCGCAAACTCAAAAATTTAAATTTAAATTTTAAAATTTTTAAGATCTTTTAATGCTTTTGACTAAATTTTTTCCCAGACATTTCCTTTCGTATTATTTTAGTGAACAAGCGTACCATTGGATCATTTTTTAGATTTAAAGATGTGCTCCCGACCGGCATGCGATCTTCCCTCGTCTATAATTTCAGTTGTGCGCATTGCGCATCGCAGTATGTGGGTTCCACCCACCGAGCACTTTACGTCAGGGTTGCTGAACATGCAGGTCGGAGTCATCGAACAGGTCGCTTGCTTACCTCTCCTAGTCATTCTAGCATCAGACAACATTGTAGTAATAATTCCTGTGAACAGATAATTGACATTAGCAAATTTAAAATATTAGATACTTGTACCGCCAGCTTAGACCTACGTATTTTAGAGTCATTATTCATTCATAAACTTGCAAGAAGATATTTATAAGAAACTAATTTGTTCAGGCACTGGCCCAGGTATTCTCTATGGATTACCAAAAATTCATAAACCTAACTTCGCAACTGCGTTACCATTCAGACCGATTTTCGCCGCTTATAATTGTGCTACCTACAATGTGTCAAAATTTTTAGTTCCGTTGCTTAGCCATTTAACTCTAAATGATTTCACTGTTCAAAATTCTCATGACTTTGTACAAACTATATCTAGTCAACCTGACGCTGATAAGTATTTTATGGCTTCCCTTGACGTTGAGAATCTTTTTACCAATGTACCTCTTGACGAAACCATTGATATTTGCATAAATTCTCTGTTTTCTGTTCCGTCATCTTCAGTTATAGGTTTAACAAAAAATTATTTTAGGTCTCTTTTAGAACTATGTGTGCGAAATTCTTTCTTTATTTTCAATGGTCGTATATATAAACAAATAGAAGGGTTGGGTATGGGTCTCCCTTTAGGCCCTACTTTCGCCAACATTTTCATGTGTCACCACGAACAGAAATGGCTAAATCAATGTCCAACTTCATTCAAACCAGTTTTCTATAGGCGCTATATTGATGATACTTTTGTTCTTTTCAAAAACAAATGTGATGCCCATTCCTTTCTTCAATATTTCAATTCCAGGCATCCCAATATCAAATTCACTTTAGATCTGGAAAATAATGGCCAATTAAATTATCTTGATGTCAATGTTCACCGATCGGGTAATAAATTCATAACCTCAGTCTACAGAAAACAAACATTCTCCGGGTTAGGTCTAAGTTACTTTAGTTTCTGTTGCAAGAGATTCAAACTGAATAGCATCTCCACCCTTATTACTCGTGCCTATAATATTTGTTCAAATTACACTGACCTCCATAAGGAATTTACTTTTTTGCAGTCTTATTTTACAGCTAATGGTTATCCACATTCTGTTATTTTTCGTGCCATTAATAAATTCCTGAACAGTAAATTTATTCCGAAATCTCGTCTTCAAGCTCTAAACTATAGTTATTGTGTGTTGCCATATTTTGGATATCAATCGGAAAAGTTGAGAAAAGATCTTTTAATGCTTTTGACTAAATTTTTTCCAGACATTTCCTTTCGTATTATTTTAGTGAACAAGCGTACCATTGGATCATTTTTTAGATTTAAAGATGTGCTCCCGACCGGCATGCGATCTTCCCTCGTCTATAATTTCAGTTGTGCGCATTGCGCATCGCAGTATGTGGGTTCCACCCACCGAGCACTTTACGTCAGGGTTGCTGAACATGCAGGTCGGAGTCATCGAACAGGTCGCTTGCTTACCTCTCCTAGTCATTCTAGCATCAGACAACATTGTAGTAATAATTCCTGTGAACAGATAATTGACATTAGCAAATTTAAAATATTAGATACTTGTACCGCCAGCTTAGACCTACGTATTTTAGAGTCATTATTCATTCATAAACTTAAACCTTCCCTCAACGAAATGCAGAGTGCATACCCTCTGAAAATAGTCAACCGATAAATTATTATTATTTTTGTTTGTTTGTTTTTATTGTGCTTATATTCTGCGCTTCTGTAATTTTTGGGTGTACTAACTTGTTTATTATATTATTTGCAGACTTTTTGTTGAGAATGAGCTTAGGCTCGAAACGTTCAGAGTAAATGTTTTTAAAGTACTTCTTCTCTATTTCTTTCATTGTGAATTTGCTTCGCAAAATCGATTTTCCTTTGTACAGTTTTGAAATCCTTGGAACATTTCTAACAAAGTTTATAATTAGACTCTCCCAAATTGTAGAAAACAAAAAAAGTTATACGGCTCTAAACCCAAAAATAATTGTTTGTGATGTTATTATAAAGTATCGCTTATCACAGAAATTGTTTTTCGAAATGTTAAAATTTTAAATTATAACTTTGTTAGAAATGCTTCAAGGATTCTTAAACTGTCTTTGGTTTTGTTCTAGCATCAAAATTCAATGAGTTGATACGTCTTGAAATGTATCAAAAAACTAATTTTCGTAAAAAAATAAGGCTTAAATACAAAAAAAGAGTGAAAAAGGTTTACTTTTAAAAAATGGTAAATCTGAAGGATATGTCAGTTATCGATTTTGTAAATTTCGATGCCTAAGCATAGTTGAATAGATCAAAATAAACAAGTTTTCATCTATGCACTTACCGTCTCAAATGAGTATTTTATTAGTTATAGCGGTAAATGACTTACCGCAACTCCAGTGTTTGAAGCGGCAAGTAATTCAAGGAGCATGTCGGACAGCAACACTGCAATGCGCACTCGCTTCCAGCGCGATCGTCATCAAAGACGAAACCAAATCTACCGCTATACCTCGTTAAATACTCATTTGACGAAAAAAGTGTATAGAAGAAAAGTTTATTTCAATGTTATTACCATAATTCAAGCAACAAAAATTCAAAAATGGATGAGTAGCTGTTTATTCGAGCGCTTTCGTCATCAAAGACGAAACTAAACCTACCGCTATAAATCGTAAAATACTCATTTGAGACGGAAAGTGCATAGAAGAAAACTTGTTTAGTTTGATTCAATTAATTAGGTTCAGGCACCAAAAAGTGGAAAATTTATAACCAACATATCCTTCAGGTTTACCCAAAAAATACATATACTGGCCAATTTTCAAGCGAATCGGACAAAAAAGGTCAAAATCCCGGACGGTATCCTTAATCTCAATAATGCAATAAAACTTTTACGTTACTTCTGTAAGTCTAATTTTTTCAATACGTTTTCAAAACAATAATAGTCAATATTGAATTTGTATATATATAATATACAAATAATAAATTATAACTCAATAATATTGTAAATTTGGTCACCGTATTTAGGTAGGTCTAGGACATATTTTAAGATGTTTTGCATAAATGAGATTTTGCTCACAAATGCCTACTTTTTGAGCAATAAAATTGATAATGTTCAGGTAAGAATAGCATTAATGTCAGTCTCAATGTGACTCTAACAGTAGAAGGTGCATGCAACTGGTGTTCAGCCATGATATGATGGGGAGGTTGGGTTAAGATAGGCTATATTTTGTTAGTTGAATAAACTAACCTAACGTAACGATGCTACTGAACATATTACCTAACCTAACCTTTAGTTGCTTAATGTAACCTAATCTTGCCTATCGTAATGTCAATACCGTAATACAGCACATTAAAGTGTATGTTTCTTCTATTTCATGAATGACATCTGCATAACTTCACTGTTGAATTTCTTGAAAAGAGAGCATATACAAGCAAAAAGGCATTCATGTAAAACCTCTTAAAATGGTTCCCAGAAACTAAATATAGTGAGCAAATTTCCAGTATTGTTGAGTACATTAAACCCATTATTGACCACAATAATGCTTAGGTACTTGATTAAAACCATCTTAGCAATTGATAGTTGACTTTTGTAAGCTGTGTTATTGATTTTTTCCATCAATGAGAAAAATTACTGTGGTAGACATCAAGCTAATGTGGAGTTTGAGAATACAAATTTATAAATATTTTAGGCCTACCTGTCAATAAAAATTTGTACCTCTACCTGCCTGCCTGTCAGGATTGGTGGGATAGAAAATGTTTTCCTAGTTCTCTGAATATAACAATACAATGGCTTGAGTCTAGTGTTATTACATCTAAGTTGTTAAAAATGCAGTGGCCTTCTATCTAAAATTCAAAATTTGTTTTGTTTCCAGGCAAATAAAGTTTTGTGTTCTTCCATGGGGTTTGTGGTTGTAGACTATTTTTTCAAGTGTACTCAAATGCTTGTAACTGCTGTAGTCTAAAGTTTTAAATATGAATGATATGATGGGATGGTGCCAAATTTTCAAGGATCTGTTTAAATGCAAATGTCAGAATTTTTCATATTATTCATTAACTTGTTTATTTTGTCATTTTTTTATCTGACAAGCTATTTAAATATCTGATTCAGTGGCACTGATTTCACTTGTTTCCTTGTTTCCTACATTTGCAAAACATTATTTTTGATGTTCCATGCGTGAATATAATTTTAACATATTAACCGCCATATTAGCCACCAGTGTATACAGAGGAAATTTTCATTGTGCTGCTGACCAATCAGTAGTCATAAACTCAATTTTTATTAATACTTGATCAAAGCTAATTGAAGGCACAATCTAGTTAATGTTTGCTATTTTCCTAATTGCTCACTAAATTTGACTTTGAATTCGAGTTGAATATGTAACTTCAGTTTAACCTTTAGCGGTTAACTTGTTAAGGGGAGCGTTTAATTCCCGAGTTGATTTGTTTACTTGCTGTTCAATTTATCTGAAACTTTGTTGTAATAAATGAAAGTGAATTCTAAGACATTTTCTCTCATAAACTTTTTGGAATTTTATGTTGTAGGTAATGACAATTTTCAGTTGTTTCGAGTAGATTTTCAAATCTCCATTTCTCCGGCATTTTTTGACTGATTTTGACCAATTAACTTGCAAAATGAAGAAAATGGTGTTAGCTATAAAAGTATGGGCAGGCATTTGACTTGACATCCCCCGCTATGCGGCTCTGCTATATATAAATCGATTTAACTTTTGATTCGGAGTCAATCCCCATGACCTTCAATATCCGCCAAGGTCAAATAAAAAGTGAGGTTACGTTAGGTTTTATGCCGATTTTCAATGAAATTAGACGTTTTTCAGCAACTTCTTTATATGACCTTGGCGGACCTTGAAGGTCATACCAATCGACTCCACTCGAAGAGTGGAGTCGAAATGTGTATAGCATCGCCCTCTAGCGGCGATCCGTCAAGACAAATTTTTACCAAAGTTTGATATGTCTTGTTTGAATTTTATTAACAGTTTTGAAAAATAGGAAAAATAGAATTTTGGAGTTTTTTCCAGATATTTAAAAAAACTCATTGAAATCATTTTGAGAACAAAATTTTTTACAATGCTCTGATTGTCCTTATATAGTTAACAACACTGTAGCAAGTTGAATGCTGAAAATCAATCAAAAAATTCAGAATAAATAGATTTGAAGTTGGTACCTATTGTAAAAATACAAGGAAAAGAAAAAGCTTTCTAAAGTATTTAGTGGATTTTGAATACAAAGCTGTAGTGAACAAATGAAAACAATTACAAAGCAGTGAAGCATATTTTTAGATTCAGAAAAAATTGTCTATCATGAGCTAAAAAATAACAAATTAAAATTCTTTGGATTTTAGTGTAAACCATACTCCCCCTAATGGGCTGGCCTTTTGTAAGCTGTTGCAGATGAATGAACATGCTCACAAGAAAGTGAAGCAAATCATTTGATCCAGAAAGAAATTCTCTAAAACATGGTTTGAAAACAAAATCGAACCACCTAGACCGTTTTTCGCTAGATGAACTCCTCAACACGTTGACTACGTAGTGGGACAGATGTGTGCTACCAGGTAACTTGCTTATTCATATACCAATGTAAAATAATATTTCAAACCATTTTTGATCTCTTTTTGAAGGAATTTTATTGTAGGTGGATAATATTTTGTACACTTGTACAAATCTTATAAAGGAAGGAAACTTATTCAAGGAGGTAAGTCCATTTCCCTGTTCTGTCTTTCAAAATCGAACCAAATAAGCTTTACAACCCGCGCAACCATAGTCAACAGGATAAGGGAAACAAACGGTTTTTTCTTATGAAATTTAAAAAATTGATAAAAAATACTTCCTGAATGAAATAAGCTCTGAGATATTCACAGCATGGTTATAACATTTGAATAAACATTTATAGCCCGTAAAGTTTTTGGAATTTACCCACACATCAATAATAGTTAAGCCAATAATAATAAAGCCAATAATAGGAAAGCCAATAGTCAAACAATAGTAAAGCCAATAATAGAGTCGGAAGAATAGAAAGTTTTGCCAATTGATAAATAGAACTTATTCTTATCCAATGATGCGATTTTTGACTTATGCTTAGTATGAAGTTTTCCTGTGACAAAAAGTAGTCTCTTTTTGTAACAAATAGCTTTTTTCATTATAATTTTTTATTCATACTTGGTATTGAAAGTTTTTTCTGCAACAGAGAGTAATTTCTTATATAACAAATGGCTGTATTTTCAATGTGAATTTAGTTATGTACTAAAACTTTTTTCAATTAGGAATCTAATTAGAACTATTTTTCAACATTATTTTAGCCTTTTCCAAATGCAAACATGAAGATAATTACATGAGTTCAATAAAATAAAAAGTTGTGCCATTGATTTTTAGAACTAATGAAAAAATGAACAGTGGTAGATATAGGTACCAACATGTATATCAGTTATGCACCTCTTTGTATATATCTACCAATACGTAGTGAAAGTATTAAGGGAAGCGTCCAGTTTTTCTTGTGAAATTTAAAAGATTCATAAAAAAGACTTCAGGAGTGAAATAAGCTCTCAGGTATTCACAACTCGTTAATAACATTTGAATAGACATTTAGCGCCTTAAAGTTTTTGTAATTTACCTTGAACCCCCTTACTGTCAATGGCTTTTGTAGCCTAATAATGTAGACAATATCTTATAAGCTGCAAAGCTCATTTACTTGGAATGAAATTAGGAGTTGTGATCTAATTTGTGTTAAAAATGTGTTCCCTTCATTGGTGGCTATACAGGGTGTCCCATAAGTTGTGCACCATGCAGTAATTTGTTTTTTTATGTTTCAGATTAGATCTGATATGGGCAAGAAAGTAAAAGTACAATGAAGAGTTCAATTAGTCAATGATCAATTTTACAAAAGTTGAATGATTGATAAAAGTAATATACATATCTATTCTTATACAAACTGGGATGCTGCATGACTTCTATGTCATACTGTAGAGGGGCGTTGAGAAACTTCAATAGCATTCTTTAATGGCAAATTAGTGACATTTTGTCTCAGGAGACTTCAAGTCCTGGATGCTTGGCAACTTTATCCCTAACCCAACCTACTTGCCAATTACACTTTAATGATTAATTTGAGATCTTGAATGCTAAATTTGTTTCCATATATAAAGTACTTACATTTTAAATGCAGTTTAGTCTATCCTAATGGATCAACCCATTTTCTAAGCGACTAAATTAGCTTTTCTGGATTTTGCATTTGTTATATTGCTCATTTATACTCCTGGTCTCATCAAGTCATCTTTATTTATTAACACATTAACCGTCACGTGCACCACCAGTGGTACACGGAGGAAATTTTCATAATGCTGTGGACCGACCCTAAGTCACAAACTATATTTTCATAAATTCTTAATCAAAGCTACGTAAGGGCCCAATCCACATAATGTTTGCTATTTTCAAAATAGCTTACTACAATTGACTCTGAATTTTAGTTGAATATTGAACTTAAGTTTAACCCATGGCAGTTAATGTGTTAATAGTCATTTTCATGCTTAAGGAAAATGTCAAGGTCTCTTCAGCATCTCCTGGTTATAGGATATCTCCAGCATCAAGACATCTATTGGATGAAACTCTGATGCAATTTTTGGTTACATTTGAACTGTTTACGACCCATAGAGAAAGTAGGAAGCAGACTTTGTAGTATTTTAACTTGAATTAGACTAGACCATATCATATTAGCCACTGCAAACATCCACTACAAATTGCAGGGACCAAACCAGAAAAAGGTGACAGCTAAAGCTTCCATAAACTTTCAAACTCCTATTATGTTTGTTTAGGTTTAAGTTCACCTATTCAAATATAGCTGTATGTACTTGACTCATAAGCTAGGATGTAAAGCCATGTTTCATTAGGTAACAGTAATAATCTGCACACATAGCATGAGTTGTCTGTGATATGAGGCACAAGCTTATTATTTGGAAGAAGTGGATGTTATCAATATGATCAACCCAAGCCATCTGGTGCTGGTCAGTGATAAAGTTATGCATACTGTTGCAGCAAGCTCTGTGTTAATTGCTTGTCTTTATTTTATACAACATGACTTGCTGTGCAATGACACCATAGCATTCCTGAGTAAGTGGCTGGATATTTTGTATTTTCCAGATGAAAAGAACCTGAAAAATCCACAAATGCAAATCATGATTAGACTTTTTTTTTAAAGTATATTTAATTGCAATGAAGAAAGTTTTTTTGCATCAATTGTAGAACTGCAAATGTACAAAAAGTTTGAATTGAGCAAAATCATTCAAAAATAAATTAAATCTATTGGAGACTTAGTGTTAATGAGAATTGGAACCACCAAGAGCTTGCATGCATTTTTTCCATTTCCTATTCAAAGTTTTAAATGAAAAGAAAATATTAGCTAAATCATGGTAGATGCAAAATTCTACTTGAGAAATATCAGTGTTTTTGAAGCATCTGGTTTTATCAGAATTGTGTTACGTGACATTCCCACTCTCTCTGTCAATGGTCTATACTTGAAGCTTATCACATTTGAGCATCTGATAAGGTTTTATCCGTGCTGCAGGTCATGTCCGCATAGCTATAAGTAGTTGTGGATCCCTTGTTACCTTGTTCTTGTTCTAAAAGCCTCACTGATATCATTGACATGTTTGATTTGTCTGGTGATTAATTGGGCAAGTGAAGATTAAATCAATCTTCATATGGCAGAAAGCCATTTGAGGTTGTATGTAGTTTGCTTTGAGTGCATGGCCTGCTAGGCTGGCCTGGGGATACACTTGGTATGAAAGTTGAAATAACAATTGATTATTGCATTTCACATGTTTAATTGTGGGATGCAATGTGGTATCTTAATGAGCAGAATATCTCTTGAAATTTGCATTTATGTAAGCTTAGATCTCAATGAAATCAGATGTTTCTTGGAGGTTATTTAAAATTATTCATGTTTGAACTTTATAACCATCAAATTCTACACATTTAATGCATTTCACTAATTTTGAGACTCTTCTTGTCAAAGCTTAGTTGTACATCTTGAAGATTAAGAAATTGTAAAATAGGTAACAGTGCTCTTTCTTATTCTTAAACAGTAAAATTTTGTAGAGCTGTTATTTTTTAAATATGCCGTGCCACATTTGATATAACCCATAGAATATTGTCAGAGTAGCTGCAATGAAAAAAAAGAGAGTTCTACCATGAGAATTTCTATAGTTACAGGGCCATTGTATATTTTTGAATTCGAACTGAAATATGTCAGAACCTATTATTGTCTGCATGTTTTTGTACCCTTTAGGAGAATACATCTATTATATCTATGGAAATTAGTGCTCTGCGGGGGAATGTGTGAGGTGCTGAGCTAAAGGTTAGGTAGGCCTCTCTCTTGTTGAATGAGATTAGATTTTTGTTATGGACCATTTTTCTGATTCAGTGCTGTCTATTTTTCAGCACCTACTTTCTTCTTCAATTTATATTCTTTTTTCTCATCTTACTATTTCTGTGTACCTTGTGCATAGATTCTGCATTCCTTCAACTCTATACTAAATGGTGCCTTTTATTGTTGTTTGGGAGCCGTAAACTAATATCTAATCTAAACATTTTTGTACACAATCAAATATAGACACCCAAGCATAATATTTTTTTGCTGGGATTTATGTTTAAATAAAAAGTGTTGCAGTAAAGTTACGTTAGTTATGTACATCTCCATTGACAATTTTCTCACTGAAAGGAGGCAAAATGCTTGTTTGAAGGGCATTGAAGTGATTAAAATGGACCAGGAGGGAAACAAATGGGGGTGATCAAGGTTATCCTTGCAGTACAAGACCATCAAAACAGGTAAATCAATATGAAATGATCTTCAGAGTATTAGAAAAGGATTCCTTTGAAATCTGGTCAAAGTGGTGGTATGTTGATTAAGAGACTGTGTTTACAATACTTCACAAACATTTGAAAACCACCCAGCACAAACGTGTGAGGAAATAACCATCAATGAGCACAACAACACCTATTTATGAGCACTGAAATGACTAGTATCTTTTAGCTGAAGCTCGGCTTTCTGGCATTTATTAAGGTATAGGTACTCCTCTACATCAACAATTTCATGAAATTTGATATGCAAAAATTCAACCCTCATATTCATCAATTATGGTCAAGTCCTGACTGAAGTAAGAAGTCCATTGATTTTTCTTGAACAAAATCAACCAAGAAAAAAAAACAGAAATCTCTTTCTTGGAGAATCATTAATACCTTGGGCTAAAATATTAAAAATTCAAGTTACACAAATGGTTTTGTGGCGAGATTTGATATCTTAATGAACAAGAAAAGGTATGGTTGAATCCAAGATTTTCTATTCAATTTTATGGAAAGGCTGGCTGCCTTCATCACAAAGTATAAACAATCTGAATTAAAGTATCTGGTTCATCTTAGAATTTTATACATTGGGAATGGATCACTAAAGTTTGAATGATCTGAAACAGAACTCAGTGGGCCAAAATCATCTAAATGTTATTTGTGACTTGTGCAGATAGTTTTCAGAGCATCTCCTATATAGCTATGAATGCAGATGGAAAGTACCATGCAAAAGCCAACATATGTGATAATTATTTGATCTTTAACTAATTTGTTTTATTTTTGTAACTTTCTTCTTTAATGAATATACACTTATAAATTGTACTTACAGCTTTTAAAATGAGTCAATTGGTGTATAAAATGAAGGAAACACTGCACAGGACAGCTATGTCTGTATCACATTTGAGAGAGAATCATATTAGTGTGTGAATGCCTAGCTACAACACAACTATTCTCAAGAAAGCAAAGATAAGGGACCATGTAGCATTGACTAGAAAATAACAAATCTGTGCACAAAGTGTGTTCCTATGCAATACCCCCTGCACATATAAACAAGTTGAAAAGTTGAAGAAAGAAAGGACTGAGAAGTATAAAATGTATTAAAACTGAAACAGGGAAAGTAGACTCAAAAGTCAGAATTTTCAAAGACCTATATATTGATAAAAATAACACTGTCTCTTCCTAGAGGTGCTGGTCCTCATAGGATAAGATTGACAAACCTAACCAGCCAAAATCTATTTCAATACATGTCCTGTGAGGGGTTTGAGTAGATTTAGGATATGCTTTATTAGAAGATGTTTAACAAGCTATGAGTTCATTTTCAGTAGAGCCATTAGAATGATGAATTCTAACAAATACTATCATTTTTGAATAGATTTAAGTCGTAGAAAACTAAACAATGCAGCATAAATAAACCAGTATAACAACATACTAATCATTTTAAAGAATTTTATAGAAAGTAGAAAGTTGTTTTTCGTTCTATATCTCATTTAGGCATTGCTCATTTGATGAAGTTTTCAACCACGGATCTCCTATAATTGCTGTGTACATCAATAGTTAGCATTTTTAAACAAGCTTAAACTTGCTGTTTGACAACAGAGTTGGCTTACAGTGTGTATTTCCATCATTTTAGTACTACAAGGTCCCTGTAATCTCTTATAAGATCCCGTACTGTTCTCTTGTTTGGTGATGAATAATCTTTGAAGTCAATTTTAAGAAATGTGTGGCATTTACCCAATGAATATTAGACCACCCATGACCTTTTGAGACAGGGTTACTCCTATAAGTTATTTCTGGAAAACATCCTCCCTGAAATGGAAGTTTATAACATCTCCACAATACAAATGTATGAACTTTCAAATTTGAATGTATGTAAAAATTTTGAGAATTTCAAATTCAATAATTCAATATATAAATCAATATACTAATTATAGGGTAATTCAATTTTTGCTGAATCTTGTTACTGAAAGGTGAGCAGTGATGATGGGGACTGTTTTAGCAGGCAATCCAACAACTTCATCATTCATTTGTGTAAATGTACAGATAGTGTTGGTTTTATATTGAAGTTTTCCTTTTTTGCAGGTGAAGTAGGCATTTGTTATTTGTGGTGTTGTTTAGATTCTTGTTTTACATTATGATAATTTAATTCAATATAACTTGTTTCTGTTGAGGCGTTACATAGTTTACGAATATCAAGTGTATTTACTGGCAGTGTTGAGCGTCTACCAAAAAGCACAGAATGAGCAAACAGGACAATTCTGGCACAGAAGCTATGCCAGGTGACAATGCGGTAAGTCGTGTCCAAAATTGTGTTAATGAAATCATAAATTACTCATTTTTCTATTTAAATTGTTGATTTGCACTTGTGCACTTGTGACATTCATCTTAAGGAGAGCATCTCCCTTCTGCACCCCATGTTTTGGAGATTTCTTGCGAAACTGGGATTTTGGCCGCTATAAGAAGTGTAAGGGTCAGGTACATCCTGTGAAAAAATGAGACTCGTACGGTCATTCGTTCGCCCGCTATGGGGGTTTAAAGAATGGGGGGGAGGGGAGGGGGAAGTGGTATTTTATCATGTTACACCTCCCCCATGGCACTTTCTTCACGGCGCGAAGTTGCTATGTCATCTCCTATGTCTCTGGATTACTCTATAATGATTTCAGGGGTCTAACTTGAACCAAAAATTTTAAAAATTTTTTATTTGTATTGTTTATGTTTCTTTGTTTTGCTTATAATGTAAACAATGGTTTTTGGGGTTTCAAAATGCTTCTCCTCCTACAGTTTTTGAGCTACAGTGATGGCTTTGGTATCATTAAATGCGGGAAGACGCGTGCTTTTATGGATGCTAAAATTCGTTTCCTCAAATTTACATCTTCAATATGAAAAAGTGTAAAAATAGGAAAAAAATGCCCTTTTTTGGAAATGTAAAAATTTATGACTTCATAACTCATGAGCAATAAATAATTTTGGAATGAATTTTAGCATCCATAAAAGCCCGTGTCTTTCCGCATTCATTGATACCAAAATCATCACTGTAGCTCAAAAACTGTAGGAGGAGAAGATTTTTGAAACCCCCCCCTTCAAACTTCGTTTTCTTCGATTTCCCATTTTCTTTTCAAGAAAATTGAACTTTTGCTCTAAGCAAAAACGATTCCAAATTCAATTTCCTATCAGTTTATCAAATTTCATTGTTCTAGGTTCAATAATAAAGAAAAAAGTCCGTATGGGGGACGCTCTCCTTAAAGGTTACTTTCACTTTCCTGTTCAAGTAGAAAAGTGTTCCTTGAAATAATCTTAGGTAATTGGATCCAATATTGAATAGAAATTGTTACTTACTTTAAACATATATGCCCAATGGAGGAAAATTTATCTTAGTAGCTGTTCTTTAACACAAAAAATGAGGACCTCTAATTTCCTGCAAAAGGTTGACTTTCTTCCCATGGTAACACATGTTGGTCTCAGTCTAATGCTGATTGCTAAAACTATTCAATATTTTGGTGTTGGTATGAAGTTGAAGTCCAAAGTATGTATGATGAAAATTTTTGTGCCGTTTTTTAAACAGGCAAAACAATTGTTATGAAAACAAATTAATTCATTTACTTGTGGAAATCATAAGTTCTCTTAAATATACATAGTGAATTTAACCATGTATGTATTAGTTTCCTTGAGAAGAATTGATGAAGATTCCACATCAGCTACAAGTTTACAGCTTAAGTTTTGTGTTTGAGAAGTTAATTCACATAATGATCCTAGTTATCTACTACCTTGTGAGATGCTATCTTTTGATATTTTTCCTGTTGATTGTTGCTAAAATGAGGTTCCGAAATGTATTGATAATAATATTTAGTACAATCAATACAACTGTTGAATATTGTGACTGATTTCAGGGTATGGGTATAGTTCTAGCTTAAAGGCTGAGCTACAACCTCCTCTGATAAAGTTAGGTATCAAAAATTGTTATTGATTACAGAATATGAGTAAGACTCACTCTTGAAGTTGAGCTATTTGAGCTATTGCCTCTCTAGGTAATGCAAAGTGTCAAAAATTGTATCCCATTTCATTTGTAACTCATTTCAGAGTACAACAACTCACACTCTTAGTTTGAGCTATTTGAGGTACTGCGTATTTTGGCAAAGCAAAGCATCAAAAATCGATATTTGTTTCAGAGTACGACGGCCCGCGCCCGGAGTTTGAGCTACCGTCCCCCTGACCGTGACGATGTGGTGGGGGGACTTGGAGCAGGCCAGTCCTCAGCAGCAACTCCCTCCTCCCCGCTGGGCAGGCTGTGGCCAGCCACCTCCTCCCCTGCCCAGGACCCCGCTGCTCCTGATCTCGAGACCTTCCACCCCCAGGAGGAAGAATTTACCACCTATTTTGATGAAGAGAAAATACCAATCCCTGAAACTGGCAATGTGAGTTTAATCTGCTGGCCTTGTTTTTTATTGTTTCTGTAGGAAGAAGAGCACTTCCTATTTTGATGAAAAGAACACCCTAGGCCTGAATCTGGCAATTTGAGTTCGAGATAAATGAGATGCCTTTTCTAATGAGATAAATTTTTGTGATTTCTGACTGGGGTGGCTTTATAAACTTGAAATGTTTGCTTTGTTTTTTTATTGCTAATACTCCAGGGTAAAAAGTATTGCTGAAGGAAGGAAACTCTATTCTGATGCGCCGTAAATAAATTCTTATTCCTGACTCAGGCAATGTGAGTTTGAATGTTTTTTTGTTGCTACCTGAAGGAGTTCTCTGCCTATATGATTAATTCTTGTTCTTGATCGGGCAATATTAGTCATTTTCCTATATTTTGTATTCAGCTTTTCATGTTTGTTGTTGAAATACAGTGCAAGTGCTAATTTTTTCCTCAGAAAGTGTTCTGTTGTGTCTCTAAATGTATACTATTATTGAGTTCAGATTTTCTGCAATCAAGTTCTTCTGAAAAAATTCATTTACTTGCAATGCTAAAACCAAATTTTTTGTTGAATTGTTACCAAGCTTGCTCTATCTCTGTCATTATTATTTTCTTACATACCATAATCATTTTTTTTTGCAGAGCATTTTCAGTTTTCGGAAGCTGTGGGCTTTCACTGGCCCTGGCTTCCTCATGAGCATCGCTTACTTGGACCCAGGCAACATAGAGAGTGACTTGCAGAGTGGCACTGTTGCGGGATACAGCGTAAGTTTCAGATGGTGCAATCTGTGTTCTTACAAGGTTGATTCGGATACAGTGCATATTTCAGGTGGTACCATTTGTGTTCTCGCATAACTGGTATGGATACAGCGCAAGTTTCAGGTGGTTCTATCTATGTTCTCACAAGGCTGATATGGATACAGCGCAAGTTTCAGGTGGTACTATCTATGTTCTCACAAGGCTGATATGGATACAGCGCAAGTTTCAGGTGGTACTATCTATGTTCTCACGAGGCTGATATGGATACAGCGCAAGTTTCAGGTGGTACTATCTATGTTCTCACAAGGCTGATATGGATACAGCGCAAGTTTCAGGTGGTACTATCTATGTTCTCACAAGGCTGATATGGATACAGCGCAAGTTTCAGGTGGTACTATCTATGTTCTCACAAGGCTGATATGGATACAGCGCAAGTTTCAGGTGGTGCAATCTATGTTCTCACAGGGCTAGAGTGCTGTAAGGCCAAATCACTTGTCTGTTGGCTTATCTTTATATTGATAATTTTACTGTTTTTTTTGTTGAACTCTAAAAAGGAGAGGTAAAATTATTGAAGAAAGTAGAGGTATGATTTTAAAATGTGCTTGGAGTATTTATTTGTTTATCTTTTGGGAGGTTCTGGGTTGGGAGTGGCAGCACATTGGCTATTTTGAAAGAAATTTTTGTTGAATAACATTGTGGGAAGAATTTGTTTGATGAATTTATTAGTGTCATCATTAACCATCAAAGTATAAAACCTAAATTATTTTGTGATAGCAGTTTCTCTATTTTTGTTCTAATTGAAAGTTTGAATCATTTTCGAATTAACTCTGCCTCATTTTGACAAATTTAGTTTTCCTGAGGTTTGGCAAGTGGATGAATCACATAAATTAATTTTTGTGATATACCAGGTATTTTTAATTGCTAAAAGTTTGACCCCTCAGGGGGATACAGGTATTGTATCTATGGGAATTAGCGCTCCCAGGGGAACCATGTGAGGGCCCGAGCTAAAGGTTAGGTAGGCTTCTTTTGTTGAAATAGAATAGGTTTTTGTTTTGTTACGGACCATCTTTTTTCGGTTCACTGCTGTCCTATTTTTCAGACCTACTACTTTCTTCTTCAATTTTTTCTTGTTTCATGAACTTCTTTCTTAGCTTCCTGTTTCTGTGCACCTTGTGCATAGATTCCGCATTCCCTCAACTCCATACTAAATGGTGCCTTCCTCTTTCCTCTCTTGGAACATCTTTGTCATGCAATTAAGGGGATCATCCGCAGCCCCATAGGGCCCCGGCGGCTCCCCCCACTGAAAATTTTTTTTGTTGAAAAAGGATCCTTAGGGGATGGGTTATTGTGCCATGAAATTTTATGGCCCTACGGACACTAGAACCCCCCCCCCCCCAGGGGGGTGAAAAGGGGACCGAAAATGGTTATTTTTAGGCCCAATTTTTTTTTGTTGAAAAAGGATCCTTAGGGGATGGGTGATTGTGCCATGAAATTTTATGGCCCTACGGACACTAGAACCCCCCCAGGGGGCTGAAAAGGGGACCGAAAATGGTGATTTATAGGCCCAATTTTTTTTTTGTTGAAAAAGGATCCTTAGGGGATGGTTGATTGTGCCATGAAATTTGATGGCCCTACGGACACTAGAACCCCCCCCAGGGGGGTGAAAAGGGTCCCGTTTTGTCCCGTTTTGAAATACCCAAAAAAATGTACCGAAATACTCTTTTTTTCGTCAAAAAAAATAAAAAATAAGGCATAAATCGAAAAAGTGACACGAGTGACAAAGGTTTCCTTTCACGAAATACATATACTGGCCAATTTCCAAACAAATCGGACGAAAAAAATTGAAAAAGTCTGAACATGGTGAGTACTGAAATAAAATGTATTATTTTTATTTACTTATAAAAACGATATTTCTTATATGTTTACTTGAAATTCAATAGGAAAATGCTGGTCATTGTTCGTACATCGAAATAGATCATGGAAACTGCATTCATGTACAAAAATTTCCATTATATTCAAATTCAATAGACATAGTTTGTTTTTGGGCTCTAGTGAAAAGTTGACTTTTTTACATTCAAAACGGGACTCGTCCTCGAGTTTTGATGCTAGAACAAATCCAAAGAGAGTTTTAGAATCCTTGAAACATTTCTAACAAACGTTTGTTCGTTTTTTTTTCAAATTCGAATTCTTTGAAAAAATATATAGCTCTAAGCCCCCAAAAAAATTTTGGGTTTAGAGATTTTGAAAAAAATCAACAAAATTTTGAAACTTTTCAAATTGGAAGAAAAGCCAATGTGAGTTAGTTAGAAGTGTTTCAAGGATTCTAAAACTGGTTTTGGTTTTGTTCTAGCATCAAAACTTGAGGACAAGTCCCGTTTTGAAATATCCAAAAAAATATTCCAAAATACTCTTTTTTCATCAAAAAAAATAAAAAATAAGGCATAAATCGAAAAATTGACACAAGTAAAAAAGGTTTCCTTTCACGAAATACAAATACTGGCCAATTTTCAAACAAATTGGACAAAAAAAAATGAAAAAGTCTGAACATGGTGAGTACTGAAATAAAATGTATTATTTTTATTCACTCATAATAACGATATTTCTTATATGTTTACTTCAAATTCACAAGGAAAATGCTGCTCATTGTTTGTACATCAAAATAGATCATGGAAACTGCATTCATGTACAAAAAATTTTCGTTATATTCAAATTCAATAGACATAGTTCATTTTTGGGCTGCAGTCAAAAATTTTCCTTTTTTACCATTCAAAACGGGACTCGTCCTTGAGTTTTGATGCTAGAACAAATCCAAAGAGAGTTTTAGAATCCTTATAACATTTCTAACAAACACTTGTTTGGCTTTTTTCAAATTCGAATTCTTTGAAGAAATATATAGCTCTAAACCCAAAAAATTGTTGCTGATTTTGGAAATTTTAAAAATTTTTGAAAAAATAGAAAAAATTTGAATTTGAAAAAAACTGAACGAGCGTTTGTTAGAAATGTTCCAAGGGTTCTAAAACTGTCTTTGTTTTTGTTCTAGCATAAAAACTGAAGGAGGAGTTCCAATCTGAAATATCAATAAAAATATACAAAAAACGCATTTTTCATCAAAAAAAAAAACTAAGGCCTAAATCGAAAAAATTACAGGAGTGAAAAAGGTTTACTTTCACAAAAGACATATACTGGCCAATTTTCAAACGAATCGGACGAAAAAAAGGTCTCAAACCCGGATGATCCCCTTAAGGGAGGCTAAAACTTTCTTATATGATAATAATAATGCTAAAAGTTTGATACATCTAAAAGTATTCTGCCAGCAGTATTTTTGGTCTTCAAAGGAGTAAATAGCAAAGATTATTGGAAGTTTCTTGAGTTTTCAGAATGCTGTCTTGAGAATAACTTCGTTGTACAAGGCTGATATAAGTTATGTATGTATAACACTTGAGATGTGTTACTGGATTTCAATAATATTGGTTTTTAGCACTTGAATTCTTTTCATTAATTCAGGTGCTGCAACTCGATTATGAAAAATGTGCACTAGCCTGCAGTCATTATTTGTTTCGTAGCTGCTGTGAGTGTAATTGTGGGACTAGCGTTCATAAAGAATTAATAAGAACACTTTCCTGCACTTGGGCCTCAATATCCATTTGTAGTGTGGGGACAACCGTTCATACTGAAGTAATAGGAACGCTGTCTTGTATTTAGGGCTCAATATCCATTTGTTGTACAGCTGCTGTGTGTTGATGTTCAACAACCGTACATAATAAAATGTGGGAACACTGTCCTGCTTTTGGGTCTCAAAATCCAGTTATTGTGCAGCTGCTGTGAGTGTAGATGTGGGATAACCGTTCATGAAGAAGCAATAAGAACACTTTTGTGCACTTAGGCCTCAATATCTATTTGTTGTGCAGCTGCTGTGGGTGTTGATGTGGGACAACCGTTCATGAAGAAGCAATAAGAACACTTTCGTGCACTTAGGCGTCAATATCTATTTGTTGTGCAGCTGCTGTGGGTGTTGATGTGGGCCACAGTCCTTGGCCTGCTGATGCAGCGCCTCGCCTTCAGGCTGGGCACCGTCACTGGACTGCACCTGGCCGAGGTCAGAGTTTGAATGCAAATTTACAGCTGTGGTGTTTTCTATTACTTCAGTGACTTCATTTAAAGCCTGAAAGTTATCAAGATGTCAAGCCTGGCTTACACAAACGTTCTCATGCTTTAATTGATTTTTATTGGAGCTATTTTGGATAGTACAATGATAATCCGGAAACTAATGAGATGTTTGAAAAATATTGAATGATCATTTTAATTATCTTGTTGGTGATTTACTTACTTCTGTCTATGTGTATGAGTATCAATCTCAACGTTTTTGGTTTGTGTCTTGAAAATGACCCATCCGTGCATATTTGGATAGTCTTGTTGCGTGCATTTGTAGGCGATTGCTAACTTCATTCTATTGAATGCCTTCTTTCAATGAATGTTTATCAGCTGTTTAGAGTTTTCAAATTTCTAATATTTTCACTTTCATTTTTGTAATTCATGTGAAGGGTTCTCTTCGATTTTAGACAATGAGCTCTGTGATGCACTTAGCAAGTTTGATTGAAATGTATCTGCTTGCGTTTCAATCTGCGACCTGAGAAGTGAGCTTCTATTTTTGGTGAAATGTAAGTTTGATGTAATCAATAGCTTTCAATTTACCAATTTATATTTTGCATTGTTCTCAATTTTGTAAGGCCCTTGTAGCGTGAAGTACATTTTGCTATTGGAAATTATTTTTCTGTACCGTACGATCGGCTGGAAGTAATTAGGTCAAGCTATCTCGTAGGGACTAAGTTGCCTAAAACAAAATCAACCTGAGCGGAAAAGCTTTTAATTAAATCACAAGACTTGAGCAACCCAACAACAAAATTGCCTGAAACGAACAGCAAGATATACACTCAAATTCTGTGTTGCTACTTGTGTAGCACTTATATTCACTTAACACATTCACCATGTATTGAGACTCTCGGTAAATTGCTCATTTACGTACCAGTAACAATGGCTACCATAAAACTGATTCCACTACCTTTATTTTAATGAGACTGTAGTATACAAGTTGAAATTTCATCCCATCATTATATTTTTCTTGCTTCTAAGAAAGGATAAGAATGCAATCAGGCAGCAAAGATGGCTTGTCAATTCTACTTCTTCTAACCTAGCCAAACCAACCGTAACGACCGCTGAAACGTACCTAGTGAATGTGTTGAATACACTCCAATTTTGTGTTGTGTAGGTGTGCTACCGCCAGTACCCCAAGGTGCCGAGGCTGCTGCTCTGGATCATGGTGGAAATCGCCATTATCGGGTCGGACATGCAGGAGGTTATCGGCACCTCCATTGCGCTCTATCTCATCTCCAACAAAGCGTAAGGGCTGTAACTTGTCTGTTGCCTTGTCGTTATGTTATTTTCACTCGTTTTTTTTTGTTGAAGCAAAACAGGAGAGGTAATGGTTCCTCCATTGCGCTCTATCTCATCTCCAACAAAGCGTAAGGCTCCGGGGTTTCATTTGTCTGATGGCACGTCTTTATGTTGATGTTTTTGCTCCTTTTTTTTGTTAAAGTGAAAACAGGAGAGGTAAGAATATTGAAGAAAGTAGAGGTGTGATTGTAAAATTAGAATTACTTTTTGCTTGTGTATAGTTAGGTTAGGTTCATGTTGATATCTGATAGGAATTGTGTACGTTTTAGGAAGAGGAGGAAATTAATGACGGATTCATGAACTTGTTTGCATTTTGAAGCTTCACACTTTACTGAGACTGTATTTGTCGCCCAGAAATTAATGTGTGGCTTGATTTGCCTTGTTTGTTGTTGTGCTTCTAGTTCAATTTCAATGGCGTGGAATATTTCTGGTGGCATTTTATATCATTGATTGACCTCAGAAAGCATGGACCTGAGCAGCCTCTTTATCCAAAAGTAAAATCCAGTAACTGAAGAAATATTAAATTACTAGTGTACACAGGGCGTAAAATGACGGGATTCAGTATTTTACTTGAATAAACTTTTCAGATGTGGATGAAAAACGTATGTTCCCACCTAATAGGACCCGTGATTAAGATATTCTTCCATGTGCTCTGGTGAAACTCGGATCTCAGATACGGCCATTAAGTATCCTTATGAGCGTCACCAATAGACAAAAGAAGCAGACACCAAACAAGTTCGACTATATAAACACATTAAGGGTATTATTAGGTAAAAAACCAAGTGCTCATTATGATATCACTCCACATTCTGCTCACGTCGTAACCATTACCACACTATTGCGGGTTTTGCAACATGCAGTTTAGCATAGCAAGCCCAAACGAGATGTGAATTTCAGAATACCGCTGTGGGGAGGAGTGCTGATTACCATAGCCGACACCTTCACCTTCCTCTTGCTGGATCGGTACGGCCTGAGGAAACTCGAGCTCTTCTTCTGCCTGCTCATTTCCGTGATGGCCATCACATTTGGATACGAGTATGGAGTTGTCAAGCCTGATCAGGTGAGTTTGTTGCTTCTACCATCCCTACCTACTCGTTTATAGTTTCTCTCATTTGTCATTTAATTTGATGGTGCGTTCAATTTTATGGTGTGTTCAATTTGATGGCGCGTTCAATTTGATGGCGCGTTCAATTTGATGGTGCATTCAATTTTATGGTGCGTTCAATTTTATGGTGTGTTCAATTTGATGGCGCGTTCAATTTGATGGCGCGTTCAATTTGATGGTGCATTCAATTTTATGGTGCGTTCAATTTTATGGTGCGTTCAATTTGATGGTGCATTCAATTTTATGGTGCGTTCAATTTTATGGTGCGTTCAATTTGATGGCACGTTCAATTTGATGGCACGTTCAATTTGATGGCGCGTTCAATTTGATGGCGCGTTCAATTTGATGGTGCGTTCAATTTGATGGTGCATTCAATTTTATGGTGTGTTCAATTTGATGGCACGTTCAATTTGATGGCGCGTTCAATTTGATGGCGCGTTCAATTTGATGGTGCGTTCAATTTGATGGTGCGTTCAATTTGATGGTGCGTTCAATTTGATGGCGTGTTCAATTTGATGGCGTGTTCAATTTGATGGCGCATTCAATTTGATGGTGCGTTCAATTTGATGGCGCGTTCAATTTGATGGTGTGTTCAATTTTATGGTGCGTTCAATTTGATGGTGTGTTCAATTTGATGGCGTGTTCAATTTGATGGCGTGTTCAATTTGATGGTGTGTTCAATTTGATGGTGCGTTCAATTTGATGGCGTGTTCAATTTGATGGTGTGTTCAATTTGATGGTGTGTTCAATTTGATGGCGTGTTCAATTTGATGGCGTGTTCAATTTGATGGTGTGTTCAATTTGATGGTGCGTTCAATTTGATGGCGTGTTCAATTTGATGGTGTGTTCAATTTGATGGCGTGTTCAATTTGATGGCGTGTTCAATTTGATGGTGTGTTCAATTTGATGGTGCGTTCAATTTGATGGCGTGTTCAATTTGATGGTGTGTTCAATTTGATGGCGTGTTCAATTTGATGGCGTGTTCAATTTGATGGTGTGTTCAATTTGATGGTGCGTTCAATTTGATGGCGTGTTCAATTTGATGGTGTGTTCAATTTGATGGTGTGTTCAATTTGATGGCGTGTTCAATTTGATGGCGTGTTCAATTTGATGGTGTGTTCAATTTGATGGTGCGTTCAATTTGATGGCGTGTTCAATTTGATGGTGCGTTCAATTTGATGGCGTGTTCAATTTGATGGTGTGTTCAATTTGATGGCGTGTTCAATTTGATGGTGTGTTCAATTTGATGGCGTGTTCAATTTGATGGCGTGTTCAATTTGATGGTGTGTTCAATTTGATGGTGTGTTCAATTTGATGGTGTGTTCAATTTGATGGCATACTCGATTTAACTGCTCCTTTGATATAATGGTAGACTTAATATAAAAGTACATTTGATTTGAATGTACTTACAATTAGGCTATGCTTCCAATTCATATATTGGAAACTCAGTGTTCATTTCAGTGTCACCCTTTTTATGATTTGTTTCCTTTAACCCCTTCCCCGGCAGAAACGAGTATACACGTTTTCACAAAATGTTCGTTTTTCAGTCGTCGACGAGTATACTCGTCTAAAACTTTACCTTCGTCGATTTTAAGCCTTTTAAGCCTACATGTGAAACGAGTATTCTCGTCAAATCGTTTGCCTGGCAGAGGCGATAGGGTAGAGCTGTGGGATTTCAAGGACATTGTTACTAGACTTGCTCCGACAGCCATTGTCGTCGGATGTGTGTTGTTTGCATCCACATTTGCATTCATTTTGAAAAGTACCTTTCTAAATAATTTCCTCTAGAAACTTTCTGAGGAAATACTATTTTTTTATATGTGGAAATAAAATTCACTTGTTTTATATTTTCGCTAACAACTTACAGTTTTCAATTGATTTTGTTCATAATAAAATGCCGGAAAAAGGAATTTCATTTATCATGCATATTATAATTACTGCTAGATATTTGGTATACACTATACAATTGTAATAAAAAAAAAAAAAATAAAATAGCTTTTTATTTCTCTTAACATTTGGTAATAAAATTTTGAGAAAAATTGAGAAAATATGGTAAAAAATATGGTTTATAGGAAGACGAGTTGACTCGTTTTGGCTGACAAAGGTATTTTCAAAATAAAATGTTTACCACATAAATAGGGAGAAAAAATAATTACAAACTGTTTTCATAACCAGCATCAAAAATACTATATAGAACCAAAATAAAAAATTAGTCTGAAAAAGAATCGTTTTTACAAAAAAATTGTTGGGGAAGGGGTTAATAGTACAAATCAGTTAGTGGTTGATTTCAATTAGTGGCTCATATCCATTGGTGGCTCATATCAATTGGTGGCTCATATCAATTGGTGACTCATATCAATTGGTGACTCATAGCAATTGGTGACTCATATCAATTGGTGGCTCATATCAATTGGTGGCTCATATCAATTGGTGGCTCATATCCATTGGTGACTCATATCCATTGGTGACTCATATCAATTGGTGGCTCATATCAATTGGTGGCTCATATCAATTGGTGGCTCATATCAATTGGTGGCTCATATCAATTGGTGGCTCATATCCATTGGTGGCTCATATCAATTGGTGGCTCATATCCATTGGTGGCTCATATCCATTGGTGGCTCATATCCATTGGTGGCTCATATCCATTGGTGGCTCATATCCATTGGTGGCTCATATCAATTGGTGGCTCATATCAATTGGTGGCTCATATCCATTGGTGGCACATATCCATTGGTGGCTCATATCCATTGGTGACTCATAGCAATTGGTGGCTCATATCCATTGGTGACTCATATCAATTGGTGACTCATATCAATTGGTGACTCATAGCAATTGGTGGCTCATATCCATTGGTGACTCATAGCAATTGGTGGCTCATATCCATTGGTGACTCATATCAATTGGTGACTCATATCAATTGGTGACTCATAGCAATTGGTGGCTCATATCCATTGGTGGCTCATATCCATTGGTGACTCATATCCATTGGTGACTCATATCCATTGGTGGCTCATACCAATTGGTGACTCATATCAATTGGTGGCTCATATCCATTGGTGGCTCATATCCATTGGTGACTCATAGCAATTGGTGGCTCATATCCATTGGCGACTCATATCAATTGGTGACTCATATCAATTGGTGACTCATAGCAATTGGTGGCTCATATCCATTGGTGGCTCATATCCATTGGTGACTCATCTCCATTGGTGACTCATATCAATTGGTGGCACATATCCATTGGTGGCTCATATCAATTGGTGGCTCATATCAATTGGTGGCACATATCCATTGGTGGCTCATATCAATTGGTGGCTCATATCAATTGGTGGCTCATATCAATTGGTGACTCATATCCATTGGTGGCTCATATCCATTGGTGGCTCATATCCATTGGTGGCTCATATCCATTGGTGGCTCATATCCATTGGTGGCTCATATCCATTGGTGGCTCATATCCATTGGTGGCTCATATCCATTGGTGGCTCATATCCATTGGTGGCTCATATCCATTGGTGGCTCATATCCATTGGTGGCTCATATCCATTGGTGGCTCATATCAATTGGTGGCTCAATAATATTTTGACGCATTTCATCTAATTACATGATTGACCTAATTTGACTCCTTTGTATTCTGTTGGCGTACTTGTGCTCATTGTGCCGTGTGGTGGTCAGGGCGCGGTGCTGCAAGGCCTGTTTGTGCCAGGCTGTCGGGACTGTGAGGCCGGCGCGGTGCTGCAGGCCGTCGGCATCGTCGGGGCTGTGATCATGCCGCACAACCTCTACCTGCACAGCGCTCTTGTCAAGGTACCCTACTTCTGTCGAGGTACCCTGCTTCTGTCGAGGTACCCTGCTTCTGTCGAGGTACCCTGCTTCTGTCGAGGTACCCTGCTTCTGTCGAGGTACCCTGCTTCTGTCGAGGTACCCTGCTTCTGTCGAGGTACCCTGCTTCTGTCGAGGTACCCTGCTTCTGTCGAGGTACCCTGCTTCTGTCGAGGTACCCTGCTTCTGTCGAGGTACCCTGCTTCTGTGGAGGTTCCCTGCTTCTGTCGAGGTATCCTGCTTCTGTGGAGGTACCCTGCTTCTGTGGAGGTACTCTGCTTCTGTCGAGGTACCCTGCTTCTGTGGAGGTACCCTGCTTCTGTCGAGGTACCCTGCTTCTGTCGAGGTACCCTGCTTCTGTCGAGGTACCCTGCTTCTGTGGAGGTTCCCTGCTTCTGTCGAGGTATCCTGCTTCTGTGGAGGTACCCTGCTTCTGTGGAGGTACTCTGCTTCTGTCGAGGTACCCTGCTTCTGTGGAGGTACCCTGCTTCTGTCGAGGTATCCTGCTTCTGTCGAGGTACCCTGCTTCTGTCGAGGTACCCTGCTTCTGTCGAGGTACCCTGCTTCTGTCGAGGTACCCTGCTTCTGTCGAGGTACCGTGCTACTGCCGAGGTACCCTGCTACTGCCGAGGTACCCTGCTTCTGTCGAGGTACCCTGCTTCTGTCGAGGTACCCTGCTTCTGTCGAGGTACCCTGCTTCTGTCGAGGTACCCTGCTTCTGTCGAGGTACCCTGCTTCTGTCGAGGTACCCTGCTTCTGTCGAGGTACCCTGCTTCTGTCGAGGTACCCTGCTTCTGTCGAGGTACCCTGCTACTGCCGAGGTACCCTGCTTTTGTGGAGGTACCCTGCTTCTGTGGAGGTACCCTGCTTCTGTGGAGGTACCCTGCTTCTGTGGAGGTACCCTGCTTCTGTGGAGGTACCCTGCTTCTGTGGAGGTACCCTGCTTCTGTGGAGGTACCGTGCTACTGCCGAGGTACCGTGCTTCTGTCGAGGTACCGTGCTACTGTGGAGGTACCCTGCTTCTGTCGAGGTACCCTGCTTCTGTGGAGGTACCCTGCTTCTGTGGAGGTACCGTGCTACTGCCGAGGTACCCTGCTTCTGTCGAGGTACCGTGCTTCTGTCGAGGTACCCTGCTTCTGTGGAGGTACCCTGCTTCTGTGGAGGTACCGTGCTACTGCCGAGGTACCCTGCTTCTGTCGAGGTACCGTGCTTCTGTCGAGGTACCGTGCTTCTGTCGAGGTACCGTGCTACTGCCGAGGTACCGTGCTACTGCCGAGGTACCGTGCTACTGCCGAGGTACCGTGCTACTGCCGAGGTACCGTGCTTCTGTCGAGGTACCGTGCTACTGCCGAGGTACCGTGCTACTGCCGAGGTACCGTGCTTCTGTCGAGGTACCGTGCTACTGCCGAGGTACCGTGCTACTGCCGAGGTACCGTGCTACTGCCGAGGTACCGTGCTACTGCCGAGGTACCGTGCTACTGCCGAGGTACCGTGCTACTGCCGAGGTACCGTGCTACTGCCGAGGTACCGTGCTACTGCCGAGGTCCCGTGCTACTGTCGAGGTACCGTGCTACTGCCGAGGTACCCTGCTTCTGTCGAGGTAACGTGCTACTGCCGAGGTACCGTGCTACTGCCGAGGTACCGTGCTACTGCCGAGGTACCGTGCTACTGCCGAGGTACCGTGCTACTGCCGAGGTACCGTGCTTCTGTCGAGGTACCGTGCTTCTGTCGAGGTACCGTGCTACTGCCGAGGTACCGTGCTACTGCCGAGGTACCGTGCTACTGCCGAGGTACCGTGCTACTGCCGAGGTACCGTGCTACTGCCTAGGTACCGTGCTACTGCCGAGGTACCGTGCTACTGCCGAGGTACCGTGCTACTGTCGAGGTACCGTGCTACTGCCGAGGTACCCTGCTTCTGTCGAGGTACCGTGCTACTGCCGAGGTACCGTGCTTCTGCCGAGGTACCGTGCTACTGCCGAGGTACCGTGCTACTGCTGAGGTACCGTGCTACTGCCGAGGTACCGTGCTACTGCCGAGGTACCGTGCTTCTACCGAGGTACCGTGCTTCTGTCGAGGTACCGTGCTACTGCCGAGGTACCGTGCTTCTGTCGAGGTACCGTGCTTCTGTCGAGGTACCGTGCTACTGCCGAGGTACCGTGCTACTGCCGAGGTACCGTGCTACTGCCGAGGTACCGTGCTACTGCCGAGGTACCGTGCTACTGCCGAGGTACCGTGCTACTGCCGAGGTACCGTGCTACTGCCGAGGTACCGTGCTACTGCCGAGGTACCGTGCTACTGCCGAGGTACCGTGCTACTGCCGAGGTACCGTGCTTCTGTCGAGGTACCGTGCTACTGCCGAGGTACCGTGCTACTGCCGAGGTACCGTGCTACTGCCGAGGTACCGTGCTACTGCCGAGGTACCGTGCTACTGCCGAGGTACCGTGCTACTGCCGAGGTACCGTGCTACTGCCGAGGGACCGTGCTAATGTCGAGGGACCGTGCTAATGTCGAGGTACCGTGCTACTGCCGAGGTACCGTGCTACTGCCGAGGTACCGTGCTACTGCCGAGGTACCGTGCTACTGCCGAGGTACCGTGCTACTGCCGAGGTACCGTGCTACTGCCGAGGTACCGTGCTACTGCCGAGGTACCGTGCTACTGCCGAGGTACCGTGCTACTGCCGAGGTACCGTGCTACTGCCGAGGTACCGTGCTACTGCCGAGGTACCGTGCTACTGCCGAGGGACCGTGCTACTGTCGAGGGACCGTGCTACTGTCGAGGTACCGTGCTACTGCCGAGGGACCGTGCTAATGTCGAGGTACCGTGCTACTGCCGAGGTACCGTGCTACTGCCGAGGTCCCTCCCAAAGCCCCCTTACCTTATCGTGGTGGGAGGGTTTGTGTGTTGTGAGGAGGAGTGAGGCTATGCTGTCGGGACCTCGGTCCTGGTGGGTACAACCGCGGCAGACAGGCTCACTCGGAGCAGCCAGACAAAATGGGGGGCCATGGGAAGGCCCCCCATGTAAATAAAACCGGACCCCGGCAGTTACGAGTGATAAAGCCCCCGTTATCCCGAGCAAACAAGGGGCTGCTACGGGCCGGGGTTGACGGTGGGAGGGGGTATTCACCCCCTATTGGTCAGTGTGTGCCCGCCTCAAATATAGATGATATATCAAATGGCTACTGACTGCTCGGGGGTCTCTTTTCCGGCCTGAGCCAGCCTGGATAGGGGAGGGGAGACCCTCCTTGACAAGAGAGACCTAAAGCAATGTGCTTGCTTCCACCGTTACAACTCTGGCTGCTCACCCCCCGTTGACGACCCTGATATCTAACAAGGACATTGAACCTACCTCTTCCTCTAAAGAGCCGCCTCTGCAACCACCGCCGCACCAACCTGTAGGCGAGGAAACAGAGCGCGGACAAAACAATGTTATAACTCTTGAACCTTACGCACCTAAACGTCCACCAAACAGGTCAGGTCGTGGGCGACGCCGTGGCAGAAGATTGCATCTTCTTGAGGAGGCCGCGCCCTTCGACCTGATGGAGCCGAATTTGCCCACGGAGTACAAAAAGTTCTTCAGTATTAAAGCTAGCGACGGTTCACCTCTGACACACATTGATGTGATCATGGCAAACCGTGACCTGTGTCGTGGGTTGGGAGGTAGACCCGCCAAGATCACAGAGACTCGCGGTGGTGGCCTCGTGGTGGAGGTCCGTAACTCTGAGCAGAGCCGCAACATATTGAGCATTCGCCATCTGGCTGGCGTGGGCGTGGAAGTTACCCCACATGGAAGCCTCAATGAGAGCAAAGGAACGATCTACTACGTCAATTATCCTGGTTACGCTGATGAGCACCTCCTGGAGGAATTGCGGCAGTATGAAGTGAAGGCGCTGTACCGAACCAAGAAAAACGTTAATGGTGCCCTGGTGCCCACTTCTGTCTACATCCTGACGTTTGACCGATGCTCCCTGCCGTCACATGTGAATATAGGATGGACGAGGTGCAACGTGCGACAATACGTCCCAAGGCCACGACGCTGCTATAAGTGTCAGCAATATGGGCATGGTGCTAAGACCTGTCGATCCTTAAGAGGAGCATGCCCAAATTGTGCCGAGGACCAGCATGAACTGCCCTGTGATAAGCCCCCGAGATGTGCTAACTGCGATAAATCACACCCTGCTGGCTCCAAAGAATGTTTCTATTATAAAATGGAAGAAGAGGTGTTGGCCGCGCAAACATCGCAGAGAATGAGTTACGGGGAAGCTAAGCGTGCTGTGAGTAACCGATACGTCAGATCAGAGACGTCCTATGCCACTGCAGTGCGGGCCCCTCCAAGGAGACCTAGCTTTGTTGTGCCAGTGCACCCGACAGTTACAGGAGCCCACAGTGTTGCTGGTCGGGACCCCACCGCAGGTGCTGATGCCGCGCGTGTTGCACGCCGTACTCCCGCTGCTGGACCCCGACCTGCTGATAGACCTGAGCGAAGCGATCTTCCCGATGTGTCACGTGCTCAAGCGGACCTCCCAGTCCCTGTGTGCCTGAGTTCGACGGTCTCCTCGGGATCGCGGAAACGCATACCGAGTGTGAGATCGCCACCCGTTGGCAGTGCCATGTCAAAGGTGGCTAGGACTGCGGAAACAGTAGCATCTGACAGTAAGAGGCGCCAAGCTGAGTCAGGGAAGTGTCATGGTGATACGCACGCGGAAGCCCAGGCGAATACCGGCTTGACCCGTGGCCATGGTGAAGCATCGATAGAAGTGGCCCGTCCAATCGACAAGCGGCCTGCGACCGTCTACAGTGCGAACAAGCAGTCCGAGATGCCACCTCCCCAAGATGTAAGGACTATACACGAGAGCCGCAGAAGTGTGAGAAAGCCGGAACCCTCAGTGGCACAGCGTGTGCGTTCGTTGGACCGCGTAGGAAGAGTGACAGAGGAGACTGCGCCTGACTTTACACGAGTGTGGGCTTTACCCTCGAAGGTTACTCAAAGACCTCTCCCAACCGTGCCCTTGCACGCGTGGGGGGAGAGACCAGCACCAACCAAATCACCATCAAATCAAAGACCGCCAGATCCTAAAGAACAACCCCCAGAAAAGGGAACATGATACAGAGTGTTTTACAGTGGAATTGTAGAGGATACCGTAGGAATTACGGTGACCTCCTGACCATCATCCAGCAACAACAACCACTGTGCATATGTCTCCAGGAGACCATGCTGGGAGACATAACTCCGACCCCACCAGCCAACTATAATATTGAAACTTTCTCTCACGTACCAAATCCTGTCCCTGGATCTGGACTAGCTGTTCTTGTAAGGAAGGACTTGGGTTATTCCAAAGTGCCGATGAACACCCAGATCCAGGCAATGGCAATCCGTTTTTGGTTCAACAAGAAAATGACCACCATCTGCAACATGTATATCTCCCCAGCTGAACCTTTCTCGTTGCCCGATTTTGAGAATATCAGTACTCAATTGCCTGGGCCCGCTTTTGTGGTAGGCGACCTCAATGCAAAGCACGTGGCTTGGGGCAACGCCCAAAGCGACCAGCGTGGTAGGCTCATCAACCAATTCATTACGAGATCCAATTTCTGTTTGCTCAACACTGGGACCGCCACTCATTTTCACGTCCAAACAGGGACGACCCCCGCCATCGACCTCAGTTTCAGCACTCCAGATATGTTCCCCGATGTTCTGTGGAGCGTGCTGGATGATACTTATGGCAGTGACCACTTCCCCATTGTTATGGAAGTGTGGGAGTTTGCTCCAGTGCCAGCAGAACCTCGATACTGCATGAAGCGTGCCAACTGGGATACTTATGAAGCCCTAACCCAGATGGAAGAAATTAATGATCTGCTGGAAGTTGACGACATGGTGGAGCGTTTTACCGGTACCCTCAGGAGTGCTGCTAGTGCTGCTATCCCGATGTCACGCGGTGGTGCACCAAAGTACCGTGTTCCTTGGTGGAATAATGACTGCGCTGTGGCAAACTATGAGCGGCGGCAAGCCCTGAGACGCTCTAGACGTACCGGCGAGCTGGCAGATATTATTGCATATAGGCGAGCAAGAGCGAAGGCCCAATTCATCAAGGACGCTGCTAGGCGGAGCTCGTGGCGCAAATATGTTAGCAGCCTAAATATCGACACACCTATGACCAAAATTTGGCAACGTGTGGGTAAGATGAAAGGAAAATACAGCAGTGGCAGGCCTTGTTTAGAAGTGAACGGCATACTCACGGCGGATCCTCAGCGGGTGGCGGCGGCGCTGGCTGATAGTTTCGCGCATAATAGTAGCGAAGCCCAGTATCCACCTGCTTTCCAGGTGCACAAACTCCAAAGAGAGCAACATAAGCCAGACTTCGCTACAGAGGCAGTCTTCTCGTACAATGAGCCTTTCACCTTCCTTGAAATTTACCGCACCTTGAGAACTTGCAAAATACTGCACCAGGCCCTGATGGGATTCATTATCAGATGCTGAAGAGGATGCATCCAACAGCCTTACGTCAGCTCCTTCATATTTTTAATAAGGTTTGGAGGACACATGTATTCCCAAAGGATTGGCGCACTGCAACAATCCTTGCTTTTGCCAAACCCCAAAAACCGGCCACCCGAGTAGACAGTTACCGACCGATCGCTTTAACGAGCTGTGTGTGCAAACTGCTAGAGAGAATCGTAAACATTCGACTTGTCCGATGGCTGGAAGCGGAGGAAATCCTGAATCCTGCCCAATTCGGCTTCAGACAGCTTCGAGGGACCACGGATGCTGTTGTGAGGCTACAGAGCCATCTGGTCCAGAATGTCGCGGCCCGTAAGCAGAGCTTATGTGTCTTTTTTGACCTGCATAAAGCATATGATACCGTTTGGAGACATGGGATCCTAGAACGTGTTTATGGGTGTGGCCTTCGGGGCAATTTGGCCTTTTTTGTCCAGCAATTCCTCCAGGAGAGAACTTTCCGTGTGAGGGTGGGAGCCACACTGTCTCCTTGGCAAATCCAGCAGGAGGGCCTACCCCAGGGTAGTGTGCTGAGCTGTACCCTCTTCTCTCTGGCCGTAAATGACATCACCTCCACACTGCCGGCCGATGTTTCGTCGTCTTTGTATGTTGATGACTTCATGATCTACTCTTCATCAGCGTATTTGCCGGCACTGTCGCGCAGAGTACAGTTGGCAATCAACGGTGTGAATGACTGGGCAACGGAAAATGGTTTCGTATTCTCCACTGGGAAGACTGTAGCCCTACACTTTCAGGGACGATGCCGACGGAACCCCCCACAGCTACTGCTCCGGGGAGTACCGATAAACTTTGCTCATAGTGCCAAATTTCTGGGTATGACTATCGACGACAAACTATCGTGGAAACCCCACCTGGCCGAGCTGAAGTCAAACTGCAATAGGAGAATGAACCTGTTGAAATGTGTATCAGGCCTGGCGTGGGGAGCTGACCGTGTAACGTTGCTGCGCCTATACAGAACCCTGATCAGAAGTAAGCTGGACTATGGTTGCACTATATACCAGTATGCAAGGGAAACTTCGTTATCAGCGCTAGACCCGGTGCACCACACGGCCATAAGGCTTTGCACTGGCGCTTTTCGGACCTCCCCGTCAGCCAGTTTGTGTGTGGAGAGTGGAGAACCCCCACTTTGGCTCCGCCGTGTGCAACTGAGCCTACAGTACCTGGCCCGTCTAGATCAGCTGCCTCTGTCTCCTACATGGAGAAGTGTGCACGCGCCTTCCGGGCGACATCTGCCTTTCCCATATTGTCTGCCTTCATCACTAAACTATCCTGCGCTGACGGCCGCCATGCAGCTGGGACCCATGAGAGTGCAACCTGTGCTTTTTGACTGCTCCCCGACATGGCGTGTCCCCGTGGAAAGTTTCTGCCCTGGATGTCGAATGCCTAAAAAAGAGTCGATGCCGGCTAACATCCTGAAGGGAATTTTCATGGAGCATATACTGGAGAAACATGCAAACTCAGTGAAGATTTATACAGACGGCTCAAAGACAGGAGATGCTGTGGGCTGCGCCGCTGTGTCCGGGGAATTGGTGAGGGCTAGGAGACTGCTTCCAGAGACCTCGATTTTCTCAGCGGAGCTGTATGGTGTGATGCAAGCGCTACAGCTGATTGAGGAGCACGCATACCACTCTTTCACCATCTTCGTGGACTCGAAAAGTGTAATAGATGCTGCTCAAATGTACAACAGCACCCACCCCATTATTGCGGAGATCGTCATAAAACTGGCACAGTTCGTAAATGAACAGAAGAGTGTCAAGGTATGCTGGGTGCCCGCGCATGTGGGGATATCCGGCAATGAGAGGGCAGACCGGGAAGCTAAGCAAGCAGCTGGGTCAAGTGAGAGAACACTAAATTTGATGGTCCCTTCCCGTGATTTTTATCCTCGCATCAAGGCGGCGGTGAAGGATCTGTGGCAGCAAACCTGGACGGCCACAACTGACAATAAATTGAGAAACATTAAGCCTACTGTCCGAGAGTGGTCATCATCTAACTGCCGTGCTCGTCGAATGGAGGTGATACTCTGCCGCCTCCGCATCGGCCATACTCGCATAACGCACGGCCACCTCATGGAGCGACAGCCGCAGCCGCAATGCGAACGGTGCCGTGTTCCCCTGACTGTCGTGCATTTTCTTGCTGAATGTCCAAGATACTCTGCTATACGCAATGTGTGTTTCCCAAGTCTTCGTGGCTGCGCGGAGGATGTGTTGATAGGAATGCTCAGGGAAAACGAGCACTCTGGCTCTAACGCAGCAGCGTTGCAGCTGTTCCTGGAGAGGTGCAAGCTATTTTCTGAGATTTAACAGGAAGCCACGCAGTAATGCACTGTAACCAAGCGTGATATCATATTGGAAGATTGTAGATGAAGAAACTGCAATATGGCCGGGCGCGCTACGTTGGTACCTCGGGGGGTTTCAGCGTGGGTAAGGCGTCCGGCCATAATGGGTGGGCAGCTGAAACCCCCTACGGGGTCTGGCTGCCCAGTGTGTTCGAATGTACTGTTGTATGTACGAAATATCAATGGGGAGACAATTATACTCTTGACTTGTAATTATAATTACGATCATATAATTTTTGATGTTCAAATAATGTTGATGTTCATCTTACGTGGTAAATCAGAAAGCCTGATACTGATTAAATTATGTGACCTCCGGTGCGATATAGTTTGAATAACTGAAGCGCTAGCAAACCTATGTTACTACTACTACTACTACTGCCGAGGTACCGTGCTACTGCCGAGGTACCGTGCTACTGCCGAGGTACCCTGCTTCTGTCGAGGTACCCTGCTTCTGTCGAGGTACCCTGCTTCTGTCGAGGTACCGTGCTACTGCCGAGGTACCGTGCTACTGTCGAGGTACCGTGCTACTGCCGAGGTACCGTGCTACTGCCGAGGTACCGTGCTACTGTCGAGGTACCCTGCTTCTGTCGAGGTACCGTGCTACTGCCGAGGGACCGTGCTACTGTCGAGGTACCGTGCTACTGCCGAGGTACCGTGCTACTGTCGAGGTACCGTGCTACTGCCGAGGTACCGTGCTACTGCCGAGGTACCGTGCTACTGCCGAGGTACCGTGCTACTGCCGAGGTACCGTGCTACTGTCGAGGTACCGTGCTACTGCCGAGGTACCGTGCTACTGCCGAGGTACCGTGCTACTGCCGAGGTACCGTGCTACTGCCGAGGTACCGTGCTACTGCCGAGGTACCCAACTCGTACCAGACCTAAGGCCCTGAACCCACTTGTTGAACATCAAACCCCACTAAGACAGTTTAAACGCCTAAAGAAAGACGTTTGCAATGACTAACCATGAGATTAGATCACGATTTGTTCTGTTTTTTGTTTGTGACTTTTTTTTGTGCGCTCTAGGCGAAATACCGAAAGTTAAGTAGGGATAGGGGTGTTGCGGCACATTCAGAAATTACCAAAGAAATGTTCCTCAGTCCGGTAGGGTTAAACCTTGTCTCTTGTGTTGTATGGTAATAGATGTGTTACTGATACATTCTTTCCCCTGAGTGGCTGCCAAAACTCTATTTATTATGTTGAATAATTATTAATGTCACCCCTCAGGGGGACACAACTACTGTATCTGTGAGAATTAGCGCTCCCAGGGGGAAATGTGTAGGGGCCCGAGATGAGAGTTAGGTAGGCCTTCTTTTTGTTGAAATAAAATGTTTTTTGTTATGTTTAGGACCCCCTTTTTTTGGTTCACTGCTGTCCTGCTTTTTCAGCGCCTTCTACTTTCTTCAACTTTTACCTTGTTTTAGAAACTTCTTTCTCATCTTACTGTTTCTATGCCCCTTCTGCATAGATTCCGCATTCCCTCATCTTCTTACTAAATGGGGCCTTCCTCCTTTCTTCATCTCCATACTAAATGGGGCCTTCCTCCTTCCTCTCTTTGGAACGCTTTTTTATTGGCGTTTAGGGCAGCTTAAACTCACATCTAATTAATTAATGTGTCACTGAAAAATAATAATATTCCAATAATGGGGTAAAAAGTCCGTTCTTTGTTATTGACTAATAATTGTCACTCAAGCACACTTTCTAGTAATGGGTTTCAAAAACATGATCTATGAAATCAAATGGTAATTTAACAATGTATTTACTTGTGAACTTTCTCTTCTAATGATCCTCTCTGGAGGATGCAGCGATTATACTTATTGGAATTAGCACTCCCAGGAAGCAGATGTGACTTCCCGAGTTAAAAGTTATGTAGGGCTTCCTCTGGTTGAAAATGAGTTATTTTTTCGTTTTGGTGCGGTTCATCTTTTTTTGGCTCACTGCTGTCTATTTTTCCAGCCTTCGTACTTTTTTGCAATTTTATCTTCTTTCATAAATTTTGTTTGATTTTCCTGTTTTAATGCAATTGGTGTAGAGCACATCTTGGGCATTGGTTCTCTGTTCTTTCAAGTCCATACTCTCTTGGGAACACTCTAGTTATTGTTAGAGAAACCTGAACTAATTTAAAATTAAATAAGCTATACTCCAATAAGTTTCAAGCACGTCCCAACAAACTACAACCTCATTTCGTGTTGGATTCACTATTCTCCATTAGGTTCCAAATACCTCCCATGCAACTCTTAACTTCATTTCTCTTTGTTGGTTTAACTGTTTTCAAATATTCAACCCACCATCTTTCAAATTCCAACTACATATTATGTTTCTTTTCAGTCCCGAGCGATAGATCGTTCGAAGAAAGAGGAGGTGGTAGAAGCCAACAAATACTATTTCATCGAGTCTGCCATCGCTCTGGGGGTGTCCTTTGTGATCAACATCTTCGTAGTGTCCGTGTTTGCCATGGGCCTGCATGGCAAAACAAACGCTCAAGTGGTGAGTGCTGGTCCGCAGTAACAGCTTCTGTCTTTTTCTACTTAATTCCTTATGCCATCAAGTTGGTATCTAATAGGGTGGAATACCATTTTTAGGAGTATGGGGAATGTACTTTTGCTTCACCAATTTCAACTGTTGCCTGTTAGCAAACTTGCTGTTCTTGCGTGAGGTGAACACCATGGCATAATTTGTGCAGCTATTTACTCCATGTAACAATGCGTCACACATCCGTGGCGTTAGTTTGCGTCTTATGAGGCAGGTTTGGGACTTAGAAAGTCAAAAAATTAATGTGTCTATCTGAGAACTTGGTGGTGACTCCCCATACTGTCACTGTCAAGATTCGTGTACCGAGTTGAAATTGGTGTTGGAGACCAGGTTTAGAATGAAAACATAAACTTTTTGGAAGAATTGATTTTGTAAAAGAGTCTATGCCTGGCTTAGATAGCTAGAAAAAACTGCAGATGATTAGCTAGAAGTGAAGACGAATGTATAGTGAAGTAAGTGTTGGAATCGAAGTGAAGGCAGCTATAAAGTACAAGTGACTGGATTTAGCTAGGTGATTGGATTTAAGCTATCATGTGCGAGAAGTTATAGGATCGAAGTGAAAACTAAGATTGAAGGATGAACAAAAAGGGTCGTTAATGGGAATATAAATAAATAATGTTGGGCCTGTAAGCAAAGAAGTTCCTTCACCAGTGTGAAAATTTTTTTTCATTTGTATAGATTATTGTCTAGAAATGAACTGCAAAATGACATTTTCAAGATGACTTGGCATCCTCATTGTCAGATTAGGTGCTTCAGAAGGAGCTAATTCTCGCCAGTGTGCAAACAAATGACTGAAGATATATATATATATACAATAAAATGTAAGCTGTTACATAAGTCCATCAAGCTTCGACGAAAATAAATAATATCTTGACATTCCTGTGATTTAAAACCCAGATCTTTTTGAATGTAGGGTTTTTGCTCTATGAATTGAGTGGGCTGGTAAAATGTGTGCTCACCACTGAGCTTTAATTTCAGGCTTTCACTTCTATTGGCTGAACAAAAAATTGAAGCTTTGCTTCAATTTTCAAGCGCATCTTGTATATTAAAGTTTATGCGGGATTTTGTATTTATTGCAGAGAATGATGAAAGCAATGTTACTTAACTCAAGTTTTAGGTTTTTATTCGGTGTAAAACTGAGTTGTAGGGCAACTGTGTCAGTGTGTTGTCATGGGGGGCATAAGATGGGCAGTAGGTTTCCGTTAGTAAGGCTTGTTTATCCTTTCTTATGGAGACTGGCGCCTCTACAGGGGATATTGCTAGGTTACCTCATCTATAGATAGGTCTTCAGATCGTCAATCTTTCTAATTCGCTTTGCTTCTTTTAGGTTTCATGGCATATCAAAGTTAATTTGGTTGTTATTCTCTTCATTCCAAACTTGCTGTATTTTTGTACGGGATATCGTATGGAAAACACGACTTGTCTTTAGTTGCTCTATTTTCTATAGTCCATACTAAATGTTCCATCCTCTTTGTTCTCTCGTGATAATCTTAGATGTGGCTAGGTATGCTTAAGCTAACTAATATTAAAATATTTTTTGCAGTACAACATTTGCATGGAGGCTGGCAGCGAGGATGCAGCAATATTCCCTGCAGTAAGTGTTACTTTGCAGTTTTATTGAGTAAATATTTATTTGATTTGGAGAGTAAATATTCACTTGGATTGGAGAGTAAATATTTTTTCTAGAGTAAATTTTTTTGCTAGAGTAAATATGGAAATTTTGCTTCGCTTCACGAATTTCAGCCGTTACCTGTTGGTGAAGCTGCTATTTTTGAATCAGGTGAACACCATGGCATTATTTGTGCAGCCATTAACATTGTGTAAAGAAAAGCGTATGAAAGTAATATGATGAGCCCCTTTATTGGCTCTTGTTTAATTGGAATATTGCCGTTATATTTGGAATGGATTAAAAAAGTAGAGATGCAGAATTTTCTGTAAAAGATTTTTTGATTGATTTATGTGAATTATGTCATTTATTTTTCATATTAGTCCATAAAAATCGGCATAATTGGTATTTATGAGGCCCACATTAAGTTGTACCCAATATTGAGTGTTTTTTTTACTCTAAACTCGTATTTTTGCTTGCTTATGAAACAGCTATGATACTGGATCATTCAAAATGTCAGGTTTGTGGTAGAAATAAAAACCGTGTGATTGAATCAATTGGGGAACCATTTTGAAATTTTGAACAAACGTTCAACACGTTTTCGCGAAGGGACCCACCAGTGGTCACTGAGGGGATTTTCATAATGCTGCTGACCAATACGCAGGCACTAAATCAAGTTTCATAAATACTTACTGGATGCTAAATAAAGGCACGATCCAGTCTATGCTTGCATTATTCAAAATTATTTACTACAATTGACTTTAAATTTGAATTGAACATTAAACTTCAGTTTAACCCTTCGCAGGAAACGTGTTGACTTGTGAGGCTTGTCTGAGCACTAAACACACACTATCTGTTAACACATTGGCTGCGATGGGTTAAACTGAAGTTCAAGATTCAACTCAAATTTAAAGTCAAAAGCGATTAGCAAATTTATAAATATCTAACATTTACTGGATCCCCTAAAATACCATTAATGTAAAAAGGATTGTTAGAACTTTTCAAACGACCCACTGGTACAAGCAAGTGTTAATCTCCAACGTCTAGTAGTAATTATGAACATGGATGCATTACTGAGCTCATGAACTTATATCAAGCATTTTACTGTCTTTCATTTTTCATTATCCCTTTTATTGTTAATTTTTCCTCTGTATTTATTTTTCCCCTGTATTATTGATTTTTCCTCTGTATCATTGACTTTTTATATGCATGTTTTCGAAGCTCCCCCACCTAAACCGTGGTTGCGTGTGCAGAACAGCACCGAGTTAGTCGAGGCTGACATCTACAAAGGCGGAGTGTTCCTGGGGTGTGCGTTTGGTGCTGCCTGCCTCTACATCTGGGGCGTGGGCATCTTGGCTGCTGGTCAGAGCTCCACCATGACTGGCACCTACGTGGGGCAGTTCGCTATGGAGGTCGGTATAGGTCGAGTTGTTAACGCATCGAGAAATGAACTTGAAGTTATGGGGGAGGTCAGTGTTGGTCGAGTTGTTAATGCATCGAGAAATGAACTTGAATTATGGGGAAATCAGTGTAGGTCGAGTTCTTAGCGCATCAAGAAATGAACTTGAAGTTATGGGGAAATCAGTGTAGGTCGAGTTCTTAGCGCATCGAGAAATGAACTTGAAGTTATGGGGGAGGTCAGTGTTGGTTGAGTTGTTAATGCATCGCAAAATGAACGTGAAGTTTTGAAGGGCAGATCTTTGTGTTCAATGGAAGTAGATCGAGCGTCCGAGTAGGTACAGAAAACGCGTCACATAGTGCTTTTTTAGCCCAAAACTGCGTGGGCAAAGGCATAGTTTGCTTTGGAAGTCGATTCATTTTGTTTTGTGGAAGTAGCATGTGCTTCCAAGCTTTGTAGATGTTGTGAGCACTTACCTCACTTAGCGCCAATTAGTTCCACATAAAACTGCGTGGGCAAAGGTTTGATTTGCAGTGTAAGCTAGTTTTTTGTGTTATGCGAAAGTGTCTTTTGTTACGTGAGTAGATATATGTATGTAGAAAGCACTTCCCTCATGTAGGGCCGTTTAATTTCATACAAAAACGCGTGGGCAAAGGCATGGATTGCTTTGGAGGTTAGTCCTTTCTGTTATGTGGAGGTGCTGAGTGCGTCTGAGTTGGTTTGGAAAACTCATGTCAAGTCTGATAGTTTGTGAACAATTACCTGGGTGAAAGTTGAGTTCACCAGGGAAATCAGTCTTAGACGCTTTGCTGATCGTAACTGTAACGTCTCGGAAGATTTAAAACACACGTATTTCATCCTAATTATTGTCAGTGAGTAATTGGCCATGAGTTGGGTACGCCGTCGTGGAGGTCATGTTGGTTTTGAGCGAATTATTGCATGTAAATTTTGATCATTGGTTAAAAACTAATGAATCGTAAATAGAAAGATTATGTGTTGCATTCAGCTTATAGAATAACGAAGTTTCTCTTATAGATCACTGTTTTATTCAACAAATGTTGCTGAAATGTTATTGTTTCTATTTGAGGAAATTACAATAGCAAATTGTGTGAAAGTAAGCATACGTTATTTGTTTAAGTACTTTTCTTTTCTCTAATTGGGTTGGATGCAACTTTATTAAAATATGTCTAGTCACCTTAATTTATTTTTCATTAACTTTTTGATTGCCTCGTTAAATTGCTTATTGTTTTTCTTACATAACGTCTGATTGTTGAAGTTTCTTCAAAAGGTTTTGTAACAGTTCATTTAACCTCATCTTTTTCGTCCATTCATGATTTTCAATTTATCAAGGATATGTATTGTATCGCAAATAAATATTAATGCATACCAAAGGTATAATTTTAACATCTTTCAATAATAATATAATAGTATTAATATATGTCAGCATTTTTTACATTGTGCAAAATTCTTGTAACATATTTATTATATTTCTTACAACATATTTCTTATACCATTTTATGTTATGTTAAAAGAAATTTTAAAAATTCCGCATCTAAAATTCATTGAGTTGAAAAAAAAACATAACTTGGACCGAAAGCGTTCGTGGATATTTGAATGGTCTAATTCGGCGGGTGTGTTCAGGGCTTCTTGAACCTGCGGTGGAAGCGATGGCAGCGAGTCCTGCTCACCCGGACCATCGCCATCACGCCCACCTTCTTCATTGCCTTCTACCAGGTAGTGTTTCTGTTGCTTCCTCTTCTCTGCTGCCACTCTTAGGCTCTCGGTAGTTTGTTACTCTTCTGCCCTCGGTAGTTTGTTACTCTTCTGCCCTCGGTAGTTTGTTATTCTTCTGCCCTCGGTAATTTGTTACTCTTCTGCCCTCGGTAGTTTGTTACTCTTCTGCCCTCGGTAGTTTGTTATTCTTCTGCCCTCGGTAATTTGTTACTCTTCTGCCCTCGGTAGTTTGTTATTCTTCTGCCCTCGGTAATTTGTTACTCTTCTGCCCTCGGTAGTTTGTTACTCTTCTGCCCTCGGTAATTTGTTACTCTTCTGCTCTCGGTAGTTTGTTACTCTTCTGCCCTCGGTAGTTTGTTACTCTTCTGCCCTCGGTAGTTTGTTATTCTTCTGCCCTCGGTAATTTGTTACTCTTCTGCCCTCGGTAGTTTGTTACTCTTCTGCCCTCGGTAGTTTGTTATTCTTCTGCCCTCGGTAGTTTGTTACTCTTCTGCCCTCGGTAGTTTGTTATTCTTCTGCCCTCGGTAATTTGTTACTCTTCTGCCCTCGGTAGTTTGTTACTCTTCTGCCCTCGGTAATTTGTTACTCTTCTGCTCTCGGTAGTTTGTTACTCTTCTGCCCTCGGTAGTTTGTTACTCTTCTGCCCTCGGTAGTTTGTTATTCTTCTGCCCTCGGTAATTTGTTACTCTTCTGCCCTCGGTAGTTTGTTACTCTTCTGCCCTCGGTAGTTTGTTATTCTTCTGCCCTCGGTAGTTTGTTATTCTTCTGCCCTCGGTAGTTTGTTACTCTTCTGCCCTCGGTAGTTTGTTATTCTTCTGCCCTCGGTAATTTGTTACTCTTCTGCCCTCGGTAGTTTGTTACTCTTCTGCCCTCGGTAGTTTGTTATTCTTCTGCCCTCGGTAATTTGTTACTCTTCTGCCCTCGGTAGTTTGTTACTCTTCTGCCCTCGGTAATTTGTTACTCTTCTGCTCTCGGTAGTTTGTTACTCTTCTGCCCTCGGTAGTTTGTTATTCTTCTGCCCTCGGTAATTTGTTACTCTTTTGCCCTCGGTAGTTTGTTACTCTTCTGCCCTCGGTAGTTTGTTATTCTTCTGCCCTCGGTAATTTGTTACTCTTCTGCCCTCGGTAGTTTGTTACTCTTCTGCCCTCGGTAATTTGTTACTCTTCTGCTCTCGGTAGTTTGTTATTCTTCTTCCCTCGGTAGTTTGTTACTCTTCTGCCCTCGGTAGTTTGTTATTCTTCTTCCCTCGGTAATTTGTTATTCTTCTTCCCTCGGTAGTTTGTTATTCTTCTGCCCTCGGTAGTTTGTTACTCTTCTGCCCTCGGTAATTTGTTACTCTTCTGCCCTCGGTAGTTTGTTATTCTTCTGCCCTCGGTAGTTTGTTACTCTTCTGCCCTCGGTAATTTGTTACTCTTCTGCTCTCGGTAGTTTGTTATTCTTCTTCCCTCGGTAGTTTGTTACTCTTCTGCCCTCGGTAGTTTGTTATTCTTCTGCCCTCGGTAATTTGTTACTCTTCTGCCCTCGGTAGTTTGTTATTCTTCTGCCCTCGGTAATTTGTTACTCTTCTGCCCTCGGTAGTTTGTTACTCTTCTGCCCTCGGTAATTTGTTACTCTTCTGCCCTCGGTAGTTTGTTATTCTTCTTCCCTCGGTAATTTGTTATTCTTCTTCCCTCGGTAGTTTGTTACTCTTCTGCCCTCGGTAGTTTGTTACTCTTCTGCCCTCGGTAGTTTGTTATTCTTCTTCCCTCGGTAGTTTGTTACTCTTCTGCCCTCGGTAGTTTGTTACTCTTCTGCCCTCGGTAGTTTGTTATTCTTCTGCCCTCGGTAATTTGTTACTCTTCTGCCCTCGGTAGTTTGTTACTCTTCTGCCCTCGGTAATTTGTTACTCTTCTGCCCTCGGTAGTTTGTTATTCTTCTTCCCTCGGTAATTTGTTACTCTTCTGCCCTCGGTAGTTTGTTATTCTTCTTCCCTCGGTAATTTGTTACTCTTCTGCCCTCGGTAGTTTGTTATTCTTCTTCCCTCGGTAATTTGTTACTCTTCTGCCCTCGGTAGTTTGTTATTCTTCTTCCCTCGGTAATTTGTTACTCTTCTGCCCTCGGTAGTTTGTTACTCTTCTGCCCTCGGTAGTTTGTTATTCTTCTTCCCTCGGTAATTTGTTACTCTTCTGCCCTCGGTAGTTTGTTATTCTTCTGCCCTCGGTAATTTGTTACTCTTCTGCCCTCGGTAGTTTGTTATTCTTCTGCCCTCGGTAATTTGTTACTCTTCTGCCCTCGGTAATTTGTTACTCTTCTGCTCTCGGTAGTTTGTTACTCTTCTGCCCTCGGTAGTTTGTTATTCTTCTGCCCTCGGTAGTTTGTTGCTCTTCTGCCCTCGGTAGTTTGTTACTCTTCTGCCCTCGGTAATTTGTTACTCTTCTGCTCTCGGTAGTTTGTTACTCTTCTGCTCTCGGTAGTTTGTTACTCTTCTGCCCTCGGTAGTTTGTTATTCTTCTTCCCTCGGTAATTTGTTACTCTTCTGCCCTCGGTAGTTTGTTACTCTTCTGCCCTCGGTAATTTGTTACTCTTCTGCTCTCGGTAGTTTGTTACTCTTCTGCCCTCGGTAGTTTGTTATTCTTCTGCCCTCGGTAGTTTGTTACTCTTCTTCCCTCGGTAGTTTGTTACTCTTCTGCTCTCGGTAGTTTGTTACTCTTCTTCCCTCGGTAGTTTGTTATTCTTCTGCCCTCGGTAGTTTGTTACTCTTCTGCCCTCGGTAATTTGTTACTCTTCTGCCCTCGGTAGTTTGTTATTCTTCTGCCCTCGGTAGTTTGTTACTCTTCTGCCCTCGGTAATTTGTTACTCTTCTGCTCTCGGTAGTTTGTTATTCTTCTTCCCTCGGTAGTTTGTTACTCTTCTGCCCTCGGTAGTTTGTTATTCTTCTGCCCTCGGTAATTTGTTACTCTTCTGCCCTCGGTAGTTTGTTATTCTTCTGCCCTCGGTAATTTGTTACTCTTCTGCCCTCGGTAGTTTGTTACTCTTCTGCCCTCGGTAATTTGTTACTCTTCTGCCCTCGGTAGTTTGTTATTCTTCTTCCCTCGGTAATTTGTTATTCTTCTTCCCTCGGTAGTTTGTTACTCTTCTGCCCTCGGTAGTTTGTTACTCTTCTGCCCTCGGTAGTTTGTTATTCTTCTGCTCTCGGTAATTTGTTACTCTTCTGCCCTCGGTAGTTTGTTACTCTTCTGCCCTCGGTAGTTTGTTACTCTTCTTCCCTCGGTAATTTGTTACTCTTCTGCCCTCGGTAGTTTGTTACTCTTCTGCCCTCGGTAGTTTGTTACTCTTCTGCTCTCGGTAATTTGTTACTCTTCTGCCCTCGGTAGTTTGTTACTCTTCTGCCCTCGGTAGTTTGTTATTCTTCTTCCCTCGGTAGTTTGTTACTCTTCTGCCCTCGGTAGTTTGTTACTCTTCTGCCCTCGGTAGTTTGTTATTCTTCTGCCCTCGGTAATTTGTTACTCTTCTGCCCTCGGTAGTTTGTTACTCTTCTGCCCTCGGTAATTTGTTACTCTTCTGCCCTCGGTAGTTTGTTATTCTTCTTCCCTCGGTAATTTGTTACTCTTCTGCCCTCGGTAGTTTGTTATTCTTCTTCCCTCGGTAATTTGTTACTCTTCTGCCCTCGGTAGTTTGTTATTCTTCTTCCCTCGGTAATTTGTTACTCTTCTGCCCTCGGTAGTTTGTTATTCTTCTTCCCTCGGTAATTTGTTACTCTTCTGCCCTCGGTAGTTTGTTACTCTTCTGCCCTCGGTAGTTTGTTATTCTTCTTCCCTCGGTAATTTGTTACTCTTCTGCCCTCGGTAGTTTGTTATTCTTCTGCCCTCGGTAATTTGTTACTCTTCTGCCCTCGGTAGTTTGTTATTCTTCTGCCCTCGGTAATTTGTTACTCTTCTGCCCTCGGTAATTTGTTACTCTTCTGCTCTCGGTAGTTTGTTACTCTTCTGCCCTCGGTAGTTTGTTATTCTTCTGCCCTCGGTAGTTTGTTGCTCTTCTGCCCTCGGTAGTTTGTTACTCTTCTGCCCTCGGTAATTTGTTACTCTTCTGCTCTCGGTAGTTTGTTACTCTTCTGCTCTCGGTAGTTTGTTACTCTTCTGCCCTCGGTAGTTTGTTATTCTTCTTCCCTCGGTAATTTGTTACTCTTCTGCCCTCGGTAGTTTGTTACTCTTCTGCCCTCGGTAATTTGTTACTCTTCTGCTCTCGGTAGTTTGTTACTCTTCTGCCCTCGGTAGTTTGTTATTCTTCTGCCCTCGGTAGTTTGTTACTCTTCTTCCCTCGGTAGTTTGTTATTCTTTTGCTCTCGGTAGTTTGTTACTCTTCTTCCCTTGGTAATTTGTTACTCTTCTGCCCTCGGTAGTTTGTTACTCTTCTGCCCTCGGTAATTTGTTACTCTTCTGCCCTCAGTAGTTTGTTACTCTTCTGCCCTCAGTAGTTTGTTGCTCTTCTGCCCTCGGTAGTTTGTTACTCTTCTGCCCTCGGTAGTTTGCTACTCTTCTGCCCTCGGTAGTTTGTTACTCTTCTGCTCTCGGTAGTTTGTTACTCTTCTGCCCTCAGTAATTTGTTACTCTTCTGCCCTCGGTAATTTGTTACTCTTCTGCCCTCGGTTGCTCCTCTGCCCTCGGTAGTGTGTTACTCTTCTGCCCTCAGTAGTTTGTTAATCTTCTGCCCTCGGTAGTGTGGTTCTCTTCTGCCCTCGGAAGTGTGTTACTCTTCTGCCCTCGGAAGTGTGTTACTCTTCTGCCCTCGGTAGTTTGTTACTCTTCTGCCCTCGGTAGTTTGTTACTCTTCTGCCCTCGGTAGTTTGTTACTCTTCTGCCCTCGGTAGTTTGTTACTCTTCTGCCCTCAGTAGTTTGTTACTCTTCTGCCCTCGGTAGTTTGTTACTCTTCTGCCCTCGGTAGTTTGTTACTCTTCTGCCCTCGGTAGTTTGTTACTCTTCTGCCCTCAGTAGTTTGTTACTCTTCTGCCCTCAGTAGTTCGTTACTCTTCTGCCCTCAGTAGTTTTTTACTCTTCTGCCCTCGGTAGTTTGTTACTCTTCTGCCCTCAGTAGTTTGTTACTCTTCTGCCTTCAGTAATTTATTACTCTTCTGCCTTCAGTAATTTATTACTCTTCTGCCTTCAGTAATTTATTACTCTTCTGCCTTCAGTAATTTATTACTCTTCTGCCTTCAGTAATTTGTTACTCTTCTGCCTTCAGTAATTTGTTACTCTTCTGCCTTCAGTAATTTGTTACTCTTCTGCCTTCAGTAATTTGTTACTCTTCTGCCTTCAGTAATTTATTACTCTTCTGCCTTCAGTAATTTGTTACTCTTCTGCCTTCAGTAATTTGTTACTCTTCTGCCTTCAGTAATTTATTACTCTTCTGCCTTCAGTAATTTATTACTCTTCTGCCTTCAGTAATTTATTACTCTTCTGCCTTCAGTAATTTATTACTCTTCTGCCTTCAGTAATTTGTTACTCTTCTTCCTTCAGTTATTTGTTACTCTTCTGTCTTCAGTAATTTGTTTTTCTTCTCTCGTATGATATATTCTGCCTGAAATATATAATACATATTTATATATAATGATAATTATGTTAATTGGTAAATGAAAAATAAATACTGACTCAAATAATTCTGGTAATGGTGATAATAATATTGATGAAATGCTAAAAGACTGATTTGGAATGGTACAGGACGTGGAGCAGCTGTCAGGCATGAACGACCTGCTGAACGCGGTCATGTCGCTGCAGCTGCCGTTTGCCCTGTTGCCCACCGTCACCTTCACCTCCTCCGTCAAGATCATGGGGGACTTCGCTAATGGGCTGTGCGTGTGATGCTCCCTTGGGGTTTGGTGCTGTGCGTGTGGTGCTCCCTTGGGGCTTGGTGCTGTGCGTGTGGTGCTCTCTTGGGGCTTGGTGCTGTGCGTGTGGTGCTCTCTTGGGGCTTGGTGCTGTGCGTGTGATGCTCCCTTGGGGTTTGGTGCTGTGCGTGTGGTGCTCCCTTGGGGCTTGGTGCTGTGCGTGTGGTGCTCCCTTGGGGCTTGGTGCTGTGCGTGTGGTGCTCCCTTGGGGCTTGGTGCTGTGCGTGTGGTGCTCTCTTGGGGCTTGGTGCTGTGCGTGTGATGCTCCCTTGGGGTTTGGTGCTGTGCGTGTGGTGCTCCCTTGGGGCTTGGTGCTGTGCGTGTGGTGCTCTCTTGGGGCTTGGTGCTGTGCGTGTGATGCTCCCTTGGGGTTTGGTGCTGTGCGTGTGGTGCTCCCTTGGGGCTTGGTGCTGTGCGTGTGGTGCTCTCTTGGGGCTTGGTGCTGTGTGTGTGGTGCTCTCTTGGGGCTTGGTGCTGTGCGTGTGGTGCTCTCTTGGGGCTTGGTGCTGTGCGTGTGGTGCTCCCTTGGGGCTTGGTGCTGTGCGTGTGGTGCTCCCTTGGGGCTTGGTGCTGTGCATGTGGTGCTCCCTTGGGGCTTGGTGCTGTGTGTGTGGTGCTTCCTTGGGGCTTGGTGCTGTGCGTGTGGTGCTCCCTTGGGGCTTGGTGCTGTGCGTGTGGTGCTCCCTTGGGGCTTGGTGCTGTGCATGTGGTGCTCTCTTGGGGCTTGGTGCTGTGCGTGTGGTGCTCCCTTGGGGCTTGGTGCTGTGCGTGTGGTGCTCCCTTGGGGCTTGGTGCTGTGCGTGTGGTGCTCCCTTGGGGCTTGGTGCTGTGCATGTGGTGCTCCCTTGGGGCTTGGTGCTGTGCGTGTGGTGCTCCCTTGGGGCTTGGTGCTGTGCATGTGGTGCTCCCTTGGGGCTCGGTGCTGTGCGTGTGGTGCTCCCTTGGGGCTTGGTGCTGTGCGTGTGGTGCTCTCTTGGGGCTTTGTACTTTGTTTGCCTGATGTTCATTTGGGTCTTTGTACTTAGTTTGCATGATGTTCATTTGGGTCTTTGTACTTTGTTTGCCTGATATTCATTGGTGCCATTGTGGTGCTTGCCTGATGTTCATTGGTGCCATTGTGATGCTTGCTTGATGTACATGGTGCCATTGTGATGCTTGATGTACATGGGTGCCATTGTGATGCTTTCTTGATGTACTTTGGTGCCATTGTGGTGCTTGCTTGATGCACATTGGTGTTGCAGTGCAATAATTGACAGTTTTTGTGTTTAAAATTTTATTTGATGTTAATGCTTATGTAGCATGATGAAACTAACGGTGGTAACCGATCGATTTCCATGGAATTTCTCACGTGAGGGGAAAGCAAAAAATTCTAAGTAAACATCTTAAATGACAAATGCTTCGAGTTACCGCACAAAATTCTTTCTGAATATGGAATTTCTGTTGTAAAACATCTGCTATTGGAGTATGACCACTTGATTGCCAAATGCCTTCATTTAAATAATTGTTCATATGCAGCAGGAGTCATTGAAAATACTCGGCATTTACTATGGAAAAAACTCCAGTGTTAAGCTATGCTCGATGTCTCGTTGAACTGCATTGTCTCTCTTCGAAAATTCCTCGTTGCCCCATTTGGCCCAGTAGCAGAGAAAAATTTTCATCTGGTAAAATCTCTTGACTCGAGACAAGCCACTTGTGTTGTGCAGGGCCTCTCAGGGAGATACAACTTTTGTATCTACGGGAATTAGCACTCCTTGGGGGGGACAATATGAGAGTCCAAGCTGAAAGTTAGTACCCCTTCTTTATGTTGAAATAAAATGTTTTTTGTTTTGTTAAGGACCATCTTTCTTCAGTTCACTACTGTTCTGTTTTTCAGCACCTACTACTTTATTCAACTTTTGTCTTGTTTCGTGAACTTCTTTTTCAACTTACTGTTTTTATGCACCTTGCGCATGGATTCTGCGTTTCCTTAAACTCCCTTCTAAATGGTGCCATCCTCCTTCCTCTCTTTGGATCGCCTTTGTGGCGGATAGGAAGGATTAAACTAACTAATAGTCTTATCTTTCCTCTCTTTAGAACATCTTAGTTGCGGTTAGGAATGCTTATACTAACATCTAATCTGTGTTGTACAGTGTGATGAAAATTTAGAACGTCTATGTTGCGGTTAGGGATGCTTATACAGGGTGGGGCTAAAGGTATGAACGAGTTTTGATGGGCTGCCGCTCGGCCTGTGGGGGAGGTGGAGAAACGGGAGGGGTTTCGTTGTTGCTGCGTGAGAGTCTAGTTTTCAGTAGCAGCCATGGTATGGACGGGAGAGCATCGCGGGTTTGCTGTTGTTACGTTTTTCGAAAATCGCCGTTCTGTGATCTGCGCCTAGTCTTGGTGAGGGGTGACGTGGAGTGGCCTGCGCGCTCACCAGATTTGAGCATTTGTGACTTTTTCCTGTGGGGGTACATAAAGGAAAAGGTTTTTAAACATCGTCCACATACCGTGGAAGAACTTAAGGACAGAATCAGAGAGGAACTTGCGGCAATACCCATCGAAATGTGCAGAAGAGCGGTTCAAAACTTCAGAACTCGTCTTCAGGAGTGCATCGCGGCTGACGGCCAGCACCTACGGGATATCATCTTTAAAACTTAAGATAAAAAACTAGATTTTGTACTGCATTAAACAATATATAAATAAATACTGCAAGTTGAATGGTTATCCTTTCACATTCCTTTATAACCGGTTCATACCTTTAGCCCCACCCTTTACTAACATCTAATCTGTGTTGTGCAGGGTGATGAAGATAGTGGCGTGCGTGCTGTCAGTGGTGGTGATCAGCATCAACCTGTGGTTCGTGGTGAACGCCATACAGACCGGACTGAAGGGGCTGTGGTGGGAGTATTTCCTCATCGCCATCGCGGGCATCTTCTATTTCTCCCTCATCGGGTACCTCCTAATCTTCCTTCTGTACGCCTTCGGTCTCACCGCTGTCAAGTCTTTGCCGGTAAGTTATTCGATGATGTATTTCTGAAAAGTTATCCCTTCATGATGCTCTTTTATGTTTTTGTCTTGCAGCTCCCAAGTTTATGCCTTGTCTAGAAAGTAATGCTTTGCTATCTGAAAGTTAATCGCTCCAACGATGCTCTTATATGTATTTGTCTTACAGCTCCCAAGTTTAAGCCTTATCTAGAAAGTAATGCTTCTCTTTTTCAAAATTTATCCCTCCAATGATGCTCCTATATGTCTTTTGTCTTACAGCACTCAAGTTTAAGCATTTGCTAGAAAATAAATCGACGCTTTTAATTATTCCCTCTCGATAATATTCAATACCAATACGATAATATTCGCGTATGCCTTTGAACTATTAGCCATATGGTTTGTAAGGTTCAAGGTTTAGCTGAAAGTCAACAACTGTAAACTTTTCCCTTTGATAATATTGTTTACATGCCTTTTGGTTTTTCTGCATTGTAGCTCCAAGTTTGAGATTTTCTGAGGAATCAATTTGATGCTTGAGAAAGTGTTCGGCAGTTAGCACACGTTAATACTTGTGCCTTCTTCCTTGCAACAAAATTCTTCATGCGTTAGGCTTTAGAAGTTTCAAATCTTGAATATTAAAAGGTCAATAGTTTCAAATCTTGAATATTAAAAGGTCAATAGTTTCAAAGGTTTTCTTTTTCTTCAAAATTATTCTTGCATACCATAGCATCACCAGTACTAGCAATCATAATTTGGAACAAAAAGCTGCTACTTTGAGATTTTAAATTCTGGACTTCAGTCGCTATGCTCACTTGGGCCTCTTGCACGATGCGTGGGAGTGTGGTTAATTTCAGTCCATGTACAGTGCAGTCGATTCTAAAATTTAAGGTCATCATCTTATTCGAACTTCAATTTCATGGCAAAAAATGCGTCCCAATTATTTTTTGGTTATCCATAACTCTCCTTAATCAACACATTAGTTCAATAGATTGGGCTAATTTTTTGGATAAGTTCAGGTTTGCATAAGGTATTGTTTTTAGCTCGAGGATCGATTGTTGCTTACTACTGCTTACGATCGGCGGGTTAACCTCGTCCGTCACTTTTTTCTTGGCCATCCATAGACTGTGTTGTGTATCCTGTTGCGTCTAAGTAAGAAGCTGGAATGGCGTTACCCACGAGTCTCGTAGTAAGAGACTGAAACGGCATAACACCCAGCAGTCTCGCAGTAGGAGGCTGAAACGGCATTCCTCTCAGGGGGATACAACCAGTGTATCTATGAGAATTAGCACTCCCAGGGGGACAATGTGAGGGCCTGAGCTAAAGGTGTGGTAGGCTTTCTTTTTGTTGAAATAAAACAGGTTTTTGTTTTGTTACGGACCAACTTGTTTTTTTTTTCGGTTCAATGCTGTCCTGTTTTTTCAACACCTACTACCTTCTTCTTCAACTTTGATCTTGTTTCATGAACTTCTTTCTCATCTTAGTGTTTCTATGCTCTTTCTGCATAGATTCCACGTTCCCTTAACTCCATATTAAATGGTGCCTCCTTCCTTCCTCGCTTTGGATCTCATTTGTTGAGGATAGGGAGGCTTAAACTAACTAATAATCTAATCTAAGCTGGAACGGTATTACTCACCCACGAGTCACGCAGTGTGTTCTAATTCCGCAGAGTTGATTATTTACTGAGTACTTTGCCTAAGTGCCATAGATGCATGATCTTTATGACAAGGTCTTGTCTAGCTCTTTTTTTCCGTGTGTTTGTGTGTTATTCATTGCTGAAAATAGTTAGTTGGATGATCTTCCGTGCACTTCACTGGAATCGAATCGACGTCACCAAAGGCTTCTACTGAAACTTGTGAGGATGAATACATGTTTCATCGTTTCAGAGGACTGACTTTATGTGTATGGGTGTTCTTTGCGTCCTCCTGCAACGCCAAATAAGGATTCACGTAAATTTTCTATCACTGCTAAAGTTACCATCGTGTGACGATATTTAGAGTGCTTAATTTTTTACACAAACTGTTGCTCTCAGTGATGAAAGGTACTATCCCTTTTTCAATTAACTCGAGTGTCTCAGTGCCATGCACCTAATTCTGACCAAGAAATGTTACCATTATTTCGCGCCAAGGCCGAGTTATTTCCAGTATTTAAGTGCGTTGTATTGAGTATCAATACTATTGCATGATCCGTGCTCTGACGAGCTCATTCCCTATGCAATACTTCATTTCTTTCAAATGTGAAACTTGTCATTTTCATTCCTCATGCCCTGTACTAGATGAGTTGACTTTGCAAACCTTTCTGCAGACTCAGACTTTTCATTGCAAGCTCATCTCTGCAAAATGTATGCAACCATTTTAACGAAACCTAATAACTGGTGTAATCGGTATGTTTTCATAACCTTAACGCTATTCCTGCTCGCTGCTTGCCAGCTACTGGACCACGTTCTTCCTGAGGATACTCCGGACCTGTCCAGCATAACTGCTCCTGACTACCTCTTGGGAGGGTACGACTGCTGCATGCATTAATGTTCCTAACTGTCCCGTGTTAGTGTGCCTTGAATGCTGAGCTCAATCTGACGCGCTAATGCGCTCTGGCTTGTGAAGTATCTCTAATCCTGCTTGGTAAAGGGTTAGACGGCCGCACGCATTAATGTTATCAAGAATCCCGAGTTGTGTGTCTTGGATGTTTGTCTAAATTTGACTCACTAATGTGCTGCAGTTTGTGAAGTATTCAAAATCCTGCTTGGTAAAAGGTTAGACTACCGCATGCATTATTGATATTAACAATCCCGTGTTAGTGTGTCTTAAAAATGCTCCTCTCACTATTAGTCGCTCTTTTCTTTGATTCACTAATGCGGTGTGGCTTAAAGAGTAGCACTAACCACGTTTACGAGAGGAAGGTTGCTAATCATCGAGGTTATTATGTGTAGTATTGACGTGCACGTATTGCTGATGTTAGTATTCATCAATGAATTTAACTTTACTTTTTTGCTCTTTGTTGTTGTGCTCGCTATCTTTGAATTTTGTGTTTTAAACTATTAAGTTCGTCAAAAACAAGTCGCATTTGATGAAACGTCTTCTCCATTGAATGCCAGCCATACTAAATGTTGCCTTTGAGCTTCAAATTTTCTCAAAAATACGAATGTCTGTTGCGCTTTATTTCTGTAGCTTTCCTTACCTTGGTACTCACATAGAATTAATAGGTCACAGTCGTCTGCTATAGAAGGGTATTTGGGACTTCCTTCCTTCCATCTTTCGGGCCTAGTTTGCTTCTTTCAGTTTCTATGCCTTTTTCGTCCTCTCTTCTTTATTTTTTTTCTTTTTATTAATAGCTTACTCTTTCTATGCGCAGGCAGCTCATTTTTCCTTTTTTCCTTATTCTTCCTTATTTCCTTTCTTGCATTTGCATTTTTCACTCCGAGGAATATTTCTGTAATGGTTGTAGTACTTCTGTGTACTCTCTTCCTCTCTCCCACTTTCCAATTCAAGTTTTTTCTACAGTGTACTCTTCCAAAAAATTAAGCTAACTCACTGTCAGCCTATTTAATTCATTTTTCCAGCCTTTTATTCGGATCACTACATCTTTTCACAAGTTTTTTGTAAATATTTGAGCGATTAGCTGTAGCTGTGCTTTGCATGTAAATTGCTTTGTTGAAACGCACTTTCTTGTAAAATGATCTATATAGATTTTGAATTAACAAATAACAACATTTATGTTTTTTAAATGCTTGTTATATTTTAATACACAGGGTCTTTAATTAAATATTTTCCCATTACAGATGCCACATTTGCTTTTAAACCTTTTTTATAATATGGCACAGCATGTGTTCGTAATAGCGTTCAGAAAAGCCTCCGTATAATTTGTGTTACCATCCCGACGGTTAAGTTTTATGCCAGAGCAGCAATCAAATCCTTTTAGTTCGTACATTACTGTGCTTGTCCTGCTACGACAAAGGCACAAAAACGCCCTCATGTCTGAAAATTTCAGAGACGGTGATCAATTCATTGCAGGTGAATGTTATCATGTATCTCTGGTGAAAATTTTAGTTCTTTATTTATTTTCTGTGATTATTGCATTGATCTATTTTTCAATGTTGTTCTTAGTTCTTTACTCAGTTTTTGGTTATTATTACGTTAGTTTTTACAATTTTAAATTTTTATCGTTGGTTATTTTTTGTAATTTTTTTCGATAGCTTTTTTATTATTTTGCACATATTATTTAAATTTTTATTATTCTTTGCAGCGTCTGCACGTATTATTTTGTTTGTGTGTTCTGAATTGTAGAAAGTTGAAATCGGTAGAAACGTCCACAATTCATTTGTGTCTTGTCCATTTTTTCATTTTGCGCTGTTTTTTTGTATTATTTTTTCACGCACCAAAGGAATATTACATTCCTTGCTATTCGATTAGGTCTATTTTTTAGTCAGAAATATTTTGGTTATTTTTTTCAACTGCTCGTTAGTTAGCACTGCTCTAAGTATGTGAGACTGATTTATTTTTGTATTAATAATTTTTTCTAATTATCTGCTTTATTTCAGCTGCTGACTTCTACGTAATAGGTTGTAGCATGTCATTTGAATGTGAAGAATTAGGTCTTAAATACTTATGAATTTCTCTCGTCCTATTTCCAATATATACATGTACTGGGTGGGTATTGACTATTTTTACTTGTGCATGCATTCAATAGAATCATGACAATTTTCTTGTTTATACTTCTTTTCCCATTCCTTTGTTTGCTTGAGGTGTTGCCGCTGTTGAAGTTTTTGGGAAACTTGGTAGTTGAGCTTTATGTAGTCGGTAATCTGCACGTCAGGATTATTTCTGTTATTTTTGTGGAAAATAGTTGCTGATATTATTCCAGGCTGTTGGGCTTTGGAAAGACATCTGTGAAACGATTACGGAAGTTACTGACTAATTTTATTTCATTTTTAAATTCTTTCATTGTTGATTTCAATGCGAGGGCCCGAGCTGAGAGACAGGTAGGCTTTCTTTTTGTTGAACTAAAATATTTATTGTTATGTTAAGGACCACCTTTTTTTCGGTTCACTGCTGTTCTATTTGTCAGCACCTACTACTTTCTTCTTCAACTTTCATCTTGTTTCATGAACTTCTTTCTCAACATACTATTTCTATGCCCCTTCTGCATAGATTCTGCATTCCTTCATCTCCATACTAAATAAGTGCCTTCCTCCTTCCTCTCTTCGATACGCTCTTTTTTGTAGCGGTTAGGGAGGCTTAAACTAAACTTTAATCTAATCTGTTGATTTCAACACTGTTGCAGCTCACCGCGGGTGCAGCTTGATAGCTTAATTTTTTCTGACCCTTTGTGCATAGATTCGACGTTCCCTTACCTCCATACTAAATGGTAACTTCTTCCTCCCTCTCCTTGTAATGCCTTAGTTGACTTTAAGGCTTTAAACTAATATCTAATCTAATCTTTTTCCGACTCTGTAGGCTAACTTGGCTGCTGAGTATACAGTTCTATCAATAAATATTTATCATTTTTCATCTCTCAATGCTTCTATCATAATTTCGGTTCCTTCCCTATGGAGTTTGGCTGGAACATAAAACAGTCCCAAGCTGAGAGTTATTATGTTTTTTGCACCTCTGAATTTCTTCTTAAATTTTTGTCTTGTTTCATAACTTTTCTCTCCACCTTTGTTACAATGTGCATGAAATCCTGTTTGGGAACACACTTCGTGCATAGATTTCCTGTTTTCCACAGTCCATATTAAACAGTCCCTCCTCTTTTTTTTCTTGAGATCACATTCAACGTGGCTGGGAAGACTTGAGCTACCTTATAATATTAGTAACAATGATAATTATATAGTAATACTCACTGTTTTTATTATATCAATATTTATTTTTTACTCTTGTTTACAGTTCATATCCAAGCATCTGAACTACTACGACCTTACGCACTACGACACGGACTTCAGCCAGAGGCCGATATCATCTACGGCTGAGTTGCAGCCCTACGGGTAAATATTGCATTGGGAGCTCGTAACCTGTCCTGGTTCTTGGGTAGCTCTGTGTAGTGTCCATGTGATGCTGATGCAGTGTATGGTATAAGATGTATGTGATGTAATATTTGCAGTGGGACGAGCGAAAATGGCTGATGTTTTTGTAGCAACACTATTATTGTAATGGTGCAAAAACTTTCAGTGGGACTGAAAATGGCTGATGTAATTGTGTCAATACTATTGCTGTGATCAAGCAATAACTGTCAGTGTGGCTGGAAAAGGTGATGTCTTTGTATCAATGCTATCGCTGTGATTATGCGAAGATTGTCAGTTTGGCCGGAAATGACTGATGTAATTGAGTATTCAATGCTGTCTCTGTGATTGTGTCTAAACCTTCTGCTTAATTGTAAAAACATTGTTGCTGTGATTAAATGCTATGTGATTGTACAGTTTTCTGAATCATAGCAAAAAGTATTGTATGAACAATCGGTTTGGCATGGCACTCTTTATGGTCGTGCCAAAACTATCACTGCAAAAATGCAAATGATATAAAAGGAGTGTGCCAATAATTAAATGATTGCACCAACACTTTGTGTGATTGTGCCGATACTGTTGTCATGATTGCGCCACTTCTGCGACTCTGAGAATATCAGTATGTTGCCGTGAATGAAGTTAATAGTTTTGTTAATTGTTCAAGTAGCTTGGAGCATTTCTGAAAAACTGCAAGAAAAACTGTTTAGATACTTGCAAGCTTTTTATTTCGAAAACATTGTAGAGTGTACGCTTATATTTTTAATTGTTTCTCCTGGAAATTCCTCAACCTCTTGATTTCTTCACCAAAAAGTTCATCCCAATTTTGTACAAGTATGTGCAGTTGGAAGAGGCACAAAAAGTTCATTCCAATTTTGTACAAGTATGTGCAGTTGGAAGGGGCAAAAGAAGTTCATTCCAATTTTGTATGAGTATGTGCAGTTGGAAGAGGCACAAAAAGTTCATTCCAATTTTGTACAAGTATGTGCAGTTGGAAGAGGCACAAAAAGTTCATTCCAATTTTGTATGAGTATGTGCAGTTGGAAGAGGCACAAAAAGTTCATTCCAATTTTGTATGAGTATGTGCAGTTGGAAGAGGCACAAAAAGTTCATTCCAATTTTGTATGAGTATGTGCAGTTGGAAGAGGCACAAAAAGTTCATTCCAATTTTGTATGAGTATGTGCAGTTGGAAGAGGCACAAGAAGTTCATTCCAATTTTGTATGAGTATGTGCAGTTGGAAGAGGCACAAAAAGTTCATTCCAATTTTGTATGAGTATGTGCAGTTGGAAGAGGCACAAAAAGTTCATTCCAATTTTGTATGAGTTTGTGCAGTTGGAAGAGGCACAAAAAGTTCATTCCAATTTTGTATGAGTATGTGCAGTTGGAAGAGGCACAAAAAGTTCATTCCAATTTTGTATGAGTTTGTGCAGTTGGAAGAGGCACAAAAAGTTCATTCCAATTTTGTATGAGTATGTGCAGTTGGAAGGGGCTGCAGGTGATGAACGGGGTGCAGGTGTTAATTACACATCAGTCAGCTGAATGTTTCCATAAATGTTTATGGTGCAAAGTACGAAGCTATTGTTTAAGTAGGAATAATGTTTCACTTTCTTTATTCGAAGTCGGCTTTTGCTAAATCTCCAAGTTAAATAAACTCCTTTTTCCCCCTCGAGAGTCGTTCCGGGATTTGTTTTTTCTTAAATTTATTTATATAACTTCAGTCTGTAACTCGTACATCTCTATGATTAACTGCTATTTTTTTACTGCTTTAACTGTAAGAGATGAGTTAGTCCGTTCACTTCAGTTATATTTAATGAACTATTACTGCACGCTGACATATGCTAGTCAAACTTCAAACCTATTCATTAATCAGGAAGTTCACTTAACCCAGAGAGAATATCTGAGGTCCCGAGCCAAGTTTTAGATAGGCCTTCCGTTAGTTGAAGTTGAGAAGGTTTTTTTTGTTGCAGACCATTTTTTTTTCGGTTCACTGATGTCCCGTTTTTGGCACCTACTACTTTCTTCTTCAACTCTTATCTTGTTTCCAGAACTTCTTTCTCAACTTTCTTTTTATGCACCCTTAACTTCATACTAAATGGTGCCTTCCTCCTTCCTCTCATTGGAACGGTTTTGTTACGGTTAGTGTGGCTTAAACTAACATTTAATTTAATATAATCTAATCTAATCTAACTGGAAGTCCTCATCAAAGTCAGGATTTTGTCTTTTGGTCACAGCTTGATCACAAAGATCGTGTTCGCCCTTCCCTTCAGATGCCTATCCTAGCGCCCTTCTGTGCCTGCCCAATGCCTCACAGACGCACGCAACCACTGCTTCTCAAAATCACATTTTTCACTCATGATTTAAATAATTATTATTAATTTCTTATTTTCCTGTCTTCTCGTTTGATTAAATTTTCCCATCGCATCCGCGTTTTTGTTCCTGCATTGTGTGTTGACCTCTCGTTTAATTTGTGTTGCATAACAGCATGCTTTGTTCTCCTCACATCCGTCTGCAGAAGCATGTCCAAATCCCCTCCCGTCGCTTCGGAGACCAAGGCGGCCGAGGCGAGTCTGAACGCCCCTTGAAAATCTCGTCATTTGCACTTCACGTCGCCTTCCTTCATTTGAAGGAATAAAATGCCTTCGTTCATTCAAAGGAATGAATATTTAGTTTTCAAGGCGTGTCATACAGCTATTTATATGTATTTCAAGCTTTTGCTTTTTCAAGCCATTATTAATGATGTTTCTTATGCTTTTGTGGTTTGTTGCAGCTATTCAGAATACTATCGCTATAGTGGAACCCTTGTGCATGGAAATGATTAACGATTTTTTTTTGTGTGTTTCGGTCGACAGTAAGCAGTAAATCTCTAACCATGGGAGTGGGTTCTTGCTGTTTTCTATTTGTGGATTTTTGTACCTTCTGTATTCTTTGAAAAAAATGGACGGTCCCATTTTGAACATTTACTTGAGCAGCTAACGAGTTGGAGTTTTTTGATCTGAGTGTTAGATAATTTATCACTGCAGTCATTGCATATAGGGTTCAATAAATTCTGGTTTTATTCACGTGTAGTTTGTCATGAAGAAACTCGTGTGTCACCTATTTAACCTGCGTTCATTTAGGGTTGATTGAATTCTGCTTTATGGGAGTTTGGTTTGTTCATGAAGAAACTCGAGTACCTCCTATTTAGCCTACGTTATTGTATGGGCCGTGTGACCTATAATTTGCGAACTAATTTTTTTTGGCAATTCGATGATGATGATGTGTTATTTTGTGGCGTGTCGTATGTCCGTGACAACTGATGACTACGTGTTTTTTTGTGAAGGTTAGAAACATACGTACTTGTACAGTGTAATTGAATTTTCCTCTGACTTTGGAAAAGGGGCAAATTTTTATTAAGGAAATCAGTAGACGAGGGAGTTTCTAGGTCTTCCCATCTAATTGTTTATTTTCAAAGTTAGAAGCGCTGGCGACTAACTAACTTTTTTTTCAACTTCATTGCATCAAATGTGAATGTGCGATGGTTTGCCTCCTGTCTTCCTCTGTCGGCAAATATAGGCTATCCGCCGTTAAAAACGGGATGAACTCTAGATTTCGTAACTGGGATGTAAATTTCGGAGTAGAGGAACTGGGGAGGAAAAAAAATTACCCTTAAAGTTTCAAATGTATGCTTTTGTGTATGCAAGTATGGCTGTTGGAGGTTACGAACTTAGTCTGGAATTAAATGATCTGAAATCTTCCATTTGTCAAATGATAGATCTGAAGGAAGATTATTTTAGTATTTTTCCTTCACATTGTCAAAGACGTTGGCTTGGACAACTGTAACCAACTTAAAATTTCATATTCTGTTGGAAACTCTCGGTACTTGGCAAATTTGTACTGAATGCAGTTTTTCAGTTTGAGGACAGACTACGCTTTGTCTTTAACCTCTTCTGTCGAGTTGAAAATAGAATAGGGCAACCCTTTTAGATCTGTTAGGTACTTCCCAGGGAAGCATGACCAAGCCCCTTGATTGCTGCATGTGTTTGGTTAACGCAGTTAATCATTGTAGAAGTGAAACCTTATTATGGGAGGTAAAGACTATACGTTACTTCCAGGTCACCTTTGTTCAATTTCTTGCGGAGCCCTTGGTGCGTCACCAACAATTTTTGTGTACACATCGCGGAACTTGATTGACTTCTACCACTTCCTAAAGTGAAAATGTATTTTATCCACTTAATTTTCGTGTAGTGGAACTACTTTTAATGTTAATATTGTAAAATGTATATCACTTCATTTCTCGGTCTTTTTCCATCTTATTTATTACTTATTTCTAAAACGTTGCAAGTAATAATTCATTGTGTTTGCTATTTTACGAGAAAATTTCGTTTCTTCTATTATTCTTTCTGTCTGTCGATTGCATGACGAATTTTCAAAGCAATTTCTGTCCGGTGATAAAATCGACTTCTTGAACCTTTTGTTTCTTGCTATGAGGTTAATGAACGTCCTCATCAAAAACCTATCCATTTCTTCATAACGGCGGCTGTAAGCTCTTCATGTTGTATGGGTGTTTGGTATTTACATGTCAGTGCAATTTAAGGAATTAAAATTCTAAAACTCCTGGGGACTATCTATAGCGTTGGTGTGATGATGCTAAAATTTTGAGGTTTATACGCTAAAAAAGTTGATACATTTCCTCATGCTCTTAGCTTATCTTCAAAACAATCCACGAGAGTCCGTCAGAATATTTTCTCTATAGCCTGTTATATAATGCCTACTCTATATAGCTGGTTTTTAGGCCTACTTGTGACCATGAAAAATAAATTATAAATTTGAAATATTCAGTTTTCACGACTACATCAATTTCACCTTTAAAGAAATGCTGCAAAAAGTTCTCAGTGGAAAAATATGCATGAACTCGCGGTGTCTTTTTACTCTGAATCACTGAACATTTTTCCACTTACAGAATTTTTACCTCATCAATCATGTAGGATACTTACTCGGGTGTTGACTGTAAGAGCAATTAGCTAGTGCGTTCACATAAATTATTCCTGATGTTTTGCGTAACACGTTGCGGGTGATGTTTTCCAAGCATGTGGGTTTATTTCTAATTGAACTTCTAAATATTTATGTTTTTCTAATCAAGTACAAAGGCGCAGCGTGTCGAATTTATTTTGAACAGTAGTAATTTTCAACAATGTGTAGTAATCTCAAGGTTCAAAAATGTTCGCGCGCTGTGTCAAATTTGTACATTTCTCAATATGAAGTGTCTTCTGGGGTCTCTCATTGTGTAAGTCATCCATGGTTTTGAGTGCATGCTCGAAGTATTCAAGAAACAAAAACTTAACGGAGGTTTCCGTGGTGTCCTGATGCTAACATTTCCCATTGTTCTTAGGTCGGACGTCTCGCTGATGTGTTCTTGAAGATTCAAACACAAGCTGCGGCCTCCGACCTACCTCTTCTTCTATCACACGAACTGATATCTGCGATGATCGAGATGAACAAGTCATTTTAATCCGTGTTTCTACTGCGTCTCAACTCTTGTTCATGTTTTGAATGGATCCATTATTTGGTAGTTGCCACCGATAAATTAATCAGTTTCATGCTTTTATCTCACCGTTCTTGTCTGGCTTTACCCGTTGATGCTATCACTTAATCCCTTGGCTAGGTGGGCTTACTTTTCTCACTGTCACGGTAGCAGGAGCGAAAGATTCGTGTTTATGTGTATTCATGTTAAACTTCTGTTTGTTAACTATGGAAGTTTAATCAAACAAAAGCATTGAGAAGGCGTGTTGAGTTCGGTCGTTGGAGAGCTTGGGGGTAAAAATTTTGCTAATTATTCCCAATACTCTATTATTTATTTCCCTGATGAAATTTCTGGATTCTGATTTTATTATTCAGTGGTTACTGCATTGCTTCCGATTCTAAAAATATAAATTATGCTCACTATACCATATGTCACAAGATCCATCTCCATCACTTGCAAATAAAGTTAACTTTTTCTCTTGTTTGCCCTTTATCTGCGTATTAGTTTCAAAATTGTCACGGTCAAAAACGAAATACGCTTTACACCTGAACTGTAACCAACCACTCTACCATCTGTACCAGTATTTTGTTTGTAGTGGCCTCAACACTATTGACACCAGACTCTATACGTATGTATAAACTTGAAAATTTCATTTGCTTTTTAAGGCGCTTTCATATCATAGTTACTTGAACAACTAAAATGACTCGCGTGATCGTTAAGGTCGAATTGAAGAACAGGCAATTGTCCCAAGAGGTATGTGAACCATCGTATAAAGTTTTGTTCAAGGATGTAAGTGATAGATTTACTGCGCTGCAGCTGTCCTTCACTTGACCTCCTAGCGTGTAAGTTATGTAGGTATATACCACTCGAGTGGCTGTGATTTCCACAATTCGATTAGTCCCCTTGATGCACGTAATACTTCTGGGAGGTGAAGCGCGTTCCTACAAACGAATATCTTGTTTTTAATGAGAATTTTATGTTTGAAACTTGTTTGAAGCTCTGCAACCGTTTTACGCGTGTTTTCATTAGTTCTACTTGCTCTGAGGTAGATTAGAAGCTTTTGTATCGGATTTTTGCAGCGGCCTGTAAATATAATATCCGAGTCATTCTTCAGAGTGTCATGTTAGTCCAAAGTTAGTCTCTCATTTGCTTGCTTTTGGATGACAGTGTGCTGATCGATGGTTTATGATCGCTTGCAATTATAATTTTTAGGTTATCAAATTAGTCGACTGATAGAGTGCCTTGCTTAGCGTGTATGTCCCGTCCTGGTGATGGAATGTTCCCAGTACGGTTGAGTGCAGTGCCAGTAGCGATATTTTTGCTTATTGATCTTTTGATTTCATGAAGACGAACGGAAAGTCGGTATGCTTTTCTATTTACTTCATTTTGCAGACATAAAATTGTAGCAATTTTATACGGCAACAAATTCGCCAATCTAGTACTTGTAGGTAGGATAACGTAAGGTATGGTTAACCATATCATTTTCCAATTTACCAACTGTTGTCAGTATACAAGCTGATATCAGAGCTCATCGTTGTCTTATAATCAAACTGGTTCCAGATAATTCGTGCTGTGTTACCGACTAGCCTTACGTTTGTGTTTTGGTGAGAATATTTTTTACTGCGGGAATTCGAACTTTGGTGGATGGCTAGTCTTGTTACCAATGCTCCGACAGAAAGACTTAGGAAGCAACAAACCTGGGAAGCTCACGTAGCTATTTTCTAATTTCATGGGAAAATGTCATACACTGTGCATGGAGTAAAGTGCGGGGCGTGTCTAACGCTCGCTGTTCTAATTTCTTGTATATTTTCTGTGGTTTCTCATGCGAAACATTGTAATTCATGGTTGTGTCTGAAATCGTAAATGAAGTCGAAAATACTTGAGAACAGGCTGCTAAATATCTAGTGTGTCTTACCTGATCCATCTTCAAGTGAGCTAGTTTTTTTCTCAGATCTTTGCTCTGACAAAGTGGATATTTTCGGCGTCTTGAGCAGAAAGATGCTTTGATTGGAAAATTTGTTTTTCTGTCTCATTTTCCCTCAATAGTATGGTATTTAATCATCTCAATTGCGATGAAAATGTAATTTTTAGCGGTTTCAAAAGAAGCAATTTTTTAACCCTTTCAGCAGCACGTAAGTAAAACATACACTAAGCGAAAGTTCTTACGAATGGGATTTTAGTGATTGTTCGATCAATGCATTTGTGCGCAGCAGACTATATTTCTATGAAATTGAAATTCCCGTAGCTGATCATGTACTTATATCCTTCCATTCTAGAAATATTACTTTTTATGCAGAACCTGTAGATGCTAACCCCTATCTTGGTGACCTTTCATGATGCATTTTTTCTATCCAGGGTAAGTTGCCCCGACAGAGTCCTACCTTTTGCATTTTCTGTTTCGTATTTCTTTGTGTTTGCCTTTATCTTATGGGTTTAGTCTTGTAACGTTAGTTTTGTGTAAGATTGTGAAATATATGTTGGGTTGTTGACTGTTTGTGTACACCAAGTTTATCTACATTGTATTTATAATGTTAATTTATTGTAGGCATTCTTTGTTATGCAATAATTTGCTATAGTTACCGAGTGGGCTAACATGGCCTACTCTGATCTGCACAGCACCAAGAAGATAATTTATATTCATGCCAAGTAAGTGTGTCAGCACCTAGAGGAAGTTGGTAGAACACTGGTAGTTTCCTCTCGCAGCTATTTGAATTTGTTCAATTTGTACTCAGCAACGTACGTTCCTCAGTGTTACCTGGAGTCACCTGCAGCTAAAGCAGCACATAGACGACCAATTTTATTTTCAATATAATTGGCAATGATGGATATTGAGAATTTAATTGATCGTCTGTGGGCTGGATTGACGACCGTCAGTAGATTGACTTAGTGGGCAACAAAAAATCTCATAAATATATTGAGTCAATGATACCGACAAATAAATTGATCGTCTATGGGCCGCTTAATGTGACGCAGTTGTTTCAGGCTTGAACGTAGTACTTCTTGTCCCTATCTCCTGGGTTCAAGGACCAACTTTGAACGTTTCCAAATCAACTTGCCAGGATCAAACCTACTCAACGTAGAAAAAAAAAAATATTCCTCTCTAGCCTGATGCCTATCTTCATGCCTGATGCTTTAAGGTGTAGTAGGCATTTATAAATTGTACACTAACGAGGTGTGCGATTTATTCATTTCAGGTGTAGATTTTTGCGATTTCATCGTTCTCGATGCTAAAAATAATTTTTGTTAGTAACATTTAAATACGCGAGTGCAGCATGCTTGTCGCTCATCATTTGCAGAATGAATTTACCAGTGTATAGTTTGTTGGTTAATATTTTGTTGTTTTTTAGGCTGACTGCGGATGGATTTGGTTCCATTGTTACTTTAGTTAGTATTTATTGATGTAATCGCGAACTTTTAATCGTTTTATTAATTAGTGCTGCGAAACAACAGTTGAAGAAATGTCTCTCCAAGTAGAAAGAGCTTGGAAAATGAGTGAACTGTAATTCGAATCATGTCGATATTGCTCGTATGTACTTAACTCTCTGCAAGATTTATTTACAGACTGTCGAGGTCCAGTGAGGTCTGATAGTTTATAAGTTTTATAAAAGGATAATTTTTTACTCTGTCCAGATCCAGTGAGATCTGATAGCCTGTAGTATTTTGACAAACGAAAGAATTCTCATCAAACTGTCCAGGTCCAGTGTGATTTGACAGTTTGAATGTAACAAGTTGCGTCAATTGTGATCTTATCGAACAAACTGTCCAGGTCCAGTGCGATCTGATAGTTTATAAGCTCCTTGTCGTGTGTTGTTTGTGTTAGCTGTTCTCTGTAACTTGACCAGCTGTCCAGATCCAGTGAGATCTGATAGCCTATTTTATTTAATATTGTACGTTTGTTTTCCATCATATTTCACCATCATTTGAAGCTATATATTCACACGAGGATTACGTTACGAGTGTTCACGTGTTCGAAGCGCTCGAACGGCAGGGTCTAAATCCGCCTTGACTTCAAGCGCTCATTTTCTCCGAATTTATCGAGTAATCAACCATCCATTAACGTGAGCACAAACTGCCGAATCACATTCCTTTTGTTCTTTGATTTTTATAATAGAATTTTTCTCTTTCTTCTTCGATAATGGAAGACAAATATGAACTCCAAACCGGTTTTTTTTCAGCGGCTCACAAACTTTTTAAGTGACGAGAGAACGCAAACCGTGAAACTGAAGTTTGGGAAATTAGGAAAACTTGACAGCCTAATGTATCAATACTATTTATTAGAAGTGTGAAAATGAGTGAATCTAAGGATAGAAGCAAATTATTCTCACGAGGCTATTTTTCATGGAATTGAAGCGATTGAAAGGTAGTAGTTTGCAGCTTGTAAGGGCGTAATGCCATCATTTAGAGGACAAGAGTTCAATTTTATTTTCTCAGAAAATTCGTAGTGTGCGAGATAATTGATACATTCTGCTGCTGCTCTTTGCCCTTGCCCTGTCAATATAATTTCTTACAGTTCCAGAGCCAGTGAAATTTAACCTAACGGTCTGTTACCTTTGGGCGTGCTTTCTCTTTTTGACACTTCTGATCTCAGGCAGGTGTCCTCTCTTCTATTTGAAGTGTCTAATCTTCATGTATCTCATTCTACTGAGCGTAGAAATTGTCGCTTCTACTAACTTTCCTACTGGGATCGTTCAGAGTTGTTCGTTTTCTGAATGCGATGAGAACATTAATCTTGTCACGTACTTGAACACTTGTTTTTTTCTATTTCCGACCGTGGTCTTCCATTAATTTTTCTTAAGTCTTTTGCGGATTTATGTTTACTTTCAGGTTCGGTTAGTAATGTTTTTCTTCTCTCACCGCGATTCCCAATTGTTTATTTAACTAACAAGTTACTCAGTATTGTATATTTTCACTTGTTACCTTGTTTTTCCGAGCACTTGGTGTGAATGCAATTGTATGGTGATTCTATGAGTACAATTTCATCCTTTCTGGCAGCTGCGCGCGTATTGTAATCAATTTTTTTCCCGATTACCTTAGTTCAGGCAAAGTATCGCAGCTCTGTTGAGTTCCATAATTTTTAATCAACAAGTATGCAACTCAATAAATTTGCTAGCCTTTTGACTTACCGGCGGTGAACCGATTTACTTTGAACATAGTATTGGGATTTGTACTTCTAAACATCATGTTTTATACCGTGAACATACAGTATATGTATTTACCGCAACTCGTTCATATTTCTCTTACCGTTTTATTCGTTTTTTTTCCATCTGATGGCCTAAAAATTCGAATTCTTTCAACCGTCAGGTTAACCGCATTGTTCCTACCTAATTTATTTCAGGCATCTTTTTGAAAATTAGTGTTTTTAGCGCCATTTACTTTTATATGCAAGTCCCTTTGACTTATTTTTTCAAGATAGGAGAAAAGCCTGAAATATTAGTTTTCCTAGATATATTAAACATTTAGTTTCAATTTTGAAAATAACTTATTTATTATTATTTAGAATATAATTTATGTAACCCAATGTCATTTCTGTTGCACTTTACATGTGGGGAATGTTTACGTGTGATATAGTTTATGTACTTAATTAAAACAAATAAATCAAAGCGTCATTCGAAACCTTTAATTTTCTAACCTCAAGTGTTTGAATAAAAACACAAGTTTGATGAAATAGGAAGATAAGTCCATCTTTCGTTATATACATATATATATAATAAAAAACTAACAAATATAACAATTTGTCACGGAAAGCTGTAGAAAAATTAAATTCAAAAATAAATAGTGCACATATGTTTCAGTGAGTAATATGTTAATTTCATTAATTGGGCCAAATATCACTTCTCATTGAAACGGACAGCAGTGAAAAGAGATTACAAGCCAAAATAGGTTCAATGCTAGATCAAGGAAGGAAAATTAAATTTGATAATTATAGAGAAAAAATTATTAATAATTACAATGAAGTGTTTCTCATCCTCGGTTCAAAAAACTGTTTAATTTGACTGAAGGAATAGGGGGTTCACTTCTTCAGTGAACGAAATACGTTCACATCCTTATGTCAACCAATACAAGAATGGTTCTCACTCACTGTATTTTGTTTCTATTCCATTTCCAAATGCAATTTTACGATTTACATTTTATGCTGTCATTAAAACTAATTTTCTAATTCCCCTTATTCAGTCATGAATTGATACGTTTGTACTCACCCTCGTGTGGCCTTCTTTGGAAGCAAAGTAATGGAATTCTCAACGGTGCGAGATGATACTTATGACCGGTCTCTAAATTATTGGATGTCCAACTTAAATGTCCACTCCAACGCACCCATGACCGTTAAAATGATTCGTAAAATATTTAAATAGAAGTTCTGATATTAACGTGTTCCCATTGTTTTCATAGGTTGGAGTGGGCAGGTGGAATGGTTCCAAATTTGATGGTACGCACTTAAGACGACGCGACACTTCTTGCTCCCGATGGGCTCCTCGGTATCAAGAGTTCAAGAAAGGGGTGTATTTGCTGGGCAAACTCAACCGTTGTCCTTAGCTTGAAACTTCAACAAGTGTATGCGGGCTAAAAGAGTGAAGTAGGCTATCTTCCAGCCGGAACGATTTCTATGAATAAAAGCACTGAAAACACGATTGTTTGTGGCGACAAATAATAGCCTTCAACTGTATTTGTCACCGGGTAATTTCAATGAGGAAGAAAGTTTAAACACACTTTGCGAAAATTCTTCTGCAACTCATCTCATGCCAATCTCGGTGCATCACGACATTCGGTGTCGCAGATTTTGGCGCGATGCCGGCAAAGAGGCGAGACGCTTGCAGTCACGCAGATGAAGCATGCTCGAGGATCTGCAAAGAATAAGCTTGGATTTGGAAAGACGGCGGACAATGGGATTTCATTTCTTATGCAGAATTGTTCTATTCCTTTCAAGAGGTGCCTCAGTAAAGATTTTTACCGAGTTTTGCTTCTGGTTTAAGAAATTTTACTCCAAAATTATGCATACACAGCTCCCGTCTGCTCTATCTGATAACGAAATATTGCGAGAGAATATAAATATCAGCAACCAAAGTTTTCTATAGAATTTCCCAGCGAGTCAGGGACAGACTCGTTCTCTATTGAAGAATGCCATTAAGATCACAGATTTAAGATTTGAAATGAACGTCAGTACAGCGTAAATGCAGAGAAACAACACCAAAAAAACGATCATAAAACACACTTGACCGGAATCCCGAATTTATTCTGAACTCTGCTAGAAATCGCACTCCAAGCGAACCATCATATCCGTACAAAATAATGATGCAAAGGACTCCCACAATACGGAACGTCTGTGCTCTGAAATTTATGGTGATGATATCTTTTTAAGCCGCTTGGGAACAGCAATCACACCAGCAGAATTTACACGGATAGATTAAAGAATTTTTGCCGAAGTAAAGTCGCCCCTGTGCATTATCTTTATGAACAAAACTTCATTCAACTGATGATTTGCATTTGTATACTCCTCACTTTTGTAAGAAATGATATTTCAAAGTCGTGGAAAAATTACATCTTTGAAATACGCTCGTGAAGGCTTCTAATATCGTGATACTGAATCATTACATCTTGCAGTACTAGGGTACAATTTACACCACTTCTTTAATAGAAGATTATTATCTTGCTTTGAGTTTTTTTTAACTTTTTAGATACATTCGAAATGAGTATGTTAATCCACCTTTCAAACTGGTAATACCCGTATTCCGATCTGTACTTGAAATCTGTACTCTTCAATACGGAATAGAAGCATGGCACGGAACTGATAAAAATAAAACCAACAAAATTTTTACTCTACCAAAAAAAGCTATCAGAGCGGTAAAGAACCTAAAATATAATGCTCACACAAATGATTCATTCAAAAATTTATAAATACTTAAACTTTCGGATCTCTATAATATCTCCATTTGTAATTTCATTTACAAAACATTAAGAAATGATGGCGACAATAGCCTAAAACAATTATTAACTGCGCAAACTGGTCATCACGACCATTTAACCCGAAATAGAAGTAAATTCATGCTTCCTTATTATTCAAAAACCCGATCGCAACACAGTATCCTCTTCGTTGGAACTAAAACTTGGAACTCAATACCTGCGGAGATTCGTGAAAATAATTCTTACAAAGTATTCAAAAGACATCTTGAGTCTCACTTCCTATCAGAATACTAGTCGTGTAAGATCACCAAGTCACATCTTGCCCCCTACATGTCTGGTCCTAATAATGTAACTTGCCATGGGTAACATAACGGATCTTCAGTCTGCTCTTAAATCGTTTTATCGAATATATTGTTGAATATAGCCGATTTGACCTATATTGTAAAATACAACATCAAATATCGAGTTATCTCATTGATCAGTCTAATGCGAAACTAGGTTAAGTGAATTAGGTTAAACATTATTGTACACCTTAGAATAACGTGAAGGTAGGATGCCCTAGAAGTCGCTGAACTTGTTCGGGCCCACAGGTAGCTATATTCTAGTTTTACCATTGTACTAGACTTAAGAAACATTCTACCTCTGTTTCCCCTGTGGTAAATAAATTGTTTAAATTGTTTAAATTGTTTAAATCGTTTAAATTGTTTAAATTGTTTTAAATGAAATCTTAATCATGTTCTGTCAGATGGCACATCATCAAAGGTAACATAGCATCTCCGGGAATTTAATGAGCAAGGCCTTCCAAGAACTAATGTGTTATTGCATTATGATATTGAGCACTTTTGAAAATGACCAACAATTCATTTTGGACCAGTCTTAATTGGAAGCGAGCCAGAGAACTTTTTGGTAAAGAAAGAGAAGCGTTTATTTCCCGCTGACTAATGATTCATTATAAGTTAGTTTCAGCCTCTCTTACCACAAAAAAAGATGTTTGAAGAAAGGGAAGATGAAGGGACCATTTGTTTAGAAGGTAAGGGAACGTGGAATCTATGCACAAGGTGTGTTCCCGCATGGATCCCCTACGCAAAGGAACAGTGTGTTGAGAAGAAAGGTAAAGAAACAAGATAAAAGTTGAAGAAGGAAGTCAGAGGTGGTGAAAAACAGAACAGCAGTGAACCGAAAAAGATGCTTCTGAGCAAAATAACTAACATACTTATTTAAACAAAAAAGGCCCATCGAACTCTCAGCTCAGGACTTTGTATCTTCCCCCTAGAAGTGTCAATTCTCATAAATATAACAGTTGTATCCTCATGAGGGGTATATTTTTGTTTGCTTGTGAATGTAAATAAATTAATTCTACTAAGAGAAAAGATAGTTTTTTCAACACTGCTGTCTCTTTGCCTTCTTTACCTTGACTCGCACGTTGTTGCAGCGGTAACAAACAATTACAAAGTTTCGTAGTAGGTTTGCATGAAATAGTCAAGTCACATCATTATTGAGTAAAGATGCAAAATAAACTGGATGATCATGACACGTACCCTGGCAGTCATGTCAATGTAATTCTTGGATGGAAAACACTTTTTTCAAGGTTATTTAAAAAATGGCAAAAAAAAGGATTATTCGGAACTTTCATCTACCGATTTGTTTGGGAGGCTTCGCTGCTGCAAAATATGGCACCGTTTTGCATGTAAAATAAAGTTTTATATTTCGGGCAAAGTGCTGGCAAAGCAGGAGTAAAAATATCCGCTCACTATGAAGCAGGAATCTGTTTGAAAACCACCTGCTTCTGAGTTGGGAGCTAAGAACAGTTCATCACCGAGTTTACCAAAATATAGTTGATCTTCTACCACAGATAAGAAAAACATTTCAGGTGATAACAGAATCATACGACCAAGTATTTTTGTTCATTTTAAGGAGAGTAAACGATTTTTTTCGGAGACTCTTAAAATCTGAATTTCAAGAGATTGTAGCAAGATCAAGTTTGAGAAAACATGCAAGAATAGAATGTAGGTAATACTCTAAAAGCAAAAGATTTCGTTTGCAGGAGGTTTGAACAAATACTCTCGGTGAACTATGTAACATTTCAAGTGATGTTCTTTGGAGAATAAAAAAATTATTTAATTAAGAAATTTCAAAAGATGCCCAAATACATTGCAATGAATAACATTCTCTAATTCTAGGTACCCCACACTGATCTTTCCACCACTTTAACAGAGCAATAAACTCTTTTCAGTTTCTGCATGATATTCATTTTCAATCTTAGAAGCATAAAAATGGGCCTTTAGAGATTAAAATGCAAAGCGTCGAGGCCGTTTTTAAAATTAAAATTTCCATTAGTTCAGTACATTTTTCTCAGCTCGTTGTTTACTGCTATTGCGACTCGAAAATAAAAAAACTGCCAGGAAAGCCCGTGGAAAACAAGCGGCGAGTATTTGTGAGTTGAAGCGTTAAACAATATTGTGCAGCTATATATTTTACGCGGCTATAAGTATAAGAGGAGGAAGGGCTGGCGGCCTACGTAAGTTATTTCATCATGTTATCTGTGGTTTATAATACTCTCACTTTGAGGAGAGAAAAATTGAATACATCGCTCGTAAAATTGTTTTCAAAACCAGTTGTACGTGCTAATTTTGAATCATTTATTCAACTCGCGACCGTAAGAGATTTGGAGAGTAACGAACAATTTCTTAAAGCTTATAGTCCTTTAAAAGGAGTTATAAATAGGTTGTCTGGATTATCAAAAAAAGGATCGGCAACTTCTTCGATATAAACTCTACTTGTCACAATTAGCACTAGCGTTTGAATTGTGAAGGCAAATGACGAATTTACTGCTCTACGATATTGATGTTATCACTTTGGTTCTTTCCCAATAAATTTGATGTGATAACATTTTCCAGTTATCACTTTTAGAAGCTAAAATATTCTAGTTATAAATTGAAATCCCTCCCGAAATCAGGCGAAAGGTGTTCAAAAATTGTACTTACCAATAAAAGTGAGCAAAATCATCACCAAACTTCGATGTCAGCATGAACAATACGAAGTATGATAAACTACAAAATAATACTTATTCAATATACAAACTTATTCTGAAAGTTAAGAGTAGAAACGCAACGAGCCCGTGCAATGAGCATTTTATTAACAGATTCAAGATTTTATTTGCTCAAGAAGCGAAAAATTCAAACTCCAGTGTACTAGTCTCGAATGAAGTTCTAGATAAGCTGTGAATTATCAAATAAATTGATAATAATTGTTTTCAAATTAGAATTAGAGGTATCGTTACTCTGAACAATTTTTAATTCTGCACTTGGAAAATATTATTTAGTAAGTGAGACTGTTTTAATAATTCGGCCGATGAAAAAAGGTTCCTTAACTTTAAAATTATTATTATGCATTTGTATATTAGAAGTATTTTCACCTGAAACAATTTTAACCCTGCATTGGTAAGATGTAATTGAGTGCAACTGTTTAAATCGTTCCTCGAATAAAACAAAGCTCCCCAATAGCTTAATTTTGAACTCATAATTTTATAAGTAAATTTGATACTTCCTAGTCGCAACATGAAAGAGCGAAGAGAATGCATTTGGTATCAATTATATAAAAACGCGAAATCTATGTCCAAGGTCTATTCCTTCTCAAGATATCCTGCGCACAAAAACAGCAAGTTAGCTAGGATGAGGAAAAAAGAAAAAGTAGACACAGTAAAGCCAGCATGAAAACTGGGAGAAGCAACGATAGTACGAAAGATGGAAGTCGAAAGCTCATCTACAGTATAGCTGAGGTAACTTCACAGTGTCTCCCTGGAGGTGCCAGTCACCATACCATAGGATAGACAAACTTAACTAACCTATACTGATTGCTTATCCTATGCCTATTGAGGGGTTCAGTTCATGATAAGAAAAATACTAGTTTTGGTCATACTTGGCTTGAAAAGAACCTGTTTTTAACTATTTCACAAGTAGTAAGATATGTTGTAAAATAAATGGGAAGGTCTTTTAGTGAGGGCTTTGAAGTAGAGAAATTGAACAACTTTTCGAGCATAGAAACCTAAGAGACAACGTTCTTAAAAAGAGAAATAACAGTTCGCCAAACCCTGCAATTCACGTGGATTTTATATATTTTGCGGCAAACAAACGTTTCAAGAAAGCAACAAACTTGTACTACACAACGAGATAATGAACACCCTTTTCGCACCCGGAAATTCAAAAAAGAAATTCGTTCAATGTAGGAATTTCTCCATCCTTAGCGTGCGCTCTGCATAGAAATACCCTAAAGCTGTAAAACTACTCTCGACTGGAGGAAGGAACGAGGTCGAAAGCACACTGTGAGATCGCTTGCTGTTTCTTTGGGATCATTCCTAAGCACAGGCAATTTTCCAGGAATAGGATATGATATTTATTGTGACAGCACTCGAGAGAGGGAATCGAACGGCTTGGAGATTTTCCTTGATAAGTTTTTCTGCAAGATCTGAATATGCGCCAAAAAATCGAATATGCTCTTGAATGCTATTTAGTTCGTGACGGTGGTTGTTCCCTTCTTATTTCTGTATTCACAAATAATGTGCTTATAGCTTTCTTAGCCCACTTTGCTTCTTAGAAGTCATATATTTTGTGAATAGCAAATGAGGGCAAAAATTTAGCCGACGAGTTTCGCTTTTATATATAAATAATGAAGTACTTTGAACACATACACGGATATTTTTTGGTCAAGGAAGGGCTTCCCTAATTTATTATGAAACAGGATCGATGTTATGCTCGTGAAATCTGAATCGATCAGCTAGAGAATGAGGATCATTTACATGCGGCGGAGGCGGGTCCTCATGGAATATTAAGTGGTATGGCTGGTACGGCTGGCAACGATCTCGAAAAATAATGGGAAGCATGTTTTTTCCTCAAGAAGGCCTGAGAACATAACGCAACTGTTTTCTGTTTACAGTGTCCTTGCCAGCCGGGGAAAATCGTTAGAATATTATTGCATATTTCAGAGAATTATTAACAACAGAATACAGGACGTACGGAAGTTCTGTGTAACACTTACTGTACCCTCAAAAATTGGAGCGGCGTAGAACGCTTTTATGACAAACAACTCTATGCATTGTCTTTATCCTGATCAAACCTTGTGACTTTTACCTATCTTGCTTTGCCCCAGTTCACTAAACAATTTGTGACAACTTTGATTGCATACTGTAATCGAACAACAATTCTCGAATAAGAGGCAAGCATTTTTTTTAATCAAACTATAAAATTAACTTTTACCTCTCCAAAAAAAAAAAATTTCAGTTGGAAAGTAAAAATTAGCGTCGAACAGTAAAAAATAAGTTAGCAGGCCTTCATAGTACTTCGACAGTGTAGAAATGGAGCACTGGGTCACTACCATGTGCAGTGAAATTTTAAAATTATGTTGAACGCGTCGTTTCTCGGACGAACGAAAAATCTTGAAAGGCTTAGAAGATTCGAATTAATTTTTTCAAACAAATTGATGGGCGCTAATGAACGTTGAAAAATTTCTTAAAACCGTGGCAAGGCTGGATTAGGCTGTCAATTAGATTGAGTCTCCCTAACCATAACAAAGGTGTTCCTAGTGAGGGAGAAGGGAGGCTCTACATATTTAGTATTGAACTAAGTAAGGGACTATGCATGATTATGATTATAAGTTAGTTTAAGCCTCCCTAACCGCTTCAAAAATAGAGCGTATCGAAGAGAGGAAGGAGGAAGGCACCATTTAGTATGGAGATAAGAAAATGAGGAATCTACGCAGAAAGGGCATAGAAACAGTAAGATGGGAAATAAGTTCATGAAATAAGATAAAAGTTGAAGAAGAAAGTCAGAGGTGCTGAAAATCAGGACAGTAGTGAACCGAAAAAAGTTGGTCCTTAACATAACAAAAAACATTTTATTTCAACGAAAAGAAGGCCTACCTAACGCTCAGCTCGGGCCCTCACATTTTTCCCCTGGGAGCGCTAATTCCCTTAGATACAATAGTTGTATCCCCATGAGGGTAAGGGACTATGCAAAAAGTGTCCCCACACCATGAGGATGGAATCAAGATTTTGCGAAATTTATAAAACAATATTGCAGATGTAGAAGAAAGTGATAGGGGCTAAAAAATTAACAGTATAAATTCGAAATAAGATAATCCCTCACGAAATAAAAAAAATATCTTATTTTAACAAAAAAAGGCCTATCTATCCTTCAGTTCGGGACTTAGGATTTTCCCCATGGGAGCGCTAATTCCAATTAATACAATATTATCTCCCTGTCTGGGGAATAAAAGTAGAAAAAACTCAACATTTGTCAAAATTCATACTCGCTGATGGACTGTTTACCTCAATTACTTTAGCCCGTTTTGGGCAAGCACAGAGAAGCCCAATGTAGTTGGAGAACAAATGGTAAATTTGAATACTTTTCTATTTTTGCGGAAGTGGTCAATGAGTAGAACGGCCACACTCAAGAGCTCGGCGCAATTCAAGTTAAACTCAAGAAAAGAGAGCATTCCTTTTGTTTGTGAATTGTTGAAGCTAAAGAAAGTTTATTGCTTGATTTTTCGATACGAGCAGTCGAATTTAATGTTCGCAGGCTCATTACAACGAATGGAGAAGTCATCTATTGTGTGGTTGAACTTTGCTGAAGTTCTTGTGAGAGGCTTGAATACGTGTTGAGTTTCCACCCTATAGAATAATCCTCACAGAAGTTATCTATTTTACATCACAGTTTACACAACGACTTGTTCATGAAATGGAGTTTTTTACGAGCATTATCATGTCGTAATCGGCAGATGTTGCAGTTTCATGGCGTATTTGAGGGACGAATTTACCACCAAGATGGAAGTCTACGAAGAGGGCGAGGGTCTCAAGACGCTCTTGAACAGCCTCTCACAAAATCCGAGGTAATGTGAAAATTTCTTCGGTTATAGCCGGGCCCCTCATTGAGTCGCTCGTTCATGGCACTTCGCATTCGTGAGACAAATTCTCGGGCTCGACTGGCTGTAATGCTTTAATTTGAGCCGCAGATCTCCATGGTCGTATTTTTAAAGGCGAATTCCCGAGCCTGACTGAACTTATGGCTTTCATTTCCAACGCCGATTTTCATACAAGGATTTTTGAGGTGAATTTCGGGACTTAGCATTTCTAAAGGTTTTTCATTTCGCACCTTCGCATGGTCGTATTTTTGAAAGAGAATTTGTGTTTTAAAGCGGGAGCGATAAAGGTCACTGCAGTTCTTTGTGACGACAAACTCAGCGATATCGTATTATGAACGGTTTTGAATTAGCAAATAGAAAGCACCACTAGTGAAGTTTTTAAACTTAGGAAATGATATTCTGTTTGAAGCAAAGCGATAAACCTCCTTCATACCACATTAATGCACAGGCATGACCAGAACTCGGGTTCCATTTGCATAAAGGGAGTGCACCTTGAACAATCAATCAACAAAGACGTCTCTTACGCAGAAATCTGTCAACTTTGCACTCAAATTGAGTGTGAGGAAAATATCTGATTGAGAGATATGATAATGTGAATAAAAAAGGGCATTTCATTTCACTTTTCTCGCCTCTACCAAACTTGTTCGTGAATTCTTTGAATCGCAGTTCAGTCTTGAGTTATTCATCGCACTAATAAAATGGAAGCTGACGACAATTGTATTTATTGGCAGTGCAGTAATTTTCTCGGACTAAAACAGCAAGGAAATAAAATTGAAATCTCCCGGAGATCACTTGAAATATCTCAGGTGAACACGTGTTCGGCCTGAAATTATCTATTTTATGTAAATAATTTTCTGTTTGCGTTGATGGGATATACTGCTTTACGCTCTCTGACTACAGGCACCCGATAGAAATTTCATGTTTGGTTACCTAGTTTTCTTAAAAAAACATGGCTCGAATTCCAGATACCATAAAGAATTTGATTCAATGAAAAGTTCGGTCCGATGTCCCAAATTACTGTATTCGTACAAATAATACAAATACTGCAACATAATGTTGTTTTCCTCCCGTGCGAATATAAGTAAGAACTTCATACCTAATATCATATAGTAAAACCCACGTTTGCAGTCTTATTCGCGCAGTTTTTCCATGCCCATTTTAGCCCGTATCGTCGGAACAAATTTTTGACTTCAGGTAGGGTTTTGTTTATACATATCAGGCTCTACAGAAAAGCTAAGAAAAAGTGCTTTCCATGAGGCCAAAGTGCTTCCTTTTTGAGTTAAAAATTCGAGAAAGTTTGTTGAAATATGAAATTTCGTTCTCATATTTGGGAAGAAATTGGCAGAATAAACAAAGCCTCAAATATGCTTTATTATTTTCGAACTTTTGCCTCAAGACGACGTCAGCTTACACAATGCATTCGAAATCCTTCAAGCGGTGTAAGAGGCGAGATTTGTATGAGCAAATGCTAGCTCCATTTTGGGGAGCCCGTGCTCTTTTTATTCTTGAAAGTCTCACGCTGTGGTTGGATTTAATTGTGTAGAAAAAATTCCAATCTCACTCGTGAAATCGAGGTCTGTAAAAATTATTTCGCAGTAATTTTTTTCGCGAATTTTCAATTTTGAAATTGATCATCTTGAATGTGTTTTGGTTTACATGCTAGCCGCGGATATTAATCACGTTTTATTTCCTCACACCAACCAAAATTTACGAGCAAAAAATGGAATAGTCCACCGATCACAAAGTAATAACCTAACGTGTCCAAAGATAGTCTTGGTGCCGTTGATTTACGGGGTGGGTAACTTGAGCAATAAAAATTCCAAGGTGATCTTGCAAACGATATTACATGATGCTTAGTCATATGGTATCAGAGAGTAATTTATTACTCGGAATGAATGATTCCTTAATTTTGAAATTAAAAGCAACATTCATGTCATACGCTCATTTCAGTTTTAATGAGAAACCAAAGTTTGATTACACACTCTAATATCCCTCATTAAAAATTTGTGGTAATTTGAGAACTAAAACACATTGAACAAAATTATCTAAGTCGGTTACGAAACTGCTCAAAACCGGTATCTCGCCATTAAAACAAAATCTGTGTCTTGCACAGTAAAAATCATTGGATGGTTTTGTTTCGTTTTCGATCGTTCTGCGTCATTTTACGATGCTCGATAGGTGGTTTTGCGCATTTCTTCTCCCCTCAATAGCAGTGAGAAAATTACTAAATGCAACACAGTACGTAAACGCCTTTCTGTTCAAGCAGCTGTAAACGAAGCGGACAGAACTACGTATTCCACAAGCTCCGTTCAAACGCTGAATCATATTATTCGAACTGACGGCCTTCAGCAACAATTTACTGGCGAAGAAAATCATCCCTTTGGAAGCGCAGTCAAGAAAATCTACCTCGCGAGCTCTGAGATCTGCAGACCGGCTGGCAGGCGAGGTCGTGTACACGTCTGGCTTGCGTCACGTCGCTGCTGCACCGACACCGCTGGTAGCAACGAGCTTCAACAAGTTCAGTTTAGACGGAATTTTAATTTTGTAACACTGGTCAACACATTGACTGCGATATGACCCACCGGCGGGTCGTGCTCAAGATTTTCCTTCTAAGGACCCAACGATGGGTCGTTTGAAAAGGTTTTAATTATTTGTTAAAATTAATGGGGTTTATCAGTTAATGTTGGGCATTTAAAAAATTTCTGAAAATTTATGAATTTAAATTTGAGTTGAATACTGAACTTCAGTTTAACCCGCTGCAGTCAAACTGTTAATACTCTGTCGGAATGCATGACAATGCATTAGCAGTGAACTTCCAAGTTTCGCAACAGTTACGTAGTTGTTACGTTACGTAAAAGTAAGATAATTATAACACTATAAACTCAGAGTATCACTATTGTGAGGAGATTTTTGTCTATGCTTTCGGATAGGAATGCAAGAACTCTTTTATAAACAAGCATTATATTTCTCTGGAGATTGAAGGGGAAAGATAGGAGGTCCCGAGCTGATGATTAGAAAAATGATAAATTGAAATAGAACAGGCTTTCCATTCATTCTATAAATTTTATTCTAAATGGTGCCTTCTAATTAACTCCTCCTCTAACGAAAACTGTTGTAGTTAGGGAGGGACCAACTAACTTATAACAATCTCGAGGTAGAAGGATTCCATCATTGTTTCCATCTAATATCCCAAACGAAAGACCAAACCGGAGGAACGATGTTTTAGTCAGTTACCGTCCATCTAACTTGGGACAAAAAGCTCTCTCAGTTTCTGGAGCTTTTTTGTGGAACAAGCTTCCCCAGCATATCAAAAACTCTAAAACTGGAAAAGAATTTAGAGTAAATGTGTCACGTCATTTTGCATCTCTGTCATAGGGTCTGCAGCATTTCGGTATGAACTTCCCATCTATCAGAAATTTTAATTTTCCTGAAATTTCTGTTAGAAATTCAGAAACTATTTCATTTTACGTTTGCTAAGCGATTCGTATATTCATCTTACTTATTTCTGTCGACAACAATGAGCACCACAGCCGTCAGTTCAATGCAGCAGAACGAACGTTCTTTCCATAATTAGGAGTATTTCCTCATCTTTATTTTGTTATTTCTTTCTCTTTTCTGTATTAATATTTAACGTCCGTATGACAAATATCCCATGAAATACATTTTGTGTGTACACCAATAAACAGGTTTATAGATGTGAGGGTTGGGCAAAGTTTATAATGAATTAAATTTTGGCTAACGTTGTCTCGCTATTTCAAAATCATTCCCGAAGATGTTTTCAATCGATTTTCGGCTGAGCTGGGGGGAAGGGGGTAATTTAAGCAATGCATTTAGTCTTTTTTTTTTATTTTTTTTTCGTGCGTTTAGCGCACACTAGCACTGAACTTTCAAATCGGAAAAACTTTAAATTTCTGTAATTAAATTTATCACTTTGGATCAAAGCCTAATCTATCTATATGTGCCAAATTTTGTGAATATTCTCCACTCAGATGTGATATCCGGCCTCAATGTTACTCCATTTTATCCCACGTACACATGTCCGTATAATGCTGAAGAGTTGTGTTGCTTCTTGACTATAGCCTGACTTATTCTTAAAAAATTTCTGTGAAGAAATTAAAAACCAGTTCATTTTTATGTTTTTAGAAGTCTTCTTTTCCTTTTAGTAATTTTTTTTTGCGAAAAATTTCTTAGGATTACAGTGAGCTCAACTGTCATTTTCTGTGTAGTAGATGGTAGGTTGCTTTTATCTTTTATTTTATATGTGTATTTTTTTCTAATATTTCATTCTAAATCAGTGTATATATTAATATGTGTGTGTACGTGTGTAGGTATATATATGTATCTACATATATAAATATACATGTCTCTATTTCATTTCTTTACGCAAAAACCACCCGGTTAATAAATTTTATTGCACTAGCGAAATGATTCAAAAATAGATCTATCACTTCCCCAGAGGGCGTTCCTGTGAATCGGATTAATGTCAAATATAATTAATGAAATAAAGTGCAATTTGAGCATTTGAATCGTAGTAAAATTATCTTTCTGTCCGTATGTTGTACAAGCTTTGAATTTTGATATTGAGTATATATTTGTTTACCCATTTCTACCAATATTTTGTAGATATTTGTCAATCATGAGTGGTAACCGGCTTACACTGTATCTCTATTTTATCCCATGTACCCATGTCCGCATGATGTGGTGAATATCGAGAAGATATGAAATATGTTTTTGGTGGTGATAGGGCTTTGCATATTTTTAGGGCATATTTTTCATTTCTCATTCAACTACCCTTGACAGAGATAGACTATTGGCACGCCACGTATGGTTTGTCTATTAGTACGCCTCGTATATTTTGTCTATTAATCTGCCTCGTATGGTCTATCTATTTGTACACCTCTGATAGCTTGTCTATTAGTACACCTCGTATAGTTTGCCTATTATTATGCCTCGTATGGCTTATCTATTTGTACACCTCGGATGGTTTGTCAATTAGTACTTCTAGTATAGAACTTTTGTTAGACTACTAGCACACCACGAATGGTTTGTCTATTAGTACGCCTCGTATATTTTGTCAATTAATATGCCTCGTATGGACTATCTACTTGTACACCTCTGATAGTTTGTCTATTAGTACACCTCGTATAGTTTGTCTATTATTATGCCTCGTTTGGCTTATCTACTTGTACACCTCGGATGGTTTGTCAATTAGTACTCCTCGTATGGAACATTTGTTTTAGGATGTCCTATATTAAGAAACTTTTAAAAGCCAATATGTTGGCATGTATCTCATGTAACAACTTGGAAATACACATTTTTCCTTTTTTTTTCTTAAATTTAACCCTCCCTACCACCACATTCTGCGCACATGAGAGATGCCAGAATCTATTATTACTCTTGCAACTGATGCTCTCCTACGTCAGTAGGACGGTAGTACGCTGTTACACATGTTTTCAGAGGTCAAAGTGAGCGTGAATGAAAACTGATTTACATGGGGACCTATGTAGATCACGTAACGAGAAAAGAACAAAAACAGGAAAGGTTAAGATTCCATACTTCTAAGTCAATTTTACTGCCTTACTTGAGATGACCATTTATTATTTCTGAGCTTGAAAAGTGGCCTCAATTTATTTTACGAGGTTTTATGAGTCATAACCAGATCATCGTGAGCGATAAAGATGAGGCGAAAATTTGCGTCAGATTGCTATATAACCTTATTTTTTGCACAATTTTTCCCCAAAAATACCCCATTATCGTGCGAGTTCGAGTCGAGACTCGCTTCCTAAATTTTTTGCTTCTTCCGCGTGGAATTGACATAGAGCTTAGTTAAGATGAGCTTTGAATAATGCCTCTAAATATAAACAGTATCTTATATTGAAAACACAACTAAATACTATTATAATTGTATATAGTGCACAGTAATCAGCGTTGTACACTGACATCACATTCATCTGGCAGCACCAGCATCAGCCATCAATGGTAGACGGATGCAACACAGAACGATTCAAATGCTGGGTTCTCACTTCTTGAATTTATCGTTAGTTCTAGCAGCAGTGCGACACGCTGACACGAATAGCGAGTGCAGATTGTAGGACCGAATTAAGAGCGGCAAATACAAGCGGTAAGAACAACACAGGTAGAAAATAATACATATAAGTGGTACATTGACAGAAGTTGGAGTACCTTATGCCAGCTTCAGCGTAAATCATCACTGTTCTCTAATGTCTATTCAAACAATAGCACAACTGCTCATTTTCGGCAGCAAAACGCACCACGGTCAGTAGCTGCTCGGAATACGATCATCTGCTCCTCGTAAATATGATCATGTAGTAGTAGTAGCCGTAACGCGGGGCTGAGTTCACGTTAATTTTAAAACTAAGCTACCGTTACTCAGACTACGTTGTATAGACTTTCATATTAGTTCAAAAAAGTTATAACCATTAAATTCCTGTTACAATCACAGCCACGCTTGCTGAATGACGCTTATGCTCTCATGAATGTTTACTTTTACCAAGTGTTACGATTCAAACAACAGAGCGGCACTCAAGCTAGTGTTTCTAGGCACAATCTATGCCGCCGAAAAACCGCGTCTCTAAAATTTACCCTCCGCAAACTCTATGGCTCCTTCATTTCCGACTAGCGTGTATCACGATAAAACTTTCTTCCAAATCTTACAGGCTGGAGTCTGCAGATTTGGCGGAATTATGCTACAACTGTTGGGCCACTGTTCAAATTAACGCTTCCGTCGCATCTCCATGCATATCAACGAGCTTTCGAGATGAACCATTGAGTGAAATGCGCAGCAAGACCGCCGTAGATTTCTGCAACTACGAATAGAACGCTGCGTGAAATGGCTCGGGGTGAATGGGAAACGGAGTTCGCCGGAATCATCTTCTGAGCTGGTTTCCATGGTCGAGACTGTTTTCCTTGGCTTGTTGAGTAGACCGTGTTCAGTGCAATCAAGTTTTTTACTATTCGCGTGTTAAATGTTTTCTGGCAAAACCGTCAGAATTCATTTTTTCTTACGAACATTATGAATAAAGCTCATAAGACCTTCCCGACAACTTATAATAGTATTTTAAATACAAATATAGTGTTAGTACGTAGGATATTTATGCATCTTTTCCATCAATAAAATATAAAAACAACATATATAGCCAATTCCTAGAATTGTTTTTTGTTAGTACTGGTAGGCTTAGAAACTTGTACGTTAGATTGCTACTCGAACGTTTTTCAGCTTTTAATTTGATAGGGTAGGGGAAAAATGCTAGCACATTGAATTGGAGTGTTTCCCTTCGCTCTCTTATTCGCTTCATTCATTTACTACAAGACAAGAGGAGCCTCTTTCTGTAGCAAATTTTCTGCACAGTAAACTGAAGGCTAAAGAATGAAATCTAATGCAGAAACTTGAATGTATTTTCACTTCAACCGCGATGGATTAAACTGAAGTTCAATATTCAACTCAAATTTAAAGTCAATTGTGTTGATCAATTTTGAAAATAGCAAACATTACCTGGATCGTGCCTGCGTTTGGCTTCAAGTATTTATGAAAATTGATGTTGTGACTAGTGGTCAGTCAGCAGCATATTGAAAATTTCCTCCAAGTATACACGCGGCTCACATGGCGGCCAACGTGTTGAATTTCAATATCCCACAAAGCTCAAAGCAAATCCTTCAGCCATGAAAAATAATCCTTCAGGATTTAAAAGAAACCGAGCACAACATATGAACAGGAATACAATTCTCTTACAAAATTTTTCTAGAATACGCCTCTTTCCTGATTCTGCTAGGAAATATCACGATGTACCACCCCATGTCTTAGGCCATACTCACGCAATACTGCTGAAGAGGACTTTAATCTTCCCTATCAACTTGCTGTGAGTACTCATTAACCAGTTTCAATTTATTCGGCCATCAAAGATCAAACGTCATCTCGAAGTTTAATTGAAATTCACATTTTAAATCAGTTTAAGCTCGCTAGCCACAACATAGGCGATTTCAAGAGAGCGAAGAGAAGGGACCCTTCAGTTTGGGCTGTGGTAAACGAGAAATCTTGCATAAGGTGTATTCTCTCATAGGATAAACGGCTTAAAAACAGTAAGCTAGGAAAGGAGAGGTAAGGATAACAAAGAAGAGGAAAGAATAGCAAGAAGAGAAAACAAAGAATATATGAAAAATTAATGAAGTAAAGTATAGGTACGGAAGACAGAAGTCCTGAAAGCCTATGATAACCTAACAGTTTTCCCTCTGGGGGCATCAGTCCCTGCAACATACGCTAGATGAACCTAACATAAACCTCTCGCCTATCCAAGCCCTTCCCCCATTCAAGAGAGGAGCCTGATTTAACACTTTGACCGCAATTGGTAAAACAGAAGTTCAATATTTAACTTAAATTTTACGTCAATTGTAATAAGCAATTTTAAAAAATAGCAACCATTAACTGGATCATGCTCTCATCTAGCTTTAATTGAGTATTTATGAATATTAAGTTTGTGACAACTGGTCGGTCAGCAACATTATGAAAATCACCTCCGTGGCACACGTTGCAGTCTAAGTGTTAAAATGTAAAAAGATTTGTTGCTTTAAGGGTCAAGTGCGTTTTCCGAAAAAAAGCATGGGATCCAGTCTGTTCAAGCCTCCAATCCTATCCAACAGGACAACAGTGATTCGAAAAAAACATTCTTAACAAAATAAAAACGATATTTTATTCCAACAAAAAAAGGCCTACCGAACTCTCAACTCGGAATCTTATATTTTTCCCCGAGGAGCGCTAATTGCCACAGATACAAAAGTCGAATTCCTCTGATGGGGCAATGAACGATGACCAGGTACGCGGCGGCTGGTTATGACTTCCACTTTAAAATACTCTAGTTTATACCACAAGGTTGATTCACAGTTCCAGCATTCTATCAAGCATAAGATTTTTAAAAAAGTACCATCTCAGTACTACACACAGTTATGACATTTCCCACGAAACAACAACGAGTCACAAAATTAAATTCAACATCGGAACGAGTGGCACGATAATCTACGGCCCGATCTACTGCAATTCTGGAGATGCTGCTAATTGCGCCGTGCAAGACGGAGAGAACACCTCGTAGCAACATGCTCCTTGCTAACGAGCGTGCAGCCTGCCTGCCGTGTTCTAGGGTTGCCTTCTGGTGGTCGTGTTGCTCGCTGCTTCTGAATTGCGCTCTGCTCTCAGGGTTGCGCAATGCAACTAATGTTGTACCCGGCTCCCCCAGTGTTGCGTATTGCAATAAACTTACGCAATGCCAATAGAGTTGCGCAATGCTAATAGAGTTGCGCAATAATACTAGTGTTACATACTGCTCATTGAGTTTCGTATTGCTGAGCATGTCATGTGACGGGCGCACTGCTGTTAGTGTGGCGTACCGTTGTTAGGATGCGCACTGCTGTTAATGTGGCGTACTGCCGTTAGTGTTGTGTATTGCCGTTAGTGTTGCGTACTGCTGTTGGTGTTGCGCACTGCCGTTAGTGTGGCAAACTGCCGTTAGTGTTGCGTACTGCTCTTGGTGTTGCGAATTGGAAAGCATCCGTAGATGCCCTCATTACTGCTCTTGGAGTTGCGTACTGCTCTTGGTGTTGCACACTGCCGTTAGTGTGGCGCACTGCCGTTAGTGTGGCGCACTGCCGTTAGTGTGGCGCACTGCCGTTAGTGTGGCGCACTGCCGTTAGTGTGGCGCACTGCCGTTAGTGTGGCGCACTGCCGTTAGTGTGGCGCACTGCCGTTAGTGTGGCGCACTGCCGTTAGTGTGGCGCACTGCCGTTAGTGTGGTGCACTGCCGTTAGTGTGGCGCACTGCCGTTAGTGTGGCGCACTTCCGTTAGTGTTGCGTACTGCTCTTGGTGTTGCGTACTGACCTTGGAGTTGCGTACTGCTGTTGGTGTTGCGTACTGCTGTTGGTGTTGCGCACTGCTGTTGGTGTTGCGCACTGCTGTTGGTGTTGCGCACTGCTGTTGGTGTTGCGCACTGCCGTTAGTGTGGCGCACTGCCGTTATTGTGGCGCACTGCCGTTAGTGTGGCGTACTCCTAGTCGTGTTTTGCACTGCTGTTAGTAACATGCTCGAAGAAGAATAAACATCATTTGGCCCTGAAGTCACACTAAACTTGATACTCCAGATCTGATGCGCTCGCTTTCTTTTTACATTCAGTAGAGTGTGAAAGATTATTTGATCACCTTATGCGCACTAAAGCTTCCACATGAATTCGAAGCGGGCACAAATTCGGATTTTTTGTTGAAGTTAAGGATGGCTTTTGTCAGGCTGAGATGTTGGCGTCCGTCATGAATATTTGAGGAGCGGCGCACCACCTTTTGACTCCCAAACGAAGTTACTCGACTCGAAAGTTTTCACGCGCGTCGGCCCAGGATGGTGGGTCGGTCCCCTGTGCAGTTACCTTGAATCGTCCGAGTTTTCTCAAGCATCTTCTGAAGAAGCGAGGGAAACTGCGCCTTTGAATAAAACTTGCCGGAACATGGGCCTGTCACTGCTGCCATTCTGAGAGTGCTCGCCATCGACGCAGGGGCAGGTTACAGTTAACTTGCGAGTACCAGACCGGAATAGCTGACGACCTCTTATGTGCGGATTGAATATTGAAGGCTTTTGGTGGCACGATTGTCACTGCTTGCTAACTTCGAGAAATTCAAGTAATTATGAAAAAAAGTTCGCATGAACGTTGGTTCAACATGCTGAAGGCACAATCAACAAGGAAGTAACTTTGAAACAGATGAACTACATCAGAAATAAATCTCAAAAATTCAATGGTGCACATATGTGCAAATTTATCTGCTTTCGTTAGTTTTGTATTTATTTGGTTGTTAAATCAATATCCTTTAACCAGAAAAATTAATTGGAGTATAAGGTGATTTAACTCTCCCTAATCACAACAAAGATGTCCTCCATGAGGTGGAAATCGCCTCTCAAGATGTGATTATGAAAAGGGTGAATCTATGCAAAAAATGTGACCCAATCGCAAACATCAGTTAGATAGCAAGATTAAAAAATGTTCCCGAAAATTAGGAAGTTGAAGAAAATAGTGATAAAAGAAAACGAAAAGTACATCAGTAAACGAAAAAAGATGATCCGTAAAAAACACCATACCTTCTTTATTTTAACGGAAGGCCTATCTAACCTTCAGCTCATGACCTCTCATCTTCCTCTGGGAGCGCTAATTCCTGCAGATGTAATAATGGCATCCTCCTGAGGGATTCTACCAGAAGAAGCGGCGAGGGTCGGCGTAAGTTATATTTATCTTCGAATCCCGGAGAATAGATGGAAACGAGGCGTCTGAGAAAGTGTAAGATTACAAAACATTCGAGGTGTTTCTTCAGTGTCTCAAACCTCAGAAAATTCTTAACGGGTTGCTCATCAAAAGCTGGGAAGCATGATACATAAATTGAATTGCGGGGAGCGAAAATCTGAGTGAAGAGCAAAGATCCGAGTAATTATTGATGCGCGATGCACCTAAATTGACCAAACACGGTGTATAAAGAGCTCCAGCCGTCGTAATTTTTTTAAAAACTTATGGTATCACCAAGAAACGATTTACTTCGTCCAGCAACTCTCCAAACTCCAAAGTCTGTTTACAAAAAAGATTCATAAGGATCTAAATGGTGAACAATAATTTCGTAATTTACTCACGAGATGGTGCTGCACGATTAAATTTGCGCTCTTAATTAATTCTGAACCTTGTCTCAACAATTTATCTTCCGCTACAGAAGGTCCAAGGTTTGCAGCACTTTAAAAACAAGAGAAAAGAAACCTTCAATTATGTGCTCTAGCAAAATTCTAACTTGTGCTCTCTGAATTAATTCTACAGAATTATGATGAAGTTGAATAATAATGTCCTCTGTAAAATATCTCTCAAAATTTGCGAGTGTCACGTCCTATATATATGAAATGTATAGATGTTAAACCACTGAGCCAGAGTCTCACAACCATAGGTTATTCAGTTTGCCTACTGTCAATGGAAGAAAATTTTATGCGTATCAGAAGTATTTGAGTTACTTGTAACGATCCTAGACACGAACATACCATTTCTTGGGTCTTCAGTATAATTTTATTCAAAACTAAATTTATGCTTCTACCCTATGATATAAATTGCCAGGCAGCTATTCTACGCTAAGAGTTTGACCCTTGATCCATGGAGTGAAGACAAAGCTGTCAGTAAATCTCTGTACAATCTTAATTAACGCACGAAATGGAGACGTTTTCTAGCCTCTATTGACTGAGCAGCCAAAAGTGACAGCATGGAGCTCGTAAAGAAGTAAAGGGACTTAAGAAACTCCCACCAAGGAAGATCCTTCCATGTAAATATGGGACCATAAATGCGGTGGGAAAACTTCTGAGAATTCGATCTAAACCCTCCCCAGACTCCAACTATATACGTGCTGCTGATTCTGTGATGGGTTGCTAGGAATATGCTAGAGCGAAGACGTCTGAGAATTAGATCTAAACCTTTCTCAGACTTCTACTTTATACTTGCTGCTGATTCTGGGAAGGGTTTGCTAGGAGTGTGCTAGAGTGAAATGAACTCGTCAGTATATTATAGCCAATGCACGGAGAAAAAGAACGATAAAAATGATATTTTTTTCTCATAAAGCTAACCCATAAACAAGATTTCAACAACTGGCTTTGAAGGGTTTAGTGATGGCTATTGATGGGCGTATTAAAACGAAGCCAGCCAAAATCCTCAACATATCGAGGGGGGTTGAAACAGAGAAAAGGAAACATACATTTCTCCCTGCACATGAGGTGCAAGGACGATCCAAACATTTGAGCAAACGTACAGTCCTTTTCATCTCACTTTCCTTTGGAGAACTGTCGTACTTTCCTTAGGAGTTACTAACAACATCTATTTAGAGACATGAGTACTGTACCTCCATAATTTCCTGGGTTATGAGCTTCTTTGAAGTAGATTTCTTGCAAAAAAAATGCTTAGACTCGGCAATTATCGAGCCTAACCAGTTCTCCATGATTAATTTTCAAATTTTTCGTACATTTCCGTTTGGAACGTAGGTAATCTTCGCAATCTCACAATCGAGTGAGCCTGAATAGACCTATAACATAAAGGCTTTGAGGCTTCAATCAATTGCTGTTTTGCTTTCAAATGCCCAACATTGCTGGCGGCATCAGCAGTGGGTATAGAAGCTAGATGGATTTAGACTGATTGAATAATATCGAGGTTAGCAGAGCGCTAATTTTGGATGATGCGAATTGAGCTTCATAGTAAAGTTCGTGCGTAGAATTGCTTTAGAAGGGGAGAACTGGAGCACGAGGAGAATAAGAAAAGTGAAAGCAGTGCAGAGGAAAGGCTGGTAACAGCACATTGAAAGATTCTCTCGCAATATGAGAGTTAGAATTAAACCATGCAACGAATCAAGTGTGAGAGGTGGGAGATTTATTCCAATCTAGCTGAGCACATATCTGGCAAATTGGTTTTTCAAACGGTGTACAACTATCACTAGGACCCAATAACAGTTCCCTTCAACCGAGCTGGTACCCGTTTCCAACACTTCGGTGAAGCGGGGAACTATGTCTAAGTTTGACATATCCCAATGGGGAGAATCACCTGGCTGGCAATTCCAGAGCTCAAACCAACGACCTTTCCAGTGTAATGCGCACGCTCTCAACCACTGCATCACGGTGAATAATTTAGACTTGGGAAGCAATTATTTTATGCAAAATTAAGCACAAAAAGACAGAATGAAATTGTAAATCAGATTAGATAAGTTAGCAGCTTTTCTAACCATATCAATGGTGGACCTAAGAGAGGAATGAGGAAGCCATCATTTAGTATGGAATTAAAAGAATGGGGAATTTATACACAAGGTGTGTCTCACCCATTGCGCATATAAACAGCAAGGTTGAGAGAAAAGTTTATGAAACGTGATAAAATCGTGTAAAGTTTTTATGAAATAGTTATTTGGAATTGAACTCGATGAACTCGCAGGCCACTAGACACGTGCTGAAATGATCCCAATAAACTTGTTTCATATGCACACAATTTCTAGCCTTTCCTACGCAGCAGAATACTGAATTAAAGCTACAGGTGATTGACCTTTACTCAAAACTGAAGATACTCGTTCCAAAGAATTGTTTGACATCGAATTGTCAAGAGACAAAAAGAAAATTTATGTGTAAAATAATTCATAACAGATGTCCACAGAAGGCTTATGTCCACATATTTTAAGGCTTATCGTGTTGCGCACTATTTTTTGAAACGTTCTCTCTGCTGCAAACTGAAATAGTTGGTCACTAGGCGAATTTCTCGCATGTAACTAAACTTGATATTTATTTCCTCTATTTTTTACCCAGTTTTGAAGCCTTGCAGCTGCGACAGTGAGACTTTTTCTGGTAATTGGAAGTGCTGTTGTCGCTAGTAGAGAATGGAGTCTTTATCGAGCATCCTCATAGTTGAATATTTGATTTTAATTAGAAATGTTCACAATTTTGAACCTGCCACAGGGAGATATCTTATTTAATACTGTGCTAGTAAGCAGCAATACATTCTTTTCACTGCAATGAGATCAAAGGTCTCACTGCAAAATTTTAATTCTATTATCGAATCTCGTGAGATGTAAATAGGCTCACTCAGGTGCTGCAGACTTTAAATTCGGGCACAAAAGAGTTTTCTAATCGACTTCAAAATCTTGTGTTGTTCGATGGTTAGATCGACCTTGATTATTGTTGAAGCTCAACTGAAACTCAGAGAAAATATGTAATACATACCATCCACCTTATTTTATTCGAGGCCTATCGTCATCGTGCCAGTAATCTTATAAGTTTATCAACCTATAAGTACAAAGGTTGATATAGGCTAAATATACGTTGATATAGGCAGGATATGGGCTGTGAGAACACCAATCGGAAATTTTTAAAGATGCGCAACTCAGCGGAAGATTGATGTTCCAAATGAACTAGAGAACATCGCGTTCTCCCTTCACCTGAGCTCACCGGCGGATATGAAAACGCGATTGTCAACCATGCAAGCGATCAATTTTGTTTTTATAGTTCTCCGTGTCCGGTTTCGGCCTCTCTTCACAAACACAGCGAACAACGAGGCATGGGCTTCCCCAATTTTCTACTTTAAAGTTCAGTATATCACAGTTCAAGCAGAAGATTCCCGAAATTGGTATGATCTAAAAGTTTGAAAATAATCGCGACACATGAGTACTACAATGAGCGCTTTCAAATGGTGGTTGCCGTGTGTTTTTCAATTTTAAGTTTCAAGTTCCTCACCGATTGAAGTTTTTCCGACTTTCAATAATACAAGCCCAATTTAAAGCGCCAAGTCAACTTTGAACAAATTCCACATGATTGAAATCTTATAAATCGTTTTAAGCCTCAGTAAAAATCCCTTGGCACTAGTTGGAAACGATAACATAATTTTGAGGGTTTAATCGCTTGTACATCGCACGACCTAACCTTGCGGAGACACGAGTTCTCCGCACAGACGAGGCGCGAAACATTGAAGCTCTAGAACTTATTTCCGCCCGCTATTTCCAGGTGAGATGCGGGTAACAAACAGCGGCCCTGTTCTCTTGGGTCTCCGCGCGCCGTCCGTAATTGCGATGGGAATAAATTGGGCCGATTTTTCTCGATGGCATTCAGCGAAGAGAGTTTGGATCAAAGCACAGGGCCGACTGTTCGTTTATCTGGCTTCTGACCTCCATTTCAGATATCTGATCCCCATTTCTGAATTATTCATAACAGAATTCTAAATTTATGCTGCGTATTCGTCCGAAAGTTAGGTAATTTGTGTCGATAATAAAAACAATTATTTTGCATATATGAGGCTTATATAAAAAGGTAGGAAATATATTCATATCCAGAGTCTAATTCTTTCAACAAAAAAGAAAATCATTTCATATTAAAACTGCGTCTTTTGATGGTCCTAAAACATAGCACTTGTAAACTAGAGTTGCATGAAATTTTTTCCTTCGGAAAAAATTTAACTGCGACACAATTGCACGATTTTCAACAAATAATAAAAATAGCAACAAAATCCATGGGCTGGTAGTGGTATAACGTAACGAGTAACGAATCACTAAAATTTGTGCAAGTAAATGTCAAAATATAAATATTTTACCAATTTTTCCCCACGAGTACCTTTCAAGTCGCCACACTCGTTGCAAAATCTCAAGTCTATAAAGTGGATCTGTTAATTGGGAAGCTGAGTGAAAAAAGGACAACATTTGCGTGAACTAAAAGCTCGGCTTAATTGGTTGAATGTAAAAAAACTTCCATCAAAATTTAGGAAGCGATTAAATGTTAGTCATTCGCACGTGTATATAACGTGAATTTAAGCGAAAATTACGATATGTTGTACGGCAATTGATACACGAATCAACAACGAATTGTTTCCATTGTGACAGGTTAATTTAATTGACTCAAAATAGAATAATACATTCCAGGCCACAAATTGATCATATTAAGCCCTTCAGGGATTTGATACCCATTTCTATATCTTTTATTTGAAAGACAGACTTGGAATCAGAATAGGTTAGGAAATCAAGCAGTGAGTCGTGGATCTCTAGAGATCTTTTGCGTAGTATAAGAGGTCGCACAGATCTTCAGTGCAGTTGTAATATACGCTGTTATAATATTACTGTTTGTAACTCATTCATTTCAATAATTCATTAGCTAGCCTTTCATACCATGAAATTATTTTCGTTTTCATTAATCGATTGTTAGATCGCTGATTGATCAATTGATCTTTCATACATTGCGTCGAAGCTTTGCTTGCAAAAAATTGACGCGGAAATATAGTAATTGAAGGTTTTAGCTGAATTTATTTACCGAGTTCTGAGGAGCGTTTACGTTATCGCTATGTGTTTTTCCGATAAAGATAGCCTTATACATATGATTTTCATGAAAGTGCACTCGCACTAATGAACGTTTGTTGAGTGAGGATTACATCAACAGCTGAAGAGGAACTATTTGCGTAGCACAGAAGGTAGCCTCTAACAATATCACAGCTCATGGTTGTGCGCAATTACACCTTCCGAGAGATGTCTGTAGATAGACCAATTAACGAGAAATATTTTGCTACCCTCACCCAGAACGGCTGGGTTCGTGTACAATTGTATGAAAGTTGTAAAAAATAATCTTTGGCAACTGGCCTCATACATGACTTGCTGCACACAGTCGATGTGAAACACTGAGAATATTTCGTTACTAATGAACGAAGTATATCTCGACGCTGTAGATGGAAAACCCCGCTGTGTAAATCGATATTTTAAATTTGATTGCATGAAATACAGTGCATGGTTGAGATGTTCGAATTTGTTCCGTTTTTTATCTTGTGCATGAAATTATATTCGTACACATTTTCTGTTAGAGTTTTGGTTTAAATACTAATAAAATTGTTGCGATGGCTTGCATGGTAGTTGTTTCGAAATCTAGGGTTCAAATTTCATTGATTCGAGTGCAAATTCAGTTTTCTGTGTTTGAATAAGTTCTATTATTCAATGAAGAAGGCTGTGAGCAGCTCGTGCAAACTTTTCATGCAAAAAGTTCTCGCGCAAAGCGCCTGGCGTAAGCAGATATGATAAACCGTATTTCAGGTCTTTACGCAGTCTCTGCACCGGATTTTACTTGGACATGAATGCTTTCCCAGCTTCCGACTTACTCTCTTCTTTCTTTCCCGTAAAGGAATGAAGTCTTCCTCAGACTGTTTCAAAATTTTGACCGACCGAACTTCGCAAACTTGCTCGTTCTTTTTCAGGCAAGAATTCCTCTGGGAAGAGGCGGTTCTCAGAGTACTGCAGAGCCTGGCACTGACCACTAGATTGCGACCTCCGATAAATTGCCAGCTTTTGTTGCTTTCTCGCGCAGAGTCGTTGACTTCAGGGAACCGACCGAGACTGAGTCGCAAAAACAAACCAGCCAGAAATTCAAATCATTCCTGCTTGAAAGAAAAAAAGCATGCGAAATTCATTTTTTCATACTGTATGCATCATATGTACAGTTAGACACTTAAGAAAAGCGGGTTTCATTCCTAAACATTCGGCATTTGGGCCGTTATAGGGAAAAATCTCACAATTTTCAAGCTGTTTTTGTTGGGAGATTCACAAGCGACATTTTGCAGAGAGGTTGAGCAAGATTTCTTACCGATTGTCTCTTGAATTGCCTAAGAAATGACACTTGCACGGGATACATTGGCGTCTTGAAAGGATGTGCATCTAAATTGCCAGAATAATCGCGGACGTATACAAAACCGACACTCAGGCCGTGCATCACTCGAGCCTCGATGAGAAAAGGCGACATTGGGACGGGCAATAGATCAATAATTCTGTGTTTTACATCAAACGTTCTTGCTCCATTTACGTTGATCGAGAGCGCTAATCACGAAACGTGAAAACCCTTAACGTAATGTCGAGATCCATTAAGGCTTTAGAACGCGCGACCGAGAGACAGAAACAGTCGATGAAATTCATTCGAGCGTGAGGAGCTCATTTATTACGCAAGAGATTAAATTTAATGAATGAAGCGATATCAGACAGAGAGGGTTTGCAGAAATGGGACGGCTGACGTTCCTCGTTTTCAGCTCGCACGACTTGATATCTGTTTCTGAATTGAGGCAATTGTTTAGCGTGAGATGAAAGAGCTTCTTAATTTATGAGTAGAATTCCACGAAGGTCTATTATTGAAAATCTAATATGAGGCCTTCTTCAAGTGCGCAGGAAATACTTGCTTTTTCACTCTGCACTCGCGTGCAACTTAAGCAAATATGTAGAACAGTAATACCAATGTTATTAGGTGGTTCTTATTAGATAGTTCTTGAAAATTGAGTAAGAGTGGCAAAATTGTTCACAATATATGACATATTAGATTAAATAAGTTGTTTTAAGCCCCCATAACCAAAGGCGTGCCGCAGAGCAAAAGGGTGAAGGCACCATTTAGTATGAAGTTGAGGGAACGGTGAATCTATGCTCAATGTGTGTTGCCACACAAGATCCTCAGCACATAGTAACAGGAAGTAAAAAAGGAAATCTACTGAAGAAAATTAATGTTCAAATATAGGTTATGGTTATTGAAATTCAAAGGTGAGAACAATTCACTGCAATTTTCTGTTATTGATGTCTATCGTTATATTAGAAATGATGTCTTTAACGAAACATTTGTTAAGCTCTGTACGCGCTCAATTTGTTCAGACACACGGTGCAAGTTAAGCAAAAATTTAAAGGTGAAATAATTATTATGTATGTTTATCATTTGTCTTAAAAGATCCAAATTTATGGCCAGTTCTAAATTTCGACTTATGCAAATGTAACAAAGAGCACAATATGTTAAACTACTGAAGCAAAACCAAATTAGCGCAAAGTATAACTATTTCCTTACTATTTGAAGTTGATATGAGCTGACCGTTTGATTCAACACAGGCTTCTCTACAAATTGGTGCAAAGATTATAAGAAATCAAGTTTTTGTCTCCGACGGCAATACCTTCGACGACTGTTTTGAAAACATAAAAATTACACTCTTCGCATGTGCCCCAAAACGAGCATAATTCACGTATGAAAACATACACTATTGATTTAAATTTTCAAGGTATTTTTTAGAAAGAATTACTTCATAATGACCAATGCTGACGTGGAAAGTATAAAGTTCATATCCAGAAAATTCCCTGTGCACAACCCTGTCCCAACTAATGATAATATTATAATTTGCTAAACTTCTCTATTTCTTTTTTTGGCCTTTTATCTGAACGATTATGCTATGACATTAAACAACTTCATAAATTTTATCTCAAACCAAAAGAGTTATGCCCCATCCATGTCAACTGTCTCAAAATTGAACCCATCTTTGTAGATTAGATTAGATTAGTCGTTAGTTTTAGCCCCCCTACCCAGCAACAAATGCGATCCAAAGAGAGGAAGGAAGAAGGCCCCATTTAGTATGGAGTTAAGGGAACGCGGAATCTACGCAGAAAGGCATAGAAACAGTAAGTTGTGAAAGAAGATCATGAAACAAGACCAAAGTTGAAGAAGAAAGTTGTGGGTTTTGAAGAACAGGACAGCAGTGAACCGGAAAAAGATGGTCCTTAACATGACGAAAATATTATATTTCAACAAAAAAGAAGGCCTACCTAACTCTCAGCTCGGGCAATGACATTGTCCCCCTCGGAGCGCTAGTTCCCATAGATACAATAATTGTATCCCCCTTAGGGGTACCCTTCTTTGTATATAAACATCCTTTGCCCCGGCATAAGCGTTCGCCCGAGGTCTGTACTTGCAGTCGCGTCCCCTGAATGTCAGTGCACATCGGCAAGAGGTCACGTAACAAACACCACAGGATCGCGGCGAACCAATTGAGTCAACAGCATCAGAACAGGAGCCCGCCTCGCACCTTATTCCTTCATTCCAGTTCATGGCGGACACTGCAATGTTCAGGTGCTTGAGACAGACTTCAAAGTTATTGGCTAAGCCCCCGGTGACACGGATATTAGAATTTTAGAATCTTTGTTCATCTTTAAAGCTGCGTTCAATCAAACAGGCAGCTTCAATGACCTCAACCTCAAATGATAAATAGATTGCTTTGCTTTTTGTGAATTTCGTGTTATTTTACTCACTGATTCTAGCTGTGTTTTCTCTTACAATTGCACATGTTTTAATTTTAAATTGATGATGAGGCTGGAGTCCGAAACATTTTCAAATAATTCATGAATTTCCCGAGTGTTTGATTCACTTCGAAAAATCACACGGCTAAAATTCTTGATCACATAGTAAGAAGAGATATTCGATATTGTATTCGAAGAGAAGGAAGAAGGTTACTCCAAGGGAGTGGGCTCAACGAATCTAAGCATCCTTTTGAACAATGAACAACATATGCCGAAACTCTAGTCTCTCCGGGCCTTTAACACGGGCGAGACACACTGCCATTTCGACTGCCAACGCCACGAGCTGTTCGCTGATATTTTGCAGCGGCGCTGCGTTCGGACCTGACGCGCTGACCACAAATTCTGTGTGCTGTGAGCGTTACGGTCGCTGCGTTCTGACCGCAACACAACAGAATAAAACAGGAGATAACAAACGTTCGCCGGTCTAGAATCTAAGTGTACGACTCTTGAGGCAGCCTGCGACACTCGCCGTAGCTGTAAAATGAGCGATGCAAATTCTATGTAGAGAGTGCGTTTGTAGAGAACTTCACGTTGGGGATTGGAATTGGTGCTACTTAATGTTACCATAAAATGTGCAATTTATCGCATACTTTATTATATTGAGGGCAAAGTGCAGATTTCAAAGCTGATTATGGGTACAAGCCCAAAAAGTGCTTTCTAATATTAATAACATACAAGTGTAAGATATTGAGCGAAGTAGCTTTTACCTAAACCTCTGTGCTTGAATTGCTCACAACGTAGAATTGTGCTTTGTGATTAGGACCTAAACGGGAACAAAGATTAACTAATAAGACAATAAATTCGCTCATGTTACAGTAATGAAGTACGAATTTCATGACTTTAAGAAGGCTGAATATTGGAAGTCACGATGATGGAGAATGCGTGGCCGTAATTGGGAAGTAGCTGTGAATGCGGGAGCGATCGCGTCAAAAATGATCAGTAAGTACAGGGAATGCCTTTAATGCAGCACCGTAGCAGCGAACATGAGGTGCATTTACGATGCCAAAAATAAAACGGCGTACGAGTTACTGTTCACACGGCGTGACCCAAATTTTAAATTAATGAAGGATTACGATGGATTTGAAGTTAGAAAGGATTACTGGACGGCATCAAAGTTTTGAGAAGTGATTAGGACAGATGTCATGTTAACACGATTATGACAGATGTCATGTTAACACGATTATGACAGATGTCATGTTAACACGATTATGACAGATGTCTTGTTAACACGATTATGATTGATTTAATGTCTGGGATTATGACGGAATTCAAACTAATAGTAGTTATGAAAGGATTATAGTCATCAGGGATTGTAATAGAATTCAAGGGAGCGGGTATTAAAGTCGAATAAAGTTATTAAGGATTGGAAAGGAATTGAAGCTAATAGGAGTAATAATGGTATTCAAGAAAACAACGATTTTTATTGAATTAAAATTGCCAGGGGTTATAAAAACTTAGCTAAATAGCTAAACATTGAGGAAAGTAGAATTCAAGCTAACAAGGAATATGACGTGAAGACGTAATCCTAAGAACAGGGATTGTGACGTAATCCTAGGAGCAGGGGTTGTGACGTAATCCTAGGAGCAGGGATTGTGACATAATCCTAGGAGCAGGGATTGTGACGTAATCCTAGGAGCAGGGGTTGTGACGTAATTCTAGGAGCAGGGATTGTGACGTAATTCTAGGAGCAGGGATTGTGACGTAATTATGGGAGCAGGGATTGTGACGTAATCCTAAGAACAGGGATTGTGACGTAATCCTAGGAGCAGGGATTGTGACGTAATCCTAGGAGCAGGGATTGTGACGTAATCCTAGGAGCAGGGATTGTGACGTAATCCTAGGAGCAGGGATTGTGACGTAATCCTAGGAGCAGGGATTGTGACGTATATCTAGGAGCAGGGGTTGTGACGTAATTCTAGGAGCAGGGATTGTGACGTAATTCTAGGAGCAGGGATTGTGACGTAATTCTAGGAGCAGGGATTGTGACGTAATTCTAGGAGCAGGGATTGTGACGTAATCCTAAGAACAGGGGTTGTGACGTAATCCTAGGAGCAGGGATTGTGACGTAATCCTAGGAGCAGGGATTGTGACGTAATCCTAGGAGCAGGGATTGTGACGTAATCCTAGGAGCAGAGATTGTGACGTAATCCTAGGAGCAGGGATTGTGACGTAATCCTTGGAGCAGGGATTGTGACGTAATCCTAGGAGCAGGGATTGTGACGTAATCCTAGGAGCAGGGGTTGTGACGTAATTCTAGGAGCAGGGGCTGTGACGTAATTTTAGGAGCAGGGGTTGTGACGTAATTCTAGGAGCAGGGATTGTGACGTAATTCTAGGAGCAGGGGTTGTGACGTAATCCTAGGAGCAGGGATTGTGACGTAATCCTAGGAGCAGGGATTGTGACGTAATTCTAGGAGCAGGGATTGTGACGTAATCCTAGGAGCAGGGATTGTGACGTAATTCTAGGAACAGGGGTTGAGACGTAATCCTAGGAGCAGGGAATGTGACGTAATCCTAGGAGCAGGGAATGTGACGTAATCCTAAGAGCAGGGAATGTGACGTAATCCTAAGAGCAGGGAATGTGACGTAATCCTAGGAGCAGGGATTGTGGCGTTATTCTACTTAACGGCAATGCGCAAAGCCTGAAGTGGATTGTGTACAACTTATCGTTATCATAAAATGTACTATTTATTACGCTGTCATACACTTTCATCTAAAGAAAAGAACAAATAAGAATCTCTCTGAAATGCTCTGAATTGATATTGGAGAAGAACATGGCCTGATCTTTCGCTCTATACGAGCACGTACGCCAGTAGCGCATATGAGCAAAATACAGTAACTTTTCTATTGTTAAGATTCAAAGCTCGTCGGAAAAATGTAAAAGAATAAAAATATTACATGATTTCTGAGAAATTTAGATCGAGGCTTTTTCGATGAACAGATTGCAACTTAAACTCCCAGAAGAAAGCTCAGACCTAAGCCGTCGCGTAAAAAATCCGTGCTCCACTTTTTCGTAAAAAGATCTCAGTCTCAGGACCTCGTAAAAAAAAACGGACATAGAAGGACTTGAATCCAGGCTTCATAAAAACTGAAGCCCTGAATTTAAAAGGGAAGAACATCTGCATGATTTTATGAAGAAGAGGAGATATGTCACGGTAAGGTTAAATGTGTCTACAGCAAACAGAATTTTAACCATTGCGTGAAACTCAGGAAACACAGGTGGAACACGCCTTTTTTAACGAAAATAAGACACATGAAAGTACAATAAAAATTAACTCTTTAACCACAAGCTTAACCATAAAATAAATAAAATAAAAACTTGGTGAAAGTCACAAACAGAGTCCTCAAGAAAATTGAAGTAATATTTTGAGGAAGCTAAAATTTGTTATGAAGGTAAAATTAAATTCATCTATATTTTCAAAATATCAATTTAGCGTAATATCAATGGAGACTAGGAAAAGAACACAACTAACGAGCCAAAGAAATACCAGAATCCGAGGCAAGAAGGAGTTAACAAATAGAGCTAGGTAAAGAAAAAGACAATGAGAACAAAAAAAAAACACCTAACCTCGATTTTTGAAGATCGACTAAAATTCGAACGCAAATACGACCTTTGATCACCAATCAAGATTACCCCACAGTTACATGACCTCAACCTTAGCTTTTGAAGAAATACCAAGGCTCTGAAAAAAGACCAAGACTGTAGCGACAGACCAACACTCACATAAAAGAAGAAGACAAAAATCCCAGTCCCGAAGAAAGACCTAAACTAGGATACAAGAAGACGACACAAGCATTGAAGAAAGGCAAATGCTCTAAAGAAATACCATGACTATAGACTTATTTGCAAGAATTCGACGAAAAGCCAAGTTTTTAGGACAGACCTAAACTAGAGGACAAGAAGCAGACGAAAGCACTGAAGGAAGACCAAGGAGCGGATTACGGGCAAAAAGACTGGAACCTCAAGAGCGGCGCTGCGCGCTGTTCCAGAGGAAGAGCGGTTCCAGCCGAGAGCCTCGCATTGTTGCAGGTTCTTTGCATAGAAATGCACTCGTTGCCTGAATCTGCTGACGGAAGGCGTAAGTTACCTACTCTTTTTCTCATCAGCTTTATAAAACATTAAGCTTATATTGCTCGTTGTCTCTCTCGTCTTGAATTGACATTTTCTCGAGCAGTGAAAGCCTGCGGCAATGAGCAAAGCAAATCAAGCGTCTATGCAACAGGAAAATTTACAAAAATCGTAACTTGAATATTGAGCTTGAAATTCGTAAAGCTTGAGAAAGGGTCAATGAAAAAGCATATTGAACTTCAAAGCATTTGAGGCCGTAAACTTGAATTCGAACCTGAGTTCTTCGAACTCAACTTGGCAGCTTCTGAAGCTGCGAAGAAATGAAGTTGAGGAAAATGGTTGCCCTTGACCATTGGTTTCCCCATGAATTCATTTATTTCATTGCTGGTGTAGAATAATTTCAGAATCAAAAATATATACAAAATTTTTTCATGAGAAATGTACCGAAATTAGTATTTTTTAAAATAGTTATCAGGTTGACATGAATCCAGTTTTTCTCTTACTAAAATATTAGAGTGAAACATTAACACTTTAGTTGTATTCAAAAGAGAGAATACAATAGATGAGCTTCACTTTGATTTTTATTGTAAAAATTTCCACCTCTCTCAAGAAATGATTCACCCAACCATCTTTATTCTAATGCTCCAGTCCTAAAATTTCACTCATTTATGACCCAAATGAGTTTCTCATCTTGAAAATTGATCTCCAAAATGCAAGGTTCTTTCTTCCTTTGAGGTAATCGTTACGATTCATTGTCTGGTTTTTAGCTATTTGTCTAGACAAAACGGTGATGATAAATAGCCAAATCGCAAAAGGGAATGGGACAATACATTTCCCTGTCAAAAGCTAGGTCCAGGCACTGAATCACTTGATTGGACTGTATTATGAGGACGCGCACTGTTTTGGTGACGGATAATTCACTTGCGATGAGCTCCAATTTGGCAAGCTGTCACCACAAACCTGTGACACCGTAGCACACAACCCACAAAAAGAGACAGTCGTTACTTTAGTGTCGAAAATTTACGCTTGCTTATTATTGGTCATGTCATATACATTATAGCTTGAGAATGAGTCAAACCAAATTCACAATTTAGTAATTTTCTATATTTTACGTAACAGATTTGTGATTGGTTGACTTGTCAAGCGCACCGTGAGTGATATAAAAGGCACAAATTAAACGCCACATTTGCTGTCTGCTATTCGGTGCCCTAATAACAAAAAACCGCAGGGACTCAAAGAATGGATCTGGAATCTCTCTCGATATTAGCCTTTGTAGCGGGACTCGACAATGATTCCAAAATGGTAATCACATTCTGTGTTGCTGTTGATAGAACGCTTTTTCTGGCACGCGGTTATGAGCCATTCAGCGTGCGAAATGCCGCTTCGATCTTTTCTCATGCCTTGTTGAACACAACGAAGTGTTCTATTTTTCAAACCCGTGGATAGAAACTATAATGCGAGACTTTTTAAACGAAAAGAATGGTCTTTAATTCATGCGTGACTCGTGCTGCCGCTGGCAAAGAATGATAACATTGGAAAAGGTACGAGGCAATCGTTGTTGAATTCCTTTTGGTCAGGGAATATTTGGATCTCTGGTGTGAAATGTTCTTCGACATTGCACTCACATGATTTTTACGTAACTGTTCATTTTGAATCGAGTTCAACGCGCGTTGGTGTGCAGAACGCATTTGTCTGCTAATTGGATAAATCTTTAAACGTGCATGAACGAAGTTAATTAATTTCTTATTTTTCGTAAGGGAGGTCTCTGGACCAGATTACGTCAAGTTTCACAAAATTTTTACGACGACAAGAGAAACGAGTTCTTTGCATCGGAATCGATTTTAGGAAAATCACAAATAATTACAATATGTGAAAAATAACTGCACTCATCTTTTGTACTCGCGCATGTTCAGAACTTAAGTTAATAACTTTCAGAGCAAGTTAGGGAGTTCTACAAATTTTCGGGCCGAAAGCATCTTCTCACACATCCGAGGGAAGAAGTACAACATTTTAGGGAAGATTAGTGGAGGCCACAAGTTCCCTTGACATTGCTTCAATACGGCGGGAGCGCAATAGCTGTCCGCAATCCAATTTCATCGATCTCCTGCGTCCAAGTCTCTGAAGTTCGTACCTCCAGATTCTCAGGCCGAGACTCATCAGTGTTCACTTCTAGAACTTTACAAGTAGTTTGTCTCCTTCAGGCGTTCAGGAAATGGAGAGGGAAACCGACAAAACGATCTCTTTCTTTTGACGACAGACAGAAAATATGCCCCATTAGCTCACCCTGCCAAAAAAGAAAGTGCCTTTGATTGTTTCACTGAAACTCTCGTGTCCTTGAGGCTCTGCTGCGTAGAAAACTGTCATTTATTTTAAAATAAAAGAATGATGCTATCAGAAAGAATTTTTTGAAGCATTTAAGTTATGAGTGGACGTACGTGGATATCCGGTCCACAGCTAATTAGCGTTCGTTGAAATCAACCATTAATACCGCAATAACAGGATGACTTTCGCAGAAAGAATTTCTAGAAGCTTTTAAATGGAAAATTAACTTGTTTTGGTATTTCAACTGTGAAAAATTCCAGCTCGTGGCTAATTAGGATTTAATTTTTTCATAATTTAGGAAGTCCTTGAAGCCTTAACAAATAAAATGCCTCAATAGATTAACTGGAGGAACTCCAGCACTATGTTGCTGATTTCGCTATGCAAGTCGGCTCCAAGCTTTGGCAAGACCAAAATAAAAATTACCTCAATAGAGAGTATAGGAAAACTTTCCTACAACATACAGAGGTAGGGACAAAATTTGTTTGAAACAGCAAAATAAAAATTAGCTCACAAACAGAAAGTATTGGAAAACTTTCTACAATTTTTGGAGGTAGTCACGAAAATTCGTTTCTCCTCTCTGTCTACATTTCCCATGAGCTTGCTGGAATCTCGCAGCAAAGTAGTGCTGGAAAAACAGACTTCCTTTGCTGTAGCGTTAAATGGTGTACAATTCCCAACTGGGCGCAGAATTTTTGCCGCTACTTAGACATCACTAATTAGGGAGGAGTTAATGAGTTGAAGGGAAGGGTACTTGGCAACCTTGCGCATAGCTTTGAATTTAATTCGGTGGCTAATCCCCAGATAAATTAGACTCCTAATTAAGTGGAAGCCTGTGGTTTATAAAGCCAATATCTGAACACAAAGCTGCGCAACCGTTTTCAGAAGAATTCTATATTATATTGCTGCTACATAATTACCTAATTTAAACCGTTGGAGTTTTCATTTGGCATCATTTCAAACAAATATGAAACGAAGGATTCCAAGTCGTTGAACTCAAGTAAAATAATAAAATAACGCTCAACAGTTTTCTCTCTTGTTCAGAAGCCGATGGACCACTTTGCCCAAGCCGCATCAGAAGATCTGAAGTTTTGCTTTTTCACTAGAGATAGAGATTATAGGTGAGTTTAGGCCTTCCTGAATTCCTAAAGAGAGGAAGGCCCCGTTTGTTATAGATTGAGGACACTTGGAATCTGTGCACAAGCTCTCGCACGGAAGCAGTAATATTTAAGGAGTTCATAGCACAAGGTAAAAGTCAAGGAAAAAAAAGCCCTGATAAAAGGACATCAGTGAACAGAAAAGGTAATCCAGAACAAAAGACATACTTCACCAAACGGAAAGTAAACATAACCTTCAGCAGGAAACCTCACACCTTTCACTGGGAAATTTTGTTCTTTGCCACTGTAAAATATAGGGGGTAAATAAAATTGAGTAGATATAATCTATACGCCAAAGAAATCGATGGCTACCCCATCTATGAGAAAGAGTTTTAATAACCAACATTTCATCTGATGGGACAAAAAAACATATCCGTGTTTTTTCTCATCGTTGAAAAGTTTATGGCGGAAAGCGACTTTGGGACGAGCCTGCGAAAGCAGAGCTTCACAGAGCCTCGCAAAGCTCACAAAGCTAGACAACACTTAGCATCACTAATGATGTACAGCACGCTGAACACACTCTAAAATCAGCTCTCTCTCTGCATTTGCGCTCGCAGTCTGAATGACAACCATCTCTACTTCACAATCGAACTTCACACTCGTTTTGGTACTCAGGGATGCTATTTTCCTTAAATCGAATGATCTTTAAAAACTTAAAAACGAAGAACACAGTTAATGCTGTAATAAAATTTATTAGAATATCGCCGCTGTTTTGAAACTCATGAGAGTTATTTTTCTTTTATCGAATGATCTTCAGAAACTTAGAAACAAAGAAAACCAATAATATTGAAACCAAATTTACTAAAATTTCACAAGGACTAGTATTAAAATACCAAGAGAGAACCTATTCATTCTCTTTTGCTACTGCATTACGAGGGTAAATCACTCCAATTTACACTGCTACAGTGCTTGAAAATATTTCTTTAGTTTGCAGGCAATAACTTGGTATTTACCAGATTCTAGAAACACTGTTGCTATAAATTTCAAGGCTCCAACGTTCCGTCCGGTGAAGTATATTGCAACAGTAAACACTTCTTTGTTGAGTACAAAGAGCATGCTTTAATTTTGTTAGCAGGTAAACGAGCATGATCTCATTGCCGTACTGTTGTTGGACAAATGAAAAGCCGGAGTGCAATTAATGCGACCTGTATGACGCTAGCATCCCAGTGTTAAACGTAAGATCACACTGAAAATGCCAGCCGCTTCTCATTTCAATTGGTTATACAAACAAGAAGAGACGGACTCCAATGTTACTAAATAGTTGGAGTTTGTGCTGAAATGGTCAACGTCACTGGCACTCGTATTGTAGAGTGTTGGCTTAGATATTGTAGAGCACCTGTCAGTAGAGCGTGTCTGTAGAGCACCTGTCTGTAGAGCGTGTCTGTAGAGCGTGTCTGTAGAGCACCTGTCTGTAGAGCACCTGTCTGTAGAGCGCGTCTGTAGAGCACCTGTCTGTAGAGCACCTGTCTGTAGAGCGCGTCTGTAGAGCACCTGTCTATAGAGCACCTGTCTGTAGAGCACCTGTCTATAGAGCACCTGTCTATAGAGCACCTGTCTGTAGAGCACCTGTCTGTAGAGCACCTGTCTGTAGAGCACCTGTCTGTAGAGCACCTGTCTGTAGAGCACCTGTCTGTAGAGCACCTGTCTGTAGAGCACCTGTCTGTAGAGCACCTGTCTGTAGAGCACCTGTCTGTAGAGCACCTGTCTGTAGAGCACCTGTCTGTAGAGCACCTGTCTGTAGAGCACCTGTCTGTAGAGCACCTGTCTGTAGAGCACCTGTCTGTAGAGCACCTGTCTGTAGAGCACCTGTCTGTAGAGCACCTGTGTGTAGAGCACCTGTGTGTAGAGCACCTGTGTGTAGAGCACCTGTGTGTAGAGCACCTGTCTGTAGAGCACCTGTCTGTAGAGCACCTGTCTGTAGAGCACCTGTCTGTAGAGCACCTGTCTGTAGAGCACCTGTCTGTAGAGCACCTGTCTGTAGAGCACCTGTCTGTAGAGCACCTGTCTGTAGAGCACCTGTCTGTAGAGCACCTGTCTGTAGAGCACCTGTCTGTAGAGCACCTGTCTGTAGAGCACCCGTCTGTAGAGCACCCGTCTGTAGAGCACCCGTCTGTAGAGCACCCGTCTGTAGAGCACCCGTCTGTAGAGCACCCGTCTGTAGAGCACCCGTCTGTAGAGCACCCGTCTGTAGAGCACCCGTCTGTAGAGCACCCGTCTGTAGAGCACCCGTCTGTAGAGCACCTGTCTGTAGAGCACCTGTCTGTAGAGCACCTGTCTGTAGAGCACCTGTCTGTAGAGCACCTGTCTGTAGAGCACCTGTCTGTAGAGCACCTGTCTGTAGAGCACCTGTCTGTAGAGCACCTGTCTGTAGAGCACCTGTCTGTAGAGCACCTGTCTGTAGAGCACCTGTCTGTAGAGCACCTGTCTGTAGAGCACCTGTCTGTAGAGCGTCTGTCTGTAGAGCGTCTGTCTGTGGAGCGTCTGTCTGTGGAGCATCTGTCTGTAGAGCATCTGTCTGTAGAGCATCTGTCTGTAGAGCATCTGTCTGTGGAGCACCTGTCTGTGAAGCACCTGTCTGTAGAGCACCTGTCTGTAGAGCACCTGTCTGTAGAGCACCTGTCTGTAGAGCGTCTGTCTGTAGAGCGTCTGTCTGTGGAGCGTCTTTCTGTGGAGCATCTGTCTGTGGAGCATCTGTCTGTAGAGCATCTGTCTGTGGAGCACCTGTCTGTAGAGCATCTGTCTGTAGAGCATCTGTCTGTAGAGCATCTGTCTGTAGAGCATCTGTCTGTAGAGCATCTGTCTGTAGAGCATCTGTCTGTAGAGCACCTGTCTGTAGAGCACCTGTCTGTAGAGCACCTGTCTGTAGAGCACCTGTCTGTAGAGCACCTGTCTGTAGAGCACCTGTCTGTAGAGCACCTGTCTGTAGAGCACCTGTCTGTAGAGCATCTGTCTGTAGAGCATCTGTCTGTAGAGCATCTGTCTGTAGAGCATCTGTCTGTAGAGCATCTGTCTGTAGAGCATCTGTCTGTAGAGCATCTATCTGTAGAGCATCTGTCTTAGAGCATCTGCCTGTAGAGCATCTGCCTGTAGAGCACCTGTCTGTAGAGCACCTGTCTGTAGAGCATCTGTCTGTAGAGCATCTGTCTGTAGAGCACCTGTCTGTAGAGCACCTGCCTGTAGAGCATCTGCCTGTAGAGCACCTGTCTGTAGAGCACCTGTCTGTAGAGCTCCTGTCTGTAGAGCACCTGTCTGTAGAGCTCCTGTCTGTAGAGCACCTGTCTGTAGAGCACCTGTCTGTAGAGCACCTGTCTGTAGAGCACCTGTCTGTAGAGCACCTGTCTGTAGAGCACCTGTCTGTAGAGCACCTGTCTGTAGAGCATCTGTCTGTAGAGCACCTGTCTGTAGAGCACCTGTCTGTAGAGCACCTGTCTGTAGAGCACCTGTCTGTAGAGCACCTGTCTGTAGAGCACCTGTCTGTAGAGCACCTGTCTGTAGAGCATCTGTCTGTAGAGCACCTGTCTGTAGAGCACCTGTCTGTAGAGCACCTGTCTGTAGAGCACCTGTCTGTAGAGCATCTGTCTGTAGAGCATCTGTCTGTGGAGCATCTGTCTGTAGAGCACTTGTCTGTAGAGAAGCTGTCTGTAGAGAATCTGTCTGTAGAGCACCTGTCTGTAGAGAATCTGTCTGTAGAGCACCTGTCTCTGGAGCATCTGTCTCTGGAGCATCTGTCTCTGGAGCATCTGTCTGTAGAGCATCTGTCTGTAGAGCATCTGTCTGTAGAGCATCTGTCTGTAGAGCATCTGCCTGTAGAGCATCTGTCTGTAGAGCATCTGTCTGTAGAGCACCTGTCTGTAGAGCATCTGTCTATAGAGCATCTGTCTATAGAGCATCTGTCTGTAGAGCATCTGTCTGTAGAGCATCTGTCTGTAGAGCATCTGTCTGTAGAGCATCTGTCTGTAGAGCATCTGTCTGTAGAGCATCTGTCTGTAGAGCATCTGTCTGTAGAGCATCTGTCTGTAGAGCATCTGTCTGTAGAGCATCTGTCTGTAGAGCATCTGTCTGTAGAGCATCTGTCTGTAGAGCATCTGTCTATAGAGCATCTGTCTGTAGAGCATCTGTCTGTAGAGCATCTGTCTGTAGAGCATCTGTCTGTAGAGCATCTGTCTGTAGAGCATCTGTCTGTAGAGCATCTGTCTGTAGAGCATCTGTCTGTAGAGCATCTGCCTGTAGAGCATCTGTCTGTAGAGCATCTGTCTGTAGAGCACCTGTCTGTAGAGCACCTGTCTGTAGAGCATCTGTCTATAGAGCATCTGTCTATAGAGCATCTGTCTGTAGAGCATCTGTCTGTAGAGCATCTGTCTGTAGAGCATCTGTCTGTAGAGCATCTGTCTGTAGAGCATCTGTCTGTAGAGCCTCAGTTTCCTACTAATTGTAACGAGCACGTGCAAGCAGCCGTGATCTTTTGACCTTGACAAGCCTTCTCTCATGGAGCGCATAGCTCCGGGCAAATTACGTTAGCTTATAAGTTGGTTTAGGTCTTCCTAAGCACATCAAATGCATTCCCAAGAAACGAAAGAAGCGAACATCTAGTATGGAATTTAACGCGAATGGGAAGTCCTTGCACAAGTGTGTTCTTAAACAGGATTTTAGAATTTCTTGCTCATTAAAGATGCAAGATTTAAGTAAGTTAGTGCAACAAAATAAAAATTCAAAAGGAAGGTAACAGATGACAAAAAGAAGAGCATTTAATCGAAAAAAGGCTATAAAGAAACAAAAGAGCCTTCAAAGAGATGAAAAACATATTCGATTGTTGTGAGTATGAGGAAAAACTCGATGATTTTTTCCTACGTTTCAATTGACAGTGTACTTTTGAAAACAACCCAGATTTTCATAAAAATGAAATATGTCTTCGATACATCTACAAATTAACAAGTTCATAAACATGTATTGGTGAATTATTCACCCCTTAATTTCATCGTAGAATTTGAAATAAGGCATGCAATTGGATACCAAAGTTTGTCCAATCAAAACAAACTCCGGCTAAACACAAATTAAGAATTAGTTTTTTTGTTACCAACGCTAGATGAAAACAGTGAAGATCAAATTCAAGAAATAGAACGAATGTTAGTTTGGGTGGCTCACTCCAGCTTGCGGTAACCTCGAGCTTAGCGCACAAAATTATTTGAAAGCGCATTTTACGACAGCAGAAATATGCTTCAGACTTAAGCCATTGTGATCCCAAGTTACTATCCAAGGACTGAAGTTTCTCAACAGTTGGCTCCCAATAGTATATCATCGAAGCTGTTAATTTTTATCATTATTAATACATTCTGGCACTAACCTTACGACGTCGCTCACTCGTAACTACACCAACTTAGCAAACATGTGTTCTGTAGAATTCAAAGCTCATTCAGTTGCGATGCCGTAAAAACAGCTTGCGTACGAAATTAAAGTTTCAATTCCCGCTCGACAGTTCGAGAATCATATTCCCACATCCAAGCCCACTGGAGGACATTTTGTTCACTGGAGTGAGTCGGACAATATTCGAGTCTTTTCGTGCGACGGGCACTCAAGTGCAACAACTTGCAGCAATTCCACCTCATTTGGAAGCAAAGTTAAGGAAGCCCTCGGCCAAGACTTCGTGATACTTAAAACAAAAGTCCGTGGCAGTTAGAGGAAAATATCCTGAATTTTGGGGCGTCCGTGTCCTAGTTTACGAGGGAAGCTCTGAATGCCGGCCGGAGCCTGCAGCACTTAATGAGCTATATCAGTCTCCACAGCAGAGACCCTCGCCTGCTCAAATGTTCGTACTAACGTGCCAATGGAGCTTAATGTGTCATAATAAGGCTCTTAGATAATTATTAAATCACGCATTCATGAAGCCACAGCCGGCCCGTCTTCCTCGCTGTGTGGTCACAGGGGCGATTGAGCTAAGTGTCACGTGCGTGGGGATGCGTAGGAAATAATCTGCAATGGTTTGTCTGCTTGACGCCTTTATTTATTATGTATCCATGTAAGCCATAATGGTACTCTTACCCATGAACGGTCATGCGACCTGAAGTTTTTAAAGACCAACCTCTTGCAATACATTGCGTGACAATTTTATTCGGAATAAGTTTTTTTATTTTAATTGTTGTGTGTTCGTATATTGTCTAAAAAGCTTTCCTGCGAATATAGAACAAAAAAAAAAAAGTACAAAGCTTGCTTAGTGTAAGCTTTGAGGTGTCGTGCTCCCAAATGAGGTCAATCGCTATTGAAATTACAAACATAAAAAAACGAGCTAAAGTTGGATAAGCTCACCCAAACAGTTGCAGAATGATCGATGAACAAGTAATACGAATTAAATACCTGTGATTTTATTACAAGTTTTTGCAATTAGGTTAGCGGAAAGAACCTGCTACAAAATCTCATCATTATATAAATTGATTGTATAAGACAGCTCACCAGAATTTGTCACTAGACACCTCATGCATATTTATTCCCCACACCTAAGACAAGACACACATTAAGTTCCTCTCAAGTGTTGGTAATTGCTCGCTCTTTGCATGCAGTGGCATCAAGTTTTCTCTAAGTCGCTAACGTGTCGAAGTTTAATTTGCTTTTAAAATGAACACAATGAAAAATGAGCAAATTACGTGTGAGAAGACAGAAGTTTTGTCTGTTCGATTTCTACGTCAATACATTCTATTCTAACGCGATCTAAGTGGTTGTTGAAGCGTTTTGAAGACACTAACTTTGTGCACTCTGCGCTATTCGTCGTGTGTGACCCAGTAAAAAAAAATTAATATGTGTCAACAATTTTAAAGTTGTATTTTAGTCTCACAAAGAATGGTGTCAAATGAGTATTCATGAAATGAATAACAAAACACAAATAAATAGAGAAACGAATAACATAGCCTATAAAAAGACCACACGAGTCTGCAGTTGTTCTAATACTTTTCAGCTCCTAATACTTTTATAACGTTGATATACCCAGCTTTTTACCCACCGGAAGATAAGAACGTCTCGTTTCAGATAGGATAATAGAACGGAAGATGGGAACGTCATCACCCACCGGAAGGTAAGAACGTCTCATCTTAGATAGGATGAAAGGAACGTCTTCACTCACGGGAAGATGAGAAATCTCGTTTTAGATAGGATGATATGAACAGAAGGTAGAAATGTACTGTTTTAGATCGGAAGATTGGAGCGGAAGATAGGAACGTCTTTACCCATCGGAAGATGAGAACGTCTCGTCGTCGTAGCCATTCAGCACTCAATTGCTTCTTTCTAATTTCGCTCCTAGTCACGAGGGCCACAATTGAGCCCCAGACGTTTTCATTAGGTTGAACACGTCTCTCTTCTCACTGGTCCTCACGAAGATGTTCTATAGATCTCCGTCATTTGATGGCTCCGATGTTACTCGCGCCTCAGTTCCTTTTCGGGATTGAAGAGTTGATCCAGTGGGCCATTATCTCGCGACGCAAGTAATTTGTGACGAGTGCCTACTGAAGGTTTACATTCTCAAATGCCACTCGAAATAAATTAGAACTAGATGGTGTTCAGTTACTGCAGTTGAGCGTACAGCCTGCATTAATAGAGTCATGCTCACCAAACGAGGCGGGAAGTCTTTTGTTTTACTTGCGCAAAGAAAGAAGTGTTTGAATGCTAAAAATTCATGTGCAGAATTCGAGACAGGTGGCAAGTTGAGTTCATAATAATATCGCGCATGGCAACGTATGCGCCAAAAATGCCTAAAATATAGTTCATAATAATATCGCACGTGTCAACGTATGCGCCAAAAATGCCTGAAATATATCAGCTTTTGTAATTGTGGCCTGAAAAAGGAGACATCACCGCTGAGCATGATAATCATTAAACAACGAAAAGTAAGCTAAGGAAATGAATTAATCTCATTTCGCCAGCGTTTTCTTACGATAGAGATGATTAATTGGTTATCGAGACAAGCTATAGTTCTTTACTGAAAGTCCATAACTCATTTTGCAGTGATGATTGTTTTTGATACTGATGTTTCGTCAAACAGTGTTTCTGTTCCCATTCTAATCATCTTTTGTGGGTGTTGAGGTCTACTGTCAGATTTAAATGATTTCAAGTAAACATTTAATAAAATTTACGGTCCAAACACTGCAGGATACAAAAAATTATTGTAATGTAAATATTTAAATCCATACGCTATGATATTTACCTGTAGAAACATAACAGGACAAAAAATATTTGAACTTAAGTAGTAAAATTCATTCAGTGAAACCACCAAGTTTGAGCGCATTATTGACAGTCTCGCCAACTCTTTCGTCTCCATCCAATCAAAGAGCCCACAGCGCTAACACTCCGCACTTATTACGGCCATAAAGATGAATTGTTTCGAGAAACTCTGGCAAGTATTGGGTGAAGGTTTTTCCTCGCTAACACCACTACGAAACGTCATTTAATAAGACTATTTGAAAATAACGGTGCAACTCAAGAGAACGTGTGGGCAACTTGAGGTAGTTGGGGCAAACTTCCGTCGTTCTCGGCATCTGAGACCTGTGCCAGGCCCCTGAAAACTGGCGCCTGCTTCCTACGATTTCAAACAAAAATTGTTCACAAAATTGGAGAGGGCGCGTGTTTCGGTTTTTTCTCGTTCGCTATCTTTCTTAACCTCTCCTCGCTCAAGAAAATTGCTACGTAGTTCGGAAAATTTTGGAAATAATAGTTCACACAATGGAAGATCTGCAGAGAAGTTTTAATTTGTATTTCTCACACGCGCATTGAGCGTTCGCTGTCCGACACGGCAAAAGAAACTTTGATTCCCAGAATTCGTGTGCTTCTTGTACTGACGTATTAGTGAAACGATAAAACTGAGAGAAGAGGAAAATCCTTTCTTTTATGACTCGTATAAAGTAGCCTGCGACTTTATTAAACGTTACTCCCGTTCCGATCTAACCCAGATCTTGCGATAAAATAATGTAACACAAGAGAACGTTTAAGGAACTCAGGCTTGCATCAGCTTGTCTTGTGACTAAGTCATATGGCAAGTTGTACAAGTCTTGTGCGACTCGGAAGGGTTAACCCTAAGACTGGTGAGCAGCTTTCTTGGAAGAAGGCAGAAACAAAATGAAAACGTCAAGGAACCTTTGTGATGCCTATTTCTTCCAATGTAATATCGATAATACTCACCACGTACGAGACGCAGTGGGAAGAAATCCAGGCTGGTTTTGAGACTAACCAGGAAAATGTTTAACGGAAGATCATTTGTCACCGAGTCCACTGCTTCTATCATACTATCACTGTCGCAGTATTAGGCGTCATTAGCCATGCTGCTCATAAAAAAGAGTTACGAATCTAAATTTTCGATTGTTACTAGGAATAAAAATAAGAGAGTTTGAATATATTAAGCGTCATTACGCTGTACTGCAGGTAGAAAATGAGTTACGAATATAAATTTAGGCTTATTGCAGGAGATGTATGGGTAGGAGAGAAACGATTTGAAGTTTTATTATTATTATTATTATTATTATTATTACTATTATTATTATTATTATTATTATTATTATATAAGAAAGTTTTAGCCTCCCTTAACCACGACAAAGATGTTCCAAGAGAGGAAAGAGGAAGGCACCATTTAGTATGGAGTTGAGGGAACGCGGAATCTATGCACAAGGTGCACAGAAACAGTAAGCTAGGAAAGAAGTTCATGAAACAAGAAAAAATTTGGAGAAGAAAGTAGTAGGTGCTGAAAAACAGGACAGCAGTGAACCGAAAAAAGATGGTCCGTAACAAAACAAAACCTATTCAATTTCAACAAAAAGAAAGCCTACCTAACCTTTAGCTCAGGCCCTTACATAGTCCCCCTGGGAGCGCTAATTCCCATAGATACAATAGTTGTATCCCCCTGAGGGGAACGATTTGAAGTCAATTCACTGCAGTTTGTAGAATGCAAGAACGTGCGCCTCGCATGCTAAATTTCAATTACTCCAGTGAACGTTTGCGAATTGAAAATCGTTCAAACCTCGTAGCGCTTTTATTTTAGCTGAAGAACAGCATAATTAACAGGTATCAAGTTTCATCAGCTACATGAAAGAAGGTTTAGGGATCGGGCGTGGGCAAAGGTCGTTACTTTTGTGACAGTTCTTGTACTCCCACCGTTGTGTTTATTTCTACTTCAAATAGAACAAGAATATAAGGTGAGTATCTCAAGTTCATTGCAGTGACGGATGGATGCGTGGGAAGAACAACGCTCAGAACAGTGAAGGTTGCTTCGAACTGGAAAACCTGAGGTGTGAGGACCATGAGAATAGTTCCCGACTGTGCTCGAATAAATCTGTCGACATCTCCTTCTGGGTATTTCTCCGGAGAGATGAAGAAAATTGAAACTCCTCTTTGTGTAACTTAAAAATTGCTACGAAGAACTGTATTGTTGTAATCCTCCGCATATCTATATTTACTGCATGCACTTCATAGAACGTTGGAAGACGGCATATGCGAGTACGCTTCAGAAATGGTATATGGCAAAAAACATATCAACTGAGAACAAGGCCTTGATAGATGCTGGGGAAATGCAATTCTCGAGATTCAAACATGATATGCTCATGAACAATTACCACGACCATTTCGCCCCCCGGCAGTTCGAAGTGAATTCTCACTGATGTTAAGTGCCAGTCTGCAAATCGTGATCCCTTCCAATGTATCATATCTACACCAGTTGCAGTTTGCGACGAGATCTTGCTTAATATATTCCTCCCATACGTTAAACTTGAGACCGACAAATGAAGTGCTTGCAGCGATCTCAAACGCAAGAAAATTGAGATTTCAAACAGATTCTCGGAAGAGCATTAACTACCAGAGAATTCAATCGAATATTCGATCTTAAACAGTTCGCTAAAAGCCCTAGTTCAGATGGAATAATAGCACAATCTCCATTCCAACCCTTCTGGCTTCCGTTAGCACGATTTGGTGAGGAAACAGCTTGAAGAGAATGCACTTCAATTCCATGCAAGAAGTCCTTTGTACACTTCTTTCAAGTGAACCTGGTCGGTGCACGCAGAACACGCACAGAATTTTAGCTATGCATTCGTCGTGCTTTGTCAAAATCAAACTTGTGAACGAGCAGATACGCCAACTTCATTGGATTTGAATTTTCTTTCGAGAACATGCAACGGGTAAACGACAGTGGAGCAGGAAGCAAATACTATTCTGGATAATCGTGCGGTAAAACCAAAGAGGAATGGAAATAAGACTTTAACTTAATGTTCCAATGTTAGCTATATGTATTACCTTGATATCAGTCCATGCGTAAATCCGCGTAAGGGCGCTAAAAATTTGACTTTTAGAATATTTTAGATGATTTCAATCAATGTTTTCATTCACATTCACACTAAAGCATAAACCAAAACAATTTTAGAATTTATCAAATGTGTTTTGAGATAAACTTCATGAATCATATTAGTTTTAAGAAGTGAAGGAAAATTAAAATAGAAAGCAAAAAAGATCCACCACTTCTCCTGTAATTTTAAGCAGAATACCTATACCTTGACAACTGATTTAAAAGGACGATTTTCTGCACTGAAGATCATGCTCTTCGCATGCCTTTCAAAGAGAAGTCAAGCAGTTGAAGAAATCTATTTTTATCAGCATTGCCTTTCCAATACTGACGGTTTTTTGTTCAGATTGGCAGCTTTTAAGCCGAATCTCTAAGTAAAGGATTGCATTATTTCACTTGAAAAGTAAATTTCTTAAGTTCATGAAAGCCTTTGGGAATCCAAGATGAATGACTACTTCAATTTGTTTTCTGAAGCATATCCGGAGAGTACTTCGTCCAACGATTTGAAGACAATCCTCCGGTGGGAACATCGAGTAAAAAACACATCGAAAAGCCAAAAGCATCAAAGGTACATGCGTTTTTGACGGTTCTGAATCACCGGAGTGGTTTGGTATGCATCGAAAGCCGAGATAGATATTGAGATTTAAAAAAGGGAGTAGAATGTCGTTACCTCGTCCCTGCCATTTATTCGTAGCAATAAATTGGACTTGCAGTTCCAGAAATTCAGGGCTGTTGTGCAACCAGGAGTGCGAAAGTACTTTGCCGAAAATATCTTTCAATAATTTTGCCCAATTTGGATTTTTGATTCGCTGATCACATTTGGGCTTCTACAGTTTCATTCAGACTTCCACAGTCTCATTCAGTCTTTCACACTTTCATTCAGTCTTGCAGTATTATTCAGTCTTCCAGTCATATTCAGTCTTCTATAATCTCACTCAGTCTTCCACATTCTCATACAGTCTTCCACAGTCTCATTCAGTCTTCCACAGTCTCATTCAGCCTTCCACAGTCTCATTCAGCCTTCCACAGTCTCATTCAGCCTTCCACAGTCTCATTCAGCCTTCCACAGTCTCATTCAGCCTTCCACAGTCTCAGTCAGTCTTCCACAGTCTCATTCAGTCTTCCACAGTCTCATTCAGTCTTTCACACTTTCATTCAGTCTTTGACACTTTCATTCAGTCTTGCAGTATTATTCAGTCTTCCAGTCTTATTCAGTCTTCTATAATCTCATTCAGTCTTCCACAGTCTCATTCAGTCTTCCACAGTCTCATTCAGCCTTCCACAGTCTCATTCAGCCTTCCACAGTCTCATTCAGTCTTCCACAGTCTCATTCAGTCTTCCACAGTCTCATTCAGCCTTCCACAGTCTCATTCAGCCTTCCACAGTCTCATTCAGTCTTCCACAGTCTCATTCAGTCTTCCACAGTCTCATTCAGCCTTCCACAGTCTCATTCAGTCTTCCACAGTCTCATTCAGTCTTTCACACTTTCATTCAGTCTTGCAGTATTATTCAGTCTTCTATAATCTCATTCAGTCTTCCACAGTCTCATTCAGTCTTCCACAGTCTCATTCAGCCTTCCACAGTCTCATTCAGCCTTCCACAGTCTCATTCAGTCTTCCACAGTCTCATTCAGTCTTCCACAGTCTCATTCAGCCTTCCACAGTCTCATTCAGCCTTCCACAGTCTCATTCAGCCTTCCACAGTCTCATTCAGTCTTCCACAGTCTCATTCAGTCTTCCACAGTCTCATTCAGCCTTCCACAGTCTGTCAGTCTTCCACAGTCTCATTCAGTCTTCCACAGTCTCATTCAGTCTTCCACAGTCTCATTCAGCCTTCCACAGTCTCATTCAGCCTTCCACAGTCTCATTCAGCCTTCCACAGTCTCATTCAGTCTTCCACAGTCTCATTCAGTCTTCCACAGTCTCATTCAGCCTTCCACAGTCTCATTCAGCCTTCCACAGTCTCATTCAGCCTTCCACAGTCTCATTCAGCCTTCCACAGTCTCATTCAGCCTTCCACAGTCTCATTCAGCCTTCCACAGTCTCATTCAGCCTTCCACAGTCTCAGTCAGTCTTCCACAGTCTCATTCAGTCTTCCACAGTCTCATTCAGTCTTCCCCTGTCCTATTCATTCTTGCACAGTCTCATTTGGTTTTGCACAGTCTCATTCGGCCTTGTACAGTCTCATTCAGCCTTCCACAGTCTCAGTCAGTCTTCCACAGTCTCAGTCAGTCTTCCACAGTCTCATTCAGTCTTCCACAGTCTCATTCAGTCTTCCCCTGTCCTATTCATTCTTGCACAGTCTCATTCGGCCTTGTACAGTCTCATTCATGGATCAATCACAAAAATTACCAGTCAACGTTCGAGCGCAATTCACGCTCATCATCATCCGCCATTGTGTTCAGTAATGAGCTTCACTTGGTCGGCCATTGAAGGTAGAAGTGTATGATTATGTACTTCGAATTCTCAGCAAAATGTACTGTATTTGTAGCAAGATAAAAAAGTGTCAAGTCCAGTCCGTACGTGAGGGAAAGTTTTTGCATCCAAGTTTCTGACAAATATTTTAATCTTAGAAATTTGTAAGTTCTATATTATAAGTTTAAAAAGTAACAATTCTATGCATAAGGTATGTTCACAACTCAAGATCCCTGCGCGTAAAAATAGTAAGACAAGAAAGAATGAAGTAAGATATAAGTTAAAAGAGCAGTGAGAGGTGCTGAAAAGACAGCAGTGAACCGAAAGAGATGACCTGAAACAAAAACAGAAACCTATTCTATTGCTAAAAAAGGAAGTCCTATCTACATATCTCTCAGCTCAGGACCTCATATCTACCCCTTGGGAATGCTGATCCCCATAAATAAAATAGCTCTACGTGGAGCAGGGAGTCAAATGATAAGGTCGATTGTAACCTAATTTGGGTAAAGAAAATGAAACTTAAAACCTGCTCCCAACACAAGGTATTTTGTATCACAGTAATAGTTGGTTGCTTGTCTGCTTGTTTCTGCTGGTCTGTCGGTATATCCACCACGGTAGAGGAAACAAGGTAGGGTCATTTCTATGGGTGAAAATACCCCTCCTCTAGTTCGGCTAGCCAATAAAACGGCTTTATTTCAAACAAACTTTATGACGTCACCAAAACGCCGTGTCGTTTGGCCAATAGTGGAGCCAGATTTGAGGGTAGCAGTGCCACCAGATGCAATAGGAGCACTGCTATTGGGTCATGGCCGTGACGTCAGCAAAACCACACCGTCAGCGAAAAAAAGACTAGTTTGAGCCTACCTTGTTTCTTCTACCGTGATGTCCACCCACACTGCCCCTGTAAACTGGATACCTAAACATTACATACTGACTGTCAATGTTGTCACTTCTGCACTTCATTTGCATTGATCTGAATTTTTCGCACGAGTTGCACAAACCCAAGTGTTAAAGGAATCAAAGTAAAAAAGAGTAAGCATTGACAGTGTTTCTCTATAGGAGCAGTTTTCACGAATGAATTACAGCTCTAACGTAGAATAACGTTCTTTATAATCGACGCACGCTCATTAGAGCTACTATGAAAGAGGAAGAACGTCTTGCAGACTGCCATTGATTGCTGGGAACTTCAATGCCTTGCAAAGAATCTCAATGCCTCTATCATCGACAGAAAAAAGTTACTGCTAGTGTTCAAAATTATCATTCATATGAGATTTCGTTTAGGAATTTTTCACACAGTGAACTGTATATTATAGTACGTTATCAATAAAATTACGATTGCTTACGATTCACTGAATAAAAATGAGAAAGAATTGCTATACCCATATGAGTTTCGGCTCAATGGATATAGCAATCTCAATTCATGGTAATTTCCATTTCAAACAAACCCAAATTTAGTTAAATGAACAATCGCCTGACAACACCTAATCCCAATTCGAATGTTTTCGGAGTCTATTTATCAGTGACAAATTTGTTCCTGCAGCAAATACCATGTACAGAGTCGACAGTTGTCTGGAATAAGTGAAGCAGCAAGAATTTTGGGCTCGCTAAAAGACTGATGTTTTGGCGGCGTTAAATTGGCGAATAATGTCAGTTCGAAGTCAATTTCCGCCGCCGACCAAGATCGGAAATGAAAAATTTTTGTCGGACGAGAATCGTTGTGAAGGAACGAATATAATTATGGCAACTTTAGTTTTACTGAATACAACTATTACAGCAAACATTTTGCAATGAAATTAACTGTTGAAGTACCATGAAAAAATATAAATAAATATAAAACACAAATATGCATGAAGAAACATTGTTAATGTTTATTTAAAACAATGAAGAAACATTGTTAGTGTTTTTCATACATTGTAGTATTCCACTGTGAATGTTTTTCCACCATTGGTTACCGAATGCGAAGATTGGTTGCAGATAACATTCGCTTCTCTAGTTTTTCTAATCGCTCGTGTCTTGCGTAGAAGCCTTGAAAACTCTTTGTACTGATCGTTTTGGGCTATGCGGGTCTTCCAGTTTTTACATTTTATATCTAATACCGTGAACCTCGGATCTATTCGTGGCAGGTTTTGATCGACCAAACGTTCACTCATTGGAAATCTACTTGCGGTACGTAGTTTCACTATTCTTTTTTGTCATCCAACATGTAAAAACATTTAAAATATAATAAACTGTCTCTTTAATTGAATTGACAAAATCGCCCAATACAAGCCAGTTTTTTCATCATGAGGTCACTTCATGCGCTTGTGGTCACATGTTCTTTCCTTGTTTGAGTTTCCCATAACCTGAAGAGCGTTTTCAGGAAAAGAGATGGAAAATATGCAATGCAAATAAAATTGGAATGAGAAAAGGTTTACAACACCGTAACGCTTAGAATGTGATTTATAATGAATCTGAAAGAGATGCAAGAAGATTTCTACGCCAAGTTTTAAAATTACTGTAGGTCTCGCATAGCGTACGAATTTGTTGTTTTTCCCACTCCAAAGATAACATCAGGAGTTGATGTGAAAACTTATAATGAGTTACAATTGAAATAATTTACCTACTTACGCTCACTACTGCAGGTCTGTCATCAGCGAGAAATTTCATCCTTACACGTGGGTGTCGTGAGACTTGTTTTTAATATTTAACCCTTTCGGTACGATAATTCAAATGGTTTGGGTAAAAACATCCAGGGAAAAAATTTGTCATTACCCTGAATGATCAGTGAAAATTTCCTAGTGTGGGTGCTTTTAGCTTAAGCAAGTGCTTACTTCTTTATTTTAATTTTAAAATTTTTTGAATCTTTGAAGCTCCATGCTTTGCGACATAAATTTGTGATGTTGATGATACAGTTTTGTATTTACGAAGAAATTATTTATAAGTTTTTGCCGGAATTTACCAGAAATAAAGAAAGTTCAGAAACAACTTGCTCAAGTTAATTGTAAAGGGTATTGAATGTGATGCACGGACCCTGTAGCAGGAACTTACGCGTGCCTATGCTATAGGGTCCTAATGTAGCCTATGGTAATTTACATTTGCAGGCTTCTGGAATTGTTCAAAAACTAGTTTAAAGAATTTTTGTAATTTCCCTAATTTTGTTATTTACTCCAAAATATTCCCTCACTAGTTAAATTACTTTAAAACTAGGTTAGATGCCCTAAACTGGAAGCACTAGCCAACTTGGCACTGGAGTAGCCGTTAGTACCGAAAGGGTTAATAGCGGAGGTACGTGCGCAGCGCGTAGGTAATTAAAATAGAACTGTAGGTTAATAGACTTGTTTGTGGAATTGAATAGCGAAGGTACATACAGAGAGAATTAAAATCGAACAACTGGTTAATATCTTTTTTGATGGCAAAACCGTACGCTCTTTCAACACTACATTTATTGCGAGTCCATTGTAATTTCTTAAACGATATTATTACTTTTCATTAGGAAATTAGGTTGTGAAGATGTTTTAATTTCGCGGTAATTTAGGTTTAACCAAACATTAACGGGAATTTTTAACAAATACTTAATAAGTAAATCCCACTCAAGTTTACTTGACAGAGTAGCATACGTCAATTTTATATCAAATCATAAAAATTAATTCAATTTTAAATGTACGTGTTGGAAATTATATAATACCGGTCATATTTCAACATTATTCGAAATACTCAAATGAGCAGCAGAGCTCGATAATAATTTATAATAATTTCGTCATAAAAAGAACAATTAAAATTATCGTGCATCAATGCTCAAATTAAAACATATCTGCTATTTGAGCTATCTCGGCTGGTCTGCCTGCAAGGAGAAAAAGATGCCTGGTCTTAATAGAAATCTAATACGATGAATTCAAAGGGTTGTTATCGCAAACGCGAATAAAAAACGCAACCTGTAAAAAGCTTTTAATAATGTTGAATATCGCTCCAGTAGCAAATTTTAATTTCCGATCCAAATCTTCTTTTGATAAAATCTACCATAAGAGTTTTGTTTGCTCATTAGTCGAAAATACATGAGAATTTTCTACGTCGAATCTAAATCCATTATTGATTTGAGGTGCACTGATCTCTATCACGTAAAATCCAGTCAAGTTTTTCATTTTGGGTAAACATCTGTGTGTTAAAATTTCTCTAACGACCATTAACGAAGAGTTCTCTTGAAGTTTTTTAAAAAAATATGAACGAATAGATACGCAACTGGCTTACTCTTTAAGTCCTTTTAGATTTTTGCAGCAAGCATTAGGTTTTCTATTAGCACTGCATAATTACTGAAAGGAAAAATTTCAAGTCAGTGGCTATAATACACTAATTAAGAAACGAGATCTTCTATTTTGTTAGAAAAGATCTTCGCTTTCGAATGCTTCTAATTAATGCAATCAAAAATAAATCCACAAATATTCTCCAATTTTTCAAATTGCGCATATTAGTGAAGAAATAAAATTCAACCATTAAGTTTTCAAATGCTAAGCAATATCAATGTTTTCTATACCCTGAAGCATGCTCATTTAAATAGTGACGTCATATTTGTGATTTGGCTTTTGTGATGAATCAAAGGCATGAAATTAGCGTAGCTCCAATCTATCGTTATTTCTCAAGGAACGCAGCCAGCCTGGTTTTGGAAAACCTTAGGAGGAACGCAGTGCTACTTTTGTTGTCAATCGAGCAGTCGTGGGCGTTGCGATAAGTAAAGCGATAATGCGATAAAGCGATATTATCGCTTTAACCGAAAATTCATAGAGTATCGTTCATCGCAAAATTGGAAAAATTAATAGCTCATATTTATCGCTTTCAAATTCTCTGCGATAAATCCAGCGATAAAGTGGATGACGAAAAACCGTTACGACGGGAGGTTAAAGGCTCATTATTACGCGGAAAACTGATGCGGCCAGGTGCCTTACCCGCTTCTGTTCTCACCAGGGTTGCCAGACTGGATTTTTGTAGGCCAAATTTCCGAAATCTGGTTTTTATTTAGTCTAACTGGACGCAAAAACTACGTTTTCTTGGACCTTTAGTAATTTTTAATGGAAATTTCAATCTAGCAACCATGGTTGTCTCCGTTTCTTTGAATAGCCCCAACTGGACGCATCTGATCTCAGATCTGTGTTTCATAGTGCTACTAGCGATCCAAGGCTTCTCTATGCGTTTTAACTTATATATACTTAATTCGTATTCAATATTTCTATCTTAACTTGATATCTAATCAATGTATACTAGTTTTATATATTTTTTGCGCTTTGAGATGCGCCTCGCACGGGCCTTTTGTTTGTATGAACGTCGCGCGATTTTGTGCTTTAACTTTTCCTTTTCAGGAAATCGTTTAGGTTATTGCTTTTTATATTGCGTTATTAACTAGTGTCGCGGCGGGCGCGCTTCAGTGTTCGAGAATAATGAATTTAGTGAATAGAGAGTTTCATGATGCCAGGCAAGAGGACAGTGGAGGACTTTTTCCGCCAGAAGGCCAGCAGCAGTGATGTGACTCAGGAAGGAGAGTAAACTTTTCCGGGAGTTCGGGATCTGTGGACATCCCACCATATCCCGCTCCAGCTCCCTCATGTCCATGGGCAGTGAGCCAGAAAACAGTTATTAAACAATATAAGGTGTTTTTAAGTATAAAAAAAAGTTTTTATATGCACAAGTAGTATAATAGAGTATTTTTGGATTTATTGTAGGATTTATCGCTTATCGCTTTAAGGTATCTTGTAAGTTTATCGCTATCTCGGGACAGAATTTAGCGAAAAAATTATAACTTTATCGTTATCGCTTTATCGCAAAATTTATCTCTGTACACCACTGCAAACGAGAGCTAAAAAACTTCAGTTTCCTGTGATAATATCTCACACGATAGGATATAAAAGCATAGTTGATAGTGTTTGGCCAGCGATATCAGATTGAATTAATTTAAACAAATAAATTATTGCACTCACACATATTCTAGCTATAACAGCAGGGTGAGGGCATTTATTTTATCACAAGAACGTATGAGCTGTGTAAAGTGCTGATAATTTACATAGCTTTCCATGCCATCTTGAAATTATACGAGACGAGTTCATTCAAAACCATCAGTCACAACAAAATTCTGGCTGTGACACAGTTCAGCAAACCCACGAAAAAATGCTCAAGCTGGACATTCTGACATTTACGACTTCTGTAGGTACGATTTCTGTCTTTCAAACTCTGCACGAGTCCTCACGACGAGAGCTGTTCCATAATTTAATCAAAGATAAATAAAAAATAAACCAATCAAGGAGCCAAAAAATAAAAAATGCTAATCTAAATATCTTTGCGCACTATGTTTATAATTTTTAATCACTAGCACAAATATGCCAAAACTTCGAACAAAAAATACAGCGGAACGCATTTACCATCATTGAATTCCATTGAAAGCTGCTATCATTGTTCAACCCCTAGTGTGACATTACTATTTGCCACGCTTAGCAGCAAGCCTCGAGACTTAGAAGCATTGACAATATTCCTTACATGGACGGTCAAGATAGTTTCCCTCCCATCAGAGAGACCGAGGTGATCTCTAGTGTCTGTTGGACAAAATTGCACTAGAATGAAGCTTCAATTCATTTACCAAACTTGAATTTATGAGCCAAGCAAGCAAAGGAATGAGAAAATTCAATATTTGAATGCTATTCTCAGAAACTGGCACCATCAAGAGCACTGAAGCTCGATGAAATTTGCCGACCATTGAATAGATTATTTGAAATGAATGTCAAAAACTGCAAGACATCTTGAAAAGTTACGTGTGATTACCATTATCGAGAAGTTTGATTTCATTTGAAGTATGAAACACGACTCTTAATTTCGAAAAATTTCGCAATCGTAACAAATTTTCGTCTTAAAATATACTCTGTAGCTCGGCATGGGCATGTTTGAATGAATGAGGGATTTTTAACTGATAATCGTTGAGAAGGAAGGACACCCGCTTCAATTGAAAAGTTAAACATTTATGAATGAATACGAGACGGTGATCAAGAGCAGTTTTTCAACTGAAAACCTTGCTAAAAACCTGCGATCATTCACGTGGTGAGCAGCATCGTAATTTTTCTTCTGGAAAGTTTGCTGAACAATTCTGGATGGATGCTACCGGGTGTTTTTAACGTAGAACCGATCGAGCATCCGCTACCATCTTTGTGGTGTGCAGCTGTGGATTTTCCTTCTGGAAACCGTATGTTCAAAATCTATGTTTGCCCAACACGTGATTTCACGTTTAGGAGATTTCCACTGACTTCTACGGTAGCCAGATTTGTCAGTTTTGTAAATTCTTCTTATGGGGTCACTTAAAAAGTAAAGTGTGCTGCAACAAAACTCGTACACTCATGGATTTGAAAGTTACAATACGTGAAGATATTGCTGTTATACATGTAATTTTCACGAAAGTGATGGCGAATTTCGAATAAAAACTTTTAATGTGTCCAAAGAAGGCCGCCATCTGTCTGAAATTATCATTAAACCGTAAAAAACGTGAAAAAAGTGAGAAAATGTGGCAATTCGTAAAATGGTTCCAATTCCAATTCTAGTGATGTGAGTACACATAGTATGTGATCGAAGCAAAGTAAATTACACTAGTATGAAATTCGGGCATTTTTTGCGTTACCCTTATGTCACGGCGCTACGTACGGGAACATATTCAAGCATCAAAGTATTTAGGATGAGAATGATCATGGATTTGAGTAGAAGTTAGTTTTCGTTTCCGTTAATTAACCAGAAGCAAGGTGTTCTCTTAAGAGAACGGAGGAGGGTGCCATAAAGGCATTAAAGGAACGGGGAATCTATGCTCAAGGTGTGTCCGTACATTATATACCTAGAAACAGCAGGAGTGAAAAAAGTTAGGAAAACAAGATGAAAGTCAATGGAGAAAACAATACTCATATAGGGCAAAAAATGAGCAAAGGTGTTCTTTCGGTAAAACAACATCAATTTAATTTATTTTTTGCAATCGAAGAAATTCTCTCGCTACGAGCCGCTGTTAATGGCCTCAGCAATATCAACACAAATATATTTAAGTTGTGATAGACCACGACTTAAATTACGAAGGAATCGTAAACCTGGCTCGAATTCCTTGAAAATATGTGTTTAAAATCGCATTTCATATTATTAATATTTGAGCGATGCTCTAATTTCGCCGAATTCATAAAAACAGAACAAAGAGAACCAAATTTATTGCTCGAGTAAATTGCTCTCGTAGTGCTCGTTCATTCGTTCCTTGCGTAAGAACTCAGACGTACTTCCAAAAACGAGAATAAAATAGAAAACCGTTGAGGGCAACAAATGTGAAGCGAGACCCTCTGAAGGCGTCGTTGTCTCTACCGCCCCGAAAACCAGTTTGTAAAGTCAGGTCGTAGATCGGTCGGAAAAATAATGGTGGCTCCGCGGTCTGTACACCATTTGTCGACGTAGCAGAAAATTAGGGAGCCTTAAAAAGACGGAGATTTCTCCTTTGACTCTGGATGTCCATTAACTGACGTAAGGTTTCCTGAAACGCGTTTACGTTTCCCGTCGTGGAAAAGAGTTGTATTATAGAAGATTACTTTCATTCCAGCCCAAATTTCAAAGTAGTTAGAACTTCTCAGAAAATCGAGTGAGCAATGAAACCGGGCGTAAAGTTATATATACCGAACGAAAAGGATTTTTTCTGCTTGGAGGAGCCGAAGATATTAAAAAGAATGATGGTGGTAAACTTTTTCATGGCTTACCACGAGAAATTTAGGATTTTCAGTTTAATTTCATGAACACTATCCGTTGAAGAAAACTCTCAACAACATCAGTATAAAGGTACATGCGTACTCCGTTTTAAACATTTAGCCTTTCAAGAGGTTCTTATCTCATTTGAACATTTCAAGTCGGACTGTCATAAATTTCAGAGTAGTTTACATGAGGTTACAGAAAAGAATATATGCGAAAAAACCATCTCTCTGGCATTGCACACAAGCTGGGAAAAACCCTTATCTATAAATGATCTATAACTTTCTTACACTATTTTTTCTATAGATTACCATATTTTTAAAGCAGAAATACGCATGATATTTATTAGAGGCTCTGACTGTCTGCGGATGCACTTAAAACCTCGCGGTTAGTACTGTTTTTGGATCGAAATTGTCCCGAAATTGAGGCACACCGATACCGTTGCGGAGGCCAACGCAACAATATTCATCGAATATCTCTGGACACAGATGCTCTTCCCATGGCTGAAAATGTTATTACATCATAGAGACTCCTGTCTCCTGAATACTCGGTAGCCTTTGGCTTTAAACGTGCGTGGTAAGTCTGTGAATCCGCTTCGAATTATTAACTGTGTGAGCACACAAATTGGGGGAAATCGCATTTCGTCCTGCATAACCTGGAAATATTAGATGTGAACCTTGCACTTGCGCATGGAGACCAAAATGTAACGTACTCATAGCCTTTTTTCAAAAGGAACATATGCAGTGTTAAGAATGTATTCATTGTCTGGAATAATTGATAACACTGCAAAAACTTAACAAAGTTTCCAATATTAAAAGCAACTGTCTAAGAATCAGTGATGACAGCTGAAAAAACAGAAAGGAAAATGTCGTGAACTGAAACAGATGTTAGCTAGAATTCTCAAATATTGAGTGGATAGACTGGACGACATCGAAAGCATTTTATTAGATTGGAGAGCTTCGAATTCTGAAGTGTCTTTGGAGAGGCTCTCGAGTCATTTTCTAAGCAGCAGCTTGTCCTGTTTGGAAAATGTGTCAGGCAGAGGAGCTATTCTCTCTATCTTTTTATTGTGACACATGCAGTACAAGATCAATGCAGAGGAAAATAAAATCAATTCGATTAGATTATAAGTAAGTTAAAGCATTCCTAGCCACCACAAAGGTGCTCCAAAGAAAGGAAGTTCAAGGCACTATTTATAGAGTTGAGGGAACGGTGAATGTATGAGAAAAGAGCGTCTCCAAGCCCTGCACATAGAAACAGCAAGATTGAAAATGTTTATGGCATGTGATGTGGATTGGAAAGAAATGTATAGGGGTTGAAAAACAAAGTAACAGTGATCTGAAGAAAAATAATCCACAACAAAACAAAGTTCTATACTGCATCAAAATAAAGCCTACCTAGCCTTCACCAAGGGATCTCACATTTTCCCATTGAATCATGGATGTTCCATACCTTGCTAAACGAACATCAACTCCATTCATGAATCTCTTATTTTAAATAGGGCAGAATGAGCCTCAAAGGCATTTAATTTATAGGAGATTCTCATTTGGAATGGAGATCGTGACCCGAATGATACAATTCGAACCAGAATTTTTTGGATTTCTATTAAAACTCGCATTCGACGGAACGAATCGATCTTGTAAGGACTGTTTACGATTATGTCAACAATTAGAGGGCGCGTTGCATTGGGAAACAAGATGTTGCGTTGCGGTGTTCACTGTACTGCAGACGGGATATTTCCTAACGAGAGCAGGTCTTCTAGCGCGATTAGTGCAAGTTCGAAGGGTATAGATGAAATTTTATAGTTATTACGTGCAATTTTGTCAGGATATCATGCTATTTAGTCGTGATCACATGCAATTTCATAATTTTTACGGGAAACTTCGTCACGATTGGACGCAATTTTTTTTCGGAATTACCAGTAATTTTAGAGCCTCTACCGTTTAGAGTCTACATCCAAATTTGTCAACATAGCATGCAAATTTATAGCCATTACTTGACATTTTAAAAGCATTTAAATACCATTTAAAGCACTTATAAGTAGCTTTGCGATGACTGAATGCAATTCATTATTGCAATTATGTGGAATTTTGCTGCAATTAGATGCAATCGAGTAGCATGTACCTGATATTTTACTGCAATGAGCCTTCGTTGCGATTATGTGTAATTTTAAAGCGATTACATGCAATTTTATTGCACTATTGTCTTGCAAGAATTGACATGCAATTTTGAAACGAAAACAAGCAATTTTGCCACAAATACACAATATTTTTTCACAATTTTTTGGGATTTGGCCACAGTTATTTCCGACTTTGTCAGGCCTACACGAGCGATTGTTATCACGAAGTACAAATTCAGCAGAATAATATCCAATATCCGACACTACTCTCAATCTGGCCACGGGGAAAAACAATTGAGGCTCAGCTATATGCCTTCATGTCCCGACTTCAAACAGTGGCGTGAAGGTCAAGACAGAGTTAAAAAGTTAGAATTTATCCTCACATTAACGAACCCGAAGCACCACGCAAAAACAAGAGCTCTTTTGAACAGCCTTGAATGAGCGCAAATGAATTTTTCGGCTGTCGAAATCTTAAAGCTCACGGGCCAAAAGAAGCGTGAACACGAGACGATATTTATGGAGTGGCTCCGTCTACGCTTTACTGCAAAGACTCTATCGTAAAAATTAATTGTTTCCGCGCACCTCAACACGCACATTTAAAGCTGGGCTGCTGTGAACAATCGTGTCCAAAATTCTGCTTGTCGGGTTCGCGCAGGGAAGTGAAATTTTGCACCTTGCGAGTAGAATGCGATTTTTTCCCTGTTGGGGCGAGAAACACTGTTTTGATTCAATAAGTTTAAGGAAGATTAAACTTTTAATTTCGCGTTGTTGAAGAAGAGACGGAGGTACTTTGAAATACTTCATATTCTGCACTGTAAAACGTCTCTCGTGAATTTCAGCATTATGATAGATCATAGATTGAGGCTCTGTGAAATGTTTGCCGAATCGCAAGCAAATTATTCCAAAAACATGAACGACACACGCGGATTTTGGTTGCTATATTTTCAAGACAAATATCTTTGACATTAAGCGGTGCATGAATTTATTACCTTGGCTACTCATGATTCCAAGGCCAGACAACAAGTGTCTTGAAGCAGCAGGAAATGAAAACCGTGATGCATTATTTAAAATACGCTTTGGGAAGGAAATTTATTAGAGAATACATCGGTTCTTCTTTCAAGAAAGACTTGCAAAAAAATTATTGAATCCATCTGTAGTGTGAGACGAATTCAATTCCACACTTTTGCAACAAGTGCTGCTGATTTGGTGCGATGTTGCATTCCAAATGAGATGAAAAGCGAGTTACATGGTTTGTGAGAGAAATAATGAAGAAGTGGAATTAAAAGCATCTGCTGCACATTCTTGCGCACTCTACGTTCTATTGTGTATTTGCATGCTGAGTAGCCAATGAGCAGAAGCCGAAGAGAGGCCTTCAGGAAATGAAAATAATTTATTCGGAGAAGAAAACGAAGGTCATGAAGGATTAAGGACCTAATCTCGTTAGTCAGAACACCTTTAAACTGACTCTGCTCAGTTCTCTGGTTCAATTTTTAACGTAAGCATTTCTAAGGTCAGATTATAGATAGCTTATAATTTTGGTTGAGCCTCCCTAACCACATTAGTAAGTTTCAAGGAGAGAAAAAAGGAAGCCATCATTCAGTATGAAATTAGGCGAGTTCGCTCCAATCCACCATTTGCGCTCAATGGTATGTTCACACAATATATCCACAGCTCATTGAAACAGTAAGTTAAAAAAGAGTTTATGAAACACGATCATGTTGAAAAAAAGTAACAGTTGCTAAAAAATTACAGTGAACCGAAAAAAAGATAATACATCTGGTAAAAAATTATTCTTTTAAAAGAAGAGAGATGCTAAGCCTTCAGCTTGTACTTTCACATGTTCCCCTAGGAGATTTAATTCTCATTGATGAAATATTTGAATCCCTTTGAAAATTTCTGGCGTCAGGTAAAACAGGTTGGAGATTTTGTCTCCTCAGGTTTCTTTAACCGCTACCCGCAAGAGGAGGCAAAAGCGAGTGTTGCATTTTAACCATCAGGTGTTGTCTTGTTACGTGTTGTTCTGTTGTATTTAAAGCCAAATCACTATGAAATCATATGAAATCATATTTTAGAAATTATTAAGTTGCTGAAACACTCGTGGTGCAAAATCAGACTAAATAAAGCATGTTTTGACTCGTACAAATACACAGAAGGAATCAAGCCAGTTCATATTTTGGAATTTCAAATGGATTGTATTGTAAGAACCTAAAATGAACCGCAGAACGGGACTAGAAACGTACAGCATAACAACTGGAATTTCCAATACAGCATGTCCACAGAGCCTTCGCTACGATCACTTAGAAAGTATCCTCAGTCTATCTCGGCTTTGTCAGTCTGTTGGCCCCAGGAGAAGCACGCTAGATAATTTCTAAGCTCGCAACAAAGCAAGAACAAAGGTTTTTTAAAGCTTTCAGTCTATTCAATTGAGACGCTAACAATGCTCGATCACCAGACCATGCAATGTCTCCGACGTCTCGCAGGAGGCCTGATCTGACCCAACCGGGGATGATCGCACACGTTGCAAAAAGAATGCAGTGAGTGGGTGGCCGAGGGCAATCATTCGGTAATGGAAGCGCGGTCCGAACCCAAAATCAATCCCCCGTGATCCTCGTAATCTCTGGTTTACTGGTCACAACCGCGGCGTTCGGGTGTGTACTGTGTTGCTGCGCCGCAAAACGCTAGATACCTTGCATTCTAAAGAAAAAGAATTCGTTGGCTGTTGGTTTTCAGGAGCGCGTGGAACGGACCCAACGAACTCTGCTCTAAAGTTCATGTTCACTTTCTTCATTGTTTGAATATTGTTCAAAAATTGTTCATTTTCGTTTCAAGAAGTAAACTTTTCCTTTTTACAATGTTCACATTTTCTGTGAAAGTATCGGGAAAAGAAATACATTTATTTCAAAAAACCCACTCGGAGAAAAGCTTATTTTACAGACTGTTGAAGAGGATTTCGTAAACTTGCGTAGCATCTTAGATGATGATGATGTCCTCAGCACGTCATACTTTACAACAAAACTCTTCTGAAACGCAATAAAGTATTTATGTTCGGAAACATCGATAGACCCAAAACTTTTAATTATTTTTTATCAAGTTTGAGACCGCGAGTAACTCTGAGCTATACTAGTTTTTCAAATTTCTCCTTTTTGGAAATCGATCAATGAAAATAATTCAGACTTAAAGTGGCTGACGAATTTTTGAGATGCAAACTAAAAAACGTGCACCGAAAGTTACTGGACGAACGCATCCAATGTTATATTGTGTGCTGTGCATTCGGTGCGGCCGAGTGAAAGAAAAACGATTGGTGTTGAGCGTTTATGGATTATCTGTTGCGTGGAAAATGGCTAGTCGCTCCTCAAATATTCGTGCGGGGAGAAAGGAAAGAGACCGACAATATCTAATAGTGTCCTGAAAGCGAAATAACGAGTTGGTGATATAGAAAGCGTATCTAAACAATGCATTTAAATGTAGCTAAAAGTGAAATTGAGAAGGCAGAATTCAATGAAACTCTTCACTGTATTGTGTGCTTTCACTTAGCTATGTATTCATGATCCTGTGAGAGTTAATTTAGCTTGAAAGGTTGGAAATGAGCACGAATGACATAGCCATACAGAGCCCGTATTAGAATGCTGGAGATTCTGATCGCAATGGGAGGCTTGAGAAAGGAATGGAAAAGACAAACGAAATGAACTTAGCGGATACGGAGAAATGGAAGTTTTGGGGTTTGGTGTTGCCGAAAATATTGACTTTCGTGAGTATCACGTGAAGTGAATCAAGACAAAAAAAGTAGCTAAAGGCACTGAAAATTTAACTATTCTAAAACTGAACAAACTCTAATAGAAATTAGTACAAATAAAAAATTGTAGTAGGAGAAAGGAGGAGAAGCTATGGTACGTTAAGTGATTGTTGGAGGGAAATGGAATAACTTTTACTCTAGGCGAAAATGTGCGTAAAAGGTGAATTTAAAAATAATTTTGTTGAAATAGGAAATAGTACAAGGACTGTAGTGATGGTGATGTTGACCAGAATTCTAGCTTTAGGCGGTTTGAATGATGATAAAATATCAAGAAATTACGTGAAGGAGGTCACGAGGAGCATAAAACGTTAAAAAAGCCATTTGAGAGTGAAGAGAAGAAGCCATGAAAAATATTTGAGACCCGCGTTGAGCAATTGAAGAGATTAAAATTGTTGCCATTTATCCGGTAAAATTTCTGTAGGATTGTGTAGGGCTTGTGAGGTTCCACTTTGTATGGTAAAATAGGAAGCGTATGAAACAAGAATGAACCACTAAGTAAATTGCTGATTTACAAACCGGAATAAACGAATAGCATTTCAGTTAGTTCAACACTTTCTTCAAAATCGATTTAAGAGCACTAGTTGAAATATTCGCACGCAAATATATTTTTCACCCTAGTAAGGAAAGATAGAATTGCATTCGACCAATAAAGTCGGGTTTTCAATTCCGCTACTTACCATCTAACCAAACCGACCCTTGCTGCCACACGAACGTGGTCAACGTGTTTATCCCTTTGACCGAATTGGTTAAAGGGAAGCTCAATATTCAACTAATATTAAAAATAAATTGTCCAAAGTAATTTTGAAAACAGTAAACATAAATAAATGGTAAACTTTTATTCAGCTTCAAGTATTTATGGAAATTGAGTTTGTGACTGCTGGTTGGCGAGCAGTGTTATGAAAATGGCTACGTGACCAATCCCTTCAGTCAGAATTATTATCAGAATTATATTTGTCTCACTTTGCGGTCAAAGTGTTAAGCAGCAAGGAACGCTTGGTTCTCACAAGGGCAATAAAAGCTGCTATGAGATGCACTCTCCGCTGTACGTGTTTCTCATGCCGAACATGTAGTCGGTTAGTTTATACAGATAATAAGTGCAAGCGTTTGACCTTCATATTAAAGCTTCAAAAGCTTCAAAGGCGACCATCAATTCTAATAGTTAGTGGTGATTATACTAGCGGTCTTCAATTTAATGTCAGGTGATTTTAGGATCGCAGTTAACGAGCTATTTAAGATTCAAGAACAATCAGCCCTAAGGATCAGGGTCGCTCTAGTTGCTTTTTGTCCTGTCAAAGTTTCCTGGTTTTGCTTCTGTTCTCTTAAAAATATCGCTAAATTTGAAAATTTTTGTCGGAAAAAACATCGTTGCTCTACTCAGAGCATTGCGTTGTGTTCCTTAGCCCTTTAAGAAGAGCTTATTAGATTAGGCCAGAAGTCATTCCAATCGTCCCTTATCCACAACAAAGGTGTTCCAAAGAAAAAATGGGGTGACCATTCAGGATGGAATTAATGGAAGGTGGAATGTATGCACATGATATGTTCCGAAACCCTGCGCATAAAAACAGAAGGATTGAAAGAAATTTTTGGAACAAAATAAAAGTCGAAGGTGAAAGTAACAGTTGATGAAAAAAGGACAGCGGTGAATTAGAAAAATGCTCTGCAGCAAAACCAAAACCTATTCTAATTGAGCAAAAGGCTTACTCCACAACCAGCTAGCGTTGTGGCAGTTTTGATGAACACAAGCTCCACATTGACAACTATGTACCAGAAGTAAGACTGGGACGAAGACTGTTTAAAGCGAATCTCTCACTGATGATTTAAATTTCAAGTGCTCCGCAAGGTCTGCAAGCTATTAGCGAGGCTGTTCATCCAATCTAACTAAAGAAGATTTTATTTGCAGTATCCTATTAACTTCGAGCACCGTGGAAGTACATTTTAGTTTTTCAATACATAGATATTATTGCGGCAACGAGTGTTAAGCTTCAATACCCAGATGTATATTCTACAACTTCCGATTAAGAGACATAAAATGCTCCTGAGCAAGGCTGAGTGTATTTCAGGAGAATTGCATAAAGTTCACTAAATGTATTGATGAAAAGTATCTTGATTTATTCATTCCAAAATTGCGGTACTACACAACCATTAAAGTAAACACGTTGCGGAACAAAATTACGCAGGTAATGAGCTGAATGCTGTTTTTACTCTTGGACTTCGGTCGATGTTATTAGTAGCAGCGAACACGCAGTAGAAACAATATGAACGAAATTATTTAATTTTGAAACGCAATTAATGAATTGAGTCCATACGCTTGTTTGTGAACGACACGATGTCCTCACACATGAGAATAAAAGATGGGTGAAAACACAAGGGCAGCCTATTAATAGTACAAAAAATATAATTCCAATGGATTTAAGTTGAAGTTAAACATTATAAAAGCCCTAACGATGGATAATTACTCTCACGCAAGGTGTTCAATATGAGGTCGAACGCATACTTCGTATCTTCAATGGTAGATTTTACTCCCAATTTCGAGATACATCAAAAGAGGAAAAGCGGTGACGGTATCCATTGGGCATCTGTAAAAGTGGGCGATGATGTGAGGCAGAAAACAGAGAACTTACCGCACATAATTAATCAATTTTGAGTGAGTTGGCGTTGTGTTCGCCAACTGCCATCACAGCTTTGTCCCACAATGGGCTCAACATTCAGATGGGAGTAATGAGTTCTGCTTTCTGCGAATCATTATTGGCCAGCATAGTTCATTACAGCCACTAATGCTCTTCGAGGGATCCTCATCTGGGAGCTTGACTTAATAAGAACAATATTGCCGGATATTGCACAGAAATATAGATATCGGGGACAAACATCACCACGTTAATCGTATATAGTTCTTTTAGAAATGCCAAGTACTGTCATTCCAATTTTTAACGTATAAAAGCAAAATGAAATAAGTATTAAATGAAAGAGGTTTCATGCTTCAGGAATGACAGGGAACATTTCTCATCAGTACAAAGTAATTTAACTCAGATTTACAGTGAACCTCTCAAAGTCGGCGTAAGCGACACAACAATCGCTAAGAAGCTCATTACCTGCTTAATTAGGATCTTTGGAACTCTGGAAGATATGTACTGTACCCTATTTAGAGCGATGAGAAGCGAAGAAAAAAATTCTTATTAGAGAAGACCGAACGATATTTTCAAGATATTAAGCCGTACGCAACGACGTGCAGAATGGTTTTTATGAAGGTCAAACGATATTTTGAAGGTATATAGCCATAGGTAACGTTATGAAAAGGTTATTGTAAATATCAAACGATATTTTTGTGATATAACAACCTTACGTAACAGCGAAAAAGACTTTCGTGGAGATCCAACCATATTTTGAAGTTATTAAATCACACGTCACGTAAAAAAGGGTCTTTCTTTGAAGATCAAAAAAGTGGATTTGAGATCTAGAGCTGCTCGTCCACCACTCCGAGTCAAAAGCTTCATTATACATTTGGTAGGGCGCCAAGCAGTTCATCTCGAGCGTGTCTGGAGCGCTGGCTCAGCGCTAGGCCATGTGTGGCTGCAATTAGCGTAAAATATAACGGTGTCTCGTACAAATAAGGGGCGAGGGAACGAATAAAGGGCTGAGTGAACGAGGAATTGAAAATGCTAAGGCGCTTTAAGAAAATTTATCTCCAAAAAACGATTAATGTGTATGTAAATTAATGTAATTATTCATCATCATGATAATAGGATATGATTTACACGTATAAAACGAATCAATCTCACGATTTGATGCTTAAATAATGGGAATTTCTGGTTTAAATACAAAAAAATTGAGGTTTCCAGTTGCTGCAAAAAGTGATTTCAACGCCCTGCAAAAAACTAACAAGAAGCATGAAAAAATTAATGTTTCAACGTAGTCCCCATCATTGACTCGTGTCCGCTGCATCCCGCTATTACCGATGTTGAATTGTGAGAATCTTTCAGGAGTCAGAGCGGAAATTTTGGCATGTTCAATAAAAATGCTAATATGATAAATGTCTTACTGAATGATTAGAGTTGATTCTGATGTCTTGTTGAATTTCTTGCTGAATTGGTAATACAGAATCCACAAAAAACGCACCGTAACTGAAAAAAACCTCATTCTGTTGAAGGTTTGATACGGAAAATAATCAGAGGAGACCATAGAGCAGAACTTCGATAGGTTTGACTCGAGAGCAAGCACAAATGTCCGAAGTTTACGTGAACACAGTCTGACATGCTCGGGGCGGAAACGTCATGATTCAGTGAAAGAAAAAATAAAAGCGAAAAAATACGTGTTTCAGGCTCTGCAGTGTATGTCGATCGTTCCACAATTGTTATATTAAGAGTAGACCTAAGAAAGATAAAATTTAGCTAACTGCCAAGTTCATATGCTCAGTAATCGGTGCAGACTATGCTGGTGATTCTCCTATGAGTCACCAGAGGGAAGATTGCCAGTCTTACTGTGAAGAATGACAGTGCCCATAATTCGGCTGCGAGTAACCAAAAGGAGGTAGCCCTTTTGACTGTGAAGGTTGCCTGGGGCGATGATTCAGTTCCAAGTAGCCAGGAAGAAAGTTGCCTGTTTGATTTTTTTCGTGGCTAAAATCTTCAATTTTTTTGACGAAAATAAAAACAGAATTACACATACTCATATACTATTTACTCATCAGAGTTGCGTGACAATATCTTCACGACTAAATGTTACTGTAATAGAAAGGCAAACTCTACTCAAATAGAAAGTCAACTAGATATAAAAAAAACAACTTGAGAATATTGGCCAGAAAAGGCCAACCTTGTAACGCTGGCCAAGGTCATCACAGAGAAGCGCTAACTTTCTGTTTAATGGCAGAAAGAAGCACAATCAGTATTCTGTTGCCACTCCAGAACGACCCCGAGGAATCCTTGGCTTCTGCCGCTGAGTGCTACGTCCTCTAGAGATGCTGAACGACAATCCCACGCCTCCTGTAAGGGCGAGTGAAGTGCTCACCAAGGGATACTAAAGACGACAATCATCAGCGCTTGCACTAGGCAGAGACCTAAAGATACCTCGGTCAAATGAAGGGAATAGGGCGACCCAAAACTCTGAACCGTAAAAGTGCTTGAGAAATTTCAGACTTGAGTGCGCTTAATAAAGTCCTCAGATGTCCCCCTGCCTCGTCCCTCTCTCGCTTGGTAAATATAGGAGATCATCAGGGAAATTAGGGTATTCTTGACGCGCACTCTGCCGCCGCTTTGAGTTCGCCTCGCGTTTGGTCACGCCAAAATAAGCGTGAATTAAGCAATTCTCGAGTGCGATGTACGCGATTTTCTCACTAAATTTGGAAGTGTTTTTAATGAATGTTTATGAAGTTTACGTGTGTATTACTATAACACACGGTGAGTCTATGAGTTATCTTAATGAAATTGCCAACCGAAGTTCAACAAGAAAGCTCCCTCGAAAAACTGCGTCAGCTGTCGAAGTTTTATTTTTTCCTGTCCTTTACTAAAAACTTTGGGACGGAAAAAGTCTTTATTCCTCAAAGTCTTCCAATCTCTAAGTACAAAGTGATCGATCTAGGAATCGGCAGGCTGATTTTGGCTAACCAAGAGAATTTGTTCTCAAAATTTTTTCGTTTGAAAGATGCCGTTTTTTGTGAAATTTTAAAAGGATGAAGTTTTTATTAAGCAGCCGTAGCAGCCGAAAGATCTGGAGGACAAACTACTGCATTATATTTGATCGTTACAATATATCTCTCAAATCTAGATCACTGTATCGAAGGCGAGTAATTTTTACCCTCAAAAATAGCATTAGCAATTTATTTTCTAAGTACTGCCCTCAGAGTATGATGTAGAAGCGATGGAAGAGAAATAATTTTTAAATACTGTGAATGTTACATAAACAGCTAAGAGACACTTTTCATGTAAATATGATTGAATACGTGTATAGTGTCGGTACAGCATTAAGCACTTTACCTATTGAGTGCCTCACATAAGGAACAGATGAGTCGAATACCGATTGTGCTCCTATCTGCCATCAAACAGAGAGATGGAGAAAAAGCGACTTCCATGTATAAAATAATGTATAGAATCTGTAGACCATTCAACACTTTATTTAATGAGTGCCTCACATAAGAAAGCGACGAGTCAATAAGAGAAGGGGCGAAAAAGCAACTTTCAAGTAAGCTTAGAGCAGAGCTAAGCAACCTTCAAAATACGAACGGAGACGTGCACGTCCCATGACGCTGGACAGCGCTGGTTACAAAGGGCACTCTGAACATCGCGAGGAGGTTTTACAAGTACGAGCAGTTAACGAGACCGCGTTAAACAAAAGGACCGAGTTTCACGAGCACACAAAGCCGAACAATTAAAGAACAACATAAACAGTGAGAGAACAGTTGACAAGAGCGTTTAGAACAACAACAGGAGCAGGTCTCAATAGTGTACAAAGAAAAAAACAGTTTTATATCAATTAAGCTAATACATCAAATGTTTAACATTGGCTTTTAAAGCGTGCTCAGAAGAGGATCCTTAGTTGGCAAATGAATTTTGAAATTAAAGAAAGAAAAGAATGATTTGACATTGTGTCCTTCCGTGGCTTTGTCAATCGCCTGACCCCAATACCATTGAAAATTTGAGGCAAATATTCAGAACTGCTATGCACGAAATAAATCGTAAGAACCCTGTTGATTGGCGGACGATTGGCTCGCAAAAACGAATCAAGATATCACATAATGATTTTCAAAAGATTAGTGGGCTTAAATCATTGTCTCTATGCTCTTAATGCAAAAGTCACACTACATAATACTAAAGACTTGTTTTTGGTAGATTATTAGACTATTCGTTAGTTTAGGCCTCCCTATCCTCAACAAATGAGATCCAAAGAGAGGAAGGAAAAAAGCACCATTTAGTATGGAGTTAAGGGAACGTGGAATCTATGCAGAAAGGGCATAGAAACAGTAAGATGAGAAAGAAGTTCATGAAACAAGATCGACGTTGAAGAGGAAAGTAGTTGGTGGTGAAAAAACAGGACAGCAGTGAACCGAATAAAAAGGTCCGTAACAAAACAAAAAGCTATGTTATTTTAACAAAAAGAAAGCCTACCTAACCTTTAGCTCGGGCCCTCACATTGTCCCCCTGGGAGTGCACATGTTTTTGGTTCGTGCAAAATTCTTTTGTCCCTACATTACTTTAATTAAGGGATTCTTGGGTTTTTAATAAATCGAGTAATGTTTTCACCAAAGATTTTAGTAGGCATAAGTTGTTTTAACTACCTGTTCCCGAAACCATAGCTCGAAGTATTCAAGTCACGCAAAAAATAGAGCTGAAAAATATCGACGTCTTTGCACTAAAATAAACTTGGGGAACTGAAATACTTACGACCATCTATCAGTAAATGCAGCCGGCTTTGCCGACTCGGATATTGTTCCTTAAATGTCCAGCCCAATTTGAAAGAAATTCAGCGAAAATTCCATCTACACTCGTTTACAAGCGCGTAACCGAACACTCGCGCATACCGTAACCTCGTTGTGCGCCTCTCAGGTCTGAATAAAATGCAATTGCAATCTAGGATTGCAGGCTAACCAATATCATAAGGTGAACTTGCCAGCACGGAAGCGGCATAAAATATGTTGCTTCTATTAGAATACATAACATGTTTATTTACGCCTTCCTAACCATAATAGATTAGATTAGATTATAGGTTAGTTTAAGCCTCCCTAACCGCTACAAAAAAGAGTGTATCGAAGAGAGGAAGGAGGAAGGCACCATTTAGTATGGATATTAGGGAATGTGGAATCTATGCAGAAGGGGCATAGAAACAGTAAGATGGGAAACAAGTTCATGAAACAAGATAAAAGTTGAAGAAGTAGCAGGTGTTGAAAAACAGGACAGCAGCGAACCGAAAAAGGTGGCTCTTAACATAACAAAAACATTTTATTTCAACAAAAAGAAGGCCTACCAAACTCTCAGCTCGGGCCCTCACATCTTCCTCCTGGAAGCGCTAATTCCCATACATACAATAATTGTATCCCCCTGAGGGGTCTTAACCGCAACAAAGGCGTTCCAAAAAGAGGAAGGAGGAAGGCACCATTCACTATGGCCTTAAAAAACTTGGAATCTATGCACAAGGTGCATAGAAACGGAGTCGAGAAAGAAGTTTATGAAGTAAGAATTTATGAAGAAATAAGTTTATGAAGCAAAAATTGAAGAATAAAGTAGTAGGCGCTGAGAAACAGGACAGCAGGGAACCGAAAAAGAGATGGTCCGTAACAAAACAAAAAAACCTATTCCATTTAAACAGGAGGACGACCTGCGTAATTTTCCACTCGGGACTTCTCATATTTCCCCTGAGATTGCTAATTCTCATCGAGACAATGATCGTATCCCCTCGAGGGGAAAAATAAATTTCATGTAGCCACATCAGCACAGCGAGCATTTCTGTTTCAAAGAAGCCTAAAAAATGTTTTTTAAACACAACGATGCAGCTCAAACACTACTGGTATCGAAACTTGGACTCTGCGAATCTATCATTTCTAAGAAGTCAAGGTTCTGGTGACAGTGTCATTTTCCCAGTCCAACTTTTTCACCACCTGCATGCATGCTTTTAAATCGCCTAGGCGGCTCCTTTAATCGCTTAGTCGGCGAAAAACATGCATGCAGGCAGGGAAAAAGTTGAACTGTGTAAGAACCTTGGTCACTTTGTTGCACTCGTTTGCCACTTTCACACGAACTCTTTAGTGCATAACTGCATTATTGCTAGCATCTACTCGATTGTTCTCCATGTTTTGCACTAATTTTTTAGTGCCTGGAAGTTACGTAGCATTTAAATTGGCACCTCTCCCATAATGAAGAACAGTTCTTCAAAAAGGGAGAACATGCTAGTCAAAACCTGGAACCCTGATTGCCATCCAATACCTCGGACCCAGGCTAAGAAAAGTCGGTATCTGAAGCTAAAAGCGAGGTAAACACTTACAAAGCTCACGAAAAGCTTCTGAATTTTTTGCGGCTTTAAAATGAGTGAGCTCATTCAAAGTCAAAGCCACGGTAGCAATTAAGGACCGCGCTTGTGCTCGGGCGGAGATAAAAGCAAAGGTGGCTACACAGAGAAATATCGCGAGGATTAAAGACGTCCTCTCCTTAGAAGTTGAAATACTTCCCTCAAAAATATTCTTTCTTCTGCTGAAATCACGCAGCCCATCTGAAAGACACGCACAATTATCCTCGCTGGAGACGACTGATATTTGAGAACTTTGAACACTGAAACGCAAAGAAAAGTTTGAATAATATGATGTGCATCATTGTTAAGATTCTGGACTCATTTTGGCTCGCTGACAAGACATTTTGCAAATATGACTCAAGAGTCACGTTTGAAATTTTATTTTCAGAACAAGAATCAAAGAAACAGAAAGTCTGTTTTCCTCACCCGCTGTTCCCATTGCAAGCATCTAAGAACCGCTCGTTTCCACACTCTGGCTCTGAAAAAAAGCCCGAAGGGAAATAAAGTCTACATATAATTGTTATTCTACGCACTGGAGTATCCGGAGCATCCAGGAGTCGCTTGAACAATTTGCAGGCGTGATATTTCAAATGAAAAATCTTCTCTGTAGCATTTGTATGCACTTCTGAGTTCGAGCTCTCGTGTCTCTATCTCCGCGATGATCATGCAAGGCAAAGACTGCGAACACAAATTCACTTTCAGGACTTAGGCCAAATCTTGACTAAAGTTCCTGTATAAATTTCGAGATGTGTTTTCTCCGTTTCATAAAGCAGATGCTATTTGTTTAGGCTAAGAAGAGTGCCAAAAGGTCAGAGGTGGGGATATTCTAACTCACGTTGTAATACATAGGCAGGATTTAAAAAAATTTAAGTCGTCGTCGTCGGCGTGGTGCTTGGGGGTGTATGTTTATCTACTGACTCTGGTATACTCTGAATGCGTTTTCTAATAAGGCATGAACTCTCTAATTATAGCTTGGTTTTGAAAAACATTTAAAGTCTCGAAGTTGTATTCCCAAAACCTTCAAATTTGAGGACTTTGATGAAAAATTTATAACATTGCTAAGTCGACAGAAGAACTTTCGTCTGTGATTGTACAGTGTCGATGAGGTAAATTGTTTGAAAATTTAAATTCCGAACCGTAATAGAGCTGCTTGCTGAATTCTCAGATTCTTCAATGACAGCAGTGACCTGCATTTTCATTAAAGAAACTGAGAAACCTTGTCTGGGAACTCAACCTATTAATAAGCGTGTTCGAATTCTAGTTTCATAACAAATAAACAACATTTTTATATCATTTACACACCCTTAAACTGGTATTCTAAAATTTTGAAGCGCGTGGAGAAAACAGTGAACTGGTACACTGAGTAGTTTAATGAATCACGCAGTTTTTGAAACATTTTTACTTTATTCTATGAAAAGCAAATACAATTTATCGTAAGAACCGATGATAAATGTGTTTGATCACAAGTTTTTCAACCAGCCCCGTTAGTTCAATATTCAATTGTTTCAAGTTGGATTGCATGTCTGTTACAGTCTTGTTGCACGCACAAAGAACGTGTAGCAAAGCTCTGAAATATTCAAAACGCAAATTACCTCAACGCTGGTATCATAGAAACTAGACCATCTAGGTTATAAAATTAAGACTGACCAGTAAATACCGTGAAGTGATGCGAAGTATTCATTTAAATTTTACATTTCACACCTTTACATTTTTCACTGAGTATAGAGGGAATATACTGGGTGGGCCAAATGAAGTCATCCGGTGTTGTATGGCTTTAATTTTTTTAGAAATAAAAAACCTCGATTCTGTTTTTTAACACGTTTAGTTGTACTTTTACAATTATATTGTTTAAGTCGAGAAGATGATATCGGCCAAATGGGCACCGCCACAATTGATTGCTATACGGGCTCGTTTTATGGCATTTTTCATCACTTCGGCGGAAACTTCGGGCGACAGATTCTCGCACTCGTGTCGAATGTTGTCCTTAAGTGCTTCCAGGGTCTCTGGCTTGTTCACATATACACGGGACTTCAAAAAACCCCACAGAAAAAACTCTGGAACGGTCAAATCGGGCGATCTTGAGGGCCAGTCCAAATCACCAAAACGAGAAATCAGGCGACCCGGGAACGCCGCCTTCAGAATATCGGTTGTGGCTCGCGCACTGTGTGCGCGAGCCACCACCGATATTTACATCTGTCCGATATTTAAATCTGTCAACTTCACAAATGTCAAAACATATTTCACATTGGCAGCAATCTGTACGAAAAAAGGCATATTACAATGGGGTGACTTCTTTTGGGCTACCTGATACAATCTTTTAATAGAGATCATGTTGTTTAAAGTTTAGCGGCCATTCCTACATCAGTTAAGAAATTACCCCTGCAAAACTAAACGAAAGTGAATTCTGAGAAACACTCTAAGGTAAAATTTTATGCCATGCGGATAACGGAAACTACTCAAGAGTCTCGCAGAGCCACGAAAACAAGATGAAGACCATACAGTCCCACACACATAAATTGTATATATACATTAAATGGTAAACAAATAAATATATAGATATACATTTGTACATATATACATATGAATACATGTGTGCATTTGTATATATATTTATTTATACGAGTAAGTGCTTTTTTGTTCATAGATTTTGATTAGTGCAAAATACTGGAGTGATTAACTCATTTCTCTTAATTTATGGATCGTCCCTCCAGTAACCCGTAGGTTTCAAACCTAATTATAGAACTCAATTAAAATGAACTGGATTTTTTTTAAATATTTAGCCCAGCGAGCTTTATTTAGTTTAATGCGATGCACTGGACAGGGAAGTATAATATGCGGCTAGTTTTAGCGTCGCGCGCTACACGGAATAAAGTCTACGGAGTTTACTCCATGCATTTAACTATCTTCCATTACGAGCATTTAGGGCAACTGCAATCAACACTCAGGAGAAGAGAAGTTTTATTGCAAACTGTTAATTTGGTACGGAGCCCTTTGCAAGTCTACCATGAAGTTTGTCTTTATTCAAATATATGGTGGTATTTGGGTACTAAGCAATATGATTATTTCATAAGTGCCTCTTCGTTTTCTACACTCCATTTGTATAACGCAGTTAGCACTTTTATTGGTTGTTTTACGTAATTAGCTTGAATATAACCATCATGAGCAAGGGTTCTCTCAAGACAGCGAACAGAAGGAGCCACTTATTAAGGAAGGTAATAAACGAAGTGGCAATCCGAAGTAGCGAAATGATCACACTACTTAGTTCTCATAAAAACTCCATAGGTTTGAGAAAAAAAAAAATTCACGGTAGAATCGCAAAGGGCTCTAGACTACAGTAACAGTTCGCATTAAAACATTTTTCTGTTGAGTGTTGATTGTAGTTGTCCTAAATACTCTAACATGAAGATAGTTAAATCTCAGGAGTACAATCCGTAGACTATTAACAGTGCAGCAGATGACGTTAAAATTCGCCACATTTTAAGCTTCCCCATTCTATGTATCACAGTAAAATAAATAAGACTCGCTGGACTGGATATAACGCGATCGATAAATTTCATCATAATCAAGTCCAATTTGAAGCATAGAACCTGTAGGTTGCTGGGGGACCATCCGTAAATTAAATTTAAAATGACTTGACCTCTACAATATTTCCAACCTCTACAATATTTTCACAGCTTCAAAGCATCAGGCAATTTTATACAATACGTTTGCGAAAGAACTATATTTCGTTAGTTTTATTAGGAGGAAAGTTAATTCTTCATGATAAAGCATTGGCTTCCCCTTGAAAATACGTCTGCGAAGGAATTATGTTTCCTAAATCTCAGAGAAGGGAAAGTTAGCTGCTCATTAGCAAGATGACATCCTGGAACATGATAAGCCGACCCCAGAACAGCGCAAAGAAAAACTGCTCTCTGACCAGGACGCTCTGCGGCCTCCCTCAGGTTTCTTATCAATTTCGGAGGCAGCGGAAACAACAGTGAAAGCTCTCAGCGTAATTCCAGCGTTATCTTCCGGGAGGTGACCCAGAAACCAGTTACAGAAGTTAAATGCGTGTTTTGCCACACTTCGAGAATTGTGAGCTTAAAACTGGGAGTCTTTCCCATCCAATCTTAGGATGCGGTTGATGCTTCCTTAGGGCATAATCACGTGCGCAAGAACTCGAGCAAATATAGACGGATTTTAGGTTGAGCAAAAATTGACAAAATAGAAATTGCCAAAGTTTGCTGAATTTTTCGTCCCTGTAAATAACTCTTCATAGCATCGTGCTACTCCTTTAAAATTTACTTGGAAAAGTTTGAGCAGAAGTTTTATATAAATATTTTTGCTCGATGATATAAATATAATTTTCAGTTAGTTCACGATTCTCAAGCCACAAAGAAGGTGGTCTGAAGACAACAATGAGAAATAACTTGTTAACATTGACTTCAGGAAAAGGGGAGCGTAAGTACGAGGTGTGTTTACACGTTTGTTACGAAGCGCATAAAAACAACAGGGGACGAAGAACAAAAAAGGAAAGACAAGAGTTAGCGAAACAGGCACGAAAACGGAATTAAGGGGGGCTCGAAAGATAGAAGATTCGAAGGTTTTCACTTAGCCGAAGTAGCCTAGAAATATTTTAAATATTTTTTGGAGCCCCTTAGAAATATTTCCCTTCGGAGCCCCTTCCCATAACAGCATAAACAAACCTAACCTAAGACTATTGTTCATCTTTTCTATCTAAAAGGGCATCATTTTTGTAATGAAATTCAGTACATATCATAATTCAAATAACGTACAATAAATTAAAAAAGGTCATAATCTCGTTAATTACGTTTACGGCGCACAGATTAAGAAATAAAACGCAGTGTACTCGGCAAAATATAGGATCAGGAATGTTCGAAGAAAGGAAAAAAACTCTAACGCACTCTTTGATGTAGTTAATATGCTCGACTTTGAAGGACATTCACGCTTCAAATTTAGGTCATCTATTTCTGTCCCTAAAGAACATGGTTGAAGCTCGATTATTTGAATTCTTATTCCTTTAGAATTTTTTTTAACAGTGGCGCTCATAATTTTAGAGCTGTAATGATTTCTGCAAAGAAAATAATTAAAGATTTTTCTAATGAATATCTCCCATTAAGGATCAAACAGGCTTCACAGGGGCAAACTAGGAAGTCTGAAGAAAACCTAAGAAACAATCTGCATAGCAGATGCTTTTCATTTGCGTGCTAGCTGCTTAACCTCACAGATGCAATGTTAGAATTTAAAGCCATTTAAGCTATATGAACCATTTTGACCTACGATCCTCGAAAACCAGCTCATGAGACCACGTTTTTACCGACATGACTGTTCTCAAGATTAAATGAATCATCCAAAATTCTTCGAGAAGCCCTAAGCTGTCCCGGTACGCCGAATGTCAAAGCTTTATCGACGAAATTCGTAAAATTAGGAGTGATGCAGTTCGCTCTACAGCATTAATTTATTCTAATGCTGGAACACAAATGCATAGCAAGAAACATTTTTCATACGCAGCTTACAAAAACAATCACTGTGAATGCTCAAATCTCACAATAATCTTCAGTTGATGGGTTTCGGCACGCATAAATTGTCAAGGGAATTGTCACAGTACACTGGTGGTAAATGAAAATATCAGCTTAATGAAAAGTTGGAAAAGTTAGTGTAATCTCAAGACAGCGAACAGAAGGAGCCACTTATTAAGGAAGGTAAAAAACGAAGTGGCAATCCGAAGTGGCAAAATGATCACACTACTTAGTACTCATAAGAACTCCAAAGGTTGAAAAAAAAGACGGATTTCACTGTAGAATCGCAAAGGGCTCTAGACTAAAGTAACAGCGGTGAACCTCTTTTTACTTCTCCAGCAATCTTTCGTCATATCGAGTTTAAAGTTCTGAGAATATTTATAAGCTCGCAGTTCAATCTCACGACACATCAATCCAATAAGTAAAGAAAAGGTTCCCAATGCATAAGTTTCAGGTCTGAACAAATGTTGGCAAATGACGATATCTCATTAGCTGCTGCAAAGTGCTCACACTCCCGTTTCCCGCTCTTTCTCTAAATAGGTTACGCCAACAACAACAGGAGCGCACAAATAGTTTTGAATACCTTGCAAACACACTAGCAGCCTAAACAGGAGCCAGGCCCTAAGAGTAGAGCACGCTGCACAAAATCGGCAGGGTGCCGTAATTAGACTAAGAAAGGTCGTAAGCAGATCTCGGGCACCGGCGGGCACAGCACAACAGGAAGTTAAACGTCGAGTTACGGCCCCAGCAATAGCTCCATTTCCTCGCACGAGACGATTTGAGCTTGTAAGTGTAGCCTCCTAAGCTCAATCTTGTGCTTTTCCCGACGCCATTGCACAAACGAGGTGCCGTTATCGGCGACGGCGATAAACATCCTCGCTGCTTTGACTCGACTTTTGCTGGCAACTTCGAGGTCGCTCTAGCAAGAGTATAAGTAGTTTGGGATTCTTTCAAGCTATAATGCGCAACACGTAGTTTTCCTAAGCTTTTGACTAGCGATCTTAATTTCCTTAGCTACATCAGAAGTGAATGCATTCCAGTCATATCTCAGGCGTGCTCATGCAGTTCATTTATTCCTGTTTGCAATCTTTGACACTTGAAAGAACTGATGCAGCGTTACTGCGTAGAGCGATACTATTTTGTCATCTTGCGTTAGAACGCCATCCGTTCTTGGGCATGCACTGATCACAATGATGAACGTGACCCAAAGAGCAAGTGAGTCCTACCGTGTAGGAGAGCTCTTGTAAACGCTTTTATAATGGGATCGTTTACTTTTTCAATACAGTTTTGGAGAACTGTAGTAAGGTCTTTCGTACTTTGATCTTGTACCTTTTCAACCTGTTATTTTGGGATTATTTCCACAGACATTGGAAAATCCGGACAGTATATAATTCACAGGGCTAAAATATCAAAGAAGTGATCTTTGTAATAAACTTGTGGAATGAATTATCCAAAATTTCGTATGCATGCAAGGTTAAAAAAAATTTCATTTCAAAATCCAAGGACAAGCAGAAAAGCTCAAAAGAATTCCAATTTACCAACACTCATTCTGTAGTCAACTCAGCGCCAAGATCATTATCGGTATTTGTGAGTTGAAATACAATTTCAAGTTGTCTGAACTACTTACACTTACGTATTGGACTTAGCATAAGAAATACCATTTACTCGCACATTATAGGGAAATGTTTGTATTATAAATTGACTGGTGTATCTTCTTAGCACCTCGTGATATCTTGCTTGCGTGCATTTTTTTCTTTCAGTCAAAGCATTAAACAATGTAATATATCCGCCTTATAGCCACGGGCTTGAATTTTGGAAACAAAGAAAGGCGTGCAATGGTCGCTGATGTCCTTCTTAACTTGAAGCTGTTCTTTAAACTCCCATCGCATGAAATTTTTAGGTGCCTAAGCCCAACAAAGAATTATTTTCACTTCCTTGTTATGCATCAGCCATACTCTCACCGAGTTGAAAGGTCATTTTAGTTTCCTTTTGCATCTAGTGAAGTTGAACATTTGCGTGAAGCTCGACAAAGATTAAGCACTAGAGGAGTCATAGTAATTATACCGCTTAGAGAAGCCAGAAAAAATAAGCATAACGCCCTATCTAGGATAAAAAATGGACAAGAATAAAAAGAAAACTGTGATAAAAGATGATTTTTTTCGGTACTTCGGAAGTCCCAACGAGACTCGAAGAAATCTGAAAAAATAGAAGGGTGAAATAAAGTTTGTCTAATTCAAAGCTCCGGAAAGTCTGTTCAAACAAAAACTGTAGATTTTACCGAGGAAAGACGGTATAATGGAGCGTATCCGAAAACCGTCTACGAGGACAAACACAATTTCTAACTCCATCATTCACTCAGGAACTCTACGAGCAGCCTCTTCAGCATACTCTCCCGGTGTGGCTCAGACAAGAAATTTCGTGGTCAAACCTCTAAAAAAATTGGTTGCTTTTTGCTCGCTTCCAAGTTAAACTTTTCCTGCTGCATCTACGCGAGAGTAAACTTTTGCGCAGGCTTTATGTTTTTATTTTATATTGAAGCCAGTACTATTTCATTTGCTCTCACTTCAAAGCGAGAGGTGATCACTTCAAAGTGACTGCTGAGCCGTTCTAAAATTATCTCCGGACTAGTTTTACTTTGCGAATGTTTTATTTAATCAGTTTTCGAAAGAGTTTTACACTGCTGCCCCAAAAAGTTCCAATGCCTCCCTCTAACGATAGCACTTTTGCAGAAAGTTTGAAATTATTGCCACATCAAGGCATCAGCGCCGTCATCTTCTGATCTCCCTCCATTCGCCCTACCTCAGTGCTGCACCATAATTGACATTATAGAGAACGAGATGAAGCGTTGTTGTGATCACAAACGGGCAGGTCTTGTAGGATAATGGCGAGGAAATTTGTCGCAATATTGAAATGATGCAGTCATACACAATGTATCTTTACCTGAAATTACTTTGAAAATCCTATGAACAACTTCTCAAAAATGCGGGATAATTTTGCCTGCTAGTATGTTCCGTCTGCTCTAATACCTCTCCGATCAGCACCGCGGTCGTCAAAGGCAAATTAACCGCTCGAATTGCCAGCGTAGCGGTAGGTTGTACATCTACAAAATCTAGAAAAAGAGAAAAGAAATCTAGAAAAAAGGTACTTTCGTTACAAAAATTGGATAAAGTTTTGGGTGCATTGATCGAGTTAAAAAGAATATATCGCTTCTGAAACTAACATATTCAAACAACAGGGAGTTATCACATTCAACGTTTTAATGGCTTGAATTATTTAGACTGATACCATAAATTGATGTATAAACACATTTCGTTAGGACTGTGATGAAAAACGTCTTAGAATATGCCGCCTTCTTTCCACTCACTCAAGGTTATTCTCCAACAGTAAATATTACTCAATCATCACGTCTGCTCTGATCTGGAAGTATCCGCATGAACGCAACAAGTGACTCGATTGCATGTTCTTTGTGAGTGTTTTTCCTTCTCGAAGCATCCACATCGATTTTTTGGGCCGTGACACCGAACCAAGGGGTGATTATTTACATGTTTGATCTCGCGATTGGCCTTAAGGCTAACGCTGAGCCACTGATCAGTTCACGAAGACGAATTTACATAGTACAATCGAATTGGCACTTTTTGCTTCACTGTAATATATTATTAACACATTGCTTGTGATATGACCCATCGAAGAATCGTTTGAAAAATTTTAACACTCTTTTAAAATTAATGGTATGTAATAAACCCATTTAAAGTTTGGTTTCTATAATAAAGTTAACAAGTCTTGACTTTAAATGTGAGTTGAATCTTGAAATTCAGTGTAACCCATCGCAGTCAACGGGTTAAAGCCCGCCTAGACTCTCACTTCTTGCGATAGCAGTTAGCCTCTCCTTCCTTGTTGACTGGTCACCAAGAAGGACGGTGAACCTCCAGCTGAATATTAAAATAGGCATTACGATCCAGTGATACATTATGGTTTGGTTCATTGTTCACTTTTGTTTGCTGCTTTTAATAACGTGCTTCTTTGAAATCCAGCGAAAAACACTAACCAAAGTCCCATTGGCGGGCAACTTGTGTTTTGTAAGAAAACTTGGAATGAACAATGAAACAATGATCCCTCTTTAAAAAGGTTCAACTGAAGAGGGTACTGAATTTCTGAGCGGAATGCGTGGAATCAGTGTGGACATCATTTAATTACCTCGCACCTATAAAGTTGGTCTGGAATCCTGTGCGTGAGTATTTTAATGCGATGAAACTCAAATATTTACGTGCGCTCTGAAGTCAAAAGCTTTACATGGCTGCAAATGCGGTATATTCGGTTGGCAAAATTAGTCCGAAAATATTAGCAGAAGTTAGTTTCTGGAAGTAGTTTTGCGAGCGTAGGTGGTAGCTTCCTTTAATTTTCATCCAGATCTGTATCGTTGCAAGGCTGTCGTACACGGCGTCTAGGACATAACCGAGAAGTTTTGCTGAGATATAGAACGGCCATATTGTTTTATTCATGAGAAATCTTCCTTTTCTCTTTAGCATCACGGCTGGGAAGGTTTAAGATCCCTGAAATGCGCATGCCATATTTGAATGGAGAGGCCAGGAATAAGAACAGGCTTCATTTTCGGGGGTTGCTCGCCATTTTTCTTGCTGGTGGACTTCGGCTGCTTTACTTTAGAAACACAATGAGCAGCATGGCGAGATATTTGTACAGCGATATGCAAGAACAAACAGCTGAAAAGTTCGTCTCTTGTAGGCAAATAAATATTTCGGTTGGCTATTATGAATTTGTAGCTTACACAGCAGCGGTGTAGCCATTAGCACGAACGCGTTGATTATTTACAGAAAATATATTAAAGTTTTAATTCCGCAATCGAATTTGCTTTATGAATCGAACACATGCTACAGTCTGCCATTCACGGTTTCTTTCTTTCATCATACTCTTATTGCGAGTCACGCCATTTACTGTAACTGTCATAATTTTACAGCCAAACAAGCATTAATAGAGCAGTCGAATTGGCTTTATAAATCGAACGCATGCTACAGTCTATCATTCACGGCTTCCTTCTTCCATCACCCCCTAATTCCGAGTCGCGCCCTTTACTCGAATTGCCATAATTTTACAGCCAAGCACGCATGTCACTCCTTCTGCGACTGGGAAGAACAACGAATCAAACTGCGTTTTTTTTCTTAAGGAAAGTCTTCCTTTTGCGAACAGAGGAATTGCGCGTATCCGGTTACCTTAGCTTTTGTGGCCCTACACCGAGCACTGTATAGGCTTTCGCTAGCAGGCTGCTGGAGCGAGCAGCGTTATGCGCCAGTTCACTGGTATTCAGAAGCTAATGGTGTGTTGCTTGTACGACCAAATACCTTTTCGAAGAAACGGTTTTCCTAATGGAGAAAAGTGGACATTGAAGTAAGTTGACACTTTGACCGTGACGTGCTCTCGCGGTGGACACGGAGGGTATTTTCATAAAGCAGCTGAACGATTAGTAGACACAGACTCAATTTTTATAAACCCTTAGTTGAAGCTAAATGAAGCACGATGCACTTGTTTGGCATTTTCAAAATTGCTTACTGTAATTGAATTAAAATTAAAGTTTAATATTAAACTTTAGTCTAACCAATTGCGGTCGAAGTGTCAAAAGAGGAGTGCAGTGCTTTTTATAAGTGGAAGTAAGAATGTTTCTGTAGACGCTGGCATGCGGATTACATGCGATCTTGGAAAGGCTGTCGAATTCCGATAACGGAAACGTGATTTGTCATCGAACACTCGAAGAATTTCGCGAAAGCAGGCGACAGCTGATAAAGAGTATAAGAAGAGTGTAAGGTAAACCTTAGTTGTCAGTTGTGAAGCCTTGTAGAGATCTTAGGAAACGAAATTGAAGGTTATAGCAAAGAGCGATTTGCATTGGACTGAAAATTTACAGACATAAGTTTACAAAATATATTTATTTTTTGCTTTAGCGTTCGCGATAATAATTTGGAGGGAAAATAAAAAAATTCACCACCGCATAATATGAGCGCTTCAAAAATTTGAGAGAAAAACTCGAGGTTACACATAAAAAATGCATTCTGTACTAAACAAAGTAATATTCCGTAATGAATACTAGCGTACCGCATTGAATTTGTTTCTGCGCTTCGTATTATTAACGATACAATTAACTAGCAATTACTTGTACACGACGTATTGCAGACCAGATTAAAAGTTTAAGCTATTCTAACCACGTCAAAAGCGTTCCTTCAAAGGAAAAAAATACACCATTTATTACAAAATTAAGGAGTTAGGTTAGAAGTTTCAATATACCTCCCTAACGAAATTTACATGTTTCCTGCGATAGGTTAAACTGAAGTTAAAAATTCCAATCAAATTTGAAGTCAACTGTAGCGATAAATTTCGAAAATAAGTATTAACTGGATCGTGCATTCATTTAGCCTTCATTTAGTATTTATAAAAATTGAGTTACTGACTGCAGGTCGGTCAGCATCATCATGGAATCCTGCAGGGACCACCAGAGGGTCCCTTCGCTGGGAACGTGTTAAGGGAACACGGAATCTGTGCATAATGTGTGTCCCTAATCCCTGCGCACTGAAATAGCAAAATTAAGAGATGTTCACAAAATGTGATGAAATTCGGCGAAGAAAGTAACAGAGGTTGGGAGAAAGACTGCAGTGAACTGAAAGATGAGCACTGCTAAAAAACAAAAACCTATTGTATATCAATTAAAGGAAGGCCACCTAACCTTTAACTCGGGACCTCACATATTCTCCCTGGGAGTGCTAGTTCCCATAGATGTAATAGTTGTAATCCTCTGAGAACAGTGAAGACAAAATTCAATAACTAACCGATCCCTAGAAGAACGTAAAACATGACAGAACGAGAATATTGATTGCATAAGTTCATTCGAAACGATATACAATAATTTCTTAGGACGGCTCTATCTACCAATAAACTGATGAATGGAAGAAAAATGTAGTATAATTTCACGAACGGAGCACGTCGTTTGATTTTGTTAGCTTGAATGACGGAGTCAAAACGTTTTTATTTTCCCAACATAAGCAACAAATAATAGGCCCCTAACATTTAAAAGCACACTGGTATGTAAAAAAAAGACCTATTATGCCTTCGCATGCATTACACCTGTACTTGAAGAAGATTTTTCAGAAGAAATAAAATTAAGATGAGAGGATTCTCAACTTTCTAGCTTCAGGAATAACGCAAGAGCCTAACGCCTCAGAGCTTCAGATTTCGACACAAGTGACGTCACACGCGAAATCGCACCCCAAGTCTCAAGCAATTTGAAGCTATATTTAGCCTTAGGCTAATGCTAGGAAATGATTCCATTCCGTACTCTGCAATTTCGAATTTATAAAAAGTTAGCTTGTAAAAGCTTCAAAGCATAGAATTTAACTTTTTTATGAATGAGTGTTTATATGTAACAGTCATACCAACGAATAGTGAATTTATTTTTTTGCAATATGTCCTGATATTTTCACTAAGTCACGCCTGATAAGTGGTTCCCAGTGGTCCTAATCTATAATTTATGACATTTCAGTTATACCGGCGAGCTAACCATCTTGAGGATTAAACAACACAGAAGTAAAAAATACGATAGTGATGAAATTTCAATATCCGTTAAAAATACCTGAGGGCAGGTAAAAATGCAAAAACAGCATTCAAAATATTTCAACGTTGTTAACAACGACAGAAAAATAACACGGATTCTCAAGAAAGTTCTCAGGAAGATCCAATTTTTTTTAGATCAATTTTGATTTTGCTTGCTTGAGAGAACATTGTCACAACGTTTTGATTCATCCAATATTCACTCATAGACAATTTGCTCCTAACATTTTCAGAGCATATTTGACTTTCGTTCAGCCAAAAACAGCGAGTAATATTGCATCCTCGATATGAAACTGTCTTCCCAAACAAAATCCAAGTCGATGACAATATCTGCAAATTCCACGGCTCGAAGTTTTTCTCTCAGGTCCCCAAGAGAATTTTGATGTCAATAACAGGGCTCGGTGAAGGATGAATATTTTTTCATACTCAGTTTTCCGGCTGTCAGCTGGCGGTCATTTTTCATGTGCCGGCCAGGCTCAAATATTGACATGCATGTCCATTTATTTCATCTTGAGGAGAACAGAAGAGATACCAGAAATTTTTTCCCGCTCTCAAAGTCTCGAGTCCGCGCACCATTTGGCGAGATGGTTATTGGCTAGCCTATCTCTCAGGCGAGTCGTCGAGAGGACGATCGCGATTTTTAGATTTCGCCAGGATTATTCGCCAGGGACCTCACTCCAGTGAGAAGGGGATTATTAAAGGTGGGAATTATTGACCGAAGTTTATTGCTATAAGATCAACACGAGAGTTTCAATTCCTGCAGCAGGAGCATCTTAAAATGAAAACAAGAAGCGCACATTAGAAGCAAATTAAATAGATCTAGGCTAATCTTTTCTTCTCCCGTTCAAAAGTTGGCTATCATCAGTAAATTATAACAGAAACGCTCGTGTTTTCGACGACTGGAGTGTACGCTCGATAATTCCAGGGAAATATCTTCACCGTTCTGGTGAGAGGGCCCGCAGTCATTGGGAATTTGTGCAAATTCCTCACTAAAAGGGCTACGGTTCGTTATTTGTAAGATGTGAACATAATGAATATAACATAGAACATCTAATAATGATGTTTACAGAACTTTTGCAAATTTATTCATTTAATCTGAATTACTTTCGTTCCAGTCTCATTGAAAGGTAAATAATTGATACTAGACTATCTAGACTATCTCGTATTTATTTGAAGAAGAGGGACTAACAAATGAAACTAATTAACGTCCTTTCGAAGCATGAATGCTTGTTTTCGTCTTTCCCATGCTGGTGCTTCGATTTTGACGACACGATAATGCAGGCCGCGGTATGATAACATCAGATCAAAGCTCGAGGCTGGAATAACTCAAGTATTTAGACCTTAATTCGTTCACCAGTAATATCACACATGAGAATTTATAAGACTCGATTGAAGATTATTGTTACTTAAAGCCTCCATTGAAATAGTGTGCTCCCTTGATGAGAAAAACAGGTATTATTTAATACAACAGTAAGGGATGGGGAATCGGTGCTAAAAGTGTGCCACCAAGTCATGCTTGCAGCAACAGTGAGATTTAAAGAAGTTCATGGAATAAGTTAGATGTGAAAAAGAAAGTAGTACGTGCTGAGAAGAGCACAATAGCGAAACTAGAAATATGGTTTGTAACTAACCAAAAATACTGTTCAATTTCAACAAAGGGCTTTTCTAGTCTTCACCTTGGCACCTCACATCTTCTCCGTGAGAGAGGGGCTTCAGTAAAATAAGAAAGTACCGTGCAGATTAATTTCATTAAATTGGATCTAACGTACGAGAGTTGAATAATTTTTACTACTATCATTTCCATTGATTAGTTCAAAACAAACTATTCACCGCAAAATGATACGCATTTGCGACGCAAGTGAATTTTCCTGAGCTTAAATAACGTATAATTTTAACTTGCGCGTATTTTTTGTCAGTCACCTAAAGTAAAGGCTCGCAGTTGAGTTCATGAGGTTCATAGATAATTATATTCACTTTTAAGGGCTTCGAACCGCTCAAAGCACAACTCGGCTCTACGGAATTAAATAGATACTTGAACGAAAACGACAACACGGAGCTTGTAAACTCCGGCGCGCACACAGCAAGCGAACAATTTGCACGTAATGGCACGCGACGCTTGACTGGACCGGCCTGGCGAACATAACGAGCGTCGCTGTCGAATATCCAGCCGAAGAATATCAGAGGGAGCTCGCAATACTGAAGAGGGTGCACTTTTCTGCCGCTCAGCTCGACAGGCATCTAGCACGTGTGTTTTCCCTTGAGTGATGTCTTCAAATCCTTGCAAGTACAGGTGAACTGATACTTTGAACTATATCAGGACTTATATCCAAATTTCTAGAGTAAGAGATATTAACAGATATACACGGGATTACATCGAAGGTTCACTTGTTGATAGGCCTGATTTTTATACGCTAGTTGCTTCTACAGTATTATTTCACGCATAAATTGTTCTGCTGTTTCAGAAACAAACTTTTTTCAATTCTCTTCAACAGGGTGGAGTGCGGTAAATTGCCGATTTGGGAAGGAAAAAAAAACTGAACGCTCAGAAACAAACATTTTCATTTTTAACATATTGGAAAATAATGGAAGTTTCTGATTACACGATTTTAAACAGTATATCTGGCAAATGTCTACCTTCACAATCCACGCACCGCTGTCGACGTTTTCTGAAATTCTCATGCACTCTTTCAAGCATGTCTTCTGGTGTTCTTGCAATTTCAGCCTCGTTATTATTCTGTATGTTTTCCAGGGATCTGAGACAGTTGTAATACACCTGCGGCTTCAGGTAACCCTTAAGAAGAAATCGCATGGGGCTAATCGGGCATTATCATAAATTTTTTGAAGCAAACGTTTACTGGAAGGCTTATCTCTCGGATGAGGAACTCAACGGGCCCGCATGCTCACTGGACTTAGCCCCATGTGATTATTTTTATTCTGGGTTAGGCCTTAGGTCGAAGGTGAATTACAACTGTCTCAGCACCCTGGAAGACATACAGAACAATAGTGAGGCTAAAATTGCAAGAATACCAGAAGACATGCTTGAAAGAGTGCATGAGAACTTCAGAAAAGGTCTGCAGCAGTGCGTGGATTGTGCAGGTAGACAGACATTTGCCAAATATAGTTTAAAAGCATGTAATTAGAAACTTCCATTTTGTCCAATATGAGAAAAATAAAAATCATAGTGTTTAGGCGTTCATTACTTTTACTTCACTCACAAAACAGGAATTAACGGCGCTCCACCTGGGCAAAAATGCTTTGCAAGACGCGCGAACTTTTGAAAAACACACGATTTTGCACACATTAAATTTATTTCACGAGTTAAAACAATTGCAATTATAATAAGGGTATGTTTATTCTACTGAATTCGTATTTACTAAGGAAGTTGAATAATCAAATGAGCTATCTTCGCAATTCTAGAAAATAATTCAAGTTCATAAGAATTGTAATTCTTAAATGGTCCACGCGTAGTTTTAAGTCTTTGGATATAGCTCCATTAATGAGCTTATTATTGAATAACAAGCGCTGATGGATCAAAAATTCATTCGTTAAGAGAATAGATTTCATGAAATTTACATTCTCAAAATATCCAAATGCTCCTGCTGCTCTATTTCAAATGAACACCAGTAAAAAGCGAATATAAATAAAATTCATTCTTTAAGAGAATGGATTTCATGGAATTGACATTCTCAAAATATCCAAATGCTCCTGCTGCTCTATTTCAAATGAACACCCAGTAAAAAGCGAATGTAAATAAAATTCATCCGTTAAGAGAATGGATTTCATGGAATTGATTTTCTCTATGTGACCAAAAGCTCGTGCATTTCTGGTTCAAATGAACACCCAATAAAAAGCAAATGTAAATAAAATTAGTTCGTTAAGAGAATGGATTTCATGGAATTGACATTCTCAGTGTGACCAAAAGCTCGTGCTTTTCTGGTTCAAAGGAACACCCAATAACAAACGAACATTTTACAACGATGTACTACGCTAGGTGTTAGCGTAGGACTCCAGACCTGCGTAGCGACCACGCAAAACAAGTTACCGCCATCAACAACAGGACGAAATAATGAGCAGCCGTTCTATTTCCCATTAATTAGAAACCGAAATGACTGAAATACAAGTACGCTCATGACGGCTCCACGTGGCGTTTTGATCTTCAGGGCTGGGGGAGGCTCGACAAACTGCATGAGTGCGTTATATTGAAATTTGAATTTCGGACTTGTAGTTAGGAATTATGTGTGATGAATCGTCAACTGTAATTATGCATACAAGAAACGGAAAGTATGAATAACTGAAACAGTAATTATGTATAATTTAAACGGTAATTACGTATGACTGAAATGGTAATTATGCATGACTGAAACGGTTATTATGTACTACTGAAACAGCTGAAACGGTAACTCTGTAGCGGTCATACCGAGGAGCTGTTATGTAATTGTAAAACATGAGCGCATTTCATTTAATGCTGAACGAGACTCTTCACTGATGTATCTCATGCAGCTCATCTATAGTAATTTTTAAAGCGAAAAATTTTAACCCATAAATGCTTAAATACTGCAGGTATAACTTGCTTTTTATTAAAATATCTAAATACCTGAGATGAATGTTCCATAAATACATGAATTTGCTCATTTTATCTTACCTATTGGAAGCCTGTTACATTTAAGCGTACAACCGAATTGATCAACTTTATAAGTCGCTGACGTCGTTGTGACGTTGATGATTTAAGCACCACCATCATAATACAGTTTTATTCCCATCATATTTTAATGCAAAGAACACAGTATTCGCATTTAGAACAACAATTGACCTTTGATCTGGTTGTCTGAAAGTTTCAAAGGATTTATTCTAGCAAAACTGAGGTATTCCTGCGGGAGCAGAAAATGAAGACGTGATATTTCTTTATTTCTTCTTATTTTTTCAAGTTTTCGCTTTTATCAGGTTACATCTCATTTAGTTAAATTATGCAAAAAATTTAACTGCACGACCTCCGTTATAGTTTTTGACAACTCGCGAACTGTTTTGTTTCATTTTTTTATTCCGACAGCAGCGCTTTCTTGGCCAGTTCAGGTATTTCCATAACAACTAAATAATTGACAAATCGTTAACCGAATTTATCGCAGTTGAGTAATGCAAGCTCCTTTGCTCCTTTACACAGAGCAACCTGATGCAAGAAGTAGCAGAGCAAAATAAACAAGAGAGGCTTGCGTGTCTTATAAAATCGGAGCGCTATAACTCGGCATTAAGTCAGTTTAAGCTAAAATCTGTCGTCGGAAAAGCACCGTAATCCGGTTTGCGAAGTACAGGAAAAAGTTCCGGACAACATCCCTGCGAACTTGGCAAAGAAGCAACACACTTTCATCAGACCTTGGGAGCGTTGTTGAAATTATTTCTGCATTCATGAGCATTGTGCAAGTCTTTTTAGGTATTTTTCTCATGAATATTATTGATATACTTCAGTTCGAAGGACAACTCCTTGATATTGAAATATTATTTGATAAAGCGGGACTAAGATGAGGCTTTGTACAATTCAAATCTGAAATGACTCCAAAATATTTTTCTCGGGTTGTAATATTTTTCAACCTTAGCTACAGATTTTCATTTACAAAAGGATTTTCAAAACGATTCTAGAGCACGTGCTCTATAAAATATAAATTCAAAATGACTTGAAAAGGTAGTGTAAGAAGATTTACTTAGTGTTTAATTTTTGAAACGGAGTTGAGTGAAGTAAGTGCAAATAAGAACTCCTATTAAATAATATTCTTAACATTACGAAAGTTTCTTAGCACTAAAATTAATTTATCATAAATATGAAGAAAGCCATAAGCGACATAAAATCTATATCCAAAATGACTCCAGAATATTCTTCATCGCGCAGTATTACTCTTCAGTCTCAGCTCCAGATTTTTCACATATGAACAGAGATTTTTGAAATGATTCTAGAGCACGTGCTTCATAAAATTATAATCCAAAGCTACTCTAAAATACGTTTCGTCGGGTAGTCACACTTTTAAGTGTTAGCTACAGGGCCATAAAAAATAAACGGTATTTTTTAAAACAATTCAATTCTAAGCGCTTCAAAAAATTTAAATTTAAGTCCCCTTGGGACACTTCATTACATAGTAATCCATTTGAGTCTTGACTACAGACTCTTTATACATAAACAGTGGTTTTCCAAACGCTTCTAGAGAACGTACTCCATAAAATTAAAATCCAAAGTAACCCATAGCGAAGGTTTTAAAGAGGGCTGTGTAGTTCATTCGGGGCTGTGAAGGGGACATATTAGAGGAGCTGAGCCAGTAACGTTCACCTTACGGAGCGCATGAAATTCTCGACAATGTCCGATCAAATTATCAAACGTCAGAACCAACAGCCCTTTTGCAGAGCTTAGCAGCGTAAACCCCTGCAACGACCGCATTAAAAAACTGCTCAAATTGCCTCGCGACTTTTTTGTGACCCATTTGCTTGAGCAAATGATCATCGGTCGGATTTTTAGCAGCATTGCCCAATGCCAAATTCCTGGAAGTTAGACAAGTTCACTGCGACGTGAAATCAGAGCTTTCTCACTGGCTTACAGATAAAACAATAACGCAATGGGATCTACCTACTTCATGGTGAAGCTTCGATTGAGAACATCGTCTCTGAAACCTCGATCGAAATTTTCCCTCGGAAAATAAGTTCAATTAATGAAAATTACCCATGAGTAATATAAAAATTATTTTAAGCCCCCATAACTACAACGAAGTGTTCTCAGGAAGAAAAGGGAGAAAGCCCCCATTCAGTATGTGATCAAAGTATATAATGGGGAATCTATGCACAAGGTCTGTCCCCTTCCACCCTGGTCATATAAAAAGTAAAAATTAAAGAAATTCATACTACAAGATGAAACTTGCCCGAACAATAATAGTGACGCGAAAAAAGATGACCCATCATAAAACAAAAACCTATCTTATTTCAACTAAAGAATGGCCCGCCTAACCTTCGGCTTGAGACCTCACATCTTCCACTTGGGAGCGGTAATTCCTTTTAGTAAATTATTCGTTTCCATGAGGAGTCGATTTATAAAGATAATGAAGATATTGGGTGAGTCGGTGTTATCCTGATGTTCTCTCCCGTCATTACTGGTTACTAATTATAATAATTGGCGACCGAGTTTCAGCATGAATTTCATTTTTAGAATGGTCTTGGAATATTTTATTTCAGAGCTCTGCAGCCATGCACTCTGACTTCGAACTATAGAGTAAATTGAAATCTAATCTATCAAAAACTACGGGAAAAATGTCGTCGAAATTAAGAGCTTTGGCGCCAAATGAAACGCTGAAATTTCCGGAAACTGAAAAAATGATTGAATACGTTATTAACTAATGCAATGCAGTTTAACAGAGATCTTTCTTTCGCATAAACTAAGATAAAAATCGGAAAATAATTCATGAGCAAGCTAAAAACTTGCACTTCTTACCACAGCGCCAACTTTGGGGTGATATTTGCAGCTCAGCAGGCACTCACTCTCGCAGCAGGAAGTACAGACTGCTCTACACTCTGAACCTTTTAATGGACTATTTTGATAAAAAATAAAAAAAAAATACATTTCTTCAGATTATATCAAGCTCATTGAATCATTTCTCAGATTTCTGGAGCAAGTCAACCCTTAAAAGGAATAAAAACAGTCAATTAACGCTGAGTTAGAAGTAATCGAACATTTGCAGTAATCAAGAAATTACCTTGAACGACCGTAGGGCATGAAAGTTTTGGCCTCAGACTCAAAGGAAGCAATTATAACGTTCTCATGGAAGAGTAAACACTTCGTTCATCCATCCATAAATTCAAACGGTACTCGTTAAATATGAAGTTCTGTAACAATATTGAACAGCATAATGAATGTAATTGCATAATTGATGCCCGCGAGATGTACTGCCCATTTTCTCGCAAGATCAAACCAAAGCAAATTCAGAGGGGCATTCGTGCGGCACAACTGTTAGCGCAAGCTCGAAAGCGTCCATGTACGTCGTGTTCCTGTGATTCATACATAACATAGTCTGATGCTGCGCGGCCTATTAGCGCAATGCTGGGAGCGATGTTTCCTCTCAATGAGACAGAGAAGATCGCGCTGCCGCTCTGCTCCGAATGCTTCGACGCCCCTTCTGGAATTCGAAGAGGACGCTCTCCGTGAGAAACATAAGCATATCAAAACAAGAATGAACGAAACGGTGAACGTAAAGGATGGACAAACTACGTAGAGTGCATGTCATTCACATGAGCTTTCTCCTTTATTTCGCTAGGAAGAAATTTGTATTTCATCTTTATTGAGGGACTGTAATTTTCTCCAATGCTCTTTACGTGTCAGTAATTTCCCATTTCCAAGCGTCTCTACCATTCTTAAAAATAAGTGTTTAACGAAATTGAAAGAAATGTTCACTAATGACTCAATTTTAGTTCAGTTCCTCTGCAGAAGACGAAATAGAAGTACCACCAGTTGTCGGTGGGAAAGGCCTTTGAAGCCTCGAGCAGCAGTTCCCGTTCACTCCTTTTGCAGGTCGTCCACAACGCTCCAGCAGGGAGACGTGAGCGTGGAGGTGCCCAGAAGCAGCTCGATCATTCTTTAAAGATACTGAGGTGTCAGAAGAGAAATTTTGCAGCAGCTGCTCAGACACATTTCTTCCAGTTGAGAGGCGAGAGTGGGCGGCTATGGCCCGAATACTGATGAAGTGCAGTCCTTGCCAGATTCGAGCAGAGCGTTTGCTTCACCGAGACAGCTTTTGACGTGTGACAAGCAGGCTCTACACACCGGTGCAACGGTTTCATGACGACTGGTTTCGAGCTATAACAGTGTAGCAGGGGAAGTACGAGGTACAATGAATGGTCCACACCTTAGAAAATCTGAAAGACGTTTGTAATGCATGTTGCTGCTGCTGATGAAAAAAGCGAGAAGATATTCATGTCTTGAACTTATCGCATGGGATAAACTGAGTTCTTGCAATGAGAACGATTTTTAGCAAAGACTTGTCCCTAGAACGGACTGTAAGACAATGGATTCAAGAACACATCTGACTGATCGAGACCGTTACAGAACTGAAGCACTGACTGCTTTAATTAAATTGTTCTGTTTCACTCAAAATGAAATTTTACTAAGGTATTTCCGCTAGGCCTCAAACTTTTCACGCCAATCCAGAAGTCCCTTCAATAAACCAGGAAAGACTGTAGGGCTTGCACCCAAAAAGAGACAATGAATTTGTCCTATGGATCACGGTCGCAATAGAGCCGAGAGGCCAAGTACAGAACACATTTGCGAGGAACTGTGTTCAAAGGCTGAATGGGAGCGAGGGGATTCAAGCCTCGACTCGGTCTAATTAAATCAAACTAGAGTTCATTTCACGGAGACAACTTTTGATGTGCGGCGACGTAGTGCTCGCGGAGTGGGAAGCCTGAATAATTAAGATGGAGATTGGGTACAAAGCATTGCTAACACGTAGCTGTAAAAGGGGAAGCAAGATGGCTGAGGCTTTGTCTGATTTAAACCCAATTTAATTGGAATTTTCAAAATGACGTGAACCATGCCGGTTAACATTTCAGATGACATTTTAGGGTAACATTAATTCGGGCTTTATTACAATAGAATATTCGTTTTATCTTCAGGCGGTTCTCAACGCCAGCTAACACTAAGTTAAATTGGAATCTTATTCAGAGAAAATTATGTGCAAGATGAAGTCATTGGAATCAATTCAGATGGCTGACTTTGAAAGGAAATGAATAAATACTGTTTGAATCGTCGATGATTTAACATATTTTGACTGATGGAACTCGAGTTTGTGGTGAAACCATAGATATTTTTTCTGCATTTCAACGGAGTTCGTCAATTTTCAACAGCAATAATCTGTAAGACTCAAAGAATGTAATGAACTCATAGGGCCATCAATTAGGAAGTTACACAATCGACACCGGATTCAACAATTCAAAAGATACAATAAAGAATGGTTGTCGTCAGTGAACATCACATCGAGAATCACACGAGGTGGCACCACCACATCACTGGACAAGAAGTCCACATGCAACATATGAAGTGGAAGCTAAGCTCGTTCCGTATAAAGTAAGCTGAAGAATCGGTAGTCACTGTGATAATACCACGGAGAGTCGCTTGAGACTGTGTGCATTACCACATGATTAAACCGGAAGTTTGCAGGCATCAAATGAAGTGCACGATAAGCTTATTAATATGAAGTAAACTAAAGTATCATTAGCATTAGTGTTGATACTGAAGTTGCGCCTAATGTTTCATCAATTGCCTAGATTATTAATTATCTAGATTATTAAACTAGATCATTAATTGTCCAACATCAGCAAGCTTCAAATGGAGATCTATGCTTTACTGTCACGCCTGAAGTCTTCGATGAGAGATTATTGAGACATTCAATGCGTAACTCCGCTTTAGGTATTAGACATCCATATTTTAATTGCACAAGCGCTGCATTAAGTTCTAGTGAAATAATTAAAATTTTATTGAAAATAATGAGAACTCATATTAATGCGACCAGATGACTGAATAACCCCGAGTTGCGGCTTAAAATGATAGTAGCTTCATTAAAATTCATTCACACACCTGCAATAATTTACGTTGCAGAAATTTTCCCAATCGAGCTCTCAAAACTAACTTTCTGTAGTATTTTCTAAGTAGTATATTGTTTCCTATTTTTTATTAGTTACAAGTGATTTACATTAGCATTCAGGGTAATTTCATCTCAAGCCTCCGAACAAGAAATGCAGTATGGGCATGTCAGCCTGGCTACCCAACGATTGTGCGGTTAACGTTTCAGGGGGAATTCCGTGAGCAAAGCCTTCAAATATGCCGGAGGAATGGAAGGATTATTTTACCTCCTCTGACAAGTATTTCGAGCACTTTGGTGTGCTTGCTATATGATCCTTCGAAAACAGAGCATTGTCGCTCCCACATTTTTGCTAGAAAACGTATTTCACCTTGGCGGTTGGCTCAAAATAGAAACTTTATCTCGAGCTGAAAGCGAAAAACGAGAGTTTTCTTGTAGTTAACAGGAACGGAGATGTTGAGCAGCTCGAGTTCACGGAGCTGAGAATTTCAAGCTTCTAGGGTAGGCAAGGAGCAAGGAAGGATTCCCTCCTGCTTGGGCATCCCTGGCACGGAAATCGTGCGGCGGTGCCGCCGTAGTGGCTGATTGCAGGGCCTCTGTTGCCTGAGTTACGCGATATTGTCGCTGTCGCACCGCTGATTAAATTCCAACTACTGGAAAAACTGCCAAGATTCTTGCCCAAGCGCCTGCATCCAACATCGAAAACATTCGACCTCTGGCGTACACGCGCAGTTTTCTAATAAATAAACTCGAAAATTCTGTCGAGCATATTTGTGTGAAAACAGTTCAAAATTAGAAGGAATGCTGACTCTGATTTTTCAAACATGCGAAAATCAAAGTGAGCTGAAGCTATTTTCGATTTCAAAATTAATTTGTTCATAATTGTTCAGCAAGAGTAATAATTGATTTTCCAAAGTTAGTTGGTAAGCGTCATAACTCCTTTGAATCTTGATCAAAAATATTTTCGAACCTCATATACATTAATGAAGTATTGCAGACTATCTCCAAATTCATTTCTATATCTTGAATACACTACTTATCTTCTCCTATTAAGTAACGCCAATTTGCAATTAAGCAGAATTGAATCACTACGACCAAATATATCTGACTGTATTTTCAAAAATTCTTCGAAAAAAATGATTTCAAATCAAATTGGGCAGGCGTTGCAGACCCTATGATCTGCACTTGGAGTTTGAATTCGTTCCAGCAATATAATGTTTATCTGCAAATTTAATTAATAACTTTGAGAAGAAGAACAAGAATTACATGATAAACGCTCGTGAAAAGCATGCTGAACGCTCGTGAAAAGCATGCTGAACGCTCGTGAAAAGCATGCTGAACGCTCGTGAAAAGCATGCTGAACGCTCGTGAAAAGCATGCTGAACGCTCGTGAAAAGCATGCTGAACGCTCGTGAAAAGCATGCTGAACGCTCGTGAAAAGCATGCTGAACGCTCGTGAAAAGCATGCTAAACGCTCGTGAAAAGCATGATGAACGCTCGTGAAAAGCATGATGAACGCTCGTGAAAAGCATGCTGAACGCTCGTGAAAAGCATGCTGAACGCTCGTGAAAAGCATGCTGAACGCTCGTGAAAAGCATGCTGAACGCTCGTGAAAAGCATGATGAACGCTCGTGAAAAGCATGCTGAACGCTCGTGAAAAGCATGCTGAACGCTCGTGAAAAGCATGATGAACACTCGTGAAAAGCATGATGAATACTCGTGGAAAGCATGGTGAACACTCGTGGAAAGCATGATGAACACTCGTGGAAAGCATGATGAACACTCGTGGAAAGCATGATGAACACTCGTGGAAAGCATGATGAACACTCGTGGAAAACATGATGAACACTCGTGAAAAGCATGATGAACACTCGTGAAAAGCATGATGAACACTCGTGAAAAGCATGATGAACACTCGTGAAAAGCATGATGAACACTCGTGGAAAGCATGGTGAACACTCGTGGAAAGCATGATGAACACTCGTGGAAAGCATGATGAACACTCGTGGAAAACATGATGAACACTCGTGAAAAGCATGATGAACACTCGTGAAAAGCATGATGAACACTCGTGAAAAGCACGATGAACACTCGTGAAAAAGCACGATGAACACTCGTGAAAAAGCACGATGAACACTCGTGAAAAAGCACGATGAACACTCGTGAAAAAGCACGATGAACACTCGTGAAAAAGCATGAAGAACGCTCGGAATAGCAATGTTCGAGACTGGGAAGGGCTTATTTTCACATCGGTACGTCACCCTCTGTCCCCACTAGTGCTCTCTTGCTGTTCTTGTGCCAGTCAGTTTGGTCCCAGCTGAGCATTATCATTCTGTTTAGCACTCTCTCTCGCCACTAATGCCCGCCTGTTGATCTTGTGCCGCAGTCAGTTTGGTCCCAGCTGAGCATTAGCCTTCCTTTTGCCCCCTATCATTCTGCGACCCATGAAGATGCTCAACCGGAAGTATTAGAGAGGTTACCACGCCGAGGGACTTTGGCACCCTTCATCGCACTTCTGTACATCTCTAGCGGCCACTACAACCAATACAACCTTGTGATGAGGGGAGAAGAGTGGTTGCCATATCGAGGGCTTTGGCGCCCTTCATCGCGCTTCCGTACATTCGTCTCCAACTGTCACTTCGCCCTCAGCCGGGACGAGAGGGAAGGCTAACACTCCCCAGTTGCTTCCCTCGCCCTCTTGGCTCTTTCATTAAGTGGATGATTCCGTGGGACTGTACTGTTTTCATCATTTCTTTCACCAGGTTTTGCGGATTAGCAGTACCTAGTAAATTCATTTACTTCTAATTTTAATTCTATTTCCAGTAGGTTTTGCGCATTAGTTGTACTTCATACATTCATTGTCATCTAATTTGAATTCTCAATTTAATTATCGATCTAACTTAAACTCTAATTTTGATTATCGTTCCCTTGTTTTTTGCTAGCTTGGGCCTAAATGGGAACCTAAAAGGGATAGGGGGGGGGGAAGATTGGGAATTTTTCGACGGTAGTTGTTAATAATGAATGAAATCATTCAGGTAAAGGGGAAAACTTTCCACGCGACTAAGTAATTTGTCATTCATCCATTTTGAGTGTACAATTTAGCTTATCGGTACCTTAACGTAGAAGTGAAGTGAAATACAAACTTTCAAATTGTCTTGAATTATTTTCCTCACTTCTTGTAGTCGCCCACTTATTGTAAGGTACCTAAGCATATCCGAAGAAAAATAAAAAGGCGCCAGCAGCTTGAAGTAATTTTTTTGAAGTTTTTCCAACATAAGTCTCAAAATGGGACAACTCTATTTACATAACAGTGGAAATACATGCGTGCTACAGAAGACTGCTCGCACTGCATGTTATTTGTAAGTTTTCGTATGGCTGATGAACTGAACTGTTTATACGTTCAAAAAAGTTGGGATGGAGTACTCTATTAGAATTTAGTGTTATATATTTCAGATCGTATGATGAAGTACTGTTAAAGTGTTTCGAGGTATTATTTTACCGTCGTCATCGTTATTAATTCACTTGGCAAGGAAGAAGTTCCATAAAACAAATGACATTCGTATTAACAATTCAATTACCAATAATTCAATAGCCACGTAATCACGAAAAAAAACAAATCTAAAGCTGCAGCGAAAATGGCAGTGACTACAGGGTGAGCCCCAATATATTCAACACATTCCTGCAGTTAGAAAAGACGTCAGTAGCGCAGATCTTTTTGAATTCTATGTAACCATAGGAAAAGGGCAGCGAGCCATAGAAACGAGTGGCTTTGAGACTTGGGAGCTGGCGAGTCATTTGATATGAAGTAAGGGAGACCTCGTGCAGTACGGAGGCAGCGAAGTTACTGACCCTCGCTTACTAAAGTGAAGGATGCCCTGGGGATCCGGTCGACACAGCTCACGATGCCATTCTTTTCAATGTGGCGAGGAGGTCTTGATGGCAGCGTCAGGCTCGTTGAGAGCATCGCGGTAGTTCACGGGCTTGTCAGGGTTTTAGAGTGGACTGCTTTCCCCAAATTTTTTTCGAAAGCAGCATTTTTCAAACACTGCTATAGATGAACTAAATATTTTATACAACTATGCAATGAAAATCATTTAGAATCTGATAACCCAGCAGGATTGCCATTTGCTGGGTGGTCTTTATCGGAAAATTTTGTTGGGCTGTAGGCCAAACTTCAAGATTTAGGAAAATTCAAACTTGTAACCCAGCTGTAAATTACCATGTGAAATTCACATGCAGATTTCAAATCCCTTGGGTTGAAAACAGAACTTCTGTTGTCCAGTAAATTATTTTCGAGGATGGGAACGTAAAGTCCTTAGTTCGTCTAAATGCCGTTCCCCAAACATTAGTTTAGGACAATTGTGATTAGATGAGGAAGTTACTCAGACAGTAATTGGGGTCGTTACCCTGAATGTGAATAAAATGGATTAGCAACGTCATAAGTCACTTAAATAGTGAGTTTATACCGCTAACAGAAGGAAAAGAATTATTTTTTACCTTCAAATCATAGTCTCTCTTTATTTTCTATAAAGATTAGTATGAGATGTATTAGCGCAAGAAAAATTAAGACGAAATATTTAGCCAAAAGTACAAAAATTCTAATATTATTCGAAATTTTAGTTTTGATTTAATCCGAGAAACCGTATATTTCTGAAAGTATATTTCTCTTTAAGTTTCACCTCCATAAAAATCTAACGATTTCCAACAGTTTAATAAATGAACACTTTAGTCGCGATCTGAGCTGCCGATGTACACGGCGAAATTTCTATAATGTTGCTGACCGACCTGCAGTCATGAACTCTATTTTCAAAAATACTTAATGAACGCTAAATGAAGGTGCGATCGTTTAAATGTTTGTTTTCATAATTCCGCTCTAGACGTAACTTTAAATTTGAGTTGAATAGAATATTGAACTTCAGTTTCACAATTTCCTGCGAAGTGACCCACTGGTGGTCACTAAGGTGATTTTCATTGTGCTGCTGACCCACCTGCAGTAACTAACTCATTTTTCATTAATACTTAATGAGAGGTCAATAAAGGCCCGATCCAGATAATGTTTGCTGTTTTCAAAGTTGATTACTACAATTGACTTTAAATTTGAATTGAATATTGAACTTCAGTTAGACCCATCGCAGTTGACTTGTTAACCCATTGCAGTCAACGTGTCAAGGTGCTATTACATTGGATCAGATTACTTAAGAGAAGCTAGTATGAGCCTACCTAACCACGACAAAGGTGTTCCAAAGAGAAAAGGAGGAAAGTCCCATTAGTGTGGAGTTAAGGTTACGGGAAATCTATGCACAAAGTGTGCTCGGACTCGAGATCTCATGCCCAAAGAAACAGTAAGTAAGAAAGAAAGGCTTCGAAATGAGATGAGAGTTGAAAAAGAAAGCCGTAGGTGCTGAAAAACAGAATAGCATTGACCGAAATGCGATGGTCGGTCACGCTCAAAAACCGATCATATTTCTACTAACGAAAGACTTACCTTCCTATTAGTCTGCTCTGGACCTCACTTCTTCCCTTTGGGAGTGATTGACTGTTCAATTTTAACACTCATAACTAACTGATGCTAAGCTTATATTTTGATATTGACCGTGAATTTGAATTCTGAGTTCAATAGCGAGTATTAAAATTTCTTTATAGTTTCATACGAGTACAATTCTGATGTCATTATCTATTCTATTTAAAGACGCTAAACACGCGCAGGCTCCCATTACGAGCGTTCGGCAGTAAACTGCATATACGACAAGCAATAGATCACCAAACAGAGCATGCTTAAAATAGAAGTAATAATAATTTTCCTTCGTTGAAGTGTTTCCACTCCTGCCTCTCCAATGCTTTAATTAAACGAGCTCGAGTGCACGTCAAGCGATGACTGTAGCTTGGCGACAAAACTTCTCCTGCTTCATCACGCACGTCGGGCAACTGAAACACGGCGACAGACCAGGTTGAGAAATACAAGTCCCCAGCAGAGACCTCCATAAATACAATTTTAGACACGAACTCGCGCATAAGATTTTAGACACGAACTCGCGCATAAGATTTTAGACACGAACTCGCGCATAAGATTTTAGACACGAACTCGCGCATAAGATTTTAGACACGAACTCGCGCATAAGATTTTAGACACGAACTCGCGCATAAGATTTAAGACACGAACTCGCGCATAAGATTTTAGACACGAACTCGCACATAAGATTTTAGACACGAACTCGCACATAAGATTTTAGACACTATCTGGCGCATAAGATTTTAGAAAATAAATCGCACTTATAAATCACGATTTTCATACGTCTCGGGTGATTTATTGCGATTGGAACAAGATTGGTGAGTGATTCATAGGCTGGATGCTTACATTTAGAAACAATTTCCCGATCGGGTGCTTGAATTTTTGACAACCATTAATGATGAAAACAATTTCTGAAAACATAAGAATGCCATAAGGTAATAAATCACATTTTCATCTCTCAAAGAAGATAAGCGCTTGCAATCTAACAGATGTATTTTCATTTTTACATATATCTAACTTTAAGAGTTTTCTCCAGAATTTTTTTAGAGTATGGTTTCAAATCACCACAACTTTTTCTTCAGTCTGATGATGTTGCAGAACAATCAAGGGAAGTGAATAATTTTAAAGCTATACAGTATTTTTGAAAATTCTTCGTATTACTGTCATGTTCATTCCATATATTTCAGTTCCCCTAATCCATCATTTAAAAAAAACTACAGCCGGCACTGCGGTTTTAGAAGGAAAAAAATTGCTTCTTTACGCACGTGAATATAAAGTTGTTACACGTCCGCATGTCAGGGCGAGGTATACCAATCAAACCTACCTCAAACCCGACAAATAACTTCATGAATGCGAATATTTATTAAATATTCATGGGATTTACCAGCAACATCTCTAGCGCACAGGAACAGAGTCTGTACATCACTCGCAAAGGTTCTAATCCATTTGATACGTCTCTTCATTCCATCGTCAATAAAGGCTTCTGCACAAAAGCTACTCAATTGGAAGACGGTTCACAGCTTCTGACCACAAAAATATAGCTACGCTGGGGAAGCGCTTCGCGTTCTTCCAAGGTGTTTACCCCGAGCGTTGATTGCGATCGCCATGATATCGAGCGGACATTGTCAAGACCGTAAATGATTTCGCACTTATTCGAGAAGTAAAATTGCCTTAGGAACGTTCGCAAAAACATGATTTCATATTTCAAACCAGTTTCTCATTTTCAAGAGTTTGAAGATAATAGAAGGTAATAATAATTTGTACTCGTATACTGGATATACTTATGTTCAAATTATTGGACTGAAATACATTTATTAAGTACGTCGTAAGACATGACTAATACCTACACAAAGAAAGACATGATCGCAATAATTATTTATATATGACATTTTTCCATATTCGTAGACATAGGGTGAGATTGCATTTAAGGTTAAAATGACTCCAATCTGATTGAACTGATAGTGTTATGGAGTTGGGAAAATCGACTCCACTTTCTCGTATATCAAGGTAAAAGCAAAAAGCATTATGAAGCTTGGATGAAATAAACACACCGACGACACTATCGACATCATTGACACGTTAGCCTTTTCTGGATACGCTGTTTTCGAATGTCACAAAACGGTTTTCAAAAGGAATGAGTGTCACTGAAGCTTAGCTCTAGATATTCGCGCGTAAAGTCCATCCGGACGTCACAGTATTCTATAGCTTGGGTGGATTCGAATTTTCACTACCATGTTTACAACACTGCGTCACTGTTTCTACCGCAACTCGTGAAACCTGAGTTAATTCCCAGCGTTCGTACGATGATAATTGTAGGAAAATATCTCTTGGAGCACATGAAGAAATGCGGGGAAAAACGACATGTCACAGAATGTCAGAGGAAACAGAAACCACTCCACTGAAGCCTCGCGTTGGTTTTACTGGACGTCTCTACAAAAGAGCAAACAAAAATACTTATATAGAATGATTGAAAAACTACGGTTAGTAGATCCTGCGTTCGCATCGGAAACATCACCACGTGCGAGAGCGAGCAATTCAAAATTCCTCGGAATTCAATAGAGCCAAATTAAATGAGATCGTTGTACAATATATCAAATAATTGAAAGTATTATTTACTTCCTTCGGTGGTCATGATTATGACAAATTTTATGTCGAAAGAAACACATCCGCATGATCAATTTTCAAGCTAGTGCCTTAAGGTACGTTTTTAATGTCATGAGAATTCGATATTGATGGAAGCCGAATGCATCCGTCTACTGGCTTATTCAGAGCCCTACGTATTTCACCTAAAAGTATTACGTTTATTTTAGGTAATAACTACTGGGATGTTTTCTATAGCATTGATTAAAAATTACTCACTTCTATCGAATCGAAATTACGAAAGATTTTTCCGAACGACACTTTCAACCTACAGTAACCATCTCGCATAGCAGAGCTGAGAACATGAATAGAACTGATTCTGTTCGAGGAAAGAAATGTTCGCTGCAGAACTCGATACGAAAAGGAAAATGAAGCAACAAAGAGTGCGATGCCCGCAATCCTAATACGATATGCTCCCACAAGCTGCACTGCTCAATATATTTCATGAAGCTCACCGCAGAACCGAAGAGCAGCAAGCTTAGCTCACAAAGTAGCACGCTTGCCATGCAAATTATAATCCTTACGTAAGCGCCCAGGCATCTTCAAGCCCACTTGGAGCGCAGCATCCGCAAAATGGACTGAAGAACAACCCAGTCAGCTCAACATCAACGGGATTTTTATTCATCTTTATTACTATTACTATATTCAAGGTTTCGTTTCCGTTTCCGCTCGGTATAGCGACTATTATAGAGAGCCTCAGTGAAGGTAAAGTTCAAAATGCACAACGAGGGCACCAAATTTGGATGCATCGGTTGGTACAGCAAAAGAAGGCTCAAGTATCTCATTGAAACGAAAGGTGAAATGAGAACAGGGAATAAAAGAATGATACTCGTACTGGAGGCTGGTAGCTCGGTCTCTCTAAAGCGTTGTAAATAATGAAAGATAAGGCTTATTAACTACGGAGTTACATCGACAAATTACTGCAAACAGTGGAAGCGATCTTGTGGTGAATAGCTAGAGGAATTTTTGAACGTTTAGCCAGAGAGTAAGAGGATTTAAATTATCACCTAATACAATCGTTAATACTGCTTCTTTAAATGAACACGAGGCGTCATATTAGCGCTATTTCTTTCGAGAGCGAGTCTCAAACGGTGATTAAAGTTGGCAGTTGCCTTTTGAATTTCAAATGATCTGAAGGAAATTAAATCCAAACGTACTCAGTCTAACTGTACATAACATGCAAGTTTTAGCCGTGAATGCTGACATGCTGGCCAACGCTTAAAAAATTTTAAATTGGTTTGCCTGTGGTAAATGTACGTGTTTGACGATCCTTAAGAATAAATGTGTAGAGACAGAAATTCCTTGATCATGTTCAAACAAATAACCCTGCTGAGCTATCCCTTTCACAATGTGCAGAAGTACCTCATTGGTAAATACGTATAATCTAAACGCAATCATGCGTAATTCCATGACAATATCCGATAACTGCAATTTGAAGTACGGTGAAGCATTTCCTCTGGAGTTGCTGCCAGGGCACCTGAGAATGCGCTCATAATGTTCGTTTGAGTCTGTTATTGAATTCTGTCCGCTTAATTCTATAAATAAGCTCATTCTCGAGTCCCCACCAATCTGAAACGCTAAATCACGTAAGATGATTCCTACCACGTCTACACAATGTGTACTGAGCTGAATTTCGAGAAAAAGCATTGTTCTTGCATAGGTGGATCAAGAGCTCCTCGTGACGAGGCAGATAAATGAAGCTCTAATAGCTTTAGTTCGGCGAGCAGCTGTCTTCCAATGTCCTCAACTTAAGAGTGCGTTCAATTAACTACTTCCGTGGTATGAATTAAAAAACGGGTGTCTGTCAAACCGATATCATTTATTCACTTAATCGTCGTCTACAATAGATTTCGCATGAAACCCGTTTTCTTTGGATGTTACATCTTCGTTATAAGGATTCGTGAAACGCAAATTCGAAACTCATTTCGTTGGGGATCTTAACGAGCCCTCTTTCCTTGAGGAAAGTCAAGGTCGACGCAGAAACACACTAAACTCACAGGTGGACTAGGAGGTTTTCGAAAAACTAAGCCTATACAAGGTTCGCGAATAGAAAGGAACGCCGGCAAAACTAAACTACCCGCAATACCTTCCAATTGATGGTGGCCAATTCGATGAAAAAAGGAATCATTTTTGGGCAGTTCAAAAATTTTCACGAAGGAATTTATTAGGATTTAAATCAAATATCTATTGTAATAGAGGCCATTACTTTGGATAAAGCGTACATTAAACGGAGATAATGGGCATTAGATCAGGCGGCCTTTAAAGCGCTCTCATAAAAGCTCGCCAAATCGCGGCAGCGGCGGCCGCGCGGAAGAGTTTCGGGAGATTGCCATCGGCGCGTAGCGGGCCAGACTTCCATCTCGGAACTCGGGCTTATTATTAAATTCTGGGTTTAACCTCGGCTTCCGTGACAAAGGCGAAGCTCACATTAAAAGCCTGCAGAGGGGAATTTTTAGGAGTAATACTATAAAAGAGTCGAGTTTTCGGATTTTTATTGCACTGCTGAGGACAGAATTAGCAGATACTGTTAATTTCAGAGAATAAGAACTCGACAAGAAAATAATACATCTGCATGAGAGTAGCATTTTTTTACTTCTATGATTTATAGGTTATCCACGAAAGGTATTAAAGAGGTTGAACATCGGTAATCAGATTGTCCAATGAAGATACGTTGAGAAAAATGTTGGGACAATGTTAAACTCGAGGCTTTAGGAGCTCATAAGAATATATGTTCAAACTTTACTTGCAAAAACACATTCTAAAATTTGAATAGGATTTAACACTTTGACTTCGGCAGATAAAACTGAAGTTTAAAATGCCACTATAATTTAAAGTAAATTATAGTAAGCAATGTAGAAAATAGGAAATATTAACTGGTTCATGCCTTCATTTAGGTTTGATTAAGTATATTTTAGAATTGAGTTGGTGACTACTGGCTGGTCGGTCAGCAGCAGTATGAAAACTCCCTCCCTCCGCGTACACCGACGGCTCACCTCGCAGTCAAAGTGTCAAAAACTGCGTAGTGAAACTATTGCAAAAAGTGCGGGAAAAACGGTGCCTCTCAGGAAGAATCCAAAAATTATTACGCCGCGTGAGGGGAGAAGGGATGAGGGTTGCCTCATCGTGTAAGGAGGTGTGTGTTGGGGTAGCTGAGAGGGTAGCAAAGATTTTATGATTGAATGCAATTAACATTGGTTTAAATAATATTCTAAGCAATCATAATTCAAGTAAGATCTATTGACAGCTATTTGTCTTTTATTTATTTGAGAAATTAATGTTATTTTTAAGGAGAATATCAGGGTCAACAGCTTGCATGCTATTGACGTATTTTATGGTAAATAAGAATTTTCATAAAAAAAATGTAATTATGCAGATCACATTTTCATCCTAGGTCAGGTTATTCAAATCTTCAATTGTATTAACCAGCATCATATGGACACTAAATATTTTCGAGTTTTCTAAGCTGTTTATCCATAAAAGTACGTTGTAAGCTGAGTAGCCAATTGAAACTGTCGATTTTCAGACAATACAAACTGCAACGCAGCAGTTGCAAATAGAGCGTCTCGACTGAGACAGAGAACATCTCTGTAATTTTTAGAGCATCTCATAAAGAGAATTTGTACGTCAGTAGCACAGCGCCTTTACTTGGAGAGAAGGCCAGAGGTAAACTGAAGAGCGATGAGGTTCCTTGCTACGTGTAGTACCGCCCGTAAGACCTACTCTGACTACAGGGTGGGCACGTAAACAAACCTTTAAAAACGTGTATATATACAGAATTTTGATTTATACACTCACTTCCCACAAACGGTATCTCTAGAAATGTAGGATTTTTACCTTATCAAAGGAAATTTCCTTACAGGGAGTTTGTTTCCTTGTATAAAACCTCCCTTAACACGTCGACTACCAGTATGTGTACCAGTAGGTGAATTGTTCATAGAGGCCCATTTCAAACCATTTCCCAAAATTTTTTTGAAGGAATTTTATCGAACGAGGGAAAGATTATCGAGCACTTATATTTTGAACTTTTCTTACAAAGGATGGAAAACTATTTGAGTAGGTAAGTTGAGTTTCCCAGTTTTTTTCAGCCAACCAAATCAACTTTGTCACCCGCGCAATCGTAGTCAACGTGTTAATGTTCTAAGGCCTTGAAGAACCCTAAAGAGCAATGTTCATTAGCTTGTCTTCGTGAAAGGACATTACTCCCGCTGTCGGAAGCAGAGAAAAGAATTACAGTTATCGTAGGAACGTCGGCTCTACCGCTGCTTTTGCGCTTTTCTCCAGGTATCAGACTATTTTTGTACAATGAGATTTTAAAGGTACTCTGTCTACTCCGAAGGCCATAAAATCGACGGAACATTCTCATAATAAATAACAATGTATTGCGTTAAAATAAATAATTCAAAGAAAATCATAATTGAGAGAACTTTCGCGACGCTGAATGGGAACTCCATCCAATACGCGTTCGGTCCAACAAGACTCCCGGTAAATTCTGCAGCTGAGTTGTGAAATTGCATCTTTTCTACAGGAAACTTTGTAACGTTTCTTCGTGTGGGAGGCTGTAGCACGCTAGAGAGGAGGTCAATATTCTAAGAAAAGTGATTTTCGCTTCACGAATATCAAAAGTGACAGCGTAATTCCAGTTTGAGTTGGCAGCAAATAGCAATTTTAAGTTATTGAAGGAACTATTCAAAGCCGCATTTTGATTTCAGAAAATTTCATTCGCGCAAGAAGAACTTTGAAAAAAGTTCTCAAAAGGATCTCTTCATCAGAGCGTCGCACAGGGTGCTAGAAGTTTTGGCATACAAATGCGTTCCTTGAGTTGCAAGATCTTGAGCAAACATGGATCGGTGTGCGTTGGTCCTGTCCCTATATGCATAGGGCGCCGGAATTTCTAAGGGCTCAATCGGGCAAACACGTTCTTCGTGTGTGGCATTTACTGTCCTCCTCAGGATCGTAGCTGACTGAACCTAGCGCTCAGGGTTGCTCGTTTGAGTTGAGAGAATTCGGGAGACACCTTTCTCATCTGAACGGAGGTTCGGCGAACCAAATCGGTGCTCGCGTCAGAAAAGGTATCTTCTGGTGTCGAGAATTGGCAGTGGGATTTATTTTACCCCAATCAAGCTCGGAGTGAATTTTGTGGTCTTTCCAACGTTAGGGAGAGGAAATTGTACATGGAAATTAAAATTCACACGCACTGCGTCAGGAACCTTCATCGTTGCGGGAAAATAAGTTATTTGGTTTGCGTGTGTGAAACGCGTGTCATTATTTATTTAGCGCCGCTTCAAATGACCTTTATGCAGTAAAATTGGCGCTGCTGCTGAAAGCGTTCCTCTTTGGGCTAGTGTGAAATATTTTCTGGGTGAAAGCAGAGCTTGGGACGAGTTCCATTGCTGGAAATTACCTCGAGTTTGTTGGCACTTTTCATGAATGTTGTGGGCCGGAGTGGGTTCTGGGACCATGGGAGTTCGCTGGATGCAAGAAAAAATGTCTGAACTAACAAATAAAGAAAACTGTTTTCGTGGTGTCCACGCGATATTTCTCTTGAGAACGTCTTAAGAACTGTAACGCAGAGCTCAAAATGTGTTGATATATTTCAAATTAAAAAACGTATCATTTTGAAGTAGGTGAAGATGGACGAAAAAAACACTTTTAGGAGGTGATTTAGAGACGATCAGTAGTTATAAAAGAATTTTCATTAAACTAACTGAGGCTGAATTTGAGTACAGATGAACGGACGAAATACTTGAGCAAATTCTGAAGCTTGGTCTTGATGCAACTGCTCTAATTCTACATAAAAACCTCGTTTACCCGTAGGCCCAGGTTGAAAATAACCAATGCAGACTATTCCTTTTGTTTGACAAGCATCGAACGTAACTGTTGGAGATCACTACGACTGTCTTTAGCCCTGCTATACGAGCGTACGGAGCAAACAGACGAGTTTTCAGAGGGATAATGAATGCGTAAATATTAGAACTCACTGCTTGAGAAAAAGAAAGAATGATGAAATATAATAATAACATAGGTGTGTTACGATATTTTGTCAAAATCCTCGTTAGATTTCTGGTGAAGACTAATTTTGATTTCACTGTTTTCATTTACGTACGCTTTTGTAAGGTTTTTGTAGAGGGAAATTTTGTTACAACTGTAGAGCATTTTAAACAATACGTTTTAGAGGAAAATTAAGTTTAAAAATATCAATGACTCTGAATGTCAGGCAAAAAAGGACGTTACAAGCAATGAATCATAACTGCTAAGTCAGGAATAATTTCCCAATGGAATAAATTTCTTATCATGATACTTGATGTAAATTTATAACGTGAAAATTTGAGCGAACCCTTCAAAGTAATCATTACTATGTAGAAAAAACCATAAACACAAAGCGTCTCGCAGGGTTACAAAGTAATGAAAATGCCAAATTTCCCCACGTCGGAATATATTCATTCTAAGATCAGAGGTACGGAGCCCTTTTGAGGTAAAATTTGCAGACCTAGGTTTAAGAGTTTTATAATATGCTTCATGAAGATGAAATTCTGCTGATATGAAAAATGTCTCATAATAAAACTGTCTTGAGGTAAACATGCTCCTCGGCCTTATGACTCCTACCCTTAATTTGAGACCATTATTAAAACGTATAATTACACGAGAAATGCTATACCCAAAACGGCACCATTCGGATTAAAGCGTCTGGTGTGTTGTCGGTGACACTAATGCTACACTAGATCAACTCTGCGCCCATCCTGGGCTTGAGTCTGAGTATGAAGGTTACACAAGGAGTTCTTCAACTGTGTTCCATTCGTGAGTAGATCTAAACGTTGCTTTACCTATGGGAGACCATCTCTAACTGATAACCCAAAAACTTGCTAGTTATATAATGCAAAAATACTCCCTAACACGTTCGTTTCAGCATGCACGTTAACCAGTCTCTTGCAGTGCGCCGCTGACGCACATGTGCGTTATTGATTCAGTTGCATTTAATGATGTGTATATTTTTTTTGGAACGCACGATCTATTTAATATTTGTTTATTTCAAAATTTGTCTCTAAAATTAACTTTAATTTGAATTGAATATTGAACTTCAGTTTAACCCGCGGCAGTTAACGTGTTAACCAATCTGATTTCATAAATTAGCATGGGTAGAATTAGAGGAAAGATAGCCTTTGGCGGTGAAGGTGTGCAGTATCATGAGATATCTGAAGAAGGCTGAAGATACAGAGAATGAGGAGATGTAATAAATGAGGTTGCGAGTTAGTTAAGCCTCCCTAAACGCAACAGTGTTTTCAAGGGGAGAAGAAAGAAGGCACCATTTATCATGAAATAATTGAAGCATGAAATATAAACACACGGTGTTCCACTCACGTCTTGCCCCTAAAAACATTGCAAGGTTGAAACAAAATTGTATAACAAGATAATGGTGTGGAAAGTTGTAATTGCAGAAAAAAGGACGGAAGTAAGCCGAACTAAAAGGGGATCCACAACAAACATCAAACCCTATTCTATTTAAACACAAAGAAGGCCTACCAAAGCCTAGAGAGTGCCAATTCCCTTCATACAGTGGCTGCGTCCCTCTTAGGAGGCGACGATACGATGCAGGGCAGCAACAGAGCACTTTTGATCGCGTTGGCCGAGTACCAGATATTAAAAAGTGAAAAATTGGAGCTCAATGGAATGTCCTTTAATTATTTTATATTACGCAGTGTAGGTTTTCCGATAGACATAGGGTCGACACTAAATAATCCGAGAAGTATAACCGTTGAAAATTTTTTACAATGCAGTTTGCATGCATTGAGTCGAATTAGAATAATTTTAGCCTGCATTAACCTTTATAGAAGAAATTTTAAGCGCAAATAGTCTGAGAAACTGACTTACCTACTTCTAATCGACGTCATAAAATTTACATAATACTGTAAATAATACATAAACCGAGAAAACTTTTTTCTTTTGTAAACAAAATATAAATAAAGTTCAATTAAATGGATCGGGAAGCTATTACGATTTTTCAGAATAATAGTTCAACATTCCTGGTCCCATCGAGAAGTCTGGACGAGTCCAGCAAACATTATAACCCGGTTATTCATGGTATCCAACTATAGATTTATTGGCAAATATTCTCCAGCCTTGCTGGCAAAAGCGGATGAACAGAAACGTTAAGATTATTCTATTGGAAATGCTTGGCAACGCGCGGCGCATGCAGCTAAGCAAAGCATATGCACCTAATAGAGGTAATTCTGGTGCGGTATTTCAATGAAGAAGTGAGGTATGCAAGCAGTGGATCTCGGAAATGTGCGCCAGTGTAAGTCGTTTTAGAATGATTACATTTCTTAAACTGATGCTCGGCAAGGGATTAACGCGTTACTGCCTATTGGGATAAAAGTACATACTTGGTAAATTGCTAATTCACGCACCGGTATGAAGTAATAGTACTTCATCTATATCACGACTTTAAATAAAATATCATACGAGGTAAAACGTTAGATTTTAATTATGTATGTGGCATTTCGTGGAAAGGAAAAATCTGTATTCCAGCAGTAAAATAGATTTCTTAATTCAGGTACTAGCAACCCATCCAAACCAGCCGTAGAAATTGGGAAAACGTAGTTAACGAGTTAAAAAAAGTGGAACTTTCCTCGTGCCACTGACGATGAAACCCGGTTGATGCGTAGTCGTGTCAAAAAAACTTTTTTATACATCAATTCAAAGCTCTTTCCAGATGTTAACGAGTTCGGTTTTGAAAATTATAAACAAAATAGTGTAGAGATAAATGTACGAGGAGTTCGTGAGACTCGAACTCAGGACTAGAGATCACCGCGCCAACACGCTATCGACTGCGCTATCGATCATCCTAAAAGGTGATCGAAGCACAACGAAAGCAATGTTTGGCACAGTGAAAGCAGGCGCACTGTGCCAAACATTGCTTTCGTTGTGCTTCGATCACCTTTTAGGGTGATCGATAGCGCAGTCGATATCTTGTTGGCGCGGTGATCTCTAGTCCTGAGTTAGAGTCTCACGAACTCCTCGTACATTTATTTCATTTGAAAAAACCTTGTGGAAGCAGTGTCTTCCCGTACCAGATTCATTAACTGTTTCTGGGGGTGACTAGACTTTGAGCTCTCGATAGTGTAGAAATCATCAGAAATAGATCATTTCTCCAAAAAAGTCTTTGATGGAAGGGGTAATTCAATAGCGCTCGAAAGGAGTTAGGTTATCTATTGATGGAAATTGACGTTGATTCAACAGCATTAAAAATCAGCGCACCCCAATGGTAGTTTTGGTGACTAGCCATTTATCAGGGAGTCCGGTCACGTTACTATTCTGACATTTCTAACGCGGAGGAGAATGGTTTTTACGTACCATGAATGCATTGATTTTTCGTTTATGGCATCGACTCAGGTAGCATTAATATATTCAATGTAAATTAGGCGCCACTGTGAGCGAATGCATCGTATTTGCACAGCTCTGAAGTTCTGCTAGAGTTGTAAAAATCGACGAATCAACATGATTTTAGGCCGAATTTTCTGTTAGCATATGATGAGGTAGCAAATTTTACAAACCCAGGTCAAAGTGAAGATTTAGTACTAGTAACACAATTCAAACACAGGCCAAGGTTAAGGATATCATTTAGTGCCAACAAAACGGGAAGAAGGCCTTTCAAAGTTCGTAAGCCTACTGTACTCCAGAGACATTTTTACTAAAAGCTGTCTAATTTCAGTACCGAAATTGAAATTCCTATCCACTGCAATGTCGAGAAGGACGGCCGCGAGAGCGAGATAAGAAACTTCGTTAATGGATTGCAAGTTAGTTTTGGTCACATCTTCTCGCTCATCGTTCTTTCTTCGAGTATCTACACACGCAGTTGAATAGCCAAATGAATTTTCTTTCATTAGCCCCTAAACAAAAAACATCAGTTCTGGCGTAGGGATTTAGTATATAAGAGAGTTTTGCTGGGCATAAGCTGTTGAACATAAATTAATTTTTTAAAATCTGCGGCTTATCACCTTCCGATAATCCGAGCTCGTTTTATACACTCATTTCACTGATGCTTGTCCAACAAATATACTGTATCACTAACGTTAGAGCCAAAAATGCATAATTTAACAATACAACTTACGGGCAAAAAATATGAGGATTTGAACGCTAGAAATGAGCTATTTTACGACTGTCCGTAATTTGCAACCAGCATTTGGGAAGTAAGCGAGGAAAAATTCCAGAGAGATCAAAGGTCAAAATCCCCCCTAATTGCAACCAACATGTTCGCAATATGGAGCAGATACACTTCTGCACCTAAAGAAATGTGAGTAAAGTTTTTCAACGGGATCAATTTTACAATAGTATTGATTACCATAATAGGTTAGTCTTGCAATCTAAAGCTAAATGGTTTTACCTTGACTCCTACAAGATGGATATTTGTTTAAGTTTTCGTTCCTGTTTTTCTTAACCCTTTAACGTCCAAATTTTTGTACTCATATTACCGTTTACACAACCACCGTCACTAAACTGGCGCTGGCATCAGGCAGTCACCGGTATCAGGATGGGATAGGAACTGCCACCCGGCAGAGAACTTCAAAGAACACATTAGGGAACTAATTGAACAAGAAATACAATATATTGAGGGTATTTTTGAAAGAGGACACTGGTTTCCTCTGGGGCGTTAAAGGGTTAAGAGAACAATTTCTATTTTGAAGCTCAAACGACGACCGAAAACTTTGGCGCCAGAACTGATCTCCAAAAATAACTCCTTTGTTTGCTTGTAATCGTTCTTGTTATTGGTGCACGGGCACGTATGACTACCAACGCAAGTTGGCGTCTGAGAACCGTTGTATTTTTCACTTTCAGAGTTTCATTTGCCCTAAGCTTTTCTCATAATATTTATAAAGCTGAGCTTAGCTTAGATCGGATAAGTTATTTTAAGCCTCCCAATCCGCAAGAAACGAGTTCCAATGAGAGGATGGAGGAGGGCATCATGTAGTATGATGTTAAACGAGCGAGGAATCTATGCAACAGATCCCCTGAGGATTTGAAAATGCAAGTTAAGGTATAGGTTTGGAAAAAAGATTAAAGTTGAAGAAGAAAGTAGTTGGCGCTGAAAAATAGTACGGGTGTGATTCGAAAAAAATTGCCTGGAACAAAACCAAAAGCACATTCTATTTCAGCTAAAGAAAGACCAACTTCACACGTTCCTTGCGTATTGGGACATCTGTGTACCACTAGGTTAATTGCTAATTCACGAAGCAGCTTAACACGTTAACTGCGATGGGTTAAACTGAAGTTCAATGTTCAATTTGAATATAAATTCAATTGTAGTAATCTACTTTGAAAATAGCAAAAATAAACTGGATCGGGCTTTTATTTAGCTTTCATTAAGTATTTATAATCAATGAGTTAGTGACTGCAGGTGGGTCAGCAGCACTTTGAAAAAAACCTAAAGTACCACCGGTGGGTCCCTTCGCAGGGAACGTGTTAAATGAATAACATTTCATCCATTTCACGACCTTTTAAAAAAATAAATGTTATCGTACATGGTAAAATGTTATCGTGCAACTATATTTTTCACATTTCTTAGGAAGGATAGAAATATATTCGAGCGGTCAAGTCGATTTTTCAATTCTACTACTCACGACCTAACTAAGCCAACCGCAACAACTGCAAAAACCGCAAAAACACGGGTAACATGTTCACATTCGACTAGGGACCTCACATCTTTTCCTTGCGAGTAATGTGCAAGAGAACATAAATTTCCGAATATTTCATGAAGAACACGACGCATGCACACAAACTAGCCTTGCTCAGCTAGTGGACATGATTCAGCTGAATTTTGTGAACGAATTAAATCTTCATCCAACACCCGCACGAAACCTGGGAAGATATTTTGCCTCAGACTGAAGTGAATGGAATAGTTTACTTCAGTGAATCCATTAATTATTAAAATACATACGTCTGCAATGAGAATTTATCTGTTTAGAGTGAGTTGAATTGAATACTGGCTTACGACAACATGTTCAATAAGTATTAACTCACCAACGTAAATACACATTCTCGAAGTAGGACTTACAATGTTAGCCCCTCTTCATTGTTTTTATGCTTAAACGATAACAGCTGTAACGAATTTCGGGCAAAATAGTGAACATAGCTTCTTAGTTGATAACTTTTAAACTAAGTAAAATAAATACTTTGGAAAGCAGTACAATTCCACAATTCACAACCACCAACAAAGGTCACAACTGCACAACAAAATTCACAAGCACCCAATAAAGAAAGTCGAGCAGACTCATATGAAGAGACTCTGAGAGGGCACTTACTACATAAAATTAGACAGGTCGAGGCAGCACGCAGTCACCACAGCACCGTGATAAGGGAAGACTTCATCAGCAACTGCCCAGCGGCAGCTCGTGAACCGAAATTTACGAGCGGACACAATGAACGATTTTTCAAAATTATCAAGCGGTCGGTGATGACAGAATTTTCAAAATCTGTGATGACTCACAAAAATAAAAATTTTCAAGTGGTCGGTGATGACAGACCGGGACGTTGTTTGTGACAGTCGACGTGTGCTCTCGCGAGTTCCGGTCGTCCGTGGTACGACTCATTTGAGGGTACAAGTGGAGGTTGCGGCAATACGAAGTTAATAATCGCTGCTTTCTGTTGTGAATCAGGTTAATGCTAATGAATTGGCCGTAATTTATTAGCTCCAGTGGCAAAAAATATTACAGGTTTGCAATGCGAGTTATTTGAAGACATAGAAGTGGAGGTAGCAGCAATGTTGTTGTTTATAATCATGGCTCATTGTCATGAATTAGGTTTATGTCATTGATGTTGAAATTATTAGAAACTGTGGTAATAAAATATTTTAGTTCCTGAAAACTAAGTTTTTAATACTATTATCGTTAATATATTATTTACGATAAATACTCTGGTGACATATTTTGTTACCAAAGGCATATAAAACAAAAATTGTAACAATGACAGTCATCATATCGGAAGTGTCATCATCATAGAGAGTCATTATCATAGCAATTACAACCATGACGCTGATATATATTTTACGGTAAGTAAAAAGTATAACCCTTTTCGTGAAAACAGCTAATGATAAGTTAGCGTCAGGGTTAGATTAGGAGTTTACGCTTGTAGAATACATCAAAATAGCATAAAATGTTTGTGTAAAGTCTTGCACAAGATGCTTTCGCGGTACACGGGTCTAAAACAACACAGCTTACACGATACTCAGCTCATTTACAGGGACAACACACAGGAGGGTTCATCACGAGAAAATAGCTCTCAAATTTCTCTCCAGACCGCCTCTATACCTTATGCTACAACACCCAGGCAACAGTTGTAAGGTAATAAAAATATATAGTTCTGAACTGTGCAAAATGCCCCCGGATAACTGAGCCGTGCCTCGTGCTGTATCGCAGCGAAAAATGGAAGCGGGAAGGAAGAATTGATTCAAGCCATTGGGATACATGACACTCATTTAGTATTTTTCTCCCATAGCTACTGTGAAACAGATCAATCAGGAGTAGTTAATCTAAATGAAGTATATTTTTTTGCGATCTACCGTAAATGAAAAACTCGTGCTTCCACAAGTGGGAAATTGCGCCAGTAAGTTTTAGACGAAATCAAGGTATTCGGAGCAAAAGCAAGGAAGTGGGTGTTGACCCCACAGCTCTTCTCAATTTGGAAACTCCTTGAGCGGTCTCATAGCTCCAAATACTTTTTCCTAATGAAGAAAATTGTTCTCGAGACTTGATGACCTACTTTACTCAGTCAGCTACAGAATGATTCATTAAAATTTCTTCCAACTTTGTAGCGGAAGAGAAACCTTGATCCGAATGAGCGTTGTGATGAAGAAAATCGACAAATAATACTCCTAGTGAGGTTTTAATACTTTAACTTGTTTTAATAGGGTGGCATCAGGTCGCGCAACATTTCAAGTCGCTATCGCTATGCAGCGAATTATAGCGCGTCCAAACCGATGAAAGAATGCAATACGAGGTACTGGAAAACAGTACAGTGGAAATCCCATTTCATAGTTTAGGCAAACCCCTCAAGTGTAAATTGAACGGGTACTTAGAGCAAGGCACTCTCTAGTAGACCAAGTAATAATTGCATCTCTTTTGGTTTCCAGTTCACATATGGCAGAAACGCAAATAATATCTGCACATAAAACCGCAGGTACAATTGTTCACGCTGAAAACGCACAGACATTAATAGCCCTCTATTTTATTGCCTTTCCAAAGAAAATAAAGTTCCTAATAGTGGCAGAAATAAAACATGAAAAAAGTAGACTCTTGCTACCCACTTCTGCCAAGGATAACATGAATAACTCGTCCATCTTCGGGAAGAAGGCGAAACAAAGCGGCTTTTACAAGCACAGTTTCTAGCACGCTTGTCGTAGAAAATAAATGCTACGTCGAATACCTTGTGGAAAAAATTTTTCAGAAAAGGAAAGCTGTACACAGGAGATCAGAACGTGATGGTCAGCCTGAACTATAAAAAAATCCATTGTAGAAGTCTATACTAAGCTTTAGAAAGTGACTCGTTTGGCAGAAAACCCCATTCATTCATAGGTACTGTCGCTACCCTTACTCACAGTACAGCCATTACCATTACAGTACAGTCCTATCCTCACAGTACAGCTCTACCCTCACAGAACCGCCTACCCTCACAGTGCAGCCCCTACCCTCACAGTACAGCCTCTACCCTCACAGTACAGCCCTACCCTCACAGTACAGCCCCTACCCTCACAGTACAGCCCTACCCTCACAGTACAACCCTACCCTCACAGTACAGCCCTACCCTTAAAGTACAGCCCCTACCCTCACAGTACAGCCCTACCCTCACAGTACAGCCTACCCTCACAGTACAGCCTACCCTCACAGTACAGCCTACCCTCACAGTACAGCCTACCCTCACAGTACAGCCTACCCTCACAGTACAGCCCCTACCCTCACAGTACAGCCCCTACCCTCACAGTACAGCCCTACCCTCACAGCACAGCCTCTACCCTCACAGTACAGCCCTACCCTCACAGTACAGTCCTACCCTCACAGTACAGCCCTACCCTCACAGTACAGCCCCTAACCTCACAGTACAGCCCTACCCTCACAGTACAGCCTTACCCTCACAGTACAGCCCCTACCCTCACAGTACAGCTCTACCCTCACGGTACAGCCTTACCCTCACAGTACAGCCTTACCCTCACAGTACAGCCCTACCCTCACAGTACAGCCCTACCCTCACAGTACAGCCCTACCCTCACAGTACAGCCTTACCCTCACAGTACAGCCCCTACCCTCACAGTACAGCTCTACCCTCACAGTACAGCCTTACCCTCACAGTACAGCCTTACCCTCACAGTACAGCCTTACCCTCACAGTACAGCCTTACCCTCACAGTACAGCCCTACCCTCACAGTACAGCCCTACCCTCAAAGTACAGCCTTACCCTCACAGTACAGCCTCTACCCTCACAGTACAGCCCTACTCTCACCGTACAGCCTTACCCTCACAGTACAGCCTTACCCTCACAGTACAACCACAAAAATCCCGTTATTACCGTAACTTACACTACAGTTTCGTAAGCGATAAAGCTGATCTTTAAAACCTATCTCGGTCTACTCGTACTCAGCCAAACCAAAACGATGCCACCAATGCAAACGCTCTCAGTTCGCGCCAAACGACCGTCAAACAAACTAATTGCCCAGGAACAACAGAGATCGCCGCCAGAATCAACAGCCCGTAATGAGAAGCGGTTCCATTTCCGAAAATTTCCCTAATGTGATCGAGGACTCAAAATCGAATATTCACAACCTTAGCTCCTGAGAATACCGCCAGAGAACTGGCGACCGCCTAGCGAGAACGCTGCCTCCAAGATCGCTTTATTGCCTTCGATATATAACTTTACGAGCATAGGCGACAGGTTATTACCAGGAAAATATATTATAGATGGTTGACTGGATCAATATGTTCTGTTAAAGGCCGCTAGTGGAAGAATGGCGCCCGATTATTACCGAGATTATAGTTAGTACTGCGTGACGAAGTTTAGTTTCTTGAAGCGTTCTCTACCATTCATAAGTGATGGTTAAAATTTCATAGTGCCCCCTAGACAATGCAGGTGTGGTGTCTAAAGGAAAGATATTATTAATGACAGCGGTTATTTGCAGAACTGGAGTATTTAGCTTCACAGTTTTATATTCACTAAAGAGAATACAAATGGGTAAAGATTCATTTTAGCGTTACAGATTCATTTTCAGCGTTACAGATTCATTTTCAGCGTTAATATGCCAAATTTGGCATGAAGGTTTGATGAGAGTTATCTAGAAAAGTACTGAAAATTAATGCGCACCGTCAGAAAATACCACGCACTATCAAGGAAGAAAGCGGCTGGATTGTGATAGTTAATTTCCAGTCTCTTTCAATGACTTAGCTGGTAAATCCGGTCAGGTTGCTATGTGGGCCTGAAAGATGATGCAATAATATAATTATTGATTTGGTCTGATTAGAATTTAGTTTAAGCCTCCTTAACCCCAACAAAGGCATTCAAGGAGTGAAATGATGACACGATTCAGTATGGAGCTAAGGGATTGCGAAATCCACGCACAAGGTGTGTTTCCGTACAAGATCCCTTGCGCATTGAAACACTAAGTTTAGAAGTAAGGTTTCATTAGATCAAATGTCAGTTTAAGCCTCTATAACTGCAACAAAGGTGTTCTGAGTAGAGGAAGGAGGATGGCTTCATTCATTATGAACTTTAGGGTACGCAGAATCTATGTACTAGATCAATAGAAACAAGTTTAGAAAGCAGCGTAAGAAACAAGACAAAAGTTGAAAAAGAGAGTAGCAGGTATTGAAAAGCAGGACAGCAGTGATCCAAAAAAAGACGGTCCGTGACAGAAATCTCCTATTTCAACAAGAAGAAGGCCAACCTAACCTCCAGCTTAGGGCCACACATTTCTCACCGTGGGAGGGCGTATTTCCACAGGCACGGTAGGTACATCCCCTTGAGGATTGGTTCGAGTCATCAACCACGATGACTCGACACAAGTTAGACTGGAAAAAATATAAGCATAAAATTCTGCTCAAATTTTTAACGCCTCTCAAGACGAAACGATGCTTTTTCGAAAATAGCCCCAATAGCCTCTTCTGATTAAATTTGCTCCCTAATATGTTCCGTTAAGTTCATAGTCGAGAGCCAGTTCCTTACCTATTCTGACGTCAGTGACAACCTGATGCCAGTGCCAGTCTAATGGCGGTGGTTGAAATAACGACAGTTTGAGTAAAAAAATGCTGATGTGAAATAGTGAAATGTCGCACGACCGGCCAATACAGATTAATTTTCCCAAATGGTTCATTCGGGAGCGGTGGTACGCTCGAGTGGAGCTCACGCAGCTTCTGTTCGCGGAGATTCTAGCCAATTCGGCTTCCCATATTGAAGCGAAGGTCACCAATCGCCGGCTCCTCCAAGGACAGAAATGTCGTTTCCGAGCAGCTCATGTTTGCTGAATTCATCCATCATTTAGAGGCAGCGTGTGTCCCCAAGAGGCCAGGAATAGACTGGATCTGAGATCATGAATCGTGCCGTGTGTGTATTCGAGCAGCAGTCAAAAGAGAAATTATAAGAGTTGACGATGAAATTTTATTTTCTCAACACTCTTCTCACTAACAGCAAACTTCGGTAATAGTGCTTTCAAAATTCTTGAGAAGGATTGTGGAGGAAGAAGCGTGGCTTAGCCTCGTCTCCAAACTAACATTCAAACTGATGTGATTCCCATCACTTGAGTTGAATTTAATTTCATGCATAATGCAAAAAGAACGTGTACAGTAGTAACACATACGTATTATTATTACAAAATATTAAATTCTCTTTGGTTTCGATCCATAAGCTAATAATAGGGGTGTTGTTTGTCCACTTATGAATCTATAATCATCAAGCATATATGATACCAAAAAATTCAGGAAGGAGAAATTCGTTTCTTACGTAATAGCTTTCTAAAGTTTTCTATTTGGTTAGTTAAAAACTGATCTGACAATACCTCCCTCTATGTGAGAAGCTACGCAATATTTTGTCTAGAAGTATTGAACTTTTTTTTCGGGGACCTCACTAACTCTGGTGCTTTATTTCTCCCATTGAAGAGTGACAATCGAGAGTTAGACTCCACCTTCTCTGGCGAACTGTGTACTGTAGGCTTTGGCTTTACGATGTGCAAAATAATTAGGCATGAACCTACGAAATTTATGGACGCTACCAGCAGATAATATCTTTTGCTTAGCCGTGAAAATAACGATTAATGCTTTTATTACTGGTGCTAGCACAAGATAAGTGCAGCGTGAAGCAGAGACGGTTAAGAGATCATGTCGACAATATTTGACATGTATATATTGACAACGTAGGCAGAAATTGATGTTATTGTGGGAATACAATGAATTTTCCCTGCACGCTAAAAATTGGTCGACACAGATAATTTACTCAATATTTATCTTTGGAGCACATTAATGACAAACGCAATGCAAGATCACCAAAGCATGTTAAAAATTAACGTAATATATGCATGAGACATGATTTAGCATCATGCGCCAATTAAAATAACTAACAAATAGTTAACGGTTCATACACACATGAATAACGTCAATCATGGGTCGCAAAGAAGTTTGTGCGCACGCATAATCCACATTTTTGACGTTCGTAGAGTCTAAACTTCTTGAGTTCACTAGAATCTTTTAACAGTTCCTGATCCTGGTTAATGTCTTTTATCAATGTTCGAGTGATTATACCACTAAATTCTTTATCAATTTTTTGCAGATTGACTCACTGAGTATGGAGCTGGTGTCCAAAATGTTTCACAGAATAAATAGATTCCTACTAGATATTTTGCTATATATTTTGTGAAATTTTAATGAATACGATTTCAATATAAACTGTTATCTTCGTTTCCAAGTTTCGACTGCTGAGTGCTATTGTTATTCCCGTCCCTCAAATCGAAGCCGGTATTCTATGGAGTGAGGGCAGTAGTTCTTGTTCCTAATTGAGGGCTTACCTCACCCCGCGAACATTCCACCCCATACCTTCCCCAGCCGAGCTCCCACATATAGAGTGACGGACGAAAAGATCCCAGCATTTGCATTTGATGTTAAAAAAGAAAACTTATGGCCTTGTTTTGAAAGGCTCGCGCTGAAGTTGGGAGATCTTAAATGGAATTTTGTGACGTGAAGAGCATGCACGAACGACCGCGCAGGATTTTCTCTGCGAAAATGTCTGGACGAGAAACTAAGCGAGCGCCCAAGCATCAGCTTTAATAGAGTTTGCGTTCAAGCCCACGCGTATAGTTTTGGAGCTTTGCGCATTAACAAGCGTAATTTGACGAATCCAATTACGAATTTGAATAACCAATTATGAATCATGAATTTATGTATCAAATCACCTCAGATTTAATGCGCATTAAGAAGCGCACATCAATTAAGAAACATCTATGCCCAACGTAGCTAGAGTTCTATAGCGCCAATTACATTTCCTCGACGTCGGATTGCACACAGATGTCAGCAAATATAGGTTTTTAACACGTTGACTGCGTATTGGTACTTATGTGAACCGCTAGGAAAATTAATCATTTAATTACCGGTATAAATTAAAAGTATTTCAATTTCTTCACTGCCTTCATTTAATATCGATAATAGCGCACAAGTTAAAATATTATAGAGTAACTCTATTTATCACGCGTTTTAGAAATTACGAAAATATTATTGAGCATTAGAGACAGTTTTTCAAATCTGCCACTTCCAGCCTAACCAAATCAACCGTAGCAACCGTGCAACCGTTAACAATATGGTATGATGCTAATTCCATGTAGAAAATATGAGCGTCCATAAGATAATTCTGCTTTATGCCGAAGCACAAGCTGCAAATTAACGAGTTGGTTTTTGAAGCTGAACCTTCCCAGACGAGGTTACCCGTGAAAGGAAGCATCAGGTTGTGCATGATGAACATCACAGAGGCGAGAAACACAGATCGTGTTCATTAATTGGAGACCGCAAGGCACTGAGATTTGAAAGGAAATCGCTTAACGAAAGCGGAAAATTACTAGCAGCATTTGAGCAGATCCATAAATACCATCACAGCAAAAAAATATTGTAGTTTTTTAATATAAAGTCCAAAAAATTTGTGTAGTTTATCAGGAAAATTTTGAGCTTCGCTAAATATTTAAAGAGTTGTAATTTAGTGAAAGTAATTCACAGAATTTTAAAACCTGAAAATAATCCAATAGATTGAACAAATTTAAGTATCACTACGAGCATTTGTTCCTTAGTTCTGCTTTCATTAAAACATAGGCCCCCTCAGTGTCTCACTTTGCTGATGAATGTGACAGAATTTCAGCGAATATAGAGCAAACGGACGCAGTTGTTCGTTTTTTTTTTCGAAAACAAATCGCTAGTAACATAGAAGAAAGTCGAAGCAATTAAAACAAAACTAATTCGGACACATCTGAATTCGTATTTTTCAACTTATCTCATCGCAAGTTTTCAATGTTTTTTTAGACGAGTGAATTGCCTTAATTGAAACGTTGTCGAGAAAACCAGATCAGCAAATCTGACTGCACTCTTCAGTTGGAAAAACGACCATACTTTCATTTTTTCCTCGCAAACCCTAATGCACTGAACATAAAAATTTCTAAGCCATTAACCTGAGAGCCCTTTTTGCTCTGCGTGGTTGCCAGGATCGCTATGTTTCCTATTCCAGCAGTCGTAAAAGCTCGGACATGCGCTTCCATACCTTCAACACAGAGGACGGCGGTCAGATTACATTAGATATGTTAGCTTAATTAAGCTTCCCTAAGCGCAACAAAGGCGTCCCAAGAAGAGGAAGGAAGGATGAAGGCTCTATTTAATTTGGGTTGAGGGAACGTGGAATCTATGAACAAGATGTGTTAAAAGCTAGTAAGAACTTATTTGCCTCAAAATTTGGAAATAAAACGGTCTGTTTGAGGGTATTCATCGGAAATGAATTTTAAGCAAAATCTTCCCAAGTAAACTGCTGAAAAAATTGAAGAAGAATACTCCCTTAATCAACTAATAGGCTTTGCGCCAATGTGACCTGTGTTCTGTTATTTTATTGCGTCTTGTTTTGCTTTTGAATTTTATTTATATATTGATCATTATGACTGTAATATTTATTTTGCATTTTTTCAGCCTGAAGACGATGTTCGTGCATTGAAACGTAGCTTTTTATAAATTAACAGTAATACATATTTTTATAAATTGAGTGTTTTAGTAAATATGATAAGCAATTTAACGTGTGATGAACTGTAAAAAAAACAGCAATCAATCAATAACTTGGTATCTGTCGTTGAATACGATTCGAGATCTCAATTTTACGCAGTAGTAACTCTTAAGAAACGTGCGACAAATTATTAACTATTTAAATACGGAAATTATTAAACTTGGCGTAGCACTACATAAAAAAATCCCCGGTCAGTGCCCATGTTAAAATACTGTTACAATTTTTAAGATAATATTTTTTTTCATCACTTGCTATTTAGAACATCCGGTTTATGCTCTAAAATTCATTGTGAAGGCTACAGGCCGCACATTTTGGTTGAGTAGTGACTCCGGGCGAAGATTAGATTAGATTAGTTCTATGTTAATTTAAGCCTTCCTCCCTTCCTAAGTCGTATCGAAGAGGGGAAGAAAGAAGGCACCAATTAGTATGGACTCGAGGGAGCGCGGAATAGGTGCATAGGAACAGTAAGTTGTGAAAGAACCTCATGAAACAAGATGAAAGTTGAAGAAGAAAGTAATAGGGGCTGAAAAACAGGACAGCAGTGAACCCCAAAAAAGTCTAACATAACAAAAAAATTTAATTTCAACAAAAAAGATCCCTACTTAACTGCTAGCTCGGGACCTCACATCTCCCCCTGACAGTATAAATTCTCATAGATACAAAAGTTGTATTCCCCTGAGGGGGTGGATCCCAATCCTGGAACCCAATGCCAAAATTTACCCATTGAGGCTATCTGCGCGAGAGCCGAAGAGTGTAATTTATACTGTTGCTCGATTTGTTTAAAGTTTAAACATAGACAATATATTCGGGTTTGATTAGGTTAGAATAGGATACCTTAGGTTAGGTATATTAGGCTTTTGGATGACTTACTCAACTAAAAAATTAAAGAATCATGGCCGGGAATCTATTACAGGTTATTGTAAATATTGATATCGTAGTTATTTTCATAATTATTATAACAAAAGTATATTTTAGCGATTCTACCCTGTCAGCTACCCCTCATGGTGATTGCAAATTTTGACCTTTAGTGCGAGAATTGTGAAATTCAGTGGAAGAAATAAATTAAGAAAGTGAAGGAAAACTTGATGCAGGGTCTGGTTAATATTTTTTATATCGAAATTACATATCTGAGCAGTAATGTACATACTTATTTTCAGTGTAAGGAAAGAAAGCAAATTTGTTAAAGGGTTGCCGTGGGTAGCCGAGAACTCCTTTGAAACCACCGATGTGTACTTAACTTCGTTAAATAATTGTGAACTAAAGTGGATAGTGGACGACACAACTTTTGGGAACGACTCAAGACATCAGTTACGGAGATGAAATAATGTAGGCACGAAGCCGAACATGACAGATTACGTTACGTGGTCTAAAAACCCAGAGAAAGACTTTAATTTTACTAACCGATATTTTCTTACGCACCAACAGTTTTCTTTTTTGTGTAAACCACTAAGTAAGGAGACGATTTATTGATTTTTCTACTGGAGTTTGGACAAAAAAAAAAACGAGTCGCGTTCGCTCCATTGCGCACCCTGTACTTGCCAACAAAAAACAAAAGCAGGCAACGAGGAGAGCTGACGTACATGCAGAATTTCATTGAACGCTGCACAACTATCCCCTTATTCTGAAGTAAATACTTGGTAAAATTACAATCAGAATACAGTAATTTTTACGACAGGTTGGCATGGTTTCAAAAATTCAAGCGTTGCAAAAACAACGAGGGAAAATTCGAGACGAAAGTTAATTCCTAAATCAGGCACAAAAAGCTGAAAGCAAAGGAAGGAATTAAAAAAAAGCTCCACGTGAAAAAGTGGGAGCTCTGGAGTAACAAAGACATCTGGGCTGCCTGCAGCGCCAGGTACTTCATAAAAAGGCTCATTTCCAGACCTTATCCATCATAAAGAGACGGCTGGCTACTCAGAAAAAATCAAAGAAATTATCCGGCGCTGGTGTGAGGAGATCGAGCACTCGATGAAGGGAGAGGGAGGGCTTGGGCAGCAACTTAGGACTAGGGCTTCATGAAGACGTCCAGGACGAACTAATGAAAAGAAGCGAAGAAAGCGTCTTAAGAAAAAAGCTAATTTTTGATAGATAGCCGTACAATAAATGAAGCTATAAAACTAAGTCGTGATTAGATAGAATAAATGTAGGTGACTTGCATTGTGTAACCAGGCTGGAAACAATTATAGAAAAGAGCATGCCTGCAAGAATAATCTGCGTTGTTTTTTCCCGATACAAAAAACAATGTAGTCTCAAGCCACGGGATGGTAACCATGCACAGGCACCAACGTGAATGCCACGGGTAAAGCAAGAAAGGCAACGCAAGTAAAAATGTCAGAATTATGACTACCGGGATCCAGCGATCATTATCGCTTCTTCGAATAAAAGTAGAAGCATGAATTGCGATGGAAGAGAGACAAATTATGACTAAACATCAATTTAGGTACAAATAAGGAATAAAAAGAAGCTTATCGAGGATTAATGAGGTATAAGCATGATGAGATGTTAGAAGGAAATGAAAGAAAAAATTGAAATATCCAAAGAAATGGTAGCTCTTTGGAAAATAAAATTAAAGAAGAACAGTTTACTGGTTGAAGAAAAGTGAAAAAGTGGTCGAAAAAATGAAATTAATTCACAAGTATATTCCCCAGAAGATGTGATAATCAAGCTGGGAAAATACGACAAAATCAACTTAATTCCATCAGCTCCAAAATGGCAAATGATTACAACTGGAACATTTTAAAGAAAAAAGGAGCATGAAGAAAGTCACAAGAAACAAATAACTAGTAGGGACCGCTTTCATGCAGCAAAAAAATATCTAAATAACAACAAAAAACGACCGTAAACACTTGAAACTATACACCGCCAAGCAACGACAGCTAATGAACGCTGAAACAAACGCCATGAAAATATGCCATCGAAATACGGACGCAATAAGACGGAAAATGAAAGCGTAAAAAGAAGGCCAAAATGTAAGCTGAGCGCAGCATTGCGCCACTTCGGCCTTGAGAAAGAGAATGCGTTCGATCCCAAGACATGCATTGTGTTCTGCCCAGGGGAGAGAAAGTTAGGCGCGAGCCCTCACTTAGGCTTCGGAACAAGCCTCCATGGCTGCTGGTGTTGTGCTATGACAAACTCTGGGTAAATTATGCCCTGCTTTTAGAAGACGGTGCTACTGTAGCGTGAGGTCTGCCACACTGTAGCGTGAGGTCTGCCACACTGTAGCGTGAGGTCTGCCACTCTGTAGAGTGAGTTCTGCCACTCTGTAGCGTGAGTTCTGCCACTCTGTAGCGTGAGTTCTGCCACTCTGTAGCGTGAGGTCTGCCACTCTGTAGCGTGAGGTCTGCCACACTGTAGAGTGAGGTCTGCCACTCTGTAGCGTGAGTTCTGCCACTCTGTAGCGTGAGTTCTGCCACTCTGTAGCGTGAGGTCTGCCACTCTGTAGCGTGAGGTCTGCCACACTGTAGCGTGAGGTCTGCCACTCTGTAGCGTGAGTTCTGCCACTCTGTAGCGTGAGTTCTGCCACTCTGTAGCGTGAGTTCTGCCACACTGTAGCGTGAGGTCTGCCACACTGTAGAGTGAGGTCTGCCACTCTGTAGCGTGAGTTCTGCCACTCTGTAGCGTGAGTTCTGCCACTCTGTAGCGTGAGGTCTGCCACTCTGTAGCGTGAGGTCTGCCAAAAGCAAAAAACAAAAGCAGGTCTGCCACTCTGTAGCGTGAGGTCTGCCAAAAGCAAAAAACAAAAGCAGGTCTGCCACTCTGTAGCGTGAGTTCTGCCACTCTGTAGCGTGAGTTCTGCCACTCTGTAGCGTGAGGTCTGCCACTCTGTAGCGTGAGGTCTGCCACACTGTAGCGTGAGGTCTGCCACTCTGTAGCGTGAGTTCTGCCACTCTGTAGCGTGAGTTCTGCCACTCTGTAGCGTGAGTTCTGCCACACTGTAGCGTGAGGTCTGCCACACTGTAGAGTGAGGTCTGCCACTCTGTAGCGTGAGTTCTGCCACTCTGTAGCGTGAGTTCTGCCACTCTGTAGCGTGAGGTCTGCCACTCTGTAGCGTGAGGTCTGCCACACTGTAGCGTGAGGTCTGCCACACTGTAGAGTGAGGTCTGCCACTCTGTAGCGTGAGTTCTGCCACTCTGTAGCGTGAGTTCTGCCACTCTGTAGCGTGAGTTCTGCCACTCTGTAGCGTGAGGTCTGCCACACTGTAGCGTGAGTTCTGCCACTCTGTAGCGTGAGTTCTGCCACTCTGTAGCGTGAGGTCTGCCACACTGTAGCGTGAGTTCTGCCACTCTGTAGCGTGAGTTCTGCCACTCTGTAGCGTGAGGTCTGCCACCCTGTAGCGTGAGTTCTGCCACTCTGTAGCGTGAGTTCTGCCACTCTGTAGCGTGAGTTCTGCCACTCTGTAGCGTGAGTTCTGCCACACTGTAGCGTGAGTTCTGCCACTCTGTAGCGTGAGGTCTGCCACTCTGTAGCGTGAGGTCTGCCACTCTGTAGCGTGAGGTCTGCCACTCTGTAGCGTGAGTTCTGCCACTCTGTAGCGTGAGTTCTGCCACTCTGTAGCGTGAGTTCTGCCACTCTGTAGCGTGAGTTCTGCCACACTGTAGCGTGAGTTCTGCCACTCTGTAGCGTGAGGTCTGCCACACTGTAGCGTGAGTTCTGCCACTCTGTAGCGTGAGTTCTGCCACTCTGTAGCGTGAGGTCTGCCACTCTGTAGCGTGAGTTCTGCCACCCTGTAGCGTGAGGTCTGCCACACTGTAGCGTGAGGTCTGCCACTCTGTAGCGTGAGTTCTGCCACTCTGTAGCGTGAGTTCTGCCACTCTGTAGCGTGAGTTCTGCCACCCTGTAGCGTGAGTTCTGCCACTCTGTAGCGTGAGTTCTGCCACCCTGTAGCGTGAGTTCTGCCACCCTGTAGCGTGAGTTCTGCCACTCTGTAGCGTGAGTTCTGCCACCCTGTAGCGTGAGGTCTGCCACACTGTAGCGTGAGGTCTGCCACACTGTAGCGTGAGGTCTGCCACTCTGTAGCGTGAGGTCTGCCACACTGTAGCGTGAGGTCTGCCACACTGTAGCGTGAGGTCTGCCACACTGTAGCGTGAGGTCTGCCACACTGTAGCGTGAGGCCTGCCTCACTGTAGCGTGAGGTCTGCCTCACTGTAGTGTGAGGTCTACCTCTAGCAAGTACCATAGCGTGCGTTAAGTTAAATTAGTAATGGATGTTACTTATTTCCAAACATTTAATTCAGCGATAAACACCTAATTTGTACCTCAAACTGCATCTGGGTAGGCGATACATGGTGGAAGACCTCACGCTATAGCAGCACACAGAAAGCGAAATAGAGAAGAAAACATGGCTTCAAAATATACGTATCGGAAGAACACAACTGATTAGAAAGGAACACTCTTTGATTCAACGAAAAACAAGTTTATTGCTGTAAAATAGACACTGCTTGCAGAAAACGACATAAAGAGAAAGACTTGGCTTTGCAATAGACGTGTAAGAAATGTACAACTCCTTGGAAAGGGACACTCCTTGCTTTAACGAAATAGAACATTGCTGCTAAATAGACGTATAGGAAGTGCAAAACTTCTTGGAAAAGAACATTCCTTGATTTAACGGAATAGAGAGGAAGACATAGCTGCCAAATAGACGTTTAGGATGAGCACAACTGCTTGGAAGGGAATACTTTTTGATTTGCATTAAATTGTCTATTTTGTTTTTAGTTTCTCAACTTGGAGGAATTTTTCTAGTTCATCGCGAGTTCAAAACTGCAGAAAAACGCTTATCATATTTACTAATTCACTTAATATATAAAACTCTTCATCACTGTCTATTTATTTATAAAATGCAGCGTTTAGATGTTTCTACCACTATCTTCCGGCTGAAAATTAACAGGAAAAATATTTCCAGTCGCATTCATAAAAATGTAAATCCGATGCTCGAGTAAAATCCGAAGTGAATAAAATTGCAGAAAATCACACTGCAAACTCACTAGAGAGGAACAATTTTCCTACAACAAGAATATCGTTAGCCAGAAGACTAGTAGTTAATACAGCAGCACAACAGGATGTAGATGCTCATAGCACCAGAGACGGAGGCGAAATGGACGATCGAGCGGATGTTTCACAGTTCTTAACTACAGTCATGTTGAATAATTTGAAAGCAAAAACTCATTAGTATTTTCATTGAGGGACGGTTCAGTTTTATGCATATGTAATGCTTCTATTATCGAATTTGCTATTTTTCAACAACAAAATACACAATTTTTGCAATTGACTGTAGGTCTTCATTCGAGGGCTTACAATCGTAACCAACACGGATATGATTAAAGATAGAACCTTGATCTTTGTGGGCAGGGAATCTCAGCTCAAGGTCATCCTAGTCATACCAATGTAACCTTTATTGATAAACATTCACTTCTGTCACACTTGAACTGATATATCACATTGGCTCTGTCTAGATCACTGACCCTGGATCTGGAAATTTTACTTCTTATTGAATGATGACTGAATTTTACGATTTTTTGTAGTTCACGCAGATTTCAATTGCCGTACATGGATCTTCACGTTTAAAAAAAGTTTTGACGATATTCTTAAAAAGTATTTTTTCAATTTTGCAATTCTGATTCATTTGTTACAGTAGTACATTGTGTTGCGTAATTAATTAACGCAGTCAACTGTAAAATTATCACGATCCTCTTTTTCTATTAAAATTTTTCCTCAAAATTTTTATATCTAAAGAAAAAATTGCACGAAAATCTGAAAAAATCAAAACGTTTGCAATAAATGCAATGAAGTGGATAATAGCATAGAATGTAAAGTATATCAATAGTCACATTTATCAAGTGAACCGTCCAGGGAGTTAATAAAACTTAACTATAGAAGAAAATATAAATAGGGGTTAAGAAAATATAATAACTTGGACACCAGACCCAATCATCTCTACTGAAAAAGCATGACTTCTGTTCCTCATTACCTCACATGCGTAAAAAATAAATTCAATACAGTGTTTCTTTAAATCTATAAATTTACTCACTCATGAGTTCCAACAGCTGCTCTCAAGCACGTGAGTCAGGACATGTTGAGCGCAACCCTCCTCGCTCGCCGCCAGCTCCGAAACTGCTGCTCTGTTCGACAGAGGGTAACACTTTAGTTGCAAATTTTACACACAGCAAAAGTCGACATTTTTGAGAAAAAAATTTTGTCATCTCACCTCTAACACAAAGATTTGCGGTTTATGAGACTATATGGTCATTGCGTGTACTCATGATTACAATTTTATACTGTTTTAGAGCTTGTTTCTACTAATGAATGAAATTTTACACTGTTTTAGGGCTTGTTGAAAAAAATTTTCAATCAGCTTGCAAAAAAACATCTTAATCAACATTAATTTCACTAAATTTTAAAATGAACGAGATAAAAAAATACTTACTCTCATTGACGTCATGAGGTTATTCATAACTTCATCAAAGCGAATTTCAAAAGTTTGGGAAAACATAGAATTAATTAGATCTTCAAGTTCGAACACAAGAGCTGCCCAACAGGCAGTAGAAGCTGAATTGGTTTTCATACCATGATTAATTAAATGTCCGCGTGAATTAATTTTGTGAGATTAAAGGATTTTAGTTGCGTGTGACGAATGTTTACCGGAAACTAATTTAAATTTCAATTGTATATTTTTTCGCACAGATGTACGAAAGAATCACACATACCACGGCTTAACATTAATTCCCGTAATATCAATCCAAAATATCAAGTTCGTTTAGTTTATTGGTTAGTTAGCCATAATATCAAACCTTGACCGTATTTTTATATTCAATTTTACTCCTAAAGTTAACTTTATAGATGAAGTTTCCATTTTTCCTCCTTATATGATCCCAAACAGACCGTACATGATGTAAATAACTAAACCTAACTCAACGTAGTCCAACCTGGTAATTTTCAACTTGAACTAAGGACTCTTGCATAATGCACGGGTTAGGACAGAGTAGATAAGTTAGTTAAAGCCTCCCTAACTTCATCAAAGGTGTTCCAAAGAGAGAAAGGTGTTCCAAAGAGAGAAAGGAGTTCCAAAGAGAGAAAGTTGTTCCAAAGAGAGAAAGGAGTTCCAAAGAGAGAAAGTTGTTCCAAAGAGAGAAAGGAGTTCCAAAGAGAGAAAGGAGTTCCAAAGAGAGAAAGGAGTTCCAAAGAGAGAAAGTTGTTCCAAAGAGAGAAAGGTGTTCCAAAGAGAGAAAGGAGTTCCAAAGAGAGAATGGTGTTCCAAAGAGAGAAAGGTGTTCCAAAGAGAGAAAGGAGTTCCAAAGAGAGAATGGTGTTCCAAAGAGAGAAAGGAGTTCCAAAGAGAGAATGGTGTTCCAAAGAGAGAAAGGAGTTCCAAAGAGAGAATGGTGTTCCAAAGAGAGAAAGGTGTTCCAAAGAGAGAAAGGAGTTCCAAAGAGAGAAAGGTGTTCCAAAGAGAGAAAGGAGTTCCAAAGAGAGAATGGTGTTCCAAAGAGAGAAAGGAGTTCCAAAGAGAGAATGGTGTTCCAAAGAGAGAAAGGTGTTCCAAAGAGAGAAAGGAGTTCCAAAGAGAGAAAGGAGTTCCAAAGAGAGAAAGTTGTTCCAAAGAGAGAAAGGTGTTCCAAAGAGAGAAAGGAGTTCCAAAGAGAGAATGGTGTTCCAAAGAGAGAAAGGTGTTCCAAAGAGAGAAAGGAGTTCCAAAGAGAGAAAGGAGTTCCAAAGAGAGAAAGTTGTTCCAAAGAGAGAAAGGTGTTCTAAAGAGAGAAAGGAGTTCCAAAGAGAGAATGGTGTTCCAAAGAGAGAAAGGTGTTCCAAAGAGAGAAAGGAGTTCCAAAGAGAGAAATGAGTTCCAAAGAGAGAAAGGAGTTCCAAAGAGAGAAAGTTGTTCCAAAGAGAGAAAGTTGTTCCAAAGAGAGAAAGGAGTTCCAAAGAGAGAAAGTTGTTCCAAAGAGAGAAAGGAGTTCCAAAGAGAGAAAGGAGTTCCAAAGAGAGAAAGTTGTTCCAAAGAGAGAAAGGTGTTCCAAAGAGAGAAAGGAGTTCCAAAGAGAGAATGGTGTTCCAAAGAGAGAAAGGTGTTCCAAAGAGAGAAAGGAGTTCCAAAGAGAGAATGGTGTTCCAAAGAGAGAAAGGAGTTCCAAAGAGAGAATGGTGTTCCAAAGAGAGAAAGGTGTTCCAAAGAGAGAAAGGAGTTCCAAAGAGAGAAAGGAGTTCCAAAGAGAGAAAGTTGTTCCAAAGAGAGAAAGGTGTTCCAAAGAGAGAAAGGAGTTCCAAAGAGAGAATGGTGTTCCAAAGAGAGAAAGGTGTTCCAAAGAGAGAAAGGAGTTCCAAAGAGAGAAAGGAGTTCCAAAGAGAGAAAGTTGTTCCAAAGAGAGAAAGGTGTTCCAAAGAGAGAAAGGAGTTCCAAAGAGAGAATGGTGTTCCAAAGAGAGAAAGGTGTTCCAAAGAGAGAAAGGAGTTCCAAAGAGAGAAAGGAGTTCCAAAGAGAGAAAGTTGTTCCAAAGAGAGAAAGGTGTTCCAAAGAGAGAAAGGAGTTCCAAAGAGAGAATGGTGTTCCAAAGAGAGAAAGGTGTTCCAAAGAGAGAAAGTTGTTCCAAAGAGAGAAAGGAGTTCCAAAGAGAGAAAGGAGTTCCAAAGAGAGAATGGTGTTCCAAAGAGAGAAAGGTGTTCCAAAGAGAGAAAGGAGTTCCAAAGAGAGAAAGTTGTTCCAAAGAGAGAAAGGAGTTCCAAAGAGAGAAAGTTGTTCCAAAGAGAGAAAGGAGTTCCAAAGAGAGAAAGTTGTTCCAAAGAGAGAAAGGAGTTCCAAAGAGAGAAAGGAGTTCCAAAGAGAGAAAGGAGTTCCAAAGAGAGAAAGGAGTTCCAAAGAGAGAAAGGAGTTCCAAAGAGAGAAAGTTGTTCCAAAGAGAGAAAGGAGTTCAAGAGAGAAAGTTGTTCCAAAGAGAGAAAGGAGTTCCAAAGAGAGAAAGGAGTTCCAAAGAGAGAAAGGAGTTCCAAAGAGAGAAAGGAGTTCCAAAGAGAGAAAGTTGTTCCAAAGAGAGAAAGGAGTTCCAAAGAGAGAAAGGAGTTCCAAAGAGAGAAAGGAGTTCCAAAGAGAGAAAGGAGTTCCAAAGAGAGAAAGGAGTTCCAAAGAGAGAAAGGTGTTCCAAAGAGAGAAAGGAGTTCCAAAGAGAGAAAGGAGTTCCAAAGAGAGAAAGGAGTTCCAAAGAGAGAAAGGAGTTCCAAAGAGAGAAAGGAGTTCCAAAGAGAGAAAGGAGTTCCAAAGAGAGAAAGGAGTTCCAAAGAGAGAAAGGAGTTCCAAAGAGAGAAAGTTGTTCCAAAGAGAGAAAGGAGTTCCAAAGAGAGAAAGTTGTTCCAAAGAGAGAAAGGTGTTCCAAAGAGAGAAAGGAGTTCCAAAGAGAGAAAGGAGTTCCAAAGAGAGAAAGGTGTTCCAAAGAGAGAAAGGAGTTCCAAAGAGAGAAAGGAGTTCCAAAGAGAGAAAGGAGTTCCAAAGAGAGAAAGTTGTTCCAAAGAGAGAAAGGTGTTCCAAAGAGAGAAAGGTGTTCCAAAGAGAGAAAGGTGTTCCAAAGAGAGAAAGGTGTTCCAACGAGAGAAAGGTGCTCCAAAGAGAGAAAGGTGTTCCAAAGAGAGAAAGGTGTTCCAAAGAGAGAAAGGTGTTCCAAAGAGAGAAAGGTGTTCCAAAGAGAGAAAGGTGCTCCAAAGAGAGAAAGGTGTTCCAAAGAGAGAAAGGTGTTCCAAAGAGAGAAAGGTGTTCCAAAGAGAGAAAGGTGTTCCAAAGAGAGAAAGGTGTTCCAAAGAGATAATGGTGTTCCAAAGAGAGAAAGGTGTTCCAAAGAGAGAAAGGTGTTCCAAAGAGAGAAAGGTGTTCCAAAGAGAGAAAGGTGTTCCAACGAGAGAAAGGTGTTCCAAAGAGAGAGAGGTGTCCAAAGAGAGAAAGGTGTTCCAAAGAGAGAAAGGTGTTCCAAAGAGAGAAAGGTGTTCCAAAGAGAGAAAGGTGTTCCAAAGAGAGAAAGGTGTTCCAAAGAGAGAAAGGTGTTCCAAAGAGAGAAAGGTGTTCCAAAGAGAGAAAGGTGTTCCAAAGAGAGAAAGGTGTTCCAAATAGAGATAGGCGTTCCAAAGAGGGGAAGGCGTTCCAAAGAGGGAAAGGTGTTTCAAGGAGAGAAAAGAGTACAGCACCATTTAGCATGGATCTAGAGAACGCACAATCTATGCATGATGCGTGTTCCCACTCAAGATCCCCAGAACATAGGAATATAAGCAAGTTTATGAAGCAAGACAAAAATTTCAGAAGAGAGTAGATGGTGACCAAAAAAACAGGGCAGCAATTAACCGAAAAAAGATGGTCGTTCATAAAACTAAAAACCTATTCTGTTCGAACAGAAAGAAGCCCTACCTAACTCCTAGCTAGAGACCTCACATTTTCCCCTAGAAGCGCTAATTCCCATAGATACAATAGTTGTATCCCCCTGAGGTGTTTTGAGGCAAGGGGATCATTTCCACAACCCAATTAGAGAACTTAATTCACCAATTAAGAAATTCATTAATTAACTTAATTCGCTAATTGACTTAATCCACTAATCAACTTAATCCACTAATCAACTTAATCCACTAATCAACTTAATTCACTAATCAATTTAATTAATTATTTAACTTAATTCACTAATTAACCTAATTCACTAATTAACCTAATTCACTAATTAACCTAATTCACTAATTAACCTAATTCACTAATTAACCTAATTCACTAATTAACCTAATTCACTAATTAACCTAATTCGCTAATTAACCTAATTCACTAATTAACCTAATTCACTAATAAACCTAATTCACTAATTAACTTAATTCCCAATTTAATACCGGTATTGTATGTTGATGTAATTTTTTTTTTCATCAAATGTAATTCATGTTCAGGTGCCCCACTCAGAGTACTGCTAAGCAAAACTTTCCATTTCCCTTCCAATAATTGCAAAGAGTTTGTTCCAAACGAAAGCTCTCTTAAATTAGCTTTTGTTATTCTGTAATGGGATTCTGTGAAAATGTGAAGCTACAGAGTTCAGTTACGAATTTTACCTCAGCTTTAAATGTAGTTTCTTCCGTAATTCACTCGTGAAATATTCAGACATGTATAGTGGACTACTTAAATTCATTATTTCTGGACACCACCGCAGCTTTGAAATCATCCTGCAGGACAGCAATGAATGAGCTAATTCCATTGACTTGGTAACTTATGTGTAGATTTTTGTGATAATTATAATTATTATAGTGGCATTGACATCAGGCTATTTACAGTTAGTTATTAGGCTGACACTGGTGTCGCTTCCATCCGAATGTGGAAGGAACTTTCAATTGGCAGTGATTTGATTAGACAAGTTAGTCTAAGCCTTCCTAACCACAACGAAGGTGTTCCAAAGATAGGAAGGAAGAAGGCACCATTTAGCATGGAATTAAGGGTCTATAAACAAGGTGTGTTCTGCCACAAGACCCCGTTCACGCACAGCAACAGCAAGTTAGGAAAGAAATTTATGAAAGAAGATGAAAGTTGAAGAAGAAAGTAGCTGGTGCTGAAAAACAGGACAGCAGTGAACTGAAAAGAGATTGTCCGTTATAAAACAAATATCCTAATTCTATTTCAACAAATGGATGCGCTACTTAACTTTTAGCATGTATTTATTCTCGGAGCACTAATTTCAAAGATCCCACAGTTGTATCCCCCTGTGGGGGAATATATATGGAAGAAATACAATACATTAAGCCAATTGTCCAAAGAATACTGTGTAGCCTTGGGCCTTAAAGTAAAGAGATAACTCAGTATATCTCTTTCATTTTCAACTCGAACAACAACAACAACAAAAACAACTGTTGGTAGCATGTCAGTTCTAAAAGCCCTTATCAGCATGCACTATGTAACATCCCTTAACAAATAATAAATAAGCTATGAGATTTGGTTTGTTACCATCAGAATCTCACATTAACTAGTTCAAATCCCCTTAGCCAAAACAAGGGGGATCTCAAAGGAGCGAAGAGAAGGGGCCAATTAGTATGGATGGCAGCAATCGGGTAATCTATGCTCAAAGCGCGTACTTGCACAGAGTTCCCAGCGCATAGAAACAGCAAGTTCAGAAGCAAGTGGAAGAAAAGGTAAAGAAGCAATATCAAAGCCAATGAAAACTGGAAAGAAGAAAGTGGGGACGATAGATAGGAGTCCCTAAACATTATTTATAGCTGAGGTAATCTATTCTACTATTGGACGTCGGTTGCCAGAGCATAGAATTGACAAAGCTAACCTGAACCTATTGCCTACCCAAAGCCCTCTTGTAGGGTATGCGGTTCGTGAGCCTGCTTCTTAACGCTTTGACCGCAACGTGAATCACCGGTGGCCACGGAGGGGATTTTCATAATGCTAATGACCGGCCAACAGTCAAAAACGTGAATCACCGGGGGCCACGGAGGGGTTTTCATAATGCTACTGACCGGCCAATAGTCAAAAACGTGAATCACCGGGGGCCACGGAGGGGTTTTCATAATGCTAATGACCGGCCAATAGTCAAAAACGTGAATCACCGGGGGCCACGGAGGGGTTTTCATAATGCTACTGACCGGCCAATAGTCAAAAACTCAGTTTTCATCAATGCTCAATTATGCCAAAGTAGATGAAGGCACGATCCAGTTAATATTTGCAATTTTCAAAATTGCTCACTACAATGACTTTATATTCGAGTTGAAAACTGAACTTCAGTTTAAACCATCACCGTCAAAGTGTTAACGCACCTGTCGCCTGCGTTGGAATGTTTCGAGGCTTTACACCAGCTCGGGAGTTTCTTTTTCACAGAACATTTCTATGTTGTATCGAGAACGGTGATCGAACCAATGCCATTGAAACTTCTGGCAAAGCACGGCGGTAACAACAATCGAGAGTTACTCAGCCTAAAAAGTTGGTGGGCAGATGCTTGTATTGCTTGTAAATCTGGTGCAAACACCGCCGCTTTGCCGAGGGCTCTAACGCGCTCTAAAGGAGAGCTTTCGCGCAAATGGAGCCCCAGGAACAGTTAATGAATTCCTTCTCAATGCTCGCGAAACTTAATTGAACAATAACTCGCCTCCAAATGCGTGAAGTGAATTTAAGTTTCGCGCGAATGGTATGTTCGAAGTTCGCTCAAATTTCCTGAGTTTATTAAGCATTTCAGTGCTGCTTTTGAGATGAACTAGTCCACCCCCCTTTATTTAAAATGAGAAAGAAGGCGATATGAAAGAAAGGCCGTAAGAAATAAAAAATTAAATCTCTTGAGAGTTGATGAGGCCTAGCCCGTATCACAGATACGCTCATCACACTCTTCTGGCTGGCTTCGGACGGACGGACGGACGCGGCTCTTATTATAGTATAGATTTCGGGCTGTAGAGCAGTTTATATCTTGCTGAAAAAATAGCGATCATTTATTTTGTGCAATGGATGCTTTCGAAACAATCCATGCTTTTTTCACGAGCTTTTCTGTTCAAATGAGCGTTCAAGAAACTTCGAAAATGTTGCTCATGAATCTCAATGAATTCACAAATCAAATTCAAAAGACTAAAATAATTTTTTTCGAAGGCTAGTCATCCAATTAATGACCAGTCTCATAATTCGCATAATACTCCTAATCTTAATTTTATTTTTGATAAATTTTTCGGATGAAGATCAAATTCGTCAGCTAACGCTAACGATTCACACTTTCCAACTCAATTCACTCGAAAACTGTAAGTACCGTCATCTATTCTTTCAGAAAATACCTCTTCCTGAATTTATTCATGAAGACAAATTCATCAGAATTATATTCAAACAAATATCTACTGATATTTGAAAAAAAATTTGCTTCGTGTCGTCACCTGAAAGATCAATGGAGGGAAAGTTCGAGAGGTAATGAAGCCTGTACCACTCTTTATGAGCACCTCAAGTAATCAGAGTGTAATTAGTTGTTATTATCCTATCACGATCAATAGAGGGAAAATTCGGGAGGTAATAAAGCCTACATTACTCATTATGAGCAGCTCAAGTAAGTAGAGAGTAATTATTACTGTTGTTATTATCCTATTACAGCCATTCCTCAGCTAAGTCATATACGATATCAGGAAATCGAAGATAAGAAACCGTTTATTTTGGGTTGGAGAAGTTGGGGAATCAATCCCACAAGTGTGTCCCCTCGCAGATTATCCTACGCATAAAAATAGTAAGGTTAAAACGAAAGTTATAAAACATAATAAAAGTGGAAGGAGAAAGTTAGAGGTGATGAAAGACAGGATAGCAGTGAACAAATAAGAGATGGTCATCAACGAAGCAAACACATTTTATTTAAACAGAAAGAAGGCTTTACTAACTCTCAGCTCGCAGCCTAACATTTTTCTCCCCAGGAGCACTAATTCCTTAAGATACAACAACACATTCCTTTGAGGGGTCTCTTAACAGTTGTTCGACAGGATGCTTCCATCACTTTTTTACTTGCAAGTAAAACGCATGATTTTACTTTCTTGAATTAGAGGATGAATGTTCCATGCAACAAATTCCTCATGTGGATCGCATTATGTTTTGCGAGTATACTACAACTAATGTACTACAGTGATTAGGGATTACGTTTTTAAATATTTACCTGTAATTCATAAACGGAACTTTTCAAATAATAAACTTTCACGCGAATCTGTTTATCCGTTCAATTACATAATTTTTGCGTTAAAACAACTTTCGGAATGAATTTAAAATCGAAGAAACACGAAAATTTGCTGTCATTTCGGATGATTCAGGTAGCCAGTTCGTAGAGCAGGAGTAAGGATGGACAAAACAATCAAGCGAGCAGCCAAAAAATAAATTATAGTATTGCTAATTATGTTTCACAGCCATTTAAGGTATTTATTTCATTATTCCACAGCCAAAAGCAAAGACTTACAAATTCATTTTCCACCCGAATTGTGCTTAACAAAGTTTCCTAATTTCTAGTTTACCTTCGGAATTCACGTCACGACCCAACCTCCATACGTTAACTTGCACCAAAAAATATCACTAAATTTATTATTGCCTCAACAAATGCATATTTGGAATATCCCTGCTCCTGATATCCACTACAAAAAAAAATTCTGATACCACTTCAAAAAAATGAAAATCCTGATACCTCCTTTAAAAACAAATTCCCACTTTAGAAAAACTCTAGATACACACTGCAAATAAAAGAAAGTGCTCGACTCTGACTCACCGGGTATTTACCACGCAAGGAAGAAATTCCGACGCAAACATCACCGCATTACAGGAACCGTCGCTCGACTCAGGAAATTAAGAAGAATCCGGAAATAGCGGCACCGACCACCGCGATTTTGACTGACTTGTGTATAGCAGGCAGCGCCGGCTCGTTGTGTGGCGGATGCCGAGGTTATAAAAGCAACAAAATGTTATTGCCTGCGTTATGGAAATGGTTGCATTGTTACACGGAGATCATAATGTTTTCGGCTTCGGGACTTCGATGCAACTTGAGCTAGTTAGAGTGCTTTCGAAGGACTACCAACAGTTCATTCCAAGACGATGTAATGTGAAATATGCAAACATATTCAAATAGTATGCAAACATACTTAAATTGTGCATATATGGAATGCGATGCGTAAAACTTCAAAAAAGGATATTTTTTAGAGGGAACGAATAGCAAATGTAATGTAAAATCTGCTTGGTGTTTAAATTTAATGTATTGAAAATACCTAGAAAAATCGTCGATGGAGTACACTTTTTCTAAGCGAACTGATTTCATCAAAGTCTACCTTTTTTCTCAGACAGCATTGAATCTCTTGTAACGATATTCCTTCTACACTCAAGGTTTATAGTCTATATTTGTCATCGTAACTAACATCTAATATAATCTACATTTGCTATCATAATGTTTGTTGCAGAGCTACAGAAACACTTTTTACGTTTTTCTGGACCTCAGACTGAGCCTAACACTAAAAAATATCAAGTCTAAATGCTTTTCAGGGCCTTCATATTTGTGAAAAAACCTTTTCTGCGTAAAGCAGAATCAAACACTAAACCAAAGTCAGGTCACTTGTTTACTAAAAGATAGCAGTACAAAAACTACACCAATAAAAACCTATTTACAATACAGACTTTCAAATTTCAAGATGAACTTCTTCTTTATTTCATTGAATTTCTCTTTATTTTTTTCAGACAGCGTCGAATTTCCCCAAGTTTATTTGCAGTCGAGTTGAAAAATCTTCAATTCAGACAAACGCTGTGAAGAAATAAAAAATTGCATGCCCCACACAATTTATTGAAATCTCAGCAGTGACTCCTTTTTTAACGTCAGACACTTCTAATGCAGGAGCATTCTCATCATCATTACTAAGACGGAACATAAATTTAGAAATATCTCCCTGGTAATGGGTGACATAACGAATTCATAAATATTTCCCCCTTTGTAACCAGATTTATTTTCATGACTTCCTGTTGTGATATATTAAATGTGAAGGATTTGACATTTTAAGCTCGTATGAAAGGGTGTGGAGACTCGTCGCGTCCTTCTCTTGGAAGGAATCCAACTTGCGTTGAGCAAGCATTGGAAATTGTAACAGTGAAGTTTGCTTGTGCACTTCGTTTGGAAATTTTAACTGTGGAGTTTGCTTGTGCACTTAGTTAGGAACTTCAAGGCGAGCAGGGTAGCTCAGTGTAGTTTGGTGCTTCGCACGATTGTCCCGCAAGTTGTTGCATTTATAACGAAAAACTGATAAATTAAAATTGAGTTATTTTCTATGTAATTAGTTGTTAATAAATAAAAGACAACGGACGTTCGCTGAGGTTTTATTCGAGGAGCTGCCGTTCGTAACAAGAGGCGAGGAGTCAATACGCTCTAGCAACCACGGAAGCTAGGTCACTGCAATGAAATAAAGAAGCTAATAAATCCCATGACGAGACCAAACGAAATTATAACCAAATTTATATCAAACCCTTTCAAATTTTAGCAAAATATCACGCTATTTTCGTTATTATTCCTAGCAACGTACCGAACTAACTTCGTGAAGTCTACTTTAGAAGTAGTGACGAACAGGCTTTTTTCGCTAGGGATGAATTTCGGCAGCTTACTGAAAGAAACCATTGAGTGTTTGAATTAGGATACCTAGCACGCGAACGATATTTATAGCAGAGCTTATATCATTTTCCATTAATTACGTTGATCACTTAAGAGATTACTAACCTTCGAATTATATTCCTCGAAGTGGCGATTTCACCGCTTAATAGAAACACAGAAGAGGAAACCGAAGGACCGGCCAGAACAGTAAGAATGCTAAGGTTAATTAAGATTAGTACCGCAAGACGAGGGGACCTCTAATTTTCATAAGTTAAGTTAGAGAAAGCTGATCAGTCAAATTAGGATTTCGACTGCTGTCAAGCTGCTTTCTTCTAGAGTAGTGAATTTAATAGCAAAGTTTAAGGGGCTCTGCTACCAGAGTACGATAATTGAGCGAATTTGCTCTTCACATCCATTAAAAGCCCCCCCTAATTAAGGATTTAAGCTGACCGGCCCTCCAACAGGAGTAACAAAACTCATGCAAAACTGAACATAACTGAACACTAAATACTAGGGCCCTAGAAACCAAATTTGTTACCAAACAAAAGACGAAAACCATAGCGCTGACAGAGACACCGCTCTCTCAGGAAACTAAACGTCAAAAGAAATGGCAACCTTTCTCCTAAATCCCGGACCGCCGAGGAAACTTCGGACGACATCCCGATAACCCATACGGTTCCATTCACTTTTTCGACAGTGAATAGAACACCTTAAATATAAATTCCTTTCACACTCCGGGGGCGACGAATCTGCAATTTTCAATTGCAGGTACGAAGCCTCTCTCTGCATTTTTGTGCTGCTTCTCTGGCGGGCCGCTCGACTCTGTGAATAGGATTCTGGTTATTATCGGAACAGGATTCTGGAACGGGTAATTTTTCCCTCGACACATGTTCCAAGGAAAGTTCCAATGGATACAGCATTGAAATAGAATACACTCCCCGCGACCTATCAGGGCGTATGACTTCTACGCTGCGCGTGCGCCCATCCTTGCCCGTAAAGAGCTTAGTTACTCTTCCCAATTGCCACATAGGCCTGGGTTTCACAGGAGACGAAATTAAAATTATGTCGTCTACTCGAATTTTCTCCTCCCAATGACCCTGATACAAATCGCGCCCAGTTTGCCGCAAGGAAAGCAGGTACTCAGCACTCCACAGTTCCTTAAATTTTTCCAAGAGATTTTCGCGGCATTCTAAAGTGCTAATAAGATCTTGACGGGAAGGAAGTGGTATGGCCGAGCCAGATATGTCTCCAAAAATCAAGCTAGAATTAGCGTTTGTTTTCAAAAAGGAATTGGGCGTTATATGTTCACTATCCGACTGTAAATCATCAGTGCGGTAAGTCAGCGGACGCGAGTTAATGGCGGATTCTATGTCACTTAAAACTGTTAAGAATTCAAAATACGACAATTTACCCCTACCAATAGTCTTGTACAAGCAGCTTTTTATAACTCTTATCAGTCTCTCCCAAGCACTGCCCACCCACGCTGAATACAATGGAATTTTTATGTGGCGAATGGCATTTTTAACCAAGTAATCGCGCCAATCACTATCATCGGAGGAGAGTGATAAGAGTTCAGCAGACTGCAAAAAGGAAGGAGCATTGTCGCTGAACAATTTTTTAGGCATCCCGAATAAATTACTAAATCTAATGAAAGCCATCAAAAAATCCTTTGAAGTCATAGACGGAACCAACTGGATATGGACTGCCCTGACATTCAAACACGTAAATATCACCAAATACATTTTTACGTACTTCTCCCCATAAAGCACACTAAATTGCCCAGTAAAGTCTACCCCGACATTTTCAAATGGACGCAAAAATGAAACCCTGTCCCCAATGTAGTCAGTGCGTTTAGGGTATTTAAACGCCAAACTATTGTACCTTCTGCAAATCGTGCACCCTTTCAGGACTCTGTTCACCAAGGGTCGACCCTGAGGTACCCAGAACCCCTGATTACGCATAAAGTTAAGAGTGGACGCTGTGCCAAGATGCTTACAACGCTGATGGCACTCTTTTATCATTAACTCTGTTACCCAGCTCTGCTTTGGCAAGATAAGCGGGTGCTTTGCTTCAAAAGATAGAAAGGGACTTTTTGATAATCGACCCTTTGACCTGACCAACCCATCCTCATCGATGAAGAGATTTAAGTTATTGACCAGAGGAGGCACTACTCGCTTCATCTGCTTTTGATGAGGAGCCAACTCCAAAAATTGCCTTTCTTGGGCTAAATAAATCTCTTGTTCCATTTTAAACCAGTAGACTTGCGCCTTTCGACGACACTCAGCGCTATCCACTTCTAACTTTTTTAGTTTGAAGAAAAATCGGAAAAGCAAAGCAGTCACTCTCCACAGCTTTTCTGCTGAGGAGTACCCATTTGCAGAAATTACCGGGGCTTGGGGCACGTAGGATTTTGCTATGGAAGAAACATTTTTTACCACAGTTGGCAAACAACCTAAAGAGAACTTAGGCCATGTGAAAACAGATTCCTGAAGGAAATCGGGTCCATGCTTCCACAGTTGCCTTACTTTGGTAAATTCGGTTAGCTTCAAACCCCTAGTGACTAAATCAGCTGGGTTCATTTCAGTTGGAATATAATTTAAATCGCAGTTCACGCCAAAATCTTTAGAAATTTGTTCCCGTAAACTGATGATATCGGCAATACGATTGTCGGTAAATTTATTCTTTGTTTTCGTTTTCCCGTTTATAATCCAAGCGAGAACAATTTGAGCGTCAACTCCCAAAATTATCCTTTTAACAGGAGTTTTGTCAAACGACTGAATCAAAGTATCTAAACATTTGAATGCGAGGAGCACGGCAAGCAATTCGAGCGTAGGAAGACTCTTCTGTTTTAAAGGTGCTATTTTACTTTTCGCAAAAATCAAATTTGATATGCTCGTACTCCCGTGCTGGACTACAGCATACGCAGAAAATCCATACATAACTTTAGATGCATCGCAAAAAATTACTAAAGAAACTTCATCCTGAAATTTGGCAATATTTCTTCTGAAACAAAATTTAGATAGCTGCATTAAATCACCCCGCAACTCTCGCCATTCAGACTTCAAATCAGCAGGAAGCGGGTCATCCCAATTTACTTTTAATTTCCATATTTTCCTCATTAAAACCTTTCCCCTGACGGTCACTGGCGAGGTCAAGCCAAGAGGATCGAACAATTTCGAGAGACCCGACAAAACTGAACGCTTAGTAACAGGTCCCTCAGTCTCGCGAGGAAGTACTGCAACACTAAGCTGGTCAGTCCTAGCACAGTACCGGTAACCCAGTACATTCTCATACTCAACTTGAGGACTCCGCCCCGTGCCGTCTTTCTCAAATCTTTCCCTAAGCTTACAATGATTACTGTTCCAAGAACGTAACTGAAACCCGCCTTCTGCCATTCTTGTAGACGAAAGCTCGTACAGCCTCTGAAGGTCATACAGGGAATTTGCAGTCATAAATAAATTATCAACGTAAAGGTTGTTTTTTAAGAAATAATTACATAAATCATTAGGATAATTTTGTAGATGTTTTTGAATTACATAGCTTAGAATGAAAGGACTACTAACAAATCCAAAAACAATTGATGTGTAGCGATAAACAATTAACTCACCCCCTCTCTCCCACAAAATACAAAATTTATTTTTATCCTCGTCCGAAGAAAGTTTGACCTGCAAATAGGCCTGACGAATGTCAGATGTAACCAAGTAATCGTTCATTCTGACCTTAAGCAGGAGAGAGAGCAAATTCTGCAACAAATTCATACCAGGAAAGGCCGCTTCGTTGAGCGAGGGACTCTTACCTGTCTTCAGACTACAGTTCAAGACCGGTCGAAGACGCGTGGTGATGGTGGGACCCTCTCGCACCACAGCTCGATGAGGAATGTACACTCTACTTCCATGTCCATCCTCTTCCAGCGGGATTTCCTCCAACACACCATCCGACAGCTGTTGCTGCAACACTGCATCATACTCAGAATACAGATTACGCGCGCGCAAATTGCTCAGCATTCGTCTGAGAACGGCACGCGCAATGTCAAAATTGGGCTGCACATCTTTCAAAGTTTTCTTCCAAGGTAATTTCACATGATACTTATTATCAATTAATTGAATAGAAGAGTCAAAATCCTCCAAATAATCGCTTTCCTCAGGAACTTCGTCCCTAAATCCAATTGTTTCCATTTCTAGTAGCTTTTCAAGATGTCCCTCTACATCAGCCTCGCTGGCTAGGCTGGAAATCACATCTCGGTATTTGGAGCTAGGGTTGAGAACAAAGTTGACACATGAGTCAATATGTCTACTCTGCGACACCTTATCGGCATGCATTATTTGTATCTGACTTTTTGTCATAAAATGTTCAACATTCCCGAAAGGAATTATTTTCCCTCCGTAGAGGAATGCTGAACCTAGCCCGCATCTCGTTAAGGAGAGACCGCCTAAGAATTGCAAGGCATCTACTCCTATTATTCCTTCAAGCTGGACCTGGTCAGTTAGCTCTTTTTCCCAGGAATGATCTGCGAGCTCAAACCTTTTCTTAAGGTTAGGTATAGCCCTACTCAAACCGGCCACGGTATAATTAATGGCAATCTCTTTCCCTACTAGTACAGGCAACTGTATTCGAGTGGAAACTTCCGGAAAGTCCAATGTAAGACTAATTTCTGACAAACTTTTAGAACCTTTGTCGAGGAAAGTATTGACAGTGTAACTAGTTACAGGCAAATTGGCGTTAACTTCAAGTCTTTCCAATACCTTTGATGACAGATAACTACGCTGGCTCCCCGTATCCAAGAGAACTCGGGAAGTAGTAGTAGAGTTTCCTCGTACTACGGAAATGGTAAGTGAAGGAAGAAGAAACATAGAGCTTTGCTCATTGGAATTCATGCAAAAGTTATGAAGGACTCTACTAGCCCGATATTTAGAACATAGGGCAGACAAATGAGAACGAGAACTACAAAACTTGCACTCAAAATCAAGTCTTGCTTTGCAGGTCTCCGTGGCATGCTTGCTGCTGGTGCAGCAAGCGCACAAACCAAGGTCCCTGCACCGGGCCAACCTCTCTCCATGAGAAGCATATTTCGTGCAGTTTAACATACTGTGGGCAGCGCTAGAACAAAACTTACAAAGCTTGTTAACAGCTGTCGCACTCGCATTTTGGAAAACAGATTTGCTATTTTTTGGCTTTGCGAAATTAAGAGAGCCCGCATTGCCCTCATAATTCTTACCCTTCGAAGAATTCTTCATATTCAAAATTCGTATAATGTCAACATAGTTATCAAAAATTTCCTGAACTGAAGGAAAACTTTTATTCAATTTAACCATGATTTCATGCCTAAAAGGTAAAGGCAACTTGTTAAAAACAATGTGACTAATAAATTCGGTGCAGCTGTCATCTGCCAATAAATCCCTACCATTTTGGCTCAAATCGTATAAAATGCTACGAACTTGGTTAATGAACACCTTAGTTTCCCCGTACTCTGTATCAAATTTAGGTTTAATAGTCAATAGCTTTTTGTACAAGTCATCAACTATCCACTCTTTATGGAGAAACTCTTTTTCCAACAAGGAAAGGGCAACCAAATAATGATCATCGGTTATGCTCAAGTGTTCTACTAACTTGAGCGCATACCCTTTCAAGTAGGATTTCAAATATGTGAACTTAACTGAATTACTTAAATTTTCCCTCAGCCCTATGATATTCTGAAACTTGCTAAAGAAAGAGGAATAGTCTTTATGAGAGACACCTTCCCCTGAAAACGTATCACAAACGAGATGCGGAAGCTTCAGATCACAGTAACTTTCTTTGAATTTAGTAAGTTCAACATTACTTTCATAAGTTTTCAACTTGAACTTTACCTCTAACTCATAATCCCCTTGACGATCGATCTCGTCGTTCAAGCGTTCAATATCTTTATCATTAACAAGGCAATCAACTATTTTTTGATCCCATTTCTTAACCTCCGCTAAGTGACCCTCAACCGTGGCAACTATAGTCTGCAATTTAGACCTATCCTCCTCAGCGTCGGCCGCCCGCAACGCAATGGTAACGCGACGTTTCTCCACCGCGCGCTTCCTAACCAATTCAGCCACCCCCGGCAACTCGGTGCTAAGATCAGAAAGATCCATTACTCTACTACTTAAACGGTCTTAGCAGCCACTGATTATAATTCGAAGTAACTTTGTTAATAAATAAAAGACAACGGACGTTCGCTGAGGTTTTATTCGAGGAGCTGCCGTTCGTAACAAGAGGCGAGGAGTCAATACGCTCTAGCAACCACGGAAGCTAGGTCACTGCAATGAAATAAAGAAGCTAATAAATCCCATGACGAGACCAAACGAAATTATAACCAAATTTATATCAAACCCTTTCAAATTTTAGCAAAATATCACGCTATTTTCGTTATTATTCCTAGCAACGTACCGAACTAACTTCGTGAAGTCTACTTTAGAAGTAGTGACGAACAGGCTTTTTTCGCTAGGGATGAATTTCGGCAGCTTACTGAAAGAAACCATTGAGTGTTTGAATTAGGATACCTAGCACGCGAACGATATTTATAGCAGAGCTTATATCATTTTCCATTAATTACGTTGATCACTTAAGAGATTACTAACCTTCGAATTATATTCCTCGAAGTGGCGATTTCACCGCTTAATAGAAACACAGAAGAGGAAACCGAAGGACCGGCCAGAACAGTAAGAATGCTAAGGTTAATTAAGATTAGTACCGCAAGACGAGGGGACCTCTAATTTTCATAAGTTAAGTTAGAGAAAGCTGATCAGTCAAATTAGGATTTCGACTGCTGTCAAGCTGCTTTCTTCTAGAGTAGTGAATTTAATAGCAAAGTTTAAGGGGCTCTGCTACCAGAGTACGATAATTGAGCGAATTTGCTCTTCACATCCATTAAAAGCCCCCCTAATTAAGGATTTAAGCTGACCGGCCCTCCAACAGGAGTAACAAAACTCATGCAAAACTGAACATAACTGAACACTAAATACTAGGGCCCTAGAAACCAAATTTGTTACCAAACAAAAGACGAAAACCATAGCGCTGACAGAGACACCGCTCTCTCAGGAAACTAAACGTCAAAAGAAATGGCAACCTTTCTCCTAAATCCCGGACCGCCGAGGAAACTTCGGACGACATCCCGATAACCCATACGGTTCCATTCACTTTTTCGACAGTGAATAGAACACCTTAAATATAAATTCCTTTCATAGTTTTAAATTCAAAGGTCAGACGTGCTTCATATTGTTGTAACGGAGCAGAATTTATTTTGGATATTCATTTGATTTGTACCGCATGTAGTTTCGGAACATTATTTAAAGCATTCATTGCTTCGCGGTATTATTAGATGACCATTGGCTGAAGAGCAACGGCCATCCTTTCAGGCATAAAATCCTACTGAATCCTCCTCGTTCCTGATATGAGAGCATGTGGAAATAATTTTTTCCCAATATTCAGTATTACTATTATATTATTAGTCGTTCTAAGACTTACAACTCACAACGAAAGCGATCTCAAGGGAGCGAAGGGAAGGCCCAAAGTACAGGGAATCAATTAGAAAACACGGAATCAAACACAGGGTGTGTTCCCACATACGATACCCTGCGCATAGAAACAATCAATTAGGAAGGAAGAAGGAAAAAAGACAAGACATAGCGAACAAAGAAGGTATACAAATTTGAATATGCCACGCAGGTGCGCAAGATAGAAGTACCGAAGACCTAGATATAGCTGAGGTAACTTCACAGAATAACCGCTGCAGACGCCAGTTCTCCTAGCATATGATAGACTAGCCTAATTAACCTGAACAAATTACAAATTTTCTACCCCCGTTAGGGTTTCCGTTCTATAAAACTTTAAAATTTATCTAACGTAATTTATTTGTGCTAAAAGGACTCTGGTATCGTAAAGTTTTGTGTTAAGTTTTTTATTAATTTGGAAGTACTTAACGATATAAATGAAGTCCGCAAAAGTGTATAGTTGTGACTAGAACAAAGGTCTCAAAAATCAACTTTCGTACGGAGAAAACACACCGTAATTATAAAGTATGTGTCTCAGCAACCACAGAGTGTTCAAAATTTTAACACGCTATTAGCCGTGCAACTAATGACTGTAGCCACTGAGAAGGAATCGATAATTTGTGGTTGCAAACTGCATCTTCATTTGCGCCCAATCAAAAACTGGATGACAACACTTATAAGTGACTTTTTATTTATTTTAATGCTGAATGTTGAAATTGAGTTCAGGCGGCGTTGAATGTCAAATTTTAGTTCAACACATCGCTAGTATCTGTGAATTACAGCATCCTCTTCTTAAAAAATTTTCGCCATTTTGATAAATGTTAAATTCCATGTAAGGAAACCTATATATATTTATGAATCTTGGAATTCGTCACACAATTACCGCCGAGAATTTCAGAGTTATCATGGTGAAATTTCTGGCTGAAATTCATTGGTTGAAAACTGAATTATGACTGCTAGGTTAATTCGATGCGAGCATGCACCATTTCAGTCCGTTGTTCTACATCTTTACTTCCTAGTTAAGCTTCTTGTTGAGGGAATCCAAAAATTAGCATTGCTACTAACACAAGAACAACAGGATCACTGATTTTCACGGACACAACATTATTTACAAAACACGGGAAATAAAGGGTAGCGATTTTTTCCCAATAAACTCACATAAATGGCATCTGAATTACACTTTTTATAAAAAATATAGTTCTTCACATTCCAATTTGTCAATATGCACTGAAGATTATTCTGCTTAAAATTAGGGATTACTGAAAACAACGGCTAGAAAAATATTAAAAAACCATTTAACAGACTGAATAAACATTGCTCAGAGGACAAAAAATCCCGCGCTTAATAAAAATATTCCACAAATTGTAAGCAGCTCTTCCCTCGTCACGATGATCGGAGGCACTTGACCCCCGAAAAAAAGATAAAATCGGCGCAAAATTAGCAAATTTGGCGTGACAGATCGTTGTTTCGAGAGAGACTTGAAGTCAAAGGCGCCCAGGGCCTGAATAGGAATTCTTGGAGCGATTTTAATCGATGGCGCTTCAGAAGGGAGCGTTTTAGAAACGGACATCCCTGGAGGGCTCTTCGCTTGCCAATTAATTTGACTGCGCTGGGCTGAATGCTCGTCAAACCAAAGCCTGGCCGAAATACCGCCTCATTTAACGTATTCTCGGCTAATTTTACGTATTTTACTCATTGCAGTTTTCTTAATAGCGATTTGGAGAATTTAGTGTCACCTGAATTTCGTGAAAGCTTGTGCACGTGAACTTGACTAAGACCTTGACATTTAGAAATTTTTCATACCAATCGATTATTTGTTTTGTTAAACGTGCGGTTTCTAGACTCGGTGTTCACTTTCATATAGTGTTGTTCCAAGCTAAATTAGCGTGCAATTAGCTTATACGTTTTCACTTATGGAAATATTTTCTAGATCTGGTAAGGAGGCTTTCAAGGTAAAATTTACGTTTCATGATACGATGCACTGATCACGATTTCACAGTTTTTCATCTGTGATTTTCAGAGCTAAATGAGTCGCTCAAGGAGATCTCTATAGTTTGAGAACCACCATATTTTGGCAAAAAATTATATTGTTCATTTCTTTCATTCAATTATTGATTAGTGTAATAATATGATACGATTATGAAAAAATCAGGAGAGTTAGTGACAGAAAATGATTCCGCAGCGTTCAGTACGTTAAGCGCTTTTGCAAAAAAGGTTATACAAAAATGCTTCAAGATAGTAATAGAACAAACGTAGATTAACTGCTCGTTTTCGATGAGTGTCCGCACGTAAAGTACCGGGTGGCCCAGCTTAGTGTGTACAAATAAAAGTTGTATTTTTTCAGTTATATTAAGTAAGGCCAATCAAAACAAGTCATGTATAAAATAAAAGAGAAATGTATTTTCTTTAAAAACATCCATGAATCATTCAGCATATCCTCCGTTCTCTTCGATAACCTGGCGGAACCGAGAGATCACCTGTTCACACGTGGAACGCACAGTTTCGGCGTCAATTTCTGTCCAAGTTTTGGTCAATTTTTGCTTCAGAACCTCTACACTTAAGTGGGATACAGCACAGGACTTCTGTTCCAAAACAGACCATATCCCAAAGTCCATTGCATTTATATCATGAGAAGATAGACGTCATAGTTCCTTGGGCCAAAACGACTTGGAATTGTCTTTGCACCAGTCCTGGACCAATCTGGCTGAGTGAGAGCCTGCTCCACCCTGCTGAAGTGTAATTCTTTCATTTTCTGAGACTTTATTCACTCAAGGAACAACTTCATCCTTCAACATCTTCAGATAAATATGTTGGTTGATTTTGACACTTGACTCGATAAAAATCAAGGGAGTTTTGAGACCTGTGGACGTTCTCCCTGCCCACACCATTACCGAAGCTGGTTTTTGTCTCCTGAATGAAGTTAGTCGCTCAACAGTCACTGAATTTTGAAGCAGAAGCTGTATCTCACTCAAGTGTAGAGGTGCTGAAGCAAAAACTGACCAAATCTTAGGCAGAAATTAACGCTGAATCTGAGCTGGTCAAGTGTGACCTGGTGATCCCTCATCTCCACCAGGTTATCGAGGAGAAAGGAGGATATGTTGAATAATTCTTAAATTTTATTAAAGACAATACACTTCTCTTTTATTTAATGCACGAGTTGATTTCATTGGCATTGTTATAACCGAAAAAAACATAACTTTTAACTTTTATTTGTCTACATTTCGCTAGCCCCCCGGTACATTCCAACCACCAATAACATTCAAGATCAGTAAGTTTCAAAAGTGTTTCGGTGATTACGCTGCAGAAGGAATTGATTGACGTAAGGATTGAAATAATTAAGAAGTCGTCTGAATTATTTTCTGTAACAGTCACTGGCTCAGGTTATTTTGATAAGATATGTAAATGCTGGTAGCCAACCCCGTAGACTTATTATCCGTTGTCGTTCGATGGTGATTAACTGTCGGACAGGTAAACGTTTTAAACATTATGTTTATCCTTTCAAGCACCATTTTCAAAGACAATTCAATACATTTTGCACATTAATGTGAAGTGAAACATAATTATATACCTTCACTTAAAAAAAATTAATAAAAATTTGGTAATTGTACCATATATGACCAATGGTGCACACGCGTTTTAATTCAGTATTTCACATGGGCTTGTGCAATCTGGAATGAGTCAAATTCATCACACAGGGGAGGAAAGATTCCAGATGAATGAAGAACATGGCATTAAACACTGCAAAGAATGTAACCATGCCTGTAACGCTGTGTTGAAATAATCTTAAATGAACATTATGAAAATCAAAATATTAAGCAAACATTTACATCAACTCACTTGAATTTTATTTTTGCGAGTGAGATACCCACAAAATATTGTCGCGATATCTGAGAGACGAAAAAAAGCCGTAAAGTAAATACTTACATTCTGCAGAATAAAATTCCCGTATCTCAAAGTGAACGAAAACTTTTGTGCAGTATACATGCTGGACCAGGAAAAATTCTTGGCCGAATACATGCTGAACTAGGAAAAATATTTCCCAAGTCACACGAGCTATAAAACTCGTATGGAAATACAAAGAGCTCACAAGCGAAGAGCAGAGCGGAGGTACCGTTGTATAAGCTCCTATACATAGAGTTGTTGTGCGGCGACTGATGAACGACTCCAAAGATTTACGACGACCGCGAAGCGCGAAAAAAACAGCTCACCGAGCTTCCCTCAAAACTGCGAACACTCGTGGTCGCGAAAATAAAGCACGATTCACACAAATCAAAAATCTGAAACATTGCCAAACGAGCTCTGATGCAAAGATATGCCAGCAGCGCTGCGCGCGCAGGACGCGGATCCGGAGCTGCTTCCGCTTTGGAACTTCACTAAATCATTCATGGGAGAATACGGCGATGACATGCGAGAGTTTTTATTTGCCTACGGTGAAACGTTCCTTATTTAAAGGCGAGGTTTGGTGGTGGGGTCGTGCATGTTTTGTGTGTACCGAGGTTTAGGAATACCGTACGTAGTAGTGTAAGAAAACTATACTGGAGTGTAGCAATGCTGTACGTTAGTGTGCGAATACTGAACAATAGTATATGATTGATTGCTTATAAATTAATTTCCACCGCCCTTTCCCACAGCAGAGATGTTCAAAGAGAGGAAGGATGAAGGCACCGTTTAGTTTGGAGTTAAGGGAACATAGAATCTATGCAATAAGAGTGTTCCCGCAAAGGATCCAGGGTGCATAGAAACAGTAAGGTAAAAAGGAAGCTTATGAAACAAGATAACAGTTGAAGAAGAAAGTCAGCGGGCTGAAAAACAGGTCTCCTCGAACAGCCCAAGTTGTGGCAACTCAGGAACTCAACGCATTTAGTTTCAAGTTTTAAATCGCTTCTCAACTTCATTTCGCGATTGAAGTGAAGATTTCGCTCAAGTTGTGAATAGTTTCAATGGAAGTATGAATTTTGCCAATGCTTCTTTTGATCAACAAGATATTTTGCTGTTGGATTCGAAGTTTTAATATCTTGTTCCTGAATCATATTGGAGGGTTGCTTTCTAAAACATTCTGAAGTCTTTTTTTCCGGATACATACTGAAGTCTTTTTTTCCGGATACACACTGAAGTCTTTTTTTCCGGATACGTACTGAAGTGTTTTTCCGGATACATACTGAAATAATTTGACTGTTAATTTGAAGTGCGTTTTATACTAGGAAGGTCTCGGCATCTACGGCTTCAAAATGTTAAACGGTTCTCAACACAGCAATTTGGCTCGCAATTCTATGTCGAAAAATATTTTTTTCGGTCTTTTCCATGCAAACGTAGTTTCTGGACCTAAAAATTTTGCGTTCGTTTTTCCATTTCATTTTTTGATATGTTTCTAGCGAGAGGCCTTTATATTTGCATCAGTTGCAGCTCAGTTTTGTTTTCCATCGAACTGTGAATTCAGTTGCATTGCTATTTTTAAATGGAAACTAAGAAACGTTTTCTGCGCAGCCAATTGCCTCAGAAAATATACAGTTGTTTTTATTGCAAAACCAAATTTGTAGAATTTGAATGAGGATTTTGTAAGGATTTCTTACTGCGGACGCGTAACACGAAATAAGTAAAACATAAGAAATGAAATAAGAAAATTCTTAGCAAAACATAGTTGTTTTGAATTCCATTTTAGAGTGTGTATTTCCCATAGCTTTCAATGTATTTTCAATAAAATTCTATTTCACCGAACCTACATAAATTTTAGTCTCCTTCAATAATGGTAAGTTTTTATTATCAATATTTTACGTCATAGCCTCCATAATCACGTAAAATGGGTTAAGAGAGAGGAAAATGTTAGGTTAACATACGATGAAGTTACGGGAACGGGGAATCTATGCTCAAGTGTATTCCCAAACCGTTTTCCTTAGCATAGGAATACTGTAGCAACAACAATGTCGAGTGAAGTTTACGACATACGATAAAAGTTGAAGAAATTTAAAAATAAGTGTTGAAAAAACTGCAGCGATACAAATAAAGACTGCTCATTAAATTATTATAATAGGTTAGTTTAAGCCTCTCTAACCAGAACAAAGGCATTCCAAAGAGATGAAAGAGGAAGGCACCATTTAGCGTGAAGTTAAGTGAATCAAGAATCTGTGCACAAGGTGTGTCCCCACACAACCCAGTCTAACTTTCTCGCCGCCTGCATGCATGTTTGTCGCAGCCCCAGTTATTAAATCGCTAAGGCAGCAAAAAATATGAATGCTCCGGCGAAAAATTTGACTGGGTAAGATTCCTTGCGCATACGCATAAAAACAGTTAAGTTAAGAATGAAGGCTAAGAAACAAGGTAGAAATTGAACAAAAAAAGTTCGAGCTGCATAAAAACAGGACAGCATTGAACAGAAAAGAAAATGATCCTTAGCAAAACCAAACACATTTTATTACAACAAAAAGAAGGCCTATGATTTGTGATTGTTCGCAACTTAACAATAAACTTGCTCTATTTGAATATAACCTATTTTGTCTAATGAATTGAGAGGTTTGAAGAGATTAAATTGGACTACGAACTAGTTCATGCCCTCAACCATAACAAAGGTTTTCGAAAAAGAGGAAGGAGGAAAGTACCACTCACTTTAAGTGACCTGGAAATCTGTGCACTCAAAGACATCATAATTGAGAGGAGTTTGTGAAAAATGATAAAAGTTTACGAAGAAGGCAATAGGTGCTCAATTAATAAAAGGGGACAAGGCTTATAATTTGAGGCTTATAAGTTGACTATAAATAGCCAATAAGTTTACTATAAATGGCTTATAAGTTGACTATAAATGGCTTATAAGATGAATATAAAGGGCCAATTAGTTTACTATAATGGCTTATAAGTTGACTATAAATGGCTCATAAGTAGACTAAAAATATCTTATAAGTTGACTATAAATGGCTTATACGTTGACTTTCAAGGGCTTATAAGTTGAGGCTTATAAGTTGACTATAAATTACCTATAAGTTGACTATAAATGGCCTATAAGTTGACTATAAATGGCTGATAAGTTGACTATAATGGGCTTATAAGTTGACTATAATGGGCTTATAAGTTGACTATAAAGGGCTTATAAATTGACTATAAAGGGCTTATAAGTTGACTCTAGCTTTTCTTCCATGTTCTGAAGTAATATCAATGTCACCGTAAGTAATATCTGAAGTAATATCACCGTCACCGTAAGTAATATCTGAAGTAATATCACTGTCACCGTAAGAAATAACGGCTTTCGACAATGTTCAAGGAAGCACGTAAAGTGACATCACTCTTTGATCACATGACACGTTGGCTGCACTTTTGCGGTTGTTACAATTGGTTTGGTTAGGCTGTAGGTAGTAGAATGGGGAAATAGACTTTACTGCTCGAATACATTTCTATCCATACTAAGAAATATAAAAATACAACGTCACGGTAACATTTTACCTCGTACACCATTCATTTTTTCAAAATGTTTTTAAATACATGAAGGGCTTTTCATGTATACCGGTACATTAAAGAGCAATTTACATAGTGGGACACATATGTCCCAATACGCAGTCAAAAACCGAAGGAAGTTTGCGATGAGCGGGCCTTTGACACAGTATAAGCTGCTGCTCGAATTTTTCCTGTATTAATGCTTCACAATTATGCAAATCAAACATATCAAGCCTAATAATAACGGCGGTTAAATCATTGGATTTTTATAAGGATTTCTGACTGCGCCACGCGGTTAGAACATATTCACATTTGTTTGGAATTTCCAGAGTTGATCCTTCCGATTCGCTTCAATATATTTTCAACGAAATTCTTTACTGTTAATAGATTTCCGTCTGCTCCAATAAAGATTAGTTTTTACAATAAATTAATTTATAAATATTTATTATAGTAAGTTACTAAAATACTTATAATATTTATAATATTTTTTTATCTATAACACACTGAAGTATGCCTCACCGGCGAGTAGGTGAAACTTAAGATATGCCATCCAGTACTTCCTGGCTCTCCAGCCGCAAGTTTTGAACGAAACGGAAAGCAAACGAAAAAAGTTGCGTAGAAGTCAATTATCAAAATACACGGTGGATATTATTGTCACAAATTAATGTGGTTTTAGCACATAAGAAACTATATTTACATTATATCGGTGCATTTATTATTTATTGGTTAATCTTTACAATCCTCATTAAATTACCAGCAATAGATAAATATAATTCTGAAGCTCCTGCCTCAGATCCAGCGAGAAAACACGTTGGTAATGTGATTGTGATGAAATGAAGTTAATTACGGGAGAATTAAAATAAATTCTTTGTGACTAATTATCAGATGCGGGAAAACGGGTCGCTCCTGTTCTTCATTTATTTTATCAAGCTCCTATTAATGGAGGGATAAAGACGTACCCAAACGATGCAGACATAAAACACATTTCCCTGCAAGTATGTACTAAAATACGTTAGCATTTATGAACTGAAGCACAACTGATATTACGACTTCGGCTTCTTCTACCTAAAATCCCTCCAAAAAAAACAAGCCTTGGTGAAAATTTTGTTAGGGAAAGAAGTTGAAAAATGAACGAAAGACGCAGAAGTATAACGCACTGAGCAAGAGAAGCTACAACTTCATTAACGCACGAAAAGCGCAAAAACGCCAAACACAACATCAAAGCGCAAGCTTGTGAAACGAAAATTATTACAATTTTCACTCTCTATTGTCCGACGGGCTTACGGAGCCTTGAGCTGAGCAGAGCTCTTTTTAAACGCAGGAAAAGCGGGAACTTAATTGCTCTGATTATAGTTGTCTTCCGCCCTAATGTTTGAGAATTAGCTCGAGACTCCAAGGACATGGGGCAAGTGCATTTCCCCAAGTCTTCCGTGGGAAATTAATTATTCTTTTCATCTGAACTGTAGCGAGAATAATGAATTCCTTCCATCACGTGAAAAAAACTTAATAGAAAAAGCAGAGACCATGATCTCTGGAGGATTGAATTCTTCTCAGCGCTCGTAATTGGACAAGAAGATCCCACAATTAGTCTAGGGAGGGAATTTGTCTCAAGCGTGCCCTCTGCTGCGAGATTTTCTGGCCGAGCGCACTCGGGGAGCTGGATCTTCGATTGCCTATCAGATCTTTTAACCCTTTGACGTTCGAATTTTTTACTCATATTATCGTTATCACACCTACCATTTAATTAACCCTTTAATTAACGCCTGAATTTTGTACTCAAGTTAGCTTTATCACAACTACCATCATTAACTCTTTAATTAACGCCTGCATTTCGTACTCAAGTTAGCGTTATCACAACTACCATCATTAACCTTTTAATGCCCGCATTTCGTACTCAAGTTAGCGTTATCACAACTACCATCATTAACCCTTTAATGCCTGCATTTTGTACTCATGTTAGCGTAATCACAAGCACTATCATTAACATATTAACGCCCCTATTTTTTTCCATATTACTATTATCACAACCACTATTATTAACCCTTCAACGTCCGCATTTTGTACTCATACAGTTATCAAATCCACCATCACTAAACTGGCACCGGCATCATGTAGTCACCGACGTCACAACGAGGAAGTGACTGCCACTTGACAATGAACTTCGAAGAACACATTAGGCCACAAACTTCACAAGGAATAAAATATATGTATTAGAGCTGTTTACGAGACAGAATTTTAAAATCCACTTTGACGGTAAAGGGTCAACTGCAGACAATGACTACAGCCAAGAACACGCGGAGTGTCCCACCAACGAACCTTTTGATTACGCGCTTTTGGGTTTATTAGTACGTGTCAGTTTTTTATTTACGCGTGCAATGCAGAGCAGGAGTCGTCCTTAGACGCGCAAAGGTTTTTTTTGTTAGACCGCAGCAAGCTGCGTCGGTTTCATTTACGCGTGAATTGCTGTTCTAAGATGCGCGAAGTTACTGTTGAAATGCAAAAGAACTCCATGCTTGGAATGCTTGAAGCATCTTATTTTATTATTGACTCATTTTTAAGACATGTAATATTGTCACTCCTCTGTTGTTGTTGTTGTTGTTTTTATTCGTATCCTTTCCTTACGTATCTGATGTTTGATGTTTCATTTTTAACTTGACTTCGAGCTCAAAAGCTACAAGTTCGGTGTGCCAATATTAACATTCTAATTAGTATCATTAGCCAAAGCGCATAAAGACGCGCATTTCCAATTTTCGCGTTACACAAACACCATCACCACGCAACAGCATACAAAACTGTTCCAAACAACATTCCTGATGGAATTTCGCTCTGCAATAACAAACATAACCTAACCTAGTCTGTCTCTCTCAATTACAAACCTTGTCATTTCTGTATTTCCTGCTGAAAAATTTTGCATTCTCTGTTAGTTAAAATCATAAGCAGACATAGGAATTAATTGCGCAAGGAAACCTTGAGCGTGTAAGGGATAAACATTTGAAAGTTGGCTTGCAAGTCTGAGTTTCAAAGCATGCATTTTAGCGCTTGGAATTATTTGCTAAATAATAATGCACAGTTGTAGCTTGCTTGCTAGGTCGGTGAGTCCATCTCTCTGCTACGCTGTTAAGGATTTAGATAGAAAGATGTGCTTAATCACCGTATCTGTGTTACGAGTTTCACTAGCGCACAAGTACGAGAACATAACAGCGGGTATTCTCAAATATGTACGTTTATTGCATGGAGTGAGTTTTTCTAGGAATTAAAGTGTTTACATGTTTTATCAGCCTGAGGACATGATTTATGTGCTTATCGAACATTATCGAATCCTGCCATTTTTCAAGGGCCGTGTACACTGCTAAGATTAGATTAGATTAGTCGTTAGTTTTAGCCTCCCTACCCGCAGCAACAAATGCGATCCAAAGAGAGGAAGGAGGAAGGCACCATTTAGTATGGAGTTAAGGAAACGCGGAATCTACACAGAAACGGCATAGAAACAGTAAGTTGTGAAAGAAGATTATGAAACAAGACCAAAGTTGAAGAAGAAAGTAGTAGGTGTTGAAAAACAGGACAGCAGTGAACCGAAAAAAGGTGGTTCTTAACATAATAAAAACATTTTATTTCAACAAAAAGAAAGCCTACCTAACTTTCAGCTCGGGCCCTCACCACTGGTAAGATTAACAATTTGCGTGAAACACAGCTTGACTTACACTATACCGGTACAATGCTGCTAAAAATATTTGCTAAATCATTTGAATGGAATACAGGCTGACAGTTTTCCACTCCCAGACGGTTAACCACTCCCAAACGTTCAATCACTCCCAGACGGTTAACCACTCCCAGAAGATTAACCACTCTTAGACGGTTAACCACTCCCAGACGGTTAACCACTCCCAGACGGTTAACCTCTTGTTTCTTGATAAATCCTTGAACCATGAGATTTCTAGGCTGCAGCTCACGAGCTGTCAAATGAACATCTACGACTTCTCTTAACATTTTACGCCTGATTACCAAAGCATTTTGACGATTGGTTTCAAACGCTTTCATTCAAAAATTCTAATTCTGCTTAGAAGTTGAAATTTCTTCCAAGTCAATGAACTGCTCCCTTTTGCACGGCGAGCCAAATATGCTCATGTTCAGAAACGACAGAAGTGAGGTAATTTCCTCTTCAAAGTTGGTATTTCTACACCAGAAAGAAAAGTTACGATCTTTTATTCAATCCTTGTAAAACAACCTTGTTACCAAACAGCTCAAAGGCAGTCTTCCTGTAAAAAAAGCCAGTTATATTTCTCCAAACCTGATATTTCCGTAAAATTCATAAACTTCCAGCGTCTTCTTACCCGGTGTGAAAAAAACATTGGCCAATATAGCCAGCTTCATAGGGCCTGAAATTGACGAAACATGGAGTTTCGCTGCAGCGAAACTTCTGCCGCCCGATCTCTTTATTCCGACAAACTAGGAAGTTTGATGAAATTTCCCAAGCGAACTCTGTTTTCCGATACTCCTTTAGCATGATGAAGAATATTCATTAGTGTGGTATCGGAGCCATTCATCTCTTCTTGGAACTGAGACACCAATTTTTTTTCATCACTACGTCCGTGTCGTGGGCTTTTCATGAGAAAATTCAGGACTGCAGCGCAAAGCTTGAAAGATAGCGTTCGAGAGCTCAGCGGTGATGATGCTTTCGTGGAAGTGGTGCGCATGAATAGCACTAATGCAATGTGACATTAGGGGACCAGGGTATGTCCTTCACAACGTATATCACGGCAAATAACACTTGGAGTTCTCAGGAGAAAATTAGGTTCTGCGAAATAAATCAGAAGATTGCAGCTCATACTAGGTAGTGATCGGAGCTTTCGTTAGTGAATTTCATCTCTCCAAACAAATTTTTTTTAGAGCTTTGATTCACTCAAGAATATTTGTTCTCCAGGCAACTCCATTTACTAATTTAAGCTTTAATAAAAATAAAAAGTATGAATAAATGCACGACTGCTATTGTTAAATAATTTTTAATGCCCAGTTTGATTTCCTTAAATCTTATGCTCTCTCGCTAGCGCTATTTTTTTTTTATTTTTTCTTTCATGTTCTTTTTAACTTGCCATTACTATGCGCAGGGTATTCTTTGTGTGTAGGCACGAACCTTCTGCACAGATTACAAGTTTTTTTAGTTCAAAATAGATTCTTTCTAATATATCCCCTGTGATAACATCCTTGGAATTGAAACAAAACCTCTAACCACTATACCACTATTGACAGGTTGACTGGGTAGTGAGACATATACGCACCATTACGTAAATTTCATATTCAACACGTTAAGTGCGGCGTGACCCACCGGTGGTCATTTAGGTATTTTTCACAATGCTGCTGGCCGACCAGCAGTCACTGACTCAATTTTTTAAATACTAATTGAAAGTCAAATGATGGCATGATCCAGTCAATGTTTGCTGTTTTCAAAATTTCTTACAACAATTGATTCTCAATATGAGCTGAATATTGAACTTCAGTTTAACTCTCCGCACTCAACGTGTTAAATATCAGTGTATATGAAGAGCATTCAAATTGTTTCAACCTCTTTTTTATAAACGATTTTACCTTACGAGGGAAAATGTCATACTATGACATTTTTCACAACTTTTAGGAAAGATATGATTATTTCCGAGCAGTAAAGATTAGATTATATGTTAGTTTAAGCCTCCCTAACCGCTAAAAAAAGTGCGTTTCGAAGAGAGGAAGCGAGAAAGCATCATTTAGTATGGAGATCAGGAAATGCGGAGTCTATGCAGAAAGGGCATAGAAACAGAAAGTTGAGAAAGAAGTTAATGAAACAAGATAAATGTTGAAGAAGAAAGAAGTAGAGGCTGAGAACAGGACAGCATTGAAACCGAAAAAGATGGTCCTTAACATAAAAAAAAAACATTTTATTTCAACAAAAAGAAGGCCTACTTAACTCTCAGCTCGGGCTCTCACACATTTTTCCTGGGAGTGCTAATTCCCAGAGATACAATAGTTGTATCCCCCTGAGGGGCCGAGCAGTAAAGTTGTTTTTAAACTCTGCTACTTACAACCTTACTTAAACAACCGCAGCCACCATGCAAACGCATCCAATGCGTTAAACGATAAATTTGTGCCAAATTCGGGAGGTACATAATTTTATTTCATAAAACAACATAACTAAACAGTTTTCGCGTTCCTTCAAGCCTTATAAAACCCCATTAATTTCGATTTGACGTTTACGAAAATATACACTAAAAACACGAAGGTCATTAAAATTAAGTGCACACACAGGATGTTCAGAAGTGATTGTAACATACTTCGATCATAGGCTTTACAACCCAAAAGAACGATTTTCCATAATTAATTAAAAATTTAAATACTTAGATTTTTCGAAAAATCAAATACCGAAATTAAGTAGGGCCAAATGACCATTAAAATAAACAAATATCGTAATTTGCTGGCCTGCGAAAATCCTGATATAAATTTTCCCACGGACGCACGACCTTTTCGATTCGTTATCTCGAAAACGATAAAATTTTGGTGTTCTACTTTTCATTGAGAAAGTTAATTTTAGTAGATCTTTATACAAACTGTCGCCCAAACGTTTCAGAAAATCCTTCCTAAAGAATGTGTATTCACAAATATATTTCCCTATACGATAACAATTTTTGATCGACAAAACAAGAAGTGCTTGAGCGTGTTCGTAACACGTGTTTCCCAACCTCATCGATATAGTGGCATATAAATCACGGGCGTTACATGGATACCTTTTTTTCATCTGCAGTGCGTTAAAGATGGATTATTATAGATAAGATTTATGAGGCGATGGTGCGCGTGTTATAGATACATTGGTCGGATTCTTTCCTTTAATAAGAACGCACTTTTTCCCTTAATAACATCCACTCTTTCCATTAATAAGATAGTATTCTTTCCATGAATAACATCGAATTTTTCCAATAATAAGATCGTATTCTTTCCATTAATAAGATCGTACTCTTTACTTTAATAAGATCACACTCTTTGCATTAATATCATACTCTTTCCGTTAATGAGAGCGCACCCTTTCTATTATAAATTCCCATTTTTTCCATGAATAAGATTGAATTCTTTCCATCAATAAAATTGTACTCTTTCCATTGATAAGTTTGCACTCTTTGCATAGATAAGATCGTACCCTTTCCATTAATAAGAGATCGAGCTCTTTCAATTAGTGGGAAATTACAGAATGTCATTTGATGGGATTTTAGAATTCAATGAACGACTTACGTGCTCAATCGAACATTATTGAATGCCGTAATTCACGGCGCAACGAATATGAATAAACGACCACATTTGTTAAAAGAGCTGTATAAATTCATTGAGACTACCATCAATTTGGTTGTTTCATTTTGACATTTTCGTGGAGTTTTGGAGAACATCGTTCGTGATATTCACATTTTAGGCGAAGCATTTCATGTTCCCAGCATTGGAGAAAGAATATGAAGTAATTTTATCGTTCCTTCATCCCATCCTCACATAAAAATTCCGAGCTTTCGCAACAATGTTAATTTTCGTTCATAATTTTCATGATCTTCGCAAACTTACACAACCAAGTATTTTGGAGCCCAGAAACCCCTGTGCATATTATGTATTTTATTCAAGGGTAGAGAGAAGTAAAAACCGCACACACACACAAGATCTCTCCCCTCGCTACCGCAGGTAAGCCAAAAGACGAATCAATCGGAATCGATACAAATATATACGCAAAAACGCCAGTGCAATTCTTTGGGAGCATAACGCGGCGCATCGGACCGATGGTTTGGGCGCGAGGGAACCTTAGGAAGGAAGGCGTCGGAAAATTGGAAACTGATATGGATTCGAATCAGACGCGGTAGCAGCCAAAACGGCTGGTGGATCCTGCAATAAGACGTTCCTTATGGATTTAATTGGATTTCGTTTGAATCCGTGTGAATGCAACCGGACTTGGTCCAAATCAAATGTAGAATTTCCTTACAGGGAACATGAAAAAAATACTGATCGGTATTTTCTGTTGCTTTTGAGGTTGTCTAGATATTGCTTTTGAGGTTGTCAATATATTGCTTTTGAGAGTCAGGACACGAAATTGGTTAAAATTTTGTTCGAATATATTGCAGGTTTGCGTACAAGTTAAGAGGAGAAGAACACGACTGTATCTCTGCAAATTTCTGAACAACCAAAACAATTTCCTACATCATAAACGACAACTCAGCGTCTCATCTCTATGAATAAAATGCGCCTGTTTTAATTAGAACTTTAATATTTAAACTTGAATTATCTTGTGAACCTTTTCACAAGATATGAACCCATGCATACCTTGTGCAAAGAAATAACCCAATTAAAAGAAGCTCAAGAACCTGGATAAAAGTTGAAAAAGAAAGCAATGGGTGCAGAAAAAAGGATATCAGTAAATCGCACGACTAAAATATCTCAAATTAAAGTGGTAGCCAGTTTATTTCCAACTCATTGCCCAGAATAGTCCAAATTATATCGGGCAGCCAAAGAATAGAATCATTTTACGAACAAAATGAATGCGCTCAATACCAGGTTTTTGCAAATACGTATACATAAAATTTTGAATATTTCGAGCAAGGCAAACTGTACGAAGTTTTTGATAATGTGAATACGTAGAATTTTACATTACAATTTTTCTTAAAATTTTGCACATTGTTTTTGACGTACTGAAATTTTCTCAAAGTCAAACAGAACAGAACACAAGCTCACGACAGCAACCAGAGCTGCGGCAACCACACCGAGTCAGAACTGCGTTCTTGGAGGGACTCTGTTGACGGTCGACCATCTCTGATCTTAGTAGGTTTCAAATTCCTTATGTAAATGAGGCCAAGTTACCCAGCAAATTGCTTTGGGAAATTCTAGCCTGCAACTTCATCGCAGATGCAACTCAAGCTGATTATAAACTTTCGCCTGCGCAAGGGAGCGACGTCAAAAGTAGGAATGCTTACCAAGTTAACTGGACGCAAGACGACCCAGGCACTTGCGGAAATCTTGTTAAATAAGCAATCGGATTCCAAAGAAGTTATTGCTACCCTGATAATTTAAGTAAACTGAAAGCCATAGACTAGCCACCATTCACATGAATCTTTCATGATAGAAAAGATGCGATTCCGAGACAATGTTATGCGAAATGTGTTCTTCGATCAATTTACAGACGCTATTCGCACCAGAAGTAAAAAAAATAGCGTGACGTTGTTTTAAAAGCGGTTTCAACTATAAAATAACAGCTTTGGAAAAAGAAAAGTATAATACTGACTGCATGTCTGAGAAAGGCTTTGAGTGCAAGATAAGAGTGAAACCATCTACAAGGAAGGAACGAAGAAGAAAAACAGTGATGATTAGGATAGAAAAGTCAGTTTATGTCTTCTCAGCAACAGCAAAGGTGTTTCAAAGAGAGGAAGGAAAAGGACACTTCGAAATTGAGTTTAGAAAAAAGGAAATCCGTGCACGAGGTGTGTTTCTACGCACAAAATAGACAGTAGAAACAGCAAGTTAAGAGGTAAGTTCACGAAACAATATTAAAGTTGAAGAAAAAAAAAGAAGGCGTTGAAAACCAGGACACCAAAGAACCGAAAAGAGGTGGTTCACAACGAAAAAAATTATTATTTCAAGAAATGTAAGGTTTCCCCCAACCTCTATCTTGGGATCTCACATCTTACCCTTAGGAGCGCTATTTCCCAACGGGTCGAGTTCGATAAAAATTAAAAAATCAAAATTACTTAAGTTCATGAAGAATTACCCCAATGGCATATAAGTAAAATGATCCGTGCACTTACAGGAGGTTTTCTTGTGCAGTAGATGATCATTCGTAACCTTCGATTTTTCAATGATTTTCAAGCGCTGTTTTCTAAGAGAAAACTAAAAATATTCGGAAAAAATTGTTTTCTTAAATGGTGCAACCTCCTCTGCAGAAACATCCGTTCATAAAAACAAAAATACGCTATTCAACTTTTTTTGATAGGCAAAGCTTCAAAGTTAATACCTGAGTTACACACCAAGTCGATACCCGAGTTTTAACGCGTATGTCAAATTATACAGACAAAAGTAGTCCCAGTCATTACTCGTTATTCATAACTTCAAATCACTCACCGACTTCAATGAATTCAGTCACATCGCATCGCGTGAAAAATTGTGTAAATTTTCCTTCCAAATTCGTGTATGAAAATGTAAAACTCGAGGTTCAAGCGCGTACATTCTTACCTTAACACGTTTACTGCATTTGGTCAAACTAAAGTTCAATATTTATCTAAAATTTGACAAGTTTTCTGCGAAGGGACCCACCGGTGGTCACTGATGGGGTTTTCGAAATGCTGTTGACCGACCTGTAGTCACTGACTCAATTTTTATAAATATCTAATGACAGACAAATAAAGGCACCATCAAGCTTATGCTTGTCATTTTCAAAATTGCTTACTACAATCGAATTTAAATATGAGTTAAATACTAAACTTCAGTTTAGCGCATAGCAGTTAACGTGTGAAAGTCACCATTAGTGAACAATTTTGAAAAAGGCAAGCATTAACTGGATCGTGCCTTTATTCAGCTTTGATTCTGTACAAATGAAAACTGAGTTTGTGACTACTGGTCTGCCAGCTGCTTTATGAAAATCCCCTCCGTGTACACCAGTGGCTCACGCCGCAGTCACGCCGCAGTCACGCCGCAGTCACGCCGCAGTCACGCCGCAGTCACGCCGCAGTCACGCCGCAGTAAAGTCGATTTTTAAACTCTGCTACTTACAACCTAACACATCATGAGATCGCTGGACACACATGTGCATCCAGCGGCAGTCAAAGTGCTAAATTCTGGAATCTATACCTGCGAACAAAGAACATAGCACACACATATACACACACATACACACACACACATATACACACACACGTACACAAACGCAGCTTCAAAGTCAAATGAGCGAGGAGAGAAGGTCGTATCATGAACACTCAGTTTGCTCAACGACTCTCAGCATTAGATGCAGCGAGGCTAATAAGCGAGCAGACTAGCCGTCCTCGTCATTAACTGTCAATAAATTAGTGAAGGGATGCAGTAATGCCCTCGCATAAATTTTAGCTTCGTGGACGAGAAAAACCATCTTTGTTCAAGGTTGTTTTACTATACTTTTTGGCCAGGTGAAATGAGGGTCAATGAGAACTTGGAGTCAACCAAAACCAAATTCATTGGTTTTAATCAATGATCAACAGCACATTTAACAATTTCGACATATTAAGCGGAATTTCCGAAGTGCATCATCGCGGCTAAAGAAGTTGGATCTTATATTTTTACCGGTTATCAGATTCCCACTTCATGATCACGGCTTAAATCTCCTAAAATGTTGCTCTGGGGCTCTGAACGAGTGAAAATGACCAACAATTCCAATTGGCCGTCGATTTTAAACAGCTTTATCTTGCATCTTAGCTAACAGGCGTTGCAAGCAACAAACACAGTTGTGTGTACCTCTGAACCTCTTTGACTTGACGAGACGGCGAGATTACAAAAACTGTTGAGCCATTGAACGCTCGGCTGAAGTCATGGGCTACGTGACGGAGCGAAGAAAATACACCGGACGGGTGCTGTCTCCGTCACCATTCAGACTCCGCCTGAAGCCAAAAACCGACAACCAAATCAACACTTTGACTGCGACTACTAAATATTAAGTTCAATGCCAAACTGAAATTTAAAGTCAATTGTAGTAAACTTTTTGAAAATACCGAACATGAACTGGTTTGTGCCTTCATTTAGCAATTCTTCAGTATTTATGAAAAATGAATTTGCGACTACTGGTCGGTCAGCAGCATTATGACCCAATTAATATTTGGTATTTATAATTTACAATCACATTTGACTTCGAATTTGAGTTGAATATTAAACTTCAGTTTAGCCCACCGCTGTCAATGAGCTAAGTATCAACTCCGAAGCGTTCAGTACTGAAGACGCCACTCGAAATCGTTTGTCGTAAACTGGAGTGTCGTAGAGTCGCTTTACCCATCAGCAGTCGTCGAGTGGGATATGAAATGCACGATTTGCAGCCTGCGTGACAAAACGCTCATTTGACCGAGCATGGAAGTGCGGAAGGATGGGATGGTCTGTTGACCTGACTGCCATTTTAGCGCTCGCTTGGAAGTGCAAGCAAAGCAGGAAGGTTGTTGGCCCTACTTCATTCCTGACAAGACGTGGAAGTTGAGTTCATTCTCGCCAACGTTATTGTTTCCGAAACATTACTCTCTGCGCGGAATTAATGAGGGGCTCGGAAACAAAGCCTCCGCGACCAATGCCGCTCGGCTCAGATTTATGAGAAAAAGAAAGAAGGAGCGTGGCAAGTCTTTCGATCCTTGCAAAGTTTGCGTGATAGACTGCAGAGGCTGTAGTGAGGAAAGCTCGTTTCTCGTTTGTTAATAAGATACAAGCTTCAAGAACAGGACAATAGACGGTTTTGGACTATCCATAACAGCCTGACGATATTTTCTTGTACTGGAATACATTTGGATTCTATAAGTTTTCCTTTGCTCTAAGGCTCCGAAGTACTTATGTTGTTAGGTAGGGAAGAAATACACGTCTTCTAATCAAGCTCAATCGATGATGAACGTAAGGTATATGAGGGGTATTCTAACTCTCTTCTCTGTTGGTAAAAATACCAGCACAATCCTCTTCTTCAAGAATGAGAATCTTCGGCCATCGCACAAAGGTGAATAATGAACTTGTAGTTATTTGTTGTAAAAACTACAATAAAATCGAGTGCTTCAAACACACATGTGAATGCTGCACTCATACCTCAATTGAACATGCAAACCTGACTCATTAAATATTCCTGAACTATACCTGAATCCAACAACACACATGTTGACAAACATACGTACTTTTATTTAAATGCACACACATACTTGGCTTCATATAAGCACCCAAATGAAAATGTGTTTTTAGAGCACTAAAGATGTTTTATTACATTATCAGTTATTTATATTTTCGAGATAGCAGACAATTTCCGTTCTAGTTTCAGTTCTGGTGACTGCGAGAAATTTTGAGCTACAATGTTTTTTTATAATCAAAGTTTATTCATCGCATGTCTCAGAATCTCCATCATCAATAATTTCAGTAGGGATTTACAAACAGTTATAATCACATTTCAAATTTCTTGAACATTTCAAGAAGATTTCTTATTATTCAGCTCAAAAATTATAGCAAAATTTAAAATTCGTCTATTCGAATTGAACTACAAGAATGGGAAATGTCAGCGTCATTCTAGGTACAGCCACAATTGTGGTAAACGTCTCAAACAACGACAATGAGAGCGAAAAAATCAACAACACGAACACTGAAGTCCCTATCGGTCAACCTTTTCCAAAGTGGTTGAAGTTTGAGTCTTTCAAAAAGTAACGCCCAAGCACTGAAATCGGAGTGGATGTGAAACCATTTCGAAGGTGTAAGTGTGATATTCGTTTACTGGAGCGGATGCCAAACTGTTGTAAAAGAGAGGATGCCAAACTGTTGTAAAAGAGAGGATGCCAAACTGTTGTAAAAGAGAGGATGCCAAACTGTTGTAAAAGAGCAAATGCCAAACTGTTGTAAAAGAGTGGATGCCAAACTGTTGTAAAAGAGGGGATGCCAAACTGTTGTAAAAGAGTGGATGCCAAACTGTTGTAAAAGAGTGGATGCCAAACTGTTGTAAAAGAGTAGATGCCAAACTGTTGAAAAAGAGCGGATGCCAAACTGTTGTAAAAGAGTGGATGCCAAACTGTTGTAAAAGAGCGGATGCCAAACTGTTGTAAAAGAGAAGATGCCGAACTGTTGTAAAAGAGCGGATGCCAAACTGTTGTAAAAGAGCGGATGCCAAACTGTTGTAAAAGAGCGGATGCCAAACTGTTGTGAAAGAGCGGATGCCAAACTGTTGTAAAACATGTAAAAGAGTGGATGCCAAACTGTTGTAAAAGAGCGGATGCCAAACTGTTGTAAAAGAGAAGATGCCAAACTGTTGTAAAAGAGCGGATGTCAAACTGTTGTAAAAGAGCGGATGCCAAACTGTTGTAAAAGAGCGGATGCCAAACTGTTGTAAAAGAGCGGATGCCAAACTGTTGTAAAAGAGCGGATGCCAAACTGTTGTAAAAGAGCGGATGCCAAACTGTTGTAAAAGAGAAGACGCCAAACTGTTGTAAAAGAGAAGATGCCAAACTGTTGTAAAAGAGAAGATGCCAAACTGTTGTAAAAGAGCGGATGTCAAACTGTTGTAAAAGAGCGGATGTCAAACTGTTGTAAAAGAGCGGATGTCAAACTGTTGTAAAAGAGCGGATGTCAAACTGTTGTAAAAGAGCGGATGCCAAACTGTTGTAAAAGAGCGGATGCCAACTGTTGTAAAAGAGCGGATGCCAAACTGTTGTAAAAGAGAAGATGCCAAACTGTTGTAAAAGAGAAGATGCCAAACTGTTGTAAAAGAGAAGATGCCAAACTGTTGTAAAAGAGAAGATGCCAAACTGTTGTAAAAGAGGAGATGCCAAACTGTTGTAAAAGAGCGGATGCCAAACTGTTGTGAAAGAGCGGATGCCAAACTGTTGTAAAAGAGCAGATGCCAAACTGTTGTAAAAGAGCGGATGCCAAACTGTTGTAAAAGAAAAGATGCCAAACTGTTGTAAAAGAGCGGATGCCAAACTGTTGTAAAAGAGCGGATGCCAAACTGTTGTAAAAGAGCGGATGCCAAACTGTTGTAAAAGAGCAGATGCCAAACTGTTGTAAAAGAGCGGATGCCAAACTGTTGTAAAAGAGCGGATGTCAAACTGTTGTAAAAGAGCGGATGTCAAACTGTTGTAAAAGAGCGGATGCCAAACTGTTGCAGAGGATTAAATGCCAAACTGTTGCAGAGGATTAAATGCCAAACTGTTGCAGAGGATTAGATGCCAAACTGTTGCAGAAGAGTAGATGCCAAACTGTTGTAAAAGAGAGGATGCCGAACTGTTGCAGAGGATTAGAGGCCAAACTGTTGCAGAGGATTAAATGCCAAACTGTTGCAGAGGAGTAGATGCCAAACTGTTGCAGAGGATTAAATGCCAAACTGTTGCAGAGGATTAGATGCCAAACTGTTGCAGAGGAGTAGATGCCAAACTGTTGCAGAGGATTAGATGCCAAACTGTTGTAAAAGAGAGGATGCCGAACTGTTGCAGAGGATTAGAGGCCAAACTGTTGCAGAGGATTAAATGCCAAACTGTTGCAGAGGAGTAGATGCCAAACTGTTGCAGAGGATTAAATGCCAAACTGTTGCAGAGGATTAGATGCCAAACTGTTGCAGAGGATTAGATGCCAAACTGTTGTAAAAGAGAGGATGCCAAACTGTTGCAGAGGATTAGAGGCCAAACTGTTGCAGAGGATTAAATGCCAAACTGTTGCAGAGGAGTAGATGCCAAACTGTTGCAGAGGATTAAATGCCAAACTGTTGCAGAGGATTAGATGCCAAACTGTTGCGGAGGAGTAGATGCCAAACTGTTGCAGAGGAGTAGATGCCAAACTGTTGCAGAGGAGTAGATGCCAAACTGTTGCAGAGGATTAGATGCCAAACTGTTGCAGAGGAGTAGATGCCAAACTGTTGCAGAGGAGTAGGTGCCAAACTGTTGCAGAGGAGTAGGTGGCAAACTGTTGCAGAGGAGTAGGTGCCAAACTGTGGCAGAGGATTAGATGCCAAACTGTTGCAGAGGATTAGATGCCAAACTGTTGCAGAGGATTAGATGCCAAACTGTTGCAGAGGATTAGATGCCAAACTGTTGCAGAGGAGTAGGTGCCAAACTGTTGCAGAGGAGTAGGTGCCAAACTGTTGCAGAGGATTAGGAGCCAAACTGTTGCAGAGGAGTAGGTGCCAAACTGTTGCAGAGGAGTAGGTGCCAAACTGTTGCAGAGGATTAGGTGCCAAACTGTTGCAGAGGAGTAGATGCCAAACTGTTGCAGAGGAGTAGATGCCAAACTGTTGCAGAGGAGTAGATGCCAAACTGTTGCAGAGGATTAGATGCCAAACTGTTGCAGAGGATTTGGTGCCAAACTGTTGCAGAGGATTAGATGCCAAACTGTTGCAGAGGATTAGATGCCAAACTGTTGCAGAGGAGTAGGTGCCAAACTGTTGCAGAGGATTAGGTGCCAAACTGTTGCAGAGGAGTAGGTGCCAAACTGTTGCAGAGGAGTAGGTGCCAAACTGTTGCAGAGGAGTAGGTGCCAAACTGTTGCAGAGGAGTAGGTGCCAAACTGTTGCAGAGGATTAGGTGCCAAACTGTTGCAGAGGAGTAGATGCCAAACTGTTGCAGAGGAGTAGATGCCAAACTGTTGCAGAGGAGTAGATGCCAAACTGTTGCAGAGGAGTAGATGCCAAACTGTTGCAGAGGATTAGATGCCAAACTGTTGCAGAGGATTAGGTGCCAAACTGTTGCAGAGGAGTAGATGCCAAACTGTTGCAGAGGATTAGATGCCAAACTGTTGCAGAGGAGTAGATGCCAAACTGTTGCAGAGGAGTAGATGCCAAACTGTTGCAGAGGATTAGATGCCAAACTGTTGCAGAGGATTAGATGCCAAACTGTTGCAGAGGATTAGATGCCAAACTGTTGCAGAGGATTAGATGCCAAACTGTTGCAGAGGAGTAGGTGCCAAACTGTTGCAGAGGAGTAGGTGCCAAACTGTTGCAGAGGAGTAGGTGCCAAACTGTGGCAGAGGATTAGATGCCAAACTGTTGCAGAGGATTAGATGCCAAACTGTTGCAGAGGATTAGATGCCAAACTGTTGCAGAGGAGTAGGTGCCAAACTGTTGCAGAGGAGTAGGTGCCAAACTGTTGCAGAGGAGTAGGTGCCAAACTGTTGCAGAGGAGTAGGTGCCAAACTGTTGCAGAGGATTAGATGCCAAACTGTTGCAGAGGAGTAGGTGCCAAACTGTTGCAGAGGAGTAGGTGCCAAACTGTTGCAGAGGATTAGATGCCAAACTGTTGCAGAGGAGTAGGTGCCAAACTGTTGCAGAGGAGTAGGTGCCAAACTGTTGCAGAGGAGTAGGTGCCAAACTGTTGCAGAGGATTAGATGCCAAACTGTTGCAGAGGAGTAGGTGCCAAACTGTTGCAGAGGAGTAGGTGCCAAACTGTTGCAGAGGATTAGATGCCAAACTGTTGCAGAGGAGTAGATGCCAAACTGTTGCAGAGGAGTAGGTGCCAGACTGTTGCAGAGGAGTAGGTGCCAAACTGTTGCAGAGGATTAGATGCCAAACTGTTGCAGAGGAGTAGGTGCCAAACTGTTGCAGAGGAGTAGGTGCCAAACTGTTGCAGAGGAGCAGGTGCCAAACTGTTGCAGAGGAGTAGGTGCCAAACTGTTGCAGAGGATTTGATGCCAAAATGTTGTAAAAGAGCGGATGCCAAACTGTTGCAGAGGAGTAGATGCCAAACTGTTGCAGAGAATTAGATGCCAAACTGTTGCAGAGGATTAGATGCCAAACTGTTGCAGAGGATTAGATGCCAAACTGTTGCAGAGGATTAGATGCCAAACTGTTACAGAGGAGTAGGTGCCAAACTGTTGCAGAGGATTAGATGCCAAACTGTTGCAGAGGATTAGATGCCAAACTGTTGCAGGGGATTAGATGCCAAACTGTTGCAGAGGAGTAGATGCCAAACTGTTGCAGAGGAGTAGATGTCAAACTGTTGCAGAGGATTAGATGCCAAACTGTTGTAAAAGAGCGGATGCCAAACTGTTGCAGAGGAGTAGGTGCCAAACTGTTGCAGAGGAGTAGGTGCCAAACTGTTGCAGAGGATTAGATGCCAAACTGTTGCAGAGGAGTAGGTGCCAAACTGTTGCAGAGGAGTAGGTGCCAAACTGTTGCAGAGGATTAGATGCCAAACTGTTGCAGAGGAGTAGGTGCCAAACTGTTGCAGAGGAGTAGGTGCCAAACTGTTGCAGAGGAGTAGGTGCCAAACTGTTGCAGAGGATTAGATGCCAAACTGCTGCAGAGGAGTAGGTGCCAAACTGTTGCAGAGGAGTAGGTGCTAAACTGTTGCAGAGGAGTAGGTGCCAAACTGTTGCAGAGGAGTAGATGCCAAACTGTTGCAGAGGATTAGATGCCAAACTGTTGCAGAGGAGTAGATGACAAACTGTTGCAGAGGAGTAGGTGCCAAACTGTTGCAGAGGAGTAGGTGCCAAACTGTTGCAGAGGATTAGATGCCAAACTGTTGCAGATGATTTGATGCCAAACTGTTGCAGAGGAGTAGGTGCCAAACTGTTGCAGAGGAGTAGGTGCCAAACTGTTGCAGAGGAGTAGGTGCCAAACTGTTGCAGAGGAGTAGGTGCCAAACTGTTGCAGAGGATTAGATGCCAAAATGTTGTAAAAGAGCGGATGCCAAACTGTTGCAGAGGAGTAGATGCCAAACTGTTGCAGAGGATTAGATGCCAAACTGTTGCAGAGGATTAGATGCCAAACTGTTGCAGAGGATTAGATGCCAAACTGTTGCAGAGGATTAGGTGCCAAACTGTTGCAGAGGAGTAGATGCCAATGTGTTGCAGAGGATTAGATGCCAAACTGTTGCAGAGGAGTAGATGCCAAACTGTTGCAGAGGAGTAGATGCCAAACTGTTGCAGAGGATTAGATGCCAAACTGTTGCAGAGGATTAGATGCCAAACTGTTGCAGAGGATTAGATGCCAAACTGTTGCAAAGGAGTAGGTGCCAAACTGTTGCAGAGGAGTAGGTGCCAAACTGTTGCAGAGGAGTAGGTGCCAAACTGTGGCAGAGGATTAGATGCCAAACTGTTGCAGAGGATTAGATGCCAAACTGTTGCAGAGGATTAGATGCCAAACTGTTGCAGAGGAGTAGATGCCAAACTGTTGCAGAGGAGTAGGTGCCAAACTGTTGCAGAGGAGTAGGTGCCAAACTGTTGCAGAGGAGTAGGTGCCAAACTGTTGCAGAGGATTAGATGCCAAACTGTTGCAGAGGAGTAGGTGCCAAACTGTTGCAGAGGAGTAGGTGCCAAACTGTTGCAGAGGATTAGATGCCAAACTGTTGCAGAGGAGTAGGTGCCAAACTGTTGCAGAGGAGTAGGTGCCAAACTGTTGCAGAGGAGTAGGTGCCAAACTGTTGCAGAGGATTAGATGCCAAACTGTTGCAGAGGAGTAGGTGCCAAACTGTTGCAGAGGAGTAGGTGCCAAACTGTTGCAGAGGAGTAGGTGCCAAACTGTTGCAGAGGAGTAGATGCCAAACTGTTGCAGAGGATTAGATGCCAAACTGTTGCAGAGGAGTAGATGCCAAACTGTTGCAGAGGAGTAGGTGCCAGACTGTTGCAGAGGAGTAGGTGCCAAACTGTTGCAGAGGATTAGATGCCAAACTGTTGCAGAGGAGTAGGTGCCAAACTGTTGCAGAGGAGTAGGTGCCAAACTGTTGCAGAGGAGCAGGTGCCAAACTGTTGCAGAGGAGTAGGTGCCAAACTGTTGCAGAGGATTTGATGCCAAAATGTTGTAAAAGAGCGGATGCCAAACTGTTGCAGAGGAGTAGATGCCAAACTGTTGCAGAGGATTAGATGCCAAACTGTTGCAGAGGATTAGATGCCAAACTGTTGCAGAGGATTAGATGCCAAACTGTTACAGAGGAGTAGGTGCCAAACTGTTGCAGAGGATTAGATGCCAAACTGTTGCAAAGGATTAGATGCCAAACTGTTGCAGGGGATTAGATGCCAAACTGTTGCAGAGGAGTAGATGCCAAACTGTTGCAGAGGAGTAGATGCCAAACTGTTGCAGAGGATTAGATGCCAAAATGTTGTAAAAGAGCGGATGCCAAACTGTTGCAGAGGAGTAGATGCCAAACTGTTGCAGAGGAGTAGGTGCCAAACTGTTGCAGAGGATTAGATGCCAAACTGTTGCAGAGGAGTAGGTGCCAAACTGTTGCAGAGGAGTAGGTGCCAAACTGTTGCAGAGGATTAGATGCCAAACTGTTGCAGAGGAGTAGGTGCCAAACTGTTGCAGAGGAGTAGGTGCCAAACTGTTGCAGAGGAGTAGGTGCCAAACTGTTGCAGAGGATTAGATGCCAAACTGTTGCAGAGGAGTAGGTGCCAAACTGTTGCAGAGGAGTAGATGCCAAACTGTTGCAGAGGATTAGATGCCAAACTGTTGCAGAGGAGTAGATGACAAACTGTTGCAGAGGAGTAGGTGCCAAACTGTTGCAGAGGAGTAGGTGCCAAACTGTTGCAGAGGATTAGATGCCAAACTGTTGCAGAGGAGTAGGTGCCAAACTGTTGCAGAGGAGTAGGTGCCAAACTGTTGCAGAGGAGTAGGTGCCAAACTGTTGCAGAGGAGTAGGTGCCAAACTGTTGCAGAGGATTAGATGCCAAAATGTTGTAAAAGAGCGGATGCCAAACTGTTGCAGAGGAGTAGATGCCAAACTAATGCAGAGGATTAGATGCCAAACTGTTGCAGAGGATTAGATGCCAAACTGTTGCAGAGGATTAGATGCCAAACTGTTGCAGAGGAGTAGGTGCCAAACTGTTGCAGAGGATTAGATGCCAAACTGTTGCAGAGGATTAGATGCCAAACTGTTGCAGAGGAGTAGATGCCAAACTGTTGCAGAGGATTAGATGCCAAACTGTTGTAAAAGAGCGGATGCCAAACTGTTGCAGAGGAGTATGTGCCAAACTGTTGCAGAGGATTAGATGCCAAACTGTTGCAGAGGATTAGATGCCAAACTGTTGTAAAAGAGCGGATGCCAAACTGTTGCAGAGGAGTTGATGCCAAACAGTTGCAGAGGAGTAGATGCCAAACTGTTGCAGAGGATTAGATGCCAAACTGTTGCAGAGGAGTAGATGCCAAACTGTTGCAGAGGAGTAGGTGCCAAACTGTTGCAGAGGAGTAGGTGCCAAACTGTTACAGAGGATTAGATGCCAAACTGTTGCAGAGGAGTAGGTGCCAAACTGTTGCAGAGGAGTAGGTGCCAAACTGTTGCAGAGGAGCAGGTTCCAAACTGTTGCAGAGGAGTAGGTGCCAAACTGTTGCAGAGGATAAGATGCCAAAATGTTGTAAAAGAGCGGATGCCAAACTGTTGCAGAGGAGTAGATGCCAAACTGTTGCAGAGGATTAGATGCCAAACTGTTGCAGAGGATTAGATGCCAAACTGTTGCAGAGGATTAGATGCCAAACTGTTGCAGAGGATTAGATGCCAAACTGTTACAGAGGAGTAGGTGCCAAACTGTTGCAGAGGATTAGATGCCAAACTGTTGCAGAGGATTAGATGCCAAACAGTTGCAGGGGATTAGATGCCAAACTGTTGCAGAGGAGTAGATGCCAAACTGTTGCAGAGGAGTAGATGCCAAACTGTTGCAGAGGATTAGATGCCAAACTGTTGTAAAAGAGCGGATGCCAAACTGTTGCAGAGGAGTAGGTGCCAAACTGTTGCAGAGGAGTAGGTGCCAAACTGTTGCAGAGGATTAGATGCCAAACTGTTGCAGAGGAGTAGGTGCCAAACTGTTGCAGAGGAGTAGGTGCCAAACTGTTGCAGAGGATTAGATGCCAAACTGTTGCAGAGGAGTAGGTGCCAAACTGTTGCAGAGGAGTAGGTGCCAAACTGTTGCAGAGGAGTAGGTGCCAAACTGTTGCAGAGGATTAGATGCCAAACTGTTGCAGAGGAGTAGGTGCCAAACTGTTGCAGAGGAGTAGATGCTAAACTGTTGCAGAGGAGTAGGTGCCAAACTGTTGCAGAGGAGTAGATGCCAAACTGTTGCAGATGATTAGATGCCAAACTGTTGCAGAGGAGTAGATGACAAACTGTTGCAGAGGAGTAGGTGCCAAACTGTTGCAGAGGAGTAGGTGCCAAAATGTTGCAGAGGATTAGATGCCAAACTGTTGCAGAGGAGTAGGTGCCAAACTGTTGCAGAGGAGTAGGTGCCAAACTGTTGCAGAGGAGTAGGTGCCAAACTGTTGCAGAGGAGTAGGTGCCAAACTGTTGCAGAGGATTAGATGCCAAAATGTTGTAAAAGAGCGGATGCCAAACTGTTGCAGAGGAGTAGATGCCAAACTGTTGCGGAGGATTAGATGCCAAACTGTTGCAGAGGATTAGATGCCAAACTGTTGCAGAGGATTAGATGCCAAACTGTTGCAGAAGATTAGATGCCAAACTGTTGCAGAGGAGTAGGTGCCAAACTGTTGCAGAGGATTAGATGCCAAACTGTTGCAGAGGATTAGATGCCAAACTGTTGCAGAGGAGTAGATGCCAAAATGTTGCAGAGGATTAGATGCCAAACTGTTGCAGAGGATTAGATACCAAACTGTTGTAAAAGAGCGGATGCCAAACTGTTGCAGAGGAGTATGTGCCGAACTGTTGCAGAGGATTAGATGCCAAACTGTTGCAGAGGATTAGATGCCAAACTGTTGTAAAAGAGCGGATGCCAAGCTGTTGCAGAGGAGTAGGTGCTAAACTGTTGCAGAGGAGTAGGTGCCAAACTGTTGTAAAAGAGCGGATGCCAAACTGTTGCAGAGGAGTAGGTGCCAAACTGTTGCAGAGGATTAGATGCCAAACTGTTGCAGAGGATTAGATGCCAAACTGTTGTAAAAGAGCGGATGCCAAGCTGTTGCAGAGGAGTAGATGCCAAACTGTTGCAGAGGATTAGATGCCAAACTGTTGTAAAAGAGCGGATGTCAAACTGTTGCAGAGGAGTAGGTGCCAAACTTTTGCAGAGGAGTAGGTGCCAAACTGTTGCAGAGGAGTAGGTGCCAAACTGTTGCAGAGGAGTAGATGCCAAACTGTTGCAGAGGATTAGATGCCAAAATGTTGTAAAAGAGCGGATGCCAAACTGTTGCAGAGGAGTAGGTGCCAAACTGTTGCAGAGGAGTAGGTGCCAAACTGTTGCAGAGGAGTAGATGCCAAACTGTTGCAGAGGATTAGATGCCAAACTGTTGTAAAAGAGCGGATGCCAAACTGTTGCAGAGGATTAGATGCCAAACTGTTGCAGAGGAGTAGGTGCCAAACTGTTGCAGAGGAGTAGATGCCAAACTGTTGCAGAGGATTAGATGCCAAACTGTTGTAAAAGAGCGGATGCCAAACTGTTGCAGAGGAGTAGGTGCCAAACTGTTGCAGAGGATTAGATGCCAAACTGTTGTAAAAGAGCGGATGTCAAACTGTTGCAGAGGAGTAGGTGCCAAACTGTTGCAGAGGAGTAGGTGCCAAATTGTTGCAGAGGATTAGATGCCAAACTGTTGCAGAGGATTAGATGCCAAACTGTTGCAGAGGAGTAGGTGCCAAACTGTTGCAGAGGATTAGATGCCAAACTGTTGCAGAGGATTAGATGCCAAACTGTTGTAAAAGAGCGGATGCCAAGCTGTTGCAGAGGAGTAGATGCCAAACTGTTGCAGAGGATTAGATGCCAAACTGTTGTAAAAGAGCGAATGTCAAACTGTTGCAGAGGAGTAGGTGCCAAACTGTTGCAGAGGAGTAGGTGCCAAACTGTTGCAGAGGAGTAGGTGCCAAACTGTTGCAGAGGAGTAGGTACCAAACTGTTGCAGAGGATTAGATGCCAAACTGTTGTAAAAGAGCGGATGCCAAACTGTTGCAGAGGAGTAGGTGCCAAACTGTTGCAGAGGAGTAGGTGCCAAACTGTTGCAGAGGAGTAGATGCCAAACTGTTGCAGAGGATTAGATGCCAAACTGTTGTAAAAGAGCGGATGCCAAACTGTTGTAAAAGAGCGGATGCCAAACTGTTGCAGAGGAGTAGGTGCCAAACTGTTGCAGAGGATTAGATGCCAAACTGTTGTAAAAGAGCGGATGTCAAACTGTTGCAGAGGAGTAGGTGCCAAACTGTTGCAGAGGAGTAGGTGCCAAACTGTTGCAGAGGAGTAGGTGCCAAGCTGTTGCAGAGGAGTAGGCGCCAAATTGTTGCAGAGGATTAGATGCCAAACTGTTGCAGAGGATTAGATGCCAAACTGTTGCAGAGGAGTAGGTGCCAAACTGTTGCAGAGGATTAGATGCCAAACTGTTGCAGAGGATTAGATGCCAAACTGTTGTAAAAGAGCGGATGCCAAGCTGTTGCAGAGGAGTAGATGCCAAACTGTTGCAGAGGATTAGATGCCAAACTGTTGTAAAAGAGCGGATGTCAAACTGTTGCAGAGGAGTAGGTGCCAAACTGTTGCAGAGGAGTAGGTGCCAACTGTTGCAGAGGAGTAGGTGCCAACTGTTGCAGAGGAGTAGGTGCCAAACTGTTGCAGAGGAGTAGGTGCCAAACTGTTGCAAAGGAGTAGGTGCCAAACTGTTGCAGAGGATTAGATGCCAAACTGTTGTAAAAGAGCGGATGCCAAACTGTTGCAGAGGAGTAGGTGCCAAACTGTTGCAGAGGAGTAGGTGCCAAACTGTTGCAGAGGAGTAGATGCCAAACTGTTGCAGAGGATTAGATGCCAAACTGTTGTAAAAGAGCGGATGCCAAACTGTTGCAGAGGATTAGATGCCAAACTGTTGCAGAGGAGTAGGTGCCAAACTGTTGCAGAGGAGTAGATGCCAAACTGTTGCAGAGGATTAGATGCCAAACTGTTGTAAGAGAACGGATGCCAAACTGTTGCAGAGGAGTAGGTGCCAAACTGTTGCAGAGGAGTAGGTGCCAAACTGTTGCAGAGGATTAGATGCCAAACTGTTGCAGAGGATTAGATGCCAAACTGTTGCAGAGGAGTAGGTGCCAAACTGTTGCAGAGGAGTAGATGCCAAACTGTTGCAGAGGAGTAGGTGCCAAACTGTTGTAAAAGAGCGGATGTCAAACTGTTGTAAAAGAGCGGATGTCAAACTGTTGCAGAGGATTAGATGCCAAACTGTTGCAGAGGATTAGATGCCAAACTGTTGCAGAGGATTAGATGCCAAACTGTTGCAGAGGAGTAGGTGCCAAACTGTTGTAAAAGAGCGGATGTCAAACTGTTGTAAAAGAGCGGATGTCAAACTGTTGTAAAAGAGCGGATGTCAAACTGTTGCAGAGGATTAGATGCCAAACTGTTGCAGAGGATTAGATGCCAAACTGTTGCAGAGGAGTAGATGCCAAACTGTTGCAGAGGAGTAGGTGCCAAACTGTTGCAGAGGAGTAGATGCCAAACTGTTGCAGAGGAGTAGATGCCAAACTGTTGCAGAGGAGTAGATGCCAAACTGTTGCAGAGGAGTAGATGCCAAACTGTTGCAGAGGAGTAGGTGCCAAACTGTTGCAAAGGATTAGATGCCAAACTGTTGCAGAGGAGTAGATGCCAAACTGTTACAGAGGAGTGGGTGCCAAACTGTTGCAGAGGAGTAGATGCCAAACTGTTACAGAGGATTAGATGCCAAACTGTTGCAGAGGAGTAGGTGCCAAACCGTTACAGAGGAGTAGATGCCAAACTGTTGCAGAGGATTAGATGCCAAACTGTTGCAGAGGAGTAGGTGCCAAACCGTTACAGAGGAGTAGATGCCAAACTGTTGCAGAGGATTAGATGCCAAACTGTTGCAGAGGAGTAGGTGCCAAACTGTTGCAGAGGAGTAGATGCCAAACGGTTGCAGAGGATTAGATGCCAAACTGTTACAGAGGAGTAGATGCCAAACTGTTGCAGAGGAGTAGATGCCAAACTGTTGCAGAGGAGTATTCAACAAATTGCTGCAGAGGAGTAAAAAGCAATATGTTATAAATGTGTGCGTCTCAATATCTTTTACAGAAGGTCCTGAAAACTATGCGGAAGATATAGCTCTTATATTTTCAAATGAGCAAGTGCCAATGTTTCTCAAGGAAGTGAGAGACAGCATCGCGGCGCGGTACTCTAGTCTGCTCTGCCACGAGGGAAGGAAGATAACCATCTACTAACTTCCTCCTCAACACACTCATGCAATAAACATCGCTAATTTCGTCCCGCAAATAAGATGGCAATGGGAAGCGTAAATTAGGTACAAAACGCGTGGGCGAGAGTCGAATGACGAGTGGTAAATAGGGAATCAGGATCATGCATTTTTATCATCCTCGAGGTTAATTTAAAAATATCCTCTGAGGTACGTCTGCCTCTAACGTGGGCGTAAGAGTGATATGAAGTGTAATTTAAGAGGCGGATAATATTTAAAAGCAACTTTGTGATACGGCACGGGCAGGACGCTAGCCAAATATACGTCGTCGCTCTAACAGAAACTTCCGGGAAATCGCAGTACGAAAAATACTCCATTTTCCTGACGAAAGCAACTGACATGTTGTTACTTTTCTTGGGTAGCCAAGATTTAACATTCACCAATGAAAAAAAAATTAGTCATTGGCATCATCTGTACTCCCATGCAAGAATACTGAAATGACGAATGTTCTATGGAATGCAATGGTAAAGAAATGTCTTCATTTTCCTAGCTCACCACGCATACATGAAGCTCATAGGGCTATTTCTTAAAAGCTTCAGACTAAACACATCATTTTATGAGTTTATTTGCTTACGATAAACTTAATTTACAGCGATTTGCTCTCTATAAGAAAGTTTATCAAATACATGCATCATGATAAACTTAATTCACAACCATTTACTCTCTATAAAAGAGTTTATCAACTACATGTATTCCATATGGCCTCTAATGTGCTAGAAAAGCATCTCCTTGTCCGGGGAGACACCTACCTCATCTAGCACTGTGCTCGCCAGTCCACTGCACTCACTTCAATATTCCAGAACACAAACAGTTCAACAGCGTAACGACAGTAAAACAGAAACAAGTAACAGTTTTAGCTCGTTTATTAAGCTCGTAACGTTTAATGCTGGTAGAGAATGCATTACATAGCAGATAGTTAAAAACCCCAAAAATAAAAGAGATTCTCTCCGCTTAACTCGCGTACTTCTTCCCATTCAAGAATGTCACGGACACTTTAGCATTACGGTTTTCTCAAAGTCATTTTTCATCACAAGGTCCCTCTTTTACGATCAGCCAAGTCCCATCCCCACACTTATCAATCACTAAGACCTCTTTCAATCCGCGCTGAGAGGGATTTTCAATTTATGAGGGCAAACAGAAGAGTCAGTCCCGTGATGAGACCGTATAAACGTTGACAAGATAAGGTTGGAGAGGGCATCCTTGGAACTTCCTTCCATTATTTATAGCCACTCCTTGGAAGTGGTCGAAGATGAGGTTCGGTAACAGCCAAAGCAATTTTGGTAAGAATCGTAGTGAGTTCCGAAAGATTCGGAGTCTTGTGACGGCTAAAACGTGCTGTGTTTGTGTTTTAAGATGTTTGCTTCGACTACGCAGAAGAAAATATATGCATTGGAATATTAAATGTTTCGTCATACGAATACGACACGATGGTCGTTGAAAGCTTCAATGATGGCCAAAATTTTTTATAAACTGCAAAGATGTTCATTTCATTGGGAATAAAACATGGTAGGCTGACAAGCTGAATTTGGGGGTAACGCACTTGCCATTTAATAAGACACGTTTAATGACGTCTATTTCTTGCATTCGCGTTCTAAAATCGTGATGAAAATTCAAAACATGAATAAAAAACACTTCGTTCACAATTTGCACGACGGTTTTCGTACATTTGGAATAATTTATCACTGTTATTTACTCAAGCTTAAACCTAGGTTCTTGCTCCATTTCTCATCAAGTGTTGACTACACAAAAACTCAATCAAACTCAAGTGGCCCCTTGAAATAACAAAATCTTGATGTATCGGATGGTAGAGCTCGACACGCTGGTAAAAAAGACGAATATATCTCAATTAGACAAAAATCTAAATGATTATATCAAATACAAATGAAAAACTGGTGCAGGAGGTCAGGTGCAAGGTACCATGGCCTCTTACATGAGGCAAATAGAGAAACAAATGCTGATAGATAATTCTACCTTATTCCAAATCAGGAACCACCTTAGGCTTTGCAATGTCTAGCTCACGAGTGAAGAGGGGCTAGAAACTCTAATGATCACTAGTGCTGACGACTACCGAAACTATTTCGAATATGTAAACTGACGACCGTCAAAATTATTTTAAATAGGTGTACTCACAACCATCAAAATTATGTCCAATAGTTGCACCCACGACCACGAAACTATTTTGAATTTGTGGACTCACAACCATCGAAACCACTTCGAATAGGTGAACTGACGACCATCGAAATTATTTCGAATAGGTGCACTCACGAGCAACTAAGCTATTTCGAATAGGTGAACTGACGACCAACTCAAGTTTTTTAGTGTAACTTGGGAATTTTACACATTCCTTACGAGCGCTAGGTATCATTTATCGCTCAAGATGTGCTGAAAAACATTTCCTTCCAGCGCATCCATCCAGACCGAACCCGACACAGCATCACGCTGGCTCGCCTCATGCATCCGCAGCCGGAATGACACCGACTTTCGGCAATGAAGCAAGCAATTGATAAATGACAACGCATTTAGAGGGCCAATTGGGGAGGCTATTCCGTAGTCTCGCAGTCACTTTGAGCCATTCATTCTGAGGCTATTCTGGGGCGGGCGAGACTTCCTTCCGAGACGGCGCACATTGCACTCAATAATCACCGCTCCCAGTTATGGCGCCCTGTCCATGCCAATTGATGTTGTATTCTTCTTGCATGCAAAACTGGTGCAATTTTACATTTCTGCCAAGCATTTGAGCTCATGAGTTCACATTGTTGTTACTGTATTACAGTATTTAAAAACTCCACACCCACAGCTAAAGTTGATTTCAGGAGAGCGAGGAGAATTATGTCTGAGAAATAAGTGTATTATGAAGGATGGACTGTGGAAAACAGAGAATCTAAGAAACAGGCGTACTCCCACACGGGATACCCTGCGCGTCTAGAAACATGTTAGGAAAAAAGTGGAAGAAGACAAAGACGAGATAATGGCGAATGAATGAAAACTGAAAGACGCAAAATGGGCACAGAAGATGTAGTTAAGGTGACTTAATTGAGAAATCAGATTAACGCAAAAAGAGCATAACTCTTTCTCTATAGTGTTGAACTTATGTTAGTGATTTCAAATCGACGAAATGAGGTGTTTTGCTGTGTGTTTTTATTATTACATTTAAGAAGAAATTTTTTCCTCAATAGTTCATTTAAAAGAAGCTTCGAATGTGAGATAAATTTGGAGTATTTTCTGCATTCAAGGCACTCATATGAGAACACTAATCCCTCTGATTTAAATGAATAATTTTAATTTCCGACTGTAGATTTATTATTTATTCAATGGATGAATCCGGAGCTGTGGCTCAATATTTATCAAAGTATGTAATACTCGAGTCTTTCTCACGATTGTTGTTAGGTGGTTTCTTATTGTCAAAGAATTCATTATTACAGTATTTCATTCCTGCGATATGTTACTTATATCTAGGAAGCAGCTTCACAGGTCTTCAGTGCTGCTGGCTATCCGCTGAAAAAATCCTCTTACCTAATATGGGAAAAGTCTCCATCTCAGTTCTTCACTTATAAATGTGTCAATAAAATCCGCCTGAACATTACTTGAAAAGAGAAGAGTGAAGCGCCTTGATTCTCAGAAAGGAAATCCTTTTACTCTTAATTTTTGTTCAGAAAATTTAGAACAAAGAGTCGGTACCTTTGTTTGCTCGGGTGGAAATGTGGTCTCAGAGTGGGGTCGGTTAGTGCGTCTTTATAAGAATTTAAAGCAGGACCAACTTTATTACTCTGTTATTAACACATTCATTTGCGTCTCCGAGGTTCTTAATGTTTGGTTTGGTTAGGTTGTCAGTAGTAGAACAGGGAAATCGACTTAAATGCTCGAATACATTTTTATCCTTCCCAAAAAAATGCGAAAATACAATTGGCCGTTAACATTTCATCTCATATGATAACAGTCATTCATTAAGAAAGTCGCGAAACGGATGAAATGTCATTCATTTATATAAGAGCGTGAATCAAAAATTTACCGATTCAGACACATGTGGCCGAAGACGCGAAGAACGAGTTATTAGCCCAACATGTTGCACATTGCGATAATTACATTACCCTTAACATGAACTTGAATCTTTAGCTCAACAAAGTAATAGAGCGGGCAAAGTGAGGTCAAATTCGTGAAATTTACTGTAGTAAAACTAGATGACAAACTAAATAGAACTTCTAAAAAAAGCGGGCAAGTTTGTGCAGAATGGTGCATAAAAATTTATCAGGCAGACATTGAACTCATAATAGAACTAGCAATTTATTTCAGAAATTGGTCAAACATCCTCAAAATACGTGATTCATCTCGTTCAAGGAGGTGGTACTTCGTTCAAAGAACTGGTTCAGTTATTTCAAAGAAATAGTATATCTATTTCAATGAGGCATCAAATGCTGTTCAGAGGAGCATTAAACTCTTCTAACGAGGTGACAAACTCTTCTAACGAGGTGACAAACTCTTCAAAAAAGGTGACAAACTCTTCCAAAAAGGTGACAAACTCTTCCAAAAAGGTGACAAACTCTTCCAAAAAGGTGACAAACTCTTCCAAAAAGGTGACTAACTCTTCAAAAAAGGTGACAAACTCTTCCAAAGAGGTAACAAACTCTTTCAAAGAGGTGACAAACTCTTCCAAAAAGGTGACAAACTCTTCCAAAGAGGTGACAAACTCTTCCAAAGAGGTGACAAACTCTTCCAAAGAGGTGACAAACTCTTCCAAAAAGGTGACAAACTCTTCCAAAAAGGTGACAAACTCTTCCAAAAAGGTGACAAACTCTTCCAAAGAGGTGACAAACTCTTCCAAAGAGGTGACAAACTCTTCCAAAAAGGTGACAAACTCTTCCAAAGAGGTGACAAACTCTTCCAAAGAGGTGACAAACTCTTCCAAAAAGGTGACAAACTCTTCCAAAAAGGTGACAAACTCTTCCAAAGAGGTGACAAACTCTTCCAAAGAGGTGACAAACTCTTCCAAAGAGGTGACAAACTCTTCCAAAGAGGTGACAAACTCTTCCAAAGAGGTGACAAACTCTTCCAAAAAGGTGACAAACTCTTCCAAAAAGGTGACAAACTCTTCCAAAGAGGTGACAAACTCTTCCAAAGAGGTGACAAACTCTTCCAAAGAGGTGACAAACTCTTCCAAAGAGGTGACAAACTCTTCCAAAAACGTGACAAACTCTTCCAAAAAGGTGACAAACTCTTCCAAAGAGGTGACAAACTCTTCCAAAAAGGTGACAAACTCTTCCAAAAAGGTGACAAACTCTTCCAAAAAGGTGACAAACTCTTCCAAAGAGGTGACAAACTCTTCCAAAAAGGTGACAAACTCTTCCAAAGAGGTGACAAACTCTTCCAAAGAGGTGACAAACTCTTCCAAAAAGGTGACAAACTCTTCCAAAGAGGTGACAAACTCTTCCAAAAAGGTGACAAACTCTTCCAAAAAGGTGACAAACTCTTCCAAAAAGGTGACAAACTCTTCCAAAGAGGTGACAAACTCTTCCAAAAAGGTGACAAACTCTTCCAAAGAGGTGACAAACTCTTCCAAAAAGGTGACAAACTCTTCCAAAAAGGTGACAAACTCTTCCAAAGAGGTGACAAACTCTTCCAAAAAGGTGACAAACTCTTCCAAAAACGTGACAAACTCTTCAAAAAAGGTGACAAACTCTTCCAAAGAGGTGACAAACTCTTCCAAAGAGGTGACAAACTCTTCCAAAAAGGTGACAAACTCTTCCAAAAACGTGACAAACTCTTCAAAAAAGGTGACAAACTCTTCCAAAGAGGTGACAAACTCTTCCAAAGAGGTGACAAACTCTTCCAAAAAGGTGACAAACTCTTCCAAAAACGTGACAAACTCTTCAAAAAAGGTGACAAACTCTTCCAAAGAGGTGACAAACTCTTCCAAAAACGTGACAAACTCTTCAAAAAAGGTGACAAACTCTTCCAAAGAGGTGACAAACTCTTCCAAAGAGGTGACAAACTCTTCCAAAAAGGTGACAAACTCTTCCAAAAAGGTGACAAACTCTTCCAAAAAGGTGACAAACTCTTCCAAAAAGGTGACAAACTCTTCCAAAATGACTAAACATTTTCAACGCCGCGACAAACAACTTCAAGAAGGCGCCAATCCATGGCGAACAAGTGCCGAACTCTAATTCGTGGCGATCGCTGCCGCAGGAACATGAATGTGGCTCGGAAATATCAAATAATGTCAAAACTTGTGAGAAAAACTTCAAGATAATAAAATATTCAAAACATATTAACAGTTTGTATGCGTATGATGCATTTTCTAAATATATCAATACATTTACGTGTGTTCTTGATCTATGATTTCAAAAAAATACCAAACAAAATAATTAAAAATTCTACCAGTCCAATTCACATGTAGGAAGATTGGACGCTTCTATCCACCTGGATAAAAACTTGTCAACATTCGTAGTTAAACGCTTTGATTTGAGTAGAATTTGAAAACGGATTAGGCGATTAGCATTACAGTTTTCACACGAATTGGGACGAAATTTGGAATTGCAAATGTCTTACAATCGAGTCATGAATGGAAGTAATAACACTTTCCGTTACACAATTGGCTGATATTTTTACATAACTCAAAAATGGATTTACTGTGAAATCACAATAAAACTACTAGAGGTAATTGAACAGCACGTGGCGAATTACGCTGTTGTTATCGTTTGGGCACTGCCCATTACTGCCAGAAGGAAGACCAGTTGCAGTATTTCGAAAATGATTCAAAGAAAAAGAAATTCTTTATAGGTATGAAAGGCATAATGCCAAAACCTATCGCGCCGTAGGGTGTTAAGTTAGGTAGGTATACAATAGTTCTTTTTCTACCCTGAATTTTTTTTTTGCATATTTCATTTTTATGCTGTTTTTATTTGATTGAGACGGCAGAGAAATCCGAAAAGTAAGAAAAAAGGTCTAACCGCTAGACCCACCACAGACTCCGGCAACGAAACCACTTACTCCTGACCGCTCTGTCTGCAAATGCAAACAACCGACGAACTCCATTTTAGTTACTCAAGATGTGCTTAGGCCTCACTCCCAGTGTATCACTTAATTCCCAGAAATTCGCAAGGGAAAGTTTCTTACGCACTCCAGCAAGATTTCCGCTCGGTTCTCGTAAAATATCTGGTTGATTCCGAAATGATTTCAGTAGCAATATTAGATTAGATAAATTATTTTACGGCTACCAAACTGCATCAAAGGTGTTTTTCAAAGAGGTAAGAAGAAGGCACTATTTGGTATGGACTTTGAGGTAGGCGGAATCTATGTACAAGGTGTGTTCCCACACAAGGCCTTTTGCGCATACAAACACTAAGTTGAGAAAGAAGTTCATGAGAAGGAAACAAGATGAAAATTTGACAAGAAAGTCAGAGGTGCTGAACAAATATGGCAGCAGTTAAAAGAAAAAAGATGGTCTGTAACAAAAGAAAAACCTAGACCATTTAAAAAAAGTCAACCTGATCTTTAGCTCGGGTTCTCTCATTTTACCCGTACGAGTGCTAATTCCCGTACATACAATAATTTTCTCCTTCTGATGGATTTGGATAGTATGCCCCGATGTGCAGAGAGCCCTGGCTTCGTTTTGTATCCAAATTTATATCAGGCCATGACCACCCCAGCAACAGTATGTGTTAGTCCTACTGTAAATCAGCTGAACGTAAAATGAATCTCCAAGCCCAGTCTCACACTGCAGCGCGTCCAGGTATACCACTGTCGCCTTCTGATGCAATTAATGCGCTGTATGCTTCCATCAAACATTCCTGCGAGCCAAAAGAGCGAAGCCCACCGGCATTCCATTGAACAATTTTTACGAGCTGCCAACAGAAGATCTTCGGTGAGCCGAAAAAAATCTCCAATCGATCTCATGATTAGCATTTTTCATTAGCAGGTTCACTGCCCCTGACTAACAGCCGGCTCTAATGGAGGCCATTACAGGCTCATTAGATTCATTGAGGCATCAAAGAAGAATCATCAGCTCAGTATTCAAACAAGAACGGGGCAGGTTTGCGGCTGGTCACGGGCCACTGATCAATTCTCGTCTTTTGTTCTAATTGAAGAGCGCATGTAAACTTAATTTACTCCGTGCTTCTGGCTCCACAGCAGTCATGTGCTGTGTGAGGGTAGTCATGTGCTGTATGGGGCCAGTCATGTGCTGTATGAGTGCAGTCATGTGCTGTATGGGGGCAGTCATGTGCTGTATGAGTGCAGTCATGTGCTGTATGAGTGCAGTCATGTGCTGTATGGGTGCAGTCATGTGCTGTATGGGGGCAGTCATGTACTGTATGAGTGCAGTCATGTGCTGTATGGGGGCAGTCATGTGCTGTATGGGGGCAGTCATGTGCTGTATGAGTGCAGTCATGTGCTGTATGAGTGCAGTCATGTGCTGTATGGGTGCAGTCATGTGCTGTATGAGGGCAGTCATGTGCTGTACGAGGGCAGTCATGTGCTGTACGAGGGCAGTCATGTGCTGTACGAGGGCAGTCTTGTGCTGCAAGAGTGCAGTCATGTGCTGTACGAGGGCAGACATGTGCTGTACGAGAGCAGTCATGTGCTGTATGAGGGCAGTCTTGTGCTGTATGAGGGCAGTCTTGTGCTGTATGAGGGCAGTCTTGTGCTGTAAGAGTGCAGTCTTGTGCTGTATGAGTGCAGTCATGTGCTGTATGAGTGCAGTCATGTGCTGTATGAGGGCAGTCTTGTGCTGAATGAGGGCAGTCTTGTGCTGTGTGAGTGCAGTCATGTGCTGTATGAGTGCAGTCATGTGCTGTACGAGTGCAGTCATGTGCTGTATGAGTGCAGTCATGTGCTGTGTGAGGGCAGTCATGTGCTGTATGAGTGCAGTCATGTGCTGTATGAGTGCTGTCATGTGCTGTATGAGTGCAGTCATGTGCTGTATGAGTGCAGTCATGTGCTGTATGAGTGCAGTCATGTGCTGTATGAGTGCAGTCATGTGCTGTATGAGTGCAGTCATGTGCTGTATGAGTGCAGTCATGTGCTGTGTGAGTGCAGTCATGTGCTGTATGAGTGCAGTCATGTGCTGTGTGAGTGCAGTCATGTGCTGTGAGAGTGCAGTCATGTGCTGTATGGGTGCAGTCATGTGCTGTATGAGGGCAGTCATGTGCTCTGTGAGGGCAGTCATGTGCTCTGTGAGGGCAGTCTTGTGCTGTGTGAGGGCAGTCTTGTGCTGTGTGAGGGCAGTCATGTGTTGTATGAGTGCAGTCATGTCACGAGAAATTGTTACCCTTCACCTCCTTGTTAACAATTCATTAACAAGAAGATCAGGTTCTCGGAATAGAGGAATGGCACACCTCCAGGCTATATACACAACACAAATTAAATGAATTATCATCGGCAATTACAGCACATATACTAAAAATAAAGGTACTCACCGATGAAAGCTGATACCACTTACTCAGCGCAATTTCTGAGCGCTCTTATTCTTCGGTGAGCTGTAATGCTAGTGCTGACGGGGGTTTTAAACACATTAAAATGTTAAGGAATTTCTTATGATGAGACCCTGGTACAAAGCATTAATTGACATCTACTGGAATTGCAAGTAACACATGTTTACGAACATCACCCTGCCTAATTGACCGGTCAATATCTTTAAGTTAATTACACTCGGGACATATACATGAAACAATGCCTAACTGATGTGTTGGCACATTCCAACTTCACGATGGCTTGCCATTCAGCCTCGGACCACAAGTTCGGTTAACCAAAAGCAGCTTCAGTTCAATTCCTGTTTCTCACACGGTGCATGTACTGTCTTTGGACGTTTTTATGAAGAAGTCGTGCTTGTAATCAATAGGAGCAAAAAGGAAAGCCGCCCTCCTGTGGAGCAACAAAAATTTTTAACAATTACTTTAATTCTGCAATTCTCTCATACATATATATATGCACATATTCCACATTTAATTCAACTGCTCCAATTTTCTTTTACGTTATATGAACCTATCGTTTCTAGCGGTATCTAGTGTAACAAAAGCACGAGCCTTACCCTCCCTTACGAAGTAATTAACATTTTTCTTTGAACAACCTCCACGTTACGGAATCTTCTTCTTTCTGCAAAAGTGAAAAAAAATGTAAACTTATAATTCGTTGATTCCCCAGAAAAGTATATATATCTCAACAGGTTTCGTTTCTCACTTATTTTCCAGAGTATCACATTTAATTCAACACCTATTCACGACGCAGAGTAACACAAATTTTTAGGTATAATAATGCCTAGCCGCGAAGCACCTTATTGAGAGGCCCGCAACACCTTACTGACTCTTGTTATCGTGTTAGCCAAAGTGTTCTTTTTGGGACTGCCCTCTTTCGAATAATGACCAATAGTCCCCCTCTTACTTCTTCTAAACAATCGTCTGCTCCGTACCATTGGCTGCTCTCGGGGTTATACACTTCCTATTCGCTGTGCGCAGAGCACGCCTTTTTCGCCCTTATTTTGTGTGTTAATTCTTGAAGTCTACGTCCGTTGGCGGGAAAGCTTTCTCACGCCTCAACCCTCTGGCCTAGGCCTCGCGGTCAACAAATTCTGCCTTTCGCTGTAACCCAACACTGCCTTCGTTGTTCGCACTCTTGAGTTTTGATTACGAAGCACAACCCTAGCCTCAGCTCGAGTGCCAACATAAATTTATGTTGACTGTAAACATTCAGTCCTACACACATGTTAGAGTGATCCCCTCGTTCCGTCGGAATGTGCCAAACACAGTTTTATAAACTCCCAATTTGAGTTAAAAAAAAAAAGCGCACAAAATTCGTCACACACAATTACAAGAATTTTTTTTTATTGATTAATTCGCAAAAATTGATCATTCTGAACCGATTCTCGACAGGACGGCCCTCCTAGAGTTAAAAAAAATTGGCCTGACAAATTTTTTTTTTGAATTAGCTTCAGCTATTTATTGAATAATAAGTACTACAGTATGCAGCCGATATAAGACACACATGGTAAATTCTACTTAAGCACATTATCATCTAAAATTTGTTCCGCAGAACCAGGGTACATTACACTTAATAATCTTATTCATCACAATACAATCAGCCACAGCGTAATATATTGTGTTGTCTTCACCTAACCGATGCATCTGTTGTTCCCCGCCGAAGTGAAGTGCGTACTTAGTACTAAGTACTTGAGTACTAAACCCTAATAACATTCACACAATTTCACGGGCATCTTTCCCACGCCTCAGACATCCTAAAGTATCGATGATTTAATGTCTCGTAGTTTCAATTTACGCTTGCGTTTTCTGTTCTCCAAATCCTTGCCGCTGTAGTTGACGGTTCGATGTTCTCTCCTTTGGTATAGCTGACGAATTTGCTCTCTTTTCATGCTTCTCTTCTGGCATTTCAATAGCTTCACACACGCGTTGAAGATGGGTACTTAGTCTCAGGAGGAAGTATTGCGAGCCCGATATCCAGACTCGTATAAAATTTCCATACACAACACTAACTGCACGACTGCGTTCTGTAAGATGGATCATTATTACGATTCAAATTACCACCCAATCATGTTAAGTGCAATGTTTCACATACATTTTATGACGTTTATCCAACTCAGTTTTTTTTAATCGCCAGATTACTCATGAACGTCGCTTCGTTGATCAGACAAATCGATACGTCAGTAAGTTATATTGATCTGGAGGAAAATACGAGTCGAATCGTCGATAAATCTCATTCAATATGGTCTCCCTTCGCGATAGGGTTCTGCATCCTACGAAGTAATCCTGAAGAGTCCGAGGTATATCCGGCGGTGGTATCCTGTATGCGCGGTGGAATCCAGTAAAACTCCTCTCAGTATTCCTCGATTTCGACGTAGAATCTGGTAGACACTAGATAATATTTTATTTTTTTCCGAGTGAACACTCTTATTTATGCGAGAATTCCGCGGGTTAATATTCTTCGAAGATCGTACGCATCATTCAAAGGCTATCCGACGTAATCTCTATTAATTTTTTATTTCACGTATGAATAAAGATGCCTAAAATGCGGCTTCAATATTCCCATGTGATCGTTTTCCTAGTAAAAAAAAATTCACAGGAAACTTGCATGCGAGTTTCAGGAATGCCTTTCTAAGCGTTCATGTCACAATGCAAATTCCAAATAAATCAAGTTAAATTTAATACTCAATAATATAAAAGCATTGTTATTGTTTCATTTGAGTGCCCACTGTATAAAAGCATTTTTTTTTTTTTAAACGCTAGTACCTCTAGGCACCCAATAATATCTCATGCTTTAATTTCGTTTTTCTTCCTTCCTCACGATGATGCTGCGTCGTTCTGTGGTGTTTTCCACTTCGAAGCATAAGTGCTAATTAGTCGAGAATTCCTTCCTGCTCCAGCTTGTTAGTGGCCCGTTGGCTCAGCTCCAACTCAACCACAAGCGGCTCCGAGGTAATTACTTGTGTGTCCGGCGTCCTTTCTTAAGCATGATGTGACATTTCCAGATATACATTCGTCTTTATCGCCTCTCACTGCAACGCTTGAATTTGGGCAATCCTTTTAAACATCTCCAACGCAGGTGCAATGTGTCCCAAATGTCGTGTTGTAGTTCTATCTTCTTCGTTCTTGTAAATAATTACTTATATTCCACGTGATCCTTCCTTAATTTGCTGCTCATACGAGACATATTCGTGTTATGCAATTGTTCCGGCCTGTTCTGTGCTGAAGTACATACGACGCTAATCTACCAAGAAATTAATTCCTTAAGTCTGAAAAGAAATGTACTATACTTCTACATAGTAAGAGGAGAATAATTCCTTCCGGAATACCGTGTTTACGATATTCTTTCAGGGCAAGAGTAAGACACAGAGTCAGAAATTCAACGCTACAGTACAAAAGAATACGAAATTTTAATATGACGCTAAACTTATTTTCCCCGTTGTGAAAATGAACGGTCTAAAGGTATAGATAACATCAGCTAGCCTGAGATGGCCTCAGCCTAAGAACTTCTGATGAAACTTAATTTTTTCGCTAGAGCTGTCTCGTATGAAGCGCGCACGCTTCACGAGAAGCTGGCGAGAATATAAGCATCCTACAAAGGAAACAAAGTACTCCTCTTGAGAAACACACGACGTTAACCTAATAAACGCTCAATTTCCCCTTACTTAGCAAAAGAGGAAATGAGAATTAAGCACAGTGTAAGCTTAGATCACTCAACAAGATTTTCGTCCAGACGAAATTTCTCGTGAGCAAAGACAGTTGGAGTTACATAACCTATAGCATATTCCTATTGAACGAAGCATCACACTCTAGTGAGTGAGATTAGATTTAATTACAGCTAGAGTAACACAATTCTACTAAAGAACACATTTAGATTAAAGCAATACAACGCTAAAAACTCACTTCTACGCAAGAGTTTTCTTAAAATTAAACACACAAGAACACATCCCGCAAAGGCAAGTTAATGCATGATTTCAGTCCTCCGCAGTTCGTTTCTAGTTGGCGGTTCACCTACACCGAGAACGTAAGTTGTATTTTCGCTGAGTCACCGACGTAGCCTGTTCAGTCGCAGCGTTTTCTGGCATATCTTCGTCCTCGCTGTCGATAGCTTCACATCCGGCATTTGGCGGCGCCGCGGCATTCTGGTTGCAGGGGTAAGCTTCACCCCTCAAGTGTGCAATTTTCAATCTATCGAGGTGAACTCTTCTCTCGCAGTCACTATAGAGCGCCTTTATTGTGGCATTCGTCTCTGTTTTTACTGTAATCCGGTAAGGCCCGACCCAATCGGTAGGCCATGTATTTGCAACTTCCGCCTTTCCCGTCGGATTATGCAGCAAGACGATATCGCCCACTTGCACCTGACTGTTTTTCACTCCGCGCTCCTTTAACTGCACCGATTTATCGTGTGAGGCTTTAGATTTTACCTTCACCATGTTGAACGCATTGTGGAGTCGTAAGCTTACCTCGGCACTGTAATTGTCCCCAAGAGAATAATCCATGCGAGGTGCCTTCAGCCAGTCAACAACAGGAATTTCAGCGTCTCTACCAAAGAATAAATAATACGGTATTTCTTCAATAACACTTTGATAACTTGTGTTCAGTGCCAAGCATGTCCACGGCAAAGCATCATGCCACGATGGTTGATCGCTGGCTGCGAGGTGAGACAGAACTGTTTTGATGTTCTTGTTCTGACGTTCCGTCATCCCATTTGATTGCGGATGATACGCAGATGTGTTGTAGTATTTTATTTTCAATTTTTCACACACATTTCTGAACAAAGCTGACGTGAACTCGGTACCTCTGTCTGAGACGAGCGCTCTCGCAGGGCCATACGTGGTTACGAATTTAGTTAACGCTCGAGTCACTTCCTCAGTTGTCTTGCTTCTGAGTGGGAAAGCTGCAACATATCTGCTGAAGTGATCAACCACGGTCAAGATGTACTTGTGGCCCTCGTTCGAGACAGGCATTTCGATTAAATCAACGCCTATTCTGTCCAGAGGCTTGTCAATTTCAGGGAATGAACCCATGCTAACACAAATGCGATTGTTGATCTTACGTTTTTGACATTGCATGCACGAATCGACGTACTTGTTAACGTCACGCGCCATGTTAATCCAGTACCCGAATTCCATGAGCTTTTTCCACGTTTTAGCACGACCTTGGTGTGCACCAATTGTGCTATCATGCGCTAACGTTATTGCTGCTTCTCTCAGAGCGTCTGGCACCACGATCAGGTGCCTTGTTCTGTTAGGCTTTCGTTGCGTCTTCCTGAAATGCAAGATGCCTCCGTCAGTGAAGATTTCGGATTTCAGAGCGAGACTTGGAGCGTTCCCTGATTTGTCACCTTCAAGATACCTCAGAACTGGCCCCCAAACGGGATCTTTCAACTGTTCTGCTCTCACATTTTCTTTCTGCAACTTACTTTCCGCCTCTTGTACATTGGGAGTTTCATCTAACATCGTCGTGACGAACACTGTTTTAGGTGCTTCGTCGTCTGGATTTTCTTCTTCGTTGTCGTTCGCAATATTTCTCGACAATGCGTCGGGCACCACGTTCTGAGTTCCTGGCCGATACATCACCTCAAAATCATATTGAGAGAGTGTTAGGGCCCATCTCATAATTCTGTTGTTCTTGGTATTTTTACCTTTGAACAAATATTTGAGAGCTGTGTGGTCAGTAATTACAACAAATTTATTGCCGTACAGGTAAGGTGAAAAGTGATTTACAGCGGCGACCACTGCTAATCCTTCACGTTCAGTGATTGAATAGCGTTTTTCAGCATCATTGAATCTTTTGCTGAAGTATCCGATCGGTTGTTCCTTTCCGTCACATTTTTGCGCAAGGACCGCGCCAGAGCCCTCATTTGAGGCATCACAGCTCAAGTAATACGTCTCATTAAGAGAAGGTTTCTTCAGAACTGGAGCTTCTATCATGAGCTGCTTAAGTTTACAGAAGGCTTGTTCGTGTTGTTCATTCCACTTGAATTTTTGGCCCTTCTTAGTCAGTGCATTAAGAGGTGCAGCGGTTGTGGCAAAGTGCGGGATGAACCGCCGATAGAAGTTGAGCGCTGCTACAAACGAGCGGACTTTGCGTGCGGTTGTGGGCCTAGGGTAATTTTGCATGGCCTCAACGTTTTTGGGGTCTGGAATAAGTCCCTCACGACTGATGTAACATCCTAGGTACTTTACTTGTTTCTGTGCAAATTTGCACTTGTCCAAGCCTATTTTTACTCCGGCACATTGAAACTCGTGCAACACTTCCCTTAAATTTTCTAGGTGACTCTCAAAAGTCATAGAGTTAACGCACACGTCATCCAAGTAAATAGCGGCGAATTTTCCAAGTTGCCTTTTCAGAACATGACAAATTACTCTCTGGTACACTGATGTTGAGCACTTAAGTCCCATAGGTAGCCTAGAGAACTCGAAGTTGCCTTGTCGAGTCTGAAATGCCGTGTATTGCTTACTTTCTTCATCTAGCTCAATTTGATGGAAGGCTGATTTTGCGTCGACAATGGAATAGTATTCTTTGCCAGCCACCTCCTCCAGTGTCCCTACAATGTGTGGAATCGGATAATGCTCGTTTATCACCCGCATGTTTACAGCTCGCAAATCAAGGCAAACTCTGTGGCCTCCTCCTGGCTTCTTTACGAGTACGAGCGGGTTTTTCCAAGCACTTGTACTCTCTTGCACAATTCCACCTTCGATCATCTCCGAGACCTTTTTATCAATAATTTCTTGGCTGGAGTATGGAATACGCCACCCTTTCGTTTGAATTGGCCTGTAATCACTCAGCAAAATTTTGTATTTCACTCCTTTCACATGGCCAATATCCATCTCGTCTGCACTAATCGTCTTGTGATATTCCTTCAACAGGTTCCTAACTTGTTCTTGTTTTTCAGCAACCAAGTGACTGAGATTAAGCCCATCAATTTGCTGGAAGCGCTTCTCTCTGCGGTGATCTTCTGCTTCGCTATTTTCCGCATTGTTTTCTTCTGCAGTTGCATCTTCATTCGCGATTTCGTGGCATGTTGCAATTATTGCTCCTTCGGTCAGAGCGATTTCTTCGGCAAAAGGGTTAAGTACAGGCATCAAAACATACCCGTTTTGTACCTTTGCAGCGGTGGCTCCGACGTACGGCGCCCACTTAATTCTAGGCTCTAAAATTACTTCCTTCCCATCAAACTTGCCATCTGCTCGGCACTTTACCATGGCTTGCGTGCGAGGCTTCACCGTAATGTCCTCAGCCAGAGTTACAGATGTTTCTTCCCGCGTTACACACAGAATTTTCGGAGAAGCGTGTCCTGGTGCTGAAAACATGTTCACGTGAGTTCCAAAGAAGGATGCCCTACATTTTCCGAAGTCTATCTTTGCGTTGACTTTGTTCATTACTTCCACCCCTATTAGCAGGTCTCCTGGGAATGCATTTTCCTTCACAACAAAGCATCTCTGTACAATTTTCTGACCGTTAACTTTGATTGGCACATTAATCTTTCCCAGCACCGGCACGGGTTCCTCTCCAATTGTTTTTAATGCAGTCGATGTTCCTTTCACACTAGCATTTTTAATTCCCGCAACCACACGCTCTTTAACCAAGCATATATTTGCTCCGGTATCAAGAAGTGCGGTAACAGGTTTACCATTCACTTGGAGTATCACGCTGGGATTTATTATTGGAGCTAACGGTCTCCTATTCCGTTTTTTGGCTGTCCTGCAAACTGTGGCACTCTGCAATTAGCTCTTAGGTGCCCAAATCTTCCACAGTTGACGCACGGCGGTGGCACCGCTTTATACTGTGCCAAGTCCATTGCAGGTGCAGGTGTTACTTCCGGTTGCGGCTGTGGTTCTCTTGTGTGGTAAATTTGGTGCTGATGACTCCTAAGTCTGCCTTTTTCGCTCCAGTGGGGTGCTTCATAATTTCCTCTTCGATGATAAGGAGAGTGTCGTATCTGTCTGTTCCTTTCTCTCCAGGGTGGCACTTCATGGCGGTAGCCTCTAGGCCGTTGTGGTGAATGCCGCATCGTATGGCCGACACGTGCAGTCTCATGCTGTGGCCTCCTCTCGCTTCGCTGCGCTCTTTCTCTCTCCGGTTCCCTCTTCTCTGTCGTTTCCCTTGGCACTGGTACTATCCGTCGATTTTCCACCTCGATTGCCATGTCCCTCAATTCTTGTACTGTCGTAGGTCGCGCATCACTTCGAAATGGTCTTGTGATGTTCTCCCTTAATCCGAGCCACATCAAATCTACAAGGATTCGTTCCGGATGTTCCAGATAATTCTCGTTGTACAGCCTTTCCAGGCGCGTCAGGTATTCTGAAACTCCTTCTCGGCTTGTTTGCTTCTTGGTTACTATTTCAAACAGCGCTTGAGTTGGATGTTCGACCTGGTCGTCGTAAGAGCGCAGCCAGTTTTCTGCTTCTCGTAGGTTCGTTAGTGTATCAATTATTAGATTGCATTCCTTCGCTTCTTGTGGACCTAGGCAAAGGAAGAAGGCTTTCACCTGCTCACTGTTATTCAGATTACCCGTCAAAAACTTCAATCTTGCCATATGTTCCCCCACATTATCGCCCCTCCTGAATTTAGCACCAATGGCCCCCACGCAACTCGTTACCACGGGCATGTTTACTGCTTCCTCTTCGGGTCGGGGTGGCGTTGCTGGCGCATTTCTGCGGTCGTGATTCCTTCTCCCACGGGCAGGCATATTGTCGATCTTCTCCTATTCACTTTCTCCAAAAACTCAAAAATTTGCGATCACTCAAATGTTTTCCACAGCTACTCACTGTAAAACTTTTACTGAAACTTTGAAATTAATCGAGTGAACCCACCAGAATTTTCTCACTCAAACTTATCACTTCTATAACCGCTTTCACTTTCTTGATCTATATGGCCGTGTGCTTGCTGGCTTCTCACACCGGAACACAGAAAATCATCACTATGAGACATGTACCTCTACTGAATTTCTGTACGTTTTGCACCTGAAATAACTACGCAAAAAAAAAAATACAATGCAATACTACACTCACAAAAATATTACAAAGCGATCGTGTTGATCTCACCAAATTCGGATGTCACGAGAAATTGTTACCCTTCACCTCCTTGTTAACAATTCATTAACAAGAAGATCAGGTTCTCGGAATAGAGGAATGGCACACCTCCAGGCTATATACACAACACAAATTAAATGAATTATCATCGGCAATTACAGCACATATACTAAAAATAAAGGTACTCACCGATGAAAGCTGATACCACTTACTCAGCGCAATTTCTGAGCGCTCTTATTCTTCGGTGAGCTGTAATGCTAGTGCTGACGGGGGTTTTAAACACATTAAAATGTTAAGGAATTTCTTATGATGAGACCCTGGTACAAAGCATTAATTGACATCTACTGGAATTGCAAGTAACACATGTTTACGAACATCACCCTGCCTAATTGACCGGTCAATATCTTTAAGTTAATTACACTCGGGACATATACATGAAACAATGCCTAACTGATGTGTTGGCACATTCCAACTTCACGATGGCTTGCCATTCAGCCTCGGACCACAAGTTCGGTTAACCAAAAGCAGCTTCAGTTCAATTCCTGTTTCTCACACGGTGCATGTACTGTCTTTGGACGTTTTTATGAAGAAGTCGTGCTTGTAATCAATAGGAGCAAAAAGGAAAGCCGCCCTCCTGTGGAGCAACAAAAATTTTTAACAATTACTTTAATTCTGCAATTCTCTCATACATATATATATGCACATATTCCACATTTAATTCAACTGCTCCAATTTTCTTTTACGTTATATGAACCTATCGTTTCTAGCGGTATCTAGTGTAACAAAAGCACGAGCCTTACCCTCCCTTACGAAGTAATTAACATTTTTCTTTGAACAACCTCCACGTTACGGAATCTTCTTCTTTCTGCAAAAGTGAAAAAAAATGTAAACTTATAATTCGTTGATTCCCCAGAAAAGTATATATATCTCAACAGGTTTCGTTTCTCACTTATTTTCCAGAGTATCACATTTAATTCAACACCTATTCACGACGCAGAGTAACACAAATTTTTAGGTATAATAATGCCTAGCCGCGAAGCACCTTATTGAGAGGCCCGCAACACCTTACTGACTCTTGTTATCGTGTTAGCCAAAGTGTTCTTTTTGGGACTGCCCTCTTTCGAATAATGACCAATAGTCCCCCTCTTACTTCTTCTAAACAATCGTCTGCTCCGTACCATTGGCTGCTCTCGGGGTTATACACTTCCTATTCGCTGTGCGCAGAGCACGCCTTTTTCGCCCTTATTTTGTGTGTTAATTCTTGAAGTCTACGTCCGTTGGCGGGAAAGCTTTCTCACGCCTCAACCCTCTGGCCTAGGCCTCGCGGTCAACAAATTCTGCCTTTCGCTGTAACCCAACACTGCCTTCGTTGTTCGCACTCTTGAGTTTTGATTACGAAGCACAACCCTAGCCTCAGCTCGAGTGCCAACATAAATTTATGTTGACTGTAAACATTCAGTCCTACACACATGTTAGAGTGATCCCCTCGTTCCGTCGGAATGTGCCAAACACAGTTTTATAAACTCCCAATTTGAGTTAAAAAAAAAAAGCGCACAAAATTCGTCACACACAATTACAAGAATTTTTTTTTATTGATTAATTCGCAAAAATTGATCATTCTGAACCGATTCTCGACAGTCATGTGCTGTATGAGTGCAGTCATGTGCTGTATGAGTGCAGTCATGTGCTGTATGAGGGCAGTCATGTGCTGTATGAAGGCAGTCTTGTGCTGTAAGAGTGCAGTCATGTGCTGTATGAGGGCAGTCTTGTGCTGTATGAGTGCAGTCATGTGCTGTATGAGGGCAGTCATGTGCTGTGTGAGGGCAGTCATGTGCTGTAAGAGTGCAGTCATGTGCTGTGTGAGGGCAGTCTTGTGCTGTGTGAGGGCAGTCATGTGCTGTATGAGTGCAGTTATGTGCTGTATGAGGGCAGTCTTGTGCTGTAAGAGTGCAGTCTTGTGCTGTATGGGTGCAGTCATGTGCTGTATGAGGGCAGTCTTGTGCTGTATGAGTGCAGTTATGTGCTGTATGAGTGCAGTTATGTGCTGTATGAGGGCAGTCTTGTGCTGTATGAGGGCAGTCTTGTGCTGTAAGAGTGCAGTCTTGTGCTGTATGGGTGCAGTCATGTGCTGTATGAGGGCAGTCATGTGCTGTGTGAGGGCAGTCTTGTGCTGTACGAGTGTAGTCATGTGCTGCATGAGTGCAGTCATGTGCTGTATGAGTGCAGTCATGTGCTGTATGAGTGCAGTCAATGTTGTTTACAGCGTGTTCGTGCGATGAATTTTAGATGAATTTTCGATGATCAGAAACGCTCCATCATTACCATGATGATTACAATCTTAAGCCACTGATAGATAATTTTTTGAACTCAAAGATTCTCCAGTCCCATCGAATGCAATCCCGGGAGAACGAAGAGAAGAGATCATTTGATATGAACTGAGGAAAACGGAGAACCTGTGTACGAGTTCCCACACAAAATCTCCTGCTCAAAGATAAGTTTTGGTTAAGAGGAAGAAAGTACAAAAAAAAAGATGGCTCTGAAAGCATGTAAACTAAAAGTGTTAAATGCGGGCGCGAAAAGGCAAACAACCAATTTTATTTATTTCGACAAAAGCAAGGCCATCCTAACCTTCAGCTCGGGACCTCACATCTTCCCCTAGGAGCGCTAATTCCCGTAGATTGTGTATCTGTCTTCTTCTGAGGCGTGAGCAAATCAAAACAAATCAGATCCAGCACAACTGCATGCCTGTGGTTGACGAAATACAGTGATCCAGCATCGCTGTTCTATATGTGCTGTTTTCAGGATAGTTGGTTCTGCTTTTGGTTTATATTACACGCAAAGTTCAAGGTGAAAAGTATCGGTCTAGTCTTCCTTCAATTTTGAATGTACAACGAAATGCATAATTAAGTTTCAAGCTTTGAATTTTACTCTGTTTTTTTTTGGTGTTAGCACAAAATCTGTTGGAGTTTTTGGCTTTTTTATGAAGTGCGAACGGAAAATTTAGTTGAATTATAAGCTAGTAAGCGAGGTGCCAACGCAAACTATATTGGTAATTTTAGCTAGAAAACAATCCTTCGAATTAATGCTCTGAAAAATATCCAGCGAATTCCAGGAAAAAGGTCCTAGATTACCTTTTGCTGACTGTGCATTGCTAAAACGGAAGGCTTCGCGGAGTTGAAAATTCTATAATGTGAATTCAGAGCTCGATTCTTAAATTAAATTAAATTTTCAAGGGGATGATCATGTTACTCACGGCTCTTCTGTCAAAGCAAATGCAATGTTTCTGAGCTTATCTAGGATAAATTTACCAAAAGCAGCAGGTTAAAAGTTTCTTACTAGACGTTGTATCATAAAATGACTAAGTCAAGGTTGAGGTACGCTTATTTTGCTATTGTGGCTTAAAATAGAGTAAAAGAAAAAGAGGGAAAGGAAAGTCTTTTGAAGAAAGATGAAGAAGAATGGCTTGTAGATTGATGCAAGATGAGCGGAGCTTTTTGTTTGAACAGATCTTCAAAAGCAGTACTGTAACACCAATAATGAAGGAAACTTTTAAGACATGGTAAAAGTTGAACAATAAAGTAATAGGTTCTGAAAAAAGACACGAACGGATCGGACAAAATGATCTGTGACATAATTAAAAACCTATGTTATTTTACCAACAGGAAGGCTTACCCAACCCGAGCTGGGGACCGCATATGTCATGATTCTTAAACACAGCAGCGAAGGCCTCATTTTTGGAAAAGAAACTACGTAAGAAAACAACAGTCATTAAAAAATTCGATTTTCTTCAACTGCGCAACTGCTAAGAAAGTGCTAATTTAGGGAAAATTTGTACTCAAGTATTTCAAAACTTAATTTTTGCTCCAGTTGCATTACTGACTCGGAAGTTGGGCAACGAGAGATACAGGATCCTAAAGGATACCGGAGGTGGTATACGCATGCTACCGCACTGATTACTTCCTTCGGTATCTTTTTGAATACTAAGTCCGGTAGCCATAAGGATACCGGAGGTAGTATTCAAGGCTGTAGCTCACGTATAGTTTTGACGCAGAAAATAAATCGCAGATGCGCTCAACCTTAAGCGCAGCGAGAGCTATGTATTAGCTCATCGCATTGCTCTCAATCAGACTAAAAGTGTCATACTGTGCCAGATTGCAGAAAAAACACTTGAGGTACTGCATCAATTTTTAACTGGGGGTGACCTTGTTGTTATTTCAAAAGCACAAAAGACTTCACCACTAAAAGAATTTTTAACTTAATTAATTGAAAAAAATTCAATCCTTTTAATTGTTCAAGAATTTTTAAGATACACGATAAATTCTTTTAACAACTCGTAGAAATGATTCGCTATATTTTCTGACCAGTATTATTGTTTTTTTCCAACAGAAGTAACTTCTGCTATCTGTACAATCTATACATTACAGATTTCTTGCGCATTGGACCACCAATCACATTCGGGTTTCTCATTTGAAATCTCCTGGTCTCGACAAGCTCTGCTCCAACTTTCTTGCATAAATTCCCTTGTAAATACGGAAGCAAGTCTCCCAAAGCCGTACGTTCATTAGCTTCTTTTCAAATAAATGTTCAATCCTTTCAGAGCCGACCGAGTAAGTCAGCCAGTCAGCCGTTCTTTCTTTGACATTTACAAAGCAATCTGTAGTAACGAGCGAGACGAGTCATATTGTAATGGTGACTTCCATGATATTCGGTATTATTTGAACACGGCTAAGGCTCATTCAAAGCTAAAGCCGACTTGTGTATAGCTGTCGCTCGCAATTGGATCCCATTCGGAAGTTGGGCGCGAGTTCGAAATTAGTTTCTATAATTAAGGGAGACTCAATTAACTCCTCAAAAGCTGCTTGTATGATGACTCTACAAACAGCAAATGTTTTTTGCGCGCTGCGAACCAATCCCTGTGATGTTCTACTGTTGATGTGTCAATTTCCGCTGGCGTTAGAACTGCGCCAAAAGACACAAAAACCAGGGTGATGCAAAACTGCTAACGCATTTCGTACAGTTCTAATATTAGTAGACTAGATTTGAATTAAAATTGTGCTGGAGTGATTCATAAGACTCATTATAAGTATTTTCCAGTGGATGTAACGCTCCTAAAATATTTTTCTGCTGACATGAATAATGTATTTTTCAATGCCTCACGAAAAGTGCTGAATAATTATAATGGACAGGAAGGGGTGAATAATTATAATGGACAGGAAGGGGTGAATAACTATAATAGACGAGAATAAACAGCAATATGGGAAAGGGAAAGTTTAGAGCTCTAAAAATTTACAAATCTTTGAAAATATCTTCCCCTTCCTCACTGCAGACTGTTCCAAGGTTCTATGCAGAATTCGAGCCGTGTGCTATAGAAAGGCCAGATTTAGAGAAGGGCTGCAGTAATTACAATAAATCTGTCACGAGTCATGTAAAGTGGCTTGATCGCCCCGTAGAGTTAAGCTGTTCGTACTAATAGAGCAGAGGCTAAAAATGCCAACGCTGTGATTTCGCCAGGCGATAAATTACAGAACTTTGATGAAGGCTTATGTTTTGGAAGGGGCGATGGTTCATCGTATTTTCCGTTTAGTTTGCAATTTATCGGTATTTCTTCCTGTCTCTGCGAGGCTGATACATAAAAAAACTCCATTCTGCTCATAACTACAGAAGTTGGCCAGAACATACCTCTCACAACGGAGATATTTCACTACTAGCAGCGGAAGAGTATTTCTCTATTAAAGAGCTCTGCTTCTCGACTGGCTCCTCTCCGACTTTTGCGAGCGAGTCTCTCAGAACTTTGCTCCTGACTTACAACAAACTTCAGACAGGAAGAGAATGGAAAAACATGCCATACGTCAATAAAGCAATTACTGAGAGTTTTATTTTCTCCGTACAGCAGTTGAAGGTTAACAGCTTTTTCCTTTGTGGCTTCGTCGGTAACGGAGATGCGTTACAGAAAGCGAATTGGGAGCCACAAATCCTGCGAGGCGAAGGTCTCTGCATTGGGAATGCTTTGCGAACAACGGCATGAAAAACAAAGTATCTACGAACTTGCCCGCGCTGGTACTTCCAAGTCAAGTTGATAATTTAGGTGGCTGCGAGGGCTGAAATGTTGAAATGATACCAATGTGTTTTTATCAGTTAAGGATGTTAATGTTAAGGTATTTCAAAAACCAATGGATCAACATTTCATGTTTGTACTTTATTGAAAATAATTTTTTTTCTTTTTTCTTTGTAGAAAACGTGTACCGAAATATCTATGGTGTTTGCATGGATGAATAAAATTCAGTGCTCTTTAACTCTTCGGCAGCAATACAGAAGTTCAATCATGACTCTTCACGTTGATAAAAAAAGGTTGAAGATGAAAACACAAGCAAACTTTATATTGGAATACGATTAGTTACATAATTTTTTGAGAACTGCGGTAATGCCGGATATGATCAACAGAAATTCGACGCTTAATTCAAACCCGCTGTGAACCCATAGTTAAATTCAATAGATTCTAAAGTTGAAAGTTATTTTACGCCTCTGGCTCTACGGATAAGCGTTATTCCAATCCTTGCTAATTATTCATAACTTTTACCGCTCATCCAATTAGTTGAATACCTGGGAGTAATTTCCCTCAGTTTAATTTGAGGTTATGATATGATGATGAATAACTCAAAGGTCGACTGCAGTGCAATATTTCAGAAACAGAATTGTCAAAAAATTTGAAAAAGTGTAAAAAACTTCATTTAATACCGAAGAAATGCTAAATCGTACCTTTCTGGTACAAATAAATGATACTGATGCCAGTTCATTCATCAACTTGATCACAGTAATTTTTTTTAATTCCAGACGATTTTACTGTGTTTAAAAAAATTCGTGTTCGTATTAAAAGTTCGCGGAGTCGTTTGCAAAATTCTCCGTGCGTCAAGCTGTCCTCAAAATGGCCAGTAGATCCTACTACAATAATACTACTATATACTACTGTATATAGTATAACAATTTCTCGAGTTGACCGCAGGACGAGTACGGACGACAAAATAATTTTTTTCTTTTACGAAACAGTGTTATGAAAGGATATGAAAGAAAATGAATACTGGTGTTTCTCTATCCAGTTAACTGGAATAAATAAGTTCAGTGCAACCGACCATTTGAAAGCATGAGGAAGTTTAAAGCGAACAAAGAACTAATTGATCATAAATCACTGGAACTGAAAAAATGTGAGATTCGTTCAATAATTGTTCGGTGCGGAACTGAGGAAAAGTGTGGAGTAAAAATTGAAGCTAATTAGAGTAGGATTCTTGAAATAACTCACCGGCACAATGACCCAGATTAGAATGGACTAGATTAGATAAGTTAGCTTAAGATTTTCTTATTATTTCTAAGAAGTTGCAAAGAAATGAGGGCAGACTGCACGATTTAGTTTGGAGTTCAAGAATTCATCTGTGCACGGAGTGGGTTCTTACACTCATTTGTGAGTTCTCACAACACTGATCACGTGCGCATAGAAACAGTGTGTTAAGAAGGAAGGTTACAAAACTAGTCAATGGTGGAAGATGGAAGTAGTAGGTGCGGAAAAACCGGACAACAGTGAACCGAAGAACGATGGTCCTCAACAAAACAAAAACTATTCTATTTCAACAAAATGAAGACTGCATTTACCTCCTGGTCTCACATTTTCCTCCTGAGAGTGCTAATTTCCACAGATACAATAGTTGTATCCCCCTGAGGGGCCTCGATAACGGCAGCTGCGTAATCAGGAACAAGTATTCAACAGTAATTAATTTTACTTGCAATCGCTAGAACAGTCACAGTCCCAATGCCCCAGAATAATTTTCCGTATAACCAGTGCCCCGAAGCACTATTAGTAAAAAAAAAGGAGTTAGCAGACCTTGACAGTACCCACACATCTTTTAAAATATTTCTGAATGCAGCAACTTTTCAATTTCACATGCCTTTCGAACCTCAAAACCACCTCGTTTCTCGTGATAGACCATTACGTGAGGTTGGCGTTGAAAAAGCCTTTGGAGCGATAAAATGCTTCTCAAAATATCATCTTGGCGGGCAGTTTGCCTGCGCCCGACAAGCCGCGCAATCAGTCAAGCGAGAACTTTCTGCAGCGAATGACAGGTGGCATGAAACGGTCACACCGCCGCAGCGAAACACCAAAAAAAAAGGAAAAAATTATTAGAACTCAGAATCTTTGTATCCGTATTCAAGGAGCGGCGAGTTTTTTTTAGCGAAATATGTTGAAGTTGCCCAGCAGAATCAAAATTTTTCGTTTTCGGGCGGTTGGTTGAAGACCCAAATCATGCTCTGTTTTCGTTGTTTTTTTTTGGTTTGTGGGTTTGTATACTGAATATGCTCGTTAAGATGAGATTTTCAACATCTGATCTTAAAAAAATAGGATTCCAAAATAGCTCATAAGAAAAATTTTTACAAATCGCTGCGATATAAAAGTGGCATTAGTTTCTGAGTATAGCTAAAAATGCTTCTTTCCCCGCATGAATTTTTCATAGTATCATAAAATGTGTTTGAATATTCTTTGAAAGACAACTATAACGTGTTTGAAAATTGAGCGATTTATTTCATTTATTCATAAAAAATGAAGATTTAAATTTTTTATTACTAGGCAATCGGTTAATTAAAGCCACTAACTTAATAGGTTTTACCGAAAGCAAGTCACGAAAGAGTAACAATTAAAGAGCTCAAGAAGTTAGTGTCAAATTCACACGTCCTTCCTCCGCACTTCTTCAAAGATATTGCAACCCTCCCTTGTGTATTTTCAAGCAAGTTACTATCGAAGGGAAAGTATTTTAGCTCTTTGGCTCCTGCCATTTATCGTTACAGAAACTTGGGCACAGAAGTTGTATTCACTTCTGTCATCTAATTAGTACGGCGAAGTAATTAAGCCGCTCGACAAATGCTTCACCTTGCATTAAGAAGCTTGCTTTTTCAGTCGGCTCAACGGACCTCTATACCTGTTAACATTCAACAGAAAAATGCTGCTTAGACCTGACTTGTTCAAATGAGAATCGAAAAAATAAGTTTCCAATAATTGAAAATATGAAACCCTGTGACAGGGTAATAATTAAAAAAAAAACAATAAGCTGTAATGCGCAAAAGGTGAAATGTTCATTACATATAGAAAAAATTCGTCGCTTGTATACTCTTGAAATACTGATAAAAGCTTCTATACGAACTTGTTCAAGTCCGTTGCGTGCGTTTTCAAAAAATTTTATTCCACTGAAAATATTGTTCAACACACTATGTAAAAGCTTCCGATGAATTATGTCAGTTAAAAGGTTAGTCCGCAGATCCGAGTAAGAAAAATAAATTCTCAAAAAAGTGAAGAAATTTTTTACTGCTGACGATTTTATTTTAAGCTTTTTATAAGCCTTCACTAACGCTAATTCACAAACAAAACATCGAACCTTCTGAAACGCACCTTTTTGCTGCCGCGCTTATCGAAAGAAACTTTGAGATGATCCTCGGGTATAAATAGTTTCTCTTGCGGACCCCATTCACATCACGCGTATTCTCGGGCTCTTAATCGAACATTTGGCGATCAAGAAACGGCAAGAGCAAAGTTTTCGAATTCCCCGGGAGTCTTTAGACGCTGTTTAGCAGTCGCCTCAGCGTTGGGGTTCTTCGCGAGATTAATAGATGTGTTTTATCGAAGAACCGTTTGACCTCTGCCAGAAAGCGATTGATGGCGCATCCTAACCTCATTTCCCGGATAAAAGAACTGAACTTTTGCTATCAGCCTTAGCTTCCGCGGGTCCATCCTCTCGGCGGCGGAAAAGCGCCTCTTCGGTGCTTCTGAAAGAGTCCGCCGGCTTGGTGCGCGACCATTGGAGACGCTAGCTTCTTCGAGTTCTAGACGGCAATGAGTTTGTGGAAGAACTCTAAATTAGCTCGGCCTTCGCTTTCAAATCACTTCAGCTGCCAAGGTGGAATGATCAAGGGAAAGACCTCAGATAGAAGCAAGCTAGAAATCAATCCCCCTTTCGATTCCGAGTATTTTCGGTCGGATGGGCAAAGTTCGCCTGAAGAGAGTGGCAGAGAGCGGAGACATGACGCGTATTATTCAGTGAAAATCGTGCCAATCAGGATTTAGAATAAGCTAAAGACGAAGTGGCACTAGGTCTTGATCTGTATTTTCAATAAACGGACGCTGCTTGCTGCTCCAACTCAAATTGCAAGCCTTTCAATTTGACATTTTCCAAGCCTTAAGTTGAAATGATCACCCAAACACAAGCCGCACTTTGAATGAGTATTTAAATAGAGCTTTTAAAACTTTTGTCACATTTAATGTAATTCTGACTGTGAGACTGGTTAATATTTATATATTTTGTTAATCCAACGAACTATGTGTTGATATGTTTATGCAGTTCACCAAGATGTACAGCGCAAAACTTGGAATATTTATTCTGACTTCGGAGCTCCGCAAATCATTCATGACTTATTTTTGTTTTCAAAACAAAAATATCGTGAAATTTAGATAACTCTCCATAAATATGATATAACACACTGCTATTCTCGCATTGACCTCAAATAAATAAATAGAAATAAATAAATACATTAGGAATGCGTTCATTTTGATATATTAAAGCTGCAGATAACAAAACGGGGCGTTTAATTAGGACGCTTAAGGTGCAAGAATAGCTCATGTTCAACCATGTTCACTGACTACAGAACAAGACTGTGATCGTCTTTCCAATTTGTGATGCGCAATATGACGGTATGATTTCGCAAGTGAAATCACTATCATGTTTTGGTGTCCCATGGAATGTGACATTGTTAATAAATTAATTACTTTCAGCAATACAGACTTAACGTTATCAACCTTATCCAAACTTGACCTTATCGACCTTAATTAACCTTATTCAAACTTAACCTCAGCATACAAACTTAACCTTACCGACCGTAGGATATGATCTACGTTTTTTGGCTAGCAAAAACTCTGAGCATTCATGCGAAAAAATCAACACCCTTTGAAACAATTCACGACACACTCAAATGGACAGCGAGAGCGTTCCTAACACGAGTCACACAGAAAGAAACGCAGTCACACTTAGGGCCTCATCTGAGGTAGGAGGCGACCTAATGAGGAAGGCCATCTCGTGAGAGCAGTCCTTCAATCATCGAGCCCGGCCATTGCAACGCGCGCTCGGGCGCTCGGCTTAGAAGATCTCATTACGTTGCTAAAGCTAATGATGTTCTGACTGGCCAGTTCTATGCAGCACCAGGAAATTCCTTCGCCGGCAGAAGCCATCTGGCTTTTGTCCTCAGATTCCCAAAGCCGAGCAGATATTTCGGAAGCATGCATGGGCAGGGCTGATTCTGTAACGCTTGAGCTTGAAAGCTGTGCTTCGTCGGACAAACTATTATTATTTGGCACGTGAGTGATGAACATGTGAACGTTGATAGGAAAACTTGGAAAGGAATTTTTTAATCGATTAATGGTTCTGTTCTTGTACATCAGATAGCAGTATGTATTAACACGTTGGTCGCGATGTGAGCCGCCGGTGAACACGGAAGGAATTTTCATTTTGCTGCTGACCGACCGGTAGTCACAAACTCAATTTTCATAAATACTAAATCAAAACTAAATGAAGGCACGATCCAGTTGATGTTTGCTATTAGCTTATTACAATTTAGTTCAAATTTGAGTTGAATGGTAAACTTCAGTTTTAACTTAATTTAAAGTTTTAACGAAGAATGATCAAGCGAGTACTATTTACCTGTGCCGAAGTGTAGAAGCACTCTATAAAAAAAGTGTTTGGGGCGTGTGTTTCTCTCTTGCAAGAGACTTAAAAATACAATAATATAGGGCTATAATAATTGAATGCCAAAGCAGATACCTGTCACAATAAATTGTTACGGACAAAAGACTGAAATAAGGGTGAGTATTAAATTTTGATAGCCTGAAACACTCAGATGTATCGTGCGCAGTGGATTTGAATTTAAAATTTTGCACTGTTTCTAGAAAGAAATTAAGCGACAAGAGCAATAAAAACTTCCCGCACCTGAGATAATTTAACTGGAGTTAGAGCCGTCACTAAGAACAGCAAATTCCGTAAGACCGAAAAAACGACAGCAGGCTCCTGTATTCCGTCCAGGAATTTTGACTGACTTTCCAGTCACCGTCTTCAAGACAGGCTGTAAGACTCCACCTATACAACAAAAAATGTTGTAACTCATTACTCGTCATTGAGTTGCCATAGATTAGATAGCTAATTTCCCCAAACACACATACAATGATTAAAGCCTTCAACGTTACATTGACGCAACAAAAATGCATAACCCATTTCTCAACATTGAGTTCCCATAGATTACACTCAAGATCACCCATTTCCCTAAGCATACCTACAATGAAGAAAGCTTTCAACGTTACTTTGTTGCAACAAGAATATACAACACGTTTCCCAACATTGAATTGCCGTAGATTACACTCAAGATCGCATCACTACTCCCTAAGCACACTTACAATGAACATAACTTTCAACATTTTCTTGTTACAACACAACCCGTTTCCCATCACACTGTTGCCATAGATTACACTCAAGATCGCTAATTTCCCAAAGCACACCTACGATGACGAAAACTTGCAACATTTTCATGCATTCAGCTCGGGCAGCATAAGTCCCGAAGATTGGCCGGCAGACACCATCAGCGCATTCCTCAGGAGAGGTAGTGACAAAACTTTTGTCCGCCTAAGCCTCTTTCATTCCCTCCATTCATCAATTCTGCGCCTCACGGTCCCCCTAACGTGCCGTAGAACATCACTCCTGAACAAAACTTCACTCCCCTCTAGTTTCTAAAATAAAATCTTCTGAAGATAAAGTAAAACCGTACTCTAAAATAAAATCTCCTGAAGATAAGCAAAATGGTACTCAAAAATAAAATCTCCTGAAGATAAGTAAAATCGTACTCTAAGATAAAATCTCTTGAAGATAAAGTAAAATCGTACTCTAAAATAACATCTCCTGGAGATAAAGTAATATCCTACTCTAAAATAGAATCGCACACATGGGAATGCGTTATTCAATAAGATACTCCTCCGCAAAAACTCAGTGAATGTCACCATTAATGGTTCTAACTAGATTAGAATAGGAGTTAGTTTAAGCTCTCCTAACCGCCAAACAGGTGTTCCCAAGAGAGGAAAGAAGGAGGCACCATTTCGTTATGAATTAAGAAATTAAACAATAATAGATGTTAGTCCAAACAAACCTAGCCGCAACAATGGAGAAGAAGAGGAAAGGCATCGTTTAGTATGGATTTAAGGGAACTTGGAATTTATGCCCAAGGTGCATAGAAACAGTAATTTAAGAAGTTTATGAATCAAGATAAAGGTTGAAAAATAAAGAAGTATGGGATAAAAACAGGATAGCTGTGAATCAATAAAAATGATCCATGGCGAAGCAGGAAAATGGCAAAACATAAATAGAATGTTCTTCAAAACAACAATTTTTTTCTACTTCAGCATAAGGAAGGCCTACTAAACCTACAGCCAAAGCCTTCGACCTTCCTCTCGGAAGCCAATTCTCATACATATACAATATTTACATCCCTTTGAAATGTCTACACTACAGAAAAATAATTTTATTCCTGCACCGTAAAACCAAAAATGATATAGAAACCCCAAAGAAAATACGACATTGAACAAAATCAAGAAAGCAGTGAACACGAACACCAATATGAGAAAAGCTTGAGAATGGGCAAAAATTTGCTGGCTTATATTTTCATGCGAAGTCCATCATTAATAAGAAAGCCCATCACTTGGAAAGTGAGCTAAGAGACCTGCGCCAAGAACTTTACTATCAAGAATAGCACGGGACAAAAACACTGGGAGCGAGCTCGATAAGCCAAAAAAATGTATTTTAACGGGCAAGCCTTATCGATTAGAATGGACAGCTCAGTTCATTTGGTCTGGAGATTACCTATTTTTTGCCAAGGCCGACTCGTTATCTGATCTTTCCATCTCCTGGGAATCTTTACCTCGTTGGATCATTGAGGCTTTCACTGTGAAGGAGGAATTTCAATACGAACATAAAAAGATTTGACTTCGAGATGGTAAGGCTTCTTGCAAGATTTACATTACTCACGGAAATTTATTTCAGAAGCAGGGTAGATAAATCATAATATTTACAACTCACAGAATGCATAGAAGAGTATACTCTTTCTTTTCAGTAAGCTTAAGAGAGAGTGTTGTTTATGTTCTGGACTTAATTTCAATGGAAGACGCGTGTTATGAGCCGAAAAATATTAGAAGAGGATGTCTTCCACGAACCTAAGTAGACTGACAGAGGGAAGGTTACATGTATCTTGAATAACACAGCGTTGCGGTATCTCTTCAGAAGCTAATAACACAGCGTTGCGGTATCTCTTCAGAAGTTAATAACACAGCGTTGCGGTATCTCTTCAGAAGCTAATAACACAGCGTTGCGGTATCTCTTCAGACGTTAATAACACAGCGTTGCGGTATCTCTTCAGAAGTTAATAACACAGCGTTGCGGTATCTCTTCAGAAGTTAATAACACAGCGTTGCGGTATCTCTTCAGAAGCTAATAACACAGCGTTGCGGTATCTCTTCAGACGTTAATAACACAGCGTTGCGGTATCTCTTCAGACGTTAATAACACAGCGTTGCGGTATCTCTTCAGACGTTAATAACACAGCGTTGCGGTATCTCTTCAGACGTTAATAACACAGCGTTGCGGTATCTCTTCAGAAGCTAATAACACAGCGTTGCGGTATCTCTTCAGAAGCTAATAACACAGCGTTGCGGTATCTCTTCAGACGTTAATAACACAGCGTTGCGGTATCTCTTCAGAAGCTAATAACACAGCGTTGCGGTATCTCTTCAGAAGCTAATAACACAGCGTTGCGGTATCTCTTCAGAAGCTAATAACACAGCGTTGCGGTATCTCTTCAGACGTTAATAACACAGCGTTGCGGTATCTCTTCAGACGTTAATAACACAGCGTTGCGGTATCTCTTCAGACGTTAATAACACAGCGTTGCGGTATCTCTTCAGACGTTAATAACACAGCGTTGCGGTATCTCTTCAGAAGCTAATAACACAGCGTTGCGGTATCTCTTCAGAAGCTAATAACACAGCGTTGCGGTATCTCTTCAGAAGCTAATAACACAGCGTTGCGGTATCTCTTCAGAAGCTAATAACACAGCGTTGCGGTATCTCTTCAGACGTTAATAACACAGCGTTGCGGTATCTCTTCAGACGTTAATAACACAGCGTTGCGGTATCTCTTCAGACGTTAATAACACAGCGTTGCGGTATCTTAATAACACAGCGTTGCGGTATCTCTTCAGACGTTAATAACAAAGCGTTGCGGTATCTCTTCAGAAGTTAATATCACAGCATTGGAGTAAGAATCAAGTTAATATCACAGCATTGGGGTGAGTAACAAGTTAATAACACAGCATTGGAGTAAGTAACAAGTTAATAACACAGCATTGGAGTAAGTAACAAGGTAATAACACAGAATTGGGGTAATTAACAAGTTAATAACACTTTCAATAAAAATAGGAGAGCAAAAATCACTGATAAAAATTTCATTATACTGAGAACGTTTCGGGCAAATACCCATCATCAGCTCATTAAAAGAATCTGACATATATCATTGAAATAAAAAATGAACGTAAATGTACAAACAGGCAAACACGGATTTAAAAGTTAAAAAAAAGTATAAATGCGATAATGCAGTAAATAACAACGAAACAACTAAGAACCTATGATGCTAAGAGGATACGAACTTAATTGATTGTTAAGAGAGGGCTTGCATTTAAAAATGAAAAGCGATTCTAAAATTCTAAGATCTAAAACACTTAAAGCTACACGTACTACTTTAAAATGACTAGAGTGAGGAGGTATATTGCACGATTCAGTATGATCGCGAACAGCGGAGTGAGATGGACGGGTCAATGGAACCCCAGTACGGTAACTAACTCCAACATGCTCGGCCACTCTAACTCCGAGAGAACGTGTGGTCATGCCAAAGTACTCGGATGCGCATCGCGCACAACTGTATGAATACACTAGTGAGGCCTGCAGGGTAGAAGGAAGTTTGTTCTTCCTAGTAGGAGGTTTGTTTGTCCTTAACTTTTATCAGTGATTTTTGCTTTCCTATTTTTATTGAAATTGATTAAAATTCCAGAGAATGTACGTGGTTAATAACACTGCATTGGAGTAAGTAGCAAGATAATAACACTGCATTGGAGTAAGTAGCAAGTTAATAACACAGCACTTGGATAATTACCAAGTTGATAACACTGCATTGGGGTAAGTATCTCTGATGAAGTTAAATTTATTTTTAGCCTCATTCCGTGATAAATCCCTCCTAGAAGTAGAGTTTTTGGCTACTGTTCCGTGCACGGAGCTCCTAACATTGGGCTTTTGAAATTCTCGCGGTTAGATTAGAAGTTAGGTTACGTTTCCCCAACCGCAAGAAAGGAAAGGCGTTCCAAAGAGAGAAAGGGTGAAGGTACCCTTAAGAATAGCGTTAATTTAGAGAACGCGAAATCTAAGCATTAGGTTTGTAACGGCACAAAATCCTCAGCGCAAAGAAACTATGTTGAGAAGGAAGACTATGAAATAAGATAAAAGTTGAAGAAAGTTGAAGGTGCTGAAGAGCAGGACATCAGTGATCCGAAAAAACGAGGTACTTAACTAAGCCAAAACTTAATCTACTTATCATGAAGAAAGCCTCTCTAATTCAAAGCTTGGGACCTCACATTTCCTCGTTAGGAGCGCAAATTCCCTTCGAAACTAAAGTTGTATCTTCCTGACGGGATGTGAAGCACTCGAGCAAAATTAAGGACCTCCTCCCTTCTCTTTGGCAAGGATGTTATTGTCGCCACTCTGCACCGATTTGATGGCGTTTGTCAATGAATGAATGAATGGAAATAGATCAATAATAACAGCTTATAACTACGTTCCAGTGATTACTCCAGTGTAGAACATGTGAAATAATGAGAACGCCTGTGGCGAAAAAAAAACAATGAAAACGTTCAGAAAATTCCAGTCTAATGCTTTTCAGATTCCCGGAAAAGTTATCTTCAAGTTCAAGATTATCTATTTCGAGAAATTTTAAGGGTTCATTAGACGAACTCCTGTTGACACTAATGAGGAACAGTGTATAGATTCAAGGTTAACGTTGTTTGTCTTGTTTTTACTGGCGATTAATGTATATATTACCTAATATGCTTTCCAGAAGATTAAAGATTATTATTTATCATGCTTCCACTTAAAATTAAAGAGTGGGAAGTAATCTGAAATAAGAAACCCAAAAATATCAGAGCACAACTCAAGTTTTTACTTACTATTTGAGCTCAGCACCGTATTTTTTCATAAACATTAAATATTCTACATTGCTATATTTTTTCTATTGCATATTTTACACTCAGAAAAGTCATTTTCTTCAATTGAATTATCTTAAGAAGCTTGTAAGCGAAGCAAACTGTTCATATCGAAATCATATATGTTAGAACTTTGCAAGGATCCACAATTACCTATCTACAGAGAATCTATTCTGTAAAACATTTCGGAGACCAGCTCCATATTCAGTGAGTCTATCGGTAAAAAGCATTGGAAAAATAACAATTCAGTAAAATCTAAAAACCCCAAGTGTGCATTAAAAATCAACGTATAAATTTGCAGGGGAAATGTACTATTTGTACAGTTAAGAACCGGCTTGTCTTTGGGTATGTATGGGGACCATAAAATGCGCAGGTCTAACTCGTTCGGGGCAGTGAGTGAAATTTTACAATCATCTTTCTATACTGCTATATTTCTCCATAAAAATTACGTAATCTATAATCCCATATATTTTTAAACCATTACCAATGTCACAGCGTGGAGAGGCATCAGTTGCAGAACGCAAGGCTCTCGTCTCCTAACGAGCTCACCCAGAGACCAGCCAGACCACTACTTTAATGCGTGCAATAAAGTCGAAACTGCTCAAAATTCCATTTGGTGAAATTAAAAGATTTATAAACAGATGGACTACCTAGACTCAGGACCATACCCATACCATTACTTCAATGCGAAAAATAAAGTCAAAACTGCAAAAGATTTGTTTTGGTGAACTTGAAGGTTTTGTAAAAAACAATGGACTCCCCGACTCCGGACTATACCCAGACCATTACTTTATATGCAAAAACAAGGTAAAAACTGCACAAGATTTGTTTTGGAGAACTCAAAAGCTTTGTAAACAGATGGACTACCCAGCCTCCGTACTATACCCACACCATTACTTTACACGCAAAAACAGTGTCAAAACTGCACGTTTGTTTGAGTGATCTCAAAAGCTTTGTGAACAGAAAGGAAAGTTTTGATAAATCTACAACTGAGTTGAATTTCAAAATAATATGAATCTAATGAGTATGAACGTTTGTCTAGAGCTACTACGTGTGAGAATACTACAGATTTGTAATGAAAACGTCCATTTTGTATTAAAGAAAACCTTTCATAATACCCTACATAACCAGGGTTATATTAAATTAAAATTTAGTTTAGGCTTCCCTAACCCCCAAAAAAGGTGTGCAAAGAGAGGAAGGGTGAAGTAAAAAATTTAATGTAAAGTTAGGCCGAACTCCTTGGGAATCTGTGAGGAATTTGCTCTCAAGATGTTTCCGCTCAAGATATCCTGCGGATAGAAACAACAAGTTCTGAAACATGTTTACTAAACGAGAAAAACGTGAAGAAGGAAGAAGTAGGTGCTAAAAACAGAACAGTAGAGAACCGAAAAAGATGATTTGTAGGAGAAGAAATATTCTATTTCAACAAATGAAAAAGCAGCCTAACCATAAGCGTGGGATCTCGCATCTTCCCCGGGAATGCTAATTCCCATCAGGATAATAGTTGTATCGCCGGCAGGGGTACACTGTGTTAACTATTACGCCCTTAACAAATTGCTATATGCTGTGTTATTTATAATACTGTCGTAACTATTGCATATTGTGCTTTCTATCCTCAATGAGACGAACTGAGCAGCTATCATCTCACACAATTTGTATTTTGAAAGAATTAGCTGCACGCCCCTTCAATGTTTGTGTATAAGACATTCTTACTCCTCTGCCTCTACTAAGATGACTGAGCATGCGTGATCGGTCTCTGAAGGTTTGGTTTCGGTCGTAATCCAAGGACAGGCTACTTGGCTCATTCCAGTAACCACCACACGCGTGACTGCTTCAAAATTTACAATAAAAGATAGGTTCTCATCCAACACCGTCAAGGGTGGTTCTAAACGTGGACTACACGTCTGTTACCAAAGTATCTCGAGCGCAAAACAATCGAAAAATACTCACCACAGGATTAAAACGATGCACAAACTTTTCAAGAGCACTATTTGTTGTGCTGACAACAATATCGTTGATTAATTTTGTAGGAAAAGCTGTTCCCTTGAGAAGCTATTTCATTTATCAGAGGAGGAAGGCAGCAGCAATATATACATCGACGCGCTGTCGCTCTTTGAATTTGGCAGCATTAATCTTCCGGCGTGCTTATCGACATCAAATATGCAGGAGCCTTTCGGCATAATACAAGCAGATTTGAGGTGCTGCGGCACCGCGGTGTTTGAGGCTGTTCCGCTCATGTTTTCTTTTTAGAATTCAATCCTCCGTTTGTATGTAATTGCTAGGCAGTTGGCATTATGGTTGTTAACTTCTTAATTAGAAATCTTTTAGGTCAAATTTTTTTTATACCTACCGCAAAGAACGACCTAAAACCCAAAGCTTAAATGTATTTAAGAAAATATCCAGACTTTGTTGAGAAAGCTTCTCATATGACTTTTTACAGTTCAAACCCGAGATAAGCGAAATAAGGTTAGGATAGGTTGTGTAAGCTCGAATTTGTTCCATTTCAGTCAGAAAATAAAAACCAGGCCTGTAACGTTAAAGAGAAAGTAATGATTACTGTAGCTTCAAGGTCCCATAACTAATGGTTTTGATGTATTTCATTACTTTTATGAAATAGTAGGAAACAAGAATGTACATATTAGGGTTTGACAGTGCATACAGCGCTTGTGCCTTCGTCATGTCTCGTTTAAGCTAGTGATCATTTGTACTATCGTTGTTTATTGTATGATAAAAAAGACTAATTTCCATTCAATGTTGGCATTCATGCGCTGATTGACGGGCAGAAGGATCAAGAAAATTAGTGAATCAGAAAGAAGAAGGAGTGTTGTGGTCAATCCTTTGGCAAGCGTAAGCAAAAATTTGGAAAGTTTTTGAAATTTCAAGCGTTGGCAAAAATTTTGAAAAAATACGGCTGGAGATTCCGTTCCGGCTCAAGTAATTTATAAATAAAATAAAGAAAAAAATACAGTTTACATGCCTGAAAAAAGAGAAGTTCACCCAAAGCAGTTGAGTTTTTGTGGTAGTTGTTCAGTTACCTAAATAGAGATCTTTCTGCTCTCCTAATTTCACAACGCTATGGTAAAATGTATCTCTTGAGCTAAATTTTCGAGTAACTTTCGTCCTTCCCCAGAGGCTGAAGAAAAATGCGCAGTGGGAAATTACTTTATCATGCTCATGGTATGCTCTGACGTCTGATATACGAGTATTTGAACCTGGACCACATCTTATGTAGCGGGCATGATGATATAAAACGAGTACTTTAAGGATAGATTGCCATTAAAATACCTCAGTAAAAAAGATACAATCGACATTGAAATATTTCAGTGCATTCAGCTAAGTTTGACGGACGTTTTGCTCGGTCTTAGCGATCATTTTCTTAGGAATTCGCTACAAAGGGTCACGGAAAGTCCAAACGGGAATATGAAATTTAAATCCAAATTATTTATATTTGTGTTTACAATACCCTTTAAATTTTGAACAACACATCGAGCATTCTTTTACTAAATGAACCACAAACTCTGAACTCTAATCACCTTTTAAGAATCGTTTAAAACGATAATTAAATCATTTCATCAAAAACGTTAAATAACGCCATCAACAAACTTAAAATATAAATAAATTAAGCCCAATAACTTCAAAGAGTTTTACCCTCTTTATCAGCATGCAGCTTTAATTATTTGTTTCAATTTAATGCTCCGGGGATTATTCTCAAAACTCGGCAGAAATTCCGCACAGCTCAGCGAAATTCTCTAACTAGGGAGCCCGCGCTAAAGAGTCCTTACTGGCTGTTAAATTAGCGGGCAGAAACTGCAAATTTTCAGAATCTCGGCGAGGAAAAAGATGCTACCAAAGGGTATTCCACTCGGTGCTTGAGACCCTCTGCTCTAACTTTGCTTTCAATTTGTTTGGCAAATTTACGCAGTCCTTCAAGTCAAAGCCGAAACTTGAAGTGGGAAACAGTCTCTCCTTTTAGCTCCTGCGAAGTATTTCGCGCTGTTGGTCAATAACAAGCTTTGATGACGGAGTTTATGTGATCAACACACAGCGGTTTTAAAAATAAACTGTGAAAAATGCGAGACGGGAAGTTCAAATTTAATACGTTCTCTGGTTAGTTCAAGACATTGTTATACGTGGTTTATGATTGGACAAGTCACGTCGAATTTAAAGGCATTACATGACTTTTGAAGAGACAAGTCGCGTTGAATATTGAGGAACTACATGGTTTATGAGACAATTCAAGTCGAATTTCAAGATATTTGTCAAGCAATGCTGTTCTTTATTTTTGCACTTGCAAGTATTAAATTTCTTTTAAACTCCATACCGAGCGCTGAACTTGAAGTGTTTGTCGAGTTCAAAAATAATTTTACGTGGAGCCGCGCTATGGTTGCTGCTCAAACCTATAAATACATTAAAGGGCCAGACATAATTAAAGAAAAAAAAGAGGGAAGGAAGTATAACCAAAACAATGCATAATCTTCTGCTATCCACGACATAAGCTAAGAGTAAATTGATGTTGAAATGGAACATAAAGACCGTGTTTACTTTAAGCGAGGATGTGATGTGGGATAAAATAAATCAAGCTATACAACGCTGTAAGTCAAAACTCGTAGAATATTGGATATTTTCAGGCCGAACATTCTGTACAAGATATTATGCGCTGATGCTGACGCGGAAACATCGCATTGAACTTCATCATGCAATGTATCGTGCCCATGAACTTTTGAATAATATCATGTTAAAAAAAGTTTTCAAGTTAAATTTTTTCCCGGGCCTGAACTATTTGAGAAATTAACAAAGCATGGGTTTATTCCACACAAGCAAGATTTTGTTTACTCAATATTATATTCATAAATGACGTGTTCGGTGGAAGAACGACGTAAACGCCAAAAATTTAAATTTTCAGATTTTTATCGCAAATGCGTAGAATATCAAACAGAATCTAATCGCCAGATATCACTATTGAATTTGAAAGATTTATGTGAAAATGGGTGCTTGTACATTTGATAGTGTGTTGAAGTGTGTCTACTTAAGACAATAGATTTTTCTTAAATTTGCCACCGAATTATGTTCTATGCTGTTTGGATTTTTCAATACTTTTAAATCGACATGCACTAAGATCATTGTTGTTCCTTGAATTCTGACATCTTAAAATCTAATTTTCTAGGCACACTTGTCATAGACTGGAAGAACGAGAACAAGAAATGTGGACAGATTAGGTTATTAGTTAGTTTAAGCCTTCCTATCCTCAACAAATGAGATCCAAAGACAGGAAGGAAGAAGGCACCATTTAGTATGGAGTTGAGGGAACGTGGAATCTATGCAGAAAGGGCATAGAAACAGTAAGATGAGAAAGAAGTTCATGAAACAAGAAAAAGTTGAAGAAGAAAGTAGTAGGTGCTGAAAAACAGGACAGCATTGAACCAAGAAAAGATGGTCCGTAACAAAACAAAAACCTATTCTATTCCAACAAAAAGGAAGCCTACCTAACCTTTAGCTCGGGCCCACACATGGTTCCCCTGGGAGCACTAGTTCCCATAGACACAATAGTTGTATCCCTATGAGGGGTAGAAATGTGGACAAGTGAAAAAAATATACAGATATTTTTAAGATTATAATTACATTGAAATAAATAGTAACAATCTTCCACTACACGATTTTCAAACCTCATTTAATTAATTGCAAGTAAGTGCTTTGTACGCCCCAAGCAATTTCCCTCTTATTGTGAAAAGTATTAAGTGGCGCTTACGTTGTTCTCCTAACGAAAGCGTCATATAGACTAGCATCATATGTACGCTTTGCAAAAATATTTCTCTCGTCGAAAAACAAAACCAAAATATTAAAAAACATGAAACAAGTTCTTACTAATTTAAGTTTACCGACATACAAACAAGTTTGCATACTAGCAAACGAATGCAGTTCTAAGAAGAAAATTTTTTTTCGAACTCTATAAAAGAAACATATAAAATATTTCGAGAACTATAAGTTTTTAAATTAGAATATTAGTCTTAGATTAGCAATTAGTTGTTAGTTAAAGCCTCTCCAACAACCACAAAGATGTTCCAAAGAGAGAAGGAGGAAGGCACCGTTTAGTATGGAGTTAAGAGAACGTGGAATCTATGCAAAAGGTCCACAGAAACACTTAGCTGAGAAAGAAGTTCGTGAAACAAGATTAAGGTTGAGGATGAAAGTAGTAAAAGTAAACAAGATTAAGGTTGAGGATGAAAGTAGTAAAAGTATAAACAGGAAATCAGTGAATCAAAAGGAAAGCTTCATAACAAACAAAGACTTCTATTCTAAATAATTTAATTTTTAATTTTAGGAAAACCTAACTCTAAGCTTGGGACCTTGCATTCTTCCCCTGAGCGAGCCAATTCCAACAGATGCAATAGTTGTATCCTCCTGAGGGGATTGAGCACACAAAGGGTTGAGTACATCAAGGGTTGAGTACATCAAGGGTTGAGTACGTCAAGGGTTGAGTACATCAAGGGTTGAGCACATCAAGGGCTGAGCACATCAAGGGCTGAGCACATCAAGGGCTGAGCACATCAAGGGCTGAGCACATCAAGGGCTGAGCACATCAAGGGCTGAGCACATCAAGGGCTGAGCACATCAAGGGCTGAGCACATCAAGGGTTGAGTACATCAAGGGTTGAGTACATCAAGGGTTGAGCACATCAAGGGTTGAGCACATCAAGGGTTGAGCACATCAAGGGTTGAGCACACCAAGGGCTGATCACATCAAGGGCTGATCACATCAAGGGTTGAGTACATCAAGGGTTGAGTACATCAAGGGTTGAGTACATCAAGGGTTGAGTACAGCAAGGGTTGAGCACATCAAGGGTTGAGCACATCAAGGGTTGAGCACATCAAGGGTTGAGCACATCAAGGGCTGAGTACATCAAGGGTTACGTACATCAAGGGTTGAGCACATCAAGGGTTGAGTACATCAAGGGTTGAGTACACCAAGGGTTGAGTACATCAAGGGTTGAGTACATCAAGGGTTGAGTATATCAAGGGTTGAGTACATCAAGGGTTGAGTACATCAAGGGTTGAGTACATCAAGGGTTGAGCACATCAAGGGTTGAGTACATCAAGGGTTGAGTACATCAAGGGTTGAGCACATCAAGTCTTGAGTACATTAAAGGCTGAGTACACAAAGATTTGCTCGTAGATGATCGATGAATCAATAACCGCCCTAGGAAATTATCCCTTCATATTATACGGCGCACAATGCTCTTGTAGCACTCATTACTTCAAGCCTACACAGTCGTTTTGGCGCATCTAAGCAGCGGTATAGCGGCAGTAGCAGTAGCAATAGCAGTAGCAGTAGCAGTAGCAGTAGCAGTAGCAGTAGCAGTAGCAGTAGCAGTAGCAGTAGCAGTAGCAGTAGCAGTAGCAGTAGCAGTAGCAGTAGCAGTAGCAGTAGCAGTAGCAGTAGCAGTAGCAGTAGCAGTAGCTGTAGCAGTAGCAGTAGCAGCAGCAGCGCCAACAAACTCCAAGAGTTTCAGGATACAATCCTGACAGTGTATTTCAAGGAATAAACAATGAACGGACCAGTGTCCCCCATAAAGGACACTAGGAACGTTTTCCTTACACTCCCGCTACTTCAATGGAACGTCCTCATTCCGCGGTGTTTTATGAGGCGACAATTCGCGTAATGTTTTGCTTTGCACAATAAAACAATTTGCTTTGTCCTTAGAGGCCTCCTTTTTTCATTAACTGCTTCCCCAAAAAGTTGTTTAAGAGAGAACGTTAGGTTTCCTGAATTTTGTTTTGGTTTTATGTGTTATTTCGTAAATGATTGCAAGGAGAATCTTGTAAATAATATTTTATCCCCATTTTGTGGTTGACTTTCTGTTCTAAAATCATGCATTGGGCGCATAATAAGGCTTCGGCATTGATTAAACACGACTCGGGATTGGACAAGGATTTGTAGCTGGGTTTCCAAGGTCAAGTCGTAAATGAGCGTTTTCGAAAAGAGAGGAAAAGGAACATTGGCTAAAAATGTGTTACGTAATTTCTATCGAGGAAGACGTTGAATCTAATAAATACTTTTATCCTCTAGGCAAACACCAATAAATTGGACTACGTAGAAACGTTTTCAGAAGAAGTTCAAGGTGGTAATAAAAATACAATTAAATTAACATGAATACCTATTTAACTAGGGTTATTATACAGCCTTACCACAAAAACCTTGAAGTTCAAAAGGAAGTATTTGTTGCAACGAAAATAACTCGCATCTAACTAGTGTCATTAGGGTAAGTTCTGTTACTTCAACCGTACCTCATTATCGTACAAATAGCCTTTCAATGGAAAAAACACTACTAGTATTAGATAGCTAGTGCAGGAGTGAACCTAGTTACACACTTCCTACATTTAACAACTAGAAGTGTTATTTACATTTTAATGCTTTCTGTACGATAACGAAGAACGGCCAAAATAACGGAACTTACCCTATACAACCTCACCACAAAAATCCGAAATTCAAGGAGTAAGCGCTGTAAAGATATTTTTATATTTTAGATGCAATTTTGACCCTGAAATTGTTTACAAATAACACCAAAACTTATCAGGGTAATATCGAATCATGTTCCTGATTTGAAATTTCAAGCGTAGGAGGTTTTAAGCGCAGCCATCACACTTTTGGCACCCAACCTGACATTTACCGCGCACTAAACCTCGTACCCACAAAAGTAAACTTCACGACACTCGCTACGGAATTGGGCCTTCACTCTCAGCGCAAGTGGATTCAAAGCGCCAGTTTTTGAAGTCTGGAAAGGCTAGCCCTGCATTAAAGCCTCTGCTGTGATTCGAGCTGAGATCCATACCAAATTTAAATGTTTGTAACATTTCTCACTGCAGACCTTTAAAGCAAGTACGTAACGTCAAAAAATTTCACAATTTTTCATATATAATTAAAAAAACAGCGCTCAGTGCTTTGAATAAATTGTGTTTAGGTCACAAAGTTTGTAAATTTCATCGAATAAAGTTAGCGCACGGAGAAGATTTCAAGTTACAACTGCAATTAGAATTCATGTACTTTGATAATCTGGAAAATGTTGCGGAATTTTAAAAATAGGGTCATTACGTATTTTAATGCGCTCACGGAAAGTAAAAATTCCGTTCCAAAGAATCACAAAGGAACACATTTAAAACGTTTTACATGAATGACGTTCTGCTCGCCGATGCGTAATTTTAGAATTATTCAACTTTGAAGTTATAGGAACGTCGTATATAAAAGTGAAGGAACGGACGCATAAATATGCTGTGATACGGTATTGACGTAACGATGGATGAGGTTAGGTAATGTTATGTTATAAACTAACCTAAAATAATATAAATAAACCTAAAATAGCTTACCTTAACTTACCCAAACCGACGCTGTCTTTCTCCCGCCATAAAGTGGGCGTGTACGCCAAAAAAAGAGGGCGTGACCCAACAATGCAGCGACTAAGCACTATTATTATACAAGAAAGTTTGGTGAATGAGTAGCGTTTGGTAATAATTGATTTTTGAATTTTTTGGGCCAAAACATAGTTGATTAGATCGAAATGAGCAAGTTTTCATCTAAGCACTTTTCGTCGTAAATGACTATTTTACCAGTTATACGGTGTGTTTAGTTTCGTCTCTGATGACGAATGCGCTCGAATAAACCGCTACTTATAGATTTTCGAATTTTTGTTGCTTGAATCGTGGTAAAGACATCGAAATAAACAACTTTTCTTCCATACACTTTTTTCGTCAAATGAGTATTTAACGAGGTATAGCGGTTGGTTTGGTTTTGTCTTTAATGACGAGCGCGCTGGAAACGAAACTGCATTGCAGTGTTGCTGCCCGACGCGCTCCTTGAATTACTTGCCGCTTCGAACGGTAAATCTGAAGGATATGTCAGTTATCGATTTCGTAAATTTCGATGCCTAAGCATAGTTAATTAGATCGAAATAAACATGTTTTCTTCTGCGCACTTTCCATCTCAAATGAGTATTTTATTAGTTGTAGCGGTAAATGACTTACCGCAACTCCAGTGTTTGCAGCGGCAAGTAATTCAAGGAGCACGTCGGACAGCAACACTGCACTGCTCACTCGCTTCCAGCGCGATTGTCATCAAAGACGAAACCAAACCTACCGCTATACCTCGTTAAATACTCATTTGACGAAAAAATTGTATAGAAGAAAAGTTGTTTATTTCGATGTTACTACCATGATCCAAGCAATAAAAATTCGAAAATCAATGAGTAGCTGTTAATTCCAGCGCATTCGTCATCGAAGACAAAACTAAACTTACCGCTATAAATCGTAAAATACTAATTTGAGACGGAAAGTGCATAGAAGAAAACTTGTTTACTTTGATTCAATTAATTAGGTTCAGGCACTAACAAGTGGAAAATCGATAACTGACATATCCTTCAGATTTACCCTCCGAACACTAGAGTTGCGGGCAGTAATTTACCGCTATAACTCATTAATACTCATTTGCGGCGGAAAGTGCATAGAATGAAACATGTTAATTTTAACCTAATGAACTATATGTTTAGGCCCAGAAAACTGGAAAATCGATTCTTACCAAATACTTCACATTTACCGAAAGTTTTAGCCTCCCTTAACCACGAAAAAGATGTTCCAACAGAGGAAGGAGGAAGGCACCATTTAGTATGGAGTTGAGGGAACGCGGAATCTATGCACAAGGTGCACAGAGACAGTAAGCAAAGAAAGAAGTTCATGAAACGAGAAAAAGTTGAAGACGAAAGTATTAGGAGCTTAAAAACAGGATAACAGTGAACCGAAAAAAGATGGTCCGTAACAAAACAAAAACCTATTCTATTTCAACAAAAAGAAAGCCTACGTAACCTTCAGCTTGGGCCCTCACACAGTCCCCCTGGGAGCGCTAATTCCCATAGATTCAACAGTTTTATCCCCCTGACGGGGTTGACTAAGCAGCTGACTATATAATGTTATTCCTAAGTGAACGTATTTATTGTTATACCTCGAAAATAACGCATCAACGAGCAGAACGTCATTCATATAAAACGTTTTTAAATGTGTTCCTTTCGTGATTCTTTGGACGGAATTTTTAATTTCCGTGAGTGCATTAAAATACATTATGACCATGAATAATTGTGAATAACATGTACTTTAGCGCGAGATTTATTTGCACACGTCTGGCGGAACAAAATCAAATCTTTCTACCTCATATGTTCACTAAAATTACCAGTAATTGAGAACCAACGTAACAAAAACCTCTGTGAACATATACTGCTAAATTAGAAACAGTTCATCATGCTACATAATTAATTACCTTGAACCGGTTGAATGGATGCCATCTTCACCATTGATTAACGCTGAAAATTTTTGATAAAGTCCACAGTTTGGAAAAGTCAAGCATTAAAATTTCAAGAAGCGACAGCCGAGCTGCAGCTCGTTTTTTACGATATTCCAGATGTTCATTGAGGTAAACATCTGAACTTTAGCCTCCCTATACTACAATTTTGCTATGTCCGTCAATTTTCAAAGTGGTACATCAAACACTTGTGCAATGTTTGAATGAAATAATTTTCAACAGTAAACTCTTATCATCCGCATTTCCAATTTACGGTTGACCATCTTTTTCTAAAACACAGAAGAAAACATCATAGCACAGTGATAATCTCTTGAATAACCTTTCCCAAAATCGATCTTTCCAGTGAAGAGTCTCGTCACACACCCGTGCGCAACAAATGGGCTAGCTGCACTGTAAACATTCCCATGCAATTGTTCGGGTCTGTTTCTTTCTTGTCTTTCATAGTTTCAGCGGAAGAGGAAAGTCATGAGACTAAGAAGGATTTCGCAGCTTTTAGCCACGAGCATAGTTTTCCTTACTTTCTTCACGCTCTAAGTGCTTTTCGGAAACTATATAAAAAATCAACAAGGGCGTTTGACTTCTCACACGTTTGGTAGAAGTTACGATTAGCTCCTCAAGTTACCGAGGACTATTTCGAATACATTTCTTGAAGTGGACGACCTGCGGTAATCTAGTTAGAGTAGATTAAGTAAGGTAAACAAAAAGGATAGCCCTGGTTTAGTCGTGCGAAAGCTGAGATCTGTCGTAGCTGCACCCACAATTTTTATACAACCAACTATGCTGTTTTATGAATAAAATGGGTCTCCCAATGAAAACTTTCCTTTATATTTGAAGCATGACCGCAATCTGGATCTAATTGCCGCACCAAGTAGAAGTTGTTGAGTACCAAAAGTTAAAAAATACTATCAAGGGATTTTTAATTGTTTCTCTCTCTGCTCAGATATCGAAATGCCTCACAAAATTTCCTGTTAGTCAGTCAATAATGCGCACGAAAATACAGCCGTGGAAGATAAAAGGCACAACAAGTCTGTGTAGAACCGCATACATATCGAGAAAAACCATTCAAGATTTAATTTAAACGATTTTGAAGGAAGTTTGATCATAACCCAATGGTCTTATTTACCTTGATATTCTGTTTTCGAATTCAGAAAGAAAAATTTTCCTGCTGTAAACAAATCAGAGTTATTTTTGGCACACTTCTTGAATTCAATTGCACGAACCCAAAAAGCTCCTGCAAGTCAGTCTCTATTCAAGACGATGGAGAGTGTTCGGAAGAACAGTCCAGGGAGAATTTTCCGACGTTATGACCCTAGTTATTCTCATGAAGAATTTTTAATGGTGAGTTAACCGCAATCACTGGTTTGAAAACTTCAACTTTCATCAACCCCAGTTGTTGTTCTGAAAACTTCAACTATCAGCCACACCAGTTGTTTTGAAAACTTCATCTTTCAGCAACCCTAGTTGATGTTTTTGAAAACTTTAACTTTTAGCGACCCTAGTTATTGCTTATGGAAATTTAAACTTTTAGCGACTCTAATCAATGTTCTGAAAATTTTAACTTACAACAGCTTCAATTGCTGTTTTGAAAACTTCATCTTGCACTAACTCCAATAATTGAAATAAGCATATCAACTTTCAGCAGCCCCAGTTATTGAAATGAAACTACAACTTTCAGCTAACCCCAGTCATTGCTACGAAAAAAAAAATACACTCCAACACAGCGAAATATTTGGACCAGTTTCTTCCCTTGGTAGGACCTGCAGCAAAACTCTCCAGCTTAACTTTCCAAAAACTTGGAAGCCTTTGATGCACTTGAAAGTTGAACATTTGACCGCTACGCTCCGCTGGACACAGTGCAAGAAGTTTCTTTTAGATTTTAATGGAATGCTTTCTTTCCACCAGCCACTCAGCTCGGCAAATTCTGTCTTTGTGATATTCATTTTTTTGTCCTTCGTTTTTTGAGAAGTTTTTTCGTTTTCGGTGCAAATAAACAAATTTTAGTCCGTTAGGAACTTAAATTTGAGTAATGTTCATTATAGAACTTCCTTAGTGTAATAAATGCGGATCAATTCATCCCGTGATAAAACTAGTAGAATATCGAGGACGATTTTACTAAATCACTCAGTCTATATCATGCTGAATCGCTCCCACTCCATGAAATGCTGAATCACCCACAGTCTATGAAATGCCAAAGCACTTTTAGCCTAAAAAATGCTAAACCATTTTCAGTCTAAGAAATGCTAAACCAATTTCAGTCTATGAAATGCTAAAGTACTTTCAGTCTATGAAATGCTAAACTACTTTCAGTCTATAAATGCTAAACCACTTTCAGTCCATAAAATGCTCAGTAGCTTTCAGTCAATAAAATGCAAAGCTCTCTCAGTCTATAAAATGCTTAACCGCTCTCAGTCTATAAAATGGTAAATCACACTCAGGCTTAAAATATTAAATCCCTGTCATTCTTTTAAATGCCTACTCTCTTTCAGCCTATAAGAAGCACCGTTTCGGTGTTACAAACAGCATCTCTAGGGTGGAAATACGGAGAAAATGAATTAAAATGCCTTAAAGACTGACAGCCTTTCTTCCTGACACCACTCAAGCCCCGCATCAGCTGCACTACAAATGGGCTACTTTTTCCATGGTAAGAAGCGCTATGAGTTCTCTGGCTCAAGTCGAAGTGCTTGCTTTTTAACATCAAGTTCCATGAAACGCTTTTAGCAGCGCTAAGCTGAAGCGATACTTTCCCTGTCGAAAATGAACGGGTTGTTATTTAAATAATTTCACTAGAAAGTTTAAGACTAAATAAAATCGAAATGACTGTTTATAATTTACGTGGAAGAAATTTTATTGATGGTTTGATTTCCATTTTCAGTTGTTCACTTATTTGTAATTAGAATATTCTTCCAGCTTTTAACATGAACAGGAATAAGTGGATAGCAAGCTCATTGAATTATGTGGTTTTCCATACCCACTCTCGTCTGTCATGTCAACTACACCGTTAAAAATCGGTGTTGGATCTCCAATTGTTTACTGGAGTTCGGCGCAGTAAGGCGCTTAGAGGTCGATTTAGAGCGAAACAATACACCAATAGTCCTGGTTGCATTGAGGTTTGAGGTAATCCGCAATATATTTACACCGTCATAATTATACGCGCGTTCAAGTAGTGAATACTCCCGGAAGCTATAACAAGTCAATAGTACTGTCTAGCCGCTTTTTTGATAGGTTTCCTATCAGCGGAGTGTACTGACGGAATTACTTCAACAACCACAGCCACGGTCCAAGAAAACACTGTAAAAGCGAGTAAGACGTCTGTATCGCTGTATTGTTTTTACTGAGGCCTAACTTCTGTGTTAATGCTCCTTTTTTAATACGGTACGTCTACAGAGAAGCAGCTTGCTCAAGTAAATGTGTCACACAGTTGTGGTGAGTTGAAATTGAAGCTTTTTAGTCCTATCTGCATCCTCCTGCCTTGCGAATACGATTGTGAGATGCATCAAGAAGAAGCAGTATTTTAGGTGTCTATAAACGGATATAATTGAAATTTTATTTGATAAACTTACCATATATGATGCGTCAAATTTTAATGACGGTAAAAGAGCATTAGATTCTAATAGCAATGAAGTCATACAGTTGTGCTCAGTCAATTCCAGCAACGCAGCACTTTTTGGAAAATTTCCTCCTAATATGAGACGATGACGTGTTCGTACCGTACGAAGAAGTTCCCTTTAGGGCTTTACGAACCCCAAGGGCCCATTTGATTTACGACAATGTCTTTCTTATTCTACCGAAACAAAAGACCGGAATCCATGTGCTGCCAGAGTGCGGACGTTAAGGTTCTTTTTGGTTGGAGATCGGCCAATGCCTTCTGTCGTCCAGCCGTCGTGGGCTGTGCAATAATGCTGCGTCAGCTAATCGTTGACCTTCTCATGGCTACCGTTTCCTACCACTTTAAAAAAACCTTCGAAGTATGGTTACCGGATTGATTTTTTCAAGCCAATGTTCCTAAACTTAACCTTTCGTCAAGTCATATACGGACATGAAAACGACTTATCATCTTGCTGGATTGTGAAACACTAAGCGATAAAATTCATTTGTAATTGACGATTTTCGAGTTCCAAATTTGAAAAATTCTTCCACAAAAAGTCCTTCTTGCTTCGAAGCGGAGCGGAGAGGGGAGGAAAGTTCCTCAGACGACCATGAAAACTTGCTTTACTGCGCACGTCCAGAAAATTGCGCAAATGCCGCAAGTTGGGTGCTGGGAAGAGGTCAAATTACTCTGCGTGCGGGATTGCAAATGAAGGGCGTGCGCAAATGAAGTGGTAAAGAGAGTGTGACTCGTCTTGTTTTCAAATCTAAGTGCCTTGATCTTTGTATCGAATTTCAAAAGGTTGAATGCATGTATTTTACTGAACTAAAGATGCCTCGATCTTTCTATCGAACTTCGAGAGGTGGAATCATGCATTCTACTTCACGAAAGAGACCTTTTTTGCGGTTGAAACACTCATGGTTGTACAATTCCTGATTCTACGGAAGCATTGGTCATGTATCTATCGTGCACATAACACAAAAAATTCAATGCTTCAATGGACACTTGATTTGAATATTTAAAATTCATATGCTCTGATGAAAAAGTGATGAAAAAATAGCGAATACGCGTGAATGTCATCTTCGAACTGTTATTTTTCAAAACGTTTAGTCTTGTCACAATCTAAGGTAAATTACAGCCCAATGGTTGGCAGGCTGTTCACAAACAGTTTGATCAGCATCGGGTTAAATTTAAATGAGCAGCCACCGGCAAAAACTTGGAACCGTCAATTGGAAATACCTCGAGCTACTGGACACTTTCGAATGCGTATGACGAATCAGAAGGAACAGTTTTGCTATGCAAAAACTGTCACTGTTGGGCCACTAGATAAAGAAAGCTGTCACTGCTGGATCACTAGCTGTACCTAGACTAACTAACCGTAGAATAACTGTCCCTGCATGGTAAGTCACTAGCAGTAGCATAACTGTCACTGCTTTGACCATAGGTGTAGAATAACTGTCACAGTTGGTTCGCTAGTTGAGAAATAACTGTCACTGGTTGGTCAATAGCAGTAAAATAACTGTCACTGTTGGGTCATTAATTGAAGAATACCAACCTAAGAGTAATCACCAGTTACGGGTCACTAGGTGTAGGATTATGGTAGAGAAACTGTAACTGCTGGTACATAAACCAGCTACAGAATAACTCTATAATAACTTCAACTACTGAGGCACAGTTGTAGAATTAGAGTAAAATAAGAGTCAATGCTGGATGTTAGCTCTTGAATAACCGTAGTTGCAGAGTCACTAGCTAGAGAATAGGAAGATGATTTTAATGAATACATTTTCAATAAGGCTGGAGCGTTTACAGTGAACGAGTTCAGTTATTTTTTGAAAATTAGAAGCGAAAGCTAGAGCTGTATGAGGTTATGCTGTGCAAAGTCCACCTGGTGTTAGAAACCAAAGAAAATCGTGTTTTTGCGTTAAATATTTATAACAACAATTTTAAATTGTCAAATATTTGCCAAGAATTTGGTCAAGAATATTAATCCTGTACCTTCTATGATTCCCCAAGGCAATATTTATCATGCATTTTCTGCAGAACCGTGATCCTGTAACTTTTATGATTATACCAGGCAATATTTATCATGCATTTCCTGCAGAACCATGATCATGTAACTTTTATGATTATACCAAGTAATATTTATCATGCATTTCCTGCAGAACCGTGATCCTGTAACTTTAATGATTATACCAGGCAATATTTACCATGCATTTCTTTCAGAACCGTGATCCTTTAACTTTTATAATTATACCAGGCAATATTTACCATGCATTTTCTGCAGAACCGTGATCCTTTAACTTTTATAATTATACCAGGCAATATTTACCATGCATTTCTTTCAGAACCGTGATCCTTTAACTTTTATAATTATACCAGGCAATATTTACCATGAATTTCCTGTAGAACCGTGATCCTTTAACTTTTATGATTATACCAGGCAATATTTACCATGCATTTCTTTCAGAACCGTGATCCTTTAACTTTTATAATTATACCAGGCAATATTTACCATGCATTTCCTGAAGAACCGTGATCCTGTAACTTTTATGATCATACCAGGCAATATTTATCATGCATATGCTGCAGAATCGTGATCCTGGCTTGCGTGATTGTACCAAGCCTGCCGTGATGCTGCACATACCGTCTTGAACTTTTCGTGTACGCTATTATAAACTTTCTGAACCTCATTACTGCATTTGCATTTGTCGCGCTTACGTCCATCTGAAAAAATATTTAGATCAAAAACCTGTGTCATAATCAAGTTCAACGAGAAAACTTTTCGGAGAGGTTATTCAACTGCAAATGACTTACCAGTGCAATTTTTGCAGTACTAAGCAGCAGGGAACATTAACAGTACACTGGTGTTCTAATCAGTGAACCATTGCTCAGGAAATTAATTTTGCCTTTTTTTTCGAGGGATGAAGTGAAGCGATAGCGGCTGTGAAGCTTTAATTTGCATCTCGCTGTTCCGCTTCCGGGGATCGCTGCTCCTATCAACGAGACCGGCCGGGAAGTTTCACTTTTTCCCGATGGCAGAGGCATCAAAAACTCTGGACACAATTTTTCCTCCGGTCACAAAGTTACTTCATTAGAGCTACTCGATTCGTAATGAGGTGGGTAAATTTCCCTTGAGGAGCATGCAGAAATTTTCAAAGATGCGGCAAGATTACAAGATGGATGTTGTAAATATATCTTATTATAGTGAAGTCGTTTTAAACGTAGATCGATCGTGCAACTATTGCTAATAAACTGAATGACATTTGTTCAGCTCGGAGAAAGTTTCGAGGACGCAAGCAGCAAGCAGCACTTCGAAGTGAGCAGGCCATTTACATAAAGCAGAGACGATTTGAGAAGACAGTTTTTAGATAGCCTGCATTGCTATAAAATGGGGTCATAAAGTGCTAAGGGAGTTGGACGAGGTTCCGCTACCAACTCATCCGGAATGTCAGCAATGATGCTGTATTCTTGATACTGAATTCCAAACGATACGAGCAGTAATTTTTTCATTAATGCCAGGCATCAACGAAGTAAATACGATGGGAATGAAATGATGACATAGGTCAGGGATATAATGGAATTTAAGCACAGTAATGCAAACTGATATTTTTGGGGTTATTTAAAAAATCTAAGCACATGGAATCACTAAGAAGGCATGAACTAAAATGTCTCTTCAATTTCCGTCGTAACGACACACTTATTGCAGCCTCGTTTAAGTATGTCATAGGAACGGATTCGTTTCCATGTCCCAGCTTCGCGCAGCACCAGCTTTAGAAGCCGCTAAAAAGCTATCGATATCAATGCGTTGGGCATTGGAATCACGCTTTGCGAATCGCAAACCTCATGAAAATGCGATTATTTACACTCGCGAACTCAAATATTTGAAATCGCATTAGTTTATCTGGTGCAGGGAGTTCGGTGTGCGTGTGTGATTGAGTGGGTTGGTCTATAATATTGATTTAAAGATGAATTTAGGAGATGTCCTTGCTGATTCATGATACTGATTTTAAAATATGAATAACTTATAAGTGTGACTTGACTCCAGATATGATGCAAAAATGAGTACACGAGATGTGTGCATGCTAATTTATACTACTGACTTCAAAATATGATTAACCTATCCGTGTGTGCTGATTTACGATACTGAAATGAAAATGAGTTAAGGATATTTGTGCGAACTGATTCATGATATTACTGCGAAAATTAGTATCGGGCATGGGCTCTCGTCTCAAATGCTCGTGAGAGATTATTTTCGCTTTACGTTTGAGGGAATCGTGATTAGGCGTGGCGTGTGTGCATGTCTGTAGTAAAGCAGCTTTGCTGAGTACGGGATTGAAGTTTGACAGAAGGTCATCCGATGACAGGAAGATAAAAACTTCGTTGCCTGCTTCCTCGCATAAAATACTCCTCGTTCTTCATTTGTGAGAAATAGGCTTATTATTTTACAGCGTATGCTATTTGAAATAGCTTTCAACAATAAATGATTTATGTCCGAAGGTGTTAGTTGGAATTTCTCAAATTTTGAATAGCAAGAAGTGAACTGACAATAATGTGCAAAATGTGTTATTCTTTGAAAAAATACGTTGAAAATCCTTCAACCTTTCGTGTATACGTATATCATCACCAATGTAATCTAATGTCTAGTGACAAAACACGAAACGGGCAGCGTGGAAAGAAAACGATTTTAGGGACACTAAAAATGCAGCTAGAACACAAGTAAACGCAAGCCATGAAGAGCGAATTTGGGTTCCTGTAGTCAACCGGACGGCATTGAAATGGCATTTAAAATTGGGTTAACATTGAAGATGAAACTCGATTTTAAAACTTCCAAATCCAATCTCTTAATTTTACCCAAAAACGTAGAGATTTGAAATGAACAGTTATGTAGCATTTGCTAAAGTGGTCCCGAATTTCTGAACTAGGAAGACTTGTCGGATAGATCATCGATACTGTAACTACTACCTTGGTTCTCGGTGACACCCTAGACCGGACGTCATTTCCACGAACCTCGATGCACACTGTGCACAACTAAATTCACACATCCTGGAGTCCTGGAACGCCGCAGAAAATTTTCCTTCTAAACGAAACCAAGAACAGATGCTGAATAACCCTCTTTTTCACTTAACTATCAGGGATTACCCAAAACTAGAGTAAAGTTTACTCCTGAAAGTACTCAGTGGCCGGTTATTAAATCCCTCTATATAGTGGCTGATTTTTCAAACCAAAACTACAGAAATTGTGAATCGATAGTAGCAGAGCGGAATAATATTGTTCAAAACCTACTTCAGGCAGGTGAATTTCTCAGTTACTACGCTTTTTATGTGCCGTGCAGATTAACGTTTCAAGCAATATTGAACTTAAAAAAAGGCTGCAAAAATATGGAAACTCCCACACAAATTAATGCAGGTATCCTCGTGAAACAACGGGCATTCGACTTCATCATTCATTCTTTGAACCAGAGTCTAAGAATGGCATCCTTCTCCCCTTCCTGGTCCCATTGTGTATTTGATATTTCGGCGCTTTTCGTTCAAAGATTTCAAAATTAGGAGAAACAGAAGATTGCTCAGTAGTAGATATTTTGCAGATTTTAGTTGAAGTCAAGACAGTATTTTTACTCCAAAAAGGAGGCTTGAATTTTTAAGTTTCGACTGAAGCGGTTGAAATATTACTAAAAACTTTTATTAGTTTCGGGTAGTGAATGAAACTAAAAAAATTTGTTTATATATATGAAATTCATATATAAACTATGGGTACGTAATTTTTTAGTTCTAATTGTTAGTTTAGGGTGATTAAAATTCACTTAAATTTAGAATATTTATTTCGAATCCTGTCGTGGAAATTAGTCGTACTTTTGGTCGTAACACTATGCAAAATATAAGTTTCGATTACAATTCGAAGCATTTAAATTGAAAGAGAGTGGCATCTATGTTGGCGGAAATATTTTAGCGATTTAATCACAGTCGCAAAATTAATTCCTTCGTATGAAATACTAATATAAAAAAATACTTTATAAAATTTAACGTGCTAATATCCTTGATATCAACGTCCAACTATCTCAGTTCACAATGATTTTTGCAATGAAACCAAGGGGCGTATGATTGAACAACCAATTTAATGAAGAAATACAAAATTAGAGCATCCATGTCTCATCTTTTCCTTACGCTTCACACTTGGTTCCAGAACCCGTAAGCTTCTAGCCACCTCCGGACTCATCCGAAGAACCAGACGAATATGATGTTGGTACCAGTGGGCACGGTGACGGTGGTGTAGTAGCAGGAGTAGGAGCATCGGTAGACGTAGCAGTTGTAGAAGGTGTAGGACACTTGTCGAGCGGTGGCTCCCGCTTCTAAGCCGTCATCGAAAGTGCCCAGCTTGTACACGGGATAGTTACCGCAGAACTCATTGAGGCGGTCCCCGTATTCTTCAGTTTCATCAGCGGGAATCGCCTTGAGTTCTTCTGATCGCGTGATAACGATGGTATCATCTTGGTGGGACCGGTACAGCGCCAGTTGCTCGTTGAACGTCGTGCTCAGCTTGGCGATGTAGCAAACTTCGTCCGCGTCCATGCGAGTTGCGCTGAAACCCTGTCGAAGTTACCACATTTTATTTAGTTCCGATTCGGCACCTGCAGCACCAAGTCCATTAGTGGAGGATGCAACACATTCTACCGCGCCTGAGCAAGTTGCATGGCAGTCTTGGAGTGGTACAGAGAGCTACTCAAACTTTGAGATAAATTTTAAATAAATGCTGCCGACTTTAGGAACAATGCAGCGTATTTCCCTTTAGATTGCGTGAGATGCTTTGGTGTAGGGAGGAAGAAGAGTAAGATTGATGTTTTAAAATTAGCAACTGACATTCACTGAACCTTACAGGACAGTCAAAGCTGTACGCCTTACTTCAGTATGTAATAATTATTTAACCAAGAGTAATTTGTCACGCGAGAGGTCAACATTAATGCCTTGGCTTAATTTAATTACTGTGATATTTGAAATGAGAATCAAATTCTTCTGAAACAGCCCAAGTACCAAAAGACTTACTTAGTCGCGAGTCACCCTTGAACCCATTAGTGTTTTCTTTAATACTCACCTGCTTCAATGATTTATTTTCTAGATCTTAGTGAATCAAAATTGCCAGTAAAAACATTGTGAAAAACTGAGGCTGAACGAAAGTTCAAACGTTTTTTTTTCACAGAAATTTCTCTGTGAAACTACGCTTGATTTTATCGCCCCCTCTAAAGAATGTTTTGATATCAGTTCACCCATAAAAACTATACCGTCACATTGCAAAGAATGGTAAAACTAACTCCATTTATTTCAGTCAAAAATTTCCTAAAACTTCTGTCACTTAGACTCTCGTGCAGCGCACCAGAGTGCAGCAGGAAGCACTCACCACATTGTAGTCCTCGAGGCTGTCCACCTGGACAGCATCGCTCTGCGCTCTGAATATATTCAGTTCAGCAATCTCTGAGGCACTTGGGAATACATTCAACTCACCACATTGTAGTCTTCGAGGCTGTCCACCTGGACAGCATCGCTCTGCGCTCTGAATATATTCAGTTCAGCAATCTCTGAGGCACTTGGGAATACATTCAACTCACCACATTGTAGCCCTCGAGGCTGTCCACCTGGACAGCATCGCTCTGAGCTCTGAATATATTCAGTTCAGCAATCTCTGAGGCACTTGTGAATACATTCAACTCACCACATTGTAGTCCTCGAGGCTGTCCACCTGGACAGCATCGCTCTGCGCTCTGAATATATTCAGTTCAGCAATCTCTGAGGTACTTGGGAATACATTCAACTCACCACATTGTAGTCCTCGAGGCTGTCCACCTGGACAGCATCGCTCTGAGCTCTGAATATATTCAGTTCAGCAATCTCTGAGGCACTTGTGAATACATTCAACTCACCACATTGTAGTCCTCGAGGCTGTCCACCTGGACAGCATCGCTCTGCGCTCTGAATATATTCAGTTCAGCAATCTCTGAGGCACTTGGGAATACATTCAACTCACAACATTGTAGTCCTCGAGGCTGTCCACCTGGACAGCATCGCTCTGCGCTCTGAATATATACAGTTCAGCAATCTCTGAAGCACTTGTGAATACATTCAACTCACCACATTGTAGTCCTCGAGGCTGTCCACCTGGACGAAGTGCTCCCCTGCAGGAGTGAAGGTCCTGATGATGTTCTCGTCGCGGTCGTAGGACACGCTCGTGTTGCTCAGCTCATCGCCGGCCTGGTAGTTGATCGTGAACTCGTTCTGCACAGGACAACAGGACGGCGTTGTGATTGTGTTATAGTGCTCCTGATTTCCAGGGTGTAACTCAGTCTTTCAATCATACTGATTGTACACTGCGAACATGCTCATTCAGTGCTTAGCTGGTTGCAGCGGTAATGATGGGACAAGGGGAATATTTTTGTCTGCCACCCTCCTGATTCTAATCATGCGTTTATCAACTTGAACATTTGTAGGTAGTGCTGCTCAAGCGATATAAACTGAATATATTTATTCAACATCTCTCAAAATAAATAGGTCGATCATTGCGTGGGTGGGCATTTTAGAAATGATTCTTATGAACTGATGCATTCTTACGCAGAACAAATTTTTACGGGTAGAGTGTGAAATATAACATTTAAAAACGAATGTGCAATGCCTTGTACGCATTAAAATTTATGTTACTCTACATTTGATCGACGTAAAACATGAAAATTTGTACCGAACGAAGTAACGACAAGTACATAATCAGCGTTGTCCTAATGTGTGTAGCGATTGTTTAATGCCTAAAATAGGCACGTTTTAACTGGATGATTTGGATTGGAAGCCTAAGGTGCCATAGTTCCAAATTTGAATCCATGACCCGTTCATTTCGCTCCTGGAAATGAATTTCGTCGGTAATGGGAACAAGAATTTGCACACAAACCTGAAGCTTGGCAGCCACCAGACCGAGGAGAACGAAGGCGGTAATGATGCGAAGAAACATGGTGCCTTATTTCACTGAGCTATCTGAAACAGAAAAAAATAATGCTCAAGCCCATGGTTCATGAAATATTCTTGAATTGATTTGTGATAAGAAAGAGATTGTACTTTTAAGCGTAATTGGAGTTGCCGGAGCCTTTGAATCAATTTGCAAATTTACTCATGAAATAAGTTTTTTTATGAAATACGCCTCACCAGCCGACAACTAATTTAGTAGCTTACAGGCTAGTGACTGTGCGACTGAACCAAACAAACGAAGGCTTATATACCCTCCAAATCTGCGACGTAACTTCATTCCAGGACACGTGTTTGCTTTGAAAATCTGATGATTCCTGAATATCGTTTGTCTCCTAGGTAATAAGGGCATCGCACTTTTTTCTCTTTCACGAGTGCGTCTTCCTGTAATGTCTTTTGAGCGGATCTATCAATGTTTGGAGCCCGAAAAACGAACGCGCTTGTCTTGTGAAGGTTATCTGAATGAATCTATTGCCAATTGATGCAAATGCGATGAGTGTTTTCGCAATGCGCGCATTGAACCATGCAATGGAACACCCTAGCGCCACAATGGGCTGAGCATAGCACTTAGTGGCCCCTATTTGCAGGCATGCTGCGCCTCAGCGTTCTTTTCACAGAGCGCACTCCCCCGTCTCTTATTCCCTTCTTTCTGGTACGGAATGTGGGCGATTTGTTTTTGGTATCAGATGGGGCGCTAGACTGCTGAACAAAGGAGGCAGGATTCCACTCGTTTCTATGATAAGATTTATGAGCTAATCATCAATTTTAAATGCGAACTAGAATCAATGAAAGCATTTCAGACTGTGTTAACACCGAAGAGTACGTCGTGTTGTAAAAGTCTTTCATTTCTTTGGCGCTTGTTTTGAAACCTGTAACAGTTGGGATTTTCTTCATTAAATTGGGATGAAAGTTGCTCTATTAGATGTCTCAAATAAATATCAATCATAATGTTTGGTGTAAGACAAAGACATCCGTAAAGATTTTTATTTCATTTATAAAAGATATTCAATTTAGGAAATTTATATTGAGCTACAAAAAAGTACAGATAAAATATATTAAAACGAATGCTAAATGAAAGCGTACAAACTCTGAATTAGATTCAGTAATTGAGATAACAATATTCATCGCTCACTTAGAAAGACTCATTACTGTTTACGAATCGATAATTCTCAGTGGTATTACAAATGACCCCAAGAACCTAATAAAATAAATATTCATGAACAAATATTTGAAGCATTTACAACACTAAAACTCAAGGTTCAGGTAAAAAAAAAATTATTAGCCTTGGTAAAAATGAAAGCTTAATCAACGCTTCTAAAAGAAGAAGCTGATGAACAACGAACTTCTTAAATGACATAGCGTTACTTAATATAAGAAATAATCTATTATTTTCTTTGCTAACGGGATCTTCCATTCTGCCTGGATTCGTGCCAAACGTGTGATACTTCCAAAGCATATAGATTCAAAATAAACCAGTATTAAGAATGAAAAGGAATAAGATATATAAATTCGTTATTGCGTTCAACCTTACCACAGCCTTCAACTGAGCCATGAACAGATCAAGCATTAACCCAGCCATTAACTGCCATTATCAGATCAAGCCTTTAACTGAGCTTTTAACAGATTAAGCCTCTAACTGAGCCGTTTTAACTGATTAGGCCTTAAACAGAGCCGTTAACTGATTGAGCATTTAACTGAGCCATTTTAACTGATCAAGTTTCAACGAAAGTACACCTATATGATCCAAATTTTATTCATTAGCTTAGCATGCAAGAAAAAATAGAGTCGAATTTCCCTCAACAGACGTCCTAGCGAAGCGTGGATGTTGCAAGAGAAGATGGGTTGTAGAGAGTGGAAATACGATAAACATGTTTTCAAAGAATTCGGAAAACTTTCCAGGTATATGCGCCGGAAATATCACGCATAGATTAAAATAAAAGAAAATCATCTGAGAATTTTTCTTCGCACTGGAAAAATGCAAAAATGCTGATTCAGAAGTACTATGATGGTGAATTTATGCTATGAGGCCACGGTCGCACGGAGACCTGTACCATTCGGTCTGTCTAGCGGTACGAAACCGTTAGATTTCAGCCATGAGCTCATTTCAGACTTCAGCTCATAATTTCATTATTTCAGCTCATAGCTGAAATCTGACGGTTTTGTAGGGCTAGGCAGACCGAATGGTACCGCTAAGTCGACGATTATAACGAAACGTTACCATTTGGTCTCCGTGTGACTGCGACCCTTGTAATATTTCACTCAAATTTTTCCTAAAACGTTAACACAACGTCAAGAACAAGCGTTATTGAAAATTAAAACGCAAAACACGCTTCAAATGAACGAACAAATCTCGTTGAGGTGAAATAAATTTCATTCAACAGCCCTGATGAACTTAGACCAGGGACCGGATCTTCGAAAAATGACCGGATCTTCGAAATATTTAGAATAAAAAATGGCAACAAAAACAAGCCCGGTGGCTTTTCCTCAGGTCGTTCCCTCGTCCCACGCCTCGCAGTACCGCTAGCAGTGCGAGAACTTAATTTGGCTTGATTGTTTGACGCTCTGCAGCACTTGGTACGATAAAGTCCGCGTAGAAGACTTCCTGTTGTCAGATGCAGTGTGAATACATTGAGTAAAAATCTGTTCATGGGTGAATTTTGTGAGATGGAGGACAGAACATTTGTTGCCGAGTCAGCACGCCGGTCAGGGTATAAAAGGAGAGATGGACAGTTACATGGCACAAGCTGTCGACCTACGATCGAGCAAGGTAACTCACTATGTCCTGAAACTAAGTTTTATTGTAATTGAAGACCTCGATTGAATTCCCCGTAATATGCCGCCATTTCAACATTTCTGTGCATAGCTTGACAATATGATACATAGCATGAAAATTTTTTTTAGATATTGCTACCTTAGAAGGATTTTAGATCAATATCCAAAAGTAGATTGTGTAGCGAAGAGTTAAAAGTCAGTACACTAATAGTGTGAGTGTTGTATTTGTAATTCTTTTCTATTACAGGTGGTTCACGAAGTTCGTTTTATAACGTTTTTCGAACCCGAACCTGAGGTTGCTATCGGTCTGATTGTAGGCGCATATTAATATTAAATTTTATTCTTAAGTCATTAAGAAACTTAGGATCAAATGCTTCGCCATGCGTTTCGGTTCCAGGAGGTTGTTTGCATTGCTTGCAAATATATCGATGTTTTCAACCCCAATTTCTTAAATTCAGCTGCGTAAATTACCCCTGTTGTGCTTGGTATCATTCTTAACTATACAGTTCAAACATGCATCAGAATGGAACTTTATTTTGCTCTAAGAAATACACGTATTTCACTGATTGCACTTCTTTCGCAATTTATCTTTGTTTTCTGAAATTGTACAAGTTTAAAAAAATATTCGATCAATGAGTTATTCCAACTCTTGCAAACTCAACTCGCAGAGACATGAAGTGATTCTGCAGTATAGTCCCAAAGTTCCCAAACACAACTGTTCACTGCCCAGACATCACCCTTCGCTCTACAAATGCTTGCCAGTGAACGTTCATACCATATTTTCCCATACTATTTACTCCAAAGAACATCTACTGTGCATAATTTAAAAGAGAGCGCACAATAATTTTTTACGCATTTCAGTTACTTGTCAAAAAGTCATACGAAGTTTATCATTGGCCTCCAGCAACATTAAATATTCGCCCAACAGAAGAATCCCATTCAACAGGTTTTTATTCCACTATTCAAACTAGAAATTTAACAGAACAATCATGCCTAGTGATAAAAGTTTTTCTCACGTCACCCTCACGGAAAATCGGTTTCCTTCTGAGGTCAAACAGAACAATTTAACTCGTTATCGTTACACCATTCAAACAGGATATTAAAAAGGACAGAGTCATCCCCAATGATACCATTTATTCTCGCGTTACCCTCACGGAAAATCGTTTTCCCTCAGATGTCTACCCTCACAGCCCTGCTTCTGGCGTGCTTAGCTGTCGCTGCGGCCGCCGTTCCTGCAGAGGAGCGCGCGGTGCCCAACCCCAAGACGCCGAACCAAATCCTCGACGCCGTCGTCGAAAGGGCTGCTGCCAACATAGCGTAAGACAAATATTAACTACTGACATCAGCGATGGGCTGTGTTTGTTTTAGTGAACATTTGCGTGAAGCAAAATTTGTGTCTGTTTTAGACACGATTACTTTGGAATGTTCTAAACTTTGAAGACGACCGGCACACTGAATCAAATCCTCGATCTTGATGTCATCATGGTGAAGACTGCTGCTAATATGGCGTGAGAATAGATAGGACGTAACGTTCATATTCACAAAAACTATGGTATACCAGCGTTGTGTTCATATGTCTTTGCATTGAATTATAAATAAAAGTGCAAAGAAACAGGTCTTGAATGAGATCATTAGATAGTGTATGAGATAATGCTCTCATTAAAGACGTGCTTTTCTGCAATTGAAAATAAGATTCGAATTTGTAAAAAACCAACAATCCACACATGTCCATACAATGAGTTAGCTTTAATGTTCACCTTCAATTTGAGGCATTAAAAATTTAGGGTTGCAGGTGAAACGAGATGTTTGAACCAAGTGAGCTTTGTTTTCGAAAGTAGTAGAACTGCGACTGAATGATGTTGGAATTTCAGTAAGTTGTTGAGTTGTATCGTCACTAATATCGTAATGAAGGAAATCAGTTGATTTAGGTTTTTTCGTTAAGAAAACTGCGTTTCGAAAATATAGAAAACCCATCTTTTCCCTAGAAAAAGATTCAATTTCATTTTGAAAACTTATTTCTGTATACGCACAACTTAATTTGAGTTCATAAATGAATGTCCAGTATCTTATTATCAGACATTAGAGCTAAAATGCCCATCCAGGAATATTATTCGAAATCTTTAATTTCAGGAGCCTGGGATGGGGAGAGTCGAAGAAGGTCCAGAGTGGCCATACCGACATCCCGCTCAAAGTCAGCGACAATCCGGACACCAACGAACGCCTGAGCATCACGGAAGCGAGCATCGTCGGCTTCAACTCACTCAGGAGGTCCAAGTCTGCGTCCTTCAACGCAGACAAGGTAAGATGATTCCCTCAGTTGGTTCAGCAATATGTTTAAATCAGAGTTTCATAATTCTTATGAGAAGTACGATTACAATAAAAGCGGTGCAGCCACGTGCAGTAAAATTCACTCAGTAATGGTGCCTTAATTATGTTGCCAGAGCGTCCTCAGAGGCACGGTGATGTTCACGAACGCTTCCATCATCGCCGACTACGACGTCACTTTCGCCGGAGTCGGAGAAGCCAAACAAGACGTGCGTCATGGGCAAGTGACTGAACGCCTGGCTACCATTTTCGCTGATCTGGAGATGTCGCTGAAGGACAACGTCCCTCAGAGCATATTGAGCTACAACGTCAGGACTGGCAACGACAAGCTCGACTCCCTCACCAACATGGCTGACAGTGAAATGGCTATCATTCACAAGGCTGGCTTCAGGAAGGCCTTGCGAGAGCTCGTCGAGAACACCGTGGCCACCAACATTAAAGTCCAGATCAACAAGGCCGTCCAGGCTTGGAAGGCTGAGGCCACCGCTTGAGAAAGATAACAGTTTTGTTGGAAAACGTCGCGCTTTTTAAATACGATGTCATGGATGGAAAGATATGCTGGACTTAGATCGCCTTTTGATGTAGTTCATAGAAATAATTAATTTAATTTGAACAGATTAATGCAGTAATTCGACAAATTTAAAGCAGAGCACTATTTAGATTCGCCCCGATAATAGGTTCTTGACTGTTAGGTTTTTAAATATAGTTTTGCTGATGAATGATCCTTTTTGGTCTTATTTCCCCTTTCCTTAACTGGAGCGTCCAAGTACAAAATGTCCATATTATAAGCCATTTTTCTTCATAATTTTCATGACAGTCGACGAATACGAACTGGAGAACTCAAATTGACCCAACGCGAAGAGCTTTCAAGTTTTTCGATTGTTTTCAACGACAGTTTGATTTTTTCCCATAAACAGTGAAAAAGTGTTTATTCTCATCTCAATTTCAGAGATTGAACTTGCATGGAAAACACTGATACCTCCCGAGCTATACAAACTTGATCGTATTTTTTCGTACGTCCGTGTTCATCTTGGTATACGTCAAAATTTTTAAAACAGGTTTTGGAATTTTTGATCGAGAATATTTTAAAATTTACCTTCAATAGCGTCAATTAAAAGAATAACTGGGTATCGTTTTTAGATTGGGATGATTTAATTACGGTATAAATGTGTGTCCTCGTCGGCCAACAGCTACTGAGCAAGTCAACATTCATTAATATAATACAGCTCTCAGGGCTAATTTTGCCCCTATATGCGGAAAAGAATGAAGTTCTGTTTTTTCATGAATAAACTTAGCATCTCCCAAGAACGTTGGCTAACCTTCAATGAATAAAAAACGTGGGTTATTACGAAATTTGTTTTCTAACCACAAATACTGATGGTCTGAAAGCACAGAAGAATATCATAGAATAACACTAACATCGGTACATTGTTCAGAAAAATAACAGGAGCACTATTAACTTAGAAAGCCCATGAAATTATGACAGCACACAGGCAGCATACATGTACTTTTAATCTAATTGAATAATTTAAAAAAATTATTATGCAGCGTTTCGAGTTAGAGACCTAATTTGACCCGGACCGAGTTAGATACCTAATTTAACCACAGTCTCGGTGGCCTAGCGTCACGAAATGCAAGTTTAAAAGAATGTTGTAGACTCCAAAATTGAAACACAGCGAGCAGGTAAAAAGCCAATGCTAGCTAAGAGTTTAACTGCTCTCATAAATTATTAGTAACCTCTCTGATAAAGTTACATTGAAGCTAAAAATATCACCATGGTTCATTTTATAAGCTGTGACGTCAAAAGTAGTCAGCGTATTAGATATTTTGTGAAAGGTATTCCATAATTGAGGATATTGAATCATAAAGAATTTGACATTCGAACCTTAAGGCTTGAAAATCAATAATCAGGGCTTAAAAATTTCCGAGGTATTTTAGAGAATCTCTCTCAAAGACAAAAACAATCAAATGAGAGAATCAATACGAACAAGTTCAACGGTGAACTTGTGATGCAAAATGCAAAAATTCACTAGTCATTATCAAAAAGTATTTCGCTCGTTTACAGAATGACGTTGTTAAAGAAACAGTGGCAAGCCATAACAACTTTTCTCAATGCAGTGGTATTCTTAGGCAAACATTCACTTCATAGCTAGCAACTGCAAGAGGAAAAACACACCCATTGTCTCTACTGTCTTCAGTGATAGGGAATAGAGCAATATCATTTCATTGCTCAAGAGAAAAGAGTGAATTCATCTATTGCATTCTTCGTATCTCATACTTACGAAAAAATACAGCGATCATGATATAGGAAGCGTGCCTTCTTTACACGAAACTCCATCTCTCTGGCTGTAGGAGTAAAACTTGAGACAAATAATTCGCAGAGCTATTTAAGTTCGTCCCAAAGTAGAGCTGAGCGCAAATGCGTTAACACTTGAGGCTCCAATTCTTTTCCTCTGGGCTATCTCTGGCTGCTCACTGAATTCCTGTAACGTATTTGCTCGCGATGGCGGCGCATCGATTGGAAGAATTGCGCATTTCAAGAGGGGATCTACCATCAGCAACACCACTTGCTGTCAAATGAGAAACCTGAACGTTATCCAGGCGATTTTGGCACAGGCTGAAGACGTTCCCGAAAGAGAAGAACTGAGGCTTCTGAACCTAAAAAAGCCATGATACTGAGAACACTTTGGAGTGCACTTAAACAGAGCAGCTAACAATAAAATGCTGAATGTTAGCAAAAACTCAACGGAGTATTTTCTCAGCTCATCTGGATAAGTATTTCACATACAGCGGTTGGATTGTCTAGCAGAACCGTTTCTCAATCATTTGAATATTTCGATTTTAAGTTTTTTTGAGCATGGCTAATTAATGAACACCAGAGAAATGCTCTCCCTGAGAAAAGTGTGAACAATTTATGAATTCAAGTCAACGACAGAGCTAGAACTTAGTTCTAGAGCAAAAAAATAAAAACCAAATCATAATTTACGAGCCAATGCCCAACGCTACTTGTTTTGGCCCTTCATTTCCTCTCTCTTCCGTGTGTTTTTTCTTCAATCGTTTTCCTTTAATTTTTTTCATAGCATTGTGTTTTATCACGTAGGTAAAATTTCATAGCATAGCAATGCATTGTGTTTCATTACGTTGGTAAAATGAAAACAATAAATCGCCATTTTCATCCGACACAGATGTATGAAATTGCCACGGGCTCGACCCACGGCAAACTTTACTGCGTCCTGGTATTGCTTGCCAGGTATTTAATCAAAATTTCATGCTGTGAAGAGTAGCATCTTGATTGAAATAAGAGACCGGTTTTATTTGCAAGTCCTACAAATTTTCAGAGTGCTTGCACTGTAGTGGGTTATGTTAGTTTCGGCTGGTAGAAGTTCTTTGATAAATACTTCTCGTTTTCTTTGCGACAAACACGTGCTCTTTCCCGCGAGGAAAATATGTGCTTATTTGGAGATGTATTATTTTATGTGCACTCACTGCCTGGAGCCGAACACATGAACAGAATAAGCTGAATCAATTAAATTATTGGCATTAGGAAGAAGGAAGGAGACTAATTAAAACAGTAGATTCAGGTAATTTTATTCATCGTTTGCTTCAAAACTCATAGTGAGTCTAATCTATCTACTGCATGATAAAATAAAATTCAACTACTTTATTGGGTAATTACTTAACATTTCGCGTTACTCTACTACTTAATATTAACATATGAGAACTGCGGTCATTTTTCCAGCGAATAAAATCAAAATAAGTGATAGAAAATTGAATCTTAATAACGTGAGAATTCGGAACATTGTCCAGTATGTAACGAGTTCCTCTATCTACAGACATGAACACATCAATTTTAAAAAGACCCCGCCTTATCACCTCGGTGCTTGTTCAATATTCGGCTCTTTTCCAGCAGCCGAACTGGCTTTCAGAAGCCGACTTTATTGCCTTTTCAGCTTGAGAGGACTGCAAAAAAGCGCATATGTATCGTACTTCGCAAGAGTTTCTTGCGCCACTAAAAAATGCAAGTATTTCACGATATCCGATTTCTTTTTCCGCCTCAGTTTTTCCGTGAACACGGGCGTGGAAATTTGTATGCCATATCAGGAAATACATACATACATATCAGGAAATAAGGAAACTTATTGCGACGCTCTTCTTCTTCTTCCGTAACTATGAATGGCCGGTGCAATCTTGAATCATTTTGCACTTCCTGCCTGTGACGTTTTTGAATCAAGTCTAATTCTGGATGGAACACGAAGTAAATCTGCGAGACTTGGATCGAGTGGCCATTGGTATGTGTTTTGTCAAGGAATGAACGCTTCAACGTGCAGCCTTTTTGAGACAGTCATATAATTAGTTACTGAAGTTTGTTTTCACAAAGGTTTGTCCTCGTGAATTGAAATATTATAGTACTTTCAAAATTAGAATAATATATATTAGAACAAGTGATTCATGACCGTTCATGAAAAATCTCTCATCCACTTCAGACTAACAGATTCATTTCACGAGATAAAAGAATTGCCATCAAATTAACAATTAAACTAACGACGTTTATGCAGAAATTCAAAATTTTCGCTTCAGAAACGTTAAGATTTTCGTTTGGAACCCCAACTGAGCCTCTGAGCGACAGTTTTCTGCAGTTCAGTCGAATGTTTTCCCCCGAGTCTGGAAGGAGTCTGAGCTCATCTGAGAAAGTTTAAGTGACTAGCTACACTCACGCCTACTGGCTACACAAAATTCAACTCCTGCTTTGCTGGTGCGACTGACCAGTAATGAATGACCGCGTTTTGGGTAGCTAGAATACGCGTCATTGCATGTAAATACTGAGCTCGAGCTGCGTTCCAGGCGAGTTCGTAAATCTGGTTTTACCCGTGTAATTTGTATAATTTTGACTTTTTTAAAATTGCAGAACAGGCTTTTGCAACGTAAACGTGATATGATGATTCAGCCAGAAATATTTGAAAATATGGATAAGCAACGGTGGCGACACTTGATTTCTTAATTGGACCAGTTATGATTTTAACCTCTCCTTGTCCGTTAGTACTGTACACCTTATCGTCTACAGGCTTAGCTGCTCTGGGGTAAAAGTTTGATTGGATGTGCGTATTACTGTAGTTATGATTTAAGAACTTTTAATTAGAGTTCAGCTGTACAGCGATCAGCATAAATTGAAACATTCCGAACAATTTCTTTGTAGATGATTCAAATTTGGCTTGCATTCAGTGTAAGAGAAAGAAGAGATTACCCATGCGACTCGAAAAACTTCAGATTTTGCTTCTTCAAATAAATTCAGACATACTGTATTTTCACCAACAATTATCAACGGTAATGATAAAAATCTATCAGATGAGGGCCACATAAGTAACTCATATTTTTTGAAAATCGCTTGAGAGGAACTATGAAGCATGAAGAGTAGAGGTCAGTTTTATATGATAGATGAAGTTCTAAATCCATTGATGTGCTCTATTTAATCACTGACAATCATAAGGCATTGCTCTCATAAATCCCAAATTTTACTCCTTCAAATAGTGCGCTACGTTAATGATCAATTACCTAAAATTGCAGATCTTTGCTTCCATTGTAATAGAGCAACCATTACCGTGCAAAGAAATTATAGGCGTGATTTTAGTGATCCAAGAAGCTCTTATATAAACAGGATCAAATTAACAGTCTCGAAATTTAGAGAATCCAGACAAACAACGTTGTGGTAGAGTATCAACTTTTTAAACATGTTTTCGTTTCAGCACCATAGGTGACTCCAAAAAGAAAAAATATGCTCCGTGCTTAGCAAAGAAATACAATTTCGAAAGAGCATGTTCTTATTTGAACAGTTGTGGAGGTCCTATAAAAACATAACGTTTGAAATTTCAAATTTGTTTATTTGAACAATAATAGGGACATCTATTTAAATGAAATAATCTTTTCGCACTCAAAATAGATATATAATTAAAAAAAATGTTATTGTTTAGGCAGTTTTTTTCTTTTTTTTTGGGGAGTGATGACACTGAAAAAAGACAATTTTCCGTGCTTAACTTATAAAAACAATGTCAACAGAATATGTGCTTGTTAGAGCCTTGTTATTATTCATAAAAAACACAATATTTCACCCTTGATGCAAAATACATCCCTAACTCTGCTACCTCGTTTTTAACTTTCCCTGAATTCTCAATATTTCATAGTTTTCTTGTTATCGATTTTAAAAAGGGTGTTACTTTTGTGACATCCTGTACAACAAACTGTGATAAATTTGATTGCTGGGTTGTCACCATCAACGCTTTATTATCAGAAATAAAAAAGCGCAAGATTCAACACCTTCTCTCAGATGTAAGATGGGAGAAAATTCAACTTTATTCTCTCATTGCAGCTAATGTAAGTCTTTCCCTTTCACGCTGGCAGAATTTATAGGCCTATTTGGTAAAATTAATTGCGTTCAGCCCCACTTTGTTTTGCAAACACGGTCTGCTACAAATAGTTAGTTTGTCAGCAATACTTCCCTCTGTTTCCTCAACAAGTAATTAAAAAAGAAGGTCTCCGATGATAATGAAATACTTTTGACCGCAGAAAAGTGTACTGAAAAGCTTACTTCAAGGTTAAAATTAGTTACATAAAATAACTTCACTCAACAAAGGACTCAAAGTGTTTCATTTAAAATGAGATGGGAAATAGCGTTAAGATTTAAACAGACAGCTTATTGTTTATTGTTTAAACAGCTTGCTTATTGTGAAAACAAAGATGCGTGCTATAATTAATTCAGTTGTTTTAAGAATTGCACTCACTTTAGTATGATTTTTTTATTGCTATACCAGAACTGGTCACTGCTAAAAACCTCACAAACGCCAAAAAATTCAACTGTATTGAATGAAAAACATAAAAAATTATCTAAATTAGACTCAATCTTAAATTTTTGTGTTATGCTAAAATTTTGAACAACCAAACCTTTTAAAGTTGCGCTCTCGAATATACGTGCGTGTGTGTGTGTATGTGCGAGTGTGCGTGCACGTGTGTGTGGAGACATTTCATTAAAAAATAGGGCAACGACATGGAATTAAGGAATTTGGTCGTGGAGACGGTTTAATCTTCCGTTAATCAGACATTGGACTGGGCTAGAAATTGAGTCATAATGAGCAATCAGGCTCGGTAATTGGGATGAAGAGAGTACTAAGAAATAGTGACAACCCGATATCTCCTCAGGGCGATACCGCACTCGAAGATATTGAGCGTCTACTGTGCATTAATTGAGTGTGGCTCACTGAAAACAGGTGACCTGTTTCTTTAAAAACGAGTGGATTTGTTACACGTGTTTTGAAGTGCACGTTTATTCATATTTAAATTCCAAAGATGTGATGAAATATAGTATTTGTGATGCAGGGAAATTAATGTTAAAAACGAAAACTGGATCGTTTCTTTTGTGAACTATCATTCATTAAAGCCATAAAATTTTGAAAGACAAATCCATCGATACGTTTAGTATGGTTATTGACCGTGAGATTAAAACAATAAAATGGGTTTCATCAGGGAAAAAACACTCTTTTATCCAGAATACGCGGAAATGCCCGATATGTCCTTGAAATCTTTAGCGTTGTGCTTGAAACACGATTTTCGCTAAGATCATCGAAAGTTTAGCCTAAAATAAAAGTTAAAGCAAAAATTTGAAATCTTTTCGCTAAAATTTAACCTGATCGTCATCTAATCGACAACTAAGCTTCGCTTCGCTAACTGTGTCCGCACGTGCTAATTTATTGAAATGATAAGAACGTATGTGTAGAGTAGACTTCACTTCATATTTATGGATCAACAAAATAAATAACATGAAGAGGAATCGAAGAGCCAGAGGAGCATTTCTGTGCGTCTCGTAAAATTTGAACAATCTCTGCACTGAAAAACTTTTGAAATGAAATGAAACAGAAAAATGAGCTCTGATTCTCAGAGTAATACGGTTTGAAGCTCACACAAAGGGTGTTCCTTTTAGAGCTTAAACCTTATCCCCTTATAAATACCACACACTTTCCTGTTCTTTTACTTGGTCATATCGTCTCCACCTGGATACGTGAAAATAAATAAAGTGACTGCTGCAAATTTCTAACTTGTGTCGCGATGACTGTATTCCGAATTAAATTCGTTCCATAGCCAAACTATTTCAATAAAAGGGTATTCGAATAAGGATTGCACGTCCAAATTCATCTTCAAACGAGTTTGCAAAAATTCGTGAACGACACAACTTGAAAAAATGCCGTCATTTTTGTCCGTGGAGAACGCTGGAAATATTACGCATTATAAGCCCAAGCACAAAAGAAGCTAAGAATGCATGTAATATCAGGAGGTGAGAAGGAGAACATAACATCGTTCAAAGATATTTTTCACCAACATTGAAGTACATATAAATAGCTTCATTATCAAACTAATTTGATGAGCTTATGATCACTGTGCAAGCCGCTCAAAAATCTACCTTCACAGCTCAATTTACAAGACTGTTTTTTACAATGGACCAAATATCCACGCATATTTTGAGAATAAGAGACAGAAAGTGTGGCACAATTATTTGTTTCTGATTTCTCTCCATTCCAGCGTTCAGACTAAAATTCAAAAGGAACTCCCATTCTAATTTGTTGCTGTTCGTCTTTTACGTGGATAAAATAACACTGACTCAATCGGAAATGTTATGTCATTCAGTTCTTTGTGCCGTATAAAACTCCAAATTATTGCAGTATAATTATAATTTCTTTACTCAGAATTGAAGAGAGGTCAATTGTTCCCACATTACATAAGACAAGGGAAATCATAACTTGCACGAGCTCATTTCATTCCTCAATTTACATATCAGTCATATGTGTTATCTACACTTTCAACAAATTGCATTACACTTACAACAAATTGCATTACACTCACAACAAATTGCATTACACTCACAACAAATTTCCTCACACTTACAACAAATTGTACCGACAGTTTTTTCCGACGTGGTGCATACTACTCATGCTCCGTACATGACGTATTACACCGACACGTAATATTACATAGATTTCTAGACCGATGCACGAACACCGATGAGTTTCTATTTACACTTCTGAGGAGCAGTGCAAATTTTTTGCTATTCATAAGGAAAGTTTTATGAGGATGAGGTTATTGAAAAAATTTTATTTCTGAACACAAAAACACAAGAAAAACAAGCGACAAGAGAAACTAGTACATAGTGTCAAATTAGACTTCAGGAATTTTCTTCTAACGTGAAAAACAATGAAAAGCGTGGCAGCCAGCAATACTTGCATTCCGTGGTGAAAGGTTGGAAAATACCAAAGGTTTATTTTCAAAGCCAACGAAAACGGCAAGCGTGGTAAAAATTTTGCGCCTGACACTGTTGGACAAGAGAATAACTTGACTTCGCTTGCTAAAACAAAGCGGTTTAGTTTTGGCGTTTGAGCGTTTCCCTGACGCGGCGTGTATGTGTTGTCCGATAACACTTTGGGCGGCTTAAATGTTGTTCACCCCTCCGCCTCACTTGCCCTTAAAATTCGCCGAAAACCACAAAAAAACGTCAATTTTATGTTGCAGAAAAGACTTGAAAATAGTGGAAATTGAAATACGACGAATTTCAGATTTGCGCAATGAAGAAAATGAATAAATCTTCAGAAACATTGAACTTTAAATAACTATGAAATTGAAATTGAAAAAGCTTGAAAATTTGAAGGCTAATTCAACCCCTAAGGCCTTTAACTTTGTAAGACAAGCTAAATACACAATCTCATAAAAAATCAACACCAAATTAAGTAAGATTTTTCGGGTTCGATGAAAAGAATTTATTTACCAACACCTTAACGCCAACGAATATTAACTTTGTGCGGTAAGCGAAAAATTGCAAATTTGTAAATAAAATTTAGCACCGTTGAACGACCACCCACCCAGTCTAACTTTTTCGCCCTCTGCATGCATGTTTTTCATCGCCTAAACGATTTAATCGCTTAAACCGCTAAGGCGGCGAAAAACAGGCATGCAGGCGGCGAAATCGTTAGACTGGGCGTTCTGTGTGACACGACTAGAAAAATTTCAAATATCTAACACTTACAAAAGCCCGTGTGTGTGTGTGTGTGTGTGTGGCTCGCTAAAATTTTAAAATTTGTGAAAACAACTCTAGCATCAAAAGCCAGAGTTGAATCTAAAGGCCAATAATAAACATTCATTTTTGTGCAAGTCACTCATGGGGATAGTGCCGTATTAAATTTCTCGTTCGCTGTATAATTTTGTATTTTCCCAAATTTTTCATTGATTTTCAAGCTGATTAACTTTTGTTCAACACTTCAGAGTAGTAAAACACCGAAAAACATGATCTATGAATGACAAAGTAGTGGAAAGTAACATCATAATTTTTAATTGTAAATATGAGTTCAGTAATCAATATCCAGATGATCTGGGTTCCATCAGTTTTGTGTACCATTTACAGTATATTCTATCAAATCTAGTTATTGTTAACATACGCGTTTTATGTATTGGTATATTGTAACAAGGAATGCGCCATATTTTCACGATGAGAACGTTTCACAATACTCGTACACTTATTTTCATTTTATAATTTCAGAGTAATTTTTAATTTACTGAGTAACAAGAACCATTGTATGGCTCTTCAAGCTTTGATAATCTTTCTGTAAACACAAATCAATGCCAAAAAAAACATGTTTTAACATAGTTAGCAGAGCAAATGACAACGGGTACTTGTAGTAAAATATAAGCTCCTCTCGTTAAAAATATAAGTATTTCGTCGCTGTAGAAACAGCATTCCGATTTTTGCATTAAAAAATTTTTTTTTTGAACGATTTTTACTTCTTTGTTTCAGATTTTATCTGAGTTATTCACCTCCGCGTAACTTTCGTTTAAATTTTTAATTTTTAATTTTTTAATTTTTACTTTGGACTCCTGTCACATTATTATGGCCACACCCTCTTTTACGGGAGATTTCAATCTTCATTAGATCATTGCATAAAATACGCCCTATTTCGGATGTTAGGTTCAAATTCATACGGAAAAGCTAGATTCAAAAAATCAAAACCATCCAATTTCTTTCATCCAGTCCACTTCCACTCCGCGTTCGGAAATTCAATTTATATTCGTCCGATTCTCCTCTGAGGAATATGAGCAGGCCTCCATGAGAGGGAAACGTCCTCAACAATATTTCATCTGGCTTGCCCATCTCTGAACAAGGAAGGATGCACATTCACTTTCATTCTTTGGCTCCCGTCTACAAGAATCTCTTGCTAGAGAGCTAACTTGCGGCTCTTATTGTGATAGAATAATCAGTAATTCACTTGTTTTGAATTAACTCGGCAAAGAAAAATTCTAAAAATCCTTTCTGATTGATGCATAATGAAGGAATAGTGGAAGTTAAGGTAAATCTGTTTATGGAGCACAAAATAAATGAAAATTGAGTGATAATGACATTGTACATTACATGGTATGGCTGAACCTCATCTGTTCGTTTCGGAATGTTTACACTCCATCATTTCAATTTCACCATTTCATCATTTCAATAATTTCATCATTTCAATAGTATAGCAGATAAATTTTGAATTTCATCAAGTAAAAGTCTTGTAAACTCTTAGAAGAGAGCTCGATTCGACGGACAATGATTTAACGAATTATAGCGGTTGTGAACAGGCGTACAGTATAGGAGTTTTCCAAGATTTTCGATCTCCTATTGAAGCCATCCAATTTTTTTCTTTTGTTTGATCAGGCCTTTTCTCAGGAAACTTTGGATTTGCTCGTCTAACTTACAAAACAAACAGGGCTCTCGTACTGCGAGTAGCCCATAACGCGTGCGACGGTTTTGCCTTCTCATAAATTGAGCTCACTCTTTGAAAACGGTCAATTTATTTCTATACGGGAACCCAAATGCTGGAAAAATCCCATTTAGTATTTTATTTTGACCAATGTCCACGGTTATCGTCGACTATAAAGTAAGTTTCCAATTTGAATTTGAGTTTTGAAGACTTGAAACAAACACCTGGGAATGATAAATTGATTTTAACCACCCCAAGAAAAATGTAAATAGCTATGACAACAACTAGGATTCCATTCCAAATTGAGCGATCATTTCAGCAATTAATTGATCATAATGCAGTTGCAGGATTTACAATGCAATAACGGTGATGGTTTTCAGCAGTAGAAACATAAAACTTTAATAACATCAGTGGTATTTGGCGTTTAGAGATATATAGAGACATAACAGTTTAATAACAGCTACGGTACATGGTATTTAGAGATATATTGGTTCTATAACGGCGATAGTATCCAGCTTGTAAAAAAATAACACTTCAATAAGGGCGATATAATTCAACATGTAGAGTTTTGACCGATCAATAATGGCGATGTTGCTTGGTGCGAAAATTTTTGAAGGCATCTTCGTTGTCAACAACGAGCTGTATTTTTCAGCTTTCAAACTAAAATTTCAATCTCTCAAAATTTCTTGTTCGTAGGAATTTCATAAGAAACACAACGCCCATAAATAATTGTTATTTCATATAAATAAGCTCGGTATTGAAGTTTCGCTTATTCAATTTGTGGGATTAATTTACTTTGCCTCATAGAAAGCCTTTAATTTAAACAAAATCCTCAACTATTTGGATTAACATGTTACAAAATAAAAATTCTAAGTTCAATAATTCTTGGAAATTGAAGAGCTATAAACTAAAGTCGTTCAGGCTGCTATTTAAACAAGTAACTTCAAAGTCATAAATTTATCCGTATGTCGAGAATCTGTTCAGAATGATCAAATTTTTGCGAATTTAAAATGAAAATTCTTGTAATTGCGTAAAAAGTTGTGTGTTGAAATATCTCAGTAAATCCCAGCGGCACAGAGGGGTCGCTTCAACATGAATGTTTTTATGTCGCTTAAACATGTATGTTTTCTTTTATGCCTGTGTGTTTAAGGGGGAGCGATAAGAGTTAATGGCTCGAACGACGGCTGTTGACATTGGGTGTTGTCGGTCGAGCCCTTGGGAAACTTGAGACGATCGAAAAATGCCTACCCATTCGCAAACAAAGTCGCTTTCTCAACGCACATAAATCGCGACCCTTGAGCTGCGAGGGTGAACGGAGTAACGGTTTCGAAGGAGCCTGGGCGTGGGAAAGAGTGAAACCAACATATAACCAGGGAAGCAGTAGGCGGGCACTGTCCACGAGTAGAAGGACCAGATTGGTCGGACAGGAGGAAGGGCACAACCCTCAAAATATACGATAGACATCGTGATGAACAGGAGGGCAGTTCGACAGTCGACGCCGCGACGCGAAGTATAAAGATAAAACCCGGGTGTGTTCGCGGTAACAAACGTGCTCAAAGGTATAATGAAAAGTGATTATTGGATATATTGAAGATTACACTAAAGTTGACGCTATAATGTAATCCAGAAATTAATGCATTCTCGTTTCACTTGCAGAGAGGAAATTTTACGTGTTCCCGGTACCACGTTCACTAAGGGGAAATTTATCAAACATAACAAACCGTGGGAGTCATTAATTTATTTTGATGGATCATGGAGATGCCACACTAGAAGGGAGGGTAAGAGATGCATTTCTTAAAAAGAAAGAGTAAAGATAGTGTTGAGATAAATATTGCGATAATTCATTGTCATTCAGTCATTGATGCGCTTAAAAAGTAAGAAGTTAAATTTTTTATCTTTGACAGGCGGGACGGTTATTCAGTCATACATCTGAGGATTGATCAGCTCGAATGAAGGGAATCGACGTGTGAACATGCTGAAACGTAATGAGCAAGATAACGTCCTCACTAGACATTTCTGAACAGTGCATAAGATAGGCCTTTGAACTGAAGCGAGTCGCGGACGAATTTTGTGGTTGAAGTGACCTTCGCCTACTGGGCCGCTGGGAGCGCTGAAATATTGTAGGCATTATTTGTGTTATGTTTGGATGCATAAGCAATCTGCGGTTAAAGGCTGGCCAGCCAATATTTCTGTGTAATTATGTGATGTAAGTCATTTGACGAATGCTATTTGATTTCATTACATAATTAGCATTGTTCCTAACACCATTCATTGTGTGTACGCTCATTAATGTTTGTATGACGTATAGCTGGAAATTATAAATGTTAGGCATAGTTCATCCTGTGTATCATGCCCCACCATATTAGAAGCGAGCAATCGTAATACCACGGAGGGCGCCCAGAAAATGCGCTGCGTAAGTGGGTCAGCGATCCCCGGTGAGTACCTTTATTTTTAGTATATGTACTGTAATTGCCGATATTATTTGTGTTGTATATGCATTCTTTGGAGGTGTGCCATTCCTCAACTCCGAGAGCCGGATCTTCCTGTTAATGAAATGTTAACAAGGAGGTGAAGGGGCGATATCTCGTGACATCGCAATTTGGCAAGATCAACGCGATCGCTTTGTAATTTGTGTGAATTTGGTGAATGTAGTATAACAGTTGCATTGTATTTTTTTGCGTTTGTTAGTTCATGTGCAAAACGTACAGAAATTCAGTGGAGGTACATAAATCGTAGTGATGATTTTCTGTGTGCCGGTGTGAGAAGCCAGCAAGCACATAGCTCTATAGATGTAGAAAGTGAAAGTGTTTATAAAAGTGATAAGTTTCAGTGAGAAAATCCTAGTGTGTTCACTCGATTAATTTCAAAGTTTCAGTAAAAGTTTTACAGTGGGTAGGTGTGGAAACATTTGAGTGATCGCAAAATTTTGAGTTTTTGGAGAAAGTGAATTGGAGAAGATCGACACTATGCCTGCCCGCGGGAGAAGGAACAACGACCGCAGAAATGCGCCAGCAACGCCACCACAACCCGAAGAGGAAGCAGTAAACATGCCCGTGGTAACGAGTTGCGTGGGAGCCATAGGGGCCAAGTTCAGGAGGGGCGACGATGTAGGGGAACATATGGCAAGGTTGAAGTTTTTGACGGGCAATCTGAATAACAGCGAGCATGTGAATGCCTTCTTCCTATGCCTAGGTCCACAAGAGGCAAAGGAATGCAATAAAATAATTGGTACACTAACGAACCTACGAGAAGCAGAAAACTGGCTGCGCTCTTACGACGACCAGGTCGAACATCCAACTCAAGCGCTGTTTGAAATAGTAACCAAGAAGCAAACAAGCCGGGAAGGAGTGTCAGAGTACCTGACGCGCCTAGAAAGGCTGTACAACGAGAATTATCTGGAACATCCGGAACGAATCCTTGTAGATTTGATGTGGCTCGGATTAAGGGAGAACATCACGAGACCCTTTCGAAGTGATGCGCGACCTACGACAGTACAAGAATTGAGAGACATGGCAATCGAGGTGGAAAATCGACGGATAGTACCAGTACCAAGGGAAACGACAGAGAAGAGGGAACCGGAGAGAGAAAGAGCGCAGCGAAGCGAGAGAAGGCCACAGCATGAGACTGCACGTGTCGGCCACACGATGCGGTATTCACCACAGCGGCAAAGAGGCCACCGCAATGAAGTGCCACCCTGGAGAGAAAGGAACAGACAGATACGACCCTCTCCTTATCATCGAAGAGGAAATTATGAAGCACCCCACTGGAGCGAAAAAGGCAGACTTAGGAGTCATCAGCACCAAATATACCACGCAAGAGAGCCACAGCCGCATCCGGAAGTACCACCTGCACCTGCAGTGGACTTAGCCCAGTATAGAGCAGTGCCACCGCCGTGCGTAAACTGTGGAAAATTTGGGCACCAAAGGGCTGATTGCAGAGTGCAACAGTTTGCAGGACAGCCAAAAAAACGGAATAGGAGACCGTTAGCCCCGATAATAAATCCCAGCGTAATACTCCAAGTGAATGGTACACCTGTTACCGCACTTCTTGACACCGGAGCAAATATATGCTTAGTAAAAGAGCGTGTGGTTGCGGGGATTAAAAATGCTAGTGTGAAAGGAACATCGACTGCATTAAAAACAATTGGAGAGGAACTCGTACCTGTGCTGGGAAAAATTAATGTGCCAATCAAAGTTAACGGTCAGAAAATTGTACAGAGATGCTTTGTTGTGAAGGAAAATGCATTCCCAGGAGACCTGCTAATAGGAGTGGAAGTAATGAACAAAGTCAACGCAAAACTAGACTTCGGAAAATGTAGGGCATCATTCTTTGGTACTCACGTGAACATGTTTTCAGCACCAGGACACGCTTCTCCGAAAATTCTGTGTGTAACGAGGGAAGAAACATCTGTCACTCTGGCTGAGGATATTACAGTGAAGCCTCGCGCGCAAACCATGGTGAAGTGCCGAGCAGATGGCAAGTTTGATGGGAAGGAAGTAATTTTAGAGCCTAGAATTAAGTGGGCGCCTTACGTCGGAGCCACCGCTGCAAAGGTACAAAACGGGTATGTTTTGATGCCTGTACTTAACCCTTTTGCCGAAGAAATCGCTCTGACTGAAGGAGCAATAATTGCAACATGCCACGAAATCTCGAATGAAGATGCAACTGCTGAAGAAAACAATGCGGAAAATAGCGAAGTAGAAAATCGCCGCAGAGAGAAGCGCTTTCAGCAAATTGATGAGCTTGACCTCAGTCACTTGGATCCTGAAAAACAAGGACAAGTCAGAAACCTGCTGAAGGAATATCACAGGACAATTAGTGCAGACGAGATGGATATTGGCCACGTGAAAGGAGTGAAGTACAAAATTTTGCTGAGTGATTACAGGCCAATTCAAACGAAAGGATGGCGTATTCCGTACACCAGCCAAGAAATTATTGATAAGAAGGTCTCGGAGATGATTGAAAGTGGAGTTGTGCAAGAGAGCACAAGTGCTTGGAAGAATCCCCTCGTACTCGTAAAGAAGCCTGGTGGGGGACACAGAATTTGCCTTGATTTGCGAGCTGTAAACATGCGGGTAATAAACGAACATTACCCAATTCCCAACATCATAGGGACACTGGAGGAGGTGGCTGGCAAAGAATACTATTCCATTGTCGATGCAAAATCAGCCTTCCATCAAATTGAGCTCGATGAAGAAAGTAAGCAGTACACAGCATTTCAGACTCGACAGGGCAACTTCGAATTCTCTAGGCTACCTATGGGACTCAAGTGCTCAACATCAGTGTACCAGAGAGTAATTTGTCATGTTCTGAAAAGGCAACTTGGAAAATTCGCCGCTATTTACTTGGACGATGTGTGCGTTAGCTCTATGACTTTTGAGAGTCACCTAGAAAATCTAAGGGAAGTGTTGCACGAGTTTCAATGTGCCGGAGTAAAAATAATCTTGGACAAGTGCAAATTTGCACAAAAACAAGTAAAGTACCTAGGATGTTACATCAGTCGTGAGGGACTTATTCCAGACCCCAAAAACGTGGAGGCAATGCAGAGTTACCCTAGGCCGACTACCGCACGTAAAGTGCGCTCGTTCGTGGCAGCGCTTAATTTCTACCGGCGCTTCATTCCGCACTTTGCCACAACAGCTGCACCCCTTAATGCGCTGACTAAAAAAGGGGCAAGGTTCCAGTGGAAGGAAGAACACGAAAGCCTTCTGCAAACTTAAGCAGCTCATGATAGAAGCTCCAGTTCTGAAGAAGCCTTCTCTAAATGAGACGTATTACTTGAGCTGTGATGCCTCAAATGAGGGCTCTGGCGCGGTCCTTGCGCAAAAATGTAATGGTAAGGAACAACCGATTGGATACTTCAGCAAAAGATTCAATGATGCTGAAAAACGTTATTCAATCACTGAACGTGAAGGATTAGCAGTAGTAGCGGCTGTGAATCACTTTTCACCTTACCTGTACGGCAATAAATTTGTTGTGATTACTGATCACACGGCTCTCAAATATTTGTTCAAAGGTAAAAACACAAAGAACAACAGAATTATGAGATGGGCCCTAACACTCTCTCAATATGATTTTGAGGTGATTTATCGGCCAGGAGCTCAGAACGTGGTGCCCGACGCGTTGTCGAGAAATATTGCGAACGATAACGAAGAAGAAAATCGAGATGACGAAGCCCCTAAAACAGTGTTCGTCACGACGATGTTAGATGAAACTCCCAATGTACAAGAGGCGGAAAGTAAGTTGCAGAAAGAAAATGTGAGAGCAGAGCAATTGAAGGATCCTGTTTGGGGGCCTGTACTGAGGTATCTTGAAGGTGACAAATCAGGGGACGCGCCAAGTCTCGCTCTGAAAGCCGAGGTCTTCACCGACGGAGGCATATTGTATTTCAGAAAGACACAACGAAAGCCTGATAGAACAAGGCACTTGATCGTTGTGCCAGACGCCCTGAGAGAAGCAGCAATAACGTTAGCGCATGATAGCACAATTGGTGCACACCAAGGTCGTGCTAAAACGTGGAAAAAGCTCATGGAATTTGGGTACTGGATTAACATGGCGCGTGACGTTTACAAGTACGTCGATTCGTGCATGCAATGTCAGAAACGTAAGATCAACAATCGCATTTGTGTTAGCATGGGTTCATTCCCTGAAATTGACAAGCCTCTGGACAGAATAGGAGTTGATTTAATTGAAATGCCTGTCTCGAACGAGGGACACAAGTACATCCTAACCGTGGTCGATCACTTTAGTAGATATGTTGCAGCGTTTCCGCTCAGAAGCAAGACAACTGAGGAAGTAACGAAAGCGTTAACTCAATTCGTGACTACATACGGCCCAGCGAAGACGCTCATCTCAGACAGGGGAACCGAGTTCACGTCAGCTTTGTTCAGAAATGTGTGTGAAAAATTGAAAATAAAATACTACAACACATCAGCATATCATCCCCAATCAAACGGAATGACGGAACGGCAGAATCAGAATATCAAGACTGTTTTATCACACCTTGCCGCCAATGATCAATCCTCGTGGCCTGATGCACTTCCTTGGACGTGCCTGGCACTGAACACCAGCTACCAGAGCGTCATTGAAGAAATTCCATTCTATTTATTCTTTGGTAGGGATGCAGAAATTCCTGTTGTTGACTGGTTAAAAACCCCTCGCATGAATTACTCTCTAGGTGAGAATTACAGTGCCGAGGTAAGCTTACGACTCCACAATGCGTTCAACATGGTGAAGGTAAAATCTAAAGCCTCACACGATAAATCGGTGCAGTTAAAGGAGCGCGGAGTGAAGAACAGTCAGGTGCAAGTTGGCGATATTGTGTTGCTGCATAATCCAACGGGAAAGGCTGAAGTTGCAAATGCATGGCCTACCGACTGGCTCGGCCCTTACCGGATTACAGTAAAAACAGAGATGAATGCCACAATAAAGGCGCTCTATAGTAACTGCGAGAGAAGAGTTCACCTCGATAGATTGAAAATTGCCCACTTGAGAGGTGAAGCTTACCCCTGCAACCAGAATGCCGCAGCGCCGCCAAATGCCGGATGTGAAGCTATCGACAGCGAGGACGAAGATATGCCAGAAAACGCTGCGAATGAACAGGCTACGTCGGTGACTCAGCGAAAATATAACTTACGTTCTCGATGTAGGTGAACCGCCAACTAGAAACGAACTACAGAGGACTGAAATCATACATCAACTTGACTTTGCGGGATGTGTTCTTGTGTGTTTAATTTTTGAAAACTCGTGCGTAGGAGTAAGTTTTTTTTTAGCGTTGCATTGCTTTAATCTAAATGTGTTCTTTAGTAGAATTGTGTTATTTTAGCTGTGATTAAATCTAATCTCACTCACTAGAGTGTGATGCTTTGTTCAATAGGAATATGCTCTAGGTTATGTAACTCCAATTTGCTTTGCTCACAAGAAATTTCGTTTGGACGAAAATCTTGTTGAGTGATCTAATCTTACACTGTGCTTAGTTCTCATTTTCTCTCTTGCTAAGTAAAGGGAAATTGAGCGTTTATTAGGTTAACTTCGTGTGTTTCTCAAGAGGAGTACTTTGTTTCCTTTGTAGGATGCTTATATTCTCGCCAGCTTCTCGTGATGCGTGCGCGCTTCATACGAAACAGCTCTAGCGAATGAATTAAGTTTCATCAGAAGTTCTTAGGCTGAGGCTATCTCAGGCTAGCTGATTTTATCTATACCTTTAGACCGTTCATTTTCACAACGGGGAAAATAAGTTTAGCGTCTTATTGAAATTTCGTATTCTTTTGTACTGTAGCGTTGAATTTCTGACTCTGTGTCTTACTCTTGCCCTGAAAGAATATCGTAAACACGGTATTCCGGAAGGAATTATTCTCCTCTTACTCTGTAGAAGTATAGTACATTTCTTTCAGACTTAAGGAATTAATTTCTTGGTAGATTAGCGTAGTATGTACTTCAGCACAAAACAGGCCAGAACAATTGCATAACATGAATACGTCTCGTATAAGCAGCAAATTCGGGAAGAATCACGAGGGATATAAGTAATTATTTACAAGAACGAAGAAGATAGAACAACAACACGACATGGGGGACACATTGCACCTGCATTGGAGATGTTTAAAAGGATTGCCCAAATTCAAGCGTTGCAGTGAGAGGCGACAAAGACGAATGTATAGCTGGAAATTTCACATCATGCTTAAGAAGGACGCCGGACGCACAAGTAATTACCTCGGAGCCGCTTGTGGTTGAGCTGTAGCTAAGCCAACTGGCCACTAACAAGCTAGAGCAGGAAGGAGTTCTCGACTAATTAGCACTCATGCTTCGAAGTGGAAAGCACCACAGAACGACGCAGCAACAGCGTGAGGACGGAAGAAGGAGTGAAAATAAAGCAGATTATTTATTCTAGGGTGCCAAACTGTAATAGCGTTCAAAAATGCTTTTATAAAAATGGGCACTCTTATGAAACAGTGACAGTACTTTGCATTGTTGAGTGTTGTAACTTACTTGAATAATGTGGAGTTTGCGTCGTAACATTTATGCCTGGTAAGGCATTCCTGAAATTCGAATGCAAGTTTCCTGTGAATTTTGACTAGGCAAATTATCACATTGGAATATTGAAGCCGCATTTTTAGGCATCTCTATTTATACGTGAAATAAAAATTAAAAGAGATTACGTCGGATACCCTTTGAATGATACGTACGGTCTTCAAAGAATATTAACCCATGAAATTCTCGCATAAATAAGAATGTTCACTCGGAGAAAATAAAATGTTATATTGTGTCTATCAGATTCCACGTCGACGTCAAGGAATACTGAGGGAAATTCTACAGGATACCAGCGTGCACTGCGCAGGATTGTGCCTCGGAATACTTCAGCATTACTTCGTGGGATTAGGAACCCTATCGCGAAGGGAGACTATATTAAATGAAATTTATCGACGCTTCTACTCTTATTCTTCGACAGGTCAACATAAGTTCCTGATCTGCCAATTCGTCTGATCAACGAATAGGCATTCATGAGTAATCTGCCGACTAAAAAATTTGAGTTTGAATAAACGTCATAAAATGTTAGTGAAACATTGCATTTGACATGATTTAGTGGTAATTTGAATCGTGATAATGATCCATCTTACAGAACGCAATCGTGTAGTAATGTGGTGTATAGAAATTTTATACGAGTTTGCATATTGGGCTCGCAATACTTCCTCCTGAAATTAAGCACTCATCTTCAACGCGCGTGTGAAGCTATTGAAATGCCAGAAGAGAGGCATGGAAGAAAAGCAAATTCGTCAGCTATACCAAAGGAGTCAACATCGAACCGTCAACTGCAGCGGCAAGGATTTGGAGAACAGAAAACGCAAGCGTAAATTGAAACTACGAGACATAAAATCATCGATACTTTAGGATGTCTGAGGAGTGGGAAAGGTGCCCGTGAAATTTTGTGAATGTTATTAGGGTTAAGTACTCAAGTATTTAGTACGCACTTCACTTCGGCGGGAAAAACAGATACATCGGTTAGAAGAACACGACACAATATATCACGCTGTGGCTGATAGTAATGATTGTAGTGTTAATTATAAGGTACCCTGTTTCTGCGGAACAAAGTTTAGATGATAATGTGCTTAAGTAGAATTTACCATGTGTGTCTTATATTGGCTGCATACTGTAGTACTTATTATTCAATAAATAGCTGAAAGCTAATTCAAAAAAATTGTCAGGCGAATTTTTTTAACTCTAGGAGGGCCGTCTGTCGAGAATCTGTTCAGAATGATCAAATTTTTGCGAATTTAAAATGAAAATTCTTGTAATTGCGTAAAAAGTTGTGTGTTGAAATATCTCAGTAAATCCCAGCGGCACAGAGGGGTCGCTTCAACATGAATGTTTTTATGTCGCTTAAACATGTATGTTTTCTTTTATGCCTGTGTGTTTAAGGGGGAGCGATAAGAGTTAATGGCTCGAACGACGGCTGTTGACATTGGGTGTTGTCGGTCGAGCCCTTGGGAAACTTGAGACGATCGAAAAATGCCTACCCATTCGCAAACAAAGTCGCTTTCTCAACGCACATAAATCGCGACCCTTGAGCTGCGAGGGTGAACGGAGTAACGGTTTCGAAGGAGCCTGGGCGTGGGAAAGAGTGAAACCAACATATAACCAGGGAAGCAGTAGGCGGGCACTGTCCACGAGTAGAAGGACCAGATTGGTCGGACAGGAGGAAGGGCACAACCCTCAAAATATACGATAGACATCGTGATGAACAGGAGGGCAGTTCGACAGTCGACGCCGCGACGCGAAGTATAAAGATAAAACCCGGGTGTGTTCGCGGTAACAAACGTGCTCAAAGATATAATGAAAAGTGATTATTGGATATATTGAAGATTACACTAAAGTTGACGCTATAATGTAATCCAGAAATTAATGCATTCTCGTTTCACTTGCAGAGAGGAAATTTTACGTGTTCCCGGTACCACGTTCACTAAGGGGAAATTTATCAAACATAACAAACCGTGGGAGTCATTTGATGGATCATGGAGATGCCACACTAGAAGGGAGGGTAAGAGATGCATTTCTTAAAAAGAAAGAGTAAAGATAGTGTTGAGATAAATATTGCGATAATTCATTGTCATTCAGTCATTGATGCGCTTAAAAAGTAACAAGTTAAATTTTTTATCTTTGACAGGCGGGACGGTTATTCAGTCATACATCTGAGGATTGATCAGCTCGAATGAAGGGAATCGACGTGTGAACATGCTGAAACGTAATGAGCAAGATAACGTCCTCACTAGACATTTCTGAACAGTGCATAAGATAGGCCTTTGAACTGAAGCGAGTCGCGGACGAATTTTGTGGTTGAAGTGACCTTCGCCTACTGGGCTGCTGGGAGCGCTGAAATATTGTAGGCATTATTTGTGTTATGTTTGGATGCATAAGCAATCTGCGGTTAAAGGCTGGCCAGCCAATATTTCTGTGTAATTATGTTATGTAAGTCATTTGACGAATGCTATTTGATTTCATTACTTAATTAGCATTGTTCCTAACACCATTCATTGTGTGTACGCTCATTAATGTTTGTATGACGTATAGCTGGAAATTATAAATGTTAAGCATAGTTCATCCTGTGTATCATGCCCCACCATATTAGAAGCGAGCAATCGTAATACCACGGAGGGCGCCCAGAAAATGCGCTGCGTAAGTGGGTCAGCGATCCCCGGTGAGTACCTTTATTTTTAGTATATGTACTGTAATTGCCGATATTATTTGTGTTGTATATGCATTCTTTGGAGGTGTGCCATTCCTCAACTCCGAGAGCCGGATCTTCCTGTTAATGAAATGTTAACAAGGAGGTGAAGGGGCGATATCTCGTGACACGTACACTTCACAGACTGAATACATAGGTATTTTTTCTTCTCCAAAATACTTTACGAGGCATTTGTAAATAATTACCGAATTATGATGTACCGAAAAAATAACGTTTATCTCTTTATTCACCACCCAAAAATAATGAATATTCATTGCTAACCTGAGATCCACTATTTAGTGAACAATAGAGAAAAATTTTCGAGCTCGCTTGGTGTGGAAATCGAATTTAATGAAAAAAGGGCTGCTGGGTACACAAAATTTTCAGTTTCAATGAAAAAGATGTACGTTTTTGTCAAGCGTTTATTAGAACCCGTGAACAAAACGTTTTGATGGGAAACGCAAGGAAGGTATGTTTTTTTTTTCGGGGAATTAATGGTGAATTCAAAAGATGCTGTTGAATTTTCGACAGGTGGTGGGAGTGAAGGATTCAGTGTAGATAAGCTCCTCGTATTGAAGCTGCAAGTGCATGTCCAATCCAATCCGTGAGAAGGAGAAGCTACAAAGATTTCCCAAAACCAAATGCGTCTCAAGCGGTGGCCTCAGCCTTCCAAGCCTGGACGGCCTTGTTGATCTGGACTTTAATGTTGGTGGCCACGGTGTTCTCGACGAGCTCTCGCAAGGCCTTCCTGAAGCCAGCCTTGTGAATGATAGCCATTTCACTGTCAGCCATGTTGGTGAGGGAGTCGAGCTTGTCGTTGCCAGTCCTGACGTTGTAGCTCAATAGGTTCTGAGGGACGTTGTCCTTCAGTGACATCTCCAGATCAGCGAAAATGGTAGCCAGGCGTTCAGTTACTTGCCCATGACGTACGTCTTGTTTGGCTTCTCCGACTCCGGCGAAAGTGACGTCGTAGTCGGCTATGATGGAAGCGTTAGTGAACATCACCGTGCCTCTGAGGACGCTCTGGCAACATAATTAAGGCACCATTACTGAGTGAATTTTACTGCACGTGGCTGCACCGTTTTTATTGTAACCGTACTTCTCATAAGAATTATGAAACTCTGATTTAAACATAATACTGAATCGACTGAGCGAATCGTCCTACCTTGTCTGCGTTGAAGGACGCAGACTTGGACCTCCTGAGTGAGTTGAAGCCGACGATGCTCGCCTCCGTGATGCTCAGGCGTTCGTTGGTGTCCGGGTTGTCGCTGACTTTGAGCGGGATGTCGGTATGGCCACTCTGGACCTTCTTCGACTCTCCCCATCCCAGGCTCCTGAAAAATGAAATATTGCAGTATTTTGAAACACTTTCACAACTCCAAGATTTATGTTAATTGATCCTCCGTTCATTTTATTCGTTCAGTTATTCTATTTCAGTTTGTCAATGGCTAATGCTAACTTTGGAATGTCGAATTTTGACTAACAATTCTCAGTTGCCAAAGAACTGGAATTTATGAATTTATGAAGCAAATCCGCAGCAAGCATTAATGTTATTTGATATTAAAACCCTGTTTGATTCCTAGTGTTTACTTCTTGAACGTTTGTTTCAAACACTGAACTACGAGTACATCAACCAGTAACGAGTTATGCGAAAACCATAGAGAGTTCGTTTGTGTTTCGTAAAACATGTTTTGGAAACAATTTCACGAATTTCGAAACATATGCAGAAGTAAAGAATTCACTAGGTTTCAATCGATCCTTAAAAATTGTATTACTGCGGATGTATCTCACTTTCCGATCTTCATATTACACATCGTCATGCATCTGTTGATTGCAAAAAAACGCATTTTTTGGCGATTTGTTAATTTTAGATTCCAGCTTACCACTACGATTTTAGGAACTTAAGCTTTGCATATCATTTGCTTTTTATGCTATGCATATTGTCTAAGATGAAGAATGGAGCCTTCTAATTTGTTTTAGACAAGCATGCATTACGCAAGTTTTCCCATCCAAATCGGAGCTTAGAGAATTATAAAGTAACCGTGTTTCATGCACACGCAAATTTTGTTCGCGGAAATGTTAAGAAACGAAGCCCGTCACTGTTCTGAGCAATAAATAGCATTGTGTTAGTTGGAATTAGTCTTACGTTATAATGGCGGCGGCCCTTTCGACGACGGCGTCGAGGATTTAGTTTAGTCGTCATCAGAGCTTAGAATATTCCACTGTTATCATGTTTACTGCGTACGTCCTTAACAGAGTATAAAATATTCCAAAGTAATCGTGTTTAATTCATAGGGAAAATTTTCTTCGGACAAATGGTCACTAAAACAAACAAAGCCCGTCGCTGATGTTAGTAGTTAACATTTGTCTTACGCTATGTTGGCAGCAGCCCTTTCGACGACGGCGTCGAGGATTTGGTTCGGCGTCTTGGGGTTGGGCACCGCGCGCTCCTCTGCAGGAACGGCCGCCGCGGCGACAGCTAAGCACGCCAGAAGCAGGGCTGTGAGGGTAGACATCTGAGGGAAAACGATTTTTCGTGAGGGTAACGCGAGAAGAAATGGTATCATTGAAGATGACTCTGTCCTGTTTTATGTCCTGTTTGAAAGGTGTAACGGTAACGAGTTGAATTGTATTGTTGTGCAGGTTATCGAAAGAAAAATGATTTTCCGTGTGGATAACGCGAGAAAATTTTTCTTATTGAGCATGATTGATCCGTTCAATGTCTAGTTTGAATGATGGAACGAAAACGTGATGAATTGGATTGGTTTGTCAGGGAAATGCTTTTCGAGGCTAATGACAGATTTCGTATGACGTTTACACGAGTATATACCAGAAGGAAGGCAGTAAGAGTGTACATCTGAGAAGGAGACGAGTATCGTTACAGGTGGTCACAAATTAGACTGGGACAGATGTTTGCTGGCATCTGCACAACTTGGCGAATATTGCATTGTTAAGTTTGGTGGTGTTCGAGCGAGCAGCGCGAGGCTTGTGAATGTTGTGTTGCGTCAATTACCAAAGAAAAAGAATATGCTATACAACAGTGCATCTCACAGGGTTGGCAGTGATGAGTTATTTATGTCATCTCTACAAATGTAAATTTCTGAGAAGTTTCATAAGCATTATTCAAAGTGAAAGGGAGGAACTTTCCCGATTTTATACGGCGTTCTAAATACGCCAACAAACATGCAAAAATGGAAGTACGCCAGTATTCATTGCATCAAGTTGGATGTTAATAACTCCAGGAATCGTTAAATGTATCAATATCGAGGACTTTCATCACCACAATGGTTAACTTTTTCAAAGTTACTTCTAAAATGCCTAGGAATGAGTAGGCAGTTGAAAAAGTCAAGCCTGAGTTTATTTTTTAGTTGTTATCAAAAAAATTTTAAAGGATATATGGGAACATTTCATGGAATAAACTATTGAGAATTTAAGTAGGTATATTGGAATATTTTTAGGAAATAAACGGTAGAGAATTGAAGTAGATTTGTTTGAATATTTTTAAGGAACAACTGGATGGAATTTAAGCAGATATGTTAGATCATTTTTAAGGAATAAACGGTGGAGAAGTCAAGTAGATATGTTGGAATATCTCACGGAATAAACGTTATAAAGAATTTAAGAAGATGTATTGGAATATTTTTAGGGAATATACGGTAGAGATGGAACGTTTCAGTAAAACAGAGCAAAGTTCCCACATAGCAGGGCAGAATCAGTTACCTTGTTCGATCGTAGGTCGACAGCTTGTGCCATGTAGCCGTCCATTTTTCCTTTTATACCCTGACCGGCGTGCTGACTCAGCAACGAAGTTCAGTCCTTCATCACACAAGGTCTGGTCAATGCTCATCAGGGAATTTTTTCGATCGCAAATCCTTCTTTGTTTCCTTCAAAGCCTCCGACGATGAATGCAAAAGACATTTCAGCTGTCGGCCAAAGAACTGGAATGAATGGAGAGCTATTGCTTTGCCGATAGTGGCAAAAAAGAATTTTCAAATTAACTGAAACTTTATCACCTTTTGAATATTTAGTTACAGCAGCAGCCTTGATGTAAGTTGGAGTTTTCCACGTGAAGGCTCTAAAACTAAATTTAAATAACGTTGGATGAAGATATTCTAATTTCGATGTAAACTTTGGTGATTATCTTTTGAGTACACAAAAAATAAATGAGAGGAAAGGAAAATTGTGAGCAATTTGATGGAAATATAATCATAATTTCTCCTCATACTGCCAAAATGATACTGCATTATTGGTTGAAGAAAGTTTTCTTCGCTGCATCTTTATTTTTAACCTATATTATGCCAATTAATTTAATTTACGGTACTGCCGAACCCGCATTTAGTTAACATGTCTCAGCGCAGTAGAGTTAAATATTGTAGTGCTAAAAGTAACTCAAAAGAACGTCAACTAAAATAATTACAGTCTCATTACAGTAGAACACTTCTGTACAATATGCTTCTGGAAAACTATAGCGAAGACTTCTGGTGCAATCATCACGTTTTTATTCCATACATTTTCTATACACTCAGTATTCAGGTCTGGTACTGATTTAGAAAATTCGCAAATCTTTGGACATCACCTGCGATGCAGCACGAGTATTTTAATGGAGTCGTTCAATTTGACCAGAGCACTCGTCTTTGATGAAATGGGAGAACTGACCGTAAGGAAAAATACGTCGTCGATAACATTCAAAAGGCTTCCGGCTCCTTTCACGGGTCCTTTAAAATATGTGAAGCCCCCATTCTTCAGTTCTAGACGCTAAATGAATTCGATACTCTCATTTTATCACCGCTTGACTGCAGCATTTACTTGCACAGAGAATTGTATTTCATTTTCAAAATTTGCACTAGCCGTGCCCTATTTCAAGAAAACTATAAGTTGCGTCACGTGCATGAATGTGTTTGCCATTTCGTTTTATCTTGTGTTGTTAAATTTTAGAATGCATTTTCAAAAAGTTGAGTGCGCTGAAACAGTACTTTGATTTTTTTCATCAAGTCATTAAAATTTGACCCTTTTGAAATGAATACCTCGACTTCTGGCATCTTAAGGTGTATCTAATATCATTTGAGATGAAATCATATCATGAGTGTTGTCGCCAATTCTATTTTATATTCGCACGGTATTTCGTGCAAATAGACCGATTGAGGGTGTCGTAACTGCGGCCATAAAAGATTGAATGATTGTTCCCCCTTAATGTTTTGACAAAACTTGTCTTGAAGAAAACAAATTATCGCGTGATACACTCAACAACAATAGGCAACTATAAGTGCTGTGCCAGTATTGCTGTCCTCATTTCTAAAAAGTAATTTTGATATCAGTCTCGCATGTATCCTATTCGGCAAAATTATGCATGCATATCATTGCTTTTTTAGTTCGTGAAGGCTCGAAATTTGAGTGTAACCTTCAATGGTTATGGGTCAATAATTTGATGCCAGCGTCTGTGAGCCACGCTTCCTTTCTTTACGAAGTCTAGCTGTGAATGACGGATCAAACATGCAAAGTTTCAAGTTCATGGTTCACAGGGTATTCTATTAAGTCAAACAACACCATTATTATTTTAATTACTACTACATATTACTATTTTCAGTTTACTGTGGGAATTGTCTGTAACGAAGGAAACGGTACAACAGATATGATTAGAAATAAATGCAAAGTATTTTAGAGTTATGACACTGGAATTCAACAGGTATTTCAAAGGTATTGCAATTGCTTCTATCATAGTTTGGGAAGACCATGACGCGGTCTTCCATCGACTGGACCGCAGTGAACGCATCGGAGGCAATGAATAAACTTAAACTTATTTTACGTAGGTAACTCTAACTCTAAAAAACAAGGAGCGCGGTAACAGTTCGCCCACTCACTATTTTGTTTTCCGTGCTCGCATAGATTTTACGTCACGCATATAATGTCTACCGGTTTTCACAAAACTTCTAAAGATGAAAAAACCTTAGTAAACAAAAAAATATGTTCGTCCTGAAGGAAAAAAAACGCACAAAGAATACAAGTTGGAATATCGTGGCAAATTAAGTGAGGAAATTCCCAACCAATTTTCACAATATCAAAGCTCGTAACACGGTAAAAAAACAAGTAGGAAATGTTGAGGTCATTTCTTAGAATTTCTGCATACTTCATCAACATTTGGAATCGACATGCAATCGACCGTTTTATCTAATTTTGGTTGAAACTTAACCAGAGGTGTGCAATTTTTTCTAGTTACTGTATTTTGGTCTTGGCATATGTTTTTGAAGGTTATTCTCCAAATTTCTGTAAAAAAACACCCTAATTAAGTGATTTAGCTAAAATTTCAATGTAGTCTATCTTTTGGAAGGAATTTTGATGAATTTTTTAGAGTGAGAAGAAATTGTATTTTTTTGATGCGAGGAAGATTATGGGCGGAATAATCTGCCTGTAAAAGTTTTGAAGAATGCATTTTTTAAAGTCAAATTCTGCAAAATATCAGGATTTTCCAGTCATACTTTGTCTCTAAGCCCTCGAAATTATTGCACAGGTACAGTGGACTTGCAAAATATTAACGAAAAGATTTCGAAAAATATTGCTCGTTAATGTTAATCATCATGAAACTAAAACATGTAGTGCTAGTATGTAATAGAACAATCCTTTCATATTTACAATGTAACTTCATGCGTAGATTACGAATTGGATACAAAAACTTATTTTATTCGTCGTTTTCGTATATTTTCTTGCCAAGTCCTTCGTTTTATTTAACATTAATTCTCAGAAGTGAGTTCATTCTTTAAAACCAAAATCTAGAACGTTTTTTTTATCCATTTTGTAATAGAAAAGGCATTTTCCCAGGTTTGATTTGCAATTTTAATGGTTTCTTTTTGATCACATATTTCAGCATTAGTCAGACTAAACTCACTAAAGTAATCTGAGCTAAAGAATCCTTACCTAATGAAGGAAAATAGAACTTGCAATGAAATCTTTACTACAATATTTCCTAGTTGGAATTCACTGTTACAAATTTCGCAGGGCGCTTTCCAGCGCAAAAGCCTTATATCCCACAAAACGCTTCTGGTTTTGATTGTGTGAGAAAATAGGCGAATTTATCTCGAATGAAAAATATAAATGGATAAGTTTTCATAGATTATTTAGAATGCTATGCGTCTGTCAACAGTTACTGTTTAAATGTATTCTTGTCTGCTTGTAATAAAACAAGTTAAATACAAGGCCTGCTTTTGTTGCAGTACAAAATAATTCAGACAAACTGATAAAGATTAAATTCGGGAACAATAACAATATTTCGGTCATATCAAAAAATGGCATCGGCTTAAAATTTATTTGTGTCATGTCAAAGATGAAAGTACGTTGAGGAATAACTTTCAAATCATTTGTTGGTTGTTTTAGTTGTTAATACTGGTCAAAACTTTGGAATAGTATTTATGATATTATTTTGAGCCTTGTTTTAAAATTCCGTGAAAAAAGTAGGTAAAATTATATTATATATATAACATCTTGAATAAGTGCGCAATTTTACATTACAGTGAAGTTGAAAGTCTATGTGTAATAGTTGGGTGTCATCAAATTAAATCTTTTTGATCGCAGTATTTTGTTCGCTCGCAATTTAAGGCCGGCGAGACTCTCCAAAGTAATCAGACCAAAGACCAACTAAATCTCAGTAGCAGAAGTTCGTCACACAAAGGCAGCATCAGCAAATTATCTTAACGGCCATAGCCGCCAATTCGTTTCTGTCCAAACCCGGGCATCAGCCGAAATTGTTGAGTCAAATTCATGGGGGCGAGAAAAAAGCCAACAAATTTCTGCCTCTGAACAAACCTGCCTCCTTTGTTCAGCAGTCTAGCGCCCCATCTGATACCAAAAACAAATCGTCCACATTCCGTACCAGAAAGAAGGGAATAAGAGACGGGGGAGTGCGCTCTGTGAAAAGAACGCTGAGGCGCAGCATGCCTGCAAATAGGGGCCACTAAGTGCTATGCTCAGCCCATTGTGGCGCTAGGGTGTTCCATTGCATGGTTCAATGCGTGCATTGCAAAAACGCTTATCGCATTTGCATCAATTGGCAATAGATTCATTCAGATGACCTTCGCAAGACAAGCGCTTTCGTTTTTCGGGCTCCAAACATTGATAGTTCCGTTCAAAAGACATTACAGGAAGACGCACTCGTGAAAGAGAGAAAAGTGCGATGCTCTTATTACCTTGGAGACAAACGATACTCAGGAATCATCAGATTTTCAATTCCAACACTTGCCTTTGAAAGAATATACGTCGCAGATTTGGAGGGTATATAAGCCTTCGTTTGTTTGGTTCAGTCGCACAGTCACTAGCCTGTAAGCTACTGAATTAGTGGTCGGCTGGTGAGGCATATTTCAAGATAAACTTGTTTCTTTAGTAAATTTACGAATAGATGCAGAGGCTCCTGTAACTCCAATTACGCCTAAAAGCACAATCTTTTTCTCATTATAAATCAATTTAAGAATATTTCATGAATCAACGATTATTTTTTTTCTGTTTCAGATAGCTCAGTGAAATAAGGCACCATGTTTCTTCGCATCATTACCGCCTTCGTTCTTCTCGGTCTGGTGGCTGCCAAGCCTCAGGTTTGTGTGCTAATTTGCTCCCGCATTATTAAAGGAATTCATTTCCAGTTGCAAAATGAACAGAAGTGATTTCAAATTGGAAACTTTGGCACCTAAATTTTCCCATTCAAATCATTCAGTTAATGAATGTACAGTTAAAGCATTAAACGATCAAAATTACGTTTGAGGATGTGCTTGAATAAATTTGTCATCCTGTACAAATTACCATCTTTTACTTCAATCGAGTGTTAATTAACACAAATTTTGGTAGGGACAAGATATTTTACATTCGACTTTTTGAATGAAGTATATACCACTTAATCTGTAAAAATTGCTTTGTATAAGAATGTATCCGTTCATAAAAATCATTCCTGAACTGCACACCGACGCAATGGTAGAGTTATTAAGTGTGAGAAGTATTAAATAGCTAGGTCCAATTACTTTCGTTCAAGCAACGCTACCTTCAAATATTTAATTTAAGAAACGCATGATTAGAATCAAACTTGTGGCAGTCAATAGTTTTCCCTCATTACCGATAATAAAGAGCTTAGCCCTGAGCAGTATTTACGTCCGTTGTAAACAATTCGCGTGATTGAAAGACTGGGTCTCACCTGGGAAATCACGAGGAGAAACACATGCCCAACGCCATCATGTTGTCCTGTGCAGAACGAGTTCACGATCAACTACCAGGCCGGCGATGAGCTGAGCAACACGAGCGTGTCCTACGACCGCGACGAGAACATCATCAGGACCTTCACTCCTGCAGGGGAGCACTTCGTCCAGGTGGACAGCCTCGAGGACTATAATGTGGTGAGTTGAATGTATTCTCAAGTGCCTCAGAGATTGCTGAACTGAATATATTCAGAGCGCAGAGCGATGCTGTCCAGGTGGACAGCCTCGAGGGCTACAATGTGGTGAGTTGAATGTATTCCCAAGTGCCTCAGAGATTGCTGAACTGAATATATTCAGAGCGCAGAGCGATGCTGTCCAGGTGGACAGCCTCGAGGACTACAATGTGGTGAGTTGAATGTATTCCCAAGTGCCTCAGAGATTTCTGAACTGAATATATTCAGAGCGCAGAGCGATGCTGTCCAGGTGGACAGCCTCGAGGGCTACAATGTGGTGAGTTGAATGTATTCCCAAGTGCCTCAGAGATTGCTGAACTGAATATATTCAGAGCGCAGAGCGATGCTGTCCAGGTGGACAGCCTCGAGGACTACAATGTGGTGAGTTGAATGTATTCCCAAGTGCCTCAGAGATTGCTGAACTGAATATATTCAGAGCGCAGAGCGATGCTGTCCAGGTGGACAGCCTCGAGGGCTACAATGTGGTGAGTTGAATGTATTCCCAAGTGCCTCAGAGATTTCTGAACTGAATATATTCAGAGCGCAGAGCGATGCTGTCCAGGTGGACAGCCTCGAGGGCTACAATGTGGTGAGTTGAATGTATTCCCAAGTGCCTCAGAGATTGCTGAACTGAATATATTCAGAGCGCAGAGCGATGCTGTCCAGGTGGACAGCCTCGAGGACTACAATGTGGTGAGTTGAATGTATTCCCAAGTGCCTCAGAGATTGCTGAACTGAATATATTCAGAGCGCAGAGCGATGCTGTCCAGGTGGACAGCCTCGAGGGCTACAATGTGGTGAGTTGAATGTATTCCCAAGTGCCTCAGTGATTTCTGAACTGAATATATTCAGAGCGCAGAGCAATGCTGTCCAGGTGGACAGCCTCGAGGGCTACAATGTGGTGAGTTGAATGTATTCCCAAGTGCCTCAGAGATTGCTGAGCTGAATATATTCAGAGCGCAGAGCGATGCTGTCCAGGTGGACAGCCTCGAGGACTACAATGTGGTGAGTGCTTCCTGCTGCACACTGGTGTGCTGCACGAGAGTCTAAGTGGCCGAATTTTGGGGTGATTTTTGACGGAAACTCATTGGGTTAGTTTTTACCATTCTGTGCAGTGTAATGTTACAGATATTACGTGAGGAATGATATCAAACATATTTTTTAGAGCGAGTGATTAAATCAAGAGTAGTTTCACTAAGAATGTTTTGTAAAAAAACGTTCCGGCCTATACTAAAGTCTCAGGTTTCAGCACGTTTTTAAGCGACAACTTCATTTGCTATGAACCCGAAAATAAAGTATTGAAGAAGTTGGGTATTAAAACAATCATTTCTGGGTTCATGGGTGACCTGCGGCCAAGGAAGTCTTGTGTTCGATTCTGAGTGTATATAAAATGGGAGCCTTTTCCAGGAGAATTTTAATCTCCCACCAAAGCTTTCAGTAATTATATTGAACTGAGGCATTGTATTAATGTCGACCTCCTGATCGAAAAATTACTGCTTGTATAATAATTACAATATAGTGGAGGAAACCATACAGCTCTGATCGTTCAACAAGATTCAGTTCATGTCAGTAGCAAATTTTATAACATCAATCTTCCTCTTCTTCACCACATCATCAAAGCGTCTTACGCATTCTAAAGGGAAATGCGCTGATTTGTTCCTAAAGTCTGCAGAATTTAATTGCAATTCATCTCAAAGTTTAAGCAGTTCTCTGTACCACTCCAAGACTGCCATGCAACTCGCTCGGGCGCGGTCGATTGTGCTGCATCCTCCACTAACGGACTTTATGCTCCAGGTGCCAAAACAGAACTAAATAAAATGTGGTAACTTCGGCAGGGTTTCAGCGCAACTCGCATGGACGCGGACGAAGTTTGCTACATCGCCAAGCTGAGCACGACGTTCAACAAGCAACTGGCGCTGTACCGGTCCCACCAAGATGATACCATCGTTATCACGCGATCAGAAGAACTCAAGGCGATTCCCGCTGATGAAACTGAAGAATACGGGGACCGCCTCAATGAGTTCTGCGGTAACTATCCCGTGTACAAGCTGGGCACTTTCGATGACGGCTTAGAAGCGGGAGCCACCGCTCGACAAGTGTCCTACACCTTCTACAACTGCTACGTCTACCGATGCTCCTACTCCTGCTACTACACCACCGTCACCGTGCCCACTGGTACCAACATCATATTCGTCTGGTTCTTCGGATGAGTCTGGAGGTGGCAAGAAACTTGCTGGCGTCGGACCCTACTGTGAAACCTAAGGAATAGATTGGAAAATTAAATACTAAACTTCATATTTACTTCTTATATTAAGTGCTCTGCTTCAATGATTTTAATTTTGGGCAAAATTTAAATTGAGCTGCACTCCAGCATTTGTAACTTTCAACTGCATTAGTTCTGACGAACATCGAAGAAGAATAAAGGGTGACCTGTGTTGTTCTATGAATTACTCTTTTCAATTTCCCACCACTTCTTTTTCTAAGTTGAAAAAATGGTAAACGGTATACATCGCAAAATTGAGGGAATGACTACATAAAGTCTGTCAACAATTTCAGCTTTGATCTTTACATACGAGTACATTCTCATCAGAACATTCTCTCCTCCGATTTTTACTCGATCTGTGATTCCTTGTTCCATGCATGCCATTAAACTATGCGTTTTTTTGTTTGCGCAAATCATATGGTGCCACATTTAAAATTAAACTGCTCGTTTTTACCGAGTTCTCTTACGGGTTGAGAATATTTTTAAGCAAACCGCTTAGGTATTCTCCGGATTATTTCAATCGAATCCTATTTAGTATTCTAAAAATTCCTTATAACTAGACAAAAATGGTCGTGCGCCTCAGCGCTTTTGTGCCTAAAAGCTAATGAGAAGCTGGAAGTTGTGATCAACGTCATAAGCGATCAAGAGTCCAGTTCACACAACGAACGCATCGGGTCGACTTAGTGCTGAATTTTTTATTTTTTTTTACACTAAAGAAGTACCGATATTACATTAAATACGAAGCGCACAGAAAAAGTTTAGAAAGAGTACAAGTAGTGGTAAAGTAACTAGTTTAATGGTCAAAAATTTGTATTGCTAGTTTATCCTATCACCAAAGATCCGTATTCACTGCGATCATGTTATCACAGAGAAAATAGAAGAGATCATTAGCGTAGATTAACGAAGTCGTTGAATCTATACAAAATAGTGTGTTTCAGCACAAGGAACCATGCGTATAGAAAAAAGTAATTTGTGAAGGAAGTAGTAGAAAATACACAGAAATGATAACATAGAAGTTATGAAAACTGAAGAAGGTGAAATTGTCATAGAAGGTTAGCTTCGAAAGCCTATGTACAGCTGAGATAACTCAACATTACCTGTATTTCGTCTGAAGGTTCCAGTTCTCATAGCGCAGGGTAGACAAACCTTGCTAACCTACGCTTATTACCTGTTTTTTACCTATTGAAGGATGAAATAGGTTAGTACAACAAGTTTCACCCATTGTGTCAACATACAATGCATGTTTGCTTTAAAAACACACGTAGAGAATGTGAGTAAGTACAGCTCTGCGTGACTTTTCGCACTACATTCAGAATGAGTAGTTATTTTTCGGGATGATTGGTCAGTGAGACGATCTCTCACTGACTCTTACTCCACTTTTGCATCCCTCACAATGGGATAAGGAGCTATGAGGGTAGAAAATTACCCATGACTTGTGATCGAGGAGTATCAGGCACCATTTAAAGCATCAGCCATCGGGAGGGCACCAGAAGCTTGGATTTATTAAGGCGAAGTGACAAGTTTAAAATTCAAGTCTGCATCCTGTGGTTTCAGTATTTGGAATATTTATCCGGAAACGGATGGAAAAATTTACGAATATACTTATATTCAAATATTTTTCATATATATATATACATATATATATGTATATATACATGATGTTTCGTGAAAGGAATTACATGGACTTATTTTTTATCGTAATATCAAGACTTATCTTCTGATATTACGCCTCTAGATTTTTACTTCTGGGGACATTTGAAGAGTTTTTCATTCCGATTCATTCCGAAGAAGACCTCATTAGTAAAATTCTGGAAACCTCCACAAGGGTTCGTGAAACTCCCGGTGTCTGTAATCGCTTCCGGCAATCTTTGCACCGGAGTTGGAACGTCTCCATCAGAACAGATGAGCATGGTCATGTTGAAGATCTTTTGTAAATACCTAACCTCATTCAATTTTTGTTTGCTAGCGGCCATAATAATTCAAGCTGTTTTTCATTTCTTTGCGTTCACAAGGAAAATGCATTAACTTCTACATTTCATTTCCCGGTCACTTTCAGAGCATTATATTCTTTACAATTTGCTTAAAATTTAAATCCCTCTAACCTTCTAATGAAGCATTTTCAACGAAACAGATTTTGAATAAAAAGTATTTATTTCAGCTGTCCCAGCCTTACGTTTAAAATTTGTTCAACAAATTACCTATTACGCTGTAGATACAGTTCATAATGCATTTACACTAACATACATTTTGTGTGTTTATTGCGCACATATAGGAGCTGATCACAAATCAAACGTCATGAGAAAGATTAAAACAGTCTGAGCTATAAAATTCTGCTATTATCTACTTCATATCTAAATACTTCATAGCTAAAATATACTTCATATCTAAAATTCGTCTAATTTGAGCTCGGTTCTTGCTCGTTAGTCCATTATTCTTGGCTTCGCTTGAATTTTAGTCCATGCAGATATTGAGCTCTCGTATTGTATTTGAAGGCTCTTGAGTTACGGTAAATATTAAACACAGAACATGAAAATGCTCTTCTTTCTCCATTCACCCTTGATTGCTGGGACGTGGCTCGACATGAAATCTCTGGAACAAATCTTTCGTATTTTACAGGTGAGGGATGCGGGTCGCGAACACGGAGGAGTTGTACGGTTTCTGTCAAATATCCAGTGATTGGCAGTAGCTAGGATACGCTAGATCGCGTTCGCTTTTAGCTGATTTGAATCGTATTCTTTATTCAAGAAATGTCTCCTATTGCGTTGATGGTCGTGTAATAGTCAGATGGCGTTTCTCAGGTGAGGCAAAATATTATCTGGGGTAACATGACATTTTTCGAACAAGAGTGTTATTTGCATCCTATTTTTTGTTTTACTTCGAGTGCAGACGGTTTTTGTTATGGTATACTGAGAATGAATGATTCGATTGGTGAGACGAAGTTAAATCCATGATACCAGACGCATGGAAATGAATAATGATGAACAGCAATTGAATGAATATGAGTAAAACTGAACGTTCTGTACCAATGTTAGAGGAGTAAAATTGCAGATAAGTACACCCGGCCATTTTTGGGTGGGAATAACTGTAACTGACGTCGATTTTCGTTTAATATATTTGAAATGATGCACATATACAGACAATAATAAAGTAATAAATTCATATTGGAATGTCTTCATCAGGAGTGTTCATTAAAACAAGACATTCTCATTCCACAGGTAATTCGCCTGACGGTTGACAATTTTCCTCTATTCAAGCCCATTATTTTCCTCTATTCTATTTTCCTCTATTTCAATTTTCCTCTGTTCGAGTGGTTGAATCTTAACTTGATTTTTCCAAAATTTGGCAACTTTGGCCAGAAAAAGTCCACCGAAAACAGGGTTTTTGGAATTAAGAAAGCCGTTTACGGTTTCGGTTTCATCTCTAACTTAAATTCACTGATGAATTTTGAAGCTGTTCATGAAATATTGCAATAATTTGAGCATAAAGAACATGAATTTATGATCACCTGAAAATTTTAAAATCAATGATCTTTGTATAGCAGCGAGATTAGATAGGTTATGGGTGGTTAGTGGTTTATCACATTTTAAAGAAGGGCTGTGGAAGAAAGTTATATAGTCATCCATCCAGACGTAAATATATGCCGCAGTGTTGAATCAGAACATTGGCGAAGTAGACACAAGTGCAATCTTTTCGCTGGATCTAAAAAACAAGCAAGGAAAGTGATGTTAGAATCAACTCTGCAGTTCCAAAGTTGCTGGTCGAGCGATGCAAACTGCAGGCTTCTGGCTCCAGAATAGCGCTCAATCGTAACACTCACGTCAAAACTTACCTAAATTTGTGGTTCGTTTTTCTGATCATGAATTCTCTTTGAGGTCTACGAAACGTTCAACCTTTCCCTGAAGTATTTCCATTAAGATGCACTAGGGATTTTTGACCATAAAGAATATCCTCAAAAGTAACTCCTACAAAGAAGGCATCTATAATGTACCAAGAATGTACCAAGTTTTCATAATTTATGAAACTACATAAATTATAATAGCAATGTACCGTGAACTACCGTAAAACTAATGCCATAAAATGATACCACAAACCACCGCAAAAACTACCATAAAATGCTATCAAAAAATATCTTAAAAACAGCCATAAACTGCCATAAAATGTGACAACAAACTAATATAAAAACAACCATACACTGCCATAAAATGCAATCACAAACTACCATAAAAACAACCATACACTGCCATGAAATGCTACCACAATCTGCCTTAAACTGTCACAAAATGATACTACAAACTACCATAAAACTACCATAAACTGCCATAAAATGCTACCACAATCTACCATAAGCTGCCACAAAATGCTGCCACAAACTACCATAAAAAGTATTATAAACTGCCATAAAATGCTACCACAATCTACCATAAACTGCCACAAAATGCTACCGTAAACTACCATGAAAACTACCATAAACTGCAGCGAAGATACTGCGTTGGACTCCCTCAAAAAACAACAACGTTAGGCACTGCGTTCACGCGAAGGGTCGGCGGCGCCAGTCTGGAATTTTCTTCATGCCTACACCCATTTTATGGGCCCCATTTCATGGCAGTGGCGGCCATCTAGAAACAGTCCCCTCAAATCTACGCTTCTTCATGCAAATATCTCGCTGAGCACAAACTGCAGCTTGCTTCCCAGACATGAAACTTTTTGTTGGCTCCGCAGGAATGTTTTTCAATCTCTTCCGCATTCGATGCATATTTGGCAGGAACTTGCCTCAAAATTTCAAGAATTTTAACTGGTTTTGATAGTACATGTGTCTGTTGTCATGAATTACGGCGATATATTTCTGTGGGGCTGAGGTCAAATTTAAAGTTTAAATTCATGGCTTGTGTTTCACAGCTTTTTGACATCACATTTAATGGCATTGCTAGTGCCTTTATTGGCTAGTGAGTGACAGCTTTTTTAACAATACATTTATTTCCACTATTCGTGCTTTCATTGGTGAGTCTGTGACAATATTTTTTTCTGACATCGAATTAATTGGAATGGCTAGTGCCTTCGTTGGCTAATGAGTGTCAGCTTCTTTTACATTACAATCCTTGGAACGGCTAATGCTTTTATTGGTTAGTGAGTGATAACTTCTTTGACGACACATTTTTTGGCTTAGCTAGAACCAACATGCGCTAGAGAGTGACGGCTTTTGATATCACATTTGTTGGGTTGGCAAATGCCTTCAAATTTATTAGCTTAAAGTAAAGGGTAGGTAATTTTTTCCATTCGATTTCCTTAAGAAATAAAATTCAGCTACGCTTTCGCCGCTGAAAGGGATCGCGAATGACGCTAAAAGTTCCGTTTTTTTCGAAAACCCATTTGTACCGGAGTGATAACTTTTGAGAAGAGTTCTGTTACACTGAGAAAAGATAACATTTCATAAAGGTATGTTTTCAATGGAATAAGTTTTATGATAAATTATTTGCGTACACACACAAACAGACGAACAAGACCATTCAAATGCAGTCGTCATAATATATTTAAAATTTTCGAAGCCGCAAAAACTTTACTCATTCAAGTTTAATTAAATCTGAACAAGTCGCTGGTTTGCTTAAATCGCAACCTTTTCTGAAACTTGAAAACGGAAAAACTTACAAAGAAATTAATCACATTTACTCAGAAAACGTTTGAGTCCAGCTCCATAATCAGTTTAAAAAAGTTTATACCTTTGAAAAATACGATCAAACTACAGTGAACAGCAGATATAGTTCATAATCTTCTATTCACTGTAGTTTGATATTTTATTTCAGATTCACAATTTCTTGAATTTCAATATTTTATTTGAACCAATGATGGAAGTGGACACTGAAACGTTTCCTTAGTAAACATGATTAATTTTCGTGAAATTTTTTTCTGTTTCAAGTTTCTCATCCGAGTTTAATATGCATCGTAAGGTTATGGTTACAGGTCTACCTAGCTTTAAATTTCTCTGAACTCTGATTGATCGCAAGAATTGAGTCCGGGAATGTTAAACGCACGTGTGAGCCAGATATTGAAATGCAATAACATTGCTTTGATGAATCTCTGTCACAACAATATGAGTTGCACTCGTATTTGATGTTCTTTTCACATTATTCTGAAGATGAAATACATATTAGTTACTGTTTCTGGACTGCAACTTGAGTTAATTACCCTGTACTCTTTTCTGAACATCTTAACGCAGCGCATTTTCGCTTGTATGTTGAAGACTTTTCATATCTGTAGCTACACGTCGAATCAATTGTCTGTCATCATTTAATAAAGTACAGATGGAAAAAGACTTGGGAAAGTACTGAATTGTAGCGGGAAACATTGTAAAATTTTCTAGTCATTTCTAAAGATGCTGGTTAGTTTAAAATGACGAATGTAACACTTGAAGGCACAGCAAGTAAGATGCAAGATTGGCTGCAGAGTAAATTATTATTCTTACTCATAGCGTTCTTGCTAGACAGCTACGTTTAATGAAGTTCATAAATATTTATTTCAGCCGTCAAAGCATTCTTTCAAGCTCACCACTACTAGTTAAGATATTTAACTTACGCTCAGTAAATTGAACGAAGATTTGGAAGCGAAAAAGATGATTTGAAATAAAGTATTTCGCCACGTACACGTGTCTTAGAGAAGTTTCATCACCTATTCTGTAAGTTAGGGTATCATGAGAGCATAAGATGGTGGATAAATAACAGGCAATATTAAGTTCATTCGTCATCGCAAATAGGTATTACCGAAATAATCTCTGACACTTGTTGTCACTAACTGTACCAACGATAATTTTTCCTGGATTGATAATAACTAATTTAAATTTTAGTGCATCCCCACCCAGTAGGCTAAACCAGCAAGTCAAACCTGGATGTTGCTTAATACTTGGATCTGGGCTCTGGAATGACACGTTTAATTAAACAGAACCAAAGAAAAATTTCAGTACAACACGTAACTAGTAAAGTTCAAATATCGTGCGATGTTATGACATAGTAGGACCAATAAAGTGCAGAGTTGAATAGTGGAGCAATAATATTCACTACGAGAATTTTGGTCGAACAAGAATGAATTTTTCTCTGACACATAAATGAGCGCACTTCATTGGAGAGCAAAAAAAAATATATTCAACGCGTAGTGATTCCATTTATAAAACTTTTAAGACCTAATGAAGTTATTCAGTGATAATTTTCAATGAAGTTCATTGAGATAATATTAATGACCAATTATCAAGCACATAATAATCTCTTATGAAACCAATTTAGCTCAGAATTTTGCTAAAATTTTCATTCAAGTTATGTAGTTTACTTAGATGAAAAAGAAAGTTTTTGAACAGTAAGAAACAAGTTTCCTAAATTTGTTCGGAGAAGAAACTCACTTGAACGCATATTCTCTGAAAAAAGGATGAACATAATGAAAATTTCGTTCGCATCTTACATCGTAACCAAGAGAGCTGCTTAACCAGTGAGAGCGTTGATGCAGTGAATTTGATTACCATTCTATTAACACTTTGATTGCGACATGTAAAACTGAAGTTTTACATTGAACTCAAATTTAAAATCAATAATAGTAAACAATGTTGAAAAAAGAAAACATTAACTGGATCATGCCTTCATTAAGTTTTGATTATGTATTTATGAAAATTGAGTCTGCGACTACTGCTCGGCCAGCAGCTTCATGAAAATCCGCTCCGTGTGCCATCAGTAGCTCACGTCGTAGTCAAAGTGGTAAAACCAGCCCGACATCGCATCAGTTTAGCACAACAAAATAGTGCAGCGATACAGAATTCATGTCCACTTTTACAGCAGTTTTCTTGCACCGAGGCCACTACTATTGTGACCACTACTATTGTGCCTTCGGCGGTTGGTAAAAGCGCACGTATAAGGTACCTTGGCATCAAATATCTAGCATCGTAATCGTTCTTAGCCTCAATCAAGGCTATTGCTGCAATGTATTGCTCTAAATCGACCTTAAAGAATCTTACTGAGCCGAAATGAGAAAATCATTCGAGACACTACGCTGATTTCTAGCTCAGAATTTCTCCATGTTACCGTACACTACGGCCTTATAAAGGCCGTAGGAGACGGACCTAACCTGGCTTATGTGTTCAATGTCTCAGAACAAAATAAGTTCAATTATTCAAGAAACTGCCCGATAATTCTGAGGAAAATACAAAATCATGAATATTCAGATTTATTATAATGCACAAAGTCAAGATAAAATCGTCTCAGGATATCCACTACTAAGATCTCAAACAAGAAATTCCATAAATTTTTTCCAAAACTGAAATAGAACTAGGTTATTTATCCTAATTTGAAAAAAACATATGTATCTTTTTCATAAAGCAGAAAATAAGTGCGTGTCTCTGTTATAACGAAACATAAAATGAAACGAGGAACTTATTTTTCATGCATTCAACAAAAATACTTTGTTTAAAAATATTTTTTTTGAACAGTAAATTTCCTAATTTAACGGAATTTATTTTGGGCGATTTTCATCTAAAAACCTCTTGAAATATTAAAATATTTCACGAGTTTTTCTAGAGCGTTCACAAAGTCTCTTAGCAGAACGTTTGGACACCCATTCACCCAATTCCTACCCGTAAGACACTGAAAAAAGCAAATCCTATGAATTTCAGTCCATAAGGCTAAGCCTCAGCCTTCATAGCCTGGATGGCCTTGTTGATCTGGACTTTAATGTTGGTGGCCACGGTGTTCTCGACGAGCTCTCGCAAAGCCTTCCTGAAGCCAGCCCTGTGAATTACAGCCATTTCACTGTCAGCCATGTTGGTGAGGGAGTCGAGCTTGTCGTTGCCAGTCCTGACGTTGTAGCTCAATATGTTCTGAGGAACCCTGTTCTGAAGAGACACTTGCAGGTCAGCGAAAACGGTGGCCAGGCGTTCTGTAACTTGGCCATCGCGAATGTCGGGTTCTGCTTCGCCAATGCCCGAGAAAGTGACGTCGTAGTTGGCGATGATGGAAGCGTTTGTAAACTTCACCGTGCCAGTGAGTACACTCTGGAAAATACAGGATTAGAATTGGTTGCTATCAAAGCATATTATGATCGTATCCTTCCATTTTTTATATTTCCACAGTGACTTTCATGTTTTATGTTTTGAAATATGATAATTATATCCAAGTTAGAAGATGTTGTAATTTTTTTTTAAATATTTCAATATTTTGAAGATATTGCAATTTTTTTATTTTATTGGTCATTGAAATATTCTTGTTTAGGTTTGCAGTTTGTTAATTTAGTCGTACTCTGTTCAGATGATCGAAATTCAAAATGAAAATCTTATAGATTGTAGATAAAAATCATTCATTGTTTCAATTGACGATCATTTATTGTGCCAACGAACTCTTTCTGGTAGAAACATTCATTGTTTCAACTAACCTCGTCTTCGTTGAACTCCGCAGATTTGGACCTCGAGAGGGTATTGAAGCCCACAATGCTCGCATCTGTGATACTGAGCCGTTCAATTGTGTCTGGCTCTTCGTCGACTTCGAGAGGAATGTCCACGTAGGAGTTCTGAACCTTCTTAGACACGTCCCAGTTAAGAGCCCTGTCAAATTCAATTTAATTTGAGGCAATGAAGAGTCCCAGTCACAGATGGCTTTGCAACGTGTTTCTTGCCGCTAAGTCGGAGGGATCACATGTCACCGCACTTTACAAGTTGAGTTAAAATGAGTTACTTAATGGACAATCATTGCAAATTCATCACAAATGACATCAAATATAAACCATACATACAAGGATCAGAATAAATTGCTAAGGAATTGTTGATCCCATAAATATAGCCGTGGTTTCATAGACGCTTTTAACGATCTTTACGAATTGGATAACTGTTCAAAATCAAAATGCAGACAAGAACTGAAAACTGTACCAAGATCCTACAATGTTTTTCATTATTTTCATACCGATAAAAATAATGGCTTTTACCTTCAACCAGCAAATGTTGATATCACTTATGCGTTTGCTTTGCGTTTCTCTTTCTATAATTCTGGGGAGATATTCATGCTCGTACGTGTTATTTCTAAACAGTATTTAGACAATGCATGGGGTAATTTTGCTATTCATCATCACCAGCAATATATGTGGCAGCAATAAGTCGGTCACTGCGTGTATTATGATGAATACACAATTTATAATCACATGGATACACCGAATGCAAACGGGCTATTCTTAACGAATATCTAAATAGCTCTTAATTATGAAAAGAAATTTCCTCTTCCGTCGCTATGAGGTCAACCCTGATATTAACAAGAACGACGGAACCTTACGTAACTTTCCGAACGATAGTTAGCAAAAAGTTTTAGTTAGTACAAAGTTAGTTACTACAAAGTTTGTTAGTTGAAAATTAGTTGGCCCGAAGTCATAAACTTGAACCATGAAAGCAATTTCTCCATAACATTCATCTTGCTCAATGTTAGCAAAAAATAATTACAATAAAGTTAGTTTAAAGGAAAAAACTGAACGGTGAAAATAATTTCTCCGTAAAATTCTTCTTACTCAATGTTAGCAAAAAATAAATTAGTATCAAATTAGTACAAAGTAAAAAAGTTGATCGATGAAAATAATTTTTCTGTAAAATTTTTCTTACTCAATGTTAGCAAAAAATAAATGAGTATCAAGTTAGTACAAAGTAAAAAAATTGATCGATGAAAATAATTTCTCCGTAAAATTCTTCTTACTCAATGTTAGCAAAAAATAAATTAGTATCAAAATAGTACAAAGTAAAAAAGTTGATCGATGAAAATAATTTCTCTGTAAAATTCTTCTCACTTAATGTTAGCAAAAAATAAATTAGCATCAAATTAGTACAAAGTAAAAAAATTGATCGATAAAAATAATTTCTCTGTAAAATTCATCTTACTCAATGTTAGCAACAGCTCTCTGAATGATGGCGTCGAGGATGATGTTTGCGTCACGATCTCCGCGCTCCTCAGCAGGCACGGAGGCCGCGAAGCCGATGAGACAGGCGAGAAGCAGGGCAGCTGGGGCAGACATCTGTGGGACGCAGAGTTATTTACCGAACGTTCCTTATATTCTGAGATATGGTTGTTTTATAGGAAGAGTGGTGAATGTCAAAGGAAATAGAAAGATGCTATTATTTGCAATGGCGTATCATTATACTCTGAGACACGGTAGTTTTATGGAAAGAAGGGCGATTATCAAAGAGAATAGAAACATGTTAATTTCAGTAATGGAATATCGTTAAGCTCTGAGACATGGTGAAAAAGTTGGGGAATATCAAAGAGAATAGAAACGTGCTAATTTTAGTTAAGGAATATCGTTAAGCTCTGAGACATGGTGAAAAAGTTGGGGAATATATCAAAGAGAATAGAAACGTGCTAATTTTAGTTAAGGAATATCGTTAAGCTCTGAGACATGGTGAAAAAGTTGGGGAATATATCAAAGAGAATAGAAACGTGCTAATTTTAGTAAAGGAATATCATTATACTCTGAGACATGGCAATGGTATGGAAAGGGTGGTGAACATCGAAGGAAGTATGAACATACAAATTTTAGCAGGCGATGAATTCTGAATATGGTTAGGATAAATATTTCAGCACTTGTCAGAATGTGTGTAGTGCTTAGGGAACATGATGGGCAGATTTAACGATTCCGTGGGCTGAACTACACAAGTTAAATTACCGAATTTAAGAAATAAAATTAGTAATTTTTTACCTAGGGACAGAAATTCAAGGGGAGGGGAACGAAATGTGAACAAATAAGGTTTTGAAATGAGCTTGTGTAAATGATATTCTTTTTCAGTGAAATGAGTTGCCTGCAAAGACTAGCGCACAAGTGATTACACTTAGCGTACTTTTACCCATTTTTAAATTGTATACGTAAAATGGGACAAAGAAGATTAAAATTTTTGCTCTTTGGTATTAAGGGAAGTAAGAATTTTTTTGCGAATTGTGCTCTTTTAATGAACAATGATGGAATAAAAAGGAAGAGAACATGATATTATTCTTCATCATGTTTGCTATTTTCGAAAGAAAGACTTAACTTATTGAAGAGAAATTAGAAGATAAGTTGGGGTTAAATTAATCATTTTTCACAAGTGTTTTCTCCTATCACTATTTAGAAGATGGAGCCTTACTTCTCTGTTCATCAAATACGTCAAAATATTCTTTATTGATCAGAAATATGAGATTTTTCACTGTAAAGAATGGGTTAGGAAAAATAAAGCCTTGTTCATTTTAGATGGTGCTTTTCTGTATTTCAAAAGTCCATCGATATGCTATCTTTCTTTACTACTAGTAAAGTAATTCTTAGGGAGAAAGTTATTGCATTTTCGGTAACAAAACATTGGTCAAGAGAAAAAATCCGGCAGTCGATCAGGTCACGCTTCCGAATTTAAAAATAACTGGGAAAAGAACGGAGCCCCGCACAAAAATGGATACGGGTCATTTATTTATAAGAAACCATACACGTCACTACCTTTGCATTGTACCTACTTCCACTCAGTTACCTTGCTCGTTCGTTGGTTGACAGCTTGTGAGGTGTTCTCGCCAGGCTCTTCTTTTATACCAAGCCAAACTTGCTGACCCAGCGTTGGAGCTCTGACGTTCCTCACAGATGGTCGGTCGTCTCTTCCATTTACCTTCGTGAACCGACGCATTTTTTTCAAACGCTTTGAATACTCGTCGCTAGGGAATCTTGAAGAAACACAATGGTGCGTTTTAACAACTACACGTGAAGGCTGTAATCAGGATTCGTGGTGCGAGGGAGGGATTTGAGATGGGTTAGAGATTTCTAGAAACATGCAGCATGAGGAAAAAAGGAAGTAATGTGTCATTAACAAGTAACTGTTGCATGATCACGTGGGTTTTGATGTTTATATAAACCATAAACAAAAAGTATCAAAAACGTACAATAAAAATTGTTCCAATAGGTACAAAAATAATATTCAGATGGAGAGAACATTACGAAAGTGAATATTACGTGGCCTAAAAAATTGTACTCACCATTTGACTGCCAAGAAATTATGTATTTTGTTTTATTGTAGGCGTTCATTGCTATATAGGTACAGGTGTAATGAGCTCAATCAAAGAAATGAACAATTAATGAAAGAAAGTTCAATTCCACAAAAGACAATTTAATTGCAACTGAAACAAAATGAAAAAATTAACATTTGAGGAACTTTGGCTTGCAATTGGTTATATTTAAGAGCGTAAAATGAATTACAACGGATGAAACTTCTGCTAGTAGCTAACTCAATTCCTAAATGTAAGTTTTGATTCATGATTCAACACCAATGTTTGTTAAATATTGATCATCGAAGAATATGTGAGCACTGGTAATAAAAAGTGACATATTCAATGTGGTTGTGAAAGTTTAACTTTATGGGGTCGAAAATCTTTAATTATCTCATTAAACGGAGTTTTGCTTCTATTAGCATTTAATTTTTCTGATTTTGATACTCCAGAAGCATGACATAAGTTGGATCATGTATAAAGTTTATGATATTTCAATAAGTAGTTAACCTCTTTCAGTTATAACCATTTTTTAGTGATTAACCTGTTATAAACAAGTTTTAAGGGGTTAACCAGCTGGTGGTAATTTATAAGTAATAACTAACCATTAGTTATTAACCAGCTGTTAACAAGCTTTCGATAATTGATCGATAATTAACACCCTCTTAATTTAACGCAAAATTAATTTACTTTCAGTAATTAGCAACCAACCGGTAATTAACAAGTAACCGATTATTCAGTAATTAACCAGTAATTGATCAGCTGTCAGCGCAATCAAATAAGTTGTTGAGCGCGGCTTCTTATTTTCCTTGCAAATAAAGTGAGTATTAATTATTTTCATAGCCCACACTGACAGCGCGATAGAGTTTATTCGTGCAGGTATTCTAATATTTCTTCCTCGGCTTAAAGAACGGTCCAACAAATAGGAGTTTGTCTGGAACATTTAACTCTCGGTCTAAATAACGGACAATTTTATGAGAGTTTCTGTTCAAAGTTGAAGCAAGTGAGAAACAAACTTCTTTGCTCGCTTTTCATTTTCTATCAATGGCGCACGTAGGAGTTTGTTTTCGAAATGGAAGAAAATATCAAAAACGATACTCTGGTTTTTTTTATCATCTCTCGATCCCACACATAGGATTTTGTTTTCAAAATGAAAGAAAATCAGAGACTGAACTCTCTGCTCATTTTTTATCGTCTTTCAATCCCACACATAGGAGTTTGTTTTCAAAATAGAAGAAAATCAGAGACTGAACTCTCTGCTCATTTTTTATCGTCTCTCAATCCTACACATAGGAGTTTGTTTTCAAAATATAAGAAAATCAGAGACTGAATTGTCTTCTCATTTTCCCCATTGCTCAATGCCACACAAAGTGACAGATGACAACTTCTGTCTCGTATGCTCTTCTAGGGCTTCAGTGCTACTGCTTTGACGTGCGCATATCAAAATTATTTGTTGATGTGAAACTGTCGTCGCTAGTGTGCCAGGTCTGTCCATGCAATTTTCCAGAGAAAAACTCCAGGTTTCGGCTGACCTTGCTTATATATTCATTAGTTATTCTCAATGAATGGCTTAACGTGCTTACAAATAATAAACTTAAATAGTTTCTCTCTACGTGTAGCCTTTAAATTGCATTAGGGAATATATTAGGTACGCGTGATTCCAACCCTCATATTTTTATTTAATAATTACGAGCAGGAACGCATACAGATTTATGTTACTATACCTTTGAAAAACAAATCTTACAGTTGTACATAATTACAACTAATTTTCGATTTTTCGCAAGCGCATCAGCTCTTACCAGCATTTTACGAATGGGTTATGTCCTATAAAAATTGTCCATATTTCGCTTGCATCTACTAAAATGCTTCAGCTGAACTGGCGGATTAACATGACTGTGTACACCCAAGTTGAGACTATTTCATAACAGTATTAGCGTCCTGCAAACAGGACTCGAGATTTAAAAGCAAAACAGCGTCGCCTGTCATCCTACTTATTCTGAAGGCATTTATGGCTTTATTTTGCTTACAGATAGCGTTGAAAAAATGTGGTAGCTCGAATTTGCTTGTTTGCTTTGGCAGAGCAATAATACGCTCAATGTTCAGTGCATCTACGTTGATCCTTAATTCAGCTAAACAATTAAAGATTAAAGTCGAAGAATTGTGATTAAAGTCGAAGAAAATCGATGGTCCACAATGACCCAGGTTATAAAGAGTGTCCGAAACAAAAGAAAATTCTAAATATTGCCATTTACTAGTTCTTTTTTCTTTGGAGTTATAGAGTTATATGTTTCTCGCTCTAGAGGATTAGAGGATTTTTCTCGCAGAATACGTAATATTATTTAAATTAAGTTCTATTCCTTGGTGCATCTTTGTTAAGAACAACGGAAGTAAACAATTTATTACATGCTGTAGATCACAGGAGGAGCTGTTCAGTTTTTGCTCGCACAGTTTTAATCTTACGACTCTAAACGTACCAGTCAGTGGTCCTCATGATCATGGTATATTTTTATGAGGATGTGTTTTGTCAGAGAACAAAGATTGCAAATTCCTTTAGAGCTGAAGAATTTTGGCTATTCTCTACTCTGTTTCATCAAGAAAACCGTTGCGGTGGGCACAAAATACTGGATTACAAGAAAAAAGAGAAAAAAGAAATAAGAAGAAGTTAATAAACTCGCACCCAAAATTTTAACTAACCCTGGGACTTCTGAATTTGTTTCAAGGTCATACAGTAATTTCGTTATACATTGGGTTATGGTCACTCATGCGTTTATATTCGATATTCGAAGCCATGGATATCTCCGTTTCACACGTAGTTTAAAAATTTCGTTGAGACTGTGAGGTGACTCATCATTATTATTTCCCTAGCCATTTTATTGGCAATATCTTGCTATTTGCAGTTCACAAATTTAGCTTATCTCCTTCAAAGCAACGACATCGACGTGAAATGCGACAACGTTCACTGACTCTCAGCTCGTCAAAAGCGCTCGACGAACGCACCGTCAGCAACTTTTCTTCTGAAGCAATCTCGTTCTATTCAGTTCAATCGAAATCATTTCATTAGTCAATATGTCCGTAAATTGATGCTGGCCTTACCAGAAAGTCCACTTTCTTCCCGGCGTAAGCGATGCATCAGTCCCTTTTGATAACCATAATAATTCATTCAATTCCAGGACCATAGGACAAAATCGTACGAGAGAATTACAGCATTCGCTTGAAAGATACGCTGCGGGATATCGTACCTCTAAATGAACACCAATGAAGGCACAGAAATGCCCATCGTTTCGTAACAAAGATCTTCAATATGCTTCAAGTGCGTGGATCAAGGAAAATTGAACGCTCATGCACTAATTGGGAACTCACGTATTCACGTAGCCCTTGTCAAAAACTGTTTTTATAAACTGAAAGAAAAGTTCAGGTGCGGATGATTTGGTATCACCAAAAAGAATTTACTGAAAGCTTAACATTTGTCGACAGCTTCAAATGAGATCATTAAACGCTCGGCACATTCAAGACCTGAACGATGAGTTGCTGCACCGATTGTTCGTAAATAAGGGAGTCGGTTGTGTTAAGAAGATGACGTACATCATATAAGGAACTTGGTATATAAGCACCAGCGCCCTTGGTTCAGCTACACATTCACTCGGTTACAATCGTGCAGAGAACTTCCCCAAACATTCCCTCGCGCTGCAAACAGTGGGCTCAAATTTGATGATGTACTATGGGCTGAGGTTTGGAGTTTTATGTGCTGTTAGGTGACCTGAGTTCAGGCAATCCAAACGATTTGACTGATCGCTAAAAATCTAGGTGTCAACTTCTGATTAGCAGTATTTTTGTTCATGAAACTGATTTTTTATTGGCACTTCCTGTGTTCCTGTATTTGTTTTGAGTGTGAGTATTCGTCCTGAGTCCGTGTTCGTCTTGAGTCTGAGTGTTCGTTTTGAGTTTGTGCGTTCGTCTTTAGTATGTGTATTCGTCCTGAATATTTGAATTTGTTTTGAATCTGTATAAGTCTTGAGTCTGTATATTCACCTTGATTCTTAGTATTCGCCTTGATATTCTGTGTTCGTTGAGAGTCTGTGTATTCCTCTCAAATTTTAATTTTTATTGGATCTGGGAAAGAGTGTCAAATTCGTACGTCAAAAGTTTGAAGAACGTAATATGTACTAAGCTCATAATTGTTTTCACTTCTCTGCTGCTCTCATAAGGTTTTGAATGTCGGCTACTAGGACCGCACAAAATCTGATTTTCTATGAACAATACAATATTAGAGCATTTATCAAATTACGTTTTAAAATATTAAGTCGGGGATATTATTGCATGAATTACAATAGTAGTTCAAGTAGGGCAGTAATATTTGTATGAAACGCATTCAACTTATGTCTGTATGTCTGTAAATAAATACGACTAACTCTCAAGATTTATTCTCGCAGAAAAAAGTTCAGTAAAATAAGGAAGCATGCATCTCCGCACCGCTGTCTTCTTGCCCCTGCTCTGCCTGGTGGCGGCCGCTGCCGAGGTTTGTGGGGTGTATCAAAGCGTGCAAATGTGCGCTTATTTCTCCAATTATACAAAGAGCCATGGAATTTTTTTCTGTTGGACCAATGTAGGCAGATGCATATAATTCTAGGCATATGCCTCGAATTTCACGACAATCATGTGTCATCGAATATTTTTGGATGGACTAGTGTATTCATATACCTCCAATTATATGACCAATAAAGAATTATTATTTATCAGGCTTCGACCAATGCATGTGTGGACTTCGAATAATATTAATATAAAGAAGTTGTTAGTTGTTGGGTTGGATCGATTTACGCATACACTTTGGATTGTAAGATTATTAAAGGCTCGTGAAATTTTTTGGCTCGCCAATATGTACGCATATACTTCGAAGAAAAACATGCTCCTATTCAAGGAGTTATTTTAGGTTAGGATGATTTTTCGCCCGCATGTATGGAAGACAATTACTTTATTCTAAAGTCATCGATTTTTCTGCGTACTACTTTTAGAATGTAACCGTGCATTATTTTGATTTTTGGAGAATGTTAGTCCAAATCATCATTCAATGCAGTAAGTAAATGGAATGCATTAAATATTTCTGGAATAAATGATAGTCTCTGTGATGAAAACTGGGAATCAATTTCTCGAATAACTGATTTAGTAATTAGTATGTTGTGTATTTGCCTAAAGCGCGCATGGGTACTTCAGTTCACAGTGCAATAACTCAAAATATAATTTATCAATTTTTCTATCCTCTCTGTTCATTTCAGTTGAGGATGATATTTTCATTTACGTTCACTGTTTTTCACTGTCCATTAATAGCAGGAACAGAGAGCTACAGAAACGAAAGAACTAAGAATCCTAACTTAGATTGCTGCAAAAATCCTTCCAGTAGTCTTTTAAAACAATGTCTAAATGTCTAATATTAACCAGTTCCAAATAATTAAAGAAGCTGACCCATTCGCATTTAAAATAGTTCACGATTAATACAAATGTCGCTCTACTTCACCGAGTAAGAACTCACTGTTGATAAAAAACTTTTATTCAACACTGGCATATGATTACAAGTACCTTCATGTACGCGAGTATATGATCGATCAAAACCCTTCTCCCACACCATTGAGGACAGGTCCATGAAAATCGTAACTCTGTCTCAATTTCATCATCAAAGAAAGGTCTACGATATCTGAAAACTTGATCTTCCTTCATTGAGAACAGGTTCACCAAGCCAACCATTTGTCTCTCGTACGTCGAGGAAGCATTGAGAAATGTACCTCTTATTCATCAAGGGAAGGTTTACTAATGTTAAAAATGTACTTCTCATACAGCATGGAAAAGTTCAATATACTATAATTAAAAAATGTGTTTATTCTCCATCATAATTGCAAATGTGTCTCTCTTTGAAAAGGAAAGGTTCACTACAAGTAAGAATGTGTATCTCCTTCAACAAGGAAAGGTTCATTATCATTCAAAATATGCCTCTCCTTCATTCAGGAAAGGTTCGCTATAACTAAAAACCTGACTTTCCTTCAATGAGGACAGGTAGACAATGACTAAAGATTTGTCTCTCAAACAGAAAGAAAATGTTCATTATACTGTAACTTAAAATGTGTCAATTCTTCACTAAGGAAAGGTTCACTATAATTAAAAATGTGTTTCTCCTTCATCAATGAAAGATATTCTCTTATTAAAATTTCTCTCTCCTACATTAAGTATAATTCACTACAATTAAAAATTTGCCTCTCCTTCATCAAGCATAGGTTCACTTTAGTTGAAAATGTGTCTTTCTTTGATTAAGGGAAGGTCCACCATAATTGAAAACGCTTCCTTCCTCCATCAAGGAAAAGTTCACGATCAACTACCAGGCCGGCGACGAGCTGAGCAACACGAGCGTGTCCTACGACCGCGACGAGAACATCATCAGGACCTTCACTCCTGCAGGGGAGCACTTCGTCCAGGTGGACAGCCTCGAGGACTACAATGTGGTGAGTTGAATGTATTCCCAAGTACCTCAGAGATTGCTGAACTGAATATATTCAGAGCGCAGAGCGATGCTGTCCAGGTGGACAGCCTCGAGGACTACAATGTGGTGAGTTGAATGTATTCCCAAGTACCTCAGAGATTGCTGAACTGAATATATTCAGAGCGCAGAGCGATGCTGTCCAGGTGGACAGTCTCGAGGACTACAATGTGGTGAGTTGAATGTATTCCCAAGTACCTCAGAGATTGCTGAACTGAATATATTCAGAGCGCAGAGCGATGCTGTCCAGGTGGACAGCCTCGAGGACTACAATGTTGTGAGTTGAATGTATTCCCAAGTACCTCAGAGATTGCTGAACTGAATATATTTAGAGCGCAGAGCGATGCTGTCCAGGTGGACAGCCTCGAGGACTACAATGTGGTGAGTTGAATGCATTCCCAAGTACCTCAGAGATTGCTGAACTGAATATATTCAGAGCGCAGAGCGATGTTGTCCAGGTAGACAGATATGCCACATAGCCGACTATGAGTTTTGGAAATGAGCCACTGAATAAAGCCTAATTGCGGATCGATAAAATGATGCAATTCGCGCATTTCTTATCATACCTTTCGAATGTTAAAGTCTGGTTTCTCTATGTAATTTTCAAACGTAACGTTTTGCACTAGGACTGTGTTACTAAGACAGTAGCAGCAATTCTAAGAGGAATTAGAACAATTAAACAGCTAAAAATATTTAGGCGACTGGGTATAAAACGAATATTTAGCCGACTTAAATGGCTGGTTGAGTGTTGTCCCATCAGCTGAAATATCAAGATATTTTACAGTTACCTGCAATTTAATGTCATTTAATAAATTCTGAAACAGTACCTTAATCTTGAGCTGTAGTTAAACAATATATTTATTGAACTTTAATATTGGACAGAAAGCGTATCCGAGGTGCATACATTATCTACTCTGCGACATTTTAGGATCCTGAATTTTTTGAGTCCTAAATCTGATAATTAGGTCATCAGCCCATGAAACAGGAGATGCTCATTTTATAAGGAACTAACACATTTTACCTATATTTTCCCGAGATGTGAGGATTTGGAGAAACCAATGTAGGGTTTCCATGTTCACCATGAGAGCTTATTTAAATTAATCTCCTTTTGGATGTAAAATAATACCTCTATACCCCAGGGCTTCAGTGCGACCCGTCTGCCATCCGTAGAGTCTTGCTACATCACCAAGCTGGATTCCACCTTCTCGGAACGGTTGGATTATTACATCTCTCATCAGGACGAACCCATAATAATCACCGACTCTAAGCAACTCGCAGCATTCCCTGCTATTGACGACGAAGAATTTGGTGACCGTCTCAATGACTTCTGTGGAAATTACCCCATGTACAAACTGGGAACCAGTGATGATGATGAGTTCGACGAAGGACCATGGGCACGAAGAGTTTTTGTCAAGTTCTACAATTGTTACCCGATGGGATGCAACCCTTACTGCTACTACACAACCATCACCGTGCCCACCGGCAGGACCCCATCTTTCACGTGGTTCTGTGGATAAGGCAACGACATGACGGAAAATTCAAGGCTTGGCGACCGCACACTTTGGAAAAGGACATGAAACGAGGAACTTATAAGTCATGCATTCAATTCTATAACTTTTGATGGTTAATAGGTATTTGTTGAATTATTAAACAAGGCTGTGGACATTACAAAATGTTTTTTCTTATCATCGACAAGTTTTAGGGAATTTTTGCGAGTTGATAAAAGTAATATATTATAGAAGTTTCATAGAGAAGTTTTCAACTCATACTTTTACTCAATGCTTTGGAAATGGGGTACGATTTTTTTTACACTTAGTTTTAACTAAGACGATTTCAGTGATATTAACCCTAAAACCATTAATATCTTGATGAGCGATTTAAAAATGACTACAGTCATTTTCTGAACAGCTTTGAGGATCATACATCACTCGGCGGAACCCTGAGTAAGATGCAGTACATAGGCATGAATTACAACAAAATCAGACAGTTACGTTTTAGACCTACTTAGAAAAAAGATCGTTACGGAGCGTTTGATAAATTTTCTATTGTGGAAATCTTCCCGTAATTATTCATGTTTTAAACATGCACTTTCAAGGCTTGCAGTTCGATCTTGGTCAGAGAGTGCATGGGTTTTAAACATTGCCGTTGATTTAGAACCACTTGTTTCTGCTTCACCAGGTATTTTTATAACTCCTGCTTTATTTCTGTATTTATTCCTTACCTCATAGCTCAAGAAGCGCAAAAATTACTTCGATTAAAGTCGGAGACAGAATTTATTTTTGCTTTTATAATTTTAATCGCCACTTGAGTGGGAAAACAAAACATCATCCACTACGCATTTGTAATGCTAAGTAGAAAATAAATTAAATTGCGTTCTGTATATTCAAATGAGCATTAAATGGCCCAGCTCAACCATAATTGTCGGAACAAGAATAAAGGACATTTTAACAATGATTAGGTGAGACGAACTTCTCTCAAAATTTCCGTGAAAAATACAAAAACTATTTTTGGAAAAAACATGTATTCTGGCACATGTCAAAACAAAAATGTAACCATGACCAATAATCAAGAAAAGGTAACTGTGAAATGTTCTCAACCATTTAAAAAAATAAAATTTCCAACATCGTTTATGTGAATGCGATGTTCGTAATGAAAAATTGATCTCAATTACAGGAAAAGCAGTCAGGTTGTTAACGAGGCTGTCTAAATTACATAACTTATACCACAAGGGAGAATAATATGATAGATGTATAATTCTTCGAACAGTACAGAGTGTAAAACTTGTGGATGTTCTACAGGAGTATTATTCATAATAAGTAATGTATTTTTGGACTTGCAGGCTACAGCATATGGAAAAAAGCTGTTATAAAACAATAAAAAGACGAAAGCTTAGACAATGCCTACTTATCTCTCTCCACGAAATTATAATACACAGTTGTTGCTTGGTTGGTTGGTTGGTCCGTTTCACGGTAGAGGAAACAAGGTAGGGTCATTTATATGGGGGAAAATACACTTTTCTTGTTCGGCTAGCCAATAGAAAGGCTTTACTTCAAAGAAACCTAATGATATCACCAAAACTCCATGTCATTAGGCCAATAGTGGAGCCAGATTTGGGGGTAGCAGTGCTACCATAAGCTATTAGAGCGCTGCAATTGGTTCGTTACCGTGAAGTAAGCAAACCAACGCAGTCGTCGAAAAAAAGACTGGTTTATTTCCTATACCGTGGTCCATCTTTAGACACGCTTTAAGGAGGCTTGATGGCCGTATCTGTGATACGAGTTTCACCATTGCACAAGTACAAGGATATTTTTATCGTGGGGTACTATTAGAATGGATAGATTTGTTTGTCATCCACATCTGGAACATTTCTTTCAAGAAAACATCAAATCCTATCCCGTTACTGTGACGGTCGTGTACACTAGCGTCAATCTTCTTACTGACTTCTTAACTTAATTTCATTGCATTATCGAGCATGACATTCTTGTCTATGGAAGTGCGATGGTTGAATGAATCCCGAGAGCGTTTCTCAAGATGCTCAGAGTCGTGCCATAGAGCAGGTGAGAAGGTCGATGTCGACGCACCAGCCACCTTGTGTCCAGCAAGCCGCCGAGACAATATCAAGGAGCTACGCTCTGCAGTCTTGCACCGACATTGCTTTATTGGATTGTGAAGGACCTCTAGTTTGATGCCCGTGTAGGAATGTGGCCATACACGGAAACATTAATATGGCAAATGGTCTTCGTGATGAATAGGTATTAGAAAAGAGGATTGTGTAGGCATTAGAGAAGGGGTTTGTGGAGGTGTTAGAAATAGGTATTAGAAAAAAGGGTTGGTGTAAGTATTACAAATAGGTATTGAAAAAAGAGGTTCGCGTAGGTGTTAGATATAGATACTAGATGTATTTTAGATATGAGCAACGTCTTAAATATGAATGCTGAAAAATGTCGTAACTTTTTGGCTTTCCATCGCACGCTAAAAGCACGTTGAGGGCCGATTGTAAAAATATCTTAAAGTTCTCCCGATTTTTTTATTAGATTTCCACAATGCAATTTGCACTAAAAGAGAAAGCATCACGTTCTCTTAACTGATTACTTTTATCAAAATGCAACTGAAAATTACATGCTTTTTTTTCCATTCGGAAATGAACTTCAAAAAAACGTGTTGACGCTGAAGCGTCCCCTTTTATCACCGACCTTAGAATGTACATAAAAAAGTACAGTCAATTCCAATTCTGAGTTCTAGATTGTATTTGTGCTAAAAACGTATAAAAGTAGAAGTAAACTTCCTAAAAGAATTTCACGTCTTATTTTGTAATTGTAATTTATTTCCAAAGTCGTGTAGCTTTCATGGAGTGTTGTGTTACTTGGATTCTTTGACCAGGGAGTCCTGAAAAGAAAAGGGAAATGTTCTGTAACGAGATTAAAGATAGCATTTTCAAAACATGTCTTTCGCTATATTTAATTAACTACAAAACCCGTCAGGTCAAGTGACCTGTTGTGTAACGTGACTCGTAGTGTCAGATGACTCTTCGAGTTAGAATGCTCGTGTAACTAATTTCCATTGAAAATTTTGTATAAAACCGGTACTTGTTTCAAAAGGACTAGCAAAGTTTCTGCAAGCAAGGAAAATTTTTAAACACAAAATGAAATCGAATGAGTTATATTTAATACGTCCATTTGTCAATATGTTTGAAAGCAGGATATCAATGAAAACCCGGGGAGAAACTTGATTACAATTCTTGAACTGGTTTGAAAAAATGATAAACGACGACATCGAACCAAAGGCAACAAAATTGTTTCTCTGAATTTCAAAGTACAGAGGGAAAACATGAAACTTATTCTCAACTGGGAAGGACTTAGCTTCTGAGTGACTGACAAATTGAATTGAGTAAGGTTTTTCTCCAGTTGAAAATGAGGTCTGCACGATAAAAGAAGCAAATTTTGTTAGCTTCATTGCTGAAAGAAAAATCTATGTCGTATTGGCTCGAAGAGGACATTAAAATTGACAGCATGGCATAAACTGAGTAAACAGGCGTCTTGAAATCCAATTCTAGTTCCTAAAATATAATACAGGGATGGGTGAATTATTAGGTAAAATATAGTTTATAAACGAAGTATTGAAATAGTGCAAGTCTTCTCCATGATTTAGAGTTGCTTCTATTCACGAAAACTGAACTCCTCCATGGGAATTGAAATCAAGAGGAGGTATTCAAATTGATACAAAATATTTTGATCAAGATAAAGACGGTCGTATTTTACCATTAACAATTTTGACAAACACGCACATATCTACTCGCGAGCAAACAAAGTCAAATGAATCAGCATCTCTTTTCTGAGGCTCGAAAAGTTAAAAGTATGCTAAAACTTTAAATGCGCAATGGTAAGTAATATGTAATTAGATAACGTGAGTAACCAGTATTTTGCAGCTTTTAATTTGCTGACCTAAAACCCTGCAACCACCAAGTTGACGGTTCGTTAAATGCCGAGGCAATGAGATGAACATCAAGTAAAAAGATAAAGTTCCGTTGACTCACTTCAATATGGATAATTTAGTTTTTTGATATTTAATTTTCAGTTTCTTAAAATTGAAAATTCTTTTTTATAATTTACGAGTGATGTCTCTCCGTTGATGCAGGTTGATGCGCTCGAATTCACATTTTTAGAACATGCCCCGATATCAAAGTGATCTTCGCTACATTGCGTGATTTTTGCTGCGCACTAAACGTGCAATGAAAACAGGTAAATTTCAGAGTATAATCCTATCAACAAACTTGTCATTTAGGATGTCTTTAGACGAAGAAAATCATTCCGAAATGAATCTCCCTTAAATAATTCTCAATCATTTAAAGCCAATTCCAGCTGTGGCTTTAAAATTCCGGATAGCAAGTAGACGACTGTCGCTAGGCTCCGAAAAACAACTGAGTTTTCCACCGTCCCAGCAAGGTTCATTTGCTTCAACGCAGGCAAGTTTTCAAGGAATTTGCACTCGGGTTGCGATAAAATTGAAACCAGGCTTTTTTTACCCGACGTTAAGCAAAAAGAACGGCTCGAGAAAATGAATCAGCAGCATCGTGACGAAGTAAGCTTCACAGATCTTTTAAACAGGAATATAAGGAACCAGGAATGTTATAGGCTGATTTCTAGGAAATATCATTTTAGGGCAGAAGGAAAACCAGCGTAGCTAAGACTATCATGATAAAAGTAAACGGTTCGGACGATAAAAACCATCTTCAAGTTCTGGTGTTCAAAATTTGAAGACAAACGACTACTTCTAAATAAACCGAAAAGAATGCATTGGCATTAAAAAGAAAATAATAAAACAAAAACATTACAAACTATAACAAAAAATTGAATGTTTCAGTCTTGCTCATTCATTGAAGGTGTTTTTTTAGAATGCGCATCGAATTTAAAATGCGGAGATCAGACAAATTTGAGGCTGAATTAAAAGTTTTTAAATTCGCGCTTTTAAAAATATGGTCTTTATTTCAACAATGCTGTCTAATAGAGAGTTGCGGGGCTTGGCCAGGTTATCGCTAATGCGGAAGGAGACTCGCCTTTCTTGAGCACACATATATAATAATAATATGTACACTTATATACACATATTTTTTGATACTGTACTGTATATATATATATATATGTAAAGAGAGAGAGTGATATTTTTTCACGTAAGTAAAAATGTTTGGCAGTTTAATGTCTCTGTTATCATCCAGTCACCGCCCAAAATACCATGGAGACATTTGAATATTTTTACGTACTCACTTCTGCAAATGATTCACTTGACACAGCAAAAACGCCGGTAGAATTTATTTTTGACTTAATAATTTAATCGTCTGTATAACTAGTTTCCAAACAGGGGTGGGGTTCTAAGTTGAAACCAGTTCCCGTGATTCTTCAGACCAAGTAATCAGGCTTTTGTGTCTGCGATGCATGAAGTCGAGAATCCCTTCGTCTTGGCGAACTCGAAGAAGAGATGGGCCGGAAATAATTTTCGACTCAATAATTTTCTTCTTCTATATAATTTGAAGAAAAGGTTATGTGGTTTCCAGTTGAAATCAGTTCCAGCGATTCTTCAGACCAACCGTCCATGCTTTTGTGTGTGCGATGCATGAAGTCGAGTATCACTTCATCTCGGGCAGGAGATTTGCAGTTCACGACGGAACATTTTGACTCTCCAGAGCAGAAGCGCTTGCGTGTGGCAGCTCCCGAGGATGGCTGTCAGGCAGGCCCGGGTGCTGGGTGTTCATTTTCCTAGACGAGCCTCGCTACATAATGGAAATGCCTGTTTTGATGTGAAGTGAGAAAACAGCAAGTGTCTCGCCGCGAAATGAAGCTGTGAACTGAATTTTTCTGGCATTTGTGTGTTAATGTTATTGGTATTTTTTGTGATCGTCGGGATCGTGAGTTGTAAATTTAATTTTTTGGGCAATTGTGTGTGCAATCGTCGGGATCGTGTGTTGTAAATTTATTTTTTTGGGCAATTGTGTGTGCAATCGTCGGGATCGTGAGTTGTAAATTTATTTTTTTGGGCAATTGTGTGTGCAATCGTCGGGATCGTGTGTTGTAAATTTATTTTTTTGGGCAATTGTGTGTGCAATCGTCGGGATCGTGAGTAGTAAATTTATTTTTTTTGGCAATTGTGTGTGCAATCGTCGGGATCGTGAGTTGTAAATTTAATATTTTGGGCAATTGTGTGGGCAATCGTCGGGATCGTGAGTTGCAAATTTTTTTTTTGGCAATTGTGTGTGCAATCGTCGGGATCGTGAGTTGTAAATTCAATATTTTGGGCAATTGTGTGTGCAACCATCGGGATCGTGAGTAGTAAATTTATTTTTTTTGGCAATTGTGTGTGCAATCATCGGGATCGTGAGTTGTAAATTTAATATTTTGGGCAATTGTGTGTGCAATCATCGGGATCGTGAGTTGTAAATTTAATATTTTGGGCAATTGTGTGGGCAATCGTCGATATCGTAAGAAGTAAATTGAATTTTTTGGGCAATTGTGTTTTAATGTTTTTATCATTTTTTTCGATCGTCGGTGTCGTAAGATGGAAATTAATTATATAATGAATGTTAATGTTATTATGTTTTTCGATCGTCGGTGTCTTAAGATGTAAATCGAAATTTTGGTAAATTGAATGCTAATGTTATTACTATTTTTTGCGTTTATAGATGTTGTAAGAAATAAATTTAATTTTTGGTAAATTGGATGTTATTGTTATTATTTTTTCAGCTGTCGGCGTCGTTGATTATAACTTGAATTTTTAGTCAATCACGTTTGTGTTATTTTTTGACACTGTCGATTTCGTCAGAATAAAATTCAATTTTTGGGGCATTTATGCGTTAATGTTAAATCACATATTTTGCAACTGTCGGTGTCGTAAAAATTTGAGTTTTCGAGAAGCTGTAAGTATTTATGAAATATTTTACTGTGAAATTGATCTTGTATATGAGTCTGAATACTTGATGTGCCTTCATGGGATTTTTGTTATGTGGGCTTGGCAATTTTTCGAACATTTCTGGATAAAAACATTACTCCTGAATTAATAACTTTTGCAGTCCAATGATTAACTTCCATTCCACAATTCCATTACACTAGGCAGCACAACGTAAATTTCTGCTTATGGGCAGAGTGGGAGTCAACCTTGGTACAAATGGTGATTGATGAACAAGTACGCAACGATGATACGTCACGTAACTGTAAAAACTGTAACTGCGAATGTTAGATAACTACTCCTAAAGAGTGCATTTATGCTGATAGAACGTGTGCTCTCTGCTACATCCCCGGATGTTCTCTGTAAGCTCTATAATGTCTTTCAGGCTGTTTTGTTTTCGTATCAAGTTAATTGCGATGCTAATCATATAGTACTGTTTCCCTAAGAAATTTCAATAACATGATAAGTATTCTACAACTCTACAACTTCGTACGTGAAGCATGCTTTATCAAATAAATGGATTATCTTTTAATGAACATTTTACAATTTCCGTGCGTCCAGTTCACGTTTTCTCGTTGAACAAAAACGTCTGCTGAATATTATAATTTCACTTACATTTAGAAACATAAACACTCACAAAGATAGACAGTAAATTCAAGTTCAACCGAGTGATTTCACCGAACTTACACAGATGTACTGATTTAGACACATGAGGAGTTTTTTTTTGCGAGCTGGGTACGAAAACCAAGTGTTTTCCCTGTACAAATTTAACTTACTGGATACTGACTGGATGTCTGAATTTGAAACTGACTTACGTAGGGTACAAAACAGTTATAATTTTCTTGAATGTTAATAATGGAACTCAACTTGAAATAGATCATGACAGGAAACTAATCTCAGAACATGAGGAAGGAAAATTCTAGTTAATTTTCACTGTTACAGATGCAAGTCAGGTTCGAGTGCCGCCTAAATCGTTCCCGAAAAATTAAAAGCAAGGAAAAAATATAGATGGAGTCAATCACTCAATCGGTAAAACGCTAGCGCGGATTTTTTCAGCACGATTTTTGCTCAGCCTATGCGACGAATATCAGGCAACCGTTTGCAGCACACAACGAACTTAGTCATCAATTTCCAGAATGCATGGAAGCGTCTCCACTGAAAATTGGGATCTTTATCTATGTCATAATTAAGGTAAAATTATTGTGTGGTTATTGTGAGATTTCACTTAGTTTTTGTTCTTCATTGGCTTAAGAACTCGAGGATTCAAGATGTTATTTTGGAATACTTCATTTTGCATTTGTTGTAAATTATTACCGCATTGAAGTGGAGCCACTATTTCTCAGCTCAAAAGAGTTAACTAAAATAATTATGCCGAAACTCTTTACTTTGTTTGGGTAATTTTCTAGCGCGGGAGAAATAAGTAATCCTCAAGTTTGTTCTAGTGGTCCTGATGATGTCTTCACCACTGAACGAATTGCAAACAAAAAATCATGGGCTTCATCTTTTAATAATTTCATTGTTATTAAAATGTGACTAATTTGCTATTCTATTTATCATTAGAATAGGCCACTGTCAAAAAGTTTGAGGTTTCAGGCTGCTGAGGTAAATTTTTCCTTTTGGAATCTTAGTGAATGAATCCAAATACTTTGAAGGCTTCAAATGCGATTGAGGTTCTCTCCCCTCAAAGGATGAGGTAAAAATATCAATAAAAAAACTAGCTCGTATTTGGACTTCTTTCCCTTCTCGGGTTTCATGAACTGCTTTGACTTCAACTCAAATGGAAGCGCGAACCACTCAACACAGCAAGAGTAACTCCAGAGATATTTTAGCTTTCCGAGAGCAAGACATTCTAGATGGAATAATTCTTACGACAGCCATGAAAGCATAACATCGCATCGGAATCATAAATAAAAACAATTACGAGGTTACACACGTGTGATTTCTTCTTTCCCCCTCCTTCTAAAGAATTGAATGTACTGTTTAAGACGCGGGATTTTTGAATACCGTAAGTTTTCATGACCCCAAGGAGCATCCTGCGATTAAACTAACACCTTTTCCCGGCAGTTGACTCCTCACCCCCACAAATTTACTTCTATTTGCTTGAAAAATTTCTAACCACCAGAGGTTCGCTTCGGACTGGACGCAGGTTGCCAGAAGTAACATCGATCATATAGTTCCACATCACCTTATGTGACACTCAAATTAAAACGATACAAATTTGTTAGAGGCACTCAACTAATTCGACGCACAGCTAATTTATGAATGTCTGACACTACTTTGAATCGTGTAATATGGGGTGTAATATCCATGTAATATGCGAATCCATGTAATATGGGGTGTAATATCCATGTAATATGCAAATCCATGTAATATGGGGTGTAATATCCATGTAATATGCGAATCCATGTAACATGGGGTTAGCAAAAGTCGATGTCGCACAACTCGAGGATTCGCTGTACATAGTCCCCGATCCTCCTCGGTGGCCCAGCTTTAAGGGATCAAAGGACCCGTACCAGTGCGGACACCCTCGCATTATCTCAGGGAAGTTTTAGGACAAGCCTTAAGTCTGTCACATAAAGTAATTATGCGCCGGCTTCTTGAAGCACTGCTAATGAGCTCCATGCATGGCAAACGCTCCAAAAGAAAAGAATATCCCTGGAATTTGGCCATTTTTGTCTCATGAATATTCATCCCAAGTTGTATTGGCGATAAAAGAAAGAATGTTTTTCGTCGTTTTAATGAAACGAAAGAGGCTTGGCTCTCTAAAGTAGATGTTCACTTAGGGGAAGGTGTTAAAAGAGTTCACTCGGTTTCTGTCGAACTAATGTACTCTAAATAATGACAACGTCATTCTACGTAGTCTAATTAATCTACCCTTCAAGATTCATTAAAATAAGTGCATGAAAAATATAACAACGTCATTCTACTTAGTCTAATTATTCTACCCTTTAAAATTCATTATAATGAGTGCACGAAAATTATAGCCATGTCATTCTATTTAGTCTAATTATTCTAAACTTTAAGATTCATGAAAATGAGTGCTCGAAAACAAAAAGAAACTGGGAGTGCCCAGGGTGAAGTTGCCCTAAATATGTTTGCATAAAAATTCATTTCTTAATAACTTCTTTTCAAATCGGTAGACAAATGAATTTCTTTTATCGTCCGTAATGATCACCAAAAGGGCTTTGTTCTTCTATCAATGAGTATAAGCGATGATAGAAATAATTGAACGCAGTGTTTTAAAAAAGCAACCTCGAATGTTTCTAATAAAAATGAAACATCGAATAGTGTGGAGTTTCATTTGCACTTAATACGACTCGGGAAATAAGTCTGTATTGGATTGTAGTTTTTCCAGTTTACGTAATGAAAATAAAAACCCAGAAGTGATTTTTATTGCTGAGTTCATTTTCAAATCACCTTCCGGTCGTACGAGGCTTGCACTCCTGCAGCGGCACAGATATGATGGCATGTATTTATTTAGACCTAGAATTAAAACGTATTTACTGAAAAAACAAAAGTTCACATTTTAAAGAATTAATGACAGTAACGGTAGCAAAAAACTATGGTATGAATGCTGTTGGAAATGGCAACGGGGTAAAAATGTCCGTGGAATTTAGTTATTTCGTTTAAGAAAAACCCTGATATTTTTTCATATAAAATAGACTGAACTTTTAAAATGAATTACCGTATAACTGGCTAGAAAAAATTGCTCCAGAGCGTAATACACATTGGCTCGCCTAATGGCATGATCTGAAATTCATATGCAATTAAGAAGAACGAAATTTAAGACGTAAAGTTATTTACTATCTTTCTAACAATTTACGTTTGAATTTCCAGCGAAATGATGAACGATGTTCAGAAGCTTTATTAATCTAGAATAAAGTATTTTTTACAATTTTTGTTCCGCGCTACAGAAAATGTTTTCTTTTACAAATTCTGACTGTTATGGAACTAACCCGGTATGCTGTATAAATTTATTTTTGTAGTTTGATATTAAGCGTTCAAAACTTAGAAGCGAAAAGAATGCTGGGAATGTTAATTATCTTTACGAAGAAAATATTCCCGAGTCCAGCTTTATCATCAGTTAAGTTAAAATCATTATCAATTCAGTAAAATACTTTTCAGTTCAGTAGTACACTCAGGGCATACCATTGCTATAATCTTTACTGAACTGATGATGGAGCCCAACTAGAAAACTTTATGAGTTAAACATGATTAAATTTCTCAATATTTTTTACACATTTGAGTTTTCAGTAAACCTGTCATTCAAGTAGACTAAAGATATTTAGCGTATTCGTTCACAAAATTATTCAAAGAGGGAAACCACAATTTCAAAATTTCAAATAACTGTTGCTTTGTGCAAAACATCACAGCCTTTGAGTTTCATTTTCTGAACTTTCTACTGCTACAATATACGAGAATCAAAACGTCCTGACATGACTCGAGATACAGGAAATGCAAGCCATTAAGTTCATGTTTGTATTTCAATTCTTATGCAAACACCAACCGTGAAACTGAGAAACTAAATTGGAGCTGAAATAAACATCACGTAGAACTATGTCGGAAATTACACGAATAGCAAAAATCTTTTTCATTGAGTGGATTTCTTAACTCGAGCAATTTTTCAAGCATAGAAACTTCGCTGTCGAATATATTTCATGTGAAAACTAAATACATGTGTAAACCTAGCAGAAGTGAGGAATTTCGTGATTCTGTCGTATATCGTGGAAAAAGGAGGATTTCGAGGAAATTTTTACAAGCCTCGTGAACAAGCAAGAGTTGGAAATAAATTGGGCATGTCAAACTCGTCGTAAAATAGAACAAAAATATAATAAAAGTGGCAGTCCTTGAAAATCGATGGCCTTCGTTGGTAACCTTGTGCATATTGCTCAACAGGAAACTTTTCAGAAGGGTCTCATGGAACGATTAGCAAGCTGGTATGACTCTTCTTCTGAGGCACAATTTGTGATGGGCGACAAATGCCTATGTTCTCTACAATGCGATACTCATTTTAAAGCAATAAATGCGATGCTCTCTGTATGACGATAAGGTGATGAGCTCTACAAGGCAATGTTCTCTATAAGGCGGTAAGGTGATGTGCTTTACATGGCGATAAGGTGATGCTTCTGTTCATAAGTGTGTCACGGTTGCTTTATACCATGATAATATCATTGTGAGCGGCCAAGAGTCTTACTATCAGTATCATCGAATACTCGTGGCTGTTCGACTACAGTATAAAAATATCATCGAATGTCTGTGAATTTTACAACATAACAATCGTCATCATGGAATACCAGTAAAAGGTTTCACAAAAACAATGGAGATATTACTATATGTCAGTAAATCATGTTTTAAATCATTATATAAATAAGGCATTGCTAACTACCTCGGGGCAGTTGTTCATGCGATGCTCAGAGCCTTTAACTGAGATGGGTTTTATTCTCTCAATTGAGGTGAGTTGAAGTGGAAAAAAAAGCAAGATGTAACTATTAGTAGCGAGGAGATCAAAAAGAATATTTGAATTGAATACATAATTTTAGAAATGAATACAAATCCAGCGGTAGCTTTTGAGTTTAGCGCTCAGAATTTCACGACGATGAAGTTGCAAAATGAATGTTAAAGTATAACGTTCTGTAGTAATCACATACTATAAAAAACACCAGCCACTCTGAGGTGCACGGATCTGATAAATATGCCACCTGATAATTAGATATAATGTGAGAGACAAATTAGGCTAGAATTTCAGGGTTGATTTAGACCATAAATCATGAAAAAGACTAGTCCTTTCTGTTTCTCGCTCCAATTGCTGTATAATAATTTTTAGGAGACAGTGTACCCTCACGAAAATATTTGCCGGACATTCCAGAGTGCCTCATACCTTCCCTTGGAAGATTCCCCTTCCGAAGACCTAACGAAGCAGAAATTTTTCGACTCGTCTCCAAAACAAAAAAATAGACCTTCACAGGGGCAGTTTAGTTCTTTTCGTTTCTCTAATATAGAAAACATGTTGTAAAACGTATTTGCAGTTTTGTTCACCATCATATTCGTTTAGGAAGAGACATGAGTTATTAAATGTGTCATCTTAGTGCTACTGTGAAATAAATTCCGGTTGATTGCGATTCTTTAATCAAAAATATTGATCGTATATGGACTTGAGTTCGAATCATATGTTACGATTTTGAACGTTCTTTTTTAATCGATTGACAAACACGTGTTGTAATACATCGTGGTTGTCTGTTTTTTTTTAATAACACTGACTTAGAAAGATTAATTCGTTTTTTCCATGTCTAATTAATACCATGTAGCAAAAGATAGTTACTGCAACTGATTTAAAGTGTGACTCGCCCTAAGGCGTGTTTTCTTATAGGAGACTGGGTAAATTTACAGCAAATTTCTTTTGTTTATAATTCAATACGATGTTATTCTCATAAAAAAAAGAAAGACAAAAGGATTAAAGGTAAGCTATTTAAACTTTTCATTTAATACCTGCATAATATATCATTGTCTGTATCATATATTTAGAGCCAGTAGTACTCAAATATAGTGAAGTAGTGAAGCTTGCATCACAGATGCGCTAATCACGCGTTTTCAGTTCAGGAATACGGAGAATAACGCATCTTAATATTTAAAACTGCTCTTCGTGAGTTAAGTCTCTTGCAACCAATGAGACTCAAGGATGCAGATTTTTAGTCATCATCTTTGACGGGGAAGGTACGCGACTTATTAAAAATATCATTTTTTAAGACTAATTACGTATTGCAATTTATTGGAACTCCTGCAACTCTGCTTCCAGAGAACATAGTTGCACGTGTATAAGAGTGACATCTGGTGCGTTGTGATCTTTATTGTTCTCAGCGCCAAGGATTGCTGATTAATTTCCCGTCCCCACAGAAGGATAATAATAGTAATTTCCAGCCAGAGAAACAATGCTGCTATTACACTCATAGTATTACGTTGCGGTTTGATTCATGTTTGGACGAGGTTTACACCCAAGCAGCGAGTCAAATTACAAAGGCATTGGGTGAAATCTTACGTTTTGGGACATGGTATCATGAGTTCTCTTCGTAAACATTTTAACGAGACGTTCTCTTATTTAAGTGTCTTGGACTTCAGAATTGGCGGACACCAAATTTGCATGCTTAGTCGTTAGAACTTTAGAAGTTTTTACGGTCCTGGAATTTTTTATCTGAAGCGCTTGCTGCGGAATCGTACTCTAATTCTCGGAGCATGACATTTTTCATGGACTGGGTGATTTTATCTCTTTTTACGGGCTAAAGTTGGTTCTGTTGCAAAAGGGCACAAATTGAATCTCTGCGCCTATCATAGGCAGCATTCATTTTCAGCAAAAGTGCAATGATTTAAGTTCTTGAAAAGAAGTGTGCAACTACAAAAGAATGCTCAAGGTTACTCATCTTGACACTTTATGGGTAACATTTGAGTACACCTAAACTTAAAGAGGTTGATGTGTAACAGCCGTTTTATTCCAGCTTCATTGCAAGGGAAGTTTTCGTTTATTCTGCCTCTTTACTAGGTTCAGTAATGAATCTTTATCTAGTTCTTCGCCTACATTTAGTAGTACGTTTGTCATCCCACACCCTAACAATGGACCCGCCAGTGTTGGGCTCTTTGTTTCGCCGCCACGAATACCGCAAAGATATATAAAAATTTATTTGCAATATTCTTAAATCCAGCTCTGCATCGTCAACCAAGCTTGGAAAGTCAACTGAAAGTAACACTTGATGAAATGAAACACCTATTCCAGGACATCCAGATCATTACGCCAAGTTAGGCGTTTTTATCGGAAAGACATCATTGATTGAGATGATATCCTTCAGACTTTGGGAGTGTCGGATCGAAATCGAGGTGAGGCATGAATAATTTGTGGAAGTTTATCGCAAAGACTAAATTAGGAGGTCACATACAGTTTGTAGTCAAGTCTAACTTGAATATAACATTTTGGTATTGCTGAACGATATCAAAGTTCTCATGAAATCACATGAAAGTATAACTTTGATTTTGGGGAGGTTAAAATTGGCAGGAGCTAAATTCACGTGATAGGATTTTTATGAATTCATGAATTCACTTTCGTCAACTGCTCTCAGTTTCTCAGTTTTAAGTCACCAGATAACGTACTATAGATTTACTTTCCTTGAATTTAATGCTAAAAATAAATTTCCCTCGTCGGTCATTTTTTTCAGTTTGATAACAAAAATACATTTCCCATGTGTGTTTTATTCATTTTTTTGCCCGCAGTGTATGGCGAGCTCCTCCGACTTTATTCAACATGCCATGAAATTTCAATTAGGCTGGAGTGCAGCATGGCTGTCCGTCAAATAACAGCAACGAAAAAAACAGTGTGTGCGTATCGCAACTTTACACAAAGTATAAGGGAATCATATATCTTCATCGCACAAGTTTTTTCATACAAGAATTTAGAATTACGTATCAAAGCCGTATACTACGTGCCTAAGTTAAACCTAGCTGAGAATTATAATGATAATTACACTATATCGTAGAATAGAATAAAGGGCAATTTTTTGGAAATATAATACGTAAAATAAAAAGAAGAAGCAACATAAAAGGGAACATTCTTTTAATTGCAAACGTTTTGGAATCTCTGATTCCATCATCAGTGTTGTAGATCATCAGTGCTCAGTGTTCAGAACAGTTCAGAACAGTGTTCCATCATTAGCGTTTCATCATCAGTGCAGTTTTTTTTTATATTATGTCGAAGCCTAGTTGTCATCGTATTGGTTGAGCTTATAGCTTGATGATCATGGCAGGAAGCATATTATACCTTCATTATTTACTCTCGATTTAACAGTGGAATGTTATTTTCATTTTAGCATTGATGAAACGAAGGACAATAACATCCGATGGATGTTATGAGCAATGATAATAATGATATCGTCATTTCTAATCAGTGACCGTACAAAAGCATCGAAGAGATGCTTTTGTTTTTCTCCTTTTCCAGAGGATGATTGTTCATGCAACGGTATGTTGTGGTGTAGCTCCATTTGATGTTTCTGATGAGCTACAGTAGTTTTATTGCTTAATTATAAGTCATAGGGCGCTCCGTTGCTCAGGCACGTTCTCATTACACTCGCTAGACCAGAAAAAGGCTTCGCAATTAAGGGACGTCATCACCGAAGTCAATAACATAGAATCCAAGTTTATTTACGCGGGCTTTCACGAGAGAGAGCGAGTCAACTCGCTTATTTGAACGTGAAGACAATACGACGCAATGTTCCAGAGCATGGCTCAAGATAATAGTAATCAGTTTGTATTGTTCCTGTTTTCTTCAAAGGATGTAGGATTGAGAATACCAAGATACAGCTTTCATGCCTTTGATCTTTCATGCATCATAAGGGTAAAATCTCGACTGAGTTCGCTTATCTCTCAGAGAAATGTTTTAAAAAGAATAAGTGTTATGACGTAACTGATACCCTTATCGATCTTTACCAAATAGCTGCAAGACTTGGCCCTTGCTTTGGAAGCACTTGATATATCAACAGGCCAGCCAACACGATCGGCCGTAGAAGGCCCCGTTTAATCAAAGTAGGATTTCCTTTGATGAGGCCAACCTTGATTCGCAGAATATATATATATGTGATGGCTGAGAAATCCTGACCTGAAGTTCGTAGTATTGAAGTGAGTTTGATGTGACAGACAGCCATTTTCGCCTTGGACGTTGTGAATTTTGTTTAACTGAAAAATAAATACAAGGATTGGTATTTAACTGGCTGACCCGACCATGACAGAATACTCATGGAAAAACGATCCTTGACATGATGCAGAGCTGATTTGAAATTCGCTCAGAAATGAGACATCACTGATGGACATCTCATCTCATGTTGACTTAAAAATAATACCAGCCAAATAAAATAAGTATGTTGACTTACGTCGAACTGAAGCAAGACTCGAGAAGGATGCGTAGGGGATTAGATGCTGCACGAAATGCATGAATGAAATATTTTCCCGTTCTTGCTTGGCAGAATTGAAATAATAACTTTCACTCTTTTTCAATGCTTAAGTTCCACGTTCATTGACGTAGAGAATGAATGGTTGTAGGAACATTTGAGCATAAGGTAAATGAATCCACAAATAACTTATTATTAGCATAATTACACCGTGCGTGGTCGCTGAGTTTCACTTAACTATGTGAAAAACTCTGAAATCAATCAGCATTTACTTACCAAGAACATGCATGCATTATATATAAACATATATATATATATATATATTTATCTATTTATAAATAAGATTTACGGAGACTTCATTTCTTCAATAAAGGGACTGAAAGCGATCATATTTACATATTTCCAAAATATTCTTTTATTCTTCAATTTGATACAAGTCACTCGTGAATTTAAAAAGGTAGAGGAATGATACAAAGTTCGAAAATGGATAAAATAAGCAACGAGGTTGAAGAAGTCACCAAAGAAGTAGCTCTACGAGCTAAATTTCCCGTAAAGAATCAAAGTCAAAAACTACTGAAGACATTCCGTATGCATGACATTGAAGAACGTTTTAAAATTCAAATCCAACATCCTTCGCCAAGAAGTGCCTAAAATACGCAAAGCAGGGTAAGAAATTGGAAACAATGAGCAATCACATCAATGCGCGGGAACCCTTCGACTTTCCTCAGTTTTTTATGTAAATATGATACTGGAGCGCTGGAATACTGGGAAATTAGAAGAACTCCGATTCTTATCCCAGGAAAAAAAGACAGTATGAGAAAAGCAAAAACATTATTTTTGGTGGTACTCATTGATGATCTCCAGAAAGGGCTTCAATCTCAACACTACTGCCTTTGATGAGGTATTCACAAACTCCACTTCGTTCATAGCTTTTTCGCGAACCTCCGATCCACTATTTTTATTTTTAGTGCAATTAATTTCCAGTGTCAAGAGGTTCCAATATAAATTTCTGAAACGACTGAGAATCAAGTGAGATAATCCAAAAATTATTGAGTGTGGCAGAATATACGTTTGTTGTCGGGATACAAGCGAGAATAATAGGAATTATTGTAATGAAAGAGCGGTTTGATGGTTAAAAACATGTCACATGAATTATGAACATTATTATTCCCTAAATAATTACCTCACTAAAAAGCAATGGAACAGCACTTGTTGTTATGGTGACATGCTGTAGAGAGCTTACACGAAAAAAGTTTTTGATGCGAAGTTTTATTCTATCTTGTTGTACACCGTGACCGTAATTAATATTTTGTACATAAATGCACAATGTCTGTCAGACTTGCATTTATAATTTCCAGTAAGCTTGTCTCAAATTTTTATTTTTACCAATAAAAATAATTGTAATTAGTATCAGTAATGATGCATATGAGTTCGACTAATGGAATGTCGAAATTGTTTGAAAAAACTGCGTAAAATATAGACCTTCATTCAACAACGACTACTTTGCCACTAGGATCAGTAATAATTTCCTGCCTCATACACATACGCGCATAAGGTGCACATGAACACTTTTTCTAAGGCATCTGATGTGGGGAAATTTATTAATATATATATGTACAGCATTATGAGAATTAACATTTGATAATTTTCAGCGCCTTTTCGTAACAAAAGAGCAAACAAATTGGCTGGTCACAATTTCGATAGGTTAAACATAGACTGTCACGTTATTATTTTAGAGAAATTTTTCCACTGGTTTGAACATAACCTTGATGAGAAAACGAAATTTACTTGAGGATATTCATAGACGGTAATAGGTCGATCAGCCTTGATTTACGACCATTTATGGAACTCGTGAGCGTAGGCTGGAATTGCAGCATCTTCCTCCATTGCAAATGCGGAATATTCCTTTTGAGGTCCTTGGATTCAATAGCGCAAGTAAAATTGATCAATTTTGGATATTGAGCAATCGCTGGTACTCTGAGCATTATGTCTGTAGGCCCTCAAGTTAATATCTAGTGGTATCCTCCTGCATATCGTACACTTCTATGCATTTTTATGAATGTTTTTCTAAGTTCATACATTTCTGTGCATTATTCTGTTTGTTTTTACTTGTTTGTACATTCCTATTAATTTTTCTGTGCCACTTTACATGTTCGTACATTTCTATGCATTTTCTTTTTGTTTGCACATTTTCTTACATTTCTTTGCAATTTTATACACGTTTTTCCATGGTATTCTGTTCCCAATTTATTGTAGTGCTTTCAATTGACTACCTGAACAGACGTGATTTTCATTTAAAATGTTCATGTGTTTTTTGTGTACTCTGACGAGTTTTAAATAAATATTTCAGTAGCATTAAACCTCTTATTTTTTTGGTACAAGGTGGCTGAAATAAACTCACGTATGCTCTGACCTGTTATCTTGGCAATGCCAATTTACTACAACAACATTTCCCGAAAAGATGTCAGCTAAATTTTAATTCCCCGTGGATAAATTTTGTGACACTGGTTTTCCTTCTCAGTACGCGGAAACTTTGAACTTCGACGAATAGTTCTTATGATTAATCAGTGCCAAATTTTCAATCATCGTATATGAAGAGCGATTGGGACAGTCATGGCACAAAGTACGAAAACAAGGCTATACGTTACGCTTTCTGTAGACAATTGTCGTGAGGTGCATTTCAAGTATTAACCGCTTCAGCAAATTATGGAACAATAATCAAAAACAAGGTTGTATGTTATACTTTTTTTAGATGTAATTTTTGTTTGGTTTATTTTAAATATAAACCAGTCCCGCAATTATGACACAAGATTCGTAAACAAGGCTGCATCTTCCACCTTTTGTATAGGCAGTTATTGTGTGGTGTATTTTAGGTGTTAACCAGTCCATCCATTACGACACAATACTCGGAAATGAGGTTGAGTTTTGTACTTAGTAAGTGTTATGTATCAATCAGTCCTTGATATTGGGCTGACCAGCACTTTACTATCGCAGTATTTAACACGTTCGTCGTGTATTAGACCACATGTGCTCCAATCGGTAAATTTCTAATACGTTCTGATATAAATGAATGATATTTCGTGTTTCACGACTTTTTTAAATAAATAGCTATTATCATACAAGGTGAAAAGTTATCGTGCAATTGTATTTTCACTTTCCTTGGGAGGATAAAAATGTATTCGAGTAGTGAAGTCGATATCCTTGTTCTGCTACTTACAACCTAGCCAACCCAACAGTTACCAGCCTCGGATACGCGATGAGTGCGCTAAGTTTGCTGAAGCTGTCCCGTTACCTCACAGAGTTGCTGCTTGTCAAGTGACGTCGACCGAGCGCCTTCGAATGTTGCTGCCTGAATCACATCTGGCCTCCGACAAACCTCATTATGGGAGGCTTATGACAAACACTAGCATTGTTCTAAAACGAATTTGGCGTTGGCAGCATCAACTCGTCATTCTCGTGAACTCGAGCGTGAAAGCTGCGACGAGGTCTTCAATAACTATCATTCTGCTTCATTACTTCATATTGCATGAAATGTGCCATGAGAACGTGTAATTTCGTGGCGAAATTTGTGTATTATTCAAGAGGATGATGCGGTGGGATTGATGAGTGGCAGAATTATACGAGACGCCAGAAATGAATTTTCGGGACACTCGAGGGCTTATTAATATCCGTGATGAATTGAAAATTTCGTTGATAAATAATTGGCTTAAATTAAAAAAATGTTCTTATGCTGTATTCTAATATAATTAGTTATTTAGATGATGTAATACTGTGATTATGAATTCCGCTAAAACTTTAATCAAAACCGATTAGTTAAAAAGTGAGAGAAAATTAAAAGTTGAAACAAATTCCTGGATGCTAAAAAACCACATGATACGTTTTGATGTTGCTGCTAACTTGTCGACAATCATGCTTCAAATTTTAAGTATCTTTGTAAACATAGGTACATTAGGTTATGGGCGTTATAGTTTCGAATTAATTGATTTCCTACCTTAATTAGCGAAAAAGTTAATCGTGAGGTCGATTTTCATTAAAAAATTGAATGCTCACGATTCTATATGTTCAAAATAGGAGCAAAAACAATTATATAATAAAAGAAGCGAATCAAAAGCATTGCACAATGAAGTTCCACAAATTTGAATATCGCTTCGGCAGGTGAGCTGATCTCAGTTGACAGTAACAAATGATTCATAAAAATGCTTAATGATGTGTCGAAAATCATTGGGGCATATGTTAGTTTGAATAAATGATAGATGTCACTCGGTACAGATGAGGAAATATTTCTTAAAGTAGTAACTACTTTATAAAGCAGAAATTTCTTTGATGCAATTTGTTTCGGCTAAATTACATGAATTGAGTAAAAAAATGTTCCTAAAAATATGTAAAAATGCATTTAATTTTACTTACCTTGAAGTTACGATGACTTGAAAAAATGAATTTTTATAGAACGGCAGTTTCATTGCAATACGAAAATCACGGGGGAGAAGTCTTGCATCACAGTTCAGTTCGGAACTTTTATGTTATACATAGTTAATAATGGACATAACCATTATAAATACATATGCACATACACAGATTGCCTGCATATCTCCATGAAAAAATCGGAGCCGAACTCCTTGAGAAAGCTTTTAAAATTACCAGAAATCGCGTACAATTCCTCACGATATCAATTCCTCATAAATGAGGAATTCTGCGACATAAAGCGGATCTCAATAATCGTATTTCAAAGTTTGGGAAAAAATATTATAAATTGAGGCAATAAAATGATCTTCCCATCATCATAATTCCATGAGTTGAGTCTCACAATATCTCCGTCAAAAACCATTCAAAATGCTAGTCCTCTTATTGTTTTATATTGCTTCATATTAAGGATATTTAGCTTTCCTTGTACAGCAAGCTGCTTGCCACCATCTCACTTACGTTCTTCTGAATATTTGCTTACGTTTGAACTCTTCTTAAACGAAAATCCGAACAATAAGCAGTCGCTAACGTTCCTCAAATGGAGCAGAAGCACCAAGTTTGCCGAGCTTCACCATTTGTTCCCTCGCTTCAATTGTTGATTCATAATCAAGCTCTCTGATTTGGATTCAAAGTCTTCCCAACGGACGGGTGTAGGGATTAATGCTTCCTTTGCTGGAAAATGAACGGACAACGAAGCAAGAATTACTCTGACGGTATTTTAAGGATTTCAAAGAACATCTACGGCGCATAATTAATTTTAAACTTTAGTGGAGTGAGAGGTAATTTCTCCTGCCTTCATCACCATTCATAGTTTACTAAGAACCCATCCCGTACTTCAGGCTTTGTAATCACGCTGGCACAAGCCCGTGCTAAGGAAGGTACGAGAAAGAGGCTCTGTGGCTCTCAATTCGGAAGGAATTCATTTTGCAACAGCCACTCGGTGAAGGAAAACAAAACAGCCCGGAACTTTTTAGTGGGTTTGCACTCGTGGAAATGATGAGTTGCTGATAATAGGTAGGATAATATGTCGAAGAAGTCGAAGAGAAAAGATTGGGATATCTCTCTCATTAAATGAGTTATGTTAGCGATAGAGATGAGCATGTTTTAAGATTTTGACGCTATTTTCCACGTACTTTGATGACATCGGTGGGCCTGGCACCCCGACTGATGCCCAGACTTGATAAAGCATACAAGCTCAAAACGGGGGCTGTTCCAGTCTACAGGCACCAAAAACGGGTCTCTGTGAACTATCGCCAAACTGATTTCATGGTAAAATGCTAATAAGTTAAAGTTTCAATAGTGCATTCGAGATTTCTGGAAACTAGCTTTTTTTACGGTGGATCGTTGAGCTGGCTGCCATGTGTGGCCTTTTTAAATTAAAACCTTTGTATGGGGTATCAGGGATTAATATTAAAGTGCAATAAATTACAAGTGGCGAAAGGAAAAGGTTTGGATGCACTTCAAAATAATTACCTTTGAAAAAAAAATCGGTTCATGCCTTGCAAAAACAGTATCTAGAAAAGGATGTTTTCAAAGTATATTCTTTGAAGAAAAAAGGAAGAGCGCTGAAAAAATCCAAATGTAGCTCTCGAGAATAGCCGAAACGCAAATAGTGGAGTGCTAACGAAGCTCAAATTTTACAAGATCTCCGAACAAAGTTTTTATTATCCTTGTTGTACCTTGCAAAGAGCGAAATATAATTATTTGTTTCGCAATGCCAATGTTGTTGAGTTTTAAAGAAAAAGTTCTCCTCGTGTCTGTCACAGAGCAATACTTCCACTTTTGGGGAATAAATATTTCGTATAATTTACTTTGGCTGCAATTCGTTTACATCTTTGCATACTATAATCCTATAGAACAAAACCGCTTCAATCCATGAAGATGATATACATTTTAATGAAAGTTGATGTAAAACCGATTGCTCGCATTTAAGCTACGTTTACACGCAGTTACTTCGTTTGCATCCCAAATTATTTCCTGCAAAATGAACGGCAGTCCACATCACAAAAGATGACATCGCTGAAGCGCCGAGCTCAACATCGTCGTACGCGATTATGGTGAATTACTTCTACAGCTTCATCGCTGCCGAAATCCAGCTCGACACTAGAATTTCATCTAACGTTACCATTTTTCACTCACAAGAATTTCGAGATCAGCCAATTTTCAATGCATGTATAATTCCATAGCAGGGTTTCAGGAGCAGGGTTTTTGCCTTTTAGATCTTGTTTTGGCTTCAAAGTCCGTGTATTTGAGACGACTCCATTTCCGTGCTCCAGAGGATTGAAAAAGATTAGATGCGCAACAAGTCAAATCCAAACGAATACTAGAGGCAAACTGTATTTTTCCATGGGCACTCGTGCGTGAACTGGAAATGCTGAAAACAATTTTATCTTTTCCCATTGTATTGAACAAAGACCACCAAAAGAAAGTAAGCCCGAGGATGAGTAAAAACGAATTCGAACAATAATGATTTGCACTAGATTGACTTTGGTTGATAATTTGCCCCAGAGAATTAGTGTCAAATTCGCTTAATCTGGAAATTTTCTTCTTCTATTAGCACTCAATAATCTTCTATTCTTTGAGACCCCCACAGCTTTGATTTATTCTCTCTCACACAGCTTTGTGCCGATGTGAGAACACGATTTAGCGAATGCATCATGCCATTAATGAACATTAATTTCGCTAATAATTTCCCTTTAAAAATGAAGTTCCCATCATACAAATTACTGCTTTGAATTTTTCATAAACGGTATCAATATTATGTTCGTACTTTGATTGTGCGAATATCAGTAATTTATGACTTGAATTACATTACAGGCGATATGTCTCGATTTATAAGAGCTGCAGAGAGCTATGGACGGAAAAAATATCTGCAAAGATATTCCTGAAGGTCAGTTTGGAATTTCGAATTTTGTGCCAGCAATTAAGGCGCGCAGCCGACAAATGGAGAGCATGATAAAAATTGCACGGGATGTCGATGCTTGTTTTTGACATAGAGGGGCTTTATTTTCAACCATGCGAAAGCAAGTAAGAATCATCATAACGTTTATTTTAAGAATAATTATTGTAGAAGGGTAGCGAAAAGCTCTTAAAAGTTCAATTCTCAGCATAATTTTGAAAAATCTCTTGTTCTTCTGTTGCAATTCCAAACAAAATTGCACAAGCATTAAAGTCAATAGCGGATGAAAACAGCCGGTGGGGAGAACACCCAGCTGGAGTCACGGTTACGTCACATGTGACTGAAATCAAACTGGAACACTTGTTTCAACTTAAATGTCTCTCTCAGTAAAAAAATCCTATTTTCATGCATCTGCAGCGTAGCCAAACTATTATCAATTCATCGGTTCCCAAGAGAACGATTAATAATAAACAGTTGATTTCAGTAAAATTTTCTCCTCAGGAGTATGCGAGAGCAGTAGGTCGTACGAAGAACAAGTTGCTGATACTCAATAAAATTCGAAGGAAGCTATTCACCTCGGCAATAAAAATTTATAGACGACGGGGATCATTCCTTTTTCCTGCGTCGGTGACGAGAGCGAAGATCGCGCAACAGTTCGAGATTCGGGACTCAAGACATCCGTGAAAAACGTAAATTTTGGGTCAATAATGTCACACAGAAATGGGCGTCAGTCAAGTTCCGCATGAAAAATGAGAGCTGTTAAGAGGTTAATTATTAAGAGCGTTTCTTTTGGGTCAATAATGTCACTTACACAGAAATGGGCGTCAGTCAGGTCCCGCATGAAAAATGAGAGCTGTTAAGGGGTAAATTATTAAGAGCGTTGCTTTTGGGTCAGTAATGTCACTTACACAGAAATGGGCGTCAGTCAGCAGGTTATGCACGAAAAATGTGGGCTGTTATGTTCTCAGTTATACGGAAATTCATCCCAGTCTAACTTTTTCGGCGGAGCATGCACGTTTTTCGCCGCCCAAGCTATTTAATTACTTGGGCGGCAAAAAACATGCTTGCAGGCGGCGAAAAAGTTAGACCGGGACTGTTTGGGAATGAATAGTTTGTGCTCATATAATTTGGTATTCAGAGTTCGAGGTGTTTTAAATATACCGATTTTTTTTGTGAATAGAATGTCGTCTCGGGGTCACATAGCAATTATCTACTTGTTAAACATTTGAGCGCTCATTCAGAATAACAGCACCATATTTTCCCCCCGCTCATACCTGAAATAAAACGTTTGAATTTTCCACTTATCCATCATCATCCTCATGCAGATAAGATCAACTCAGCGTACGAATTCTCTCTCCTTCCTTGAATCTTTCTTCCACATCTTTCTTATTTCTTACTCTCTCTCAATCGTGCATATGTATTAATCTATTCGACATTTTTATACCAACAATACAGCGTAGGAATTCATCTCTATCTCGTATTTCTCTTCTTCTGTGAATCTTTCCATTCTAATTTCTATTTTTTTTTCTCTCTCTCTCTATCGAGGGTGTCAATCTCTCCTTGCACGCCTCCGCACATCTGTGCGGACGGACCTCGATCGTGGTGCCATGATCACTGCCTGTTAAAAACCAAGTGCTACCTCTGATCAACACAGTGTAGCCCAACGTAACTGTAATGCTAACATATTTGCTATGGAAGTTTGTTCTTTCGAAAATAAAGTTTTTCCTGGTTCCCTATAAATAACCTAACACAATTATAATTTAAGGGCGTTCATATACTTACTATGGAAGTTTATTCTTTAGAGAACGTCAGACTTTAATTTTTCCTTCAACATTTTTTAGCACCACTTAAGCTAATTACATTTCATCCTTTTTTATAACCCTAATGGAAACTTGGTTGCAGCCTTATAATTCTCAATTTCTCCTATTTACAGTTATTATCCTCATATGTAAATACATATTTCAGTAAAATAAATAAATTTTAATACCCGCGTCGTTGCAACATCACGCGTCGCTTCCAGTGCTGCAGTGAACATAGGGGATTTTGAGAGAGCTTAACGATGTTTATTTCCATAGCGATCACGTATCATCTTTTTAGAAACCTTTTACGAGCTCCCCCCGTATGGGGCCACATGTGCACCAATAGATAAATTGCTCTTTCAATTACCGGTATAAATGAATGACAAATCGTTTTTGTCGTAACCTTATTAAAAAATGACTATTGTCATACGAGGTGAAATGCCACCGTGCAATTTATTTCTCATGTTTCTTATGTAAGTATGATAAAAATGTACTTGAGCAGTTAAGTCGATTTCCCTCTTCATTCACAACCAATTGCCAAACTAACCGTGAACAATCACGGAAACTCGGTGAACGCATTATACAAGCAAGAGCGGATACATGTATTGACCCATGAAGTGTCCATACATTTAGTTTCGGTTCTACTCGCTGAGGAGAGAGTAAAACAGAGGGTGCAAAGAATGTTGGTCAGTGCTTCTGTCCTACGAATTGAATTGAAAAAAAAAATACTCCCTCGAAGTGGAAAACATAGCAGAGTAAGTTCAGTCTAAGTGAACTTCATGGCATTACTTTGTGTTGGACGTAGCGCAGCCTAGTCGACTATGATGAACTTAATTAATGCTAGTCTTACCTCTACGAATACACAAACCGTTTGAAAATATGGCCGAGATGATCTTAGCAGGAACATTTTTACTGATTGATTATTGCAGATAACATATTGGTTGATCACTCCTTTATTACAATCGGGTTGTACAAATAATTTTTCTTACTCTAAGAAATGAGAGTAGTTGAGTGGAGAACAAGCTCAGTAAGTACAAAAATTCCTGCTCTTGTCTCTTCTACCTGTCTTTTATTACCAGCAGAATGGTAATTGAAAATTCTCTGGTGAAAATCCCTCTGGTAAAAATGTCGCAGGTGCCAAACTGGGATCATTCTAACCTTTCCAGGTCAAAGTTTGATGCTCAACTGTCCTCGTCACGGAGGAGGCAAATTTGCCGGCCTTATATTCCCTCAATTTTCGCGTGTTTTTCGCTTTTCATACCATTTACCGTCTCCAACAAAAAGTTAACCTTATGATGTGTGTACACGAATGATTTTTTTCCTGCTACTGTTTCGTAACATTCACTCTAAAAGATCATTGTAACATCTGCTTGTCAGTAGCCTCGTGCACGAACGGGAACCCCTGAAGGTGTCTAGTTCACAGAGTGTGGGCATAAATCCAGTTCAATTTTATATTTATTTTTGAAAAGCTTCGGGCTAGAATTAATTTTTAATAGAGTTCTGACCAGATCAATGGTTTCAATAAGCGTGTAAGCTATTCAGCATAAACCATTGTTAACTGCAGCTTACGACCAAATAAATCATTTAGCATGAATTATTTTAAATTTTCTACTGCTTAATTTTCCCTGATGCTACAGTGTGCACCTGTACATTAGCATGGGGATAATTAGTGCAAGAACACTTGTCAATTGGTCCTAGAAGTGACTAGACGATTTTGGCGTAATAACGGTCCAAACTTCCATTCCATTTATTTAGATATTTGGAGTAAGGCACAAGGCGTGCGATGTGCAAGTTTTTTCTAATTTTTGTAGAAATCTGGAAAAGATACTAGGTGGTCTTGACACCCAGTTGTAATATCCTGCCAAGAATTGTAAAACAATTTTATCTACTTTTTGCAGGGCGAGACTGAAACTCCAATCAGGAAAACCCCCCAAAAATTCGTGGGATCCTTCAGTGACACCTATCTGCTTGTATACAAGTAAAGCTATTATTCCAGATAAGAAGTCGGAATTCCATTCCACACTCACTGTAGGTAGATCTTAGGAAATAAAATTGGTTCAATGGGTGGTTATATATTATAAAAGTGCTCAATTATTAAGGTATGATCAAGAAAAAATCAAGACTTAAAATTTATGTATTTGCTGCGTATACAACAATAATATTCATGAACTATTGAACTCTCTTAAATGAGTTCAGTTATCATCAGTTACTTTTAAACGCAATAGAGTAAATAAAATATGAACATGTATATTGTCAGTGATTCACAAATAAACAGTCCGGATTACTGACAATAGAATCCTACTTCTTTCTGTTCTTGCGACGTGACCTCTTGGTATCGGTTCTTGTTACCCTCACTCTCTCATAGGTGTCTTCCGACCTAGGCGGCACTGTGGTCGACACCTCAAGGAGCCTGTTCCGTAGCTGATGCCTGATCGCTGTTTGTCCTACTAGCTTCATTTTCGGGCTTCGGTCGTGCTACCCAATGGAGTGTATAATCTAATACTATTTATTCTGGGGACGGGATCTAAATTAATTGGATGTGACTTTAATGCTAGTAATTCAGTGTACTTATTATTTGTAAAGATGTGAAAACTTGTCTGTAAAATTAAAGTCTTATAATGAACGCGTTTGAAATCCCATATCGTTTGGAAGTTTAAGGGGTGGCTGGAACTTAACTCTAAAATTAGGTCAGCCGTTGGCTTTATCAAGCGACAAAACCCCAACATATATACTCCAACACTCTCATTTTCGAAAAATTGTTTTTTTTATCGCCAGTGATCCATGTCTAAAGAAACAAATAACAACTGTGTCTGTCTTTACGAAAAGAAGAACAATGAATGTATAAAAAATCAAATTTAATTAGGAAACGAATTGGGCACAGTTCTTGAGTGTTTGCAAAAAAGTTTTAGAACCGCAATTGTATTTCATCATCCCAGCTCTTGGCATCCAACAGTTAATGAAATATCAATTTACGTTTCGAGATTTCTTGATTTAGCTGTACCCTATTTCACCAGTTAATGAAATATCAATTTACGTTTCGAGATTTATTGATTTGGCTGTACCCTATTTCACTGTATTAAATGTCCCTTTTTATGACACCTAATAACAAAAAGTAAACTTGCCCTAAAGATACCGTGTAATATAGCTCGCACTTCGCAGTTAAAAAAAGCGTGAGCCTAGAACGCAACAGAAATGTATTCTAGATTCCAATTTCATTGATAATTTACCAAACGAGTCGCACGATATTTATTAAAACCAGTTATACCTTCAGTATCAATTAATAAGCCGCTCATGAATCACTTGGTTAGTAGACCCAGTGACTCTTAATTATTGCACTTAAATCTGGCGAGCATTCTACACAGAGAGTAATTGAATATTACGGTTGTATACATGAATATGACGAGGTTTAAACACTTGTTCTCTTTATAGTGTGAACATAGAATATTTTTCTACAAGCGAATGCTTGTACCACTACTGCATCCATTAAATAAAAACTATTTAATTTTTAATAAATTGCCGGAACCCTTAATTGTGTACAAAATGACCATTCACCAGTTGGACTCTAATTTGTTAAATTACATATGAACTAATTTTTGTATCCCTCTAAAGGCATCATATACATGCGTTGTGTGAAATAACAAGCTTCTAAAGGTCTTACGCAGTGTATTTAAACAATTCATTCTCCACAGGTGATACAGAGGTACAAAGTTCTTATTTCTATACTTTTTTAAAATGGATCTGCATTGTTTGTTGTAACACATCATGAACGTGAACCATTCCTTGGAACGCAATTCTCTTTGTCGCCTGAGCCAATGTGAGTCAATGCAGCGAGACATTCCAGGTGCACCGAAGCATCCTCGATTTAATTATTTAAAAACCCTGACAAAGAAGCTAAAAAGAGCTGATGGAAGCTAAGTTTAGTGTTAGCTTGCCGAAGCAGAAGCAATAGTTTATTTAAAGTACACGATTTGAGATTCATTGAGCTGAAAACCTTGACAAAGAAGTTAAAACAAACTTCTTTGTCAAGGTTTTAGTTTTGTCTAAATCGAGCTGCTGGAGACAAAATTTAGTGTCGCTTGCCAAGCAAAAGCAGCAACAAAATAGACGATTTAATGTTTCGAGTATCAAGAGCATCAGAAAACTGGCGTTAGTGAGCAGCTGCAGTGTGGCGTGTTAGAGAGACGGAAAACTAATAGCAGAACTCTGGTCATTTGGTGCTGTTCAGGTGAAGTAACCCAGTCGCTCACTTGTCCAGGTGTAGTGAGCATGCAGCGCCCGTTAAAAGAGTCGTTTTTGGTAACTGGTGCTAATTTTTCTACTTCAAGTACACAGCATTATTCAATAAATGCTATCAATTGTTGCGTGAAGAGCAGCTTTTTACCACTGTGCTCGAGGGCTTGAAATGTTTTGTGAATTTAAAAAAAAATACAAGTAGTGCCTGGTATCTTTTTAGTGAGCTTTGACATAATATCAGACAAAGAAATTAAATGATCAAACTCAATTAAGAAACCAGAAAAAGTTTTAACCATCTTTTAAAATTATTGTTATTTAATGGACTCAAATAATGTATGGTGTTTATAAGCTTTCTATCAACTTTTGAATTTAAATTTGAGTTTAATACTGAACTTAAATTTAACCCATTGCAGTCAACATTCATGACTACCGTGAAACACTCATGCTAAAGTGTGATAAATTTATTAACTGAATTTCCCCTGTTTGAAGAAAATGTGTCAAAATGTTATTATTTTTGAGAACTTATATGAATTTAACGGTTCACTAACAACTCGACAGCATCAAGTGAAAGCCCCCCAAAACCTCGTTAAAAATTGCACGAGACATATCATCAGTTGGTGATAAATCGCTCGATCGTTTTATGCAATACTATCCACTTTGACCCGACAATTAGTTGGTGATAAATCACTCGACCGTTTTATGAAATACTATTCACTTTGACCCGACAATTAGGTAGCATTGAGGTTGGTACTGTGTTTATTTAACCGTATTTAACCGTTTATTTAACCTAACAGTGTCATTAGGGACAGAGTGTTAATAGTGTGTGTGAATAATTGATGGCGTAGTATAATACAAATGAAATAAAATATGGCAATGCGAGTGAGCCGAGTGTAGCATTCACTGGTTGCTACCTGCATACTTCCCATGCTTTCCAACCCAAATCACCGAAAATGGTTGCTTTGCATTCATTGTTAGCTACCTGCATAATTCCCATGCTTTCCAACCCCAATCACCGAAGATGGTTGCTTTGCATTCTCTGGCAGCTACCTGCATAATTCCCATGCTTTCCAACCCCAATCCCCGAAGATGGCTGCTTTGCATTCTCTGGTAGCTACCTGCATAATTCCCATGCTTTCCAACCCCAATCCCCGAAGATGGTTGCTTTGCATTCTCTGGCTGCTACCTGCATAATTCCCATGTTTCCAGCCCCAATCCCCGAAGATGGTTGCTTTGCATTCTCTGGTTGCTACCTGCATAATTCCCATGTTTCCAGCCCCAATCACCGAAGATGGTTGCTTTGCATTCTCTGGTTGCTACCTGCATAATTCCCATGTTTCCAGCCCCAATCACCGAAGATGGTTGCTTTGCATTCTCTGGTTGCTACCTGCATAATTCTTATGCTTTCCAGCCTCAATCACCGAAGATGGTTGCTTTGCATTCTCTGGTTGCTACCTGCATAATTCCCATGTTTCCAACCCCAATCACCGAAGATGGTTGCTTTGCATTCTCTGGTTGCTACCTGCATAATTCCTATGCTTTCCAACCCCAATCACCGAAGATGGTTGCTTTGCATTCTCTGGTTGCTACCTGCATAATTCCTATGCTTTCCAACCCCAATCACCGAAGATGGTTGTTTTGCATTCTCTGGTTGCTACCTGCATAATTCCTATGCTTTCCAACCCCAATCCCTGAAGATGGTTGCTTTGCATTCTCTGGTTGCTACCTGCATAATTCCCATGTTTCCAACCCCAATCACCGAAGATGGCTGCTTTGCATTCTCTGGTTGCTACCTGCATAATTCCTATGCTTGCCAACCCCAATCACCGAAGATGGTTGCTTTGCATTCTCTGGTTGCTACCTGCATAATTCCTAGGCTTTCCAACCCCAATCACCGAAGATGGTTGCTTTGCATTCTCTGGTTGCTACCTGCATAATTCCCATGCTTTCCAGCCTCAATCACCGAAGATGGTTGCTTTGCATTCTCTGGCTGCTACCTGTATACATAATTCCCATGCTTTCCAATCCCAATCACCGAAGATGAAGTAGAGGAGTAATAACAGTCACATTCACAGTCATCCATATTCATGCACAAGCACCCGTACATTCGTTTTAATGCAAGTAAGCTCCCGTATCATGGGTGTGTTTTCGCTTTTCACAATTTTACTTATTTGCATATATTTATTTTTGAATGGACCAATTTATAAATGTTCTAGCTCTAGTTATCACCCTGCTAATGTTCAGGTGCGCACTGTAACAGTAGAGAAAATAAGGCAGTAGAAATCATGAGCAACATTTGAGCATAATTTGTTTAGGAGGTTAAACTTTTGTTTTAACTCTTTCACTAAGAATAAGGCGTCTGATAGATGTAATTGAATAGTCAATTAAATCATGTGGCTTACACGTTGCCTGTGAGACGACCCATCGGTAGGTCGTGCTAAGTTTTTCCTGCTGCAAAACGACCCAACAAAAGTTTGAAAAAGTTCCAACAACCTTATAAAATCAATGATTTTTTAATGGACTCAATGTTTGGTGTTTATAAGCTTTCTGATAACTTTTAAATTCAAATTTGAGTTGAATACTGAACTTAAACTTAACCCATTGCAGTCAATGTGTTTAAAGAAGCTAAGGAACTTTAGTCCGACTTCTCCGTGTGAAAAAAGATGTAAAATATAAATTTTAAACCTTGGCTTTACAGTCAGTGTTTGTCTTCTAGCGTTCGGTTGTCAAGACCAAGTAATAGCCCAACAGTGACTTGATTGTCTGTCATTGAAATATTTGTCGGAATAGCATTGGCAGGGTTAACGGTACTCATAGTAGGTGGCACATTACTGGTAGAAGGGGGTAAGAACTGATAATATAGGCAGAGTACGAATGGTAGGAAGCAAAGAACTATAATAATAGGAGGTACCCAGGCGACTAAGTGTACCTACAATAAGAACAGTCGGGAACATGAAGAAGTTCAGTACGATGATAAAGACACCATCTCAAGCTCCAAAAGAACAGTAAATTCTCTGCGTCAATTGCAACAGCGGGGGAGAACACTGAGATCCGTCCATGTAAAATAATAATGGGATACCCATATTGTACGAGTAATTCTACAATCTGCGAAAGAACGGACTTTGCACAGTGAATTTTTAAGTGAGAAAAAGAGCTTTCCATCATGAGCCTGAGAGCATGAAACTAGCCTCCTCGGCGCGGCGTCAGGGACAGAGGTGTCTTTATGAAGAAATGATTTGCATATTATTGCTTTCCATGAATAAAATAGTCCGTCATTATCACTCAAGAATGAGAGTATAGTAATTATGCTTACAATGGTGCTGATCTTACTACCGATTTTTCAATTTTTATTTATGTTTTACTGTTTATTACCTCTGATTTGCAGAAAAATTGCCTATAATATTAGCATCATAAGTTTCTTTATTAATGTTTCACTGTTTATTACCTGATTTGTGAAAAATTGCCTATAATATTAGCATCATAAGTTTCTTTATTTATGTTTCACTGTTTATTACCTCTGATTTGCAGAAAAATTGCCTATAATATTAGCATCATAAGTTTCTTTATTTATTTTTCACTGTTTATTACCTCTGATTTGCAGAAAAATTGCCTATAATATTAGCATCATAAGTTTCTTTATTTATGTTTCACTGTTTATTACCTGATTTGCAGAAAAATTGGCTACAACATTAGCATCATGAGTTTCTAAGATGAACAATATGCGCAGATGTCATGACGACAAACAGGTAGACCAGTTCTGGTACAAAATACAACAGCTCGAGCCAGTCTGACATGATTTACAGGTAGACAAATGTGCGCCTAAAATGAGCATTAATTTGTAATTTGAAAGAAATGTTTTTACTTTATTTTTTGTTTCACATGTTTGGTTTTTGCATTATTCAAATGGTAGCTTGTTCTGGGTACATTTGATCCGATACTGACGATTTTCAATGCACAAGCGAACATGAAGCGGTGGAGGCGGAAAACCTATTGATGCTTTTGAGGTGCTTGACTTCTGCCTCTATTTTTGACTACCACAGCTGCATGGCCGGCACTTGTGCAAAAACCTAGTAATTCCTTTTCTTTATCTCAGTACTTTGCTGAGCTACGCCATCCGTAGCTCAAAGTAAACAGCAAAACTCGTGAGTTTATAAGTTGAGAAGATAAAAATGAGTTCAGAATGGCCAAAAATAAGTGGAAAGTGTAAGTTTCATCGGATTTTCTTTGTTGTAAAAAACGCACGTGGGGGAACTGCGTCTGGGATTTCCTGCGCATTTCTTTTACATTCGAATAGTCAGATCTCAGGTTGTTCATGCACACTACACACACGTGTGATGTTAACCCTGAAACTGAGATTAGTTATCTATTATAAATTACAGCTTAGAATGATTAAAGAGCGTCGCTTTAGTGAGCTTAAAACAGCGCCGTTGGTTCTTGTTGCTACGGGAGGACGTCCAAACTAAATTTTTCTGCTGTTATCATATACGAATGGTAACAGCAGAAACTGCGCTTTAGTGAGCGTAAAACAGCGCCAGTGGTTCTTGTTGCCACCTGCAAACGAAAGTTTTCTGCTGTGGTCATATCCGAATGATATTTTTGGAAATAATGAATGAATATTTCTTCAATAAGTTCTACTAATATTTATCCTTTGTTCATAGGCTGTTTTCGTTTTAAGTTGGAGCTCTCGGCAAGTTAACAAATACGGTCTCCCAACAGAATACGAGTTTCTCAAATATACGTCAAACATCCTGGGATTACCAATTGTGTCCTGAATAAATTAAGCTACAGAAGAAGTTATTAGTTTCTGCCGTTATTGAGAAATAAAAATGCGACGGAGTGGTTTCAGTTTGACGCTCTTGTTGTCAACATCCCTGATGTGCTGCAGTGGCAAAGTAAGTAAAACCGTTGGTTATTCGCAGAAAAAATTGAGAGTAGTTAACCCTTGCAAAATAATATTTCGATATGTCACGTACAAGTGCATGTGAAGGAAAATTGATCCTTCACTTTCTTCAAGCTAATTCCACCCAAATCAGGCCGTGGTCGTTAACTCCCATTTTTCAGACGTCATTTTTTAGTTTTAATTCAGCAAGAAATTTGCTGAATTTGTAAGCATGTCGCAACCGTTGGATGCGAAATTGTGCATTTGAATAATTTCAAACTATTGTAATAAAAAGTTCCGAGGTCTGTATCTTCACTCAAACATTATTTTTTAGACCTAAATTGGTCCACTAGTAAAGGCAGGTTTTGAGGTCTTCGATCGTGAATTCCATGTAGATTTACGAGGCACCTGGCTCGTTTTACACTGAATATTTTATCAGGAATCTAATTAACTTTAATTTTTCAAATTTTATCTTGAAATTAATCATTATACCCCCTGACGCGATTGCTCAAAGTCTCATGTTTTAATTTCTCTACATGAAATTTTTTTAAACTCACAAACGTCGAAAAAACATCACTCACAAACAAGTAAAATGTCTAGGTGGTCAGTCAAATTCTTCATAGAAGGTTTAGAAAAAACCCAAATTAATGATCTGATACTCACTAGTTAATTTACAACATCTTAAACACGTAGGGTGGTAGACGACAGACTTTTTGTGAGTGTCGACAAAGAAGAGCAGTCAAGAAACAAAGCAGACCAGTCAAGAAAGGGAATTTATGCACTGAACGTTACAGTGACACCTGCTCGCTCATTAGATTCTTACCCAACCACTTAACTGAGAAATTGCAGGTCGTTAAGCATGATACGACGATAACTGAGAAATATCACGTCGTTAAGCATGATACGACGATAACTGAGAAATATCACGTCGTTAAGCATGATACGACGATAACTGAGAAATATCACGTCGTTAAGCATGATACGACGATAACTGAGAAATATCACGTCGTTACGCATGATGCGTCAGATATGATTCTTCATTCATGACAGTACCGGATGCTTCGTTCTTAATTTTGTTTTACCAATACTTACATATACCAAAATGATGAGTGCACAAGTACCTGTCTTGTCTGTTGCATGTTTAACGGTATTTGCACCCGTTATTGCGAGTGATTAAAATATTGTTTATGACTTTTGTGAACATTTTTATCAGTCGTCTTAGAAGCTGTATTTCCAGAACAAAATTTATTTATAAAAATGAAGGGACTATAAAAAACATGCCGCATGCTTGATAGCTTTTCTGATTTTTTTTATGGAAAAACACTTGAAAATGAAAATGAAAGAAAGATCCCTTGCATAGCTTTGGTGTATGAAGCTTGGCGTCTTACATTTTCGCCACTACGCCGCATAGCGGCATGGGCAAAAATATTCATTTAAATCAGTTGGCATGACGAGAAGAGCAGAAGATCATGATAATTTTTTTTTTCTTATTCACTCGGTAATTCAGCAGTAATGCTTCGGAAATTAAGTTTTAAACTCTGATACCAATTCTCAAATTCTAACGTGCGATTCCATAATTGATCAATTTATAGCTTTAGCTAATGCCAATTAAATTTTCATCTTTGCTTGCTAGAGCCTACGCAGAGACTCAAATTGAAGCTGCCGCATGAAGAGAATTTTAATTTTCAACTACAACGAATTGTGTGGCCTTGTGTGGTGTCTGTCATCAGCTTCCGTACGTCATGAAGTATTTCTGAGAAACTTTCAATTTTGAATTTGCTGATCAGTCTGTAATCCAATTGTTTTGGAATCGATCAGAAATTTGCAATTTTTACGAAAACTTTAAGCAGTTTATCGGAAAGTTTTATAAGCTCAGGTTTTCACTGACAAAGATATTATGCAGAATAACCTAAGATTCCTGCTTTACTTACATTCGGATGCACAAATTCCAGCTCTCAAACAGACTGCCTAAAGGTTTTCTGTGACTTACATTTTATACAAGATAATCTAAGATTCCTACTTCACTTATATTGACACGTACAAATTTCAGGACTTTCGTCGTTCATTTGATTGAAAATGAATTGTGGTTTCATTTCAAATACAGCAATTAGATTCAGAAGCAGGTATATCGACATTAGGAAGAAAATTTGGAAACCCTGATTTTTAAGTGTCATAAATAGAATAACTTAAACAGCTCAAAGTTGTTCAAAATTCAAAATATTCTGCTTTTTCCTATCTCATTTATAACCAAAACTCATATGCACGCACCAACGTTGCCGTTTACTTCCATTTGAACTAACACTTATACGTACACACCAACGTAAAAGGAATAAAATGAATTTTCGTCAGCAGGAGCTGACCACAGAAGAAATCTTGCACCTTCTCGGCAACGATGACATAGTTGATGTTTTCGAACCCTCCTTGAATGAGGACAACTACGAAGAAGATGACGAAGCTGGTAATTCCTCCTTGTCATGGAAGCGAACACACCCACTTCTGCCCAGAAAAGCCACCTCGGATTCCGGGGCATTGTGGAAAACGGTCGATGGTGTCCCTACCGTTCATTTTGCTTACGGATCTAGTGAGTTTATGGTAGTTTAAGAATGAAAAATTAAATCAGTTTGATTTTAATTGAGTGTTGAAGTACCTAAAAGTATGAAGATATATAGGAAAAACAGAAAATTTGGGAAGCATTTAAAGTAATATTCTAACGTGTTCTATGTTTATAATATATGAAATATTCATTACTTTTTCTGTAAATGTAATGGTCAAAGCAGAGATCATTGAATGGTTGTTATTTCACAAAGCATAAATTAAAAGATGTCTATGTGCCCCTATCGAAATAATCCAACACTAGCAGGACCCGTGGAAATTCCACGGATAATGTCATCAATAAGCTTCTGGGACCCATGAGAAAATTCCATCAACATTACTTAACAAATTTGAACATGACATATTCTAACCTATCATGTCCTAACATATGATAACCAAATCTATCCTAACCTAACATATCCCATCCTAACCTAACTTTAACCAACGTCATCCTAAGGCTAGGTGGAACCGTGAAAAAATTTGGTCAATAATCCAACATTGTGCAAATTTCACTATGCGTGTAAGAAATTCGCAATTCCTTCTCCTGATTTTTTCATTTCGCAAGTTTATTAGCCTCTTACTTTGAAGTTAAATCATCTGTTAAACATGGAATACACACATTCGTAGACGTAAGCGTTTCATTTAGAAGCAAGAAATGGAAAACTCCACTGCATTTAAAAGCTAGCCATTCGAAAGTTGACCATGTAGATGAGTTGGTATGCACAATTTCTTCTCTAATACGGTTCCTCACAACACTTTAGACCGGCATGCTCTGCAGGCAGCTTACTTAAGAGATATCACTTGCATTTTGTTATAGCTTTTCTTATAGATCCATCTCAGTCCTCACTGAAGAGAGAACGAGAGATTTTTTTGCTTCGTTTCTAGCCCAATATTGGGCTTGAAACAAAGGACTGGTAGTCCCATTAATGTTCGGTATTTAAATGTGAGAATTTTTTAACTAGTAAATTAGACATTTTTTACAAAAGGTCTTTATGCAGTCTGTAATAAAATTTTTGATGCACATGTTGTCTATTAGATATTTTTTATGCATGAGAATTAAGATTAATTATATATTTACATTCGCATGTAGAAATTTCAGGGCTTTTGTGCAAATTTCACTACTTCTAGGACCAGGAATTTTGAATAAATTTCAAGAACGTCTCTCAAAAATGTTCTCTTGCTATGAAATTTTTTTTTTCTGATTGCAAACCACAAACCAATCTATGACGATAAAAATTCAGTCGCTAATTCGTACCGAATACCAGTTCAAAAACAGTTTTTACTCAAATTACAATTCAAAATCCTTTTATGTATCTTACGATGCTGCAGCAGACTTGCCCCACTTACGCGTAAAATTCTTAAACAATTTGGTACAAAATAACAATTCAGAGAGCGAGTTAAAAAAAAAACATCAGTACTGGAGAAATCAGATAATGAATCTTTCCAAGCAAGACTGATTGCGTTCTACTAAAATACCGTTCAAACATTAGCATCATAACCAATGACGATCATTAGAATTAAGTGTACTATGTTTCTTTCTCAGCCCCAGTGCCTCACGACACTCTTCAAAAGGCCATGGAACATATCGAGACGCACACATGTATTAGGTAAGGCCTTGTCAAATCCGGCTGAGATTTTCAGCTGACATTGGAAGTAAAATGGTTGCTTAAATTGAAGCCAGATAAAGTAACCACGAATGGTTTCTAACAGAAAAAATACTAGTAAGCGATAGAATAGGATGGGTTAAAAGAAAACGGAGCAGGACAGAATAGAACAAATTAGAACAGAATAGAATAGAATAGAGGATAGAGCCGAATAAAACAGTGTAGAACAGAATAGAGAAGAATAGAGAATAACAGAATAGAAACCAACAGAATAAAACAGCATAGAACAAAAAGAACAGAATAGAATAGGGTAAGACATGATAGGACAGGATAGAACAGTATAGAACAAGATAGGACAGGATAGGACAGGATAGGACAGGATAGGACAGGATAGGACAGAATAGGACTGGATAGGATAGAATAGATAGGATAAAACAGAATGAGATGAAACAGAGTGGAAAAGAAAGGAATAGAACGGGATGTAATGAAATATTACAAAATCGAATGGAACAAAATAGAACAAATGAATACAACGAAATAGAATAAAACAAATAGAACAAAAGAACGAGATACCATAAGTTGAAATAGAACATGACAACACGAGAGGCTAGCCTCCCGAGTCCCTCAGTGCCAGACGATAATCCCGCTCAGGGACCAGGACGAGTGGACGTAAGCTGAAGACCAACTCTCAATAGAGATGCTTTCCTCATCGTGCTTTCCACACAGGTTCCAAGAAGCAAATTTCGCTCTCTTTCGGTCAAGAATTGTCTTCGATGACTCATCAGGGTGCAGCTCGCACATAGGCAGGATGTCTTTTCTCTTTGGGTTCATCCCTGATCAGAGCGTGAACTTAGGCTACCGCTGCTCCTCGGTGAGTAATTTGGTATTTCAGCATATTTTAACACTTTGTAAAACTGAAGTTAACTTTTCAGCTAAAATTTAATGAAAATTGATGAAAGCAATTTTGGAAATAGCAAAGATTAACTGAATGTTGTCTTCATTTAGCTTTGATGAAGGACTTAGGAAAATTTAGTTGCTAACCAGTAGTCGACCAGAAGCATTATGGAAATTCGCGGAGTTTTATAAAATAGAGTAAAACCCTCACTTAGAGTAAAACTCATCGTTTTTCCTGAAACTATTCAATAATCAAGCCTTTTCAACCGAGAGGAGTAAAAATTTGCTCCATAAATTCAACAGTTTGCGTTATTTTTTGAATTTTTTTTTGTGCAGGTGCAAACGGTCGTGCACGAGATATGTCACGCGCTCGGTCTCCACCACGAGCAAGCGAGGTCCGACCGCGACGACTACGTGACGGTACTCTACGAGAACTTGAGTTCAAGTAAAACCTACAATTTTGCCAAGGAAAACACAAAAAACTTCAACACTGAGTACGACTTTACTTCCATCTTGCATTACGGGCAATTTGTAAGTACTTGTACTCTTAAATAAGTAATCTATTTACGTTCATGCAGGTACTAATGAACGACTTAGGATACCGTGGCGTTAAATAAACGTATTTGAGATATAAATCATGCGCATTATTTTATTTACAGTGATAGGATCTTTTTAAAGCCTCGTCTATTCAGCTAACATGTTACAGCTGCCTAGAAAAGTAAAAACGTTAAAACGGAATATAATGAGTGTAAATGAAGAATCCCTGGGACACTGTTAAAATTTTCAAAGAAAATCTATTAAACTCAAGAGCATAGAGTCACCTAGCTCTCGCTCGTCGTACGAGAGACAAAGAAGCGAGAGATCAGGAAACTTAACTTGCAACTGTATAACTGAAAAAATTAGTCTTAAAAATATTCTATGGCGAATAGGAGCTCAAGTATTGTTGAGAGCTACTTTGGAGAGAGCGAATTTAGGTTTTCTGCACCTGGATATCTCGCCGTGAAAGTCGGTTCCTATTTTGTTCCTGGATTTTTTTGTTGTCCCGAAAAAATGAAAGAACGTGCATTTTACAGCTTGTGCAAATCTTGAATTATAATGCTTTTCTTGAATAATCTTGAATTCTTGAATTATAATAATATGATATAAAACCATGTTTCTTGCTCTAAAATACCATTCACAAATATTGTTTTTCTAAAGTAATTAGAAAATTAGATTTTAGAGTTGAGGACAATTTTGTCAAAGAGAAGGGAAATTAAAAAATGCACAAAACTAGAAATCCCAAATCCAGTGGAGGGTTTGACCATCAGTGACGCTTAATCATCAATAAATTAAGAAATGAGAAACACTTGCAGAGCCTTTAACCAATCGCCAAAATATTCCAATAAATTTAAAAGATTCTAGAATATATTGCTACTAAAACTTCGTAGGTTAAAGAAACTTATCTTGACTAACCTCTCAGTGAACTTTGTTTGAAGTTTCTCTCTCCTTTCTGCTTGTATTTTCGATAATTAAACAAGCTTGGTTGTTCATGCATTTCGTCACACGCTCATGAAAATCGAATTTTGGAAAACTCATCAAAACAATAATGTTTAAACATTTCATGCTTCCACTGAAATGCGGTTATAAATTAGGTTTGTCTAGGAGATAGTCTTTTCATCGCCTGGTCTTAATTCGAATCCACTACATCAGATTCCCTGCTCTATGTCTTTGTATCCGGCGTGTTAATTTAGTTTTAATGGTGACAATCTGTGCGTATCGAAGCGGCCATTAAGTATGGAGTGCTGTTCAAATTTAGACCTGAGCTAATGGAGCGCTCATCCAGCTTAATTGGTGCTTCATGACAGCGTCTGCGGCGCTTCGAATTCGTCTGAAATAAAAGGCCTTTTGATGAATAATTGTTGGGTGACTCATTTGACGCTGCTCGTTTAAGGTTAAGGTTGTCGATACGTATGCAAGTGTGTTTAAAGTCAATCTTTGATTTAAAATGTGTCCACTTATGACTAGAAATTGATCAGCCATTAAATTCAGCCAATGTAAAATAACATTCTAAAAAAAATTGAAACCCAATCCGAAAAATAAAAAAAATTATTCAGGACATATATCAATGTTTTATTTGAAAGTATCAGGTAAAAATAGCATACATCTTAGAGAAAATAGTACAAATTCTGTCAAACAAAGCAAACGATTTTGCATTAAAATTTAAGAGATAAACGTTCAGTAAAAAGTTGACACGAGTTTATTCGTGTTTGTAAAATGAATTCTAAAAAGGAATTATGGCCCAGTCTTGATGCAAAATGTCATTTGTATTACGATATATATACGCCATTTTATTAATACCTAGCTTAGCAGCTTAACACTATTCGAGCCAGCACCAAATTCATGTATCAGGTCCAAACAGTGAATTATGGTATTTTCTCATATATGGTGAACCAAAGAAAAAAATTATTCTTTTTGAACCGCTTAATCCGCTAGAAACCTCTTACATTTACAAATACCTGGTATTTAAATTTATTTTAAATAATTATAACCCACTCGAAACCTCTTGCACTAACAAATACCTGGTACTAGTACCTATTTTTAAAATAATTAAAACAGGGCTTCACCAACAACGGGAAGCAGACACTGACGACAGTGGACCCGCTCAAGAAGGGTCTGATCATGATGCCGAGACTTGGACTGTCTTTCATGGACAAATCCGTGTTGAATCATCTCTACAATTGTGTTGGTGAGAGATCGTTCAATGTCGTAGGTTTTGACACCGATGTCTCTTTAACGACCTTTCACGGGCTTGGCTCAATGGTTAAACTACTATGCACTTCGTATTGAAGAGCATTGATTTTTGAGGTTTCAAATTTTTTTTTGGTGGCTTACTTTAGGTCTTGCGTAGTTAAGAACTGAGTAGAGAACTACGCGCAACCCTTTCGATTTCATTGGCGTCGCTCTCTTAAGATGGAAATATCTTAGACACTAGTGTTCATGAGGATGAATTCGGAGCGTCGGATGGTTCATGTCATCGTGTTTGATATGAACCTCAGACGCACATGTATTCTTGGGAACAAGTTCAAGGTATGAGAAAGTGAATTCCATGTCGTAGGCTTTAACATCGAAGCGCTTTAACGTTCTTACACGAGTATGAATCCTCGTTGAATCAGGTTTGCATATTTTTTGTATTTAGTAAGTGCGTGATAAAGCTGTCTCAATTCTGCAAAAAATTATTTGAAGTTTCTTAAAATTTAGTACGAAAGGGCTAGAATTTCTCAGATTCACAAGAAACAACAACATTTGTTCTAAGAATTCACTAAGAACGGAATAATTTTATCCTGAATTCCTAAAAGAAGCAATCAAAATTTCTTCGGATTCAGTAGATACACCACTGAATTTTGAATTTATTCAATGCATATTTTGAAAAAAATTAATACGATAAAAATTTGCCTTGAAAAATCCTCACGAAATTTCCCCCTTGTAGACACTTGGCTCTCTGAGTGCGGCACAAACGGGACCAGCCCCTGCCTTAACAACGGCTACCTGGGGCCAGCGTGCGAGTGTGTCTGCCCTCTCGGCACCTCCGGCGACCTGTGCGAGGTTAAGGAGAAGGAATATTCAGGTAATTTTCATTTAAATCGGAAGTGGAATTACAAGCAAACGGAATTACCAGCATACAAAGAGCGTAGTCCCTGGGTAGTCGTCGACACAATGATGGGTGAACAATTCTAGGGTAATGGTAAGCGTACTAACGAGGTAAGTACTTAAATGAAAAACTGGTTAGGATTTAAATGGAAGAAGTTTTAGCAGTATAAGCAATAATAAGGGAGCAGTAAAAATTTTCACGAGTCAGTGTTACATGTTTTGTCGCTTAATCGTTGAAGTAATTACAAGTCATCAGTATAAATAAGTACAGGCTCAAAGCAGACGTAATTATAAATAATTCGTGACTATTGTATTAAATTGAACCATCACTTTATTTCTACGGAAGCTGTTTTTGGTGTTCAGGCAATGTGTATGTAAATAAACTACACGTACAGTTAAATCTCCACCTTGACTGTATGTAAACCTTCCCCACAATTGTTGACTATCAGTTACCTCAATTACGTGTGAGCTATAATTGCATTCATGCGTGATTGTCACCTTAAATGCAGGTGGACAGTAATTACAACAGTTGTCAATGCTCTCGAAAAATTTTACCGGTGATGGGAGTCTATTCGCACTGGTTTTACAAGTCAAGCAAAACCGAAATTGCTGACACGCTTTATCAGTCATTGCAGACTGTATGGTTTACTGCTTTTCGCTTCAGCTTCTTGGGAGCCGCATAGGACTATTAAAATGAATGGTGAATGATTGTGAAAGGACTGCAAAATCATACGTATAATCCCAACGGCAAGTACTGTCCGAATTAGTAGATTAATTAGTGGAAGATTAAATTAATTAGCTGAATTAGTGGATTTAGTGGATTTGAAAATCAGCCTTTACTGTTGTAAATACTCAGTTATAGCATAAAAACTCGACAATATAATTACTTCAGTAAAGACTCAATAATATTTTTAGGATAAGCTCAGTAATTTTCGTAGGATAAACTGAGCAAATACAATAGTAAAGAATGGCGGCGTGCATGTCGCTCATGTATTAAATTCTTTACACTTCTTTATACATTGTTTACTTTCGGTAATTTTTTTTTACATTTGTCGCGGTGTAGCTGGAAAACAAATATGAGAAAAGAAAATTCGCATGCCGAAAAATTACATGTATCTCCATTTTTCACGCGAAAAGTGAATGTAAAACAATGTGAATACCACCCTGACTAATTGGCCCGTCAGTTTAAACATGGAATTAATATATCGTAAATGACACGGGATTATTACGGTATTTTCACCATTTTGAAAAAATTGCATTCACGCTATCAATAAGTAGTTGCTACGGGTGAACAAAACTTACTATTCTTTAAATCTAACTAGTCATTCGTGATACATGTAGTGAAATTTAGAACTATATTACAATACCACATGGGGTGGATAAACCAATTATGCGTGAGGGCTTCGTCAGAACTGTTGGTATTATGTTGGGATACGTCTAAGAATGAAACCTTGACTTCAATCTTATGTTTCAATGTTTTCGGAACCAATTTTTTTTCATACTTTTCAGGGGACCTAGACTAGGCAACGGTCGGCCTCTCTAGGTTAGTAATATTAACATCATTACTGTGAAATTACTTTTTGACTGTTTAAATTGAGTCGCTTTGGGGTATTAAATGCCAATTCAAACTTGGATTCTCATTCTCAGAAGCGCTGGTCGAGTTGCTAACACCAGAAACTGAAGTGATAACAGAGCCAACTACCATCTCTTATGTGAACTCCACGGAATACCTGAAGTGTAAGTATTTTGGAACAAGTTACTGATATCGGAGGACTTCGACATTCAAACTTTTCAAAAGAGAAGAGGGCTTGCTGAATGAATCTTCGTTCTTTTACATTGTAATTTAAACAATTTAAACAATTTATTTACCACATGTGATACAGAGGTAGAATTTTTCTCAAGTCTAGTACAATGGTCCAATTTGAGTATAGCTACATGTGGGCCCGAACAAGTTCAGCGACTTCTACGGCATCCTTCCATCCCGTCATTCATAGGTGTACGATAATGTTTACCCTAAATCACTTAACCTAGTTTCGCATTACACTAATCAATGAGATAATGAACTCGATATTTGATTCTTCATTTTACTCATATGGAATATATTTAACAGTATATTCGATAAAAGCTTTAAGAGCAGACTGAAGATCGGTGACATTACCGATGGCAAATTACCCATTATTAGGACCAGACATGTAGGTCCTAATAATGTAATTTGCCATGGGTAATATAATGTTTAAATTCATAGTAGTGACCAGAGTGGGACTGTGTCCTTACTGGCGAGTGCAGGAAAATATATCGAAAATTAATTTGAATACATCCTTGAGAAATTTTGGCCATACATTATCAAACTAATATGCAAGTATTTTTATAATAAGCACGTCATTCTCATATATAGTTTTCCCGTTCTATAACAAAAAAGTATCGTTGAGTTTCAGAAACCAAGTTGATAATATTTTCAAGTATTTATGAAAAAAATGTATTTTGCTACTTGAAACCTTGGCTCAGATAACTGAATACTAAAAAAAAAAAACATGTAGAAAGAGTGGAAACATGCAAACGTTTGCGAAGAAAGTTCCCCACTCAGATTAAATTTTGGCATTTATAACGAAGTGACTCTCTCTAAAATGAATTCGATTCTATTATATTTTCATTCAATAACGTACTGAAATTAAATACACACAACTTGCAAAAAATAAACTTGCTTAGAAATGGAGGTAAGAAGCTTCTTAAACCAGTCTTAGTATAGCTCATAATATGAGAGCTACGTTCTCTTTCATTTTCTATTGTTGTAGTAACAAAGGATTCCTGAAATAACGTTGCGAATCAACGGTCTACATAAACGGTATGGTCAAAAATAACTAGATTATTGTGTGATCAGAAACATTACTTGACACTCGAAAACGTTAATAAACTTTGAATTTAGTTTATTCTTTGGAGCAAATCTTGGAGCAAATCACTATCTCACTTGGAGCAAATCTTCATTTGGAGCAAGATTGCGCTCTAATTCAGGCTGGTGGATAGGTGCTTTTTACTCATATTCATAATTATGAAGCCGTGCCATCATAATTATAACTGATAAAGGTTACTTCAATTCGATACCGTATATATATATAAGGGATCATTTTTGCATAATCATGTCCCGCGCTCTATTTTTGAAACCATGGATCTTAGAAATCATTGCGACCAAGGGTGAAAAGTGGTGAACCCATTCATTCAAAGTAATTATTGCGTCGCATTCGCTGCTTAAACACTAAAGGTTGTAAAATTTTTAAAGTTCATGCGGAGAACTGCTGGCCTTATTTATATATTATTATAAATAAGATGAATACGTCATTTTAGTGTGGTATATTAGAAATTCGTCCAGTTTAAGTTGAAAACAAAAGCGCTTTCATTTATAAATTTGAATTATTGTGTCGAATAGGCAACACAAAACAATAATTGTACACGGAGGAATTCCTACCGTCTTCGGTGACCCCCGAAGCATGGCTTTGCTTAGCCCTTTCGCGAATATAAGTCCATTTGAAGTATCGGTTATCGACATCTGCTGTGCTCCTCCACGACTTCAAAAGCAAAGACAAATAGAGCCGCGTAGGCGCCGGTATGAACATTGATAGCCCAGCAACAGCATGTGTACACTAAATGACGAAAAAAATAAATGACGAAATAATAAATGACGAAACGTACGCTTCACTACACAATTTTCAACAAACACCCTTATGTTTTAGTGATGAAAAAAGGAACAAATCTGTTTCTTTCTCCAACGAAGGCTTAATTAATCAATTTTCCATAAACGTCCTGAAGTTTTGAAATCTTTTACGTAAGGAATAAGACGTGAACTCTACTTGTTGTTTCTGTGTAGTTAGCGTAGTAAAAATAGGGAGTGAAATTAACGACTGCGAGCGCGAATCTATTTTTGTCAGCAATTATTGCATGTGTGAGAGAGCAGACCTGCTTGGTTGGTCGGAATGAAACACATTTTTTTGTCACTTTTTCTTCATTAATCAAAACGATAAATTGACGCTGTGTCATTTTCTTTTTCTTAACACGAAGCGCCTTGATTCTAAATCAAAAGTTTATAAATCGCCTTGATTCTAAAACTTTCGTCTCTCTGAAGGATAAAAAATTACAAACTTTCAGAGAGCAATTTTTGCATAAGTGGGAAAATTTTAACTCGCAATAATATCTAATTTTAACAATTTTATATTTTTCTGAACTCCTGATGCTTGATTCTAAAGCTGAGTCTCAGAGTGAATGGGAGTGACTAAACGCTCAGTTCCCGCAAAGAAATTCTAGTTTGAGGATGGATAGGTAGAGCACTTTGGCAGCACTTTAAAGTCCTTCCTAGACATACGCAATATTGCTATATAAATATCTTTCAGCCAAATAATACGTGTCAATAGTTACTCAAATCTCAATAGTTACTCAAATCTTAAAATAGTTTTCTATATGTTCATTACTTCATTATCGTCAATATTTCAAAGTTATGTTCACTATATCCGATAAGAAGCAAGTTACTGCAGTCAAGTACTGCACTTAGATTATTGGGCTCGTTTCAGACACTGCTTTCACGAAGCTCATCCGAGCCCCGCTAGGATACCATGTGGTGCTCACTGTCTTAGAATTCGACACCCACTTCAAGTTGAGCGAACCACCGCGGTGCGCCTACGAAGGAGTGGAGATCGGCACAAGCAGCACCCCGGGAACTGGCACCGTCTACTGCGGGAGAGATCTCAGAGCGGGAAAGAAATTCACAAGCTCGTCGAACGTGATAACCGTATTTTACTGGAAGCAGACTCTGACCACGGAGACACAAACGGGTTTCAAATTCAGCGTGCATTTTGAATGGTACTTTCAAAAGTGTAAAAACGAGTCGTAATCTAGGCGGGGAGTTTTTGCGAGGCGTTATAGCGGTGGACTTTGAAGCATCTTGTGAGACCTGCGTGTGCTGGCGCAGCTATTCTTAAAAGCCCGGGTTTAATTAATTTCAAAGCTTATAATGAGGGAAGCATCTAAATTTATGAGAAGAATAAAATAAATACTAGGAAAATGGGGATCTTGAATTGTAAATTTAAATGTATAACTCTTAAATCCGTTCTTATTGAATCCAAGGCAATACACCGTGTAGGATTGACTATTGTGGTCTTATTGTGATTATTGTAGGTCCGTTTTAAATTAATAAGTAATTGGTTATAATTTTAATGAATTTTTCCGTTCAAAAAAATCGAGTTATTTTCCCGTTTTTCTGTCATAACCCGACCGTCAAGTCTCCATGTTTTTCATTCATTCGAACCTGTTGAAAGAAACTTCAACTTTACTGATATTAAAAGCATGGTGAAGTACTTTGGCATTAATTAATTACACTTCTTGCCGATATTCAAAACAGATCTTTCTCCTTTGAATGTTGGTAATACGTTTGTTTTCACTTTTGGAAACTTAGAGGAAGTAGACGGACGTCAGGTTAAAATACATGAGGGCTGAGTCGTCGATCATTAACTACGCATGCATGTATCATACTTAATAGCTCAAGGCCGTTAATGAATATCATAATTTAGTAGGTCTTCAATGAATAACATAGAAGAATTACACGTGTTTTATTATAATTTGTGAGTATAATGTTTGACGATTACCTTGTATCATAAACCTAGAAGTAAGCGTAAAATCATGGAGCGACAAAAATAATGTGTTTGTCACATGTTATTCAAATTGAATTGTGTAAAAGATTCGACACGATTTGCGTGGGAGAATGATTTTTGTAGAGCATTTTAGATCCAACCATTGATATGCTGGAAATAAAGTTCGATTTATCTTAGATGCCATTGGAAGTTTAGGAACACATTTGGAATATTTGTTTTTCGTTCGGATGTCAGATGGAAAGCAGAATCAACACTCTTATTTTCGGAAAAAACTCATGCCTCACCGTGTTCAGATTACACGTGTTTTGGAGTCAAATTAAATTGTTCGATTGGGATCCACATTCACGGCGACACGTGCACGATATATTTAATGAAAAGCTTAAACTTAAGCCCGCGAAAATATCTAATTCCAATTCGACAGAAATATGTATATCGAGTCTTAAATCTCTTTGTTTTGAACTGAATGGAGAGTTTAGATGATAAAAGTATCAATACCTGAACTTAAATTTGCGACATTTTGGAATTAATGTAAGAGTTGAAAAATGTTAAAATAAAAATGCTCAGATAATTGTTTTTTCATTTCGTACCAGACGTGTGTGATCTACATACTTGCCACGATAACAACAGTGATTCAAGTTTAGGTACTATAAGAGAATTATAATAATGGTCGAAAGTTTCAGTTATTTCAGCAGCCATATAGCTTAGAGCATTTGAGTATTTTGGACTTAACCCTCCGTACATAACTGCGTAACCAAGCCTTCATTTTAATTACCCGGTTGAAGTCAATCAATAATCGCAATCGGGACTAATTAAAAAAGACAAAGCCTTATGTAGTTTGATATCGATATAAAATCAATTGAAGAGACACAACAGCTTGGAATGCTAGAACACTTGAAGGTTTCGATTCGAGAAGTTACAAACGGAGCTCGAATGGAATCAGTCATGAATTTTGGTGCGTGGTGGTTGTTGAGTTTGTCGCTGGGAACCGTTTTCACTTCCAAGCGAATAATTTTTTTCCGGTTACCCAATCAAAAAACATCAAAACCATGAGAAAATGTTATCGTTGTGTGTCCAGTCATGTATCCACGTTATTGGATGTAGATATATTCTGTTTCTGCATGAAATTTGGCGTTGTAGTGGTATGACATAACTCGATGTGTAGTTCCGGGTGTTAACGCAATTGCAAAAACTGCTAACTTGAGCATTAAACTGTCGTTGAGGGTATATATGACAAAAAGTATAACATGCAATTATTTTGTGTTGAATCAATAACTACACAAATTAACTTAAAAAAATTTCTGCAGATCATGTTTCCAAACCATATAAAATGAACAATGCGAAAATTGTAAGCGTCAGAATAATTTCCACACGTAGGCGCCTTGCTGTTACTTGCAAAAATTAGAGAAAGACGAAAAACTCTGAATGCTTGGAAAGACGGATTAGCTGAAATTTTTTTATTTTTTTATTTTATATTTTATATTTTTTTTATTTTTCTCTCTGAAAACTGTTCCCGTGATCAGCGCAGGTTTGCACAGTAAGAACTGCGCAGTTTAGTAAAGTAACGTTCGCGTAAGAGCAAGGCTCCACAGCACCTTAGATGGCAGCCGTGGTTCTCGATTGGCTGAACAAAAGTGTACCTTTTGTGTGCTAGATATTGTGAAAGAAATCACTTTGGAAAAGTGGATGTTTTTGCGTAGTAGTTGTGCACTGCTGTCGGTGCCGGTCAAATGAATACAGCATTGAGTAAGGGGACTGCTCTGTTCATGGAAGCCATTTTTAATAGATTTCTGATTGAGTGTCCAACAAATTTAATAGAAATATTGAAAACTTCGTATCGCAAGGTTGTACTGAAAGTAAATTAAACTCAGTCAAGTAAATACTTTTGTTTTCAATACTGAACTGTTCCAACATATCATACCAATCATTTACTGGAAAAAATTGCAATTCACCAGTTAAAACTTCTAACAAATTGTTCTGACCTCAAATTAATAAATTCATACGAAAATTGAATCAATTAACTGAACATGCAAGAGAGCAAGCAATTAATTTTAAAGGAAATATGTTTTTTTTCCATCAGGAATTTTATAGAACTTCAGACCATTATTATCCTTCTTTTAATTAATAAATTCTTCCAAAAATTCAATCGATAACTTGAATACACTGGTGAGGAGGCAATAAATTCCAAATGGAAGAACGATATTTTACAAAAGTTATGTGTAGCACAGGGACATTCTTCAAATGAAGACATTCGTCCTCTTCTCAGCTTAATCTATTATTTGATTTAACACATGTTTCAAAGTGATGATCCATGAGAAAAATGCTTATGGCATGCTCCCCCATAACACGTGGATGAATTTTCTACGCACTTCGACTAGACGCATAAAGATATCTTTGCAGCGACTATAGCAATAAATTTGAATACATTTTACCTCTGAAACTCGAGGTGGATTCTGTTTGCTTAGGACTCTATCAATTCTGCGTAATCCTTATACCATAAAAAAATTATTTTCACGGCTCAACTATCATAACAGCACGTGCATAACGTGCTCATTTCATCAACGGACTTTTCAATTAAAATTTAACAGAAAACATTCGAGGGGGGAATTCCGTAATCAAATTAACAGCAGAATCGCCATTATGGGAACCAAAAAATGCTTTCTTTCGTTATAAATATACCCTAAGTTTTCATCAAATTTCATGTGTTAGATGTACATCTAGGCACACGAATTGAAACAGTAATTTTGAATAGCATTGAAAAAGTCAGTGAAATTTTTAACGTGCCAACCGGTGAAATTGATTCATTCAATGAGCAGTTCATGAAATTCCATGGAACTCAGAGCAAATTATTCTGATCCAATCACTGAACATAAAAACCTGTTGCAATCGTTTTGCAGATCGTAGACAGCATGATTAAACTGCTATTTTCCCGCGCTTAAAAAAACGTAAATTTTCATTCAAGCTCGGAATGAGTGTAATTTAACAATGTTATAAATCTCTAATGGATTTTATTTCACATAATGTCAACAGAATATAAATTCAAGTATTTCGATTCTGCCGTTATTAGTAACGTCATGGTTTTGGTAAGAACTCAGTTCTCGCTTGCAGTATGGAAAAAAGTGATGATATTACAGGTCATTCAGGGGATGTCGATGCGAAGTTTATGTCAGGTGAGTCATCATTACTGCATCATGAAGAAATAAATAAAGTACAAATACTCATCATTTACAGGCAACTGTGTTCCCCTGCAATATTACTGATGTACAAACTCTAATGAACCGTAACTTCATTTAATGACAACTATGTTCTCCTATTAGATTACTGATTTGCAAACTCTAATGAACCGTAACTTCATTTAAGGGCAACTATGTTCTTCTATAAGATTACTGATTTGCAAACTCTAATGAACCGTAACTTCATTTAATGGCATCTATGTTCCCCTATAAGATTACTGATGAACGAAGTTTAACAAACATGGAATCTTGAAATGAGCTTCAACATCAACAAATGCTAAAAATGTGAATACAAGAAAATATCAGAAATTCCTCACATACAAAGAACGACACTTTTACTGATGGAGTAGTTAGTGAAGGAGATTTTGAAATAACCATCATTAAAGACCTCAATCCTGACAATCTTGTCGGAAAAGGCATAAAATAAAGACTGAGAGCAGAATTTGCGATTCTGAAGTAAGAAACATTGACGTCAAGTCCAAAAATGAATACGAACCTTCTGCATACATGCATACATTGCGCTAACCTCACCGCATTTGGAATCCGCAGCGCCACTTTGGTCGCTGACTTTAAAACCAGATTGCAACGGAATGGTGAAAATTTCGTTTTGATGCCATTTGCTCCTGCATTGTTTCATATTTTATTTCTAGTTATTTGCGAATAAGTTCTTCAGCTAATGCAAAGGGTTGGCTCGTTTCTGTTGCCATGTAATATTCTATAGTTTCCATTTTATGTCTAGAATTTCCAGTTATTCATTTTTAGGGAAGTGTAAGTTATGGGAATCATTATCTTCAGTCGTTTTACCGTTAGCAATTTAACATTCATGTTTTCAATGGCAGGCGTCAATTGATCACATGGAGAAGCAATGAAACTCGCTCTGACTAATATGAAGATATCAGTCATTCTGAAATAAGTGTGCAATCTGAGGCTACTTGAATTATTTTTCAGAACGCAAAGTCAGGCGATTTCACAAACCTCTACTTATTATATTATAATTAACCATACGAATACACATGATTTGGCTCAAGACCGCTACTGTTGAAGGAATCACATCTGTAAACGAATTAATAACGTACTCTCTTATCAGCACATTTTTTCGTGAAGGTATTCCTTCCCTCATTCACTGTGTGTGTTACTCAAAATAAATTTATCGCAGTCAAAGCTCAACCTACAATTACTGCGTACAAGAAAAAAATTAGCTCGAAATCCATATTACAGACTCCTGAATATGATCAAGAATTACAACCTGACTCAGAGCTGAATTTCGGCTTCCCTGGAGAAGAAGCCGGGTCGGATACACTGGAAGTCAATGATAACTTCACTGGGACGTTCCTGCCTGTCGTGAGGAAAGGGACTCCAACGTCTGCAAATCTATGGCCAAAGAGCAATGGTTATCCAACGATAGCATATCGGATTGGTGGCAGTGAGTTACGGAATACTTGCTTCCTACTTGGATATTTTTTCTATAGCTTATGGGGCGAATCGTTGCAGTACTCGTGATTTTCATAGAAACAGAGGATATGTCCCTAATTAGATACATTGGGAAAGCACTGACTAATTTCTGGTTATCCAACGATAGCATATCGGATTGATAGCAGTGAGTTACGGAATACTTGCTTCGAAAGTGAAAGTTATATTTCAAGCTTGTGTGGTCAATCGTTGCACTACTCGTGATTATAATAGAAAGAGAGAAAATGTTCCTAATTAGAGACCTTTGGATTACACTGACTAATTTCTATCTCCAAAGGAGAAATTGAAATTTGAAGCTTCATCGAAATGTATTTCTAAAACTTTAGGTCGTTGCACTCACAATTGTAGCTGAATCACTCGACTATTACGCAAGTATCGTTGCAAAATATGCGTTTTCTATCAAAATGGGCGCTATTTTTGCCAGACATTCTTCGAACAACGTGAAAGGCGTTTTCCTATTTCTATTATCCAAGTCTTGGAGCAAGTGTTTGCGTTCATTTTTGTTCTTTGTACAGCGCAGGTGTCGAGTTCTGCCATTCGCCAAGCCCTCAGTCATTACGAGGAGCGCACCTGTGTCAGGTGAGGCTAAACAAGCTTGCACATGTCTTGAGGAACATGTTCAAAGCTTGCTATTTTTAGGGGTTAGTGAGAATACTTTATTCAGATTCAAATCAAAGTTGGATCTGATGCATTGCTTTTGATATTTTATAGAGACGGGAATACACGTTAAGTCACTAGAACTCCAACTGTAAAAGAAATAAAAGAAAATCCCATTGAAAGCAGACATATGCCGTAATTTGTTGATTTTTAAATTTCTTTTACGAAAATGCCCACAATTCCCCTTGACACGAATATTTCTTCTGAATTCGTGAACTTGAACTTACATTCGTGAGTGACCCCACGCATTAAATTTATTCTCTAAATGACAAGGTTCAAATTCCTCCTCTCCATGACAAGGTTTCATACTTCTTCTCTACATGAGAAGATTCCACATTTCTTCCCTCCCTGACAAGGTTTCGGTTCATGTCGTGGACCACATGCATTTCATTTTTTCTTTTTTTTTCTTTCCCTGACAAGATTCCACATTTTTTCTCTCCATAATTTGGTTCCACATTTCTTCTCTTCCTGACTAGGTTTTAGTTCATGTCGAGGCCCAAATGCATTTCATTCCTTCTATCCCAAACAAGCTTTTAGTTCATGTCGAGGCCCTAATGCATTTCATTTATTCTCTTCATGACAAGGTTCCATATTTCTTCTTTTCATAACATGGTTCCACATTTCTTCTCTCCATGACAAGGTTCAAATTCCTTCTCCCATGCCAAGGTTCCAGTCCACGTTCTGGCCGTTCCCAGGCCACAAGCTGCGGTTTACAGGAGGGAGCGGGTGCTCGTCTGCAGTCGGCTTCCAGGCTAACTTCTGGTGGTGGCTCAAAGGACAGCCTATCACGCTGGAGAGTGGCTGTGGCAGCGTATGTACAAGTTGCTGGGGCAGTGGTCAAAATTGTTATAATTCAGTGTCAAAAGCAGTTTTTCACAATAAGGAATTCTTCAACTAACTGTTGAAATTTATTCTTTTCAATTTTGATTGTAGTTTTACGCGATATTGTAATGAAATATGCTTTGCCGGTTTGCTGAGATTTGATGACAGTCATATTGTTACATACTATCAGTCATTTTTCACTTTATCAGTCATATTTTATATTGACAGTCATAATATTAAACAATATGCGAATGACTCAATAGGTCGTTGATATTAATATATCAACGTCATAATTTCATTATCAGTCATATTTTATACTGACAGTCATAACATTGAACAATATGCCAATGACTCAATAGGTCGTTGATATCGGGGTGAAATTTTCCTGGTGTTTCCTACTCTATCAAACAATCTGATATTAAACATCTCAACATTCTGCCCAATAGCAGTCAACACTGGTGCATGAGGTGAGCCACGTAACCGGGCTAAAATTATTGAAGTGCATTCTACTTAGCCAAACAATCTGATATTAAAAATCTGAAAATTCTGCTCAATAGCAATCAACACTGGTGCATGAAGTTGGCCACGCACTCGGGATGTTCCACGAACAATCCCGCACGGACAGAGACGCGCACATCAACATTAACTACGAAAATATAATAAGGGACGCTCGAAATAATTTCCAGAAATTCGAGTCGAAGAACTTCGACACAGAATACGATCTTTCCTCAGTTTTGCACTATGGACCATTCGTGAGTACATTGAAGAAAATCCATATTTAGATTCATATTGTATAACTTTTATTTGTGATACCATGAAGCAGAATCACATTGCTATGATGATATTTTGAATCCATTCGGTGGTGAAACGTCTTATATAATAATGATAATAATCCTTTTTAATCCAAGTATTGTAACCATCGAATACCATTCGTTACACTGATTAAATAAACTGATGAAATTAAAACGAAATTGACCATGTATTTATACCACTGGAGCTATCTTGATCGCTATATCTTCAGTATAGTCAACCCTATTAGAACTGCTTGCAAATTGCATCAATGTGAAAGAATAGATCAATAAAAACATTTTTATACGCTAACTGATGCCTGTGCAGTTTCATTCGGATATTTTAGCGCAAAAACTCCCTAGCTCAGCTCGGAGCGTGGCTGTGCTCGGTTTTCTGCTCGGTAATCTACATTCAGCTAACGACTCGATGCAATTCTAGATTTTCGTCGATAACACTTGTTTTCTCTCAGCCGTCGGAATAAAAGTTCAACTGCGTTGGCTGCAAGCTTGGATACATTTTTTGGGAAAAACATTTAAATTGGATAGGAACACTGAAAAATATTTTCGAACTTATTCCTCTTCGATCAAGGGAAAAAATTACTGTACTTCATTATTGCTTTTGCATTTTTGTCAATTCGAAACAATTCACCTATTGAATTCTAACAATTAAAACTCATCGTGAACATTTATTTACGGGTACGTGTGTGAAAAAACCAATTCGAAACATTTTTTTCAATAAAATTTGATTTTTTTTCGAGGTGCGAAGAAACTTCAATTTTCAACGGCTTTCTAACTTTCAACTAAAAAGATTTGCTGCGCAAAATTCAGATGTATATGTGCATGAGCTTCTTGATGGTGTCAACCATTAAATTATTTTGACATATGACGTTAAATCTACCACTCGGCACAGCAAGAAGGACAGTGTCTGTCGCTCCTTTCCAAAAACTGAATCTGAGAAGAAGATTAACTGATGAATAATAGAGTAAAGATTCTATTTGAAGTTGCACTTACATTATTATTTGCAGTAGTCATATATTACCATTAATGATGGAAGTATAAATTGAAGATATTGGTGGACCATCTATCTAAAAAGTTTTACCTTCTGATTGTTTAAAATATTCTGGCATTTGGACTAATATAAAATTCTACACGCAGGCTTTCTCAGACAACGGTAGGGCTACCCTGGTTTCCAAGGATCCGATGGCTAAAGGCCTGATGCTGATAAATAGAAAAGGACTTTCTCACATGGATGAAATGCTCGTCAATAAACTGTATGGATGCGTCGGTGAGTGTGTCTGTAGATCATAGCAGTTTTGGTTACTAAATTATTTTGGTGCTTTAAGAAATGGGTTCTAAACATGTGCAATATTGGTCGATGAGCAATAAAGCTGTGTCGGTAAATAGGATTCTACGTAGATGTTGTGTGGGCTTAAAAAATCTAGAAATCATCGGTAGGATGTGCTACTCGTTTTTGTACGGTGATTTTCTTAGCAAATACGCACATATACGTAGCGTTTGGCCTTCCTATAAAGAGAGAAATACACGACTGAATAAATCAAAGATTATTGAGCATTGATACTCATTGATATTTATTAAGAAGAGCGCGCAAACTTCAATCTTATCAAGATATCAGAAAAGAATGTTCCTGCAGTTGTGCGGGCAAATAGAGAGGAAAGTACTTTGAAGCCCACTCGAATTTGTAGCTCATCAAACTTTCTCTTCATCACCGCATACATAAATACATTTTTGTTACTTCATTTTATGATACGAATATTACATTTGCATAAAGACTCTGTTATTTGAGTAACACATACTCAAGAAAAGTCTGTTTATTTAATGTAACTGTGATAAAATATTCTTCAAAGTAAAAAATATGTTTATCCTTGAATGAAATCATTCACTTAGGCAAAATTTCAATCAATTTAAATCAAATCGAAAAAAATTTCACGCAGTTAAATAAATTAATTTGCAACTTTCGGTATGAGCATCATAGAGCCTCAATGTACTTCTTCTGTAACTGTATAACCTAAGATAGTTATTCTCTGACAAATCTCTTGTTCTCTTACGCAATCCAATATAGTTTGAATGGCATTTCCAAATTATTTAAATGCTTGAAATATAAGCAAGTGGGACATTTTCTCGGAAATTCATGTTTACAGCAATTGAACTTCATCCTGCTGATGTGCCATGCACGTTAAAAATGTGTAGTGTTCAGCTTGCATTGCAATGAGTGTAACAATGATCTGCTAAATCTCTCCTTGGGGAGCAAAGACTCGACTTTATTCGAAGGAGCTTTCAAAAATGTAAGTGGGTTGGGGATTTGTAAAGATTTCGCTCTGCTAAAAATTTCCATGTAGAAGCAGCTGAGACTCGCTATTTCAGCGCACCAACCCCTTTTGGGTGAAATGAACAGTAAAAATAAATAATTTTTACTTGTTCGCAGGCTAAAGAGTTTAGGTTTTCCTGGAGATTAACTGTTTGTATATCTTTGAAATATGGAGTAATAGTTTTTATATGAGTTAAAATCGATAATTGTCAATAGTACGTTTACTCTACGACAGTTCCAAGTTCATGTTTCAAATAATGACTTTGTACTATAAATGCCTAAACAAAGACAGGTTTTTGCAGCGATTTAAAAAGTTAGACATCGAATGACTAGAAATTACAATAATGACATAAGTAATTCACTTCAGATTTGTGGGTTTCGAGGTGTCCAGCTGTCACCGCAGATCCCTGCAAGAATCGCGGTTATTTTGGCCCTGACTGCAAATGCGTTTGCCCGGAAGGAACAACCGGGAATTTATGCGAAAATAAAAGCAAGTCATACACGCGTAAGTTCTTTGAATTGAAAAGTGTTCGACCCTGTTTTGTTCTGTCTGAAAAGTGTTCGATCAAAAGTGTTCTATTCGGTAACAAGTTCGTAACAGACTGAGGTCCCTAGATCAAGCATAACAGATGTTAATCGTTAATAAGAGAAACAGGAAATATGAAACGAATAGAATGAGAAACACCACAATTAATTAATATAAGTTAATATTGATTGCATAGATTGGTTAAACCGAATTAGCCGTTCATGCCAATTTGTTCATTTTGAGAATCCTCTTTTCTTTGCTGTCTTCCATGCAGGTTCAAACGAAAATTATGATATTGGGAATGAAGTGTGGTGAGTCAACAGATCCGTTGATTTAGTTGAGCAAGGATATCAAGACTAAAAAAATAAAATTAAAACTATAATTATTATTTTATTTCAAATTGTAATAAATCGAGAGGACGTCCTGAATCTAGTTTCAAAAAAATATAAGATAGTTGATTATAATTGTAATTCATCATATGCATTGCACTCATTTATTGACAAATGGTTTTATTTCAGAGGCATTGATTGACAAATACCTGCCAAAAAATGAGAAATTCACTTCCCCAGCAACTATTTTATCAGATGGAGCACGATCAGGTGATGCTTTGTGTTAATGTGTGATCCTATGTTGTGTGCAACTCTGTGTTGGTGTGTGACCCTACGTTGTATGCAACTTTGTGTTGGTGTGTGACCCTACGTTGTGTGCAACTCTGTGTTGGTGTGTGACCCTTCGTTGTGTGCAACTTTGTGTTGGTGTGTGACCCTACGTTGTGTGCAACTTTGTGTAGGTGTGTGACCCTACGTTGTGTGCAACTTTGTGTTGGTGTGTGACCCTGCGTTGTGTGCAACTCTGTGTTGGTGTGTGACCCTACGTTGTGTGCAACTTTGTGTTGGTGTGTGACCCTGCGTTGTGTGCAACTCTGTGTTGGTGTGTGACCCTACGTTGTGTGCAACTTTGTGTTGGTGTGTGACCCTGCGTTGTGTGCAACTCTGTGTTGGTGTGTGACCCTACGTTGTGTGCAACTCTGTGTTGGTGGGTGACCCTACGTTGTGTGCAACTCTGTGTTGGTGTGTGACACTACGTTGTGTGCAACTCTGTGTTGGTGTGTGACCCTACGTTGTGTGCAACTTTGTGTTGCTGTGTGACCCTGCGTTGTGTGCAACTCTGTGTTGGTGTGTGACCCTACGTTGTGTGCAACTTTGTGTTGGTGTGTGACCCTGCGTTGTGTGCAACTCTGTGTTGGTGTGTGACCCTTCGTTGTGTACAACTCTGCGTAGGTGTGTGACCCTGCGATGTGTGCAACTCTGTGTTGCTGTGACCCTGCGTTGTGTGCAACTCTGTGTTGGTGTGTGACCCTGCGTTGTGTGCAACTCTGTGTTGGCTTGTGACCTTGTGTTGTGTGCAACTCTGTGTTGGCTTGTGACCCTGCGTTGTGTGCAACTCTGTGTTGGTGTGTGACCCTTCGTTGTGTACAACTCTGCGTAGGTGTGTGACCCTGCGATGTGTGCAACTCTGTGTTGGTGTGACCCTGCGTTGTGTGCAACTCTGTGTTGGTGTGTAACCCTGCGTTGTGTGCAACTCTGTGTTGGCTTGTGACCTTGTGTTGTGTGCAACTCTGTGTTGGCTTGTGACCCTGCGTTGTGTGCAACTGTGTGTTGCTTGTGACCCTGCCTTGTGTGCAACTCTGTGTTGGTGTGTGATGCTATGTAGATTTAGTACATGATGTTGATAAATATCCAAGTGTTGTGTGGCCCAATGTTGATATGCAGCCTTATGTTGAAATGCAGCCTTATGTTGATATGCCGCTTTGTGTTGATATGCGGCCTTGCGTTGATATGCCGCATTGTGTTGATATGCAGCCTTATGTTGATAGGCTCTGCTTTGGTCTCTAGCCTTGTAAGTATGTGGCCCTATGTTAGTACGTGACCACATGTTCGTGTGTGACCGGAGCTGATGTGTGACACTGTGTTAATGTAACGTGCCCTTTAGACAGTGACGTCCACCTAAGGTATCACATTGCATTTATCATTGCGTTATGGTAGCAAATTGACACTCTGAGAGTTATCGAAACCTTTAGATCGAGCAATACCGGCAGCTCAACTACTTGTGATTATGAGACAAATGTTTGTCTTGTCAAGAACTCGTTAAAAAAATTCAAAAGTTTGTATTTTAAAAATTAGTAATACTACGTTGATGTTATTTTTATGTATGCCTAATTGTTTTTTTGTTTCCAAAGATGGCTTTCAAAATCATCCCAAGTACAGTAAATGCTATTTTATAGCCGTGTTGATCAACCAGTTGGTACTTTAATAGAAAATTACAAGTGTGAGCCCTTGGGGAATGTGTCCGACTAATATACTCAGTTCAGACACTCATGTCAAAAATAGTTAAAGAAAACGGGACCGTATTTCAGCTTTGTCAACGTTTTAATTAAGCATAAAAATTAACATGAAATTTTACATAAACTCAATGGCTTTCATGAGATAAGAAGTGAATGATACGCAGAATTTATTTCATTTTCACTGCTATTTTTATAATTTTTGTTAACTAAATTGACTACCCTGTCTATACTGCGGTACGACAATCACATTACATTAATTATAATCAAACCCAATATATCAAGCACTAATTTTACTTTCAAAAATAAGCAACGACAGAAAATTTCTCCTGGTTACGTGCTTTTGGTATATCGCCCTGAATTTTTTAAATTTGTTGATTTGTCGGAATGACTCTACTTTTTCCAGGCTCAGTGAAACTTGTTTGGATTACATTGTTCGTTGTGTTTATCCTGAACATACGAAGCCTCACAGGTAATTCCTCTGTAGAAGGGCTGCTGAAATATACACACTGTTGAAGTCTTATAAAATCACGCACATTCTGATGCAAGCCTAGTAAGAGACGCAAGAACAATCCTAGAATGCGTAATATGCTCAATCGCAATGAGTTTTCAGTAGTATTTGAACACTAATCGACGCTTAAATAAGGACATCGAAATATGTTGAAGTACTGCTGAGAAAAATGCGCAATTAATTTCACCTTGGTAATCATAAACAACTTTATTTATGAGTCAACATTAACTTAAGCCTGGGGAAGTTGTTTAAAGTTGCCAATTATTGTTTTAAAAATCGGAATGCATATATATGTGACATGGAAGTAGCTCATTAAAGCCGCTTAATAAAACTGAACAAATAAACACTCTAAAGCTATTTTTTCTCTTAACGATTAAAATTTGCGCATTTCGCAATAATTTTCAGAAATATTCATGTGTCTTTGGAATGTCTAATTTCCTCCAAGTTTACCAACGAGTGAAATTTTTCCTTTTATCTTTTAATTAGGCTTACATCTCAATTGCCAGTAACTACAAGGCAATAAGCTGTACGAGCATTCCTTGTAAATTTTAATTACAGCTATTTGACAAGTCTTCACGATAAAAATTAGCACATGAATAGGCTTCTTTTATTGAAAGTTTTGTCATAAAAACAGCAACTCGACCGCCCAAGGGCATGGTATCGTTCTAAAGGACTTTAGATTAAGCTATTGAATTTATTATTTGCTCTACTCCTCAAAAATGAAGGTAATTTGCTGTGACAGGATTTCCGTCTAATTTGTTCCTCGGGCGAACAAAAAGAAAAAATTTACTACATCACGATTTTGAAAGAATTTGTTCGTTCTATGACTAAGAAGAGAGAGCTGAAGAATCTTCTGAAATCGTAAGAAAAAGGCTTTGTGCAGTGCTTTAGTAACTTTTGAAAATGTATCCTATGATGAAATGCTTTCGGAAAATCTTGGTTTGCAAAATGCATAATGATTCATAGACGTAGGTATGGAGTTGTACAGTCTTTAAATATTTTTACGAGCTCTTGTAATCAACAATGTTCCATGAATTACTTCATTTCCTACAATGCAACATAAGCAATGAAATTGCTTTCATTTTATTGTTCTAACTTTGTATAGTTGTCCACCCATATGCATTATCTAGTTTTTCGTCGGAATTTTGCTGGAGGTTTTGCCAACACGCATAAGGTATTTCCATTTGTTCACTAGTTTTAGTTCCTCATTACGTAGGGCCCACCGGCCAATTCCAGTCTTGAGATGCTTCCTCTGTTGCAATAACTCAATCATTCTCTAAAAAGCTATTTTCAAGAACTCAGTAACATTTTATAAGAAGCAGGCATTATTTCTTCGTATTATCACTAAAAAACCGAATGTGCCCACCTAATTCTTAGATGTCTATTCGCAAAAAAACACGTTTGGGTCACACACTTCCCATAATTCAGATAAGTTTGACTGAACATGATAACAGTCTTTGTTCTTCACACTTTCTACGATACCAAGAAATTTTAAACTGTCGTTCCTTGAGCAGGGGATACTTTTACGAAGCTATTCACGGCTCCAGCGTGCCAGCGCCCTCACTTGACCGTGCAGAAGTTCGGCTTGGCTCCAGAGAGCAGCCGAGGTCGCTGTTCTTTCCAGGGCACTGAAATTGGTCTGCAGGGAGCGAGCTCCAGCGGCTCTGTCTACTGCGACACTCAGCTCCAAGTAGGACAGACCTTCACCAGTTCTACCTCGACACTCTACGTGTTCTACTGGCAGACTGTGAAGGATTCACGAGAAGGGTTCCAATTTAAAATTGAATTTAAACCTGCTGCAGGGTGTTCGGTCAGAAATGGGTTAGAAGTGTTTTCATCCTAGGAAGTTTTATGTAATTTTTACTTGAGGGATGTGGCTAAGCGTAAAATTCTTGTAGCAAAAAGGTTGACGATGCAATAAAATATGAAATAATATAATTTATTTCGTAATTATAATTGCCTGTTTTCATCGCTTATGATGTTTGTGAAAAATTACCAATTGAAAATCGGTCACACATGCACTCAAAGGCGCTAAAGGGTTCCAAAAGTTGTTGCGATGATATTGGCATTCTGATAGTGAAACTTTACAACTGTTAGGGTATTCAGTTTTATCTAGCGACTGTGTAAAAAATAAAAATACATAAAGATTTTAAATGCTGAATTTTCCAACAAAACTAAATTTTGTACCGTAGTGCTTCACGCTAGATCCATTAGAGCCATGGAACTATAAGAGTATACTTGCTTATTTACAGATGTATTTATTTCGACATTTCAACCGTATTACATTTAGCAAACGCAGTTAATTTCAAAATTCTGATTCTTTTACGTCGGACATCCTTCAAAAGTATTTTAGGTGAACGAAGCTAACAGATTTTCATGAAAATATTCCACAAGCCGCTGCTAAAAAGATGAAGGGAGGCAATGTGGGGAACAATGCTGAAATATTACTCGCAACAAACATCATTTGTCCCTACACAGTTCTGTCTTTCATCTGGTTAATATTCCGCTCCGAGAACTCAAGCACATATTATGAATATAACTCTCTCCCTAGGCCTTGACGTCCTTGAGGGTAGAGACTGAAAATTAGACCTTGTAACCTCCTCAAACACCACAAAGTTAGAACAATATTGAAGATGTTTGAATGCGTTTAATTGCGAAGGTTGGGTCTCCTTTATCTGTGAAATGCTTTAGTGAACTCCGAGAAAGACATATTCAGAAAAAAAGAATTTCAAGTTGATATTCATGTTCTAATCTAAATCATCTGAACATTTATTACGCCGCATTAATATAGGTATTGAACGTATACATGCACGCATGCTATATACAACTCTTCACAAACTTAGGATTTATCTGCCTAAAACTTTATGAACCACACTAACGCCTCATTTTAAACTATAGTTGTTTCCTGTCTGGTGTTTTGGAAATGAAACTAGACTGTGCTAAAAGTACGATGGCGATACTCGCACATAGGGCAAAATTCATGAAGAATATTTTCTAAAATTTCAATTTTATATTTACCTAACGTTCATGTGAACTAGTGTCATCAACAATGGGAAAATGAAACGGCAGCACTTTTAGCTTAAGCAATGTCACGGTTACTTTGAAATGTAATAATTTTAGTATATAACTTATATAGTATGAAGAGAAGAAAAAATTCTATTCATGTTACATATCTCGATGACTCCCAACATTGGGATCTACACATTTTACCTGTAGTTCCAGTTCACCAGACTATCGCAAAATAACCAACACTTGATAATACGAGACTAACAATTGGACAAACAGCATTAACGATTCTACAAATAGAGTTGATGTCATATATAGAATCCAAAACTGGACTATGGAAACACTCCTCTAATTTTAAGCGAGTTCCACGAGTTTGAGGATGCAATCTATACTATAATAAGAGCCGCGTCCGTCCGTCCGTGCGTCCGCCTGTCTGTCCGAAGCCAGCCTGCAGTGTGTGATGAGCGTATCTGTGATACAAGCTCCAGTCCTATATATTTTGACGGGCCGTGTTCACGCGGCCTCATCAACTCTCGGGGGATTGTATTTTTTAATTTCTTACGGCCTTTCTCACATTTCACCTTCTTTTTTATTTCAAATAAAAGGGGTTGACTGGTATAAATAATATGCAATATAAACAGTATAAATAATTTTTTCCGAAGCTTTACGACTTCCAGCAACTCGTTCTCACCAGTAAATGAAGGCTGATAGGAGAAGGCACTTCTGTTGAGTATGAGGCACTGCTGGATTCCGCCACTTGATTTTAACTGAGCATCGTACAAGTGTCGATCTATTCAAATTTTGTGTCTAATAGAACCTTACTTTCCTTTTCAAATGTATCGGCAACAAAGTCAAAATAAGTTGTGAAGTAAAGTCGAAACATCACAATAGAGTTTCAAGAAACACAAGTTATTTCATAAGTTTTCTTCTACATTACACTCTGAAAATTCCTCTTACGATGTCCACTTGGCCAATATACGCACAAAAGTTTCTTATTGAGATTAGAGTAGCATCAAAGGACCAATCAGCTCTTAAATCTTAGATGCGGGAGCGTAGGAATATCCTGAGCGACAAATTGCAGCAGACTTGTGATCTTGAACATAGCGCTCCTCTCGAAACGCTTCTGACGCATCATCGCTGAGACTCGAATTATCTCGCTGAATTATTGGATGATACTCGAGAGCGTAAGGAGATTTGAAGACCTTACCGTTGGTGAAACCAAGCTGCTGCTTTAGAACGTGTTAGGAGTCCAGCGAAATGAACAACAACCATTTCTAGACTATACGAGTACACTTAGTTTCCAAAATTGAATGCCTTTTCTAAGTCAATTTCTTTTTAATAATCTATGAAAGATTCAACGTTAGTTTGTTATAATATATGAAGGAGTTGAAGCTATAGTGTGAGGTAACTACATTCGCAATGCTCGTCAAAAGCATGTCAAATTCATTTTAATTGTACTATTCAGGAGCCGTTTGTTATATAGCAACATCAAGAAGATGCTACACTGTGTAGCACTATTTAGTTTGTGTTGTGACAAGGGGTCTGCGATTTGTATCGGTATTGATTTACTGCCTCTGCAATACTTCACTTCAAATTATTCTAATTAACTTAAAATTTGCTTATTCCAATTCTGTTTCAAATTGCTCTGGATAGCAACATATGATTTGGAGACCTTTTGAGTAAAGTTTCACAGTTGCAGCGTGTATTATTTTGTCACGTCATCTACGTGACTAAAACACATTATGAGTTCTAGAATGTCATTATTAGTTTTAAGTTACGTATTATAAGTTTAAAGTTATGAGTTATAATCTCAGTTGTAATGGCATATCAGGGTCTTAAATCATGCCAGTAAGATGTGAGTAAATATGAGCAAATACATGAACCAAACGCGGTGTTCACCAACACGACCACCTCAAAGAATGATAACAAAAAGACTTGTTGAAACTCATCCTGGTTCTTTTTATAAAACCACAAAAAGTACAACGACAGTTCACATAGTTCTTAATAATAAGGGAAAAGGACAGTGGAATAAGCTACAATTATTTCCGACCTCAATGTTCAAAACGCAAATTATTGCGCTTCACGTAGTACGCTGAAACAAATAACTAATTTTTGGTAAAACACTTGCGTTTATCATCTCTATCTTGAATACAACACCCAAATAAGCGTTGTAATCGTGCTGAAACTCATACGAGGTGCTAATTTTTGTCATGTGACAGAATAACAAGAATAAGTGTGCCCACCTTGACACACCTAGCGTATGCAATGTCGGCAGTATTTCATGGGAACGTTTCACTCACCTTGACTTACTTATTAACTATTTATATACACTGAACACGATCAAAATTTCTAAGTAAAATAACACCCACTTGCAGGTTCTGGAACACAACATTTTCAGATGAATAAATTCAAAACATAGTCTGTTTTAGAATTGATTACATTCTTTTTGCACGAGGAGTGGGAGTGTGAATAAATTTTCATCATCGGTGCAAAATGAGTTCCAGGACCCAAGTGTGTCGAGTTTTTATTTGAGTTTGAGTTGCCTTGTAACGTTACTTTTAGAACGCGGTGGTTATTACATGTTTGCAGAGCTCCAGGATCTGCTTACTGCATTTACATGTGGTCATGAAATATATTTTGATTTATAGGTGTCAGGGATGGGGTTTTTGATATGTCCCCAAACTCACTGAACAAGGGGAAGTACGGACCGTTTAGCAGTCCTGGCCGTAGTTAATTGGATTAGCTCTTGCGGCTAAGTTTTGAGAACCTCTGACGGTTGTATCACCTCTCCAGCCTTGCTTCGGCTGTAATAATTTTCAAATCACCGCTAGTCGGCCGAAGGTAAGGTTTTCAATAAGATACTCGTATTGGAGCGTTAGTTTAATTATCTTCACGAAGATTTCACATTTAGAAGCGCAAATTACCAGATATTCAATTGGGGAATTCTTTTTAATCTTTCCAGCGCGAATCACCGGACAGATAAGGCGGCTGGTATTGTGGATACCTAGTCTTTAAAACATTGATTTAAATAATATACATTCTTCGGCAAAATATAAATAGAGTACAACTATTGCATAAGTAGGATGTTTTGCTCGCTACACAGAAATCTATTACACACACATATACTCTTATTTTATAATTTTTAAACTACTTAAAATTAATCATCTCGAACACGGAACATCCAAGCGCTGGGTGACAATAGAATAAGGGTTGAAGCACTTCAGCACTGAAGACATACGTATCATATTTCACTGCTTTCAAAATTATAATTACTGCTTTTTATGCTGCTTCTTATAATTACAATAGTGCATGCACGAACATTGATGTGCGATGACAGTAGCAAAACTTCCAAAAATGTCAATACATTTTTCGTGCAGACATCATTATATGTAAAACATATCGATATCGTTGGACACAGCAGAACGTAAAGTTCTGTGTTTCAGACTATGAATACTATACGTGTAATAAAAAGAAGAACCAGAGTAAAAACGAACATTACATATAATGCAAACGTTTTGGAATTAAAATTCCATCATCAGTGCTGAAACAAGAGAGAAAAAAAAATGAATTGTCTATTTTAAAAACAAAAATCATATATATTCCACAAAATTCTCTAAATGTCTAAACCACCTAATTTTTTCCATTCATACTCAAACAATGGCACACTCATAATTCACACAAGCACACATGTACACGCTAATTCAGGTACAACAGCGAAACACACTACGCATACACACACACACACACACACATACAGAATTACGTCAGTAGGTGGGGGCAATTGATAACTTCACGGCACTAATGTTTATGAATAGGATTATAACTTCTGCTTTGAGACCCTTTTTAAGCCTTTTCCTATAAGGGTAGTAATATTATTGTCATAGCATAGACCCTCATCACGAGAAGCATTAATAAACATTTTAAACACGCATTGCAGTTTTGTACTTCTACGTGAATATTTCTGGAAAAATTAAAAAATATCTTGGTATGCCGGGCTCTTACAGGCACGTATCATGAACATGAGTCCATTGTCCCGCCAGAACGACCGCAATTTACAGCTACGACGTCCATTTTATAAGCAAAAACTGCCACTTAAAAAAAATGCTAGATCCTCGATCGAAAACTTTAGTAAAACTGCTTCAAACTGTCATTGTGTCTAACGGAGCAGGGTTTTTGTTAAATGAGAATGCTGGTGTTCACGTTTTAAGAAATAATGGTAAATTTTGGTTTAGTCGTCAATGTTGCTGTATTGAGTTTAGAAGTGGTAAGAAATTTTACACGAATGATTTAATTTCCACAGAAGCAGTAAAATAAAAAAAAATCAGAGTGAGCAGCGTAACTGCTTCGCAAAAAAGCGTAGAAATAAGCATGTATATGTATGGCTATAAATCGTCACTGCAACATACTCGTATTGACACAGTTTTAAATGTATTGACAACGGAGTTAAAAAACTTGGCAAACCATGTTATAAAATTTCTGCTATTGTTTCCTAGTTAATTCAATGCAATTGTTCGCTTCTCACACTCCTTATCTCCGAGACTGAATACAGTGACACTCCATATCTCCGAGACTGAATACAGTGACACTCCATATCTCCGAGACTTAATACAGTGACACTCCATATCTCTGAGACTTAATACAGTGACACTCCATATCTCCGAGACTTAATACAGTGACACTTCATATCTCCGTATCCCTGAATGACAAGAAAGCCAGTGAAATCTGGGCTGAAATAAAATTTTCTCAGCTTTGTTTTTATGTTTATTCCTACAGTTTTGAACTTTTTACAATCACTTTGATGTCTGGGATAAGGAAGAAGCATTCAAAATTTAATTACCTCACTAAAATAAACGGCAAAGAGTTTGATTTTCCCTCGACTGAGCGTCGTTTCAGAACTAGCGAAAAAAAAATGGATCTGAAATTGTGTCCGGGAAGTTTTTCGAGGAGGGCTCATGACACGAGGACCATTTATCCTCACCTCATCTTCAACAGCTCTTTTAGCCTTAGAAGTTTCCTAATTGACGCCAGACTTATCTTAAGAGCCATCTCAAGCTTCTGAGAGAGCGCGTGGATCTGATGGAAGCGATTGAAAGCGTAACTTTCTTCTTGTTGAGAACAGCAGATGGCGTACGGGAATGGAAAGTAAAACATTACCCAATTAAAAAGTAGCAAAGTTCAGCCTTATTCCATGAAAAAATGAGACGTGACTCTTGAGAACCGTAGCCAAAACTGACGGCACATGGCTCATAGATGTAAGATGTTGAAAGTTAGGGGCACGTAGGTATCGTTTCAATAAATTAATTCGAAGATTTACAAATTTCAGCTTAGACTGATGTCTTAACTTATCTTCAACTAGATCTAGTTAAACTCACCCCAGAGTAATTAACTTCAACTTGAACAATCAAGGGTGAAGTACATTGCTGTATTAGACCAAGTTTACAAAATTATACCATGTTTAATTCCAATTATTATTTAAAATTGTTTGGGAGTTGACAAGGTAAGAATCCTGTGTCAACGCAGCTGTGTGAGCCATCCTCAAAAAATACTAATTCCCCACTATTGCCTCGTAAATTTGTTAGCGAAAACTCTTTCAAAATTTATTGGGAGTGTTATTTAGTGGCACTCATAGAATTGGGCGCCTCTTCTTCCAGGAGTTTCGTTAGTATTTACCAAACATAAACAAATTTAGCGCTGCTTGGGAAAATCTCAACAATGATTCGCCAAAGTCGGCACAGCCCGATGCACTTGAGATTAATGGAGAAATGATGGTCTTCAGAAACTTTTATACACCCGCAGTACTGAGTAGCATGCCATACTGAAATATTTCGTTGTTAGAGGCACAAAATTCTTTGGAAATAACTATGTTTTTTGGCCACGGAATACCTCGGAAAGAGTTTTCTAAATCCGAATTGAATTTGAACTCGAAAATTAGATATCAATACCAGGAAACAAAAGTTCTTTGAGCTCTCGAAGTAATATTGTGATAGAGAAATGAGTTTCTTTCCCAGATAAATAAAACAGTTGTAAGATTCGTTGCCAGAAGTAGCGAAAAACATTATTTTCAATTAAGCCAAACAATCACCATTTGGGACGCAATAGCACTTTTTTCGAACGAAAAGCAAACAACAATGCAGTCAAAAGGTGGGAAGAGAGTAAGCAGTTGTTACGATATTTTCCTAATTTACTGCATCAGTTGTTCTGATACATTCTTGGGCGGCAGGTGTGATAAATTTAGTAGTACTAAATATCGTTCACTAACACGGTTTATAAATATATATTTTTTTCGAAGCCACCAAGTCTCAATCACAGCAGTTATAACGAAAAACAAATACTTTGAGCTCTATTCGAATTTCCATCGTTGAAATCACGACCGTAAAAAATCACGACCGTAAAAACGAAAAAACGAAAAAAGATCACGTAAAAATTTAGGTAATACGACCTTATGAACACAAAAAATTGAAGCAGGTATGCTTAGAAACGCAATATTGAAGAATAGCGCTAGATTCGCGCAGGCGGTCAAGAATTATTATTCATAAGCTCAAGCAAAACCCGTCCGTCCAATAGCAGCCACGACCGAAACGAATTTCTCGGTAAAGAGATGTGATAAGAATAAGATTTTCCCCTCGGAAGAAATTGGTGAGCTTAAGGAAACGGACGGGACTATTTACCATGCGTTGGATGAACGACGAAACTGTTTGCAGCAGCGACCAAACACACCGCGGCCTCAGACCGTAACTCGTCAGGGCCTCGATCGAGCCGGAATGAAAGCACATTTCCTTCATCGTCTGAGATGAAGAAGCTTGCACGGCTGGAGCGGTACGCTGCCACTGAGAAGGCCATTCATAAACTGGACAACCGCCTGGATGGAAGTCAGCTTTCGTCAGGATATTGTGCTGCCAGCTGCACGAAAGTCGTTTAAGTTTGTTAGCCCTGAAACACAAGTCTCCGACAGCCATATTGGTCTTCCGATTTCAATTCATTTTAAGGAAAAATTGGTGCCAATTCAAACGTAACAACTCTATTCTGAGATCTGGAAAAGGAAAAGATTCAAAATTAAAGTAGGGAATCATACAACGCAACTGACATGCATTACTGTAGGGATGATAGCCTTTCAAGTGAAAGCGCTTAGTAACTTTGATCTCAATTGCAATTTTGTCATGGATATCATCCAAGGCCAGCCGCTTGTTTATGTAACAAAGAGAACTTGATTGAACGTAAATTGCGTCAGATTTTTGGCTCAAACAAAAATCAAGAAATGCTATTAGTAGAATACAGAAAATCATTGAAATAACAGAGAAATGGGAAATGCTGTCATCAGTAGAACTCCTGTTTTTTTTTGCCTAAGGTTCTAAAATTCATTTATTAATCAAAACACACGATTATGTCTGTTGAAGAAGAAAAAATCACACGTTAATTTTTCATCTTAGTTTCATACCTGAAAAGAAAGACGCCACGTTAGTAGCGAGATGTTTAAGCATTCCAGGACGCCGTTAGAAACTTTCGCAGGGTCCGGAAAGCAGTTGTTCCACACGCCAAGTCTGTACCAAGTTGTGTCGCTGAGCTTCATAGTGTTTGAAACAAGTATCTGAGTTTGGTTTCTTGGTGGAGACTTGAATCAAATATTAGAACCATGGACGAAGATTTGACGCTGCTATCATAAAGAAAAGATCCTTATATCGATAATCGAGCACCTTAATGTTTATCTTCGTCGGACTCGGCCGCTGGCTGACGTGCGGAAACAATTCTTAAACAATGTAAACAATTTATTTATCACAAGCGATACAGGAGTAGATTGCTTCTTTTAGTCTAGTTCAACAGCCAAATTTGAGTATAGCTAACTGAGGGCCCGAATAAGTGCAATGACATCTAGGGCAGTGGTTCTTAACCCCTGGGTCGCGACCCAAAGTTGGGTCGCCAAGCCATTTCATTGGGTCGCTAAGGGTTTGTGTAATATGAATATAAAACCTCTGATGTAGCATCAAAAGACTATAATTTTGATGAATAAACGATAATTTTCGAGCAGTTGTTACGACCCAGACTCTCGGAAAATGCAATGCATTCCGATTTTAACATGGTATTCGATGTTGCGTATCTAATGTTATTTGTGGAGACGTTTCTTAGTAACAAATCCTTCAAGAAAGCAAGGTTCAACTACATTTAGAAAGCAAACATGGAGGATTGGCCAACAAGGACCGCAGCTTGTTTGAAAGAATAAAACAACAACTGAAAAGGCAGCGACTAGATGTTACTGTGAACCAAGCAGTTATCGGCATGTCACAAGTTGAATTGCTTCATTTTTGGTCTGCTGGAAAATTGCAGAAGCAAAAAATCCCCTCACGATAGGTGCGGAACTGACTGAACCTACAGCTTTGGACTTGGTACTAACAACAATTGGAAATGAGTTAGTTAAAAAATTGAACATGATCCTTTTTCAATGAGACAGTTAAAAAATAATTAAGATTATGTCTTGCGATATTAATTACTCATATCAGCCCACACTACTATGTATAGTAGGTAAATTTAAAATGTGAATAGAAAACAATTAAAGCGTAATTGAGGGAAAGTTACTACACCACGTCGTTGGTATGACATGTATGGACACGTTTGAACATGCGCTGGCAGTAGTGAGTGCAACACTTTGCTTTCCTGTCTCATTTAGTCAGAGGCACTCTCGGTAGCAGGATGCCACCAGCTAAATGCAGGTATTTATTACATAAGCTAAATTTAGAGGTAGCTTCCTGATATTTCAACAAAATATGCATAACGGCTTATATTTATGTTATGAATGTCTAAATTGAAAAAAATTTATCATTGAATTTGATGTATATGAATTTTTCGCTGACAAACTATATATAGTATGTTGGGCAGATGTGGTGACAAATGTGTATCAATATTTGTTTATTGGTTTATTTGTTTGGTAAACAATATTAAATTTGTTTACAATGCTCATTTTAGTTTTAAAATAGCAAAACAATGTTTTTACTCACTAATATAAAATGTATATTATCAGATCATCTGTCATGGAGCCTTTTCTTGATGTCACTCTTTAATTTCTTTTCTCGTAAATGGCTCTCTTTTATCAGTCGTGATCTATTGATCACTTTCTTTTATTTTAATTAGTAGATATTGATGCTCAACTGGAAATATACTGGGACTTTTCGATGTCCACAAGTTTAATTAATGAATGAGCGGCAAATCAATGGTATAGATTGCCAAGATTGGTAGCGTGGAATATTTCTCTCCACAGATAATGATAATTCATCTCCCTAATTAACAGGTAATTATACGCGATGACGCATCGACATTTATTACTTATTCTCGTTACATGAAATTGGCGTTCTTGAATACAAATAGACCTAACGCACTAAGTTACATTCAATACTCATTTTAGCTATATACTGAAGGCAAGAACACAATAAGTGCTGAGGGCAAACACATAACATGTGCTGAAGGCATAACGTTTACAAGAGAATGCTTAAGGCATGATGAAACCTAGGCACAGAGAATCGATACAGGGATGCTCATGGAAAAGTATACAATACTGAATGAGACTCATCTTAGTTTCGGATTCCGTCATGGTGTCGCTTTATATAACGCGGGCAGCCATTTACGTTATTACAATACTTCGGAAAGACACTTGATTTACTATGACACTGAGTAAATATAATGACGTCAGATGAACAGAAGACCCCTAAGGGTTGCCCGAGGGCGAGGAAAGAAATCTTATGTGCGTGCTCTTTCTCTGGCTGCCGCGCTCTAACTAACTCGCCCACGCTTGGTAGCTGTGCGGTAGTGCCTTCTCGGTAAGGTTGACTTTGCATGAGAACATACACCTTTACGATGAATTGATTCACAATTGAGCGTTATAAACAACTCTATCGTCTTTAGTTACTTCGTGCGATGAAATATCAAGTCATGATAATAGCAATAATGATCTAAGAAAAGTTAGGTATAAAACAATACGGACATTATACAGAGAAGATCTTCTAGTAGCGATGTCTTGAAATCCCTCTTCGGTCGGTTGACGTCCTTGTTTCTTCCGCGACCTCGGAGTCGACACAGAGTAGAAGTAGAGGGGAAGGAAAGAATAACTTATTGAGCGCGACTTGCAGAATCCGATAACCGTTCTCGTGGCACATGGCGTCTCTCTCTGGCTGCTTTGAATCTATTCGAACAGTGGAGCGTCCTCCTTCGAACGAAAATTTTTTTTTTGTATGCGTTGTGAATAGAATCACAACATGTGCCCCGTCGTCATTCAAAGATTCGATCTCCTGATCGACGATTGCTCCATACAGTCCTCACGTGCGGGACTTACGCTGACGAAACGGATCAGTTCTTTTTTTATAATCTCCACATAGTCCATTTGAGGCAATCTGAAGGCGGCGATAAACTGGGTTTGTTCATGTGTCGAACGCTGAATCGAAGTCCTCAAACAAGGCTACGTCTTCCGTGCGTTTTAGGCAAACGATGGTTTCCGCAAGACGAAGCGACGGCTTCCCCAGCTCGCAGAGTACCTCTAGAAGATACTCAATGGAATAAAGATTCCATTAAATGACGCGGAACATGTAGAGCTCCGGTTGCCTCGATTGCGCTCAATTTGCATCCGTATAGGAAAGAATAATCTTCGTGACCTCTGTTTCCAGGAACATCTTCGAACCGTGCTTCGTCATACACGATCTCTTTTTAGGACGGGACATGACTTTTGAGTCCTGAAGACTTCTCTTACACAGCCATGAAGTTACGCCGATGTCGTCGCAAGAAGATCATCGAAGTTTTTTTTTTGCAGTTGTATCTCTTTTCGTTGCCCATGACGCGCTGGTATCCCGGAGCTTCGTCGTAGTCGAATTCCCCTCCTCATCTTGCCGACGTTGTCCCTACACAGGTTCCGCGCTTCCAAGTACACTCGTAGAAGATTTTAAAGCAGTCGACCCAGTCAACTGGCGGACCGTTTTCTTTCGTCGTTTTCCTCGAGTTCGTGCGTTGAGCTTAGACTATTTTTTGCCGCTGAGGCGTGGCAGTGTAGCATTATGGCGAGTAGTTTTCTACGACGTTTTCTTCGAGATAGGGCGTTTCGCTCAGGCTGCTCTCGTTGTGAAGCGTGGCTGTGTAGCGTCAGGTCGCCGTCCACGTCCATGCCCGAGTCGTGTCCACACGTTGACGTAGCGGACCACGTGAACGCGAAGCCTACCATGGGTCAGGGCTCTGGTTGTTTTCGTGCCTGTTGTCGCTGTCGCCACCGAGTGCGGTGACTCAGGTACCGAGGTAGAGAGTGGGTTGGTGGTGTGGTGCCGCTGGTGCTGGTAGTGAAGACTCGGCAGTTCACCACGACCGCTTGCAGAGCCCACGGCGTCAACTGAAATTATCGATGTTGTTATTTATCGTTCTTGTGGATTTCATCATTCCCAGACAAGTTCTCATTCATTCCATACGATTCCCGCACCTCGACCCGTTCTATTCTCTGTGCTTACAATAGGACATAATACACTTACACTACGTTCCAGTTTCGAAGCGACATTATAATCTAGTACGACGTGAAGCAAAATTTTTAAATAGCGCATTCACGTTGAGCACGTCAAATGACAAAGAACTCCTGCGATTAGATTAATATCAAGGGTGTCTTCATAATGATCGGATTTTAAATTTCGTTATAAAGTCCATTATCCTGATGATGGGTAAACTCAAATTTTTAAATGAATGAAATTAATACACGCTCATGCTATTATTTATCACACGTTTACAATATTACACCAAATTCAAATCATTAAAAGTCTATCCTAAGTTCAAATTTATCGAATCTTTCAGCGTAATAGAACTGCTATGCAAAGTAGCGTTCGAAAGACGGCAAGAGTCTGAGTCTGCTATCGTGCCTGCGAGGTAGAGTATGCTCGTGCGACAGTTAGGCCTCTCTCTTTGAACAAAGGCGAAGGAGGGAGCAAGCCGAGGGTCTGAGGGTTGGAATTAGAAGGGGGGTGAATGTGGGGTTCTTTGAAACAACGTGAACGACGAGTGGGCTCTAGCTTGAGCGCACCCTTTCACGTCGCGACTTTCCTTCACGCAGCCTTGCCCAACATACATTCCGTCACCACAAAACATCCAGACAAACGTTCATTACAATCACATGGTTAAGACAATATCTAGAAATGAAAATTAGACACGAACATCATGATGGAAAGAAATGGTTCTTTGCATGATCACTTCTTGCATATACAAGGTATATGAGAGCGTGAAGTTGCACGTCGGGGTAAAATGTTAGTAACGCGAAAACGTTATTCTAATTGAATGAAATTCACTTCTGGATGAATCTCTTTTTTAGAGTGGAACGCAATTGAATTTCAAAGATAACTCGATGGATTTAAATTTAAATCATTCATTAAGTCAGACGTAAGGAAAATTTTTCAAATTACCTTATATATTTCGTTAGAGTTGATTACGTGGCAGAATGATAAATGATACACTATCACATCTATAATATCAACGAAATACTAAACATTTGTCAATGTTAAGTTCAAATTTTATCCTTTGAGTTTCTCAATGCGATGCAATATAATTGTCGAAAAGAAAAGCTGTCGAACAAGGTGGAATCCCTGATAAAGCGAGAGAGAGGGGGGGGGTGAGGTAGAGTGAGCTGAAGCGAGAGTGTCTGCACTGGCCGCCATAGAGGAGGGCGGTGTCGGGGTTCGTCTCAAAACAAAGCCGAGCTCAGGCCCCTAAAACCACAAGCACAGCCAGCCTGCCTCGCGCATTCCTTTCCATCTCAATACGTACACTTCAAGCGAATTTTCATGATGATAATATGAGTAAAATTAGTGCATTAAACTGTAATTTGTATGCGGACATCCGAGTGAAATGAGTCGCCATAGACTTAGCATTATAGGATCCACGATAATTATGTGAATATGAATTTTTAATCATGTAAATAATTTCTGATTAAATGAAGTTTACGTCTAAAATGAATTTTCTTTTGTGTATAAATGTGGTCGAATTTTTAAGGAGATGATTTACTGAACGTTATTTATAAGCCGAATTTAAAGGAATGTCTCAAATTATTATATATTTTATAAGAATAATTTTGCGACACGAAGATTCAGAGTTTAAATGAATAGCACGATGACGTCCGTCTAGAGTCATGAAAGAGAGTTACATGGTAAATTGGGGAAATTTATACGGTATATCAAAATTTTACATAAATCGTTGGAGTGCAGTTATCCCGCATCGTAAATAATTGAATGATTCGCGTTGTCAACTTAGCCTTTAGTAATTGAATGCTCTTGGATCAGAAGGTAAATTCATATTATCATATTCCTCATAATCAAACGATTTGACATATTAAAAGAATTGATACGTAACAATCAATGCACACCTACTAATGGTTGTTACATGAAGTAAATTTTAATTAGTTATTAAAATAAAGTTCACACGTAAATGGTAAATTATGAAATGCACAGTAAATCACGTAAATGGTAAATTATGAAATGCACAGTAAATGGTTACACGAAAATGCAATAGAGATCAAAATGAACACATAGCGATAATAGGTTCACAGAAATGGATTAGAATTTTAGCAACACATACATGAAATATTAGATTATACAAACATCCTAACGTGGAGATGAATTTATCAAGATCTGCTGGAGGTTCATTTAATTTATTTTTGTTGCAGGCACGAGCGTTATTATTTTTATTTTTTTTATTTCGGAGGGCGTGAGCCAGGGAAATTTAACTCTTATTACAAAAGGAATAGGAATCAAAATCCCACCGCTGCCACCATTTGTCATGGAGCCTTTTCTTGATGTCACTCTTTAATTTCTTTTCTCGTAAATGGCTCTCTTTTATCAGTCGTGATCTATTGATCACTTTCTTTTATTTTAATTAGTAGATATTGATGCTCAACTGGAAATATACTGGGACTTTTCGATGTCCACAAGTTTAATTAATGAATGAGCGGCAAATCAATGGTATAGATTGCCAAGATTGGTAGCGTGGAATATTTCTCTCCACAGATAATGATAATTCATCTCCCTAATTAACAGGTAATTATACGCGATGACGCATCGACATTTATTACTTATTCTCGTTACATGAAATTGGCGTTCTTGAATACAAATAGACCTAACGCACTAAGTTACATTCAATACTCATTTTAGCTATATACTGAAGGCAAGAACACAATAAGTGCTGAGGGCAAACACATAACATGTGCTGAAGGCATAACGTTTACAAGAGAATGCTTAAGGCATGATGAAACCTAGGCACAGAGAATCGATACAGGGATGCTCATGGAAAAGTATACAATACTGAATGAGACTCATCTTAGTTTCGGATTCCGTCATGGTGTCGCTTTATATAACGCGGACAGCCATTTACGTTATTACAATACTTCGGAAAGACACTTGATTTACTATGACACTGAGTAAATATAATGACGTCAGATGAACAGAAGACCCCTAAGGGTTGCCCGAGGGCGAGGAAAGAAATCTTATGTGCGTGCTCTTTCTCTGGCTGCCGCGCTCTAACTAACTCGCCCACGCTTGGTAGCTGTGCGGTAGTGCCTTCTCGGTAAGGTTGACTTTGCATGAGAACATACACCTTTACGATGAATTGATTCACAATTGAGCGTTTTAAACAACTCTATCGTCTTTAGTTACTTCGTGCGATGAAATATCAAGTCATGATAATAGCATTAATGATCTAAGAAAAGTTAGGTATAAAACAATACGGACATTATACAGAGAAGATCTTCTAGTAGCGATGTCTTGAAATCCCTCTTCGGTCGGTTGACGTCCTTGTTTCTTCCGCGACCTCGGAGTCGACACAGAGTAGAAGTAGAGGGGAAGGAAAGAATAACTTATTGAGCGCGACTTGCAGAATCCGATAACCGTTCTCGTGGCACATGGCGTCTCTCTCTGGCTGCTTTGAATCTATTCGAACAGTGGAGCGTCCTCCTTCGAACGAAAATTTTTTTTTTGTATGCGTTGTGAATAGAATCACAACACATCGACCGTGGACAGGATATTGGAAATGTTAGAGAAATGTAAAGAAGATCCAGCTGGAATCTTCATTGAACCTCCACCTGTCAATGAGGATTCAGATGAAAATTCTGCAGATGAAGATGCAGGTGGCGATGTTGACAACCTCAATTCAAGACTATTGCAGGCTCCTGCTTCTGTTGTGTTTGCCAATGAAGATGAAAATGAGGAACCAGATGACATGCAGCCACCACAAAAAAAAGAAGCGTAAAAGTTAAAAAGAAAGTTTGACATACAGTTGGAGTAAGAAAATTTGCTCTCAATTTCCAGTGATGTTGGAAGATCAGAGTAATACAACTCCAACAGAAAATTTGAAAGAGAAAACAGCAGTTCATAAATGTGAATTTTTCTTCTCTGAGAACATATCTGAACTAATATGTGATCAGATGAAATTCTATGCATGTCAGAAGGGTAAACAATTTGACATCTCAGTACGTGATTTGAGGACAGTACTTGGGATTTTTATTCTGTCTGGATATCACCAGTTGCCTAGTCGCAGACATCGTTTGTCTGAGGGAAGTGATTTGCATGTAGCACTAGTTGCATATGCTACGTCACGAAATAGGTTTGAGGAAATTCTGAGGAACATTCATTTCGCGGATAATCAAAAGCTGAACAAAAATGACAAGCTGGCCAAATTGCGACCGTTGATTGATCATTTCAACAAGAAATTTTCTGATGCATACCCTATGAATCAATGCCTGAATGTGGACGAATCAATGATTGAATATTTCGGTAGGCATGGATGTAAGCAGTGCATACGAAATAAACCTATACGGATTGGATTCGAGGCTTGCTGTCTCAATTCAAGACTAGGGTATATGTGCACATTTGATATACATCAAGGATCTTCATTTGGACCATCTGAAGAATTAGAGAATTCTTATGGAAAGGGAGGAAAAGTTTTGTTGAATTTCATAAATAATTTGTCAAAGAAGGTAAGAGAATTGCCACTTGAATTTTATTTTGACAATTATTTCACCAGTTTTCCTCTTATCTCTAAACTTAGTTCAATGAAGTACGGTGCTACTGGTACAATCCAAAACAACAGACTCCCAAAAACCTGCACTCTGAAATCTGAAAAAGAAATGAAAAGGAACAAAGAGGAACAAGAGATGTTGCTTACGACTCGAGAAATAAGGTAGAAGTTGTGTGCTGGTTGGATAATGCAGTTGTTACAACAGCTTCAAATATTGACGCAACCATCCCAGTCGTGAAAGTGTCAAGATGGTCAGCAAAAGATGAGAAAGCTATTTCCATTGAGCAGCCACAAATAATAAATCGGTACAATTATGTTATGGGTGGCACCGACCGGATGGATCAGAACATAAATAAATATCGTGTCAATAAGCTGAAAAAGTGGTGGTGGGGAATATTCACTCGGATGTTAGATGCCACTATACAAAATTGTTGGGTTTTGCACAAAGGAGAAGAACAAGATATGCCCTTCTTGGAATTAAAACGTTTGATTGCACGTACCTACATGCAGCAATCAGAGCAAAGAGATCAGATAGACCTAAATCTTCTATCAAAGTGATATCTGATGTGCGATATGACAACTTTGGACATTATATTGTTCCTCTACGAAAACAAGCTTGGAAATGTGCACTTGAAAATTGCAAATCGCATCCTTCACAGGGTTGCAATAAATGTAAAGTTGGATTATGAGTTCGGTGCTTCGTGCCTTATCATGTGCAAAACTAGTTTCAGCAGGTGTCTGTACTGGATTCCGTAGCCCATGTTGGTTTAATTCAACTTTATGTACTATATTTAGGCTCAAAATAATGAAATTAAAAAAAATGTACATTTAAAGGTAATGAAATATAGGTTCTTTAAATTTTTGTATTATTGTACCCTATAACAGCCCAACCTACTATATATAGTAGCCTCGAAATTTATACATTTGATACATTTTTTGATTAAAAATTTGTATAGACATGGTAATTATAACCAATTGACCTTAATTACAAAAAAAAAACGTTTAAAAAAAATTTGGCCAGATATGGGTTAAAACACAGGTGTTGGAAGCTACGAAAGAAAGTGGACAGGTCAGGGCTCCAGTTAGACGAGTCAACCGATTTGAGTGTTGATGCCCAACTTGTGACTTATGTACGTTATCAAGTTCAACATGATGTGAAAGAAGAGTTTTTGTTTTGCTGACTACAGGAAACCACAACAACAGGAGATGATTTTTTCAAAATAGTAAATTCTTCCTTCATAGAAGAATGACTTAACTGGAAACAGTCTTGTAGTGTTTTTTTGTGATGGTACACTAGCAATGTTAGGAGATCGACCCTGTTTTACAGTTTGAGTTAAGCAGGAAAATCTTTCTGTTGTGATTGTGCACTGCCTTCTTCACCAAAATCATGCTACTCAGAAGTTATCAAAAGAGTTGCAGAATGTGATGCAGGAGGTAATTCAAATACTTCATTTCACTTAAGTATCGAGAGTTCAAAGTCAAGTTAAGAATCTAGTACGGAAAGCTACTGCTTCCACAAGGTTTTTCAAACAAATAAATGTAAGTAAATGTACGAGGAGCTCACGAGATTAGAACTCAGGAACTTAAATTCACCGCACCAGAACGCTATCGATCGCGCTACCGGCCACCCTAAAAGGTGGTCGACGCACAATGAAAGCAATCTTGGCACAGTGAAAGCAGGCACGAACTTGGCCCGACAGATATATTTCTTCAATTTTTACTTAAGTATCGAGAGTTCAAAGTCAAGTTAAGAATCTAGTACGGAAAGCTACTGCTTCCACAAGGTTTTTCAAACAAATAAATGTAAGTAAATGTACGAGGAGCTCTCGATACTTAAGTAAAAATTGAAGAAATATATCTGTCGGGCCAAGTTCGTGCCTGCTTTCACTGTGCCAAGATTGCTTTCATTGTGCGTCGACCACCTTTTAGGGTGGCCGGTAGCGCGATCGATAGCGTTCTGGTGCGGTGAATTTAAGTTCCTGAGTTCTAATCTCGTGAGCTCCTCGTACATTTACTTACATTTATTTGTTTGAAAAACCTTGTGGAAGCAGTAGCTTTCCGTACTAGATTCTTAACTTGACTTTGAACTCTCGATACTTAAGTAAAAATTGAAGAAATATATCTGTCGGGCCAAGTTCGTGCCTGCTTTCACTGTGCCAAGATTGCTTTCATTGTGCGTCGACCACCTTTTAGGGTGGCCGGTAGCGCGATCGATAGCGTTCTGGTGCGGTGAATTTAAGTTCCTGAGTTCTAATCTCGTGAGCTCCTCGTACATTTACTTACATTTATTTGTTTGAAAAACCTTGTGGAAGCAGTAGCTTTCCGTACTTCATTTCATCAAAGCTAGGGCTCTCATCTCCAGATTATTTTCTCAAATGTCTTTTGATTTCGATTCTAAATATTTGCATCTGCTGTACCTTTCTGAAGTTAGGTGGCTGTCACGAGAAAAGGTTCTTCTATACGATTGTTTGAATTACGCACCGAAATAGAGATGTTTCTGGCTGAAAAGAAATATAAACTTCAGATTCAGATGAACTTCAGAATTTCAGATTCAAATTGGCTGATGCAAGTAGCATTCCTTGCAGATATATTTGCTGAGATTATTTCCCTGAATATATCGATGCTAGGTTGCGATCAGACATTGATTGGACTCTCTGAAAAATTATCATCATTCAAAGCAAAACTAAAGTTGTGGATCAATGAGCTAAAAGCAAGAAAAACAGCATCATTTCCATCGCTTAATTTACCCCTGGAAATAACGATTTTTCTCTCACTGAAGTCTTAGACATTATTGATCAACCCAAGTCCAAACTAGTCGCTGAGTTTGTCTATAATATTCCAGAAAAACATAAATACTGTTGGATAAGAAAATCATTCAACATTGCGGCTGAAGAATTACCCGAGGATATTTCAAACATCATCAACTTACAGGAGCAGCATTGTGAAATTCAAAATGATGAAACAATTCATTAAAATTTTAAAAAGCAACTTGAATCACTGGGCTCATATTGAATAAAAGTGTGCATAGAAAAAACTGCAGTACTCTACTTTAATTACTCCTCATATCTCAATTCTAGTCTATTTTGTGTGCAGTAATACTAATATGTCTCAATGTAAATTTATTCGATAAAAATTTCCCATTTTTAAAACACGGAACTCAATAGCTGAAGCAGCAACACCATCCAGGCCTTACATGTGGTGACCCCAGCAGTACCAGAACTGGAGAACGCCGCAATACTGCCCCGGATTCACCATCGGGTTTTCCTCGCCTGCCCCTTATAAAACAATTCTTGGCGGTGAAGCCATGAAAGCCCTATTTCCTTTTGCGACAATATATTTGTGTGACGCAGGCTTTTGTGCCCTAACAGTCATTGAAAACAAAGTGCAGAAACCGCTCACAAGTCGAGGATGACCTAAGATGCAGTCTAAAAACAAAATCACCCATATTTGAGGAGCTGACCAACACAATTCAGGGTCAAGGTTCTCACTGATTACGGCAGTGGAAACATAATACGTGTTTATTTGTAAGTTTAATTTTTTGGAACGATGTATCACAGTAATTTTTTCTTTGTTCATATTTAAAAAGCATGAAGGTCAAATATACCTAATTTGTGTGCGCAATAATTGAAAATATATGTTGGTAGATTTTTCAAGACGTCATTATGCTGCGTATTTTGATAAACACGAAAGCAATCATTTTTATTTCTGCAGTGTAAACCTATAGTAACCTGTTTTCAGAAGAATAATCATGCTATGAACGATTTTTTTATTGATATGTAGGTTTGGGTCGCAGCAGTTTTTTGATACAGATTTTGGGTCACTGCCAAAAAAGGTTAAGAACCACTGATCTAGGGTATCCTTCCACCAACGCTATTCTAAGGAATACAATTACATTTAACCTATTTCACTGAAACTAGTTACAATGGTGCATTGATAGGTTAAAATTCAAGTGCATGGGAAAACAAATATAAATAAACATACAAATCACACTATCAGTAAATGCGTTCGCTGCTCCTTTACACTGTAAAGGGAACAAATGAACTACTATCGTTTTATGTTGATATCAGTGAAAATTTTTGGAAGCGAAGGCGACCAAGTGGAACTGGCCGCATGTGTGCACAGTTGTGCCACGCTACAGTCTCTAAAGATAGGCGTTTCTGAAGTGTCATCCGTCCCTCAGTTTTACCTCATCAAGTTTGTACCACCCTTTCTTTCGCATAACCACAGCCGTCTGTCATCTTATTTGGTCGGTCTATCTCTCGCCTTACTCTGATCTAATTTGCTCTATCGATTGTCTCTTACGCTGAACTTATTCGCTCGAAGTCCCAAAAGAAATTATTTGGATCCCCACTCGTAAAAATTTAGGTTATGCATTGATACCTGAACCTCTTAGAACCTGAATGTGTTTTCGCGGTCATGGCGAACGGACGTGCCTTGTATATAAAGCAATGGCTGTACAAATGTGAGGGAAAGACCACACGAAACACAAAACTCAAATTGCGCACCGGTGAATGTGCTTCCTGCTATTGCGATTACATTTTTTGGTTGTAAAAAACGGAGCATGTGAAATATCAAGACCATTGAATAGAGGTTTATTCCGTAATGTTAAGTAGAGGTTATGATTTTTCTAATTTCTAATTAGCGAATTCCTCAAATATTGGAGTATCAGTGTTAAAATATTTCCCTTTATTCAAATTTTACGACATCTACGAAAAATTTCCAGTTTTTCTCAGAACATGCATAACAACCGAGCGCTGTGAGGTGGCGAGTATGAGTTTATCTATGCTCATTAAAGGTTCAAACGAGAAACTTCATTGCAACCGGTAATCCATGACTCCATTGTTATTGAGTAGATGCCTCAGAGCAGAAAAGTGTACCCTGTGAGGCAGAAATCTTTGATTATCGACAATCGTGGTCTTCTTTTCCACCCCTCGCGAAAATTTCTTCTTTAATCGCCTCCACCTCTTTCGAGAGTTTATATTTCCCCTTTATCACAAAATTCTTCTGACGCAGTTAGGGAGTTAAAGTGCCGAGACCCGTGATTAGCTTTGGTTCTAGTTATGAAATCGATAAATCCATTATTGTACCAAGTATACATGATGCAAATTAAAATACGTGTACCATAGACCAGTATTTTGTCTTATTGAAAGACTTTTATTCGCAGTGAAGTACAATTTTACCCTGCTAAGCCGTTCAAATTCTTTCAATTAAGACAAAACGTAAAATTGGATACTTGAAGCATTATAAGTTAGATCGCTCACTTGAGGTCAAGAATATATAATTTTTCCCGGTCTCCCATGGTGCCACAAATTGAAGGCGCGGGCGATGAGTCTGAATATATACACAGAATACATCTTATTCTTTGACCCAGTTTCCCATCATAAGACCTAGAGATCATTCCGAGATGGCTCGGGAGTTCCCATAATCCATGAATAAGCTTCCGTGTGTAACAGCCTACCATCTGCGAGTGGGAGGCCTTCGTATTCTTAAGTAGATGGGTCAGTATTTCTGGGAAGCCACGCTCACCTGCGAATCATTGTTGCTGGACATTGCACAGTATAAGGTTACGTTTATATATCAAGACTGGTGCTCATAATTTATTTTGAGGCCAGAGTGAAATAAACTACCATGGCAATTACAATCTCGATAAAAAAGTTGTATTTCAATGGAAAGTATTTAATACTCTTCATAATAAGGGTTGCCATTTCCGCATTTCTATGATCATATTGTCATTTGTATAGCAAAGTAAGATGTTCACGCTGCTACTACCTAAGTAAAGTACCCGCACGATGAGTCAATTTTTTACTATCTAAGGCGATTAGCATTTTACAATGAAGGGGCTCGACCCTCACTTGGATGACCTTGTTTAACACAGGAGTCCCCAAAACACCCAATCTCTGTCACAGAATGCTTGCAGAAAATTAACTTTATTATCTGTTATCTCTCATGTTACAGATAATTAGTTGGAATAAAATACTTTTAATAAGATCTTAATAGATCTTATTAAAAGTATTTCATTTTATTTTAATCAATGTATTTAAGATATTCTAATCGACTAAGCACTCCGAGTTAACGTCTTACTTCGTCGGTAGAGCAAAAAGAGACACAACTGAACTAATGAAATAATATTCACGAGTTATATTTCACTCTCCATTTCCATTTTTATTCCTCTATAAAATGTATCAATATCTTGTTTCCATCCAAAAATGTTTAATTTTCGTATTTCGGTCGGAAAGAAGCGCGGTGGATTTTAATTCTAATTTTAAACAAAGGTACAGGGAGCTGGGTTGAATTTTGAATTTTTTCGAGAAGATTTAAATATTTTTTAGTAAAAGTACCATGCCCATGTATAAAGCATTATTGGATTCCTTTCACGAACTTTTCTTTGTCCTGTTCTAATCGTAAACATCCTTAATAATATAATTTCGAGACTTTATCCCGCACGAGCCCAATTCTCATTCCAGGTCTGAAGTACAAAAAACACCATTGAAGCCATTTGGGCACCTAGCGTTCGCTCGGACCAGTCTTTTGTCGGCGCTCTATAATGGAGCGATAAGATCAGAGCGGCGGCGGATTTTCTTGCTGTGTTTGTGTGGTCCGTATCTCGTCATCGACCTGACTGCATTTTGTGTCACGAAGCTGAGCATTTGAGAAGCGGAAACGCCTCCCTGAATGTGCGCGCGTCCGGGATCTGGGGATGAGATAGACGCCTCAACTTTCCGGACTGAATTTTCAGGCAAAATAGCAAAGAAAAACAAGTTTCCACTCTTGGTAATGTTTTGAGTTCAGAAGGAATTTCTTCGAAAATAAACAGTAAATGAAAGAACTAGGAAATTTATTAAATTGGATGGTATCTGTACGAATGTTGCGTGCTGTGTTACCATACTGGTGAAATTATTGAAATTCATTTTGAGCATTAGTGCACCCGTGAAAAATGGTATCCTTGCTTTACGTCATTTGAATTTTGATTAGACTTTCAACAAAGGACTGATACAAATTATCAAAAAGATAATTTCATGGGAAAAATTTTAAAATAGGTGTCGTTGGTGGATTTGAATTTTCTAATATAGAAATTTCTAAGAAATTCGAAAATGACCCCCTGATTTGACCTTAGCACATCGTCGCTGAACACTTGAAACTTGGGAGAAAAATGCTTTTAATACGAGTTTTCATGTTCGAAATCATGAAACAGTAAATTAGTGAGGTGAAACACATATCAGGTTCTGGTTTTCAGAATAGGAGAGAAAAAAATTTTCATAAGACATTCATGTGGGTGCTGCAATGGAACGGCTGTCTTATAAGCAATTTATAGTTATGAATGGAAGCCACTTTCCTCTCATGTCGTTACTTTCGCTTGTTGTCCAAAATTTCCCTCATGATTTGCAGGTACAAGAAGTTTGAAGTAGAAGCTATGATTACCAGTTTTTTATTTTTTTCCTAAAATTTTGTTCTCTCATTGCAAAAGAAGTCAATCTTCACACCAGGAAGGTCATGAGAACACCTTTTCATTGGCACCCTCACCCTCACTCCCTAGGCCAACTAAAAATCAAATTTACTCAGAAAATCTCTATGCTGCTCACAAAGCGTTATTTACTCAGTAAACTCCAAAGATTCACCCGACAGAAGATTCATCTACCAGAAACTCTCTAGCCCTCATTTCAAAATAATCTGTCGACAAGCAATAGCTTTTTTCAACCTCACCGTTCTGTCACAACACGTAGTTGAAAAAAATCGCTACTGCATTATGTACAAGTCTTGCACCTCCTTCCACACACCCTCAACGCAATGTAATAAAGTGGTTGGGGTGCAATCATTTTGATTCCGCATTTCTACTCTCTAGTGAGAAGTGAATAAAAACCACGTCCTTTGGTGAAAATTGCGACGGTGAACTGGCTCTGTGTTCTGAAAGTAGTGAGAGCTTCAAGCGAAGGCTCAAGTTAATGTATTTAGCGGCGTATAAACTTGCGAGGAAATGTGCATAATGATTAGGGCACAAGGCTATTCATTCATTTTGGGACATAGAGTACAGAAACATGAGATCTGAAAAGACTTCCATGCTGCAGGTGGGAGTGCAGTTATCTCAAAATTTGAATATGATATTATTATATGAGCGAAAACAGGGTGATATATTGAAATACGTTAATAGCAATGCATTATCAGCCAATAACTAAAAAAGAACATAAGACAATCTCCCGCACAATAACAGTATACTTGTACGCATGCATGACGATATTGAAAGTTTTTAATTGATTTTCTAGAGTTTCAATAGCAAGGTGGAAGCGCACGGAAAGATTTGTCTCGATGTATCCTACCTAAAAAAATACATTTCAAAGCTGATGCACAAGTTGGGCATATATTTAGCTGAAGTTTAAACTAATTTGCTTTAACATTATTGATCAAATTTGATACTTTAAATAATTGTGATTCAAAATTTCAAAGCTACAAACTTTCATCTACGCTTCCCTCATTTTATTAATTATTTTACCCTTTAGAACAAACGTACGTGAAGAAAGTCTTTCGTGTTAAACCGGACACATATCTAAAATTTACACACAGAGTACACGAAGAATCCAAAAGCAGCTTTCGATCTGAGTGGGAGGTAAAAAAGTCACTTAATGCTAAGTTAACAAGGTTCAAGCCTGAAAAAAGGATTCCTAAGCCATTTAACACCATGTTTTATTTTTGTAAGCATAAAGTCTTTAAAAGGCTCTTGGATACATGCGACAGTTCCTTACATGTAAAATGCAATTGAATACAAGAAGTAAGACGCTCTTCGATACATGCGTCAGTTCCCCCTACGTAGAATGTAATTGAATGCAAGACGTCTTTATTTAAAGACACTCGTCGCTACCTGCGTTAGTTCCCCCATGTAGAATGTAATTGTATGCAAAACGTCTTTATTTAAGACGCTCGTCGATACCTGCGTTAGTTCCCCCCATGTAGAATGTAACTGAATGCAAAACGTCTTTAATTAAGACGCTCGTCTATACCAGCGTCAGTCCCCTCCATGTAGAATGTAATTGAATGCAAGTAGTCTTTAGGACACTCGTCGATACATGCGTCAGTCCCCTCCATGTAGAATGTAACTGAATGCAAAACGTCTTTAATTAAGACGCTCGTCGATACCAGCGTCAGTCCTCTCCATGTAGAATGTAATTGAATGCAAGACGTCTTTATTTAAGACACTCGTCGATACCAGCGTCAGTCCCCTCCATGTAGAATGTAACTGAATGCAAGAAGTCTTTAGGACACTCGTCGATGCATGCGTCAGTCCCCTCCATGTACAATGTAATCGCCTAAATGCTCGCGCTAAAAACTTCTCCGAAGCCCCTAGGCGGTTTTCACTCAACGATGACGTGCGCTCATTCCCTAATGCGAAGTTCCGTCTTTGCGTCTGCTCTTGGCGCCGGTCACTATCGGGAAATTGACGCCCACGCTTTATTTACTTCATGATTTTAGCAGTGTTGGCATATTAAACACTTGAAGCAATCAAGTCGCTCGAAAAATGTTAGTCTTATTTATTTTAGGTTCAGCCTCGAAAGGAGAGCGTCTTTCGAAAGGAGAGCGTCATTACTTTGGGTCCTTCTCTTCAATTGAGGCAGAACGAGTATATTTATAGCGATAAATGGCTTTTCCATCACATTTTTCAAAATTATCTCCCTCATGCCACGTTCATATGTCTTCCCAGCTGCGACAAATTGAAACCCAGAAGATATGTTGTAGTCATTTTCTTAGCCGAATATTTTGAAATTTAATATTATTTGGACTTCTATTAGTGTTGAAATTTCACACTTCATTCAAATGTCCGCTACAAGAAATTCTGAGCTGTACTTGGACTATAATAATTCTTCTTGAGATATCTAGTTTCAGAGCCCAAACTTAAGACCATGGTTTCCAGCAGCTATTACTTTAGAAAAAAACTTGAAAACCTACACTAGTCCATAGAATACACATAGATGAACGCTATTCCCTATTGGCAACACTCATTTCTTCCGACGTGCTCTGATCAAATTTCCCCAAGGTGTTACTTATTTTTATATCAGAATGTTGCCACGGTAACTTGTCGGTTGTACTATCTGTTTCGTTTGAGTGATTTCTCTTCTGCGCTGACAAGGGTAAACTAGACAGTATTTACTTTATGCCATAAACACGTGAAATTGCCCTTGCAAATTTTTCTTTCCCACAAGAACATATAAATGTTAAATACTTGAACTCTGTAGTAAGGCCTAAAATGCCAGATGTTACAACCTTTTTTACCCAGATCAATCCCATTTTGCTATGATTGTTAGGTAAATATTTTGTCCCAAAGTTGTGTGAAATGCTCGATTTGAAGACAAATCTCCAGCGCTGGTGATCACAACGTTCCTCTGAGTTTGCCGGCACAGCTGGTCTCAGCGTGAACACTATTTTACAGCACTTTCCGAGCAGCACTTCGTCCACTTTCAACAACGCTTTTTCCTCGTCAGCTCGACCAAGCAGCGAAATTTCTGCAGGAAGCGCCCAGGTTTATCGTTTAATGCTGCGGTTTATTTTCTTTACCGCTTCACTTGAGGCACGAAGCTTCAGGATTTTCGTCGTCTTTACCAACGTCTCGCTCGTCGACGCCTTGATTCAGGGCACCTCCTGACGACCGCATTAGTTCAGACTCTCTTTAATTTTCCAGTGTGGGGAGAGAGATCTTGAGGCTATTTCTTAAAGAGTTCAGGCCCTTGATCTCCCCCAGCCCTGGCTTAATAAATACAGAAACACTGAAGGGAAACTTCCTTTAAAAAAAGGGAAAAAAAAAGATTCAAGGCTTCCGGCTTGTTGACTTCTGCTGTTCAACGATGCAAAACAACATGAGAAGAGTTAACTTCTATGAATGTTGCACAACGAAGCGTAATTGAAATATTATACGCTCATTTTGCACACATTGTGGCGATAAACGCCAGGCAAGCACTAAAAATGTACAAGACCGCAACATTGTATCAGCCACATACAATAGAAATGCCCCTAAAATATACACACTTACCGTAAGACCTTTACGGCATCTTTCCTGATAGAGATTTCATTTTAGTGAACATGCTCCTAACGCAATTTTGAGGGCAATTTAGCCCACCAGTGTTTTACACGACACCAGGATATTAGGGCCCATTCTGGACATTAAGTGAGTGAGAGCTCGCTTGCAAAATAGCCCGGGCATAAAAAAAGTCCCTGAATGGACCTCGTCACAAGATTGTCTCTTAACGATGACTGATGACCCCGCTAGTGTCTCGCGGATCCTCCATATGGCAGCGGCAATACAAAAATAAACGGCTGAAAATGACAGAAAAACAATGTGGAAGTATCTTAATGGAGCTCCGAGTCACAAGAATGGCGCTACACAAAAGTCAAGCAGTTTAGTGAAATGGTCTGGGAACCATGAATGTCTGCTCAGGAAATGCTTCAAAAAAATGAAAATAAACAAAAAATTTTCATAAGAAAGTGAATTCGTGAAATCGACCTAAAGGCACGAATGAAATTTGTGCTCTTCTTTCTGTATCCACTTTGTTGTAAAAGTCCTATCGTGTACTTTCTTATTTTTGTATTGCATAGATTGGTGAAATTTGTTCCTAAAATTGTTGTGTTGAGATCGTCGCCTTCGAGATAAAAGTTTGGTACTCAGTAGTTGCATACTTTAAACGATCGTTCACATTTTCTTTTCGTAATCAATTTCTGTAATTATAATGGATATTCTATGATTCGAAAAAATAGCAAATACTGGGCTATCATGTTTATTTAGTTTTTATCATAATTCATTTTTACTAACATGATTTCAAAATTAGACTTGCGTATAGAGACAACGAGATTTAGTGGAGTGTATATGATTGAGAAAATTTTCAGGCAGAAGTAGGGAGAAACCAAGAATATTTGCTTGTTACATGGATACGAACAAGCTTCTTCTTGGGTAGAATTTCATTTCATCAAATTTTATTTCTACTATTTACTAACGCTCTATAACATTTACAGGTCTATTTCATGCGAGCGTAATTCAAGTCCAAAAACAAAGAAAATTCCTCCAACTGAAAATTCAGTTCTTCGAAGTGAGAATCAATTACCAGTAGATGTAAATTAAGTTCTTCCTACTACGTCTTAATTTCCGGAAAAGAAAGAATCCTGTTATGTTTCACCCTTAGTGAAACATAACGTAAATGTACATACATTTACAGCGTGGCGAGTTACGGTAAAAAGTATGCCATCGATTTCGTTGCTCGTGTAGCCTCTGTGTTGCAAAGTCCATATTAATATAAAGAAAAAAGACGATACTTTCGAATATCTCATTTTTGCACCCCTATTCGTGTTGTTTCAATTTTTTTCTCGTTTTACGTGTAGGCAATGAGCCAAAATGGCTGTTTCAATGCAAAAACTAAAACTAAAAAGATGATACTTTCGAATCCTCAACTTTATGCCTCTATCCGTGTTGTTTTGGTGTTCATCTAGTACTACAACTACAGGCTCCTACACGCGGTCAATGAGCCACAAACTCTGTCTCAATGCAAAAACAAAAACTGAAAAGATGATACTTTCGAATACCTCAATTTTGTGCCTCTATCCGTGTCTTTTAGACATACCAAAGTTCGTTAGAAGCTGTGCTCAGACGCAAAACAACCTTGGGAACCGGTCGGAGAAAATCCCGTAAAAATTACGCCGGAATACTTGGGCGCCTTTATTACATATCTAAATACAGCTGCACGCATGTTGGAATGGTTGTTCTTCGAAATACTGGGGTGTTTTGATGTTAGTATGAAAGGGCCCCTGGAAAAGACTTGATATTGAGGAAACTCACAAGAAAGCACAGGAAATTAACGTATGTTGTCATATAGTGGCGCAATAAATGGGAAAATGAAAGCTTCCGATTTTGCGACGTGGATATCGATGCACTATAATAGCAATGTTTAAAAAATACAGTAGAACGAAGCAAATAATTTATGCTAAGCGGTTAGATAGACCATGATTCGATTAAAACTGCGAAGAACAGCCTACAGAACACAGAACTGTAAATCAAGCAGGCACACAATTTATCCTTAAATTGACTTGTATAGATAAAATATCGCCGCAGTGCCTATGATTTTAAAATAGGGGACACGTTCAGAGGATGATTCCAAAAATGAGGAAAAATTGTTTTTTGTAAAAATAAAAGTGTACGGCAAATTTGATGTTCGAGGAAAGAAAACGAAATGGTGATCATAAATGGAACTTAGGCAAATGAAAAATTTCCTTAGTTGTCCCTTATAAACTGAAATTTAGAAAAATTCATTCAAAGAATGTAGCTCGTCACGAATCATTCACTGAAAGTGGAAGTGGAGGAATACACTTATGGAGAAATCCGTCAGTATCCAGATATATGTGATATATAAGTATTGGATTCCGCATACAAATATATATTTTATAAACGAAGTAAATTGTACATAAATATATAATTATACAAATTCATATATATATATATATATATATATATATATATATGTGAAAACTCCAAAAGTTTATAGCAATTTCGAAATGATTTTGCGCTGCAATATTGGGAGTAATATTTCTTCTCAGTCCATGGTAAGAGTAAACCAGACTAAATCTCCAAAACAAATCTAAAAAAACATAAGTCCAGACAGAACAAAAATATCAAGCCGCACTCTATGCGAGATATCAATCTGAGAAACAAAGAAGTAGCTCAAATTCTGTAAAGTACTTTTTGAGGTTTTTTCACTCCTTGTTATCTGCGACTTTTATCTTCTCGTTAAAATTTCCGCAACGAGGGGTCGGTGGCACCTCGTGGTACGGTTGGACGAGCGCTCGAAGTGACCCCAATATTTCCCTTTTTTACCGGTCTCACAAATTCCCCTAAACGAAAATCCTCCCCAAGAGTGCATACACCCCTTGTTGAAAATCCCCTGGCCCAGGTAATTGGGGCAGGTCTGGGGCTAAAAAGAAATGCGCGAAAGAATGGAAATTACTCGCTGTTTATTGCCCTCAGGGAGGGGGCATTCATTCATGTACGAGGGACGGACAGGATGCGGAAGATGAAATATGAAGCAGGAGGAGGGAGTCTATCTGTGCTTTGAAGTAAAACAAGCGTTTGTGTTTATGAGGACACAGATGGTTGCAGCTGTTCACGAATGCACATGAAACACAAGAAGGTGTTTGCGTGTGCACAGTGGACGGAAATAGCCCCCCATAAGCAGCAGAGGTGGCAGATGTGCAAGGCAATAGACACCCATAAACAGGAGAGGGGGCAGATATTTTCGGAAATAGACACGCGTAAATGGGAGAGGTGACAGATATTCTCGGAAATAGACACCCATAAACAGGAGAGGTAGCATAAACTGGAGAGGTAGATATGCACGAAAATAGACACCCATAAACAGGAGAGGTGACAGATATGCACGGAAATAGACACCCATAAACAGGAGAGGTGACAGATATTCTCGGAAATAGACACCCATAAACAGGAGAGGTAGCATAAACTGGAGAGGTAGATATGCACGGAAAAGACGCCCATAAACAGTAGAGGTGGCAGATATGCACGGAAATATATATAGACACCGATCAACAGAAGAGGTGACAGGTAGTCACTGAAATGGACAACCATAAACAGGAAATGCACACAAAAATAGATACCCTGTCTAGATGGCCTATAAAAAACACATAATAAATTTGGGTGTCAGACTACGTTCTACTCGTGGCATACTGATTGTAAACTATTATATTGATTCCGACTTGTAATCAGCCCGTGCTATTGAAGCGTCGACTGACACCTCGCTGCCCCAACCACGCACACACGTCACATCCGTGTATAGACTCGCCCTTACAATTACCATCAGCCTCTGCCGTGGGACATTGGAGTGCAGTCTACCCATGCACTGGTAGCTTCCCTGGGGGCCTCACTGGCCAGGGGCGCGTTCGCTGGAGGGCGCTGGAGCCTGTCGTCGTTCTCTCGCCACACCTTCGTGCCGTTGTTTCTGGAGGCCCTGGACTGGCATCAGGGAGGTCGACTCTCTGCTGATTCTGGAGGCTCTGGCCTTGCATCAGGGAGGTCGACTCTCTGTTGCTTCTGGAGGCTCTGGCCTTGAATCAGGGAGGTCGACTCTCAGCTGATTCTGGAGGCTCTGCACTGGCATCTGGGAGGTTGACTCTCTGTTGCTTCTGGAGGCTCTGGCCTTGCATCTGGGAGGTCGATTCTTTGCTGCTTCTGGAGGCTCTGGACTGGCATCAGGGAGGTTGACTCTCTGCTGCTCTATTTGCGAGCACTTGGGATGTATCGGACTTTATCAGATTTTCACCAGAGAAGGGATAGACTACTTTTCTATTATACTGACGCTCTCGTTATTTCCAGATGACTGCTGTTGAAGAAGCCGTAAGTGGACTACCGCCGGAAGCGCCGCACTCGGCGTGTTGCATCACCGCAAATCTAATCCGCCGGCTTTAACTTTGAACCCTGAATTACCCAGCGTAGACCGAATCTGCAAACGTCACTTAACGCCCTTACTATATTGATTTGAATTATCGCTTGCGATTTAAATTTGCCCTTAACGAATTAAAGTTATTATTCTGATAGAAGAATAAAATTGAATAAAATAAATTTTACATTTTCCTCACTCGGTTTTGTCTATAGGAGAGGGGACAGGTATTCACGGAAATAAGCAGCCATAAATAGGAGAGGTGACGGATCCACGTTTTCAATAAAAGGTAGTGATTCAATGCTGAACATATTAAGCAGGTCTCCAAATATCTGAAATGAAATAGGTATGCATAATTTCTAGCCTTTTTACTCTTAACTGTAAATCTATGCATTTAGGTTGACAATGGTTGTAAATCCTTTATCAGTTGAACTCGCAAAAAAATGATCCAAAATACTTTCACGTGTGTGGGTAAGTGAATACAATTATACAAATGCGAGAAAAAAATATCTTTGTACCGTAATGAAGTAATATATTTTTTTACGGAAAGACCACGCGTATAAGAGATCCTAATCATGCACTGTAAACACAAATTTTGTACGCACAAAACCTTCGTAAGCCAATGAGTTTAAGTAACACTCATTAAGCTGACTTCATTTTAAAAAATAAATTCTGTTTTGCATCAGAACATAGCATAATCATTTTGCACTAGAACCTAAAGAAGTGATCTCCTGTTGATGGAAGCCGTGAAGAACACAATGAAATAATTTCGTCGCACTGTAGGGTAAGGAATTCATAACCAAATGATAAACTCGGTTTCAAGCAAACAATTCATTTAAATCCGTAAAAATTACAACAACGTAGAGAATTTACAGGAAGCTAATCAAAGTGGTATCAACAATACAAAAGCCCAAACTCCGTCACAAGATAATCAAAGTGGTATCAAGAACTCAAAGCCTAAAACTGCATCGCAAGATAATCAAAGTGGTATCAATAATACAAAAGCCTAAGCTCCGTCACAAGATAATCAAAGTAGTATCAAGAACTCAAAGCCTAAACTCCGTCGCAAGATAATCAAAGTGGGATCAAGAACTCAAACCCCAAACTCCATTGCAATAAGAACAATATAATAAATTAATAGCAACAGGATGATAAATGCATGATCCGGGCAAGCAGATGCACAACTTCTGCAGCGCTCCTATAGGGAAGAGGCGCCGCCTAAGTCACATGCTAAGAAGCTTGTACTGCAGCAGGGCGGCTGCACTGCCGGAGATGCATGAGATGTTAGGCAGCGCAATTATGGAAGATTCATGTGGGCAATCAGCAGTTTCTTGGGTCTTGCACCAGCCAACAAGATTGTGCAGCAAAATAGGCGCTCACGAAAACAACTTACGCTCTACACTCTTTGTATGGTAATGCTATCAGTGAATTTTATTGCTACGTTTGATTAGAATGTAAGTTGAGGAATTGTTAATTAAAAAAAAAAACTTCTGAATTAAGATATTGACTTGTGCCTTGCTGAGAGAAACACCGAATTTTAGTCAAACACTTCTCCTCTTCTTCTAACAACTTCTTTTATTTCTTGAAAAGAAAAACTTCATAAATGGTCACCATACATTGTGGGTCATTAATGCAACAGTTTGTTTTATCCTTTGGCCATTAATCAATTACAACGTTATTTTTAAAACATACTGGCAAGTTTATAGCAAGTTTTACGCTACTGTTTGACATTCAATGTCATCTCGCATGCGGTAGAATAAATTCTTCAAAAGGTTTGCTTTCAAAATATTCAATTTTTGCCGCAGTCCTTCGTAATAAAGTTATTCTATATGGCATTAACTGTTGTTGCTTGTACTCCCATTTTCAAACTCTAAAAAAAGAATAAATACTCATTAACTTGAATTCTTTCAACATCTTGATCTTCAATTTTACTTCCAGCGGAAATTCAGGAATGTTAATGATTTCAGTTTTCACTCAGTCCATAAATTTAATTGTTCGATGCTCATGCTGAGTGATGTCCACGAATAAAAACAAAATTGGGTTTACGAAACCGACCTTAGTCACCTCCAAGTTGAATAATTTTCAATCATTCAAATTTTTCACAAATTTTCAAACGTCTGACCTCATTAAAAATTAAGAAATCATTTAATTATATCTTCGTCAAGAAACGTGAGCAGACTAGAGTATTTTTCATGGAATTTCTAAGAATATCATCCTCATGATTTAATAATAAATCATTTGATGTTCAAGAACTTCTCACTCTCCCATTCAGTTGACTCACCAAAAGAAAGTCCAAGCTTTTGTTTCCCGGCAGAAAAACTGTTTATGTCGGACTTAATACTCTATCCAAACTAGAACATCTGCTTAACCTGATCCTTCTCGACCTTTCTGAAGGGATTGAAAACATAACCCATATTTCCTCCGAGTAGCCAGATTAGGCGTTCTTTTAATGATGACCCTGAATTTTGCTTTGATTTCTTGGAAGCTCATCATTTCGCATAGGCTTCCTCCGGTATGAGAAAACTTGATCAAAGTTTGCGAGCAGAAAGCAAGAAGCAGAGCCAGATGCAAAAGTTTGCATCGTTTAGTCGGCGCTGAGGCGGAACTCAACCAAAAAAATGAGCCCGTCCGAAATTGGCTCCACACCAATTTCGCCAGATCGTTTCTTGCTAAGTCTAGTCCATAAACCGAAAATTCTCCGCAAGAATGTCTGCTGCTTCCTGTGTTGTCTGATAACGTCACTGAAATTCGTTTATAGGATTTTGAGTGTTGAACATTTTTTGGCAGAGATCATCTCTCAAAATTGGGGAGTAACCGTTTTAGGCGCAACTCAGCTTTCGGCACTATATCGGCCATATCTTTCACTAATTCGCATGGGCTGTCGAGTACAGGCTCCTCCTTTGCAAAACGCAAGCAGCAACTTTATTCCGCTGCTCTAACTCTTGCACAGCTTTTAAAAATGCCAAGGTTCGGCTCTGAATTTATGTTGTTTTCGTAATGGCGCGGGAGGAGAAATGAAAGACGACCAGAGGAAGTTCGATGCAGAGATAGTGAGGGAAATGGCGCCAGCACGTCATGGAATTTTAGTGCAAGAAGAAAAGTCGCTTCAATGAGTTGAGATATTTTTCATTCGGAATTTATGGGAAAATCTTATGCTCACTCGACGAAACTATTCACAATGCAAGGTTTTTGTGTGAAAGTAGGAAAATCGAGTGCGCTGTTTCTTTCGATCTCGAGTTCATTCTTTTGCATCCGTCTCGAGTCCCTCGTGAATTTTTATAACAGGATTAACAATTTTCTAGCTTCCGATGCAAGGCTCAGTAAAGGCTGAGCTGAGAAATAAAATATGGAAACAGAATGAAACTTTCAGTCTTCTTGAGCTGAATTTTCATGTCTATACATTTTGCAAAGTAACTAGCGACTCACCAACCCGTTCTTTGGCCATATCACCTAATAAATGTAATTTTTTTCTTCAAATTTTAGTACTTAAATATCACTCTCAATTCGACCATCAATTAAGTTTGGTGCGACGAAATATAGGGACCGAAATAACTTGTAAAATAGTCTTAATTTTATGAACGAGGAAAACCCTGTAACGCAAACTGTAGGCCAAGCCCTTTATAAATCTTAAAAAATCTCATCCGAAAATATCCACCTATGATCTATGGTAAATTGCTGACAGTTGTTATCGTTATGCTACTGCTACCTTCTTTACCAAGTACAAGGATTTCACAGCTGAAACAAATTTATGCTTTTTAGATAGATTCGTTGTTCGTCGTCAGAACTAATTCCAATTCGCCGTCGGGCCATGCTCGAATGATTCGTGTTCGATATCGGGAAAATGTATGCCCTAGTGGAATGATTCGTTGTTAGCGGTCGGGGCAAATTTATGCCCTCCTCTAATGATTCGTGTTCGATGTCGGGAGAAATTTATGCCCTTGTGGAGTGATTTGTTGTGCAAGGTAGGGAAAAAATTATGCTCCTGCTGAATGATTCGTTGTTAGACGTCGAAAATAATTTATGCCCTCCTTGAATGATTCGTGCTCATCGTCGGAACAGATTTATGCTCTGATCGAATAATTCCTGATTGAATGACTTTTCGTTCGATTTCAGGACAAGTTTAAAGCGTTGTGGTGCAATATTGCAAACACATCGCAATCTCGAAATCGGCTGCCTGCACAACACTGTGAAAATGAGGCACCTTGTGTCATTCAGTTAGAGGCGTACGAATATCATAATTCGACACACCTTTGAAGGAAAATCTTAGAGCGGAATAAAAAATCATAGCAGCGATCAGAGCCTAAGACTGGACAGTATAAAGGCTCATGAGCACTAAGGATGGGTATTCACTTAAATAAGTTCCATGCGCATAACATTTCTCTATGCAATTGCACAAATCCTTTGCAATCAGAATTCAAATCCCTAATTGCTCATTAGGCCTTAACGGTCCCGAATGTGGTCAAGACTTCATTTTGCAATGCGCGCGGATCAGATTCAATTCAGTCATTTTCTTAATGGAACCACTGGAGAAGCATCGATTATCAAGTGAATAGATCATGTCTACTATAGATAGAATTTAGAAAATTAAATAGCGCCCCTTTAACAACATTGGTTCCATTGATGAGTTGGCTTATGATTTTGAACAGAGAGAGATTTTACCTCTTTACTTCACCAGAAGAATGGAACGCTTTGATAGAAAAAACGCTCTCAGAGAACATGCATAAAGTACAACTTCTCCCATGAAACAACGCTGACTGCTGAAGCATTTACTGCTAAGAGTAACTACAGAATACCTTAGAATTTCTTCCCTACATTCTACAGCGGGGAACTCGGTCTAGAAAATAAGAATTGTACTTTCCAGTCTTGCAAAAGATGAGGGACTTCTCACCGTAAGCAACTTCTTAAAACTTCAAAATAGTTTTAAGAACTATTTTTTGGGGGTTTGATTTTGGGGGGTGTGGATATATTTTGGGGGGTGTGGATATATTTTCAGGATTTTTCTATGTTAAACAGTTGTTTAAAAGCACGCAACGTTTACGGTTTCTATGCATCACTTGTAAACTCCAAAATAGTTTTAAAACCTATTTGTTTGGGGGTTTGATGATCGTGTTGATATATTTTCCTGATATGATTGTTTTTTGTTTTACAGTTGTTTAAAAATAGTTGTGTACAATACAGTGCTGTTGCACTTACGAACGCAAGACTACATGCGCTATTTCGAACATTTGCGAGCTCCCATGGCATATAAATGGACTGCTTTTCAGCTGAGAAGATTTATAGTTTACGGGCTTGTTACGAACCACTTAATGTATTTTCATATTCTTCACAAAAAATAAGTTATTAAATACAAGCTCTTGCTTGTGAGTTGCTTGTGGCTTTTAATGCAAAAACCTACCGGGCAAAAACGCAAATTTCAATGTGAAAGAATGCTCATGAGGAAAATTTTAACACTAATTCTGGCTCGTGCTCGGGGTTCTCGCGCGGAAAAACACCAATTCCGGACGGCGAGTCTCAGGCACAGTAAACCATTAAGAATAATTCAAATCCCTTCAGCTTCTTGGGAACAATTTATTTTCGATCGACAACCTCACATCATACAATTTGTGAAACCTGTTTTATTTTGTTGCATGAAAAATAATGCCAAGTTAAGCCCAAATTGTTGTGACATTTTTTTACAATAGTTCACACAAGCCTGAACGATGAAAAGTTAGTCTTCATATCTACTTTTATTTGTGTTTGATGATTGTGTTGATGAGTTTTCATGAATATTTTATTTAAACAGATGTGTGTAAAATCTCTTCATATTTTATCATTTCAGCAGTCATGCGTGGTTATTTTGAATAAACTTCAATCAAAAATATTTCACTCAAGTCCTTGCTTTGTCCGGAGGGTGAAGAAAACAACATTTACTCCTGCAAGTTTAAAGAAACGAAGCAAACTAAAATGCTGTCGATACTATTCAATACCTTATATTGATTTATATTAAACTGCAGATGTTAGTCATGTTTATTTATGCATGTAACATTTAACTTCAGTTAATACCTGTACATAAAACACACATTAGACCGTATTACTCAAATGGATTTAGAAGCTAATTCAAAGCTGTCTTTAAAATGATTTCACACCCGTTAAAATAAGCTAAACTCCGCTATCTTGCCATGCTACTAAGAAAATCAACATGTATTATAGCCCCACTAGTTTATGTTTACGTAGAAGAAAGAACACATGTTAAGCGCATATGCATTTTAAAATTCCCATCCATGAAAAGTTTTCTTCTACAGTATTTCTCGTCAAATTTGTACCGCAATCCAGTCTCAAAAGTTCACGGCCGAAGAGCAGTTACTTCGTCCTTCTGACATAGGTGACAGCCTGATGTTAGGGCCTGTCTTATGACGGTGGTTGTAACAACGATGCACGAGAAAAAATATGGCTGTGATGGGTTGAGGCAAATTTTATCATTTGAGGAATGAAATGAGGTAGTCCCTTTTGGCACAATTTATAGAATGTGTTCTGCAATGCATTAACATATTTAATTTTATTCTGACAAGTGCCCCTTTTGTGGAACTTATGATAATCACGAAGTTTCAAACGTTTTGTTAATACTTTTCCATTTCATAGTGAATTTCACTAACTTATATAATAGAAATATGTTACAACGATACTCCCTCATAAAAGTTTACATTCAGTCTACGACGTGAACCAAGGCTTACAACATACAAAACCAGTGATTTTTTATTACTTCTTTCTCTTAACGTAAAACTTCATTTCCTTCAAATTACAAACTTGCTGAGGTGGGAACACATTACGATAGTGTAACTTTATTCATCAATAAATTTAAATTGTATGATGTTCAATTGGAAATTGATGATCGGACTACACAATATTTCTAACAGTATAAAATCTAGACGAATACGGTGTTTCTCAAAATGAATGTGCGATGCCTCATCGTTGGAATTACCCTAAAGGTGCTAGCTCTATTTCTCGTCATTAGACTTCACACTGAAGCCTAGAACACCCAAGCCTTCAATTTTGAATAAGTGAAAGTAATGAAAAGCTCTGCCTGCTTTGCATGATCTATACTGCAATCTCGTGTACTGTAAATTTTTTACCGGGGGTCAATTATATTCATTCTTAAATGTTTTCCGTTAAAAAAGTTGACTACTGTGTTATTTCAATAGCTTCTGTGATCCCAGAAGTTCGGTAGACATTACAAGGGCATGGTTTCTAAGAAAATAATAGCGAGGAATAAGGCTTTGAAACTTTGCATTTTATATTAAAGGCTTTACTGCTAAAATTGAACGTTTCGATTCAAAGAGTCATTCGCAACATAATACTCATGGAAAAAAAAAAATAAAATACGTACACATTGAAAATATCGAGGAAACAACAAAACTTAGAAGAAAAGAAAAAAAACTAAATAAAAATAAATCAAATTCAAATAATTTTTCTTAGTTTTTTATTTTCTTTTAAGTTTTATTTTCTTCTCGATATTTTCAATGTGTAACTATTTCATTTTTTTTCCAGAGCATTTTGTTGAGAATGCCTCTTTGAGTCGAAACATTCAATTTTAGCAGTAAAGCCTTTAATATAAAATGCTTAGTTTTAAAGCCGTATTCCTCGCTATTATTTTCTTAGTTAAAATTTGTAAAAATACAAACCGACATGTTCGGACATGGTTGATTACTATCGAATATTTCCACATTATTATTCAAATTTTGTTCTAAGGATTTTATCAGGAATAGGCGTATTACCAAAGTCCTTACAGAGTTCTTCAAAATCACGGCTAAACCATGTCTGATGTTGTTTCAACTAAATTTGGAAAACTTATTCCATAGACCAAGGTTTCTGTGGGCACCGTAGTGCGATAGACTAGAAATACTAGAATGACGCATTTTTCACTCTATCCTCTGAGAGATTTGAAGGGTTTTAGAATAAAATTTGATAAAAAATATATATTTTCAACATATCTGCATATCTAGTCCAACACTACTCGGCATGTCAATGTCACTATTGCCATAGTAATAAAAAGAATCATTCAAAGATGCATACCAGTGGTTTTCAGTCGGAACATCATCTTCACAAGCAGTTCCTGTTTATATGCCACTCGTCTCACTGTGCGTAATAAAAAGCTTAAAGCTCTGCACTCGTCCCACTGTACATAAAATTAAGCCTGAAATATTTATACCTGGCTACAGGAAGATTGCTTCTGTAAATATAGATCACCATATGATAACAAACTTGAATCGAAATTGAACTAGTTTAAAGAGCTTATTTATTTCAAGCGTTACTATAATAATTATTCTTACTCTCTGTAGAACATTTGCGATAGGATCGTATGCATTCATCTGAGAACTGTTTCCTCTAAAAATTTTAAAAACGAAAATGAGAAACAAGGGATATCAAAAACTAGTCGTGCATGTAACTTTCCTCAAATGTAAAGCTTCATCAAACGTTCATTGCAAAACAGACAAAAACTTCACCGGCAGTTTCCGATGGCTTGAAGAACCATAAAAAATTAGTTGCTAATCCGATTTAACATCGGTTCCTCCACCAAGCGACACTCGTCCACTATTTACCGAACTCGCGTCAAGGAAAGTATAGTTTTAATGTGGTTCCGACCTGGTGCCAATCAGCTCTTCAATCAACTGAGGGTCTTAGAATTCTAGAGAAGAAGCAGGTGAAAATTTATGACTCCCAAGACCCCGCGGACTACGCACCATTAGCACAAAGCAGCCAACTTCGCTCGTTATGCCCTGACTGAGGAGGACAAGCGTCCAACGAAGCGCGTCTGGACATTGTTAAAATGTTGTATGAATGACATGGTTCCACGCATTAGTGGAAACTGCCTTTGCGTTTCAAATGCTTGTCGTAAGTCAAGATTTGTTGCAATCGAGCTCCATATTTTGCTCTTATTGGTGCGTTTGAATGTGCTGTTAGTGGCAAAAGATTGATGAGGTTTCGCACATTAATGGCGATGACCCTGTACTTCTAGCATAAACTGTCTCGCGTGTGGCGTGTTCTGCAGCAATTGGAGGTGGAGAGACATGATGGCTCAGAACATGCAGGAGTGTTCCGCGTAAAAAGCGTTATGAGAAAATTAACTACCACGCAATAGCCACTAACATTATTTGAACACTCGAGCGAGAAGGAAGCAGCGGAGCACTAAATGGAGGGTTTTTTAAAGTGATGTTCTTCAATATTTAGCTCAAATCCATTCAACTCTGTCCAAGTACCCTTTATTTATATTGATTTTAAATATTTTGCTAGAATTAAATTCAGAGATGTTAGTTATTGATATTGTCCTATATTATCAGCATTTTCTACCTAATCTATAAAATGCTCTACCAAAAAAATAATTTCTATGAACAAAAATATTCAGTGTTGCTTTTTACAATTGTGAAACGACATGCCTATTGTGAAGTAATTTCACTTACAAGAGCTGGCTTGAAATATTATTTCTCAACTAAATCTTTATTCTATTGCACTTTGCACTATTTTTAAATTCGCATTATTTGAGCGATGTGATGCTAAGAAATTATTATGAAAATAATTCAAATATTTAGCCTCTACAACATAAGCTAAAAAGCAGCTCATTCAAATTCGTGAAGATTCGGACGCTAATTTTCAGAATTGAAAGTGCAGCTTAACGATTGCATTGATAATGGAAAAACTAAAGTACTACAACTCACGAAAATATATAAGCGTAAACTTAATCCAGCGGAAAATTGTTCCTTGCAGCTATGTACACATAATTTCTTGATGCTCATGGGCGCATTAATAATATGAATAGCAAACTTTCAAAAGAATTGCCTACTGTAAAACGCAATGCATTCATTTCGAGGGAAGCTAAGTTCTGTTGAATCCGAATTTGAGCAACAAGCGACAAGACGGTCAGGCCAAAGCCAACTGCCTCTCCTCAATGAATTCAAATGAAGTTAAGACGAAGCCCGAATATTCACGTCGGCCGCATAGCAAATGTAGTTGGGAGCGTCACAGCCAGCGGAACAATGACTAAAAACGCTCCTTTGGACGGAAAAACGTTGCACAATCGTGCCTTTTACAAGCTGGGTAGAATAGTATGGCGTATACTATTAATAGTATGGCGTCTGCTATGAAATAGTATTGCGTCTACTGTTAATAGTATGGCGTCTAATAGCGCTTACTATTAAACTGTAAGGCGTCTACCATTAATAGTAGGGCGTCTTCCATTAAATAGTAAGGCGTCTACCATTAAATAGTATGGCATCTACCATTCAATAGTGTGACGTCTGCCATTAAATAATATGTCGTCTACTATTAAACTTTCCTATCTACTTCCTTTTTATGAAAACGACGTCCACATTTAAAATCCACTACCTACCCCCCAAGAACTCCTTTTTGTGAAAAGTGATGTGGACAACAAACCCCTTTCATCCTAGCGAATCTCATATGATGAACAGAATACTCGCGCATGTCCTACCCAGCCGTACTTTTGCTACCAAAAGAGCAGAGAGACAATAGCCCGTCAGCGACGCAGAAGCAGGGACATGACACACATTGGAAATTTCACTTTTCTTAGTTTCTATATCAGATAGATATATACAGCCCCAATTTTGAATTACCAAGGCTTCCTTAACTTCTCCTTTATTGTAAATGTTTTCATCTGTAGGCACACACGAGATCCTCCATCAACTGAGGTAAAACAAATCATCATTCTTGGTGTTCTATTTTTTGCGGGAGTTTTCTCTTGGTGCTGCTCAAATATTTCTCATCAACGAACCATAATTGTTCGCGAAATTCAAGTGTTCGTGAAGTTCAATTTTCTCTCGAATATTCTTTCTAAATATCAAGAGGCACCAAGCGCTCCTGAATCACATGGGCAAACATCGCTTCGTATCATACATGAAAACTTTTGTCTCAGTTACTACGAAAAAAGTTCTGTTTCGTTAGAAAGTGCCTCATTTTATATTTTATATTAAAGGCTTTACTGTTAAAATTGAACGTTTCGATTCAAAGAGTCATTCTCAACAATTTTCCCTAGCCTTACACGCACGGAAAAATTAGCAGAATCGATTTTTTATGGCTGTCTACGAATTTAGAAGCATTCACATGACTGAAACAACCTCGACCGTGGCCTTCGATTTCGTTGTACAGACAGCAATTTAAGTCCCTGTTTTAATATTTAAAAATAAAACGACAATGAATTTCATATCCCTTTAAATTCTTAGTGAATTAAAAAAATACTTCTCAAAGCTACCCACATGAAAAGCCGCTCTTTGAGCGGCTCTTCCTCCAACTCTTTCATGAGCTAAAAACAGACAGTATCCTCCCCTTCCTAATGGTTTACGTATACGTAAGACTTGAATTAAGAATCATTCCGCAGTTTCGGGAGCTTCAAGCTCAACTTCAAAACTATTCCGAGCCCTGCGGTGCCGAGCTTTGCTGTGGTGAACAGGGATGAAATTCACGACCTTGCAGTAAGAAACGGTCATGAATATAACGATTAAATGATAACGCTCAAATTAAAGTTCATATTCACTGAACTAGCTAAATATTAACGCCTGAACTGAAGTACTTATACACTGAACTAACTATATAATAACGCATGAACTGAAGTTTTTACCCACTGAAATAAATAAAAATACTCGAATTGAAATAGTTTATCAGTGAATCATGTAAATAACAACTCCCAAATTCATAATTTCAATTATTTCATCGTGAACACAGACAGCTGACTACAATGATGCTTCTTCATGGACAAAACCAAATTATTTCTGCACGGATTTCTGGACTTCATTTTCCTTTCTTAGTCTCTGCAACTTTCCTTTGACACCCGAATCATAATAAGATTTTTCTGTACGTTTGAAGAATCAGGGTCTTTTATTACCTGGACCAATTGCAGAATTCTGTGTGCCTTTGTCTCGCGAGTCGGAAATAGTTTTCTTGCATTTCTTGTCATGACAGAATTAACGTTCCTGCATCGTAATTTTATGAGAAATTATTTCCACGCTCTTTTTCCTTTTGCACATGTTGGATGACTTCGAAGACAGCGTAATTATATAAAAATTGTGTAAACTTCTTCAAGGTTGAAGTATGCGACTGATTTTATTTTTTCAACTCACGCTCTACTTTATTTATACCTCCAGCGTATTCAAAATTTTTGCCATCTCGTATGCTCCCTTTGTAACAACCCCTAAAAGAAACTCGACGCGACTACAAATAATCTCTTATTTACTGGGACAGATTTTTCCCAATTAGGTGTATTACAGGATCTTGATTCTTCATCATCTGGAGAGTTCTATATGTTGCTCTGACAGCGCAATAATAATGTTTTGCCGGCTAGTTGACAAGGCTGGGTATAAATAATTGCACGGGGTGTTTTATTGGGTACATGTGATCCATTTTCCCGTATCACAAAATTTCTGGCTGAACAAGTGCCTATTATTAAAAAACATTTAATAAATATAAAAATATTAAATATTAATATTAAAATAGTCTGATAGGATATAAATAAACGCACGGGGTGTTTTATTAGGTGAATGTGACCCTTTTTCAGTATCACAAAACTTCTGGCTGAAAAAGTGCCCAATATTTGTTAAAAAATAGTCCGATGTAAGGTCTGACAAGAATCGTTCAACCCATAACGGAAATGATCGAGTGAATCGGATTTTTCCTAAAGATTTTACCTTTTGAAAAGAGCGGCCATGCAGTGACCGCCAGTCATAGCAGCAGGTGTTGTTAGTGTTCCGAGCACCAACTTTGACAGTACAATTTAATTTCGAGAGCTGCTAGAAGTTCATTTTGTATTCAATAACAGTTGTGGCACGGAGCAAGATACGACATGTGAAAGTTTAAATGGGCCATTTTACTGGGGCTTTTTCCCCATCGAGGCGCGCAGAGCGATACAAATACGCCATTACTTTTGCAGATGGTGCGCTCCAATGAAATCTAATTCAACTAAACTAAATAAAGTGAACTGCTTTGAATTCGCTCCAAAAATATTCTGAGCTTCGCGGCAGCCCCGTCGTTGGAACGACGTATGTAAAAATCTTGTCATAATCAGACAATCAAGAGCTTTTACACTTAATGGTTGAAAGCACTGTAAGTATGGACATTAACATTGCATGTACGAGAAAAGGGGCATTATTCAAACGAATATTACATGAATGGTAATTTTAAATTCAACTATATAAATAGCTGATCAAAATTTAGCTAGAAAAAAAGGCATGCATATCCTTGAAATGTTAACTATTTCAGCATGTTTGCCGCATTTCTTTTGGGTTAAATTTAAATTGAGAAAATATAGGGAAAAATGCACACTGATCCTCGTACATGCTAAATATAAATACAGGGTATTTTCCAGTATTTTTTCTGCTATTTGAACCGTAATTTTCGATCACCAGCATCAAGAACACTGAATTATCATTTCCTCGTCTTTACTCTAAGTCTATGGATGAACGTTTGATTTTGTGCAAATGAATAAATGAAAGTATAACATCCGAAGAGCTAATTAGACTTTTTAAAAATAAGTTTCTCTTGAAGCTCAGAAGGAAATAAAATGCCATATCAACGGTATGTGGCTTCAAAAATATTTTTAACTTATGGTTTTCCGTGAATATTCCAAAATTTACAGTTTTATCAGTGTGTCGTTGCGCTTTTATTTGAGCTTAATATATCAGTTTCTGAGTTGCTGATGAAATACATCATACAGTATATGTAATTTTTTGCATTCCTAATAAATATGATACACTTCAAATATATCTATCAGATTCAAAAAAATAAAACTGTGGAAAGTAACGATCGGTGTACGTTTTATATAAATTATATCAACAGCGCAAATTTTTGCAAACCTCCTTATGTGTATGTCTCTCAATTCGATACTTCTTTATGACTCTCTTTTCAAAATTTTCCGAAAAACTTATCAAGCTTAGCAAGTAATAAAAAGCTTAAGGAATAAAAGGTTCAAGTCCTGTAGGTCGTAATGGAAGATGAAAGCAGCATTATCAATAGCAAAACACATCTCCTATAATATTCCCGCAGAGCCAATGAGATGCGAAGCTTTGAGAATTTATTTCCGTTTAAAAACATCTGCGAGTTCCCCTCTCATAACTTTCATTTGATTTTCTAGCCTAACTGCAGGTTAATACATTCATTAATCTCTAATGAATGTTTAACAGCAGCATGAATATTCTACTCGGTTGAGCCTGAAAGGGTTAGCATCAATGAAATGAATATTACGTATATCGTCAGGAAATAATGGAAAGTTCTTGAAATACAAACTTTGGTAATTTCACTGTTCACTTTTATTCGAAACATGTTGTTCGTAAGGAGATAATGGAAAACTCATGAAATACAAACTTTGGTAATTTCACTGTTCACTTTTATTCGAACCATGTTGTCTCTACGATAGCATCTTGAACCATTCTCAGCAATCAACAATAAAATGCGAATCATCCCCTGTAAAAAAATGTAACCCAAAATATTCCTTTTCTGTTCTTCGAGACTCATCGTTGAGACTTGGAGAAATTTGACACATCCACTCGAAAACTGATGTGAAAAATAATACTAATAAACTTGAGAATTAGGAAAAAGTACGCAAAGTTTCCAGTTACTCTATCATCGGCTGAATCTAAAGAAAAATATGAAAACAAGGTCCAGAAAAATTACATCAAAGAGCGGCCAAAGAATAGAATGATATCAATGAGAGAAATTTTGCAAATTCAAATTACGTTGATAGACACATGCTCGATCTGGCTAACTTGTGCAGCAAACCACTTTCTGTGAGAGCTCGAGTTCAAGCAGCCTGAATCCAGGTAGAAATTTGCAGAAATGAAAGCTCATGACCCAAACTTATTACTCACAGTGTTGTGATCTCACCAATGAGTACCAATTCAATTTTGTATGAAACTTACAAATTGCGGAGAAGTTTAATATACAACAATTAAATGAGGCCTTTTCTATTGAGTGAGTGCATGTTAATGGATAAATGTTAATGTTCACGGTCCCTGTACACAATACAAATTAAAAGAAATTTTGATGGTAATTATTTGGTCTCGAGTGAAGTGTGCAAAATCAGTGAAAAGAAAAAGATTCATGAAAATACACGCTCTAAATGAAACCAAAGGCGGTTTACATGAGCCACACAATTTTTCGAAGCCAATGTAGAAAATTTGCAAAATGTTGCAACAAAATATCAAGTACAAGCACTGTCATTACATCTCCTGTCGGTGAGTAACTCTGTAAATCTAATTTCCTTCCTAATCACAATGTCTGAAAAAACACTTCAACTTGAACTTACTAAAGAAATTTCATGTACACGCACTGCGTTTACATCTCCGGTGGGTGAGTAACTCTGTAAATCCAATTTCCTTCCTAATCACGATGCCTGAGAAACACTTGAACTTGAACTTACGTTGGAAATGATAACTTAGTTAATTCATTAGCGGGTCTCTCTCGGGGACAGAAACACAAGCGGCCGTGGTAACACTAGCTCGGCCGCTCGACAGCCAATTAAAGAAGTTTTCAGCTGAGTGGGGCGCAAAGTTTACGAGTGCCTTTTATTTCTATTGGAACTGTAAGTGAAGCTGCAGAATGTCCTGCTGATGTGGTAATGGTTGGGGATCGAAATAGGACCCTGAGAGAGCATTAACTACGGTTGTGCTTACTCCTATTGATGGTAAGTTGACGTAGGCGGCAATTTGAAAGCGGTGTTGTTTTAGTGAAATTTATTTTGATGCTTTGCATGTAAAGGACATACGAATGAATGGCAGATATTGCTAACAAAATTTTGTTAGTGAAATACTCTCCTCCCGAAAAACAAATTTTTTTGTTCCATACTCACACTGGAGAGGCATTAATAAAAGAGACAAATTTGGGCATCTCTTAAACTGATTTTCCTTTTTGTCATTCGACGTCTTTTGCACTAACATAGGTTTATTGATATTTCCATTATATTCACAAATTCCCCAGTGTTTAAGAGAAGAAAAACTCGCTCCTGGAATTTCTAATGTGTACAGTGCATTTAGTTGGACCCTATTGGATCATCATTTCAAAACTGAAATCATTCAGGGTGCGAAAACTTACACACACCAAACTATTTTTTGTCATAGTATTATATCACAGGATGTGACATCCTAATTTGGACATGAACACTCGTAGCATAGCACAAGTTCATAAAAAAATTGAATCGAACATTGAACTGCAGGATTAAACATTGAATAGCTGACTGATTGTCTCTGAAGACAGTACAAATTTGCGGATCATCGTTTTTCCGCCAATGTTGACAGCAATTTAGATTACTTAGAATAACTTTTGCTTCAGTCCAAGAAAAGAGACAAATCAACTCCGTAAATATTGCAGACGTTTTTAGATTGCATTAAATAAAAACTTGCTTCAGTTACGAAAAGGAACTAGTGGGATTACTGAGGGCTTACCGCGTGACCAGTTACATTGGGAAAACTTCTGTTCAGAATTCTAAAATATTCATTTTAGCAAGAAAAAACAAACTATTTTCAGAAGAGTAGCTTCCACGCTGAATTCAATAATTAGAACTTATGGGCCAGCAACAGTAAAACCAAAAATACTTCACCATTTTCAGCACAGGAGCTTTCATGTAGAACTCAATGACAGCAACATAATAACCAGGAACAGTAAAATAGGAAATATCCAACTATGTTTAGCATAATTGCTTCCATGTAGAATTTAATGACAAAAATATATTAATCAGCAACAGTAAAACATAAAATACTTAACCATTTTCAGCACAGTAGCTTCAACGACAATTTATTGACAAAAACTTATTAACCAGCAACAGTAAAATATGAAATGTTGAAATATTTCAGCACAGTAGCTTCCACGGCAATTCATTGACAAAAATCTATTTATCATTACCAGTAAAAAATAAAATATTGTTCTGTTTTCAGGCAAGTTCCACGGCCCCAAAATATCCTTGGCTAATGCGTGAATATTTTTTTTCTCTCTCTGTGCTACGCGTCATTTCAAGCAGCGGGGCTAATTAGTAGAAAATCCCGCTAATTGGCTTCAGAAATTTGCTCGTACGATCAATTAAAAGTCACTCGTGTGTCATTAATTTTAATTAACTGAACAAATTTGATATGAACAGCTGAATTGATAATTTAACCGGCTTAAACTGCTTAAATAAGGATTCAAAGTACAACATTACCTTTAATTTATTGAAGTGTGTAAATCCTGAGCATCAGATAAATGGCCATTCCGGTGAGTTGTGGGAAATACAAACTTGAAGAATTATTGAAATGTCACCAGCAATAACCAAGGTTTTATTTCTACTTCAACGTAAGGGGTGAGATCTTCATGACACGTTTCCAAAAGATTTTTCAGCAATCTTCCACAATTTAATTTGTGCTTTTTCTCAGCAACAGATCTGCTTTTGAACAATCAATTTGACATCCAGCAATGTTTGTGAATAGTAAGGCGCAAATTCAATTTGCTTTTATCTTCACGTATCACGTGAATTGAATCAAAACATAGTTGTGTTGAAGGAATTCATTCCGTATTACTCATCACACACTTGAATTGCTTAACTTTATGGCAGGTGCATTGTTATGAAGAAGTATTTATTACTTTCGTGTCTGTTCATTTTCGTAAGAGAAATACAGTTACAGATTTCGTAGCTATTAACCTTAAACAATATTCACTTGTTCATTGTGCAAGTGCTGATAAAACTTTTTATTGTGTTTGTGATGCTTAATCTCTAAGTCAATTTAACAAACATAAACTTTCAATTACGATTTTCAACGATTCGTTAAGTTGTTCAATTAAAGTTACTTATTTCTGCCCAGGATTCAATAAATTATTCCACATTTCTAGCATTAATTCCTTTTCCCCCAATTAATAAAATACACATCAGTGCACGCATCACAGAGCCTTCCTCGATGGATTGCCTTTCCGTGTCCTGCCACTAAAATGCTGGAAAGAAAAGTGCGTCCACGAGCACTTTTTATTGCGCAGAAAATCCGATCACATACTCGTCAGCGAACGTCATAAGAGACCCGAGCTGCGGAAAAAAGACGTTATCTCTTTAGAAAATGCACGCCTAACACCGTCATGCTCATTTTTACATTGTGATATGCTCTGTATTGTGACTTCATGTCCGTCAGCATTGGAGAGAAATCCCTATTCTTCAGTGAGGGTTTATTTCAGAATTTCGAATCGTTCATGCCAAAGCTGTGACGTCGTCAGGGGAATAAAATCCTAGCATAGCTTCAGCAGTTGTCTACCGCTGTTCGTCGCATGATAAACGCGTCTGGAACTGGGTTTTAACTCTTCCAATATGTTTCTTATAAATGCATGAAAATGTAGTAACTCATAAGCCAATTTCTTGCTTTATCTCAACTAACAGGCTGATGAATTTGTAAAGATACTCACATTTCGTTTGGAGTTACTTGTGTGCGTACGAATTACTGATTCAAAAATTTAGTTCCACGTTGAATTCACCCTTGTGCATGGTGTTAGACCCCGTTGCATAGGTATGGCTTTAGTAGCTTCTAAAGTAGTGTGCTGTGAAGCGGTGTTTGAGTCTCCAAAGAGTCACGATCAGAATATCGTATGGTTTATGCAATTTCATCTTCTGCCAAGCACCTTATAGATCCCAAGCTGCATTTGGAGCTTTGAATTTTTGTCCCCGGTCACGTGCATTTACTGCGCTGTAAGATGTGTATCGTGACACGGAAATTTATTCGATTACACGATGTCACCATCAAGAAGACGGTGCCTTTATTCATGCCACGTGAGCTTTAATATAACCAGATAAATAAAATCCCCACTTCACTGTAGCCAGCTGGAAAAATAGGGTCCTCACATGGGGGTGAACATATTCAGGCGAATAAATGATATAGTGAATTCATTTGCTACACAAAGTATCTTTGCTTCTTTTTTTCTTTAACCTGGTCGAAAACAAGCTCATTCTTACACTGCATTAAGTGCAAAAGTTGTTCATTGAAATTTGTCTTTTTGGTAACCTATTTCTTATTTTTGATTCCTTTTTATAGGGTGGAATACATCGATATTCATGCCAATCGCCTTGAATATCGTGTGAGGCTTGCGTTCATATTCGGGCATCCAAAGTATATTTATGTACCAATAATAGGCAGTCTAAAGTGATAACATAATGTTCTCGATGGCCGTATGCCACGATGTATATTCATGAGGACAGCAAACGAGAGCGAGTGCGGAAATTTAGTACGAGCTCTAAAGAGATGAGCGCGAATAACACTCGTCCAGTAGGCAGGATACAACTTAAAGCACATGGTGTACGAGGTCTGCTCGAAAGCGTCGAGCGTGGAATCCGCACACGACATTTTCTAGAGTTTTTTGCAAAATGACAGCACACAAAAAATGATCACTTAAGCAACAGACTCTGAAAAAAGGATCCAGTTTATTTCCTGACACTTTTCCTCGCAGTAACATAAGAAAAAAGCAGTTGTGTTGGTCTTGGTCGTCCGTTAGCTCATGTGTCCTGAGTCCGAGCCTTTCTTTCATTTGGCGCCAGGGACAAATAAGAGAGACTCGCAATTACCACAAATGCTCTGCTCGAGTCCAAAACAAACTTCATTCTGAGAATTAGCAAAAAAAGACTTCTGAAGTATGTCAAAAATTGCCGGGATGAGAACGTTAGGGGAGTTTTTTACAACAAATATGAATCATAAATTGCCACGACCGGCTGGAGCGAAATTGAATTTTTCAGTAAATAGACGACTCTTTTGTGGCACATTCGGCTGATTTACTCGACGAGGAAGACGATGAAATGAAAGCTCTTGAATGCAACTTCATTACTAGAGAGCTTAGAATTTTACGAACAAAGATAAAACTGGGTTCGTGTATTTAAATCATTATAGAAAAGTGGACCCCATTGTTGAACTCAAAAAAACCTAGCTTTACTTTCTGACATGGAAAAAACGGTCACAAATGAGCAAGGCTGTCGAGAACGACTTCAAAAAACGAATATGAGCTCCTGTGTTTACGGTTTATGAGTTGGTTTGTTAACTTATGCAAAAATTCTGGAGTTAAATTGTCCTCTCCTGAATGAAAAATATCTGACATCCAATTGTATGCACGGCCAATATATATTTGCGCAAGAGAAATTACGTTTGAACATTGAATCAGTAAATTTTAGTGAGAAAAATCTTTCTCCAGACGTACAGAATTTTAAGATCTAACTCACAGCATTTTCAGTAATATAGAAGTCACTTTAAATTAAAATTACATTTAAAGCTTCAAATGTTCCCCTCATTTCTCCTGCCATGGGCGTAAAGTGTGCGTGTGGTGATGTTCGGTGTGTCGTGACGCTTTGCTGATGTCTATAAATGATCAACGTGCACCCCAATTATTTCATACTAGAGTTTGAAAATTGTCAACTTAGATGCATAAGTAAAGGCGTTCGTGCATGCATAAAATAGAGAGAAAAATAAATAGAAATGTACGCCAGAAAATTGAGGAATAAAGGCCAAAAAAATTGTTTGAAACAAACTCATACTTTCCTCACTGATATTTCTTTTGATTTGGCTCTTTTCCTTTCTCAATGGTACTGATTTCTCCTTCTTCGTGTAATTGAAAAATACGTATATTATTTTTGCCCCATGTAATATTTTCGGAAATATGCAATCAATTTTGCAATTTTTTTGCTATTTAACATGAGGCTGAAAATATCAGAAAATAAATCATCATGGAAAGAAAGAAAATGATTTCGCAGCCAAGCTTAAGGCTTCTCTTATCTATTGGGAGAATGGAAGGGTGAGCTGAACCAGGAAAGGTCGAAGCCCAAAAGTTGCTCTGCTAAATTAAGCAAAAGTGACATGGTGGAACTCGGGGCACCTGTCAACTCAAACCCAATTTGCAGCGTTTGAAAATCCACGGGAAACTTCACCTCGAATTTCAGGGAACATCAGTCGTAGCTGCCGATTATTTGATGCGTTGCCCCAGAAGATGTTCCTACAGTGTCGCAGAGTTGGTCGAACTAAACTCCATTTATTGCAGATGTTATAAAAAGTTCGGAAATACACATGTGCGAGCCACTACAATACATGAGTTAGTTTTGAGACATTTTATGAGCAGATTCAATTGCCTCTGTAATAACCAAATGGGAAATACAACAGAAAGAACTAACCTGTGTCAAATCAAATCAATTAAAGCCTTAAATATTAGTTAAAGCTGCACCGAAATTGCCTGATTTTGGATCAGTTTCTTGAGTCGAGTGCGCTGCTGGAACTGGTTATTCGCAAACTAAATGTCAAACAAGCGATTAAACTTCGCAAGCATTTACATGTTGGTAAAATTTCGATGTAAATAACTGACTACCAGAATTCGCTGTGCGACGTTAGACTTAGTGAATCTATAAAATCAATTTGCACGAGTAGTTTTCTGGACGAGTGGCAGTTTAATATTCTATCTTCCTTTAATTGTCGGTCACTGCAGAACTTGTCTTTCAGTTCAGCTTGTGATACTTCAATAAGATCAACTTCAAATTCAATTGTGGGTCCATTTTAGACGTCACAGCAAGCCTAGGCATTGATAACGCTAGGAATATTCAATTGGGATTGGTTTAGTTTTTGTTGGACTTCTTTGAGAGATGCTCACGGCTCCGTGTATTGGAAGCGACCAGGTGTCTCTTGAATGCTGATGTAAATAATGAAATACAACGCTGGTTTGCGTGAAATAGACGTTCCGAAGGATTTAGCTCCCTGCTGCGAGAATATCTTTACTTCGATTCATAATTTATAGTAAGAGTGAGGGTAAATTAAATTAATTTGAAAATACGGTTGGTTCTCCAACGTAGTCTTGGCCACTGAGAAACCAATGTCGTAGAAATAAATGCCTCGAATGAAGCAAGACAGACAGGTAAGTGCTTAATGGTATATATAAATATAATAAAACTTTCAATATCAAGCACTCAAATCTACATTGGGCGACAAGATTGTAATCAGTTCATGAAAGTCTCTTTTTTGAGAGTTTTTTGAGAAGTGAAATCGTGTTTGACTTCAGGTTAAACGAGCACTGGATAAGAATATATTGTAGTTCTCTTTTTAGCAATGGAAGGTGAATTTTACTGTACGTGAGCAAATTATCAATTAACATTATAAAAGTTGTTGAGGTTGTGGAAATAAAAATGGGAGGAAATGTTCTGTAGAGTCCAAGTTTTAGATGCAATGCGAATGGCTGATACTTGTTACCTTCGAATTATCTGATTATAAGAGATTACATGTTATAGCGCAAATCTCAAAAGCTACATCCTTCAGATGTTAACAGAAGTTTCATTTTTTGACTATAAAGTAAGAACGCTTTACTTCTCAAGCCATTCAAATTTTTCCCCTTCACTTCTTCTGTTTTAGTTCCACATTATTGTGCTTGACTTTATATCTAAAACTGAATTTTCGCAGTTTCAAAAATGATAAATCCGTGTTGGTGCCTGATGTTTGTCCATGGTTATTGTAATTCTTTAATCAAGGATTTCTACTTAATCATTGAAGGCTGCATGCAACGGAATGTTGCTGATGTCTCGGTATAGTTCAGCTTTTCTTTTGACTCTTTTGAAAGTTTGTTGATGTTCTCCTGTACGAGTAATGATTAAATTATACAGAAATTGGTAATTTCATCACTTGAACAGTTATTGGTGAGCGTCTAATTACGATAACCCCCCAAAAATTCTGTTCTAACGCAACATTGATCTCGAAATGGAAAATAAATACAAAGCCCCATTACACAATTTAAGATAAATTCATTACACTGCAGGAATATAAACTACTTCCCAGATATTCAATGGATCTCTTTCGTTCTCAATTTATAGCAGAGTTAGTACAAGATTTTTTTGATGGCTTTTCCGCCTCCTTAAACTAAAGCCGAGCTACAAAAGAGCCCGAAGTTATTGGCTCTAGAGTGCCCTGTAAGAAAAGCTTGAAACATGGGCAAGCTAGAGCAAGGCCTTTACTGGTCTTTTCTACAGATAATTTGCCTGTTTCTTTTTTCCTGAAGGCACAAAACTGCCGAATAAAGCTGGAATATGGGCCTGCTCGGGGGGAATGATGTTCGTATGAACGGTCTTCATATAGAATAAAAAGAGAGCTATATCTGGGCCCCATGAGAGCTCTTCGGCCTGGACGTTTACATTGCTTGTGACAACAAAATTATAGCATTTATTCTCCTTTCTCGCCAGTGCATATGTGCACAGAGCAATAAATTTTCGAATGTTTACTGTGATGCTCCATTAGCTCAGATTTGACTCCAGTACAACTGAATATTCATTTTATATCGCAAGATTTTATTGTGCTCGTTGGTATTAACTTGTTTTGGTCTGCTAATTATCGCATAGTATAACTTGTCAGTAAATTGCTAATTGCTGCCTACACCTTAAAACTTGTTTATTAGGACACCAGTTTATATTTTCGTCCACTTACGAATGTCTCTAGAGTACCTATGCATAACTACCAAAGTGCAGAACTACCAGAGTAAAAAGCAATTTTCTCTCAAGATTTAAACGAGTGCATATGCTATAATAAATTATAATGCTGACCAGACATGAAAAATAATAGAGTTCCAAAGGAAATAATTATTTCCATGCATTTTAAAAAATTGACACTAACTGTTGTTGGATTCAGTTAATTCTACCAAGTCAGCTTGTGCTAATGGATGGGGGGATAAATTTCTCCACTTCCGAAGCACGACCGTCAGTAATTAGAGGCAATGCGTCGTAATGGATCTCTGTGACTTTTTAGAATATCGTTTGACTGTTCAATTAAAATTTAATTGAACGTTAATGGACTGAGATATAGAAATATATTTTGAATGTGAATTACTTACCGTATGAGGAGAATTACGTGACCCTGTGTTTGAAAACGGAAAGAAAATGTTCATTTGATAATATCGACAATGTTGCAAGTTGTATGCGTGTTCAGTCCCGCTTGGTATCGCATAATGAGAGGAGGAGACAATTGATGGAACTGTGAGTGTTAATCAAAACAAATTAGTACGTAAGGAGCTACATTTCGCAGTTCTATAACCTTCACTATAGAGCAAAGCTCATGGGATGTTAGAAAAGGATTTCAACATTTTAGTGACGTTTGTGACAATTTTTTTTATTTTGGGAACTTCCACTCATTATTTCGTCTACATTTCGTCTCGCTCACTTCCAATGGAGGAGGTATCTCGACGAGTTCGTGAAAATCTTATGCTATCATTGGTACATCAGGCGGAGGTTATCTTTGACCAGCACGCATGGCGGAAGCTTACACGATTTCAAAGTAACTTTTCAATACACAAGGGCGTGGATGACTTCTGAAGTCACCGTATGATCGTGAGTTATTTTCGAATATCAGTAGATACACTTTGAATATTACATCATTGACAGATCGTTCATGAATGAAAATAACTATTCAAAGTGCTGAAACATGTGGGATTTCAAAAATACTTTCTTAGGCTCAAGAATATGTATAATTTTTGAATCCATCTTGGTCGCCACCACACTTTGTAAAGTACATCAGCGATGATAGTAAAAGGAGATACTGAGGAAAAGTGCTAACCATAACATTTAAGTTCGTATGCCTTAAGCAAATACACAAATTATCGACCAAAACTTCCCATGGTGAATTAACAACAAGCAGATATCCCGGGAATTCAGTTTGATGCTAACTTTCTAATTTAGAACAACTAATCTACATGAAAAAAGCGAAACAATATTTAAAACTGGAAGAACTGGCCCCAAAGCATCAGTGTTTCGACGCACACAAACTCTACGGGGATTGAGTTACTTTTTTCAATTACCAGTCGTGAAATTGAATGGTCCATGCACTCGTGAGATGCTTTTCCGAGGAGGAAAAGCCCATCAGAAGTTTTCGGTATTGCAGCAATTATTGTCGCGCAATTGAGAGTAGAGGAGTGAAAATTGCTTAAATGCAGAACCTGAGGAAAACAAGGCTGGAGACCAGGATCGTTTTGCAGCTACGATGTCCATTTACGGAGCCAATTTTGGCTGGTAGAAAACATAACGACTGATGACAGGAAACTGTTTGCGTTTGGTTTTATGCCCGATAGATTTGCTTCTTCATTTATTCTTATATTCATTCTATGGTAATCAGACGAGAGAGATAATCGCTATTAGCACACAAATGGTGTTAAGTGAGCAAAATTTGATTAGTGAATACTTATGATATTCTTTGCAACAAATCCTTTCGTCATTTTGATTAGTTCAAAATTATCAAATTGAATTCGCTGTTTCATCTGAAAACTGGTATTAATTTTGTAACTTTAATGCTGACGCTAACATTCATTTATCCCGAATGGAGAAAAAAGTCCTGCAAGAGCGTTCGAACACATCTGAAGAGTTTGGGGAATGTAAATCAAAGTATCGCCATTTGAAACACGTACACCTGAGTTTAGTTTTGTATTCGGAGCCAAAAACTAAGAAGAATCTATTATTTCGGTGATGTTACCACTTTGGAGCTTCCATAGAAAATAAAAGTTATAATGACGTCATATAATATTGAAAAATATTATTCAATAATTCGTGATTATACCTTAATATATACAATCCTTGCACTGTTCGTATCAATTAATCATTTTATAATCAAGTGAACACTTTGCTACCAAATTAATCGCAGAGTTCGCCTGCAATCTTATGAATTATTTCTTAGAATTTAATCTTATTATGATAACAAAAATATGACAGAGTCCATAAGTTGAGAAAAAAATTACTATCTAGCTACAAAATACATGATTTCAAAATTTCTACTGCATTCTATGATGAAATCTAACCAGGACCATCGATTTCCACAGCTCCTAATGGCATGAAATAGCATCAGCCATCATAAGTCAAGTTAATATTATGAAAAGCAGTCTCAAGATTCCTAAGAAAATATCAAAAGTCGTGAAAAACAAATAACTTTAATTTGTCGAAATGATGCTCGAAGCTAGTTTTTATGCAGATTATTCTTTGTGTTTTCATTTCTGTGTATTCGTGTTATGTCATCAAATCACGTGAAGAATGCCTGGAACTAAAATAAATTTCACCTTCGTACGAAGAAGTGTAATATTTTCTGTATCCAAAAATAATCACTGATTAAATAGTACCGCGACCAAATATTTGTTTTGGAATTTTGTTCCACGTTCATCGGCTGATTGGATTTAAATCTCTTCATCTGACACCCAGAGATCCCATTTGGTCAACCAGCCTGTGGGTGGCACTACTCATGAAAAAAGTTAAGCTTGCGTAGGGGGTCTCCATACAGCCTACTGAAGGAGGATTCATTCAAGAGTTTAATGAAAGGTGCCATGCGTGATGACTGAAAACCGTTCCCATTCGCCGGCGTTGAATAGAATCGTCCGCACGGTCTTAGTAACTCTTTGACACAAGGAGCTTTCGCATCACATCGGCTATTAGGTTATCTTCCAGAGGCAGGTCTTTCATCTTTCCTGGTTGTGAAGGCCACAAGATAACTTGCGTGAGAATTTCGGTCCACATCCATAGAAGTCTGCAGAGCAACAGCTTTATGGTTGCCGAAATTCTAGCGTCCAACTCGTGAGATGAGATTCCAGCTTCAATTAAAAACTAAAGAAAATGTACTATTTAAGCTTTTTATAATAATCGGGGTTATTTTGGCAAAGGCGAAACACATTTAAGGAATTTATAAAGACACAATATATTTTATATAGCGTTAATTAAGAAAAAAACTAAAGGGAAACAGATTTTATGGATATCAGGTTTTTGAAGACAGTTGTGTGCACCACAGCCCGTGTACTGTAGTCTCCTCAGATTGATGACTCAGTCAGGCAGGGATCAAACATACAATATTTAAACAAACACAGCTCCGTCTATTCCATGAGAGATACCATGATGTTGGTATATTCAGAGACAAAATAATATTTAGTTATTAAGCTCGCCAGGTTTAGCTATCGTCGGGAAGTAGATTGAACGATTATATTTTAAGTCAGTTTCAGCTTCCCTCACCCCAACAAAGATGTTCAAAAAGAGGAAGCATGGACGCACCATTTAGTATGGAGTTATGAGAATGCGGACTCTTTGCACAAGGTGTGTTCCCGCAGAGGAGCCTCTGCAACACCAAGATGAGAAGGAAGGTTACAAAACAAGATAAAAGTTGTAGAACAAAGTCAGAGGTGGTGAAGAACATGACAGTAGTGAACGAAAAAAGAAATGGTCTTTAACCTAGCAAAATAAAAATTATGTTAAAAGAAGGTGCACCTTAGTCTCAGCTCGGGACCACACACTTTCCCTCTGGTAGCGCTAATTCTCACAGATCCAATTGTTGTTTCCTTTGAGAGGTCATTGCCCCGTATTTCCACAGAAGAATTAAAATTGTTTTTGAATTGGAGTTATGCACGTGGGGCTCAAAACTTTGTTCCGTTTCCCAAGAATATCAACGTAAGAGATGAAAAATCCAGTGTCGACGTCATTGAAATAAAAATAGTAGATAATTTACAGATATCTACATGTATATCATAAGAGATATTAGCTGTTGAAATTCACTCACGCAAAAACACCAGAGCTTGAACCAAGAGTAATTTATTCCTCCAAATTATGACGAAAATATTTTCCTTCGAAAAGTACGTTGTTCATTTTCGATTTTTGATGGCAAAATAAAGAACCTAATACCATGAATCTATAAGCAACCACACTATTACCCTAGGCCATGAAAGTGCGATGGTTTCATTGGAGTGGGTGGGCCTGGAGAAAAATTCGTTAACTTCTTCTGGTGAAAGAACGTTTCCCTCGGCAGTATTTCCCTCAGAAACCCTCCAAACAAACCCATGCCACGACTTTATTTACCGTAGAAAATTTTAGCTCAACAGAACTAATAACTGGCAATCAAACTTCAGGCAAAGTTGGCGCAGTGCACCTGTCAACGATGACGCTTGGTCGTGGCAAAAGTGCGAGAGAAACTTTAGCTCTTTGAGTTCATTTAAAGTAACGAACGCCCGTCCGAAAAGATTGTGAGAAAGTGTGAAGGAGTGGCTTAAGATAATTGGAAAATGTAGTTTTTGAAACTGAATGCAAAACTACTCGCGAGACCATTTTTGAATAAATACAGCACTAGAAGTTCTCGTTCGGTGACAACTCAAATTCTTCGTAACTTGTACTGCAACTTCAACGGAGATGCTTTTGAAGTCAATTCGTGGGTTCGAAATTTCTCTAAATAGCTATCCAAACCAAAGTGATGCTAAGTTCTCTCTTGAAGGTTGGATGTGGGGCTGAAGTACCGTTTAAAAACATAATGTTTTGGATATTTCTGTAAATATGCCCTGTAAGGTGATGCTGAGTTTTTTCTTAAAGGTTGGGTTTGAAGTTGAAGTGCTTTCAAGAAAAGATAGCACGCATGCATTATTGAGCCTTGGAATCCTCTATGGAGGATTTGTTAGAGTCACACTCTGTGGCTTTTATGTTCGAGCGCAGCCATGTCTTACTGTCTCTTCGCGCTAACGTCCTCTAGTACTGACTCAGCATTAGTCGACGGTAGCTGGCAGATGGCAAAGAAATATGGCAAAGTTACCAGATTAGCATTTTTATAATGAAAATCCTCAGGTTTTTCAAATTAAATTCGACCATAAAGGCAATTCTGTATCTGACAACTTTACAGATTTAACAGAGGCTGAGTATGATTAAATTACAAATAGAAGTTCTGTAAATTTCCTTTCAAATAGACGTCTTGAAAAATTGATGAGTCTAAATCATTCTCAAAATATTTTCTATCCACTTATAACCACCGCGAAATTGGAGTTTTGCGAGAAGCTTGATCTTTAAAGTGAATTAACTCACATTTGTTTCTTCGCCATGAGTGGACAGAGTACACCACAGCACGAGGACTTCAAAAACACAATTTTTGTTCAAGTTGAACAACGTCCTTTTGAAAGCTAAAACAAATGTTCTTCTCGTGACACTCAAACAAGAGACAATGGAGTCTTTGGAAGGAAATTAAGGGAAAACCCCTCACATCCACCACATTTTTGTTTGAGAATAACAAAACGTAGCATTTTGCCTCCAGTACAGGAAACATTTTCTTTTGAAAATCGAAGAGCTCTTCCAGGCACCGTATCCTCGCTACGCTGTTGTGAGCGCTAGACCTGATCTCATTAACTCGGCCTAGAGACGCTGACGCTGCAGATACCGAGCCGTTTGCACTTACAGAAAGGTGATCGGATTCTGTAAGGAAAGCATTCTGAAGCCCTGTAAGAGCCGGGAAGAATACTGATGCTTGGATTTTCTCCTCGTAAAGCGATTTTTAACATATTCCAGCGTGAACACTGCTCTTTGTTCGCATAAAGATGTTATGTTCTCTCCATTTGAGAGGTAAATTTTTGAACCAATTGCATAATACTCTTCCTGGTGGGAGTGGGGTAGTACTCGTCAGAAAGGCAGAAGGCACGACTTTGAGGTTCAGAGTGTCGGAAAAATGGATATTATTTAAAAACTTGTTTGAAATCTCTGGAAACTGAGATAACGCTGTTTCTTTCATGTTATAGATAGTATTTGTAAGCGAATTTCTGGCTATTATGAGCGTAATACTCAGTGCTGAACGGGAGAATTTTAGGCTCCACACAAAACTGGAATATCAGAGTTGAGTTTCATAAAAAAGTGGAGGCCGTTGAGAAAAATGGATATGAGGTGAATGTGATCATGCATGAACGAGATTGACCATGTGCTTAACCTTGGCTGTTTGCATCACAGCGTGTTGCTGCCCCCTAAAAATAGAGATAATAGTCACGCAGAAAGTTGAGTAAAAATGACCTCGCAACCTAAACTTCGTCACAGAACACATAATGATAGAGTAAACGACAAGCGAAATCTTATGCAATTTTAACTTTATAACAACGAACACATTTTACCATCAAAGCAAACGTTACAGAAGAACCTTAATAACTCAAATTTTATCTCCGAAAAAATTCATGAAAGAAAAATATGCCGCGAAATTCACAACAGTTGATGAACTCAGTTAAATTGAAATTCAACGAGCGAGAAAGATTTCACATGTCGATATTGAGAAGCTTTTGTGATTTAATACTTTTAATTCCGGACACGTGTCTATTTTCATGATCTCTGTAGAAGTTGAACCTGCTGGAGGTCTTCAAGAAAATGAAATATCAAGGTCCTTGGGTGGGTTTCTTTCATCAAAATGGTTTAATTCCTATCCTTCTGCCAGTATTCTTGCCAGGTTATTAAATATAATGACGTCCATAATGAACCATTGCGTATAAGAAAATCTTACGGAAAGTTTTCCATCATCTTTCGTCTAATAATAGTTAAGAATGCAATAATGTTTAAAGCAGAATTCAAACATGTTCTGCATCTTTTTATGTGAACTAAACACATGTAATTTATATTTTGAAGTGAAACAATGGACAAAATGTAACTCATCAACTGGGTTAAAAAACTTTGCTTAAGTTTTAGTCCACTACACATCTATTTATTTGCCATTACTGTTGCGATTAGGAATAATCCAGTTACTCAATAGCTACTGTTTCCAAAATACCCACCCCAAAAGTGATGGTCCATTTATCTTGTGTTACTGTACTACACATGTATTTACTTTTCATTACTGTGGCAATGATCTGGTTACTTAATAGCTACTGTTTCCAAAATGCCCACCATAAAAGTGCTACTTTAAACGCAAGACAGCAGACTGAAGCCTTAGACTTTCCACTGGAGAAGCGCTAGAGCTCAGCAACCTCTCGATCGCTATCTCGAGCTCAAGAGATGGGCAGGGTGCCAGAGTAGATAATTTCAAGTTTTGTTCTCTTTTTATACTATGAAAAGCTACCAAAAAAGATATTCATTATTACCTCGCAGTTGAAATACAAATATAATGTTTTATCAGAAGCCGTTAGTGTTTTAGGGACATTAAACTCGTAGCTATGGATGCTGGTTGTGGATATCTTCTGATGCGGAAAATTTCATCGAAAAGGAAACATGAAATATGTCCAGAAATACTACCCTCACAAGATTTTGGGAAACATGTCTCGTAAATTCATATTTTTATTTTTTTTGCAAAAATACTTCGCCTTAGGAAATGTCTAAAAAACCGTTATCACTGTTATTCTCGAGCGTGAGAATGTCGACCAAAGTTTATCCGTGTGTGTAAGGACAATTCGTCACTGTTCGGTCGGAAAAACAAGCGGCGATTGTTTGGGGTAGATGTAGGCGTGTCAGATGTCGCGGCCTCAAGTGCGGCGAGCGCAGGCATAGAGAACGACGCACACACGAACACACGCACGATACAAGCCGAGGTTTTGCAGGGCAAGGAGGCGGACGGGACGTCTGAACACAGGCCCGCACAACCGGAGCCAATCACCGCTTGCCAAAGGAATGACGCAAGAAGGTGTGTCTGAGAACACACCAATGAGAGTCCCAGACGTCAGAATAAGCAAGAATTCCGCCAATGAGGTTGCAGATGCTGCCTCTGTAGAATAGAAGCGTCGAGAACGATCGAGAAAGAGGGAAGCGAAACACATATAAGGCCCGTAGAAGGAAGCAGGAAGAGGAATTTTTGAACACACGTGAGAGACTGCGCAAGACGTCTGAGGGTGTTCTACACAATAGGCCAGCCTCGTCGGCTGGCCTTATACCCAATTGCAACTTGAAAGTTAATAATTCGAGGCACATAAAATAACGTTGGACGTCGGAAGTCATTGAAGCATCGTCTTACAAAGGAAGCCTAATCGAAGTAAACCAGCCTCGCATCGGTGATCGTCATGAATAAACGCGTCGGAGATTCAACCAAGAGCATTCAACATCTGTGCATCGGGGTCGAACTCACAGTCAACTTCAGCGGCAGTCGTCAACATTGCAAATGGCAAACAGTTAAGTTCGTCCACCCACAATGCGTAAAGCAACGCGCAAATCTACAGTGAAGTGGCTTGCCATTGAAACTCTTAATTAAGACACTCCAGGCACCACGGCGGCTGTGAACTCGAGTTGGAATGCCGGCGGCACGAGGAGGGAGCGGCAGAGGCATCGCTGCAGCGCGGGCAAGACATAAGCCTACACCTGCGGCAACCCTAAAGCTACGACGCTGAACATCAGCAGTGAGCAATAACATCGGCTGTGAACGACGCGGAACATCAGCAGTGAGCAATAGTATCGGCAGTGGATACCCATCAGTGAATCATTTATTATCAAAAGTGCGAGTGTTTTATGGTTGTAAAAGCTCTTTCAGGTGGTGATTGAAGTTCAATTTCAGATGTAGAGCAGCACACAGATAAGTGCTTTCCAAAGTATCGTGAAGAATCATCCAATTTTGTAGGCAACCGATTTATTGTGTCTATTTAGTCGAGGATCGACTTCCCGTTGTATGATTCGACACCGTGTCACAATTCCAGGTTAAATCGTGATGTGTTACGCTCGCAAATATTATGATTTGTGTTACTGCGGATGCGTGAATCGTTGTCAACGAGGGAGTATTTGTAACTTGAAGACTCGGTAAGCAGTACATTTGTATGATGTCGTGTTTAAATATTGTGGCGGTAGAAACTTACGTATTTTTCATTGACGCCGCTGTGCCATTTCAAATCATTCGTTCCCATGCCTTGTGTGTTTATCCACGTGTTCATCTCAAAAATAAATGTGTCTTAATCTTTCAAATTCTTTTATTCTCCATGTCTGGTATACAGGTGTACGCAAGCATAAAGGATAATACTATAACATGTGTGGGGGTTGGAATTCCCTCAGCGTATGGAAAGGGGGTCCTAAACTCACCCCTTCTCTGTATCGCAACAAATATTCAGAAAATCAGTCGCATATTTTCCTTCATTGAATAATAATTTTTGCTCGCAGACCGCGTTGAAATAGCATTTCGAAACATTGATAAGCAAATGAAGTAAGGGTTTAATTCAGAAAGTGCACCAATGCACAGTCTTATTTTACAAGGACTCACTCTAAAATACGAACTTTGATTTTTACATTACTTTTAATAATCCAGAATCACATCAAAAGATTCTTTTTTTAGGTATGAATAAGCTTTTCTTCAAGCTTCAAATTTCTGTCTACATCATTACTTCTTGAATTTTTGTTTTACGTTTCCCGTTTCAAATCCAAAACCTGTCAAAAATTTAAAACGTGAAGTATAAAGTACAATTTAACTCCCAAGTGGCAAACTGGAGTCAGCGGACGCAAGTGATTTCCCTATTAAAGAAAAAAATGCTCTAAGAAAACGTAGCTGTGAAACATTCAATTCTGTTTTTGTTAGTGGCTTTGCAATTCAATAGCAATGAGAGCCCTGAACCCAACGCTGAAGTTGCTCTTCACAGTTCCTGTGTTTAGTTCACTGTTCATGGAGCTAATTAAGCAGAATTTGGTATGACCAGTCAACAAGCATTGCTCGCTTGACATCAGAGAAGCCAATCCTGATTACGCATTCGTGGCACGCTCTCCAGCCCTAATATCATTAAGAGCCCTGGCAACAGACTAATGGTGATGATTTCCTCAGCCCTGCACACTTCTCATCTATTTCTTGATCGGATAATCTCGTAGAATTTAGAGTAAGCGGCAGCAAATATTCCTGCCAGATACTAGATTTCATTGCGTGTCCGAGCTGATGCTCGACTTCAATGTTTCTAATAGAGAATAATTAATGCTCCTGTGATCGAGGAACGGTTGCAGCGCTGCATCAATATCTAGAACTTTAAGAATAACCTAACATTTACATCAGTGTCTAGAACTTTAAGAATAATTTAACTTCTGCATCAGTATCTAAAACTTTAGGAATAATTTAACCTTTGCATCAGTATCTAGAACTTTAGGAATAATTTAACATTTGCATCAGAATAAAGAACTCAAAGCCTTCATACCAGCAGAACATGACTCTCATTTGCACTAATGCAACGCTCACGCATTTTGCACATACCGTTATACTGATAAACTCAAACGCACAAACGCATATTAAAATATTAAGGAATTTATTGAAGGAAAATGCGAACGGAACGTTGAATGCGGACAATTGCCAAGATGATCTGATCATCTACTTAAAAATGAAGAATTTGATTTCATGGCAAGTACAGAACTATATTTAAACCTTAACATTTTTAAATCATTTTATCTGTACTCTGAGTGTCAACATATTAAAAACATTGATACTAGTACATAACTCAAATTTGTATACTAGTTAACACGTTCTTTTTGGTAGGGAAACGGTGTTGTAACTAATCGAGATTGCATTTATATGCGACGTTTTCTTTTCCACAAAAACACTCGTCGGCATTTTTGTCAGAAGTTTAAATTTCATTCCTATGTGTCCAGCATTGACTTCACTAGGTATCCCCAAAGACTGAAAACATCTGAAAACTGAGCCACAATTCGAAAGAGTCTCTCAAAGGTCTGATACGAGTACACGCGGTTACTATTAACTGGAGGGTCAACAAAGGTCTGACTTCTCTCGCGGAAAAGGATTGGAGGGCTAATTGAGCGTACGACGATGTCTATTTAATTAAGTGGTGCGAATGAAAGATGATCCACGCCTTGGTTTCATGCGTAAACTTGCTAATCAATCTCATTTGAAATCCCTATCGCGAAAACAGTTTGCCCAGCAGCCATCACGTAATGAGTTTCCTTGGAGATAGATCTATTCAAAAATTCGCTTGCGATGAGTGATATTCATTAGGTTAGAACTACATAGTGTACCCGACCAATTAAAAATGACGGTGTTCGATCTTTTCTTCAGACAAATCTCCCAGATGTGGATTACAAACAAATATGTCCATTCTGATAGTACCTGCTTTAAAATATTATTGTACTCGTATCACAGATACGATCATTTTTAATGCGTGAAAGAAAGACGTACTATTCAACAATGGCGGTCAGCTGATTGAATATGTTCAATAAAGGTTAACATCAAAGGTTAAAGGTTAACATCGGCATCTTTGGGATGCTTTATTTCCAATCAAGCCTGATACATATGATCTTAGCATTGGTTTTTCAAATGTCTTATAACTAACCCTATATATAGGACACCATGACGGTTCCCCCGTAAAGCCGGTACCCATTTCCGACACCTGGGTTGAGTGGGGTATTGTGCTTGAGCTTTCCCTTATACCCAACGGGGAAAATCTCCGCTCCAGCGCTGGGAACGAACCCGCGACTTCCAGCATACAAGTCCGATCCCTTAACCGCTGTGCCACGGAGAGCAATAAGAATCTCATTGCAATAACCAAGGAGAAATCACGCCAAAATGTAAACAATTATTCATTTATAAATTTAAGGAGACATCTGGCTTTTTGTTACATAGTACAGATTATCCAGAGATAACGCCAGAAAAACTCATATGGTTTTCAATTACATCCGAATAGGTGGTATCGATCAAGCTTCGATTCTTTGGAAAAATTGATATTGATGCTGCACATAAACGAACATGAGAAAATATCGAATTGTTGAACATGTAACATAATCAGAGCTTCCTGCGAATTACTGAAACACAGTTAATCTTTTTGTAGTCTTTTTATAGCATAGCTTATTAACATATCATAGTTTTCGCAGCTGCATTTATATTGAGGATAAGTGCTGCGAGTGCTTCCTTCTATCTTATTAAACATCTTTTTCCGGTATGAATACGAGATCAATCTGTTAATAATTACACTGTGAATTTACGTCGGATCACGTTATACTTTCTCTTTATTTATCTGCCGCAGGAAATTGAAAAACTTAGTTTGTAAGTTGCACCTGCAATTTCGAAACGCAAACATTTCTTAACATAGGTCTCAGTTTTCTTTTTTATCAATGTTCTTTAGTTATCTACGTGCACTTTGATTTCTTACCATCACAAGCTTATCTGACGTTCCTTTGTGATTTGACTTTTCAGGCACCCTAGAAAAGTACTTTTGATGCTAAGTATTTCCCACGTTAATGGTTAAGAATGATAGTATTTTCAAATCCTTCTTCCTCTAAGCGAGAAAAAGTGTGCCTGCTTTTCGTCATTCAATCGTCATTTTCTGTTTAGGATAAATGGAGAAACATAGAGAAACTTTTCTACTAATAACATAGTGGAATTTTCTGCAAGGCAATCACAATTTCTCCGCGCATTATATCTTTTATATTCACTGAGTCAAGTAACTTTGATGAACTCATAAGTTGTACGTAACAAGTGTCCTTCACTTCCAAGGAAGTCTTAATGCATAAATTTATGGCAAAGCCTTCTAACTTTAGAACACTTTACAGAATGCCGCAAAGTTTAAAGATCATATGAAAACATTGCTTGCAATGAGGCTTCACAGGTTTATGAAAATTGTGCTTGAGAATCTTTCCTCATTGGAGGAATACCTGACTTTTGCAAGGAATTTGAAACCAAAATTAATTTTATTTGTTCTAGATCTTGAAGAAAGTTACTTACTCAAAGGGTATAATAACAAGGTGACCTCCTGACGAGTAGTATTTATAAGGAATATTAACTTGAAACTTACCCTGAAGATTAGCTCGTTCTCGCTTCGCATGAAATTATGTCTCACCCAAAGAGCAAAATAATAACGTCTCTCAAAGTTGAGCAGTGAAGAAGCGTGTGGTACATACAACATAAACTTTAACTTCAAAATAATTACTTATCTCAGATCTGAGCAGTGAAGAAGCGTGTGGTACATACAACATAAACTTTAACTTCAAAATAATTACTTACCTCAGATCTGAGCAGGGAATAAGCGTGTGGTACATACAACACAAACTTTAACTTCAAAATAATTACTTATCTCAGATCTGAGCAGTGAAGAAGCGTGTGGTGCATGCAAACTTAAACCTCGAAATAATAGCGTATCTCCGATGTGAGAAATAAACAAGCGCATCGTGCATGTAACATGAACGTAAACATTAAAATAATAATAATGTTCCTCAGATTTGATATATAAAGAAGGGCGCCATCCATGCTACATACGCTTAAACATCAAAATAATAAAGTATCTCAAATCTGAGAAATAAAGAGGAAGGTCGTACATGCCACAAAAGATTTAGTTTCAGATTCACAAGTTTCATTTAAAAGATACCTGTTTTTCATCGCTTTTAAGGAGACAAACGCTTGTCGGGCCCGTCTCTTTCGCTTCACTTTCTGTTTAAGTGCTGCTACGAAAGCGAGCTTTCCACTGAAGTGGATTTCGAGCCCTGAGCCCGAGCTTTGCATCCAATACATGTCAAAAGCGACAGAGCCTGTCTGCAGAGATAAAATTTAGAACACTCAGGGTGCGTGAAACAGCCTGCCTTTTCCCAGTTTTCCTAAATGAGAGTAATATTACAGTGATCTACTATTGTACGATAACAATAGTCGATACTGAGGACTATTACATTGGTTTTCCTGTTTCGTTCAGGCGAGGAATGCGTTGTGATTCGAATTTCTTTTCTTTAAACTGTATTTTTTACCTCCATTGTCACCGTATCATCGGGTGGCTAATTATCCAATTATTCCTTTGATCTCATATCATAGAAATTTCAAAATATCAGGATATATAAACTAAAGGAAAAAGTCGATAAATAGTTTTAGATAATTGGAAAGTCTCATTTAATGGCTGAATTTCTATACTTCAATTATTTTCCAATTTTATTTGCGGCAATCATTGTCGTATTCTTTCTCGCTCTAAAGTACAGCATTGGTTAGTTCTTTCCGTTTTCTTACCTTTGAACATGTTCTAAAATTGGAGACTGGTGTATTCAACACTAATTGTTTGCACTCATTATGAAACAAACTTAGAGAAGTGCTGACGAAACTCTCTTGTGAGATATTCGTACATAAAGAGAAAGCTGAAATTGCATTCGTTTGTTAGCTAAAAAATTTAAAATTCAAAGTTATACATCATTGTTAAACTTTAGTGTTCTGATTACTTTCAGTCTTTCTCAGGCTTCAAAGAATTTAATTAATTCTCTGACTTTCGTGCAATGTTAGTTAAAAAATCCTTGATTGACTTCAAAATGGCGCATCGAAGCACAGGAAGAACCTTAAAGTTAATTTACTTGAACAATCCTTTTTTGGGGAAATTACACTAATGAGCTAGTTGTTACTTCATTATTCGCTAAATCTTCTATACTCATTTGTATGCTGTCTTGCCAAAGATTTTACGGACGTTTTTCTATATCTCAGTTTACGTACGGGGTGTCACATACAGAATTTCATTAAATAAATAATTATACATTAGTAGTTGAGGATTGAACCAAATACTATGCGACTGAATATTTGACAGACTCAGAGTTTTTATTTGATAATAGTAAATACCTAGAATAAAGTTCTAAGAAGTTTCATGAGCTAAGGGACAGAACATTTTTATCATTTCAATGAATATTTCTGCATCTGCATGAAGAGTTGAAGTTGACGTTCCTGATTTGCTCGCGGATGTTTCTTTTAAAATTAGTCATTATATCGATAGAAATTGCAATCAGATTGTGCTTCCAAAATTTTTCGTAAAAAACTGTTGGGTTTTGAATAAAAATTAAGAATTTAAGAGCATCCTGACATAGAGTGTTTTGTTATTATCCTCGAAGATTTTTAAATAGTAAAGCTTTCTCTATCATTCTTTCTGGTATACCCCGTATCACACACAAAACCTTAGAGAAATAAAAAACTAAGAGTGAAAGAGTTAATCTTTTGCTATAAAATGACCCAGTGGAATAAAGGTCAGAGTACTTTTCTTTGCATGGATGCTGTGTCAAATTCAGCAAAAAACTGTGAGTCTATCTTATACCAAAAATACTCAGTGGAATACAGCTCAAAGTATTTTTCCCACTGATGTTCTTTAAACAAAGCCAAAACTGAGAGCTTATCTTTTGAGAGAAAAAAACTTAGCGGAATCGAGTTCAGGGTATTTCTGTTTGGATTGATCTTGGTCAACATAGCATTGCTCGGCATGCAAAGGCGAAGCCTCCAAGGAAATCTGGCGGCTCGAGACAGAGTCGTCGGTAAGTCAGGTCGTTTGTTGCACTACAACACTGAGCCCACAGAGGGTGGGTTGACTTCTTTGTCTATGGGGGAATTTAGGGTGCGAAATATTGCATTTTAAAGCGAGGAATGTCTGCATTATTTTACAGGGAAGTATATGAAAAATATGCATTATTCAACAATGTAGTGGTTGAAAAATATGCATAAGCGACACCTTTTTTCGGAAGGAATATCAGAATTGTTCAACAGTGAGATGCACGTAACATATGAATGCTCTTATAAACATTATAAAGGAACGCATCACCGGAAGTATACGTGCATATTTTCTTTCATTTCAATAACGTTGCTCTGCCCCCAAGCGTTTTTACATCTTTCTGAGCGGAGAAAAAACCTTATCACATTAATATTTACAGTATTCAAATAATTAGAAAAAATTACATTCGTGCCGAACGCAAAAAGTTATGTTCAGCGCCAGAAATGATATTTTTTTTAAATGTGGCTAAAATTTCGCAGGAGTTAGCCCTGTTTTCACCATTTATTATTTATTAAAAACATTCCTAATTTCATACAGCATTGGGGCAATTCAAGTATCTTTCAACCTTTCAACGAAAAGGTACATTTTAAGTACTTTTAATTTATGTTCTCAAGCAGATATGAACCCTTATTTCAAACGCGATTTGGGCTCAGTAATATGTGGAAACCAGAAAAGAATAAACTTAATACTTTACAAAATGCCTCTGTACCAGATTTTGACAGGCCAATTCAAAATCCCTGTTCTCACTAACGAACTGAAAATGGCTTGTATGTGTTTCATCCAAAGGCGTAGATTTTAGGTAAAATCTATAAATAATTTATTTTCGATGACATTCGAGGAAAAGTTTGAATTTGTTTCTGACTGCCCTGCATGAAAATACATGAGAAGAAAAGGTGCGTGAAAAAAGTATAGCGTGACGTTTTTCCTGTGATTTATAATAATCATTTGTAGTATAGCGTGACGCTTTTCTTGTTATTATTAATATCATTTGTAGTATAGCGTGATGTTTTCCTGTGATTAATAATAATCATTTGTAGTATAGCGTGACGCTTTTCTTGTTATTATTAATAATAATTTGTAGTATAGCGTGAATTTTTTCTTGTTATTATTAATAATCATTTGTAGTATAGGCGTTACGCTTTCTTGTTATTATTAACATTTGAACTTTGGTATTCGCACAATTCACTTTTAAGCGTAAAAATACCTTCTTCATGTGCACATGGCCAATTATCGTTCGAAAGGTTCGTTATTTTCTACATTGTTAATATATCGAATCTCTAATCCAAGATTCAGCTATAAAAACAAAATCTTCTGAAATTTGAAGCTATGCTCTTCGGAATTCCATGTTAATTTATTTTATAAACGTTTAGTTGCTGCGATTTTTTTCCCCTAATGATGTTTTTCGATAAGTACGATTTGGTAGTTGAACGAAATATACGAAAAAGGAGAAATAGAAACATATTCATCTATTTAGTGATGTGAACAACATATTTGCGTTGTTCAGTAAATTTCGTGATCAATTTTTCAGTGTAATCGTAACTTAATTTGCACCTGTAATTCTGCTGCTGTAATCTGTAATTCTGCTGCTGTAATTCGTAACTTAATTCGTAACTTAATTTGTAACTTAATTCGTAACTTAATTCGTAACTTAATTCGTAACTTAAATCGTAAATTAATACGTAACTTAATTCGTAACTTAATTCGTAACTTAATTCGTAACTTAATTCGTAACTTAATTCGTAACTTAAATCGTAAATTGATACGTAACTTAATTCGTAACTTAATTCGTAACTTAATTCGTAACTTAATTCGTAACTTAATTCGTAATTTACAAAGATCAAGAAACACAAATGACATCGGGCGTCGTTCTTCATTTATCATGAGATTTTATTTGATTTCGTTCGAGTTGAGTTCCCTTTTTCAACCCAATCCATTACAAATGGATGAATTCCCTTTTTTACATTAGTTAAATTATTGCATCTTTATTTAAACTGGTAGATTACACTGATCGATATTCCCCTTGAAAAATTAGCTCCAGTAAAGTGGCTAAACTTGTCTGAAAAAAATTTACAAGGCAACAAATACAATTTTTTTATAAATACAAATACACACATGGGACTAAGAATAACTATTAATTCAGTTGATAGGTAAGGATTAACAATGTTATTAATTCTAGTTTCACTATTTCAGCAATAGCTTCCGGAGTTAGATAAAATGAAACAATTTAACTTCTGGAACAATTTCTGTTTGCCTGAAAGAATTACGGAACAAGGCGTTCACTATTTTCTCTCAGGCATTTCGAGAAGTGGAATTTGAAATATCAGGTGCTCATTGCATGCATGTTCCCCAAAGTTGACGTAAGTTTCAAAGTTCTGAATATGTTTGACGGATAAACGTCAGAGAAGATATTGAGGCTCAAGAATGAGCCGTCTGGCGATGGAAAAGTTTAGATCTGTGGCCTGAAATGGATCAGTGCGTTTGAAATTTGAAAATCGAAGCCAAAAGTTAACAAAAAATTCGAGCGATTCTGAATTTCGATTTCTTTTTCTCAATTGCGCTCCATCTATGGTATTTTATTTTATTTTTTTTTTATATTGATACACTCTTAATATAAATGATATCTCACAAGCCTAGGGAAGTAACTTGAACTGTTGTTATACTGCCTATCAACCTGAAAAAAATATTTCGTCCGCATTAGTTAAAAGTAATAGTGGCTGTTTTGCTCATGACATGTAAGCATGAGTAATTAGGAAATAAAATTTCACTTTATTTCTTTAACAATCAAAGTTCTTCAGTAACTTACCCTGAATAAAAATTCCAGTAGAGGAAGGATTTCTTCAATAATATTAATAGGAACTGAATACCACTTAATTCAAATATTCTTTATGAAGGCAGTGCTTCTCAATTTATTTCAAGTTTCATAAGTTTTCGCTCATTTTACTGATTTGATTCTTTATATACTTATTTATTACTGAAAGCATTGAAAGAATGTGAATAGACAGAGCATATCGATAGATAGAAGTACGTATTTAAAGACAGCAATGAGTAAGGCACAAATTTCTTTATAGACTTATATGCGTCGAAAGAGTATCTAAAAGTAAAAATACAGTCGATAACTCATTGGTAAGCTTGTTCAGTTTTACAGGAAACTTGATCTAGATTCTCATATGGATGACACCAACAGTTTTAAAGGTATCAAAAGGTTTAGAACATGAGTAACTTAAATGCTGGTTTCAATCTCCGTAGAGTAAGAGCTAAAAGCGATACCATCAACTAGTAAGTTTTCACAAGTTCCATAATCGAATACTAATTTATAAACGCTCATTTAGCATTAAGATGCCCTTACAGAAGTCAGATTTTTCACAAGAAAGTAAAGCATCCGGTCGATTGATCATTTTGCAAACAACTAGAACCTTTTCTATGGTTCTCTTGAGATCATTGCTTAATAATTCGCTGCTCAAAATACTAATCAATTATTTTTTCGCAAATTACATAAATAATTGTAGAGTGCATAATGCTCACGAGATGGTATAGAATAAATAACTTAAAAGCTGGTATAGAATACCTAATTTTGATTCACTTGAAAAGTAGGATTAAAGTTATTTTCTTCTTACCCACGCATAATACTAAATATTTAAAGGTTCTAAGATGATTCAGACTTCTTTCCAGGAATCGTGCCTTGGATAGAAAATGAAACATTATTAAAGATCTGCGTGGAAGCACGTCAACTTTAACTCGTTGGCTGCGTTTAGATGCACTTTTGGAATCCGCAAGTGTATATCTAGGAAACCGATCTCTTTCACGCTTTCAATATTGTTCTTTACTATCTGGAATTAATTTAAATGTTTAGTCTACCTACGAGAAATTATTGATCTACATTTTAAAACTCCTGTCATTCAATATATCTTTTGCATTCGTTAATAGTTCTCAGAACTATTGCTGTCATTGATGATACAGAACTGTAGGACTCGATTGGAATTTCTCCCGATATTGTGAATTCTAGGTAATAGATCCGACACACAGCTGATATTTTCAAAATTTTTTTTTGTTACAACAAACACCGGTCTAAAGCAACAGTTTTCTCTCAAATGCAAATTCTAAAAAAATTGTTTTAAATTTTTTTTTCAACTAGTTAGAGAATTAAATTCTTCTTCATGAACAACAAGCTCTCCTACTGAATTGAACTTCCTTTGAATATTAAACGGTTTCATTGAAATGCATTATGTAAAATATTATCGTAGATACTATTGTGGTACTTCATTATTCTCTTCTTATATGCGTGCCAATTTACATTTTCGTAACGTTTTCCCCTTGAAATTTCACCACTCGACAACTGAGTCGCGGGCTAAGCGTAAAATACATCGCATCATTTCAAAGAGGAAGATGATGCTCTCAGTAATTGTAGCTCACGGTATTGTTGTTATTTTCTTAACGCTTTTTGAACTCAATAATGTCAAATATAATCAAATTTTCAGAAAGATTTGTGTTTGGAAGCGGAGGGATGATTAAATGCGAGCTGTTACTGAGTTGGCAGCTGCTCACTACGCAGAAATGAAGCAGACTTTGCGACTTACACCTATATGATCGTAAGGAAGCCAATGTACTTATTCTTAACTAATGATAAGAACAAATGAAGCAGTATTGCAGTCTTTTACACATTGATTTTCGGTTTCAGACGTCTGAAATCTGTAACTTACGGCCTGCTTTTAAATATATGCACTGCGAAAAGCCTCAAATACAGGTATGTCTGCAGTTTGCAAATGTAAACCCAACGCAACATTTACGATTTTTACTGACCGGAACCGTTTTAGGAACGCGGCGTGTGCAATATTAGCTCATTGTTTCGTTTTTGGTGGCTGAGCACTTTTTTCCTCTCCTTAGTCCCGCTCGGCACGTCTGTCATTGTCCCTTCGCCCTCAGGGAAATCCAAGAAAGTTACTCATTCTATAACGCTGATACGCCGCACAATGAACGATTTAGCCTGGGCTTTTGACGGGCAACTTTATAACGGAGTTTGGGCTTTCTCGTATGCAAATATTCACAAGACTTAGCATGCAGGGAGCGGCGCAGAGAAAATACTTTCCAGCTCGTGCATCTTTCACACAAATGATCACATTTTCTGTGAGACGTGAAATGAGAATTAGTATTCAGACTCCGACGACGACGAAAGAAGATGAACCTGTTAAAAAGAGCCTCACTCTACTGGAGAATGGAGACCTTGGAAGACTTAAGCACGGTGATCTTTCTTTTCGAATTTAGAAACATATTCTGCGAATTCTATTCATAGCAAAGTCTATTTTTTCCCCACGAGTGGGCTCTTCCACAGCACTTCAGAAAGCTTAATGACTATTCATCACTTTTCATATTTAGCTAAATTTCAGAACATTTCTGCAGATAGACCGTGACCAAAAATTGTATTGTAGAAAACATAACAATATCTGCATGATGTACAAAGAAATATTTAAATTTGAGTGTTTCTGACATAATTTTCAAAAGTATGGAAGTGTTGGTTACGAGAGCGTGGTGATACGTCAGATGGGATGAAATTACAAAGTGTGTGCGATTGTTGGTGGAGCGAAATTATCTAACGATCATTGTTCTGAATTTATTTGAAAAAAGTGATAACTCTGTGAAAAACACTGTTCGACCAATATTTTTTTTTGTAGTTGTGTATATATTTACGCATGTACTCATATTTTTCGCCTACATAGGACTAAATCAACTGCAGACGATAACTCATATTCAGTTATTTTTGTCGTCTGTGGTTTCGTCAATCATGCTACAACCCCATGGGTGAGCCACAGTTGAGCAAGAATGACAAATGCAGGGCAAACAAATCTAATTCAACGATTTATTGCTCTCTGAAACCTCCCTTGTGAACAAACATCCCAGTACCCAACACATCGTAAGACGGAAAGCAGTCTCCCATTGTGTATGATCAGGAAAATGAAAGAACTTTCTGCAGACGTTATCTTCATTCCGAGTATATAGAGAAAAGAATGAGAAAGAAGAAATGTCGTGTACAGGGAATACTTTCCCCTGTTAGGGCATGACCGAAGAGAAAAAGTCAAGCGATTTATTGCGACAGCAGCCTTTTGATATAAGGTACCAAGGCAGGAGGAAAAGCCAAGTTAGGTACGACAGCAGGGTTTTTTCTCAGAGGAACAGTATAAGCGAAGGACATTCAGGGAGTGGATCTAAATCACGGCCTCATGTCGGTTGACAGCATTAGAGTAAAGAGGCGGCGCGGGTGTCAACATAAAAAACCTCTTGAAAGAAGCGCCGTATAAATTTTCTGGATAATTGATCCTTTTGAGAAAACTCTGCCTCGTCTATACAATCACCAGCGTTACAGGGCTCTTTTTTCGCTCCTTTAGCTGAAAGTGCGGGGTAAATTTCATTCAACATTGTGCTCAAATATTGTTGCTTGTGGGAAGAAGAAGAAAAGTTCCTTCAATGAACATGAAAATTGTAGCCTATGTTTCTCAGTATGAATAGCTTCATTTACGGTGAGCCTTTGAAATCAACTTCAAATTTAAAATTTGAGCCTTTAGTGAATTCTATTGTGACGAGCCTTTGAAATGAAGGTATTGAGCATTCAAATAATTTCTAGCGTGCTCTATTATTTTAAAAATTTGTGAGGCGTATTACTTCAGAATTACGTAGACTGAAGGCTTTATTCTTTTTTTTCGTCTGGGAACGTCATTTGACAAGAATTAAATGCATTCATTGCTGGTTAATGATTGTGATTGATGAGGAGCATTGTTGTTTTTACACTTTTTTAACAGGTGAATATTGTGTAGAGGTCTCGTTAAAAGAGGTGCTAATTATTCTTCACCAAGTTTTAGCACAACACAAGCTTAATATTACCATAGAAAAAATTTATCAAAAGTGATTCGAAAACGAATCGATTTGTGGGTTAGGGTAATTAAAATGTGCAAAGCCTAACTTAAATAACAATAGCGATATATTCTGATATGACATCAATATTTAATTCCTTGAATTGAATGGATCACTGAGTTTTACACAAAAATGACACTATTTTTAACAAAGATAACCAATAAAAAACAATACTAAATTCGCAAAATATTCTATATATAATTCAATTCCAACCGACCTACAACGCGCATCGAAATTTTCACCCAGTATCGACTGGCAGAATTTTCCGGCGCTCTCGGCAAAAAAGGCACTTTCGTTGTCGATGAATGCTGGCCACCCGGCACTCGAAAAACGAAAATCCCTCTATTTGGCTCGTGTCCAGATATTACATTTTGCTTCCAGGTCCGCCAGTTCCGCAGCTAGGCAATCAATTTCAGGAAAGCTACCGAAATTGCCTCCTCAGGTTCTTTTTAACGACCTTGTTTGAACAATCGTTGTGAGAAACCTCGAGCGATTTATTAGGCAGTTCATCTTCGATGCAACTGTCCCAGAAACATCAGTTGCCTATGGGAGAAATATATTACGTAAATTTAAAAATACTAGCATGTAAAAAAGTTGGGAATATGAGATCGGGAAATTTTTGAAGTCATTCTCGTGTCTGTCGCTTTAAATTCGTAGTTTCGGTTTAAATACGATAAATTTTGGTGTCTATCGTTCATTTATATTTATAAAAAAAGCAGGGTGCAAAACTGTCGGAAATATTAGTTCGGAAATTTTTTTAAACAATGCTTGGGTCTGTCGTTTTTAATTAATAGTGTCGGCTTAAATAATGGGTAAATTCTGGTTTTTCCCTTTCAGATTGACTTGGTGATAACATTTTATCAACCTTCCTTTCCAGCAGAACAACCTTGATATTTTTTATGAAATGTTGATTAATGATATGGCCAAGAAGAGGCACCCAACAAACGCTTTTTCTCACTCGATATTTTTCATATTGCGCAAACATGAAAGAAGAAAGATTGCGTGATTTATTGCATCCCTTTCATCCTCTGTTAGTTTTTCGGTGAATGCCAACACAATGCAGTCCTCTTGATTTATTAAAACCCTCTGCCAAAGTTTACTTACATATCACAAAGTTTTTTATTAGATTTTGAACTGCCTTTTCAGAATGAACATAAAAAAATGTTTAAACATAGTATTCTTTTCAACTACGAATACGTCAATAAATGTGTGTGAGCAATATAGCATGAAACAATTTAGAATATCGCAGCAATAAAAAAAAGAGAGAAACCTATGGTAGGCTTGGGAAGAGACGCATCATTCTGAATACTAACTATATATTGTGTAGAACAACTACGTGTGGATAATCAATAGATTTTACTACTGAATTCTCAAAACCTACGAAGCAGAAACATGCTTATCTCATTTAGGAAGCATCAAGAACATGAGCTACACTCAAGTCTTTAGTAAATGAGTTTTTACAGAAGTGTCCCTCATGAACGCAATTTAAATTAAAAATTACTAGTGTACTTAATTACATAAGCTGATTGTGGTGCATTTTGAATTGCATTGTTTGAAGTTTAATTCTATACTAGTTTAATTCTATAATTTCATATAAAAATTCAGCTCTTTAATGACCGTGATTCCTTTTCGCCCAGTTTTCAATTCACAATTGTGGCATAAATAAAATCACTTCATACTTTATGACTACGGTAACGGGTGTCGCGAATTTATCGAGCTCCACTTCACGAAATGAAGAAAAAGTTTCCATAAGCTAGTAGATCTTCAGCGTTTTCAAAATTTTCAATTTTGTATTTCGGAAAAAGTTGCTCGACAAAAAAGTTAGTCTCATTGAGTATCGAAAAATTTAGATTTCACTTAAGAGTATCTAAGCCTGAAGTGTATCGAATTACGACAAAGGTTAGGTTAGGTTAACATCGGCATCGTTGGGATGCTTTATTTCCAATCAAGCCTGATACATATGATCTTAGCATTGGTTTTTCAAATGTCTTATAACTAACCCTATATATAGGACACCATGACAGTTCCCCCGTAAAGCCGGTACCCATTTCCGACACCTGGGTTGAGTGGGGTATTGTGCTTGAGCTTTCCTTTATACACAACGGGGAAAATCTCTGCGCCAGCGCCGGGATACGAACCCGCGACTCCATCATACGAGCCCGATCCCTTAACCACTGTACCACGGAGAGCACACAACAAGTGTTTGATCACTTCTTGACAAATGATAAAATGCTCACGAATAATCTGAATAATACTGAATTAGTAGGAACACTCTGATTATTATTGACAATTAATGAATCAATAGACCCACAGTGTATAACAAATAAGATGAGAGTACATCTTTTCAAAACATTTTTTTAACCCCTTTGGTGCGATTATTTTCCTGCTTTAGGTTCACTTCGAGTAAACTTGTCTCAGAGCATTAATTCGTCAGCCATAATAATGCTTCAGTAGCATTTTGGTTATGCATTAACTCTGCCATTTTTTTGTTGAAAATTTCAACTTCGGCATTGAAACTAGATTTATCAGAGCCGTTTTTGCTCAATTCGCGTAGTTGTGGGCGCCAATTAATTACGACTCCCTTCACTCAAATGTTTGATATTCTAGCATTTTTTGTATCATTTTTTGCATGATTTTGCTCAATTCGCGTAGTTGTTGGCGCCGATTACTTACGACGCTCTACACTTTATTTCTTACATGTTTGATATTCTAGCATTTTTTGGATAATTTGTTATGCCCCATTGATCAACATATCTCCTTTGTTTTCCCTCTAAGTATCCTGAGAAAGTAGACATATCCAACACACAGCACAGAGAAATGGGTGGCCGAGCATCGAGATAGGAGTTACCGCACAGGAAATATTTTATCTAGTCCTTCGCATTCAGCTATTAGGGATCATTCAGAGCATTGAAATAGCCCGTTTAACAATGACAATTTTAAAGTTCTTAATAGATCTAAATTTGCCTCCGATTTAAGGACTTTAGAGTCTCTATTTATTTTTAAAAAAAGCCGATTATAAACAACCAACTTAGTTCTTTTCCGTTGTCAATAGTTCAAAGGTAGTTTTAAGGTTATTTTTTTCAATTTGTCATCTTTCTAATTCATTTCATGTCTTTTTAGGTAAATTTGTTTTGCTGAAGATGAGCGAATGCTCGAAACGTTAAATTTTATTGTTTTACTTGCAATTTTTAATTTGAGTAAATGTTTTATACGGTACTTTTAGTTCTTTCCTGTTTACTTGAAATGTTCTCTTTTACGTATTCCAAGGAGGTATTCCGGAGAGGTTACTCGGATTCCTAACAGAAGTCAGCTAGGGTCATCACGAGTTGGTACCAGGACCTACATCTTGTAAGTTCCTACGCACTAAATGAGCCACCATTGCCTTGATTGGTTGGTTCGTTTAGAAAACATGAACATTTGTTTCAGGTGAACTAGGCTAAAGATATTTGATGCAGCCGAACTCAATACATGGTATCACTATCTCACGAGCACACCCAGAAAGTCAAATTTCTTTCCGCGTACTAAAATCTTTCATTTTTGTAATTGAATCTGCGCGATAAAATGTTGTGAAACTTTTATGAATGTTGTGCACTTCGTTCCACGGAATGAAAAATATCGTGTGAGCCAATTTTAAAAGCAGATTTCAGAGCAAGAAATTTCACTTTGCGAAAATGGTCTCAAGCGTTTCTAGAAATGGGCTTAAAACTAACAGGAACCAGTCACATTTTTCAGATGCGTATAAATTCGAAAGACGAATAATATTGATGCTATGAAAGTCGTAGAAACGAAGGATTTCACGTCGAAATTTTCTCGCATAACTCATACTGAAAAATGTTTCGGCCTATTTTGAATGTTAACTTTAAGGATAAAATGAATTAGTCAGTAAATTGGTTCGCAAATGATTGCAGCAGTAAATTAACTCAAAAATCTCAGTATTTGCTCTGGTTTCCGCATGAATGTAAAATATCTGCAAAAAACAAACCTACACTTGTACAGCAATTGTATTCATTTTTGAAATCGTGTAGTTTTCTGTAGTGTATCAAATGAACGATGACTCGAATTTCATCCCACATTTTTTCTTTATGAATATTCTGTTTTATTTATCAGAGTTATTTTAATGCTTCAGCGCAAGACTTTAACTTTTACATTAAACAACAAAAGATACTTGATTTTTTTGCCAGAATGCATACGTCTCAATTTGAAATGACGTATGACTGGATTACATACAGTATATTACGAACAGCTTCTCGAATAAAGATTAACATTTACCTTGTCAAAATTTAAAATATTCTACATTGAATTTCTCTGCTGAATAACAGCGTACGCAGGCTTGCACTTAGCATGCAATGGTTTTACTCGAGCAGAAAATCAGGTCTGCTCTCAAATAGAAACGTTGAGGATATGCTACATTAGGGATACGTGGCAGATGCATTTAGGAGTTGTACCTTGCCACCTTACAGCTGATGTATGAGTAAATAGACTGGTAAAGGTTTTTCATGCTTCAGAACTGAAAATAGAGCTATGATAATTCGGCAGGTTATAAAAATATTCATTTTTACCTTGGTTCTTTGTTTTATTGCACTGTTGAGATTCCCTAAGAATCGACCTATTGGAAATATATTAGAATGTGTTGGTGTAGTGTTGGTACACGGTGTGTTGGTGTAGTGTTGGTACACGGTGTGTTGGTGTAGTGTTGGTACACGGTGTGTTGGTGTAGTGTTGGTACACGGTGTGTTGGTGTAGTGTTGGTACACGGTGTGTTGGTGTTGTGTTGGTACACGGTGTGTTGGTGTAGTGTTGGTACACGGTGTGTTGGTGTATTGTTGGTAAACGGTGTGTTGGTGTAGTGTTGGTACACGGTGTGTTGGTGTTGTGTTGGTACACGGTGTGTTGGTGTAGTGTTGGTACACGGTGTGTTGGTGTATTGTTGGTAAACGGTGTGTTGGTGTAGTGTTAGTACACGGTGTGTTGGTGTAGTGTTGGTACACGGTGTGTTGGTGTAGTGCTGGTACACGGTGTGTTGGTGTAGTGTTGGTACACGGTGTGTTGGTGTAGTGCTGGTACACGGTGTGTTGGTGTAGTGTTGGTACACGGTGTGTTGGTGTAGTGCTGGTACACGGTGTGTTGGTGTAGTGCTGGTACACGGTGTGTTGGTGTAGTGCTGGTACACGGTGTGTTGGTGTAGTGTTGGTACACGGTGTGTTGGTGTAGTGCTGGTACACGGTGTGTTGGTGTAGTGTTGGTACACGGTGTGTTGGTGTAGTGCTGGTACACGGTGTGTTGGTGTAGTGCTGGTACACGGTGTGTTGGTGTAGTGTTGGTACACGGTGTGTTGGTGTAGTGTTGGTACACGGTGTGTTGGTGTAGTGCTGGTACACGGTGTGTTGGTGTAGTGTTGGTACACGGTGTGTTGGTGTAGTGCTGGTACACGGTGTGTTGGTGTAGTGTTGGTACACGGTGTGTTGGTGTAGTGCTGGTACACGGTGTGTTGGTGTAGTGCTGGTACACGGTGTGTTGGTGTAGTGTTGGTACACGGTGTGTTGGTGTAGTGTTGGTACACGGTGTGTTGGTGTAGTGCTGGTACACGGTGTGTTGGTGTAGTGTTGGTACACGGTGTGTTGGTGTAGTGCTGGTACACGGTGTGTTGGTGTAGTGTTGGTACACGGTGTGTTGGTGTAGTGTTGGTACACGGTGTGTTGGTGTAGTGCTGGTACTCGGTGTGTTGGTGTAGTGTTGGTACACGGTGTGTTGGTGTAGTGTTGGTACACGGTGTGTTGGTGTAGTGCTGATACACGGTGTGTTGGTGTAGTGCTGGTACACGGTGTGTTGGTGAAGTGTTGGTACACGGTGTGTTGGTGTAGTGCTGGTACACGGTGTGTTGGTGTAGTGCTGGCTCCTCAGGGGGATACAACTATTGTATCTATGGGAATTAGCGCTCCCAGGGGAAAAATGTGAGGGCCCGAACTGAGAGTTAGGTAGGCCTTGTTTTTGTTAAAATAAAATGTTTTGTGTTATGTTAAGACCACCTTTTTTCGGTTCACTACTGTCCTGTTTTTCAGCACCTCTGACTTTCTTCTTCAACTTTTATCTTATTTCATGAACTTCTTTCCCATCTTACTGTTTCTATGCCCTTCCTGCATAGATTCCTCATTTTCTTATCTCCATACCAAATGGTGCTTTCCTCCTTCCTCTCTTCGATACGCTCTATTTTTGTAGCGGTTAGGGAGGCTTAAACTAACTTATAATCTATAATCTATAATCTGGTGTAGTGCTGGTACATGGTGTGTTGGTGTAGTGTTGGTACATGGTGTGTAGGTGTAGTGTTGGTACATGGTGTGTAGGTGTAGTGTTAGTTTTTAACCACCATCGTAAACCTTGTGTTTATTGATTTTTTATGGATTTTGCTATTGTTAGGTTTGAGAAATCAATAGAATAAGTCATCTATTCCTAAAATACTTGAACTTCTTTCCTTGCTAAAACATTAAACGTCTTTTTCTGAACTTCCCATGCAAAGTAAAAGAAGTAAAATTTGAAGAACTAAATTAAGCTTATTGCAATTCATTTCATTTTTCCTTATGAAAACATGTGGGTGAATACAAAAAGGAAAAACAATTTACTCGAATAACTCTCCAACAAATCAACAACAATCGTAACAAATAACTCTCCAACAAATCAACAACAATCGTAAAATTAAACATAACTCATGCAACAAAGTCATGCGAGCCTGGCAACTACTTACTTTAATTAGCGCTCAACACATCGTGTAAATTGAAGCCAGAAGTCAAAATTCAATAATATCGACGCCACTCAGACGTTCCCCAAAATTAATTAAAAATCCATACAGGAATATTTTTTGTGAGCAGATTGATTGCAACGCGTGTTGCCACGCAAATGCTGACGTTAGCGCAATCCAAATCTTTATCCAGGTGGGCCCTCCAAAGGAATATTTACAAGGCCCACCAATTTACAAAGCTGACCAAGTGAGGAAAGAAACGTAGACTCTACGAGGGGCGTCGCTGCTACGTGGCCCTCGGTATTTATTAGCAAGTTCGGCAAACAAATGTCCTCATTTGGAGCTTTGTTTGTGTGCCTGGCAATGGCACGATGCTGATAAATGAGCGCTATTTTTGTCCTGAAGATCAAGTGCGTCTGGCTGCTCGAAAATCCCGCCTTGCGATGGCAATCAAAGCCTTGTCTTTCCTGGAAAAAGCATCAGAATTTGGCTCGGGATGTAATCTTGGGTGCAAGTAGCGCATCTTTGATCTCTACCATGAGCAGACGTAAAAACATGAGTAGCTGTGCGGTCTGTCTAGGCGGTGGCGGTAAAAGGAGCTTGAGGTTTCAAAATAATTTGTGAATTTATGCTTCACTGCAATAGCGAGTAACTTTTTCCCATCTACTTCTCAGTGCTCTTATAACAGCTCTTTTTTTGTTGTTAATTTGAGTGTAATCCATTCATTATTAATTCTTCAGTGATAAATGAAGATATCATTGCTGTGGCTGTTTTAAGTAAAATGTATCTGTAGTCAAGGTTTGGTTGCTACGATATTAATTGTTGCTATACACATTGTTGCTTTTTCTCAGCTGTACAGCAATTCATAATTTGAGACTTATTTTGAACTAAAGTTTTCGATAATAATCAAATCAGAAAGTTGATGTGATTTTCTATGAGTAATTTAAATAATCTTCTTCTATCCTAGCCATGAATTCTAATCACACTCTTTCAATATGTGAAAATATTTTGCAATAAGATAATTCCCTTTGTGAAACCTTACTTCAAAACTTCTTTTCGTTGCCGTTCTACAGAGTAAAATAAGTTACTGCGACACAGTAGTGTTGTTTCTACTTTTTCGTTTACAATTTTTTATTTTAAAATACATCCCTCTCGTGATACATGGGTTGCCATGAAAGCCTGTGGGTTGTTTGACCCACAATGCTTATATTCAATGCTAGGTGGCAAGCAAGTAATGGTACATAAATTTCTACTTATAAATGAAAAAAAATTCTACTTTAGATTTCAATGAACAATCATAACCTTTCTTGCAATACAAACGATGTCTAACCACAGATATTTGTTTTGCTTAAATATAATCGCAGATCTTTTTGCAATTTAAAAGCGAAGAAAATTATATTAAGATTGATAATTTTATTCAAAAAACAAAAAATCAAAACGTTTCGGAGACTAGCTCTATCACCAGTTCCCTAAAATACAAAGTATAATCAATTCAACGCAAGCATAAAAGCACGATGTTTACCGAGGATCGCTCACTGCATTCCTCTTTGACATCTCTGTCTGTCTGTGGAGTCAACAGCGCTCCTTTCCTTGTGAAAATAAAGCAAGTTGCCCGCAAACATGCACAAGACATGGACCGGTATTCTGCAGCTGTCATGTTGCGCTTGTTTCCTGTGGCGACCGCAATGAAGTGCGTCAGCTTGTAGCTAACATCTGAAGCCAGTCAAGGGACAATTTGTTTTAAAGCCAATCAGGTGACAGTTTTCAATGATATTCATCAGCTTTTACCTAATATTTAAAGCTAAAAGCTTATCGGGTAACAGTTTGCAATGATATTCATCAGCTTTTACCTAATATTTAAAGCTAAAAGCTTATCGGGTAACAGTTTGCAATGATATTCATCAGCTTTTACCTAATATTTAAAGCTAAAAGCTTATCGGGTAACAGTTTGCAATGATATTCATCAGCTTTTACCTAGTATTTAAAGCTAAAAGCTTATCGGGTAACAGTTTGCAATGAAATTCATCAGGTTGTATCTAATATTTAAAGCTAAAAGGTTATCGGATAACAGTTAGCAATGGTATGTATCAGCTTGTAGCTATCATTTGAAGCTTATCAATTAAATGCTTGAAATGATATGCATGTTTGTAGATAACTTTTCAAAAACTTATCAGTTAACAGTTTGCAATGAAATGCATCAACTGGTAGATAACATTTAATGCTTATCAGTTAACAGCCTGCATTGATGTGCGTCAGCTTGTAGAGCAAAGTTGCAGCCAATAAGATTGCTATTTACATTGACATATGTCTTGAAAAATGTGATTACAGGTGATACATGATAAGCAATTTTGTAACAATATTCTCCCAGTCTAAATAGAAAGTAAAATAAAATCTTAGAAGCTTTACTCAGTTCAGTCATTCACATATTACACTCGTGTGATTCGAGTTGCGTTATCTTTGTATAGGAACTGCACTGTAGCGGTATAGGCGTGAAAAGAGATCTTGCATTGCAGATTCGATTTCTTTTACAATGCAGAGCGGAGCAAATTGTACCAAACGACGAAAAAACCCTTGGGGGTTTGACGATAAACTTTCATACTATGAGATTAGATTCCTGATGCGAGGCAAAAGATGCAGCAATAATACTGGCAATGAGCTTGGAGAGACTCGTGGTAGTGTTTTAATGAAACGCAAATCGTCAGGAACACGAGAACTGAGAAGCCTCATCTTTTGTAAGTAATATACTTCTTTATTGAGTATGCTCTCTTCTGTAATGGCGTTTCACTAATTTCTCTAGTTGACGGGTATTGAGGAATAGATCACCTCCAAGTTTTCCATTACCATTAGTGAATAATAGCTCCTACACTTTTTAAAATACATTTGTTTCTTCAAACTTTTAGTTACACTCTACATTCACGGTCAACAGAACTTGAGATCCAAACCCTTGCGCATGAGTCTGAGCGACATGTTTTTTAATGAAATCATGAGCAATACATCGCTAACGAAATAGAGAAGCTACTGGGAATAAACAACAGCTTCCTTGAAGATGAAATTTGAAAGCTTAGCACGATAAAAATTGCTGAAGAAATCCTAAGCTCTCATTGTACTTCAAAGTTAATATCGGATTTCTTACTTTGATTTCTATTACCTCAGCTAATACGCAAGTCGATTACGTCGTTGAAGGAATGAAAATCTTCGATTTATTTTTCAGATGCATCAAAAGATGGAATGTCCACAGATTGTCGGCTTTGTAACGCGGGTGAAAGAAAAAAAATTCATTTATTTCCAATGAAGATAATGCAAAAAGCTTCATACGTTTTTAAAATGTCTCAACAGGAAGATCCTTAGTTGAAATATTATCAACACGGTCGTCGTAATACCCATGGTAGTAACCGAAACAAATGATTGAGAGAAAAGCATGTACTGCTTGAGGCATATCTAAGCGATTTACATCTTGTTTCGAGCGCATTCTATTTATATTCAAAGATGTGAGCGATCCTCTCTAAGTGCATATAAAATAACTCAGAATAGCTGAGGCAAATTGATTCGCTTACAAAGACAGATAAAATCTGATTGATAGCATGGAAGCTCGCAACAAAATATAGTTAACTCTATTTACAACTTTGCTTGCACTTAAGCCCTCAAAGTTCTGAATAAGTTTGTTCGTATTTTCCTTGATAAGCTTGAGATTTCTTATGCTCAGGGAAGCGAGAGTTCATTATGATCAAAAAACTCTCCACTCTTCACCATCGTCGAATTATGCTTGATATATATTACTTTGTTAAATGGAATAGGGAAGAGAGTCTGCCCGACAACAAGAAGATTTACTTTAATCCTCTACTTAAGATCGCTCACAAGAAAGCTGCTCGAGCTCCCACCGTCTCGTAGCATTCATAAGATTAGCATGAGAGGTAATTAATCCTTGTTCTAGACGAATAATATTTTTCTAGCTCGAAAAAATCTCTTCCATAATTACGAAAGCATCAAGAGCATGCTGGATGTTTGTGGACTCCTTGGCCGGAGATGGAAGCTGTTTGCTTTGTGAAGGAGATGCAGATATGAGCACTGCTCTCCTCCAGTGGTCACTGCTGGGATGATATGGTATCTGCAGTGGTCACTGCTGGGATGACATGGTATCTGCAGTGGACACTGCTGGGATGATATGGTATCTGCAGTGGACACTGCTGGGATGGTATGGTAACTGCAGTGGACACTGCTGTGATGATATGGTATCTGCAGTGGACACTGCTGGAATGGTATGGTATCTGCAGTGGACGCTGTTGGGATGGTATGGTATCTGCAGTGGACACTGCTGGGATGGTATGGTAACTGCAGTGGACACTCCTGGGATGGTATGGTACCTGCAGTGGACACTGCTGGGATTGTATGGTATCTGCAGTGTACACTGCTGGGATGGTATGGTATCTGCAGTGGACACTGCTGGGATGATATGGTATCTGCAGTGGACACTGCTGGGAGAGAAATGGTATGGGAACTGCAATGGAAACTACAGGGACACCTAAAATAAAGCTGACTAAATTTTCAGAAGCTAACTAGCCATTCAATGTAATTTTGGAACAACTCGTGTGACCATTCACTGTCTGATTGCTTTGGAAAAACACTCAAATTTGATTAAACTCGAAATGATAAAAATTATAAACTATTCCACGTATAACTTAATTCGCAACCGCGAGAAAGCCCCAAACATGTACTGTACTGAAGTGTTCTAGGGCAAGAATGTCTTCAGCAAAACATATTCTCTCTCGCTAGAATGACACTAAAGATTTTACTGCTAAACGAACAGGCACGCTTGCATAAAAGCCAGAACTATTCGATCCAGCACAGGCTGGAACTGATTCCATCTCCGCGTGGATTGCAAGCACTGATGTTATTTCTGCGCGAAACGAATTTCTTCAATAACGTAAATGGACTAAGGTCTTTCTGGGTCTGCGCAGCACTTCAGTGTGAAGGATCCTAGGTTACTCAAGCCAAAAATATCGAGAATCTGAGAAGGGTTTCCATCACACCCTCGTTTCACAGATATCACTTGGGAATCTTGTTCCGAGTCCGTCCGTGATGGTCACGGAAATGGAAACTCCATCCCCATTAATATTCAGAAATTGGTCGTTAGGAGGAAGTGAAATGTTGGTAGGCGAAGAAACATGACGTGTAGGTTGGCTGTAATACCCGCACCGTGATTGAAAGCATCGCACTTTACGAAATGAGTTGGAAATTATTCATTTCCCTGACCCAAATATGTCAGTTTAATTTGTTGCCGTCTCTACCCCTCAGAAATTGAATGATAACCCAATGACTTTAGAACCTGCAGAGTCTCGATTTTTCAGGGCAAAGATGGAGTCGCAAAAAGTGCATGCAAGTAATCAGTGATGTTTATGTTATCAAACGCCCCAAAATTTCGTCAATGTGTGTGTTGTAAACTTGTAATAAATCGAAATTATCCCTCGTTGTTGCTTCATTTGTATAGTTTTTCGGAATCTCTTTTCAGTGTTTCGTTTTATGTTGTTCACGAATGTCGGTGAGGTGATGATTTTCCAGAAAACAGGATTATAAACTGAAGTAAAAAGATGGCCGGAATAAAGTGCGTTCAAGTGGACGTTTCATTAAGTCTCTCACAATAATTTTCTTATTCTTGAACAAACTCTTATGAGCATTCTCTACCATTTGATGAGGGTAACCACCTTTTAAACTTGATAAGACGAATATGGTAATTCAAATAGTTCACATAATTTTTTCCGGGGTTCGGTAAATAGGAAAAACATATTTCCCGTCAGATATCAAGAAACTTTACAGAATACTCCATATTACCATCCCACTTTGCAACAGCATTTCATCAATTCTTTGAGTCACCTCACGTCGTGCGAGAAAAATTTACAAAACATTTCTCGAAAGATAGTGAACGAGACACGTTTCAAGCTGCTCATATATAAAACATGGCATACAAAGAACGTCTTACGTTACATTATATATTTCAGAAAATTCTTTGCGTGTTTGTGAGAACTGAACTTTTCTCGGGCTGGGCGTGGCTGGGAACTGCTTCCTAGCTCATAAGGTTCCTCAGGATGAAGAATGCATCCATTAATATATCGTCGCCATGCGCCAGCCAAGCTGTGTGCGTAACCTCGACTGACTTCTTAGACCCAATATTTTACTCTGTTGCTTTTTGTGTGCCTCCAGAAGATACTTTGAAAGAATGCTTTTATTAGTATGAAAAATGCATCCATTAATATATCGTCGCCATGCGCCAGCCAAGCTGTGTGCGTAACCTCGACTGACTTCTTAGACCCAATATTTTACTCTGTTGCTTTTTGTGTGCCTCCAGAAGATACTTTGAAAGAATGCTTTTATTAGTATGAAAAATGCATTCATTAATAAATCGTCGGCGTGAGCCAGCCAAGCTCTATGCGTAACCTCGACTGATTTCTTAGACCCAATAATTTTACTCTTTTTCTTTTTGTATGTTTTCAGAAGACACTTTGAATGTACCTGAAAATGTCATTGTTCTGCTGTGACTATACTCTACGCTGTGTTTGAATGAGCGTTAAGAAGAAAAAGTCTGCCTAGCTAGCGACTGAAATTTCCTCGCAAAGACTGGCTTCCATAGAAATATCTTCTCGTCAATAAGGCTGCATATTCTGGTCTCCACATCTTCGCCTAGACATCGTCAACCGTCGTCTTCAGCTCTACCAACCGTCGCATTCAACAGCGACATCATCCCCATCGCTAGAAAGGCGCACAACCACACCCTCTATGAGCGACACGTCCCGAAACATCGACAGCTTGCCGGACTGCCTAATGCTTCCATTTGCTCAACGTATATTCTTTCCCTTCATTAGAGACTTAGGATTGTGTTTACTCTGGGTAAATTAACGGTCATCCAATTGTAAGTCTATTCTCTTCTAATTATATGACGACACTTGCCATTTCCGATTAAAATAACTAAGGTAAAGCATTGTCTATAAAGACATGTTTGTTCTCAATTCGAACGGCGTCTCAGGCTCCTGCGCTTGGAAAGCGACGGCCCGGGCATTAGCTGACCAGCGATCGAGAATCACGGTCGCGTCTACTTGTGCTCTCTTACCTCGCTGTCCTGGCGAGCCAGCCAGGCAGTGAGGGTTGTTCACTGTTATTCACTGATTGTTCAATTGTTATTCACTGGTTATTCAATGAGTCGTGTGTTGACTCGTAGGCGCCATTCAGGACTGAGCTAAGTATCCCAATGTGACATTGTAATCCGTACCTTCACGTTCCCTTTACTTCGCGTGGTAGGTCTAGATTCTGTACCATAAATGTATCGAGCTAGGTTTATTGATGAGTTAAATGTTCTGTATTTAGCAAACTAAATGATTCCGCGTCCAGGCTTCACCTCATATAAAATGTGCTTATCGTAATTATCAATGTATTAATGTTCAAGTAATGAAGGCTTCACCTGCTTATTGTGAGATCATGATGCGATCTCCTGTAACTGTATTTTCTGATAGATTAGAGTAGTTTTGAGATTTGATGGTGTCACGATCATCTAGATTCTTTAATACGACATGTACATCGCAAGTCAATCACTATCCGAATATGTAATCCATTGCTATTTGAAGGACGTCATCATTATAACATAAATTTACGTTGCAACAGTGTCGTCAATTACCTTAATGAGGCCCTATTCGATTTGCTATAATATTATATTTAATTACAATTAATGACATTGAAAAGTCTCAGTCTATTTCGATCTTTAGTACTAATAAAATAAAATAATTGAGGCATTCTGTCTCGACCATTGACGGAAAGAAAATGAAAAGCGACGAGAAAATGACGAGAAATAATGCAGAGAAAGAATTGCCTCTGGAAAAATTGGCCAACGAATAATATATCGATCGAAGATAAAATAGGGATCGTAACAAAAATCTGTTGAGATTGAAATCCTCGTCAGGCTCAATGTACGTGTTCTTCTACCTATGTTGAGCGTTGTGCAAGTAACAGCTTCTTAAAAGATTTATCGTTTCTTTTCGCTTGAGATCTATGTAACTGCGATTCATAATTCAGTAATGTTTTCAATAGTACTGAATTTTCTACTCTGATTGAAAAATGTTGACTAGGCCACACAGTTCATCAATGCAGAATAAGGGAGAAGCTCATTAGCTAACAGTTTCTTTTTACAAAATAGATAACTACGATGAACAACGTCGTCTAACCGAACGTTTGCTACTCGAAATTTCCTTTATCATAATTTTTCATTTATAACGAACATTCACCCATAAAATGATACCTTCATCTAAAAATTTTTGCATCGAAATCATCACAAGGAGAAATTTTACGCGAAAGGAAACACGGTATACATAGTCAGGCAGGGACCAGACACGAGCTTGCACCTCACAGAACCGTTCGTGAACGCCATATTTACCAGGAAACATGTTTCTTGCTCCTATGGCAGGCAGCTTGGAAGTATTTCTATGCGCACTTCGAGACCGGCCGGACTTGCTGGCATGCAGCACGGAGGCATCAATAAATCATTGCCTAGCTGCCTCCGAGCGTCTATCTTTGCAGCGCACATCACGCAGGCGCGGCACGACATCCATCGCTCGTAAACTCAGACTCTGTCGTGCTTCATTCCGGCGCCCAGCCAACCAACGACTCACATTATCTGTAACGTGAATTTACTGAGACTTCCATCGAGGTAGTGACTACCTGCACTCAGCTGAATATGCAGCAGGCTCGGAGCGTTGAATTTTAGGTTAACAGCTGCTGTGCGATATTTGCGTACGGAGTATTTCATGCGACCTTGTTTCACTGGAGATATTTGAAGAATAGATACTACCTGCACTCAGCTGAATGTCCAGCAGGCTCGGCGCGTTGAATTTTAGGCGTTTAGATCGAATTTTTACATAGCTGCTGTGCGAAATTTGCGTATGGAGTATTTCATGCGACCATGTTTTATTAGAACTTTCTGAAGACATCTGAGGCTATATCTGCACTCGCTGAAAATGCAGCAGATTTAGGAGCGAGGAATTTTAGGTTAACAGGCACTTGCTTGTGGTAGTATTTCAGGCGACCCGGTTTTTCTGGAGCTTTTTGAGGAATTGTAATTACCAACACTCAGCCGAACATGCAGCGTTGAATTTTACTAAACAACTGCTCTAATACACTTTTGAAACATGGAGTTTTACGTGACAACCTACGTATAAATATTCTGCAGAATGGTGTAAGGCTAAATTCAAAGTTTAGAGGTGCTCCGGTTGGCTGATTTAAGGCCGTTTATTTTGTGGAGCTGTCAAACAGACTTCTTGTAATATGGTGACAACTTCAGGTCCGCTGAAAATTCTCTGGAGTGAGTTGGAATTTTACAATAAAACTTTAACATACGTCCGAGTTTTAAGGCAATGTAAGTACTTCACATAGTGATTTATGTCCATCTCGTATGCTAAAGCTTCGTTCGACATTTCGAGTAATTTTTTTGTCGGTTTCGACCTGAGGTATTGTGAGGGAAGATGAGTCAGCTAAGACGTGGTTATGAAAAAAGAGGGTACGTGAAAAGTAAGCGTATTTCATTTCATGAAAGTTCTAATTTGGTGGCTGAATGGATTAATTACAGCATAAACTGTCACATTACACACTTCTTCCGTGTGACTTTACTTCCTCACATTTATTTTCTTATCATCCAATCTTTTATCTCATAGATTTATTTTGTAATTTTTCCTATTATTATTCCTATTATTATTTCCTGATATTATTATTATTTTCCTGTCATTTTTTCAACCGCATGAAATGAGCTATGCTAAATACTCAAGCTAAATATTGTTCGTTGTGTCTCATCAGAATTAAAAGCGAAGAATTCCAGTTCTCCGACACCCATTTCATCACCTGCCTTTGGATTCTCCTGTGGAAGGAAGTAAAAATCCGTTCGCGCATTATTACGGAGAAGACAAAAGAACAAAATCTATGGCGTCAGGCATTTCAATCACTAATCCTTCAGAAAACTCCTGTTGAGTTGGTTGAGAAAAACTCCCTTACTTTCCTCCGAAGAGGAAGATTTGCCCGCGGACTTTGCCTTGCGCATAAATCAATACATTGGTCTATCTAAATTATTCTTTACTATCTTGTCATACGGAAAGAAAAGCTCTACGCTTTTGCTATAAATATTTATTCAAGTGATTACTGATGGTGTAAATAAAATTGATATGTTCAACAGCAGGAATTAATTGTGTCAGTTGTGATGGATTGGACTCACAAATCCTAGGCAAACCAATGAACTTGTCTTCCTCAGGGTATGCCGAGCTTTACTGCACGGGTTCTTAATTTTCGTTATAGTTTCTCCGTGTAGTAAACTTGAAGAACTATTCGTAGCAAATTTGACGAAATGATCATTTGCTCGGATAGTTACTCATTTAACTATCAGTTACTTAGAGTAACGGAACACTTTAAAGCACATACGAAAAACTCCTAATGGCATCACCTGAAAAATTACCAGTCGCAGATTTCAAGAAAGGTACATTTGTTTGTGGAGTTATTCAATTGACATAGATAAACACTGCAAATTAGAAGTCTTCATAATTCAATGGAGAACTGCATCAGTAGAAAACGACCTAATGCGTTGATATTAATTCGGTTAGTAAAAGCGGTTTGAGATCTTTGATAGGTTTCTTGAAGTACTTTCATTTTAATAAAAAAAAATCATACAATGATCCTCTGTTTCAACACCTGTTCAGTTTTTTAAAGAGATGAAGAGTATGCGTTTATTGTAATGAATTTTGGGAGTTCGACTAATGATGCTATTTTTAAATCAATCGTGCAGACTTGTGAGAATTTCTTGACAATAACGAGACAATGCATCCTCAAATTCATTATTAAATATGAGCAACATAATCGAAAGATATGAATGCGGCTGAAACTAGTTTAAAAACAGGAAAATTTGCGTGTTTTTAATTATTTTTCATTTGTTTTAGGAGTCATCCATGATCGTATAGTCGGTTACAAGGACATAAAAAGATAAAGACAGGGCATGAAACTTTTTTTGTAGTGGCACAGCCTCTGAATGACTATGGTAAAGAGAAAGACAGTCTTAAATGAGTACTTTCAGGACCATGAAGACCTCATGAAAAATGTAATGTTCCCGACTCGAGGGCTAATTTCTGAACAAAATAAAATAATAACAAATAAATCATTTGCATCATACGTATTTAACTATTGATTTTCTCTCATTTTCTCAGTTTCATTCAACTTCGAGCAATCCAGAGTAGCTTTCAGAACGCCTGTATTTTTCAAGTTCACGATATGCACAATTACCACAAGCTTTACTTATCTGCGTCTGCACAAACATCAAAAACAACACCATTCACATTTGAAAACTACCAGACGCTGTATGTCGATTTTCTTGCTTAGCATATTAAGTATGAAAAGTTAGAACTGACCGCGTCCTACATCACCGAATTTTTATCCTTATTCGCTGCAAACAGGAGGCGGAAAAGGGAACATTTGGGTTTTGCATGGCAGCTTGAGGATCGTAAAGTCTTTCGAGAGGACTTGAAGCCCAGGGTGGGAGCTTCGGGGATGACACTTGAGAATATTGATAGGCACGTGAGAGCCACGCCGACTATCTGGTGACTGGAACACGCCGTTAGTTTCGACATGAAAGCTTCGACTTGCGATGGATGAAAGGAAACTGAACGCGTCTGATGAAATACAAGGACACCGACAGCCTTTGTGTTGTTAGCCGGATGGACAATTTGATACTTGCTGCCATGTTACTGAAGGCTCGACGCCCGATCCCAGACACGGATGCCTGCGGAATACGACGGTTCTTCATTGAGTCGGCTGTGCACTTTTCACTTCTGCAATCAGACACCGTAAAATATTTTCATATCAAGCGTCTTCCGAAGTTTCATTTTTTAAGTTTGAGAAGTGTCTATTAAGTTAAAGTTAAATTTCTAGCGCTAGCAATCATATCGTTGAGGTTAATTTAAATAGCGTTATTGAGGTAAAATTTTTACAAGGAATTATTATGAATCAAAATGCCCACCGACATAACTGTCGACTAATTCAGTAGATACTCTAGCAAGAGCATGGTAAGTAATATTTCTGTAACACCATAAATAGTGTTCTGCATCAAAATATAAAGCCTAGTGCAGCGGAACTCGAGTTTATGATTCAGTAGAAGAACATGGTAATTAGGTCAGAAATTCTTAAACTCAAGTCTTTTGTGCTATAAAAAATACCAGACCACCGTTCCAGTTACGCCGTGTTTTGAGTTTCAGGGAGTTGTTACGAGTCTTTTCTATGTGCTTTATTCACTGTCATAGAAAGCAAAGACGGCGAATTGAAAATCTACACGTTAACTCTTTCGCTTCAGCATGACCGTGTCAACAGATACTAAATCAATCAGCGTTTCTATTTCATAGCAATAAAACATTGTAGAATAATTTGACTATTATATTTGGGTAGGACACAAATAAATTGTAAAACATTCGTAAATACAATGGCTTATTTTATGGTAAATCAAATATTTAACGAATTTTTTTATTCAAGTATCTTTTCAGCACATAATTCCTGGCACGTATTTTTTATTTCATTTTCGTCAAACACAATAGAGGCTTTCTAATTATTTTTGCATTCGTTAATGATAACTCAAGCTTATAACGTGACTCATAAAATTTAGTTAAAGAAGATATTTTCTTGTCGCATGGAAGTGTTTTGTCGCTCAAAGATTGCGTCAAATTGCTTAATTGAGATTCTGATTATGCATTTCTTAATCGAAAACGAACAAGAATTAATTTGCATTAGCAGAAAATGATCCTCGTTACGAGAACGTGACGCCAATTTCGGGCACTGATAACATCATTAATTGAATTCTTTCACCTTCACTTACAGAATCTTCGAGCTGAAAAGTGTAAATAAATCGAGTGAAACTTCCAATTTCGAGTGAAATTTCAAATCTAAGTGAATTTTAGTGTTAGTGTTTTAGTTTTAGTTTTAGTATTTAGTAGTACATTTTTAGTTCAAATCGAGTGAAATTTTAAATGAAGTATCAAATCAAATCTAAGTTGTAAATTTTGAGTGAAATTTCAACTTTTTCGAGCGAAATTTAAAATTTTGTGTGAAATTGTATAGTTCAAGCAAAATTTGAAATTTTTTCGAATTTTCAAATTTCAAGTGAAATTTGAAATTTCGAGTGAAATGTGACACAGCGCGTGAAATTTTGAATTTTTCGAGTGATATTTGAATTTCGCGTAAAATTTCACATTTCAGAGCACAAAAAAGATATTCGATGAATTGCAAACATATGTCGGGGTCCTCCCACACGATGACTGTCCATGATGAGTTGCGATAATAATTGAAAGATTCCAGCGCCTATAGTGACAGTGAACTCGAAAACCTCCCATATTTTTACATCTACTCAGAAAATTACAATAATTCATCAAAGTGAACTATCGCTGTGAAAATATGTTTGCAATAAGGACAATTAAAAGTATTAGTAAGACAAAAGAAATTAAACACAGTTTTGATGTCAAAGCCTGTATCGCACAGAAAGACGACACAAGAGATTAAATAAAACTTACACAAAAAGACTAAATTAATAGGTTTTTTATTAAATTTGAATCATTAAACTTGCAAGCACGTGTGCCCATGTTAAATCGCTAAATAGTACAGATTTGAGATATTATAAGCTATTGAAGTCATATTAAGGCTCGAATAGCTTTATATTTCTGAAATATGTGCCATAAGTACATGCATCAATTCTTTTAATCTATGTACATACTAAGCGTCATCGATGTATTCTATTCGACATGTAAATGTTCATTCACTTCATCAACGATGTCAGATTCGCATGAATTTATCCAGTCATTCATGTCCTTAAACTATTAATTAGCCGCTAGCCACTTTGTTTGCACTCCTCCTGTTGGTTGGAAAATGCTTTTTCCTTGGAAAAGGAGGAAGTGAGGGGAGGATGCGGAGCATTGGAAAAGTCATTCAGTTCGAAAACAAAAAACTGGGATGCATTTCAGGGTAACTTCAACTTACATATAAAATTTGTCGAAGTTTGAACAATATTCGATATCGGTACCGTGAAATGAGAACAATCATGAGACGCTAGTCTTTTTTTTTAACTCATCCAGGCTCTTTTATTTTTAATCAGTTTCAATTATTTGTTCATTTATAATATTTTTTCAATTAAAAAATGCTCAGCTCTTAGCAGCACCGAGAATGTAGCTTTCACACGAGTACACAATAGTTGGTGATACACCGTGCAAAGGTGTTCACGTGAATGTAAAATAGTATTATGTAAATACAGTAAAAATAGTAAATTATAGGTATACTTTTAGAATTGTAAACCATTCGAAATTTTTGAGTGGTAAAGTTGTGACGTAGGAAAGTGCAACAAGTTAATTAACGAGCACTAAGCAAACGCAGAAAAATGTTATTCAAGCCAAATCTTCCTTGATTAAGATTCGTTGACGCCAGTAAACAGTCTACCGGCGAATCTCCTCCAAATTCTATCTTGCTCAAGGAATTGCGGTAAGACTTTCATATTTGACGGACCTCCAATTAGTGATCCGAGTCTCTGTTTCTCAGCCGCTCTAGAATATCTTCCGGCGAATTTGAGAGCCATGTCTCGTTCTTTTACGAATTCTTCAAGAAATATCTCCTTAATAATTTTTTTCAGTAGCCGAGATGGAGAATATCTCGTACGAGGTAGATTGTCGGTAATTATGGATTGCTGCAGGGTGAGCTGTAGTGTATATTATATTATTTGACGGCCATCAGATGATCGGTTTGGTTACAAACGTTGTAGGAAATGTAACAAATTGACATCGTCTCAGAAAAAGTACCGTCTTGGTGTGCTTCGTGCAACTAATGGTGCCCATGTAGAAGTCTGTTAAATGAGTTAAGAAAAATAATAATACGCGCTGGAAACAAAAAAGCAAATCCGAATAAAACATCCTTTCAGTTGCCTTTGTAATAAATTTTGAAATTCATAAGAGATTTTGTGGACACCCTATAGTTGACACGGTGAAGTTATCCATGACCAATTTTATGCGCAGGTAATTTTCTCCGGCGATAAAACGCACCTTTGTGATGCACTGTTATCGTAATTTAAACACATGAGGAGGAATAAAACAACAAGACATTGCATACAATTAAAAAGTTATATTTTAACACAGCGTACGACAATAAACAAACACGCACGCTAAGGCACAAAAACTTAACATCGACAACAAAATTTGTACTCCTGATGTACCTCAAATGTAAACAAAAACCCTCAACAATAAAATTTGTACTCCGGATGTACTTAAAATTGAAACAGAATCAATCTAAAACGAGATTTTCAAAACATTAACATTTGCGGTATTTGTAAAGGAAAGGAAAGAAATCGGTTTTCAAATTTTCGCTGCCTAAATATAGTTGATTAGATGGAAATAAATAATTTTTCTTTTATGCCTTTCCGGGAATAATGAGTATTTAATGAGTTATAGCGGTAGGTTTAGTTTCGTCTTTGATGACTGGAATGCGCTCGAATAAACATCTACTAATCGATTTTCGAATTTTGTTGCTTGAATCATGGTACTAACATCGAAATAAACTATTTTTCTTACATACACTTCTTGCGGAAAATTAGTATTTTACGAGTTAGAGTGGTAGGTTTAGTTGTTGTGCGATTGAGCTGTTAGATTACGTTTGGGTACTTTGTAATTTATTATTAGCCAACCCCGCGGAGCCTGTGGAGCCTGAACTCACTTCTAGGATCTTTTAGTTAATAACAAAATAATGGTTATCACCCAAAAATAACGAGTTATAGAGGTATGTTAATTTTCCTCTTGGATGGCGGGAATGCGCTCGATCATTCGAGCGCGTCGGAAGGGAGAGTCCATTGTAGTCTTCCCGTTCGAATAATTTCTTTCCGCTTCAAACACTAGAGTTGCTGTAAGTAATTTACCGCTATAACTCGTTAAATACTCATTTCTGACGGAGAGTTCATAGAATAAATATTGTTTATTTTGATCTAATTAACTATGTTTAGGCATCAAAAATTGCAAAATCGATTACTGTCCTCTCCTTCACATTTGCTAATCAACATATTATTCACTTTTAATTAGTTAATAAGCGTATGAAAGAAAAACTATATTCTGAGCCAGTCAAAAAATTGTAATGATGGGAAGTTTAATGAGACAGAAACGCATTTTACGGACGATTCCAACGCGTCATTACAGTAGATGATTCATCTAGCTTAACTGAACCCTGAGACGTAAAAGTATAATTTCCCGACAAGACTCTAATCCACGACACGATCATAAAACGTGCGAATTAATTTGGCTGCAAAAAATAAAGATCTTCGTTCACATGCGGCATAAAATATCTCCCGAGCGTTCTTTGATGGCTTACTGAAAATCATTGAGAGGTTAGGACAAAATGCTCCTTTTATGAACGTCGAATCTGGCAGAATATTGAAATATAATCAGAAAGAAATTCGTAGATGGACGTTTTCATGCTCAGAACGACGTTACGTTCTTTACGGTAAATTTCGTTCGATATCATTCTGCTCTATCTCATTTTGCTCATCAGACCACTATTTATCACGACGGTAACTTAAAATATCGCAGAAACTTAATGCATAATTCTCAATGTAAGGAAAATGATTAAACTCGCATTTTTATTCATGAAACCTCCAAAACATAGTTCTTGATATTTGTTGTTTGTATTTCTTTCAGAGTTGTACAATCACTTTCGCAAACATGTTTGCGGGACTTTTGCTATAAGTTGTCGAAGGCTGCAGCCTGAAAATTCTCTCTATTATTCATGAACATCTCCATGAAACTACATTTATAAACATCTTTTTGGCATGTTTGCACGTTTATTTGTGTCTATCCTACAACATCGGTCTGATGAAACCAAAGGTGCCTTAATTTATGGTCCTAATGCTCACACACACACAGATGTATATAAACGTTTACAATGAAATCAGTGTCTAATTTATCAGAGTAAGAACCGAAATAATGAAGCAAAACCAAAACTTTCAGCAAATCATACACGTTTTGTTTTTTAAACTCAGATGCTTTTTTCAGTTGCTTTATATGGTGTATTTATTCATGTTACCAAATTTAAAGATCTAATCAATATTGTGACCAGAATGCCGTACAGACATCCATTCATAAAAAATTCTAGTAATTGGTCACCATTCAATTAGACCTCCGTCTGCTACCCGAATCTATCGGTCATCTATATCAGGACAGTAGCAACTTTTTCTGCGAAGGTTTGAAGAAGCCGAATTGCTCACCACAAAAACTCTGTTCGCCTCCTCACGCCTCGAGTCCATCTAACGCGAGCGGAATTCTCCAAGGCAGAAATAACTCGCATGTATTTACAGGCGCAACGTATCCATAAATGGACGAGATTGAAGCAGAAATGTTTTCTATTCTCTTGAAAATTTGTTACTACTACCAGTTTCTGAGTGTCATTTTGCTCATCTGAAAGTGTATTGCCGTATGGGCAATACGGAGCTTGGGCTCAATCAAAATTCATTTAAAGTTATTTTAAATTATCTTAAATTTCTACATTGCGCGCCACAAAAACTTTGGTCGCTGCCTCACACCTCCAGTTCATCTAACGCTGCCGAAATTCTCAAAGGCAGAAATTACTCGCATTTTTTCCGGAACCGATTCTGAAGAAATTTCTTCTGTGGAGCCATCTTACTAATGCTTTAGTAGAGAAAAGGCTTTTTACATCTGAGCTCCAGCTGTAGGTTTATTTTTAAAACTGTCACTCCTGTCAACTATGTCCATTGCCCTGATACTGTATTTCCCTTTAACTTTATGAGTTACTGTTCTAAACAGCGGACAAAAATATGTTAATATTGTGGTGGTAGCTTATTTCTCAAGAATGACTGAGCAAGATGAAATCACTGCCCAATCTAAATGGAAATGCGTTGAACATACACGTGTAATTAGCGTTGTTATGAGAGCTGATTCTAGATTTCCTAGTTTGATCCCCCATGCAAAAATACGATGGTATGATAGACCACTTCCTATATCGTTACTGATGGCTTTAGTCCATATAAATTCTCTACAATTTAGTGATGATTCATATATAAGGAAAGGCTCCAGCTGTAGTTATTTAAAAAAATGAAATCATATTAAAAAAACAGCAAAGACTACACTTTTCGAATCAGCCCCATCAGGGTTTGACATCGTGATCAAAGCCCAATCAGGGTTTATCATCGTGATTAAAGCCCTTATTCACCAAAAAAAGTTAGAGACAAATTTTCTACCCCGGTATAATAAGGGAGAGTTATATCCATGAGTATACATAGTACATCACTCATAGTCTAAAAGTTAATTATTGAATTATATATATAGATGACAATTTGTAAGCTCGAAATTACTTTTTGTATATTATTTTAATTCGGTATGCCAAGGTAGAAGACAACTCATAGAAGCAATATGAGCTAAAAAGGCTACAGAACTTTATTTCAACAGCATATTATATGTTTGAATTAATTATATCGTTCAATCCGTATTAGATGAGTGAGTAACAAATTGAAGAAAATTTAAAGGAATTTTGATGAAATCCAAGCTCATAGTTTTAATGCAACAATAAATACGAAGTCCTATACTTTCAGATGGGGCAATTGACACTCAGAAATTGGTAGTAATAACAAGTTTTCAACGGAATTGAAAACATTTCTGCTTCTATCTTTTCCATTGACGGAAACATTCTGTCAGAAGAGACTGCTTAATAAATGTTTTAATCATTCACTGAATGATTAATTTTAATTTACTTTATTCAATTAATTTACCACGACTGGCACTCGTCTCCAAGAGTGCGCAATTACCCAAACTTCAAGAAACCTCCAAAACCTACACAAATAAGTATAAAACAAGCCTTAATTTTAGCCTTGGACCAAAACCATTGTATTTACTACCGAATTCTTCTTGAAATAAGGTCATCGGCGAAAAGCTGTTTAAGCTCTCAGACCTGAATCCGTCAGAAGAACTTCTAGTTTCTGCCTCCGTAACTCCTCTATCGATGTTAGAAAAGTTAGGATCGAGTTTACCTGATTATTTGCAAGAGTCCCATCTGTTTCTGTCGCAGCATGGCGAAGAAAACAGTGAGCTCTCTCAGGTTCATCTCACAGAACCAAAGATTTTATCAGATAATCCAGCGATGGTCTCTGCAGGCGCGTCGGCGCAGGTTCCGTCGATCCGGCTGTCCGAAGTTTAGGAAATTAATCGAACAAAGCGATTGGAGCTGTTAACACAAAGGAAGCTGCCTAAGCAAAATGAGTCCACATTTATTTAGTGAGTACTCTTTACTCGTTGTATTTCTTGCTGCTGGTCTGTATGCGTACATTCAAACTCTGTGACAAGATTATTCGCGGTGAAGTCTTGTTTCCACTACACGGGGAAACTTTTATCTCGTAAATCTAGTAAATTCTCAGATCGTTCCGACAATTTACTTGTTCTTGGATAACTTTCCCGACGGTTGTCGAAACTTCAGTTTTGGCAAGGCAAGAAGGATGCAAGCTAGAGGCGCGTCTTGTTTTTCACCAGGTAGTTTTCAAAACTTTAGATTTACCCTGAAAAAGCCATCGACTCAGCAATCGCCAGAAAACGAGCTGCGTTTTTTTATTTGCTCGTTTGTTAATTCCACCTCGTAATTGTGTGACGTGCTGCAGATTTACAATTAACTCAACGATTCAATCGAGGCGATAATTATGCTTTATTGAAAATCATAGTTGTTTGTAGATCAATGTTTTTCGCATCAAAAATTACTCAAAATGCGCTTGACAAAGGGAATGAAGGAAAGGCAAAAATGAAAGCCTCTTTGTCAGATCATAAATTAGACTGTACAGGATTGGCACTTGTAAAAAGGTGTCTCCATGTTTATTTATATCGTGTGTGCTTGACTTAAGAAAACATATTCATCACTGTTATACATAAGAACATATGTATAAAAAACATATTCATCACTGAATTGTTCTCCATTTAATTTTCAAGTACTTTCTTTTCAAAACGTCCGGCACGTTCTTATTTTACTCATTGGCTGTAAAAAATCAATACATTAAAAATTCAACGACGGTAATACTCAATGAAAGTTTTCCTAATCTTTCAAGTCCTCTTCACCAATTGAGAAGTCTATCGCGGCACTTGGCTAATTCAAACGATAAACAAAGTTCTCGTTTTTCTTATCTCCGAAGTCCTGACCAAAGAAGGAGTCAACCCCTGATTCCTGCACTTAGTGCCACCCCACCAATGCCACTCCTCACCATCACACTGTTTTAACCGTGTGCCGTCGGTAATTTTTAACGGATCAACGGCGTGAAAAACATTTTTAATGCCTCGTCTTGATGGCCTGATCGTGCGCTCTGTTCATCTGACCCTTGAAATGACATGAAACCTCTCGAGCATGCTCTCGTCCCTGAAAATCATCTTCCTCAGTGAAGTTCAATCCTTTTATTTTGAGTAGAAATAACGTACTTTTTTGCGGCCTCGATGGACGAGGACTTCATGGCACTAGTTAAACCCTGCTCTCGTTGTGATAAACATTTCTCAGTGGAGTTTTATTTAAGAGTCGTCTTTTATTCATACTGATGGCTGTTATGGCTAGACTTAACAACACTTCACATTTCAGGATTTTGTTCCGTGCGACTAGAAATCTTGGCGACCTAGCTTTGTTGCTGCTTGGGAGGTGTAGAGAGCGTGGCGGCTGCTATTCTCAGGCTGCAGGTGACTCGCCTTGACACTCACAGATCTGAGTTCATATTAACATAATCTGTTGTAACATAAAAAAGCCTGAATTTTTTCTTATGTCGAAAATTTGGTGTACTGTATTCTGATGAAGCGCAGAAATAAAAGAGAAAACGTGCAACTCTGTACAGAATAGAATCTTGAAGAAAATCCCATCTCGCTAACCTCGAGCAGTTCGCTGAAGCGTAGTGTGTTGGAAAACTGCAAAACAATGCGAACTCTATGAACAAAAATATATGGTCAGAATAAATTTTTTTAATGGCAGGTACACGAGAGAAATCTTTGTATAAAATCGAGTATAATCGTTTTTTGCTTTTAAACGGTATAATTTAATCTATCACTGTCTATATTGAATACCCGTCCTTTCACAACTGCCCCGTCAGATATCACAAAACCAATGGAATTGAATTATCCCAACAACAAGTAGGATGCCACAGAAGTCGCTGAACTTATTCGGGCCCACAGGTAGCTGTACTCAAATTTGACCATTGTACTCGACTTAAGAAACATTCTACCTCTGTAGCACCTGTGGTAAATAAATTGTTTAAATTGTTTAAAACAACATTGATTTGAGCATGATGTATGAGATTAGATTTTTACACTTCCCTTTACACACCCACGCCTTGCGTCAAAAGAAAAATTTTGGATCCTTTCACTCTCTTTTTGTCTGTATTTTCGTTATCAAGATCGAATAAAGAACAATCTCCAACACGCTGTCGATAGCATTGATTAAGCTTCGTGGCGTTTTCTCCTCTCCCGGGGTTTCTTCCAGGTCGCAGAAATATACGCCGGAACTAAATTTCGACGGGCTCGCATCAGTGGTCTTATTAGGCAGGCTATCTTCGGAATTAGCCGTCAATTCCTTCAGCCTAACTTTAGGGAGTTTTATACGGGGTATTTTCCAGTCGAGAAAGAGACCTCAAGTTCAAATTCATTTGGTTAATGCTGTGCATGGGGCGACTGAAAAAGATGACGGGGGGCAATAAAAACGTTAGAATCAACAAAACCATGGAACAATGTTTTTCAGCTGCAAGCAAAGTTAATTTTTATGTACAATTCAGAGTCAGGAAAAGTTTGGTATTAAATGCTTTCAAAATCATGAGATAATTTGCAAATGCAAGAGGTCATTTTGACTACATATTTTATCCCATATGTGCATTAAATATATGATTTCTATTTGGCTGATCTATGATAAGGAAATAAAGGATGATATACGTGAATTTTGACGAATGAAGCCATTCGGACGATACTGACAGTAGTAAAAAAATATCGGTTGTTTCTCGTGCTAGAGAATTTCGTTGTTTCGTTATGACATTAAGCCATATTCGTTATTTAGTCATACTGCGTAAGTCACACTACGCCATTCAATGACTTCATGCCACTTCCTCAAACTGACGTGGTAACTCATGCAGGTAAACTCAATCATTATGTTACATAACCCCCCTGCTTCATTTGGTAACGGTATCGGGTTTATTAATAACTATTGTGATTTTCAACGACTTTTAAAGCTTGCGTTAGAGTTAGCGACAACCGATAGGACAGCAACAGCAAGACGAGGACGCGTATGATGGTTTATTTGGACTCCAAATTAAAAATTGCGCTGCAGTCAAGCTCAGCGATTGTGCGTCGCAGCGTTTCTTGAAAACACGAAAACTTTGAGTTGACGTTAGTCATGCACTATTCCCAGCGTTTGAGAGGAGAAGCACAGGCTTGCAAAACCTGGTTTGAGTGACTACTTTTTGTGCTGAGTGAACTCGGAGTTGGTAACTACGCCGGCTGCGTTGATGACTCAAAATACCAAAGCCGAGAGTCAGCAACAGTAGATTAGCAAGGGCGTGCTGAGGCGTACACCAGGTAACCGAAATAGTGGTTGCCGAGCTGAGAGTGCAAAAAAATTCAGGTGAGGATGAATCGAGACACAGTGGCACTACGGTTAGCAGCTGCTCTGTTGCTCCAGCTGCATGAAGTGGAACTCTGGCGAAATAGCACTTGATGCTGGAAAAATAATAAGTGAATTAGTGGTATTTAACCAACACTTAGAGGAACAACAAATACGTCTAGTAGTGCTGGTAAGGAACCTGTCGTGAAACAGCGTCACCGAGGGCATCGGATATGCAATAAGTTTAGGTTGCATAGGCTTTTCTACCCTATGTTATATGGACTGGCTTTTGCTAGGAGGATACTGTTGGGTTACCCCAGATGAAAAAAGACTCTGGTACTTTTGTCTTTTGTGCCAACTTTATTTCTCTCACTGTTCATGCAAGGTTTACAATCTCATTTGAAATTTCTTATTTTTCCATTTAAACTCGCTGTTTTTATGCCCAGGGTACCATATTCAGGAACACGCCATGTGCCTAAATTCTCAGTTTTCCTGATCTCCACTTACTGGACCTTTCTCCTTTTTTTCGTGAAAACATTTTCCTACGGAAACGGAGCTTTGAACTAACTTCAACGCTGCTTGTAAAATTCATAATTGATTGGAGCTGACCTAATTTCCCCCATTGTTCCATCACAAATAGCTTAAAATCTCGTACGACGATTGCGACGTCACAATTGCTATGAGCAAGTCAAGATTTGTAGCAGGCATTGGTTGCAGTCTTGGTATCAGGCTATTGATTCACACACGGTGGCAAGTGGATATGTAGTATTCGTACCGGTGGCTTGCGTTTGGGTTGTAGTGGCGAGTGACCAATTCACATCAGTTATGAAGGCATTTGCGCTAAGTATTCATAAAATCAATGAAACCAATCTGAATGAAATTTTGAGACATAACATTAACGATTTCCGTACTTTTTTAATGCACTTATTCTTCACTGCTCAAAAAAATACACAAGCCTTTTTACCATGTTTTCTACTTATCATATATGAACTGTTTAACTGCACCAATCCATATGTCATTTCGAAAATAAATTCGTTACAGTGTCATCATAAACATTATATCGATGAAACTTTCTTCTTCTTCTTCTTCTTCTAAGCAATGATTACAATATACGTGGCATAAATGACAAAGACAAACATTCGAGAAGAACTGAATGTTTTTTTAACCAAATTGATTGAAATTGAACAAAAATAAACAAAGCGTTTTTCTTCGCATTCGTTCTGAAGTTAGGATTTCTTCAAGTCATTACAGTGAAAATCATTTATCTTAAGCGTCCTTAACGTTATACGAAAGCAGGACTGTAAAGGTTAGAAATGTTCTATCTTTTCAAAAATTATCACCCGTTTGGAGGTAAAGATGTTCATTGAATACGGTCGAGTATACAGCACATGAACGTTAAGTTCATACGAATTTAATTTTGCAAAAATTAATTGATAGCGAAAATATCTTAAAAAATTGAAAGTATTCCATAAAGTCAGCATTAAACACACGCAATACCAAACCAATCTTCTAAACTCATTTGCACGCAACTGATCAACGTTTTTATAAATTATCATGTTCTTTAACTGCATTGTAGATCTCTCATGAAAGCAGATCCCTTATGAAAATTGACGATCCTTAACATTGATGATGTTTCCCTTCGTGCCGTCATGTAAAGGGAAGTTCAAAATCGAGTCATCACTTTCTATTTTTCCCCAACAACACAAAGCACTAGTGGAGCAGTTTACCTTTACCCGGAAAGTAAAGTCTACAGACAACCGTCTTTGTCGTACTGGAACTCGATGCAATTTCCTGGTTCTTTTAACCGCACTGGAGCCCTCAAAATTTAATATCAAATTCTCATTCGGTCCATTTCGGGCTTTTCAAGGAGCCCATTTTGCGGCCTACTTCGCGAGCTGAGAAGCCAGTGAAGAATGGCTTAGTCAATTGAACAATCTGTACGAAATACGAAGAGAAGCATGGTGCAAAGTTATTTACAATCTAGGAAGTATAGAACATTCAGATCGAAGTTCCTCAGACATGAAGCTAAGCTTAGGTATATTTCGGATGTGTGACGATTTTTGTTCCATAATACAGGAACGCTACACCCACATATATAACTCATGTACTCGCATGCCAAATGACTCCTTCGCATTGGAATCGTTCTTTCAGGTTAAATATCTGATACAATCACGCGCATCAGAAATTATTCTTTGAAACAACGCTAAAATTTTATTTCTCTGCAGAAGAGTTTCAGGATTTAGGATAACCTATATATTATTTATGGCAAGAAATTTCAGCATTTAGGATTAACAAAAAAGTGGCAATACTGCATGAACATCACTCAACCTTGATTGAGAACAATTTCTGTTTTAATACAAGGAACCGTTGCTTTTCTATAGACTAGAGTCTTGCTATAGCACATGTACAAATCTCAAATTAAACGTTTAACTCATCCAGTTTAAACAGCCAGTTCATCAGCTTTTAAATAATAATTGAACACAGAGTAAAGTGCGTTTATGCTTGGAAGTTGTAACTCATCGTAATACATTTATTGAACATAAATAAAAAGTACTCAAAACTTCGAAATCGAACTCGAATCATTAAATGTTCATATTAATACTATAACTTATTATGACAAAGGAGTCAAGAATCTCATCAAAGATTGTTTAATAAGCTCTTCAAACGCATTTTTTGCATCATTTTACTTCAGAGCACACCATGTCAACGGACAAATTTTAAGCTGTGGAGTGCTTTCCATATTTCACTCTCCGAGGTCTTTTTTCCTCAAAATAATTTTCGTCGCAGCCTAGCCGTCAACCCTTGATCTTGCCACTCCATGAGTAATTCATCATTTCAGCACACGCACTTCCTTGTGCTTTCGACGGCCGTTTGCTTGCTTTGCTGAAGGCCTCCCTGTTTTTAGCAAGTATGCATACAGTGCCGTTCTAATATTCCGCATGACTTTAGAGCGCAATCTTCCGAGCTCAGAACATGGACGGCAAAGACCTTGTACTTTGGTCGTAAATGTATCAATAGATCAAAGTTTCATGTTATCGGGGCCAGCTGAGAAAGTTTTGCCTCAGCTTTTTAGTGTTGGGCCATAATTTCATCACCGGCCTTCACTGAGAGCGAGCTTTAGGCAGAGTTGGTACCAGCTTCCAACATTCAGCCTGACGCCGCTTAGCAGCCTTCATTTGTTTGCAAGTTGGTCAAGGTTCAAGGCAGAATTATTGAAGTGAGCTCGAAATTTCGAATTCGATAATAGTAGTAATAACATTGATAATTAAATTTCATACCCACTAAACGTTCTGACGTGGAATAATAATTAAATTATTTATGCTGATGCCGCCCTTTGCTTCAATTAAGAAGGAAAATGTGTTACTTTCAACCACGTGAATTCCGAAAGTATTTTGAGCTTCATATGCATGTGAGATTAGTTCAACGTTTTAACAAGTTTGCCACCCAAATTTTTGTTTTATTCTTAACATTATGAATTTTGGGAAGCATGAAAGTTTTGCCATTATTAACAATGATCTATGACTTTTAAAACTTGTGAGGACGCTTTGATGAAAGTACAGGCAAGTTTTACAGTGTATGAAAAAGTACTATTAGCACTGCTTTAATTTTACGCAGTCAATCTTCTCGCCTGAATGGAAATGATGAAATTGATTTCTCTCCTCATTCATTTGCACAAATCTTCAACATGCAGTTAGAGTACATGCATTCACTATATAATTTTAGAGTAAACCTTAACCTAGTGTGTGGGAAAAAGATCTTGCTTCAATAATAACTGTGTGTAAAATTTCCTCTACATGTACGCTCTAAATAAGAATTTTTTCCACCGATTTTCAATCAAAATGAAAACAGAGTTCTATATCTGTGCATTATCGCTGACAAACATAAGCACTTCTATTTTTGTGCTATTATACTGACAACAAACACTATTTATATATAAAAATTATGTTTCTTTTGATGTGCACGTTGTCTATCATTCACGTCTGCAATAAACTTTTGAATGAATTTGGTCGATTGCATTGATACTTCATTCACACCCATGCTGTCGGCAAATTAACCATCATTTTACATACGCGCTTCCAAACAGAATTCCAAACAGTACGCTAGCCAAATGAACGTTACCGAAAGGCAAGTCTACCGAATAACATGACGGGTCATCAGACCAGGTGATGCGTGAACATTAGTCCCGAAGAAGTCCTCTTCATTCTGTTTGTTGTTCCAAAGCTGGTCGTGTGCACCCGAACCAAGTTTCGCCTAGCCGAAGCCCTCGCCATAGTTTTTACTTTTGGATCGACCGAAAGTTTCGGCGGAGGCAATGGCAGAAAAAACTTATTACATCTCCCGCAACCATTAAAGTATTTCCGCATGGTGCTTAAACTGCTTCAATAAATTTATCCCGCAGACTTCCTGCATCCATACAAGGCTTACTTCCCACAGCACAAGTCGGAGATCAGAGCGGTTCGGGCGAGGGGAGCCTGTTTCAACATTGGGAGCTTAATAGAAGGGGGATGAAAGGCTAGCGTTTAAGGTTAAACATACATAGAAACACACAATTTTGCAGGGGACTGAAAAAATCTGGTTTTAAGCGAGAAAGTGCTGCGTTTTTTAGTGCTACGAGAGGGCGTTTCTAGAGAACGTATCTGAATTAAAGACAGGCTACAATGTATATTACTAGACAAGGGTAACGAATGAGTCTTCAAATAGTTCATTGAATAGTGCGCCAAGGCTTATGAAATATGAATCCGTTCGTGGCGAACATGTTTGGAATCATAGACTTTAACAATACAATTTACATTGTTCTTAAGTATTGAGTAAATTTTCACTTCTTTTTGAAAAAATTGCACTTCATTTTTTCCCTCGTTTGAATGTCAGGTTCATATGAAAAATGTTGGTTTCCTTGTTTCCTTATCAACCTAAACCTTGAATTCAAGGTTTATTTTCAGGGCATTATTTTCTATTTTAATTCATCAAGGTTAGCTTTGCTTGAAATTTTTACATGAGCTTTTACTGGTCAAGATTCTAAGTTTATTTAGGCCTCAAAAGACGATTTTTTCTGTTTTTTTATGCAGGTTTGCAAACATTTTCGCCTTATTTGAACGGCTGATTTTTTAAACAGATTCTACAAAAGTAATTCCTCTTGCCTTCAACGTGGCTCCTTTGATCAGTAGAGTGAGTGAGTGCACTGCAGTGCAAGATTGGACACTTACCCTGATATCAGGACACAAGTATCCGAGGTTTAGTTGTTTAGGTGGATTGTCACAAAATTTTAGTAAAAAAAATATAAAGATCTTTGTCCCTTTCACCTGCCAAATAAGCAGAATGTCTTTTCTATGTATCAAATTCCGGTTTTTGATGCTCTGATGCAAATGATAAATGATTCTTGTTTCTCATGAGAGGTAGAGAAATTTATTGGAGTAGGCTCCGGCACTGGTAAACCAGCAGACATGAGCTATAGTGAAAAACTTTCGTGTTCAAGGACACATTTCTTTAGCTTGCAGATACAGGGAACTGTGATGAGGAAGTTTCCTAGTTTATCCTTTGGCCAGGAAAGTGTCCCTAAGATATAATATCGCCATGAAAGCGTCTTCCCTTTACCATAGAAAATGCCCCTGAGACATAATTTTACAAGGAAAGTATTCATATGATATAATTTCACATAGAAATTGTTTATTCTTTTTTAAGTAAAATGTCCCCAAGAGGTGTTCTCCGCAAAGAAGGTCTTCATAAATTTTTTCCACTTAAGATGTCCCGCATGTAGTTTTTAGCATGGACGATTTTCATTAGGTATTCTTCAGTGAAGAAGATGTCCCAGTTGAATTCTTCAGTGAACGAAGGTCTCCCTAGGGTATACCTAACAGAAAAAATGTCCTTACGACAGTTTGATGCCACATAGGTATACTTTAGCATGATAGGTGTTCCTTCATAAGTTATTCTTCTGATAAGAAAATGACCTTCTTCAGCGGGGAAGGCGTCCATAAGTTATTCTTTGATAGCTATTTTAAGTTTTCTTCCACTAAGGAAATGACCTTCTTTAGCGAGGAAGGCGTCCATAAGTTATTCTTTAGCAAGAATCGCGGGCTAAATAGCAGCAAACTACTCGCCATAGCCAAGCCCAAATCGTCAAGTCTGACTGAGGTGAGCGCTTGATTGCTGTCACTGACGAAATAAAATAATTGGCCCAATTGTCAGCGTAATTACTTTGGTCTGCTAAAGTGGTTGCCGCGAGCAATATTTTTTATTGCCTACGAAGGTCAACTAATTCGATTTAAACGGAGCAATCAGTTGAACTTTACTCCGCCGAATGGAGTCGTTATTGGGGGGCGCTCCGAATTGTAAGTTCTCAGAATTTCATTATCGAACCTACAATCTATTTTTATTTTGTGTGATTAATAATTCCAAATGGTTGGTTTGTGCAATCGTATAAAATGTTTGGGCCGATAACGGTTATGTGACATGTATATTAAGCAATTTTGTTGTGAACCTCAACAGTGGAGCATCTAGAAGAAAACGTGCTCGTATTTTACGCTGGGTAAGTATATATATCGAAACGAAACAATTAACATGTGTTACCCATTTTATCCTCAATGGAAAGATGGTATCTATTGAATTTCGTACATGCTTTTTCATACCTTTTATACAATTATTCCAATGAGCCATATACTCGAATCAAAAATTTATGGGACTTTCATACTCAGATATATAAATACCGATTATTAGTTTCGTGCATCGATCGAGGACCAGACATTGCACAAGCCAAATAGCACAAACCTAACTGAAATTACAACTTAATAGGCTTGAGCATCATACGCCATGCAAAGCACAAACAAATTTCTTATTATAGTATTTGTCCGAAATATAAAGCACATATAATGCGCTTATAGAGGAAATATTTTTATTCCCAATCATAGATAATGCATAAAAAATTATACTTCGTTCAGAAGCCAGCAGAAGTGTTGCAACTTCTAATCTTCCAACTACGAAATTTAGGTAGCTATCATGTTTTTTAAAAATAGAGTTTTATGAAGAGGTGTCCTGATCAAATTTTTCTCAGCTTTTTCCCACGACTTAGTTCATCAATGCGCATCAAGAGCAAGCTGCACTCAAAATGATGCCTTCCTTGAACTTAGGAACTCGATTATTGAGTTTTATGACAACGCTCACTAACCAAATTTTCTTCCGACTAAATGTATCAAAAGAGGGTTCCGTCGCGAGATAATCCCTTTGTTTCGTGAAAGTGCAGCGCTTCATGATCTGAGAGTGACTTTCTCTGATCAAGACAGTGATGATGTTGCCCATAACTTAATTTTAGCTTGGGGGCTCATACGACACAGCATCGATGCAATTGCGCTTCGAGGTTGTGCGAGTTGCACGAGTTTCAAGTCTCCATTTTTCAAGTGATATTCCGACATGGTTAGCTTTTTTCAGGAACTCAATTTAGGAGAAGGGAATCGGAAGATCACGTCTGTGCGATCTTCATTCATAAAAAATGCCGTCTCACGTCTACTAAGTTGAGTCGATTGAATTTTCGTTTCAAATATAGCTTCGAGAGGAAACAACCTGGACATTCAAATAGCCAAGTGAGCATAAACTAAATTCGAGTGATTGACCCACAAAATTCCTTGCATAAACAGACATAATTGAGAGAGATGCCCAAAAGGATCGCCAGCGTAACAAGGGATTGCAAACGTAAAGAAAGTGACAACATACTTTGCATCTGCAGTCTTCGCAATGCACCTAAAATAGTAGGAGATACATCTAAAAAGCAATTAATGGTCTGAAGGAATGAGCACAAATTGTTCTTAGAATGGGAAAGAACTATAGATTTTGGAAGCCTTGTAGTCTTGAGTCAAGATGGCTGCCCGGCTGGATGCTGTCCTCAGTCCAGCGTGGCTCTTTGAATTTTTGCTCTCAGTTAATCTTGATGAAAGAAGACAACTTTTCAAGAATCTATAGAGAAATTTTACGTGCCTGTGTATCTAAATGCAACCTTTTTCCCGTATAAAAATCTAAAATGTTAGGTCAAAATAAAATAAATACATAATTTTTTTCTTTGCGTCCCCAAATTGACAATTATGAGTTACTGAAAAAAAATTTACGACTAAACCAAGTGTGTCTCGTTCGGATATTTCTTTATTTTGCAAGCTGCTAGAAATGTGTGACGCATGGTTACTTTTTGAGTTATATTCCTGTATTTAACCTTCACGCTTCAAGGACCAGAGATGTAGGCTGGAGGTATTTGCGTTGTAAAAATTCTTTCTGCTTTGGCCACTAACTTTTTGAGTTGGACGTGTAGAAGCCAGCAAAAAATGGCAGTCATTTGGTATTAATGAGGTAAAAAATGAAGTGATCACGCCGCTTTTCTAACAAAACTAATGAATTTTAAAACATCAGCAGTTGGGGCGAGAGCATAAAAGTCAACTTAAATAACTTCGAAAATAATTTTCATAATTTTTATAGCCTCTCTAATGCACAAAAGCTCACTTCTATGATCCACTCCCCAATGTTATATTTATAACGTTCAAAATTGTATCACGGTGCGATAGTAACTTAACAACTGAAATTACTACTAGTAATTGCACTTACTTCTAAAAAACACAATGCTAGAAATGAAGTACGTCAGGTCAATACAAGCTTGCTCTTATACCATACAAACTTGCAATTCAATACAACCTTGCAAGGAATTCGATTTTGCCCTCATTTTTGTTGACTGATGCATTAAAGTCGTCCATTAAACGGCCCACCAGCTCCATAAATTGTCCCTGCTGGCTCTGTGCTAGATGGACCGAAGAAAGATTGACCTTGAGAAAATATTATGGCCCACCTTGCATTTGCTGAAAATATAACTAAAATAATTGCTATACATACTCAAGAAAGGGAATTTATTTGTTTCGTAATAGATAACAACTGTAGATGAGATTAGATTCTTGTAATTTTGGTTTTGAGACTTCAAAAAAATCATATTAATACAAGAAGTTAAGAAAAAGGTCGAGAGTTCTTTGACAAAGACTCAAAAAATTTATCAACTCGTTTTGGAAATTCAAGAATAATTTTTTCTTTCGGACGTAACGAAAACGTCTTGCGAGGGCTTCTCCTGATATTTCTCATAATTTTAATTTATTGGCCAGCAAATTTATCTTTTACGTGTTAGTGGAATTTGAATTCATGTATTCAGCAACGTTCTAAAATGAAAACATCATTTAAAACGTGCGTTAGTAAATTACCTATTATAGAAATAAATTTCAGCTTCTATACTCTAAAATTTTAGCAAGCCTAATCGAGCTTATTCGTCAAATCAAAATAATAGCAAAAATGTATAAATTATTTAATATTGTAAAAAAATTTATCGGGAGATTGTGCTGTAACATGCACGCTGAAATTATTACAAAATTTCAATGTTTTCGAAGTGAACTTATAAAAAAGCTTACTTCGAAATATCCTCATTGTGAGAAGTTTGCTCAAACTAATCAAACATCCACAAAACTTATTTGAGTGAATTAAGCTCATGTGAAAAAAAATGCTTTCTTCAATCCTAAATTTCAAAGAGGACCAAGAAATATTTTATTTATTTTTTATTTATTAAGTTTTCGCGAACCAAAATCGGAATAATTATCACTGTATTTTTCAAGGGTTTTTTTACACCTTAAAAACGGCTCATCGTACTGTTTTATATTCATTCACCACTAGTTTCTTTAGAATTGTTAAAAGAACACAAACTGACAGTGTTGCTCAGGCGTTGGAAAAGTTTTATTCTTTTGCTTGGGGAAGCACAAATTCTTTCTCAATAATGACTAACTTTTGATTATACTTGTGATTATTATTACACAATTATTTTCACTGAGATCAACCTGAAATCATGATGTCAATAATAAAATTAAAAAAAAACAAAGTCTTATAGATGTATGAACGCACGTATTATTCAAATTATTATGTTACCATGAATAACTGGTAAAGTGATCAAATTACGTGAACGATTTACCCAAACAGCATAAAACGTCTGTTTCGGCAAGTTGTATGATTACCAGATCCATAAATGTATGAATCACTTACATATACGCAAGCTCGTTTTACAAGCTCAAAATCGACACTGATCGCCAACAATGAATACTGTAGCGCTGTGTCCACAATTTTCAAATTAACGCAATTCAACAATAAAAAATATTGCCAGCCCAATGTTTTTGAAAGTTTGTTCTTTTCCAAGTATTATTGATGAACTTTCAGCGTGCGTCGTCTTTTGCGGGTGATGTTCATCAGGACGAGTTTGTTTTGACTAGAAGTTTTACACTGTAAGTTCTTCACTTTGTTCAAACAGTTCATGTCCTGAAGATTTTAGGATTTCAGACATCTCGCATTATGTGAAGAGCATTTGGTACCACCATAAGATTATGAAAATCCTTATTCTATAAAATAATAATTTTATTTGAAATGATAAGATCATGTTTTCAGATACAGTAACCCTTACGCGTGAAAATAATTGTCCCGTCAAATTACATAAAGCTACACAGACATTTTTGTCACCTTCAATTCCGTGAAAGACTAACCCGTTCATTAAATTATTTTTGATAATGATAATGAACACCGCAAGCATGTAATGCATCTCTAAAACTAAAAATGTTGGCACATTGCTTCTAATCGCTTCTCCTTCTAGAAACAACTTATTTATAAAAATGTAATATAACACAGGCTTTAATTCCTGTACACCTTTGCCATCATCTCATTAAATTGAGTTCATCATCAACTGAATGGTGAACAAAAAATAACGCACATCTTCGAAGCCAAAGTATAAAATTTTCCTGCTCATCCTTAAAAATTAAGAAGTGAAGTCATCTCATCATCTCTAAAATAGACGAAAATTCATCATATCAACGCATTTCAATCAATTCGAGCCAGAGGTTTGAAAAGGCAGAGGTTCTGTCGAAGGTTCACATTAGCATTGTTTTCCGCTCAGGATTCGTTGAATGTTTTGCTGTGAAAGTTCAGAGGCTGAGAGACTCCCGTTTGCGGTGCCACAACGGTAACAAAACACGTGGTTTTATTTTCTCACCAAAAAGCGGGAGCGTGGCGAATTATTTTTAAATATCGGCTGTGCGTCCCTATTTTTTAATTGTCATAAAATTGCCTGCGGGTGTTTCAGTTCGCTGTGGGATGAAAAAGCGGCTTTTTGTAGAACAATCGGATTGGAGTGTTGCGAAATGACAAACGGATTTGCACATCAACTAGCAGCTCGCCATCCCTCCAAATCGGAAAAATAAAATAGAGTCTGCGAATTTCGGTTGTTATGTTAATGGAGTGAAAAACACTCATTTTGGTGTTTATTGTTGTTCAATGATAGGATATTTTCCTGTGGATGCTATAGAGCAAGGAAGCAGAGCCAACTCACATTTAATGCTGACTTTGATGCTGACGTCCGAGTGTCGCAAGTAAGGAAAGGCAAAGTAATGTCAACGTTAGACAAAGATGGCGTTGCTTGTGATCCTACAGAGCATTAACGCAGACATTACTGATCTTAGTTACCAGCAATTTATGAGAATAGTAAAACAGCTCATATTGGTAATGTGATCCCACTGTGTAGCCTAACAAAGACCGCAAGGCATTAACAATGTTGTCTGGGAGCGCAGTGCTGAGCGTGGTGACTCAATGACGGCAAAGCTGTTCTTTACTGTCATAACAAAGCTGCTCAAAATCGCTGTATTTGGTGTTACGGGAAATATGACTCCATCACATCGCATTGTGTCTCACCATGGTTTTGGCATCATACGATGAGATTCAAAACATGTGCAAAAGTTCCTAGTTTTTCCATTAAGGAACACGAAGTCATCTTACTAATGATGACAGTACTGTAAAGAGGTATTGTTTTCATAAATATGTCGTTATTTTTGCGGTTAAGAAATAAATTTGTGCAGATGGTATTTGATCAAATAAGGGAAGCCACCGCGGTCGGATTTTTTTGTTCATTATTTCGGCTGAAGACGAAGTAAATTAAAATTTGTGAAGCTGTCGAGGATTTAGAAAAATGTTTATTTAGCTTACAGCAAGAACATGATTGATTTTGAGAACAAAAGTTCCCAAAATTTTCGTTCAGGAACGTGATGCCATCTTCCTAATGATAAGAATGCTGACTAGAAGTATGAATTTATATCAATGTTTCCAAATTTTTAGGAAGAGCATGAAAATTATGTAGATGAGCTACGAAGATGGACGTTATTTTTTTTCACTATTCAGTTGATGATGAACTCAATTCAAACTTGCCGAACAGTCTGAAATTCAACGAAGGTTTATTTTGCCTAGAGCCAAAAAGAGAGTTATTTAAAACACAAAGTGTGGTTACATGTGATTCTTATTAGGAGTAAGGCCATGATCATAAACCTGGCTCATATCAGAGATTGCTTAACATCAAGCACACTAAAAGAAATTAGGTCAACCATTGCAGCTTCATTGTAATATTTAATCAGCTCATTCAACTGTTATAGAATGCTGGATAGCTCAAGCATTTTTCACTCCTTTGAAGTGTTTAATGATAATACGGAAAATATCACACAACTGAAAACGTTAAATTTTAGTAGAAGAAAACTTTGCTCGTATAGCTTCTCAAACTTAGGATTTTTAACTCAACTTCAGACATTAAACATTCAATCTTTCATCTAGGTTTCCATCTTACATTCAAGTAACAATTGGAACTTCTGGCCCGTTTCGCGACCAACTCGAGATGTTAACGCCAAGTTTAGTCAAGAAAATTGGACCGATGTTATTCACGAAATCGGATCACAGCTGCTGCCTAGGAAATATAATACTCCCATCCAACACTACATATTTTATAGGAAGCAGCCGAACAATATTCTTCGGAACAAAATAAATACTTCTCTTAAATCGAAAGCAGATCTCCGATTATTGGACTCCAGGTACAGAATGGAGATTCGGCTTAGGGGTTAGGGGAAAATAAAATTCATATCCGAACCTCGAGGGTACCTGCCCAGGATATCACCAGCTCAATATGAAATTCTGAAGTCTCGTTTGGGCCTCGGTCTGACCCACGAAGATGAATTTCTGGATATAGAGCCTCGTCCCGCACGGTGACTTTGTTTATTCATTCGTCATTTGACAGCGTTCGCTGCTAAATATTTTAGGAGAGTCGGCATGAATTCTACTCTCATAGCTGAGGTACGATAAAAATTTACAAGATGGAAATAAAACTTAGGAAATAAATTCTTTGTCGCATTTTACTGAGGTATGGGAAAATATTTATAATATAGAAATAAACCTTACGTAATAAATTATTTATTTTGTTCATGTATTGGTCTACTGAAGCGCGATTTGATTACTTCCCTTTTGAAATTCTGGAAACAGTTCACAGTATTTCATGACACAGAATGTGAGTTTTTTGAAAATTTATCATCTCAAAGATGAAATGCTTTCGAGAAAATTTGACTCGTGTTTTGCAGTATGTTTGCTCATAACTATGCAAAAATACACTCAGGTAGTCGGAATTACTGGGGGTTCTGAAATAGACAAATTTTCCACTGGAGGAACACAAAGGGGCAGCGTTTGGAAAATATAGCAGGCTCAGACAAACTGATGATTGCAAAGGTGAAGTCAAGTCTTCGACCCTCCATTCAATTTCGCCCAGATTTTAATCGGTAAAACAAACGACGGTTTCATTCAGATCAAACTAGAAAATGAGTGCATGTACAGTAAATAGTATAAAATTCAGAGTTACGTTCACTATGGAGCTCGGCAATACAGAACACTTCTCCCTTCTCTTCTATGTTTTCACCGTTAAATGTTAGAAAAAAATTGCAATTAAAAAACCTTTTACTAGAATCTACTGGAAAATAATGAGCAGCCCTTTATTTCATGTTCAGTGAACATGTTTGATTTAATGTGACAGTGTTAGAAAAAAATGCTTATGAAAAGAAACGGGCTAATGTTTCATCTGAAACTAAATAAAATGAATTGAATTATAAACATTTTCTACCAATTAACTCTGAAAACTTTCACCCATATGCTCGTTGAAATTTGTAATTTTACAATCAGCTTTATCAACAAATAACGAGTTAAGTTTCCGATGGTGTGCTCTTAAGTCTTGGCGTCGTTTTGACATCATCATTACTTCAACAAAACAAGTCTTCTTTTGTTTTAACTTTCTCTCCACGTACCTTACCTCCATAGGTACAACCTACCGCTGATGTTGACCTGCAAACTTACTGCGGCTTCGACAACTCGCCTGCATGGCATGGAAGAAATGCAAGCAAAGAAGAACTCACGAATAATGTCACAGTCTTTTGGCAACCAAATCCTGTGATGCAATTATGACAGCATAGCGGCTCACGGTTTTCAAACGTCAGTGTCAAGTTTAGTCCCTTTGTGTTGGCTAGAATATTTGATAGAAAGAGCATAATGTCAAAAAAGAGAAAGTGATTATTTTAAAAGTAAAAAATGACATGTTCCTGTAAGCGAGTAAGCTGAGAGTTGTTTAATACGTTGTATCATTGAAAGCATTTCGCATACAATTGCTACCGTTTTGATTTTAAAAGCAAAGAGTTGGGTGCATTCTTGTTTTAATAGTAGAGCAAGCTAGCTATTATTGCAACGCGCTCTTTCGTTCCTTTATCAACCAAATTCGGTATTTTGTCAAAGAAGAAATTTCTTCATAAATACTTCCCCGTATTTTTCATTTTTTGAGTTTCGCTTAACGTTTTATTCGGATACTGTAGAAGCTACTCAGGTTTAAATGTGCGCTTGACAAGGAAGACTAACTTCAAATGAGGTATGACTCTTGACCTTCGGTATTAAGTGTCAGGGTAAGTCGATTTTAATTTATTACTGCCCCCACACCGAGATGGACGTTTCCCATGTCAATCGTGATCAATGTGAACTATGAAGCATATTATCATTCCATTCCTGAATTGCCATTTCAGATTTAAGTGACACTAACCGTAGCTCATTTGATTTACATTTTATCTACTAACTCAATTTTGAAATAACCTTAGTTTGCCAATAATTGCACGTTGTTCAGCGATATTGCAACTGAAAGACGCAAACTTTGATGCGGGCTCTGCGGTGATCGCTATGTTCTTTGTCAAGAATTTGAAAATAATCGTATCGTGAAGAAATTGGTGTTGTCTAAAATAAGCGCATTCTGTAACAATGTTCAGTCCAGAGGAATTCTCCTAAAACTGTGGAGAAACTAATTTGAAAAGTAACTTTAAGTACGACTGCACATTTTTTACAGATTTCCAACTATCTTAACGTTCTTTCAGATGCTTCTACTCTCACAAGCGTTGCAATTATATGTTCCGATGCGACGTATCAAACCACACAGCTGTTTTAGGAAATACACAAGCTTCTTATGCGGAAAATTCTGCTTACCTTACACTCACCGTGAGCACAACAGCTTTCCCAAGACGTTCTTAAGCATCGTAGGGAGAAAATCCTGCTTCTCTTGTACTTACCGAGAGCACAGCGAATGAAGCACCGAGAGCTCACAGCCGAGTGTCCACATGACATTGGTTGGGCCGTGTAGCCGGAAATAACCTACGTTTCGTTAGTGACACTATCATGCCGGGCTGTTCTTTGTGCGCCCGAAACACCAAACCAGAGCTCAGGCCGGCTCTCACAATGGCTGCTCTGCCGATCGCTGAGAGAAGGCCGTTTCCATGGTCGTTTTCCTTTCTTACCCATGTAAATTTTATTAGTTGTATTGAGGATTTCGGGTTCCTGGGAAGCATGGAAGCATTTCGACGGAAACGTTTTGGTACCTTGTGCTTAAGACTTGCGTAAATCAGGGTTGAGACGGTGCCAATAAATGTGTGAAAGAGGTCGCACGTGGCAACCTCAGCGGTCATCGAGACAATGGTGAGAATTAATGTTTATGCCATTGCGTAATACTCGTCTCTTGTATTTGCATTTCGTTTTTTCAGTATTTTTCCCTGTAAAAAAACGAAAAAACCAAACAAATTTTGGCGTTAAAACAAAAATGATAATCAAAGGAACAGTAGCAAGAATCTACGGTTTCGCAAACTTGCGAGTATACTACACGTTTTACTTTACTCCCTAACTTTCCTTGGATTTCCAGGGGTTGAGTTAGCAAGGTAGTACAAAAATCTTCGTGTGTCCAGCCATTGTAAAACAACAACTCAAGTCTCGCAAAAGAAGCAATCCGTGGCGTATTTTCTATCATATTTCAGAGGAATTAGTAAGGCCAAACACGGCCATGCGTCCTGGGAGGCCCGAACATTACCAGATCTTCCAGCGAGACCATCAATTTTCCCTCACGCCATTCTCCTGATTATTATTTCAACTTAATCAAGATGCATTTCCATCGCTCGGACCATCACTACAACTAATGATCTGAGAGGACAATGGCCGCCTGGGGTGTGTATTTTGGGACCTTAATTCCGAACTCTTCTAATGCGGGACCGCTCTTTCACTCTACTGCTAACGCCCGCTTTATGAGGCGGGTATATGAAGTAGAGGGAACGAAACAAAATACGAGAAGGAATCGTGTTTTTTTATGTTATTTCTTGAACTGTATTTCTTAAGCGTGCTCTGATTTTGTTGATGAACTAAATAAAATACGATCCGAATAATATTATCACAATTCTAATTGAAAGATGATGCAACGGAAATTATAATTTTCCCCATAATCATTAAGAAGCTATATATCTTCAAAAATGTTCATCACGACATTCAGCTCAAATTTGGAGCACTTCTTTCCTATGTTAAATTATTTGTCAGGATAACAAGAACAGCAGAGAGTGTGATTTGAACGCAAAGCACCGTACTGTTTTTTAATGTTTCAATTTGAGAGTCAAACGCAAAGCTGCCCACTGATTTTCAACGTTATTTGGATCAAACTGTGAGCTACAGTTAATTTCTGTATTAATTGGAAAAAACTTAGAATACATACCTGCAATGTATCATTGCAAGTATAACCTGGCTTTAGTAGCTAGTCATGAGTGAAATGATTTAGAGCGAATGTCCAATTGAACTGAAAAAAAAAATTACACTACAAACTTTTTAGTAAATTGAACCAACAAGTTAGATGGATTTGGTTTAAATATCGTCGTGAATGAGCTCCAATGAGTTCTATAGTGCTTTCCAAGCGAATGGTGGTCTACGTGATTCGTTATATTCATACATGAAATGAACAGTCAATCTTGAATTGGTTTTTCAAGATTACCTCGAAAGGAACGAAATAATCTTATAGGATCATAAGTTCGATGTCAACAAAATGAAGAGACGTCAAGCATTATCTTTTATCCCATGAATATCTGAAGCAAACACATTCTCCCTTTGAATACGAGGGAATTTCAGACCTAGCTTCCCATGAATACATTACGTGTGAATGGGCAGGACTTCTTCATGCATAACCGAACAACTGAATAAGTAACACTGAAGAGCTCCATTAGCCCTGATGCAAGACATCGTACTTCTCACAGGTGCAGTAACTTCAAAAGTTTATATCTACTGAGACGCTCTGTTGCGTCAGCGTATAGCTACGTTTAGGACGCCCGCAGGTTTGACAAAGGCATGATCCTTTGAAGGGGCTCAGAGGCGCGGCAACTGCAATCCTCCGACGTACTACACGATCAAAAGCCTCGAAGGCTCGTAGATTCTGTGGAAACTGTCACGTTAAATTCAGACGGGATTTCCGGGCCCGAGCCAACTTACGCTCAGGGTAACACTGGACGATCTCCATTTATTGGCGCAGGCTTTCTCTGCACCACCTTTTTGAAGTGGGCTCTCCTCTCCCGGGCTCGTGCCAAAAGTGTGACGCGGTCGAGCGGCCCTGGCCACATTCTGTGTAACGACAATGTTTGTAGAGAATTGACTGCTCTGTAGTGCATATCCTTACCACACTATAGGAACATCGTTAATCAAGGAAAAGGTTAATTTTGTTTCTACGACAACATGGACGCATGATCACACTATTTAAATGCGCTACAACCCCGCAAAAAATAACTTTTATGCACAGTATATTGGAATTATTACTCACTCTTCTTATTCGCATGATCCAAAATCCTTGTTTGACAAAAAAAAGTCAAGTGAAAGGCGAAACTATACAAATATTGAATATTTTAAATACAAAGTACTAGGAAGGCGAGGAATCTTGTCATCTTGGTGCACTCTCCAATAGAAAAACCAATTTGGATTTGATTCTCTTCAACACACTATCCTTAGAGACACAATGACAGGTCGGTTACCATTGTTATGAAAAAAATCTATTATTTTAGAAAATCTTCATGGTGTATCTTGTGATGAAAACATCGGCTCATGACACACGTCTTGACTCTTCGCATGTAGAAGAGTCTTAGAAATGACACATTCCTGACACAAGCATTCATTGTTCTCATTTAGAGTCCCAGAAATGGCACAATCATGAAACAAATATTCGCTATTCTCTCACAAAGTCCAAGAAATTATCGACTGAGAAGCGTGGTAAAACTCTCCTGATATAAGTATATATGAGTGGTTTGCTTTCTTCATATTCGAATAATAAATAAAAGTGCCGAGATACACGTCTTAAATCTTATAAAATAATGGATGAGATTTAAGACGTGTATCTTGGAACTTTTATTTATAATTCTCCTGATATAAGTTCAAGATGAAACGTAATGTACTCCGCTGCAACTTTTTTATAAGAACGTATATTTGATAATCTAAATGTTCTAATTTGCTTTAGAAACCTGTACGTTTGCTATGCAAGGAATTAGACATGAATGGTAAAATAATCAATTAGTCAATATCACTGAGATGGGTACGTGTCTTGGAAATCTAAGTAATCACTTAGCACCGTGCAAGTTAGTCACGAAATTATGCATTTATTAGCTTACGCATGTTATTCTGAATTAACTAAGTATCAGAGCGTACATAAAAATTTGCAATATCCTACATTGAATTTATGTTGCCATTGAATTAATGTTGCATTTGATGACGCTCTGACATACTTAATTATTCACGATTTTAAAGCCTGGTTGTTACCTCATTTACGAGTATCTTAAAACTCCATGCTCTCTTGAGAAATTCGTCATCAGAATTTGTTAGCGGGGAATGTGTAACGGCCGTAGTTGAAGCGATGAAAGAGAAGATATAGAGCTCGATCATTAACGTGAAAGCCCAAATATGCGCTATTAGGGTTTATTGATGGATATTTGCTCTCAGATTAAAGAAGCAGACAATTTTTTGAAATTTATTAATTTCAAGATTTCAATTCAATTGAAATAATATCTAATGCATTTCACAAGCAACGTTCATGTTCTCAGGGTGAGAGAGGCAAATTGCACAGAAAAATACAAACTCTCGTTACTGATTGGTACAATTCTAAAGTATCTAACTCTCATGATAAGTATAAAAACGAACATTGAAACGAATATTCGAAACATTCAATATAAAAATGCCTGCAGGTCCATCGTACCTCACAACAATATCTTTCCCGATTGATCTCAGATGTTTGTCCCAATGCCTTGAATCGCAAGCATGAATTTGTACTAATTTGGTCGCGAATTTCTGGAACAACCTACATCAGTTCTAATTAACAGAGCACAAAAATAGAACAACGTCAGGCTCAACGCAGCCGAGCTTAAATAGTTCGGCAGGTTGCAGGAGTTTGCTGAGTTTTCGGAAGAAAAACCGTGAGGCGCTCTCAGAAGATCGACTTGAATCTTGAGATGCAGTTTATGCGTCCCAGCGTAGTAACTCATCCTCTTACAGGCGTTCAGATTTATATCGAGCGAACGAGTATTTATGGTTTAGTTGAGTGCCAAGAAGAAGCTCCAACTTATTTCTTCTCGAGTGAAATTTAGGACCCGAAGCGGGGATAAAAATTACGTTACTCAAGATATACGCGATTCTTTCTTTAGCAGACAGCGGCGGCCTTTTGATGAAACAACGGTCATTCTACAAATTTCGAATGACTTTACAATTGTTATTGAAGCTTTGAAATCGAAATAGAGAAAAATTTCATCGAAGTAGTTGGCCTGTCGTTAAGGGGAAAGCAACTACGTTAAGGGGAGAGTAACTACGTTAAGGGGAGAGTAAGTAACATTGAAGAATATCGCAAATTTCCACACTTTCGTCACCGAAATTCTACATCAGAATATGTTTGTTGAAGAGTGTGTCGCGACCGTCGTTGATTTGATGAAAGGGAAGATTTAGAGCTAAATCATTAATGTGAAAATCACAAAAAAATGTGCAATCAATATTATTTTACAAAACACAATCCCAGAGCTCAAAGTAGAATCAGGACCAGACGAAATTTGAAGCGTATTGATTTTACAACTTCACGTCAATTCGAATAAAAATCAATTGCATCTCTCGAGCAGCATTTAAATGCTCCAAATGAATTGAAAATTTATTTCAACGTTCCTTTTCCTTTTTATCATGCTAGTGAGATACTGTAGAAATGACCCAACCAGTGATTGTTGGTTACTCAGATCTGATTAGTGCTTCATCACGGAGCTCGGTAAATTTTCGTATCATTCCAAACTCTTTCCTTCGAATAACGAGAAGCTGATATTATTTTTCTCAAGATGAACAGACCATCTGTAATTTAGATTATCATGATGTTTATTAGCGATGCTATTTACCGTTCTATTGCATTTTACTGCGTGATTAGTGTATCATTCGATGAGTATCATTCGATCATTATTAAACAGTAGCATATTATAACAATTTGTTCTCAATATCAGACTACTGTTCTAGGTTCGAGAAGGTGTGTATGGTGACGTGAGACAGTGTTATTCATTCAAGAATACACCACGACAAAAAGCACCGCAGGAAACTATAATTTCCCTCACATTACGATTGTATTTTTTCTCAATTACAATGATTTTTTAGGTGACACAGAGAGAAGTGAACAAAATGCATGATCTTTGAGTCGGGTAAGTCATCATACTTCCTTTTTCACAGTTACGGTCTATTTTCTCCATCATTGATGGAGCTATTTGCTACTGAAAAGATTCGACTCATATACGAGAATTGAACTAGAGACTTTCTCGTTGAAAATATAACTCCGTTAGTTGTCAACAAGGAGAAATATCTATCACATTCCTTGGGTTGCGATGCTGTTATTCTTCACGGTCATTTACAGTTTTAATTAATTTATTCCCTTTCCAGCGGTGCATCAAAAACACCAGCGACACAGCGAACAACAATAATCACTTACCTCCTTTGAATAGATAGCAGCAAATTATGCGTCGACAGCAGCGAAATGAATAAAGTGTCTTCGATCTCGGCCTTGCCGCTACTGACTCTTGCATCGTCAAAATTGCGTAAATTTCCTGCTCTGACTCACAGTTATTCTTTCCTAACCTTTTCCTTCTTTCACTATTTTATGTCTAAATAGCTTCGTCGCTCAAATAAAGACGTGTGATTTTATACGTATTCTGATAGGGTTGCGCATCACCTACATATCTGTAGCGCATCCTAGGGTTTCAGTTTGAAAATGTTTTGGTTTATACCGTGATTCAACCCTAAATCTTTATCAGGTAGCCAAAAAACTTCGTAATGAGAAAATACCCTGTAGAATATCATTTTTAGCTTAGAATAAACTACTATAATATTCTATACTGAATTTTATCATGAAAAAAATCGCTCGTAACTTCGCAGCGGTTCCGAATTTTCTTTAAATTGTATAAAATTTTTGCCCAAGCTGACAAATCATCTTACTGCTGAGTTCAACCAACGACGAGAGTTTTCTTGGAAAAGCTGCTTATGACTTTGTAGGAAATACTTGACAATCACACGACGTAGCAGGCTCGCAGTGTCTGAGATGAGTTTTACGCTTTTATCGTGTCGATTTAAAACCTTGTTATATTTACTATATTTCAGTAGTACCTCTCGCGTAAGATCCATACGGAAGAACTGTTGAAATACAGCACATGAGAGTAAAAATACATGTAATGTACTCAGAAGCGAGATAGCTAATGCAAAAGGAATGATACAGCAAAGAAGTATTTTAAAAACATTTAGTTCGAACGTTTCGAGCGCTAGGCTCATTCTCAACGAGATCTGCAAACACGAAGACACAACTTAAGCACAGTTCACAAACAAAAATTCATATATTGACAGGCTAAAGGAGAATAGCAAAATGGACAGCGATGAAATAGGATTGCTGATTTCATTGCTGTCCATTTTGCTATTCTCCTTTAGCCTGTCAATATATGAATTTTTGTTTGTAAACTGTGCTAAAGTTGTGTCTTCGTGTTTGCAGATCTCGTTGAGAATGAGCCTAGCGCTCGAAACGTTCGAACTAAATGTTTTTAAAATACGTCTTTGCTGTACCATTCCTTTTAAAGTTTCTACGCAAACGTGATGTACCTAAGCTAAAGTAAAACTATAGCAGCGCGCTTCTTCACCGAAAAAACTGGTATCCTGTGTAAGACACATCGAAAAACGTTAACATAAAATTGACCGTATTAAATGGTTTGCATTGGGTAGATAATTAAATAGCGCTCAGGTTACAAATCTGGCAATCCTCTCTTCCTCAGTGTGCATTTGAAGCAAGAAAATAAACTCCCTGCGTATCAGAATGAGCGCAACCCGTCTGTATCTGGAGTTCAACCGGCTTCAAACTTGTGTATGCTCGAGAACCGAGAGATTGTTTTACAGTTGAATATTTTCGTTAAAGCGAATCCAAAATGAGCGCCATATAGGATTTTATACTTGGTAATGCATCGCAGCTCGTCTTATGACGGGCTGTGGAATGCAATTACGAGTAGAGGAGCCCGCTGGGGCGCTTGATATCACGCGCCACTCACCTGACCTGAAGGTGATAATGCAGGACCTACGCTCCATAATTAATGCGTCATTAGCTCGACCCTGAAAATTGGAAATTTTGGGGCACAGGAAATTAATTTGATTATGAGCTAGAGCTGGAATAGTTTCGATTTACCCAATGTTGTCTGCATTCAAATAAATGCTTCACGGGTAATTGAGGTCGCTGAGTTTTTAATGGATCATTAGGTTTTCCCGGCTTATGCTTGATAAGTTAAGTTCACTAAATAAAGTGAATATCATAGAGTCTAAAGCTGCTATTTGTTATCTTCTACATGGAATAATTTATTCCAGGAAAAATATATATTTACCCACAGCGCCACGAAACAAAATCTATGGATTTGAATTCAGAACTTGGGAAAAGGTTTAATTTCTTTCACGAAATGCATAATAAAACACTATCTTATAAAAAAATCTATTAACTCGAGAATACAAAGTACGAAAATATATATAGAATATAAGAGTAACATGCTGGTGTGTTCAAGCAGAACGCTGAAGATATAGTTTAGAAGATATAATAGTGCCATACTCTCATCTTCAAGTAATGCAGCGTCGTCCGTTCAATTGAAGTGGCACTGATGTTTGATTTTCTGAAGAACAAGTTCTACGTGAAACTGCAGGTGCTTCTACGCCATGATGCAAATAAATAAAAATGTTTTGGGTGTGCTGCAAGCCAAAGTTAAGTCCCTCGCATCACAAGAAAAGTGTATTTGAGTTAGTTTTATCACAACTCTGAATTTTAAGAGTTGTTTTCTTTTGAAATTCTCTTAGTCATTCAAGCTAGTTTAAAAGTAAAGCGATACAGTAGACATTTGAGCGAAACTATATTATGCAAGCACTTTATGAGCAAGGACAACAATACCAGTTTATATTACTCGTTTTAAAAAAATGACTGAAGCATTTTGGAAAAGAATCTGCTTCATTTTTAAGTTTTGTTTATAAAAAGAAGAAAAATTGTGAACTCACAGCAAACAAAGTCAATTCTTTGATAACTTAACTTTGATAACCTCTCCTATTTTGAGGGACCTAGTTTCGTATGTCTTTATTCCTCGTAATTGCAACGCATTCCAATGACAAAAACCTTTCGTAAGATAAGATGCGCTGCTCGGTCAAATTGGAACACAACTGCATCGTGCCTTTGCGATGAAACATGCAGAAAAATCACACCAGCTATTCAAATTGGAACATGGCTCGAAAAGATCAACGAGTTCGGATGTATGTTCGTGCCAAAAACACGTCAGCATCTGATATGCCGTGTGCAGGGACGCAGCTGTAGAATATGTTTAAAACGAAACCTAAAACGTATGAAATCGATTGCAAAAGTTTAAACTTTTTTTCATACTTCTTTCAGTGTGGCGTGGCATTCAGTCGAACTTGATTACCACCTGTACGTAATCCAACTCAATCTCATATATCCATCCAATAAAAAAAAGGGTTTGTTTCATGCGTTCGTCTCGTCACAGAAAATTTACGTTCGTAAGCAATTCCAATGAAAATTTGCTGTTGCTTCAAGCGTTGTTCGCGTTGCAAGAAATTATTGCGTTTATTTTGGAGGCATGGAATTATTTAGTCTTCAATTACAGTTTTCCCGCTGACAACACACTGGGGCTCATCGTCCTTAAAAAATCTACTAAATGGAATTCGCATAACACGAAAAGAAACGTGTTACAATACAGCCTTCAGTACTCATGGGAATAATGAATGCTTCCATTTGATGTTCCTCAAAGGCGGAACAAAATGTTATTATTTTAGGTGGGAGCCTCCGACGAAATCTCAGGTCGTTTAAGATCACCTCAACATTTATGAAGAGTCTTGAAAGGAAAAGAAATAAGCTTGTGCGTTAGGTTGATCATTGTTTATTTTCAGGTTCTTTGTATCGTTCACATCTGGGGCAGTATGTACACAGAGAAGAAGTATACTTATCACTTCTCTAGCAGTATCATCTAATAATGTAAAAAACGTTTAATTCAAAACGCGAATACAGCTTTGCTATTGTCAAAACAAACAACTAACATGGATCACTAACAATATTTTAGCACAGAACATTTTCGCTTGGTCATCTAATAATATTTATGTACAAGTTGTAACGTTGACTCAAAGACGGCTTATAAAATTTAGAAATTATCAGAAATAATGATTAAGAAGTAGTTCCAGGGGTCACAGTTGGATTGAGGTCAATTATGGCGGTCTTTGTAATGTCTCTTTTGAAATTACATTCAAACCTGCCGTTTGCGCTTCTTATGAAATCAAGCATCTCACTAACGCTTCTTTGTCTGAGCTCTATAATGCTTCTGTACAGGTGACACAAAAAATAATCTGACCAATGACCTCATGCTCTAAGCAGTGTCTCCCTTGTTGTAATGTTAGGCTTTGTCACACCCATCATAGGTTGACTTAAATTCAGATAGCTCGTTATAAACGTCCATTAAAAGTTGTTCGTCAAGACAGAATTGATTATTCTTGGCCGAGCCTCTTAACATAATACCGTATGCAAGCTTCATTCAAGCACAACCCTGCATTGCACGTGCTAATTTCTTAAAGACAAAAGGCATGAAAACCAGGCGAGTGAACTCAGGGAAATTTTAAAAATGGGTGTGGATGCAAAATCACAGATTCTTCTCCAATTTCTGAGTCTGTTGTTCAACAACCCACTTTGTTTTCAGTCTTCAATCTCCGTGGATAGATATCCCGACGGACATCCGTACGTCTTTCATTTTCATGAATCTACGAGCTACGTGAATGGTTATCACGATGGAAATCCGTAAAATGTACATTCTTGCAAAATTACGAGCAGTGTGGACGGATATCCGTATGATGCTCATTTTTATAAACTTGCGATCAGACTGATATCTCGACAGATTTGCGTGCAGATGGTTCTTATTATTGTCGATTTACAAACCACGCTCACGGTTACCCATACGGATATCCGTTAAATGCTCATTCATAATAATTTGTGAGCCATGGGTGTAGTAATCCGGACGAATATCCATGCGATGCTCATCCATAAATTTGAGACCTACGTGGTAACATCTGGCGTAACAATCTTTTCAAAAAATTTTACCCCCATAGCTTGGTAATGAGATCCGTGAAAACATTTCAGCGTAAATACGGAGCCCTAATTAGTCCGAGATCTTTTCATTCAATTCCCTGACATCAAAAGTTCATTAATTTTTATGAGGCAAAGTAAAAGTCTTCGCGGAGCGTAGGCTCTAACCGTCATTCGAATCACATTTCCGTTCATTTAAACTCTAACAGTTTTTCGAATCACATTTCCGTTCAATTAGACTAAAACATTTAGACTTAACAGTCGTTCGAATCACATTCCGGTTCAGTTAGACTCTAACGTTTAAACACTAACAGTCGTTCGAATCGCATTCCAGTTCATTATCAGAGGAAAATACTGCACGTATTCCGAAGTTAACACACTCGGGCATCAACACTTATCTCAAAGGGAGCACTCCGCTCCAATGACTGTAACTTCATCTGTCGGTAAGAGGGGAGATCGGAATTTTATTCTTCTCTAATTATCGGCTTTTCCATCGAGTGACACTTGCTCCTCCGAGTACTCCGGTATTTCATCGTATAAAGGTTTACTGATAAATGACGTATTGCAGATATAGTTTCATGATACAAGAATAAATGCAACATCTCTATTTTAATTTGAATGTATAACGTAGAACGGTAAGTAATTTATATGGCTAACTCTGTGGTCGTTTTCATTTCTTACACTAGGATATAGTGTAATGAGCTTAAGCAACGTTAATTAGCATTACCTTTTATTACATTACAGACAGTGTGCCTCGAGTTTAAATGTTCATTACAAGTTTGTACGAGCAATAAAATTCATCTCCTACTTTGTATTCTCAGGTGATACTCGAGTTAAATGCAACAGATTCAACTTTTGTTGAGAAATAGAAACTAATGCAGCGATTCTGCGTGCGTCTCGGTAGCAGCTGGTTTTAGCAAGCTTGCCTCCGGTGAAATTTTAAGCTTTTAGTTCCATGAAATACAGCGTAGAATACTGACGCTATGTTGATTGTTGTTCGAGAAAAATATGATGGAAACTTTGTGGTCCTGCTTATGAGCAAACATTCTCAATTTTTATTATAATTCTTTTCTGATTTTAGAAAAATTCATACATAAATGTTTGTAAATCTACAATAGAGTTGCATTCTTTCTTTAATTGTACTTTTTACATCGTTGGTCTATCAAATAGAACAGTACATTGTTTCTAATTCTTGTGCGAAAAAAGCAGTTTTTCCAGACCATTTAGCCTCTCGTGTTCTACGACATGAAGTCAACTAATGGTTTGCGAGGGAGCCTCCGGGGTGGGAAAAATCTCAAATTTCAGGGCAAAAACCTAAAGAGCCGCACCATGAATCATTCTTATTTCTTGGTCGAAGAAAATGGGTTTTGGCCATTTTCTATTCTGGTTTGTTCTAACATGAATTTCCAGTCTCGTTCCTTCACACTGGCGAGAATTCAAAATTGTATGTTTTCATTAATTTACTAGTGAACACATTCGGCCGATTGTGGTGCATGCCAAAATTCTACGTAGGCTTCAGATCGTAGTCATGAAAATTATCTGGGGTGAGCAATTTGAACCTCAAAATTTGGAAGTTTAGCAGAAATATACCGGATTTCAAGAAGAATAACTCATTATTTCGTTCAATAACCATTGTATTACCGTTACATCTGACAAGAGATAAAATATTTCCCTTTTTTGTTTGAACTCAGCACGAAATGAGTTGAATAATTTGCACATTAAATAATCTTGGTTCTTATCAACGACACGGACTAAAACAAAATTTTGTTTAAAAACACCTAATTTTAAAAGAAAACTACAAAACAACAAAGGCCTTTTTTGTAGTTTTTCAAAAGCCTCATTAAAAAAATTTCATTAGAAGTAGGTATGTTACCCTAAAAGAGGTGTCTAGTTTGAAAAATAAAGCTTTAATTTAAAAAAGGTTTTCCTCCTATGTGGCGTACTGTATGATAGCAGCAATACTGTCGCTTTAGTTTTCATAATAAATCTAAAACAAAACAAAATTTTAATCAATAAATACAAAATTACGCGCCATCCGTCACTGCATGGCGTCTATGTAGCAGCGGCTGTAAACAAGGGCGGAGAAAATACACTGAAAATAATGGTAGGCATTAGAGTAGATACAGTCTGCAGCTATACATGTGCGGAAATTACCCTAGAAATTATTGTGGAGTAATAAAATATCGTTTGAAGCAACTCTTGCTTAGAAATTGCCTCTAGAAATCATTGCGTGGTAATTAAATACAGTCTGCAGTAATTTAGGCCCAGAAATTGTCTCTAGAAATAATGGTGGGGAAATGAAATGAAGTCTGCAGCAACACACGCTCATAAATTGCCACGAGAAATAATGGTGTAATAATAAAATATAGTCAAGAGCAATTCAAGCCCAGAAATTGCCTCTAATAACGCTGGTATGACAACGCAATACCCCCTGCAGCAATACAAGCGCAGATATTGCCCCTAGAAATATTGGTATGGTAATAAATGCAGTTTGTAGAACTTATCCATAGAAATAATGCTGTGGTAAAATAATGCTAGTCTGCAAGAATGTATTCGTAAAAATTTAAAATTTAGTAATGGCAATACAATGCAGACGGCAGCAATACTCGGATCGAAATTTCCCCTTGAAGAATTGGTATGAATACTCTTCTACCAAGATAAATGAGTCCGGTATATCAATCAGTGTTCTTCGGAATATACAAAAAAAAAAACAATCATTTTTGTTGTCATGAGGAACTGCACAAATAGCTCTCGATTACCACAGTACCTCATTTGAAAAATATATAACTACCTGCCAGATGTAAATCACTGTACCTAACAAAAGTACAGTAAGGTTAAGGGTCTCAGCTAGTTAAACGACGTTAATTAAATGTAATAGTAAAAGCATTAAATGCATTTGCTATCATTCCAGTCTGTCTAATCAAGTCACATGTATAAGTGTCTTGAAAAATATTGCACAGTGAAAAGCTGTTCATGCAATTCTCGATGTTGCCAAATTTAATTGGAGGAACCCTTTTTCAATCAAAGATTACATGAGTTCCTCATCTGGAATTTACATTTACTGTCCCCAAGACTGATAAAAAAATTGGGGAAACGATGATCCAAAAAACACATCAAATTGTGGAAAGTGCACAGACATTTAATAAACATGGACAAAGGAGGTTCGACATGTGGTTACGAAAATATTCTCATTTTTAAAAAGTTTGAGCAACGTACAGCCTAACGACAAGTGGTATCATGCATTAGGATTTCTTAATTTATTCATGAATAAGAAAAACGTACTAGAATCAGGGTACGCAGTTTAAAAATTTCAACTTGATATATGAAAGATAATTCACTCCTCTAATAGTTAATCGAAAATTGAGTCCAAAGCTGCCTAAAAATTATCCATCAAATCGGGTTTAAGCAATCTATTTTTAAATTATATCATTACAATAATTTATTGAAAATTATGTCTCAAGTTTGAGTGAACTTTTCTGGGATGAGGGCTCAGAAATTTCAAGTTCAACTCACCTTAATATTATAAAACTAAAACATGGTTGCTGCGAAATAAAAACTCTTCATTAATCAAGACAGGCATTCATCGTATAATATTATCAACATTTCAGTATTATTGGCATCCTAAAACACAGTAATTTGCTACAAAAAATGCAGTTACAGAGATTCTTATTCGTAGGTGATGGCTTATCGACCCTATTGCTTCACTTTGCGTCAAGAACTTTTCTAGAAGAAGGCAGTCTTTTCCGTGGAAGTAAAGTGTTCTCAATCAGTTTGTTATTTATTTTATGCTTAATTAAATCGCTATTTGCGAGCATACACAGAGTAGGCCAGACGTAAATGACCCTTTTAACTTGCTAGATGAGTAAAAAGGATACCGAAATACACCATTCTTCTTTCAAATAAAACAAAGGTTTCCTTTTATTAGCAGTTTTAAAGGGTCAGTTACTTCTGGCCCACCCTGTATTTCTGCACCGCTCTCGTATTCTGTAAATGCTCTGTCTCCATTGACGTTATGATTTACTGGTATTTCCACAGTGACAGAAAATACTCGAAAATATCTCGAACATCCATAAAATTTTTCAACTTCAAGGATGACTGTACTTGGAATTTAAAGTGTCGTTCAGATTTGTTCATTGAAAATGCAGAAGTAATCATTCAACTTACATACAACATTTTTTTTTCATGTACGATCCAATTTAAAATTTTGTCTTCTATTACGTAAGGCAACGCTTTATCGTTATGGACAAATTTCTCTTGAATAACACAGGTTCTCCCAAAATTAAATTTGCCTTTTAATTTGCTAATATAAGAAACACTATGAATGCTAGGACATTTGAATTTGTTTTATCCGAAAGAAAAACCAATTTCATCGTATGTTAACCCTATGTTTTGAATACAATGTTCTTAAAATGATGACATAGGTTATTTTTACAACTTTGAACTTTTTTATCGTTTCTGTAACACTCCTTAGAGGATTGGATGAGGGCTGAGCTATTTCATAATAACTAATGCTTTATCGGCCGTTCAAATTTGTTAGTTTTGCTACATAAGCTCATGCCATTAGGTAGTCCCTCAAAAAATAGAAAATAAACTAAAAAAATTCGTATGAAGACGAATGTAGAGAGCCAGGGAGCTAAGAGATGTTACCAGATCGCAAAGTTAAATTATTTGGAGAGCACCCTCTTAACAATGGTGTTGCTTTGCTTGCCAGATGGGTTGTGGCATCATCATGTTTAAACCCAAAACTGTGTAAACCTTGCCTTAAGAGTTATGGAATAAGAAACTATCTTACCGTATTTCGGCATTTTTCACTGGGAATTGTTTCAGTTATGCCACTTTTTTCATGGTAGTAGGGACGAAGAGCAGTTAAAACAGTTATTGCACACAACACCGCCACTCAAAGACAGCACAAAGATCCTTTTTGATCTTTTCATCAACCGAGTTTTCTAGAAGGCTGAAAATTTTTCCTTTCGAAAAAATTGAGTTTCAGTGTCAGATGGTTCTGATTTTTTGTTTATTAGCAAATTGCAAGGGTCAGTTATTTTCATGCAATCCTGCATATGAAACTAGCGTGAATAATTACGATACTTAAAGACGACGGTAGAAATTATATCATATGACTCATAATTCAAATGCCCATTTATTGTATCGCGGTATAATGAATTATTTCACGACACCACTTCTATGCAAGACCCTAAATATTTTGCATATTTTATACATTTCAATTATCAACAATAATTACATCCGCATTTCATTCATTTGTCGAGATCTGTTCTCCAGGCACAATAATGGATCGAAGAAAAGATTCCAAAGTCCAGCGTTCTTTCTTTCCTTCTTTCACCCAGTAGCGTTTTTAGAAACTACTGTTTACAACGGAAATAAAACGTCAGCCATTTTGTCTGTGAAGTTTAAGATTCCCTACAGCCATTTGTCGAATTCGTAAGTTTGTGAACTACGAGTCAAGAACGAAAAATATTAACGAGACAGTTTAGAAGCATTCGTTGGTCTTATCTTTGAAACTTGTGGTGGAGTAGCCGGGGGCGGAATGGCTGAAGGCAAAGAAGCAGGCCCCACATTCTGGAAGGGGCCGGCAGTCATGTGATCTGAGGGGGGCGGAATAATGTGCATGTCAATGTCAGCATCTATCGGAGATGAAGTGGTACAGTTTGGAGGAGGCGGTAACCTAGATACAATGGAGGCATCGACGGGGGAAGTTTCGTCTTTGTCTTCCCTTGAGTTTGTGAGTTGATTGATGGTGTCTACGACGGGTGTTGGGATGGAAGCTCGGTGAGCCAAGAGGTACTCTATGGATGACTGGATGTCAGGTGCTGGGGTGGATAAGCAGCGCTTTATTGATGGGTTCATCGAGCTTGTTGAAGGGTTGTCTGAATTTTCTTCAGCTCTGAAAGATTTCAGCTGTTCTTGTAGAGTCTTGTACTCCTGGAGAAACTTGTACAGTTCAGCCACGTGGTACTGAAGTAAGTGAACTGAATCAGGGGAAGAAAGATTCTCGTCAGCTGCCTTGCAGTTGACGTCAGTATCTTCAAAATGCACATGCCTGTTAGAAGAAATAGAATTAATATTAGTAAATTAATGGCATTCCAAAATTAATGGCATACGCTTAAATTAGAAATGTTTTTTGAATGGAATCGTTCATGACTTATCACTGTCTCTTTCGGTTAGGATCATGAGTGTAGTAGGCTTTTCTTCAAAAATAAAGCTCGCCTTTCATTCAAGGCTTTCCATCTAACTATTGTAAAAAAATTTTACATGTATAAATTTATACACGATTTCCAAAAAGTTAGCATTTAAGACCAAATTTCACGGTGCTTAGAAAATGCTCGTATTGAGAATGCTCATCATCTCCATTTAAAATATGAATCCTCTGAATTTATATATTTCATTATTGTTTGTTAGCATGAAAATATTGATGGGTAAATAATAAATAATTTGTCAGTTCCATGGTCTGTTCCACAAACACAAGTATTTCGATAGAAGTTAATGCAAATATACTCATAATAAAAAAGTTCGCTTTAGCTATCAGTAAGGCTTTATCTAGTTGAATTTTACCTGATACGTACAACTTAAAACAGTCGTTTTTAATTACCTTTTATATAAAACGTTGAGCAATTCATTCAGTGCGCTGTTAAATCACACAATACATTTAGTGTTTTTTTCATTAACTTCTCTCTTCACTCCCTGAAATTATCGCAAAAGATTGTCGATGAAGTTTTTTGTTCTAAAATAAAGGTTAAATGTAAATGTTAATAAAATTGCGTACGAGAACCGACAATTTTATCCGATTAATTTTGAGAAAAACCATATTCATCACACGAATGGGCCTAGAATTTAAAGTCAGCTAATGATGTCATCATTAGAAACCTGACATGGCCCGACTAGACTCTCCAAGTAGTGTTCTAATTCTATTTTTTTGATATGGAATTGGAAAAAGAGGAACATTTTCAATTTAAACCACTCCTTCTTTTTAAAAACAATTTACAAATTAGATAAGTATACTACCACAGTCACGTACGTCAATATGCGTAAAAACTAGTCCTTGTTCGCGAAAGTACATTTCACGAAAGAACTCGAACTATCACCGAGCAAAACGCTGGAAACAAGGAACGTTGGCCTAAAAAATAAATGATGCAGCAAAGTCGTACGTTTCGGAAACTGGTCTGGTGATTTAGCCGGCGCGCTTCATTCGAGATATATAGCATTTTAGAATTGAAGCAGGCCAAGGTTCAGGTATAATCCTAAATATTTTGTGTGCCGCTTGGAAAAGTTTTAGATGTCAAAAAATGCACTTCTGACCCCGCATAACGAGTGAAAGAGTTCATGTATAGCTTTTTGTAAACTTAAACTCCTTTTCTGTTATTTTTTGGAAGCTTTCATAGGAATGCCAAATTTTGTTTCAACCGAAATTAATTTTCATTTCATCGCATCTGTTTGGCAGAATGTAGTAGCTCCATAATGCTGTGTATGGAATCAATATGTGCGCAAAACCAAAATTATTTAAAAGAAGATGGTGCGATGACACTTGCGATGAAAACGTTTTTATTTAGTAATTTTTTTCGTAATGATTGTTTTTTAAAAGCTATAAAATAACACAAAGAACATTTATCATAAATATTCACTAATTTTTGAACTGGCACATTTTAAAGTAGACAGTAAGCTAGAAATGAAGTGTCTGTAATGTATGCGACACGAAAATAACCTAAAGTGACATGCTCCAAATCTTCGGTGTGAAACTCTTTCACATTGGTCCTTTTTACTTCAAACTCGTTTCAAATGAGTTCAAAAGTAACAAGCGTTTCCAATTTAGAAACGTGACCACATTTCGTTTTAAATTACCGCTATGCATTTGTTATCGTTGAAATGAAGTGTCCGCAACCACAGTGGATCGTTTAAAACATAGCTCGAGCTGAAACGCTTTCACTTTTGGCTCTTTACGCCATTCTTTTTTTAAAAGCCTACAAAAAATGCAAACATTTCAAACAAAAAATGTCATCATCCCCTCGCTGATCAAAATTAGCAGCATGCAGTGTATTTGGTAATTTTCTCTGAATCCGAACACTGCTTAAGTAATTTCAATTGACATGGAACATTCGAGGGAGAGCATTTTCAAAAGAGGTGGACGTAACTGGCAGCTTGGTAGTGTTCTTTTAACACAATTCTCTCTTTTTAAAGCATGCAGAAAAACACAAACGCTCCAAACTAAAATTTCGTCATCATTTCACCGATCAAAATTAACAGCATGCAGTGTATTTGTCAATTTTCCCTGGATCCCAACACCACTTAAAATTTCAATTGACTTTAAGCTAACCTTCGAGAGGGAGCATTTGCAGATGAGGCGGACGTAACTGGCAGCTTGGTGGGTCTCGCGTCACAGCTTGACGAAGGAGAAGGCACGAAGTTTTCCATGAGAGTGGAAGTCGATGGCATGACGGACGACGCGTGGCAGCAAGTAGCACTTTGATCTCTAGAGTCCATCATACGATTTCCTTTTTTGCAGTCGACGCTTGCTGGATTACTGAAAGTAGAAGCGCTCTTGTTTGAAGAGCTTTGAGGGAGATTTAAGAGATCGGGAAATCTAGGAGAGTGCTGCAGAACCAAATTTTGAGGATTGATCTGTTTGAACTGATTTCCAAGCATCGCTTCTAAGTAAGACAAGTCTATCATTTCTGTATTCATTGGCAAGTACATATTGGGAGCATTAACGTACGAAATAGGAGGGGGCTGTTTCAATTTTTTGGCTTCACAGGATTGTAGATTGAAATGATCTGAAGAATCATCTCGACTCAATGAACTACATGGAATATCGTCCTCCGATATTGAAGAGCATTGCGTATCTTGTCTGTAAATTTGCTCAGAGCTTATAAACTGCACAGTTTGCGACAAGCTATCTGTGTTACTATCAGCGTCAGCATTTTCTCTGTCTCCCAACTCAACATTCATTAATCTCTTATTGGATTCATTTCTTTTTCTCCTGAACCTAAACGTAACCACAATGATTATAACAATGACCATACCAACGGCCCCTGCAATGACTCCGTAAATCCATTGCGGAAATTCAGTTTTTATCTTTTTGGCCACAAATTGAACTTCAGTTACCTCTTCTGACACCTTCAGAGTCAAATTGGTTTCCACTCTCCCCGCTTTGTTTTCAGCGACGCATCGATACGTTCCCTGGTCCTGAACGGCAGCTCCTTCTATTGTCAAGTTAGACACACGAGCCCCTGTGCCAGAGGATCCTAGCTCCAGTACACTGTATTTCCTTTGAGCTTCTTCGGAAGCATTCACGACTGGTCTCTCACCAATGAGCCAACTGACCGCGGCTTCGTCGTCCGTTTCCACCTTGCAAGCTAACGTGACGTTGTCTCCGTGCGACGCTATAACCTTTTGTGCTACGGCGGTCACTAGAGGCACGCACACAAACTCATCTTCATTTAAAGTCCTCCATTTTCGGCCCTTCAATCTCTCAGGGCTGTGGCACTGTGGAGGGATAGAAGCAGGCACGTTTCTTTTAAGAAGCCACTGACGAAGTAATCGTAAATGGCAGTTGCAGTTCCATGGGTTGTGGTCTACGTGCAGCCCGTGGAGTACCGCTAGTGGTCCTAATACATTCACTGGCAACGTTTTTAAGTTATTGTACGAAAGTTTCAAATCTTCTAGTCTGTTTAGAAAAGCAAATGCATCTTCATGCACGGATGAAATGTTGTTGTGGCTCAAGTCAAGCTTAACTAGCATGGGGACCGACTTGAAAGCTTCTTCTGGAAGCTTAGTTATCGCATTTCTGGCTATGAGGAGGTTTCTCAATCCCGAGACGTCAGCGAGGGGCTTTGATGGCACTGTAGTCAAAAGGTTGTCGCTGAGATCCAATTCGATTAAGTTAGCCAAGTGGCGGAAAGCTCCGTCAATGATGTACTTCAATTTACAAAAATTTAGCCAGACTTTCTGGAGATTCACGAGCCCTGTATCGAGGAACGCATCATTCGGGAGAATTTTCAAGTTGTTTCTACGCAAGTCGAGGACTTGTGTCGTCGAATCAAGTCCTCTTGGAATATCGATAAAATCAGCCTCAGGACAAGCCACTGTTTCTTTACCATCCCTCCACTTGCAGTGGCAGAGCTTAGGGCACGCTGATTGTGCGCCCATGCAAAGCGATCCTATAACCGCCAAATATATGCACAGTCGATATGAAAATTGTGCGCTGAAACTTTGCCTTAGCTTTGGTTGACACTTTATCATGTCGGATGGAGATGACGAGCTGAGGACTGCAGCAAAAATTCTCGTGGCATGATTCTCTGGCGTCAACAAGCCCCGCACGATAGTTTGGAGCACATGCGCAGATGTCGGATGATTCTCGTTGATCTTGGATGCGCTTCTTCCTGCAAAGAGAAAACAAGAGTCAACGTTGCCGAAGAGGCTGTCGTTTGCGTCAGCTGCCTAATGAACGCTACCAGTACAAGAAAAGCTAGCACAAGCAAATGTGGAGCAGAAAAATATTGAAAGAAGTAAAAAGATCGCGCAATAAAGTCTATATCAAAATTTATCATGACTAAACCATTTTACGGCGAAAATATCGTTGTTTGACTAATAAAATAGAGCATTTATTGAAAAATCGAATCCTGTTTGGAATACGTTTCAGATAAATCAATACGTTAGGCAGCACATGTTAATAGAAGTTTCTTATAAAAATTCCGGCATTTTTTCCAAGTGTCAATTTTTAAAACAGTATCTTGGTTGCCGCCCATGAGTATTAGAACAAATAGTGAACTCATCAGATACTAGTGTACACCTTCTTGCATGAACCTCAGTTTATGAGTTTATAAATTAGAGCAAGTTATTCAACTAATACCACACACATGTCAAATTATGCATTGTTGGAATTAACTAGGACTCCGTATATGAGAAAGTTGAGCTTGACATGAGATGATGTACAATTCATGTTTCGATGTAATTTAAAACTCTCTTTTGAGACATTTCGGGACCAGGAAAAAAAAGAAATGAATTGAAACCAGACTTTCTTCTCGATTATATGTTGTTTTGCAATACTTTCAAAATGAATTTAAACCGAAAAAAATCTATATATATGTTTCATGTCTCTATCGCTCTCTCTCTTTCTCTTCGGAATAAAAGCGTTATTGTAAACGACTTCATGTCGTATCGGCTGTGTATGAAATATAGCTATACTGAATAACAAGAGGCACAATCCGATTAAAAAAGCTATTCCACTGTAATATAAAAAATAGGTTGGTGAATCTGTGTCCCTTCTCCCATCCTGTATACTGGGCACCAGAACATATTATAACTCCAAATTATGTTTTCTTTTCAATTGCAGTTCATTTGCACTCATAAAACTCATTCTAATGTACCCTAACACATAAATAGAGAAATCGTGGGAAAAGAGCGAGCGCATTTAAATTGCTCATTTAAAAGCAGTTATCACGAAATGAATCATGGCTTGAATTTGCAAATTACACCTCCATTTTTTGGAGGCGCGAGCACACTAGTTTTAAAATAAATGCCAGCATTATCTCTCTGGGGTCTGTGACGAGAGGCGCACGTGTTGTTTCCTCGCGGTCACGACTGGACTCTCTCTGATGACATCACATTTTCATTATCTCGAGTCAGCACTTCTGTGAAGTTCGATAAGAATATCGAGTAGCTGGCTGAATTCATCAGCCATGAATCTCAAACTTCGAACATCCTTTTTTATAGCCCATAGGAAATTGAAGCGTCCTAAACGTCACGAGAATAATAATTCTCAAATTTCCGACCTTCGTTTTACCCCCTACAACTGATTAGGGAAACCTCGTGAAGTGCATTATTCTTTTTAGAATATTTTAGTGGTACTGCTAAGTGCTACGCTCAATTTGGCTGCATGTTATTCAATTTTCTAAGTGAAAATTGCGTTGCGCAAGCTGTTAAAATGTGCCTCGGCAATCTACTAGCAACTGCAGGCAATTACGGTCTTTCCATCAAGGTATTCGTGGCTCTTCTTGCAATCAAACCATCAGTTGAGATTCAGTCAACGCTGCAACGCGCGGATTTTTCTCTGAAAGCCACTCGCTTCCCTTTGAGATATCTCTCTAAATATGCGAATACCAGGTCTGGAGCGTGAATTCATAAGAAATAGGGTGGGCTTACTTCAGATATAGAATTACAGGGAAAGGCAGTATATCATTACACGTCTCAGAACGGTCGCTTTAAGTATGGTGTGACGTACGATTTATTCTGTAAGTATACGTACGCTTTATTTTTGCATCATCATGATTAAAATATTGTTGGTCGGAATGCCTATCAGCAGCTTTAATTACCTGTGAAAAATGTTCAATTTTTTTAAGGTCGTAGTAATTTATGAGAAATTGATAGGATGCTTGTTATCAGGATTTGTATTGATGTAGAAACGTACACTGATGAATGTTCTTCTGAACACCTTGCATGGAATAAAAACAGCATTAAAGAAAAATGTCAAGCAAATGAAAAACTGAGCATTATCTCCTGTATAAATACAATCATTCGGACATGTTTCGGGGGCTTAATAATATTGCTTCCTGATATGTAGCTCATGAGAAAATCGTTATGTGAGAAAAGCAGATTCGGTTCGACTGAAAGACGAGCTTTCGACGATAGCAACTCTGAGCTGTACAGGAAGACCATGAAATATCCCTGCAAAAATTTCCCTCATCCAATGTTTAATTTAAAAAGAAGCCAATTGAAACACAAGCATTGTGAACGTTTCTGTCTCATTTGTCAAAGAGTCATTGGTGAATCCTCGAACAAATTATATTCGTAGCCCGCAAACAACCAAGCCGCCCAAAAACAAACACAGAAAAAAATTTCCGATACGATGTTTGAAGCTCCCAGCAATGGTTAATGGTACACGATATTCATTAACTCAAGCAAATTTTAACATTATCTAGCGTCCCTCAGTGGAGACGATCAGTTAAGATGGTATTTTCCTTACGAAAATAAATTGAAGACACCATCTGTTCCTTCAGAGGCTAAAATAACAAAGGATGAAGTGCTCCTGTACGAGTGCTGCAATTGAGACAGTGTTATTCAGAGTTAACATTGGTAAAGAAGTCAATCTGCTCGGGATGAACCTCGAACGGTGAAGTGTAAATGTGTTTCACGAATTGCTTAGTTCAGAATGGAACTCTAAAAAGACCACACAAAGCATTAAATGGGAGGACTGATGAGTGGTAATATCTATTTTGTTCCTTCTTGGTTTGTCATACCTGATCAATTTCTGTCATGAAACCAATGAGCCCTCTAGTAGATGGCTATGGAAGACTATGGTAGAAGATTCCTAAAAAATTTGAAAAATATCTATCAAATGCTATCGCTTTGTTCACTTTGTTCACTTGATATTTCTGTTCAAGTCTCGTGCACTGTGTTGATGATATCTATATACTTAATTCAGTAACTCGAAATTTGTCCGAGTCCGTTTAGAAAATTGGTTTTGAGTCTATATGGTCAAGTGAGGTATTAAATTGAAGCCACTGGTGTCTATATTTGCAGAAAACTATTTATTTTTTTCCATTTATTTTTTATTTTTTTTATTTTTATTTTAATTTTTTTTTTCTTTATTATTTTTTTATTTTTTTTTATTTTTTTATTTATTTATTTATTTATTTTTTTTAATTTTTAGGCAAGTCGGACAACCCGATACTCGGGTTGAACCGGTAACTAGTTAGAAATTATTTCTCTAGGCCTAGATTGCATGTTTGTATTTTAGAAACTTTGTTTTGAGCTATTATTCATAGTTTTGATTTTGAAAATTTTCAACAACAAATGCGGAGCCTGAAATACGTAGGTCATCGACGAAAATTATTTCACAAAGGCTTTATTTGGTCGATAAGCATCATTATCTGTTCAATTAAGTGCGTTGAATACGGTTTCAACACAAATCAAAGTAAAAGACACAACTAGCCTGGTGCAAATTGCTTCGGTGCGTTTTCGAACCGAATATTTATAAACATAAGTGAGAGCCGTCGAACGGCACACATGGAATCGCCCGAGGACAATTGTACGCATTCCAAACCTGAACACATTCTAAATGAAATTCGTTTCGACAATCCAGGATTCGCTTCACTCCGTTGATTGCTTGCTGGTAGCTCCATGGCTCTGGAAAATCATTCATTCTCGAACACGCCAACATCTCCGTTGTTTCCGAGAGCCTAGAGTGAACGTTGTTTCCTCGATGAAAACTCTGCTGCCTACCGCCACGCTAAAATGGTGCCATGCGAGGCTGTTTGAAGATGTACAACCTCAATTGTTTCAACTTCATGGGTTAAATTTCCGTTCGAGAGGATATCATTAAACATGTATCCAAAAATCAATAATTTTTTCTCGAAATGACTGAGGTATAAACATTGCCGCACATAGATCAGGACATTAACGCGCCGCAAAAAATTGGCTGCATTGTCTTCTATGCATTTAATAATGTAAATCTTTGTGAATGCTATTGTTTTATTTCAGGACATCGTTTTGTTTATGAGTTTTGTCCTGATCAAATACTTGACCCATGTGATTGAATTGATGAAGCTTGAAATGAAATATTATTAACTCCAATTTTTTCGAACACTCTGCTGACGCCACGAGTTTAGAATAAACTAGCAAAACTTCAAACAGTCTTCACGCGAGGAATATCGGAAAATCTACCATACCATGTACGAGCAGCTAGAGACAAGGTCTTGCTGTCGAACTCTCCTCCGCCGACGTCCCTTTGCCGACATCAGAGAAAAAAAACGCAAAGCCCCGGGCACTTCCCTGTTACGTACTGGCAGTTTCTTCTAGGAAGAATATTTATTTAAAAAAGAATCAAAAATGCAAGCATTGTTCAAGATGAAAGTAGAAATAAAGACGTCGCAGAATGTCAGAGACTATTAGGAATAGAAGACGTTGGTGGGCAGTGAGGGCAAAACGCGTTTCAGAGATGTTGCTCTTCAGATATTTTCATTTCACGGAATGAAAAGTATCAAGCATCAAAGAGACTGCAGTGCTTTCTATTACCGTCCCCGAAACTCTACAAGCCACACAGGGGTTAAATGAAGCCTGATTGAGAGTACTCAAAACAAAGCCTTTTGTCTTACCGCGTACTGAGAACGAGGCTGTGCCTCTGAATAAGAAAAGGCTCAAGAAAGTTCCCGTCCTTCTCGCATAAGTATTTCCCTTACGCTTAGCATTTACCTGTAGCCAGCTAATCTGATGGGTTACCATAGAAAATATGTTCGGCTAATTCTCAGAGTACTCTCTAACTCCCCTTGTTTACAGTAAATAATTTTACTCGCTATACAGCAAAATTCCAACGTTGAATGTAGCATCGATTCTCATTCAACAGTCTTGAGTAGTTCCGTCTGAACTATAGGCTTTGAATAGACCACGCAATCATGCTCTTTGATTTCTGGTAAATTGCTTTCTGCTCTACTTACTCCCTGGGTGCTTGGTCTATAATTACTGGGTAAGCCACACTACTTGTGGGTCGAAGGCCTGTCTGAACCGTAAAAATAAAGAGCAAAAGCTCATTGCTATTCTAATTGGGTCCTTTGAGATCACAGAATTACATGGCATATTTAATCTACTTAAAATGGTTGCACTCTAAGTGGCGCAGCCGACTGAACAGCCGTACAATTTTATCACTATCTTGTAATACCGTAATGCATGATTTTTAGGGCTAACGCACCATTCTTTAACAATGAAGATGTTTCAGAACGCTGCACAGACATGCGAACACTGCCGGAGTGACCGCTTCAATATTTTGAAACAGTTAAGCATACAAAGAGTCCCCATTTCATTTACCGCTTCGAAATAAGAGATGCCGAATCATGATGAAAAAACACAGGTATAAAATAGAAGGCTATGATATTTAAGATCTCACATTAATGACAACGTAGAAAATTAAAAGAGCGTCCTTAAATTTCATCAATTCTTTAATTTCAAAAATAAGGCGGTAATTCTCTTATTTTTGAATGAAATATAACGTTATTCCCACCAACTTCATAAGAAATGGTAATGCATTGCAGCATTTTAGGACTACAAAATTGAGGGAACGTTTAAACTATTTTGCAGCATGATGCAGTGGAAAGTGTTCATTCAATTTTTCTTACTGTTTCATTAATTTTTTAGCTTTATGACCGATGGAAAGAATCCTACATTTTGAAATGGTTAGCTATTAGATTAGAGAACTTGGGAAAGGCTTATCCTTATCATCATGTAATCTAAAAGGGACTACATTTTTGACCTCGATATTTTGTTTTTCAATCTTGAAAACGTCCCTTTCATAAAATACACGTTAATTAGTACATGATTTCGGGTGTCTGCGAATTTTTTTGGAGCAAAGAGAATTTTTGTCTTCCGGCTCCATGAACTCGAAATAAAAAAGCTCTTCACATCTTTCACATTGCAGTACCAAAACCAAAACTAATGGAACGAAATGTTAATGCAAAACACTAAATTTTGAAAGTTTATAATTTTTCACTAGTAGGCATCGATTATATACTTAGAAATGGCATAACTCAACTGAAATTTTATTTGATAAAAATTTTTCCTTCATTTCGCTACCTACTTTGAAAATAAGCACTTGTAGCCATTCTAAATTGATCGAAAAAAATGCGCTATCAAAGAATATGATTTCAGAATTATTTTGGAAAATCTTCGTCGCGAAAAATAAGATGAAGTATGGCAAAAGCATCGTACTGATCTGCGATATAATAACAATATTGCGAGTAGATTCAAATTTTTGACACCTCCTTTGCCTCATTTGATTGCAAAAGATATTTCACTCTGTTCTCAAAAACTACACTAATTTCAACCAGAGATTTCTTGATGATTTGATTTGTTTCTGTACAATTTTTTTTCAATTTAACGTTTTTACAAATAAAGTATGGCGGTACAGGCTACTCACTCATCACCTCGCCCGCGACTTCACATAGTTTCTTGCGGCTCTATAAATATTTACTGAATTAAAATATCCGAGCAAAATTCCAAAACCCTTAGCGATCTTCACTGTTAAACATCATGACAAAAGCTGATATAGCTAAAAGTTTTCCGCAGAAAAGTCGGTCTGGCAACTTTGATTCCAAAACAATCACGGCGGCAGCAGACGCCACCACTATACAGTGAGGCTCGTCTTCAGCTTTCAGGTGTTAGATGACGTCAGCTCTCCTAAATTTATCTAGCTGCAGTTCTTTGTTCTTTGATGAAGAATTGCGGGCACCTCAATCTCTGTGCGTATACGTTTCAAACTACGGCTGGCTGCCATCTTGATATCTTAGTCCCTTACCGTTTGCAATAAATGAATTATTTGCAAGCATTTTTCAGTTTTATATTGGAAAATCAACGTCATTAAACGAAGAATTTACTATTTGTTATCGTGAGTTAGAACCACGTAATGTTGTGTAAATGCTGCGAATAGGTTGTATTTTAGTAAGGGCTTCTTCTTTAGAAATTTTTTCCGAGCAGCAAACCCGAACATTTTCCAACGTAGTGAGCACATGTTCGTAGCATCGCACACTTCAGCTCTTAAATGTTGTAACAAACAACTGTTGTCACGTCGTACAAGACGTAAGGAAATTTGAAGAATTTTGATAAATTCATTGCGGCAACATTCTGCGGATCCGCGCTTCGTCCGCAAGAATGACGCCAACGTTTTATTTGTTTGAAGTGCGTGGGAGGAACAGGTTCCCGGATAATTTTAAGTTCTGCGTTGTTTAGGAAGTGAACTCGAGTAAAAAACTCATTCGGTTTACGTGTTACCGCGCTAGCTGTATTTTCGGGTGTTTTTAACATATTTGTGTTTATATAGCGGTGAACAGCCGGCTTCTAGAGCATTCGAGGATGCTTCCGGTCGCTGGTGAACCACCCACATTGAGCTAGACTAGCCGTCGTAACGTGTCATAGCAAGTGCGCTGCAGTGTAATGTTTGGAAATGTCAGGTTCCATTTTGGCAGTACTTTAGAAGAAAAGCGTGTGATTTAACTGATGAACTTTCCTATCTCTATTTCACTGCTCCAAGTAATTTTGTATTAATGTCCAAATGTTTTTTTTGCTCAGCACCATTTGCATAATAGCCAGGCCATGTAAGCTATGTTGTCATATATAATATTGTAAACAGTGTCAAGGGCAGTAAATGCAACATGGAGAGACTGACATTTCAATGCTTTTTAGTTTGACACAAGATTGCTTGAAGTTTATCACATTTCATAGATTAACATAAGATAGCAAAATCATATATTTATTTGATAATGCAAACCAACCACTGCTTCACTATTGAGAGATTTGTGTGCTGAAAATAAAAACTATGGTGATTCTTCCATGGATTAGACATCAGTTGTTGATATTGAAAAAATCCACGGCACGTCGTGCTGGACCTGCACCAACTTGGGAACATGATTTTTCTTGTCTTTGTGTTTTTCTTGTCTTTGTATTATTTCTTGTCTTTGTATTATTTATAACATTCATTAATAGAAAGATGTGAGGCAAAGTAAAATAAATTTAGTCGAGTGGCTTCTTACCTATGAGCTGTGCTGGGCAAGTTGCGCCAGTCAGCAAGGTGGAAGCCTAAAGTCACGGCATTCAGTAGACTGAGAATAGGCGCAGGAATTCGAGACCACTAGCTCATACGATTTGTGTTCTCAAAGCGACGTTGATAAACGTGTACTTGCCTCTCTCATTTTTTGATAATGGAATTTATTGATAATGGCTGATCTGATAACCTTAGTGACTTGCCCCTGCTTCAGAGACCTAATTTCTGCTGTCTCTTTTCCACAGATAGGGTAAAGAAAGCCAGAGTAGGCACTTAATTTGCAGACTAAAATAAGATGTCACAGGTCTAAACTGAGGGACCTTTCCTCATCGTCTGTAAGTATTTTAGAGTATCCTCTTTTAACTTGTGATGTTACCTAACTCGTCATCTCTTTATATTTTGAAGCAGTGTGAAAACTAAAACTTGTTGTGCGATCGTCCACCTTTGTTCAGACAGAGTGCTTATTGACTAATGACCGCTGTGTTAGGATTGTTGGATACGGATGTACATTCATGTTTGTAACTTTGTGCTTCCTTAAAGGGACACTTTGAACATTGGCCGAAACAAGCGATTCATGTATTGTTGCCTGGCGTCAAGGATTACGAAGTTTATGTCATGTACATATACTCGTAAACTGTCAAAAGTGTTCTCACCTCACAATGGAAGTGCATCGTCCATGAAATTGCGCTGCCTCTTATAGCTATCATTACATGTATTATCGAATGTAGATTGGGCAAGATTAGGAGTACATTGCCCTCAATCATTCCCTTCGACTAGTGACACGAGTTTACAATGTTCGTGTGAGTATATCATAGATGTGCTCTTTCTAAATGTGTTACTCGACTAGAGACGTATTTTTCTTCCCCGTCGATGCAACGGAAACCTTTCTTGTTTGTGAACTTATTTCCCAGCCTACTGTTCCTGTGCACCCTGTGCGTAGATTCCGCGTTCCCCCAACTACACGCTAGATGGTGCCTTCCTCTTTCCTCTCTTGGGACACCTTTGTCACGGTCAGGGGAGGCTAAAACTTTCTTATATGATAATACTAGTAATGGTAATGCGAATTGTTGTTGTGCTACGTCGTTAGCAGGGCGGTGAATTCTCTTTTTATGTGCTACTATTCTATGGCCTCTTATGTCCCGCTCAGCTATTTCTCGTGTACCCTTGAGGTGTGAGTTACTTTCTTGTTGTGCGGTGCTATATGCATCAGTTAATCATTCGACTATGATCTTGAATTAGGCTTCTCATGTCATGCAATTCGTGGTCCGACTCTGAATCATACCTTTCTGGGCAGATTCACGGAACCAGGGGATAAGAAATAAAAAACCTGAAGAGACCTCGTTTCCCTTTGGGCATCCTACCGAGTTCCGTTCAATGGCGTGCCGAAGCGAAGATCAATTCCGCTAGCGCACGACATTACAGTGAATAGACGTCAGCGGAAGGTGCCTTCCCACGAAGAAGCCCTCCAAAGAGGAGGCCCAAAGCAGATTCTCAGCCGCCCGCGGCGAATATACATATATCCGAGACCACAGAAATGACCTCTCTCGGAAGAAAGAGCAAGCCTAGACTTCCACAGCTGGAAGAACAATTCCATACGGAGCTAGCAGCCTTGAACAGTCTCCTGAATGGTGCAGTACCACGAGATCTCAAGACGCCCAGCGAGGTGGATCAAGTCCACGCTGGAATCCGAGCAAAGGCTAAGACCATCAAGCGAATCGGAGACCAGCTGGTCCTAGCTCTAGAGGGCTCGGGAGCCACAGCAGAAGCGACAGCAGTCCGGGACTCGCTGACAATCGCCAGGGCCCGCAGGAAGAAGCTGATGGATTCAATGGATCGCAGAAGTGAGGAGCTCCTGGGGAGCTCGTCACGGAGTGTGACAAAGGAACCCTCCCAGCGCAAGAACTCGAGGTCGAAGAGGACCTCGTCCAAGAACCAGCAGCAAGGCGCTGCCTATCAGAACAAGCCCCCAAAACCATCATTGGCCGAGAGCAGGAGCGGACACCGTTCCAACCGTCGGGGCAGAGACCAGGCCAGCCCCTGCCATCGTCGTCAGAGTCACCAAGGCTCGAGCTATTACAGCCAGAGCCAAGACAGTGAGAGTGATCGAAGCCAGAGCCTTCTCAGCGCCAGCCCTCGTCACAAGGACGGCGAATACGAGCGCCGCGAGCCCCCTGGCCAAGGCAATAAGCAGATGCTTATCGACATCACTGAAGAGCCATCGGTACTGTTGGCACGAATCACCATCGAGAGGTCGAAACTGAGGAACGGGAACCGAGCGGAGAAGGATCAGCCCTTCGGTGAAGAGAACACTGAGAGCAAAAACGCTCGGACAGGTGCCTGGGTCGACCAAGCTTTCCAACGCCACGTCGTGGAGCCCGCAAGGGACGCGACGGCAGTCGCGAACGCTCTACCCGGTGACACCGCACTCGCACCCCTGATGAATCCCTCCGCACCAGCATTCCAGCCTAGCGCTTCCACCAGCTCGCCTGCCATAGTATTCGAAGCAAGGCCACCAGTGATCGACGGAGCTATGAGGCTCTCGATGATCGAAGACCTAAAGAAAGGGCCTAGCCAACCTTATGCGGGAGAGGCCCATCTGTTCCACAGATGGTTCGACGCCCTCAAGAGGAGGATGGAAAGACTCGCCGTGGAGCCCATCGACGCCATTGAGATCCTCACAAACCACACCTGCGGAGAGCCGAGGAGCCTGATCAACGATATACTGGCCGCAACGTACCTAGACACAGCGGCCCTGCTCACCCACATCGTCGAACAATTGAAGACTCGCTTCGGCTCTGACGACCGGGTAGCCGACACTCTGCTCGAACGCCTCGCGCAAGCCTCGGACATCAAGGGATCTAAAGGCGACCGCACGGTCGGCCTCAAGCTGCGGAAGTTCAGCGACGCCTGTCTAGCGATTCATCACACCATGCAGCACAATCACGGCTTCTCCTTCCTGAACACCGACGTAGGGCTATCCCCCATTGTAGAGAGACTGCCCTTCTTCGTTTTAGATGCCTGGAGAAACGAAAGAAGCAGGCACAGAAGATTAACTGGATCGTTACCTGATTTCGTGAAGTTCTGCGATTTCATCAAAACGCTGTCAGATACCCAATGCGACAGTTTCGGGGCATCGAACCTCAACTGGATGAGTGCTCGACGCGAGACCGCGGCCCCCGCTCGCCCCAATCTAAGAGCCCCGCGAGTCCTCTACACGTCCTCGGAGAATCAAACCGGCAGCTGCGTCCTACACCAGAGTGCACAACATGCGACGATATCGTGCCAAGCAGTAAGAAAGATGGAACCTCAGAAGAAGAAGGACTTCATACGTGAGCACAAGCTGTGCTACCGCTGTCTGGGGACTCATTGGGCAAAGCATTGCAAAGAGATCGTGAAGTGCGACGATTGCGGAGCCGAGAATCACACCACAACCGCTCACATCAACTGGCGAGCAGCGGGAAATTCGAGTGAAACCACTCGTCGGGAGAGACCCAGTCGAGAACCGAGCGACGACAGAGCTCAGAGCGAACTCGGGGAGAGATTGAGAACCGTGGCCCTGGCCTCTCGCGTACCCGCAGCCGAGAAGGGTGCATGCAGCAAAGTTGTCCTGGCAGACGTTATCGACGAGAACACGGGTCGGTCGTGCCGCGCCTACGTAATCTTAGATGAGCAAAGTACCACGTCCTTCTGCTCTCCTAAGCTGTTGAACGCCCTCCGCGTGACAACCCCCAAGTCTCACTACGAGCTGGAAACGCTGACCGATCAATCCGCCGCTCGATACGGCAGACGCGTGTCAGGGCTGAAAATAAAGGGAGTGTCCGAAGACCAAACATTCGAGCTCCCACCGATGTTGGAATGCAACTCCATCCCCGATAGAAAGAAAGCAGTTGCGACCTACGAACGCGTCGCAAGAACCCCGGAGATATCGCACTTCGCTCACCATTTCTTGCCCTTGGACAAACACGCAGAAGTCGCGGTGCTCCTAGGGACGGACTGTGGAGACCTACTCTACAGCCACTCCGACAAACAACGTCGTAAGGCTCCGTTCGTCCACCACACCGCCTTGGGCTGGGCAGTGGTCGGCAAGGTGAACGACGACGTCTGCCCCGAAGGAGAGCACTCTTACACGGTCGCAAGAATCGTAGCCGAAGTCGCTCTCAAAACCTGTGGCCCGGAGGCGTGCCTTGAACTGTTTTCAGGAAAAGACGCTATTACCCAGCAGCACAGCGACAAGACCTCTCAACCGCGGCCCCCCGACGACCGCGGAGACCCTGAAAAGACGAAAAACACAAGGATGGAGGACGAGAATCAAGCGGGAGCCCCGCCAGCGACGAGATTTATCAACCAGTCAGCAACAAACGATGAAATGGACGCACAGTGCGATCCAGACAGCGCACCACCGAAGTCCAAGAAGAAACGGAAACGGGAACTTCCGCACCCTGGTGATTCGAAGAGAAAGCACGACGCGCACCATGCTGAGCGCACCTCTGTTGATAAGAGAGCTCGACGGAACGGGCCAAGCAAAGGAGAAGGCTGCCCCGTAGCCCCCGACCCTCCAGGAGACGCCAAGCACCCACCTCCATCTTCCCTTTACCAGCCTCTCAGTACCGCCTACGTGACAAGCTACCGTCGGAATCCGAAGCATCGGGACAAGCATGACGCCCTCGCCGACGCACGAGGAATGCCGGGCTGTGTCGAGAAAGACCAGGAGACAACACCCGGACCCTCCAGAGGTCCACCACCCGCCAGCGACGGAAAGTTCGACGTTGGTCGGGGAAGCAGAGAGGACTCCTCTATGAGTCACGCCCGCGCAGCAGGTGGAAGGCCACCCACACGTCGTTGAAGACAACACCGACGCGTCCCGCGGGGCGAGACGACTGCGATGAGCACGCGGTGGGTGGCGCCCCGCCACTGAACCAGCCCTTAACCAGCGCTCCCCCCCCCCCCCCCCGAAGGCAGTTATTGGTGGCCAGAGCCACCAAGGGGGGGGGAGTGTCACGTCGTACAAGACGTAAGGAAATTTGAAGAATTTTGATAAATTCATTGCGGCAACATTCTGCGGATCCGCGCTTCGTCCGCAAGAATGACGCCAACGTTTTATTTGTTTGAAGTGCGTGGGAGGAACAGGTTCCCGGATAATTTTAAGTTCTGCGTTGTTTAGGAAGTGAACTCGAGTAAAAAACTCATTCGGTTTACGTGTTACCGCGCTAGCTATATTTTCGGGTGTTTTTAACATATTTGTGTTTATATAGCGGTGAACAGCCGGCTTCTAGAGCATTCGAGGATGCTTCCGGTCGCTGGTGAACCACCCACATTGAGCTAGACTAGCCGTCGTAACGTGTCATAGCAAGTGCGCTGCAGTGTAATGTTTGGAAATGTCAGGTTCCATTTTGGCAGTACTTTAGAAGAAAAGCGTGTGATTTAACTGATGAACTTTCATATCTCTATTTCACTGCTCCAAGTAATTTTGTATTAAAGTCCAAATGTTTTTTTTGCTCAGCACCATTTGCATAATAGCCAGGCCATGTAAGCTATGTTGTCATATATAATATTGTAAACAGTGTCAAGGGCAGTAAATGCAACATGGAGAGACTGACATTTCAATGCTTTTTAGTTTGACACAAGATTGCTTGAAGTTTATCACATTTCATAGATTAACATAAGATAGCAAAATCATATATTTATTTGATAATGCAAACCAACCACTGCTTCACTATTGAGAGATTTGTGTGCTGAAAATAAAAACTATGGTGATTCTTCCATGGATTAGACATCAGTTGTTGATATTGAAAAAATCCACGGCACGTCGTGCTGGACCTGCACCAACTTGGGAACATGATTTTTCTTGTCTTTGTGTTTTTCTTGTCTTTGTATTATTTCTTGTCTTTGTATTATTTATAACATTCATTAATAGAAAGATGTGAGGCAAAGTAAAATAAATTTAGTCGAGTGGCTTCTTACCTATGAGCTGTGCTGGGCAAGTTGCGCCAGTCAGCAAGGTGGAAGCCTAAAGTCACGGCATTCAGTAGACTGAGAATAGGCGCAGGAATTCGAGACCACTAGCTCATACGACTTGTGTTCTCAAAGCGACGTTGATAAACGTGTACTTGCCTCTCTCATTTTTTGATAATGGAATTTATTGATAATGGCTGATCTGATAACCTTAGTGACTTGCCCCTGCTTCAGAGACCTAATTTCTGCTGTCTCTTTTCCACAGATAGGGTAAAGAAAGCCAGAGTAGGCACTTAATTTGCAGACTAAAATAAGATGTCACAGGTCTAAACTGAGGGACCTTTCCTCATCGTCTGTAAGTATTTTAGAGTATCCTCTTTTAACTTGTGATGTTACCTAACTCGTCATCTCTTTATATTTTGAAGCAGTGTGAAAACTAAAACTTGTTGTGCGATCGTCCACCTTTGTTCAGACAGAGTGCTTATTGACTAATGACCGCTGTGTTAGGATTGTTGGATACGGATGTACATTCATGTTTGTAACTTTGTGCTTCCTTAAAGGGACACTTTGAACATTGGCCGAAACAAGCGATTCATGTATTGTTGCCTGGCGTCAAGGATTACGAAGTTTATGTCATGTACATATACTCGTAAACTGTCAAAAGTGTTCTCACCTCACAATGGAAGTGCATCGTCCATGAAATTGCGCTGCCTCTTATAGCTATCATTACATGTATTATCGAATGTAGATTGGGCAAGATTAGGAGTACATTGCCCTCAATCATTCCCTTCGACTAGTGACACGAGTTTACAATGTTCGTGTGAGTATATCATAGATGTGCTCTTTCTAAATGTGTTACTCGACTAGAGACGTATTTTTCTTCCCCGTCGATGCAACGGAAACCTTTCTTGTTTGTGAACTTATTTCCCAGCCTACTGTTCCTGTGCACCCTGTGCGTAGATTCCGCGTTCCCCCAACTACACGCTAGATGGTGCCTTCCTCTTTCCTCTCTTGGGACACCTTTGTCACGGTCAGGGGAGGCTAAAACTTTCTTATATGATAATACTAGTAATGGTAATGCGAATTGTTGTTGTGCTACGTCGTTAGCAGGGCGGTGAATTCTCTTTTTATGTGCTACTATTCTATGGCCTCTTATGTCCCGCTCAGCTATTTCTCGTGTACCCTTGAGGTGTGAGTTACTTTCTTGTTGTGCGGTGCTATATGCATCAGTTAATCATTCGACTATGATCTTGAATTAGGCTTCTCATGTCATGCAATTCGTGGTCCGACTCTGAATCATACCTTTCTGGGCAGATTCACGGAACCAGGGGATAAGAAATAAAAAACCTGAAGAGACCTCGTTTCCCTTTGGGCATCCTACCGAGTTCCGTTCAATGGCGTGCCGAAGCGAAGATCAATTCCGCTAGCGCACGACATTACAACTGTAATCTGTTCATTTCTGTCCATTTTGTATAATATCATGCCGAGCACGTTACTGACTTCACATTTATTTTAATTACATCATACATGCACCATAACTACACGGATATCTTCACACTATCATACGCGTACTATAAATACATGAATAAAAAATAAAAGCTTTGACTCTAACTTTTTTTATTATTTAAAACTGTTGTTTTGCGGAGCACCCCTGTCACATCCTTTTGTGACTCAATTCATAGCACTCGGTACAAAAATCGTCATCATATTCCAGTTTCATCTGGAAATATTTCACAAAAGTTGCGCAAAAGATCGAGGAGAACGAGCTGCGTCAACGATCGTGAAAATTTTTTCAAGTGCCGAATAAAAATTCATTGTTCAGCAAAAGAAATTCTCGAACCTGAGAAGTCTTCTGTGAATTTCTACATATTTTCTCAGAAGAACTTCAGGCTGGTCTTAAAACGCTCACAAAGGCTAATTTTGACAGAAATTTTGCAGACAATCTCTTGGATTTAAAGGATGATTCTCGGCGATGGCATCCGGAGACATGTAAAAATTTCCCAATTCTTGGCAGTATATTTGAAGACCTTTCACCGCATCCAAAGGACTGCAATTTTTCTGCTGAACCTAGGTCCGTTAAGTCAGGCTCTTGCGATTACTGCTTTATTTATTCTTCCTTAGAGTCTGTTAAGGAACTGAAGGAAGTTATGATTTCGCTTTGGAGAATTGGTGAGGAATGAAATAGCAGTGTTGAGAATGGTGTGACTTTTTCCCTCCCTTCATACTACGGATTCAGGGGCCGGGATTTATTCATTTGTTGTTCAATTTATGAAAGGTCAGCTCTTATTTTGTAATATCGAATCGCACAAAAATATTTTAATTCTGGCATCAACAATTTCTTACAAGAAAAACTGTTGAATAGACGAAGTTTATTCCATTGTGAAGCGTCAAAATTCGATTTGAAAGGGAATCGTTTAGTCGAACACTATCTTAATAGGGGAAAAGAAAAACTAATTCTCTATTCAATATTATAACTCAAAAGCAACGGGGTCAGTAGAAAACAAAAATAAATTATTAATGCTTTTACAAACAGCTTTGACTGATCATGAATGGAATATTATCGTCCTGCACCACTCATATAACGAATAAGATGCCTCTACCTTTTCAAATTATGATAGTAAAAAAAATAATTGAGGAGGGTCAAATAATTGGGCGCTATGCAAGTTATGATTTGTTTCAACGTAGAAATTTAATTTTATCGAATAACATACTGAGTTTCACGTAAGCGAAATATGATGTTCAGCAGACTTCTTTTTGTTTGCCTCGTAGACTTAGTATTTCCTGTTTATTTTTGCAACGACCGCACAGGTTCCGTTAATAATGATGTAAATTAAAAAATGTTAGAAAAAAAAAATTCGAATAATTTAATTTATTTGGTAATGCCGGAAAAAAACACGTCATTCGTTGTTTTTTTGCACAACGGAAGGAAAATGATAAGCGTTTCTCTAACACATGCACTTCTTGAATTTTAGGCACTTTAAACCTTCACTTATGTACTACAGACCAATATATCTATCCTAATACTACATGAAGTTGGAATATTCTGTTCACATCTATGACGTAGTGAAACCCATATCACAAAAAACACTAATCTATAACATCATGATATTCCAGACCAACAATTTTGAAGGCTACACAAAATTAGTTATGTGTACGTACCTACACGACAGCTCCTCACTATTATGGTTTTATCAACGACTTTCAAGGCAAGATCACATGGCATGAGACCTTAATTTTGCCCCGAAGTGAACTTGCCGGCATTAAAACTTCGGAATAAATCTTCGAGATAGAATTTTCAAAAAAATGACCAAAAACGATCTCAAATAAAAACCACCAATGAACAAGGTACTTCATCTGAGAACGGTGAGGGTTTCATTTCTTCAGGAAAGTATTGAGCTAGAATAAAAAGATACGCGATAAATTTTTCAAAACGCAGTATAACACAAATAAATCACCCTCACACTCATCTTCAGCGGAATGTTAGCGCTCCATGATAAAAAAACTAAGGCTAGTAATTCCCTTTCATGTTGACCATGGAGGTACCTTTCTCTTCCTTTGTGGCAGGAGGTTGACCAACCAACAAACGCATTTTCGACTCGGATCGAGTCAATTGAGAACAGCAAGGAATAATGCTCTTTACTGCGAAGACGTGGCTGCCTCGGCCTCATATTGCTGGCTGCAGGAAAGAATGCGCGTGGAGACAACGTGCTCCGAATGACACCACGCGATCCCGACAAATATCGAGGCCTTGGTCAACATTAAATTAAAGACTGGCCTTTCTTTGCGTTCTCTGAATTACTCGGACGAGCCTTATTGGGAAAATTGAGTTCAACTCCACTGTCGTGAGGTGAGCTTCTCCAGTTGAGATTCTGTTCTTTTTGAGGGATTAAAAATCAGTCAAAAACCAAAAACACGTTGAATTTCAGTTGTTGATTGAAATTATTTTGATTTTTAGAACTTCTCTATTGAAATCATGTCATTTTGAGGAATACAAAACTAGTCAAAACCTAATAACACGTAGAATTTCAGTTATTGGTTGTAAGATCTTTGAATTTTTACTCGAAAGCTTCTTTTCATTTCTCCCCATCATGAAACTTATCAAATGCCCAGGGTCCCAACAAAGCAGAATCCCGAGAGAATATGGTATTAAAATCAATACTACTAAAAATTATGCAGAGGTAGATTTGGCCATATCTCTGTCGGATAAACAATTCATGCACCAACTCTAAGTGCAATATTTCTAAACTGCTGCAATTTTAGTGTACAGCTGATATTGAGAGGTCATTGTCTAGTCTATAAAAGCAAATTCTGTTAAGAAGAAAATAAAATGCTTTAAAGCTAAAAATGAGAATATTCTTTTCCATGAGTAAGATGTCAATTTGTTATCTAACAGCTAATATGTTATGCTCTTCATTATGTGAGCGTGATATCAATCTGCATGGTTTAATTAATATTCATATACAAGTGAGCTAAAATTATGAATATTTTTTTGAGCTTAAATAACTTCAAAGGTTCATGAAACCAACACACAACTGTCTGTTCATTTTTACGCCCGCGAAAGTTAAATTGAAACGCTCTAAGAGTCAGCGATCAATTACTTTAGCATCATGTCAAGCTCTAATTTTGTATAGTACCAAATTATCGGCAGTTTGTTGTAAGCCAGTCCACCACAAACTTCCAGCCCGTCGTTTGATCGGCCATCCATTTGGAATTACAAGGCGCAGATGTGAAAGATGCTTAAGGTTTCTCTCGCGTATTTATCAACTTTGGAGACCCAAACTTCGCCCAATAAAGCCGGCCCAAGTGGACTTAACTTCGCCATAACGTACTTAGTCTTCCGAGCTTATAGAAAACTCGCCGCAGAACTTCCTGAGCAGTGCATGAGATCAGTGACGCGCGATGCTTTTTGACGCATATGTGCTTCAGCGGAGGCAAATTTCCGAGTGTCGCGATAAGAAAGTTGGTTTGTTGCAGGTGCATTTGTGAGATTTGGGAGAGCGTGATTATGAAACAAGAATCCTAGAACGAATGATCATAGATGAGACTTGAAGAAGCGTGTGTACGGAATATAAATCTTAGATCGTTTGAAAATTTATTTAGAAGTATTGCTAACTTGAAGTCGTCGAAATTTTTATCAAGAACGTTTAAATTTTGAATTTTATACATGCAGTGCTAAAAAAATGACATGTTCTAGATTGCCTGAAACGTTACTTCCACTCATAATTCCGATTCTGTTAAGAAATACCAGTAAATGAACTCGAGGCTCTAAATAAAATAATCAATTATCACTAAGCGAAAAAATCTCAACTCAACAACAAAATAATCAAATTATGATCATATTTTTTAATTCCATTATGAGTGAGATATTTACCGACAACCTCACTCACTACAGTGCACGCTATTCATGGCCTTAATTTCAATTCATTTCAGGTAAAATACTCCTGGATGTTGCCGATGCTTCTGATCTCCGTCACTTCCAGCTTTCTTCAAGCGTAAATGCAACCCTGCTTCAGAAAACGTTTTCCCACTTGCGAGAAAAAATTTCGAGCACAAATACAGTCACGGAACACCACCACAAAAAAAAAAAAAACTCGCTCTAGGTCGAGCCTCGGTTTAGAAGCGTCGCTCTGCACCAATCTGATAAACCTGACAATTTTCTCCGTGCAGTTTTTTGAGGAAAATTAGTTGACAATGAACTCAGTCTTGCGCAAGCGTAGAATTGAAATAAGCGCCGATTTTCCTAGTCTGTGACGACCCTGAAGTGACACGAGTTGTATTCTGCTCGCGTTCCGTGAGATCACTCTTAATTACGGTCAAATCGATAGGGTGTAATCCTCATCACTGATATTTCTACTCCTGTACAAAGAAGTTTTTTGCGCTGCCGAACTGCATGAGTTCTGAATTCATGTCCTGCACGGTCACGAGCGATATGGAAAAGAAAACCGGATGAAATTGAGAGCAAAACCACGTTTTGAGTAACTATTTACCCATTTACTAATGGTTATTTCACTGAAATGGGCTTAGTTCACTCTTCAGCTTGGAGGTGAGTAAATAATTCCAAAGTTTGCGTGCAATGCATCTATCATCTTCGCCTCTTCATCTGTCTAGAACCTGAAGAACTACGACCTAATTATCGCACTTCGGCCAAAGTACTGGTCTTGTGTCTTTTTCTTGGTCCTTGCTGATTACGTGAGCGACGGTCCCAATCCCAGGCCACTAATGGTTTTCTGCTAAAAGCCGACGGAGTTTTTTCATATGCCAAAAATTAACGCAACCTACAGAACTCTAGCTTTCTGGTAATCATTTTTCGGAATATTACACGTCCACAGGATATATTTTGTTGATTTGGAAGACTATGCTCTCAGATGATTAACTCTGTTTGATTAGGTCGATTGGTCTGAACATAATTATTGTCATTCAGAGGCAATAATGATCTCGGACGAGGTGAGGATTCATAAAACTGATATAATGGAAGAGACTCATGCTGCGAACCCATGAATTTCCAAATAAAGCTCTGATGGAAGATTGACCACCGGTCGATTTGTTGTTGTACGGGTTACACGATAATTAAGCTAGCAAAATTGATTAGTCAGAATGAAAAACTCTCGTAAAACGATTTATTTTAGCCTCAAAAATTAGTATTCAAACTACTAGAAATTGCAATATTGCCGATACATGTTGAGAGATAAAGTCTTTTAGGTGTCCTGGCCCGAAACAAAAATATTCTATTTTTTATGAACCTATGTATTTTACGAAAAAACAAATATCATTGCAATAACATATTCTAGAGATGAATCGAATTTTTTGGATTTAAAATAACTATAATAAAACTGAACATTTTCATCGGTACTGTATTTTTAAACAAATCAGTACAGTTGACTACTGTACTGTGACGTACGACGAAAATATGTAAACCATGCACGACGGTACGCTGTATTTGATTACCCATGTAGTATTCCCTTTCCTGTTCGAGCATTGATAGCATATTAGTGACGAACTTTTGACGCAAAAATGAAATTGTCATCAGGAACTGTCACCGTTGCACCCATTGCATCTCTCGTTCTCAATTTGCTCAGGCCATGCAGGAAATAATTTAAAAACTTTATCTCTGCACATACTCGTGCATTGCGTGAGAGTGGCGGAACTCTTTTCAAACATCAAGCAATTTTGGACAGCAGGCCAGCAGACACTGAAGTCAGCAGCAGTTACTTCGAGTGTCAGTTGAACGGTTTTCGTCCACCAGATTTGTGGAAAGTTCAGAGCTGTGTTTGGGTAAATTCAATAGTTTTGATGTTTTGATAAAATTCGTACTCTGGTAAAATGTGTCTGCTCTGATTTGAAGAAAGTTCAGTGTTAAATTCAATTCGAGCAAATTCAGCAGTTTTTATGAACTGATGAAATTGATGTGTTCGAAAAATTTTAATGCTCTGATATGGGGAAACTTCAGAACTGTGTTTGTGCTTATTCAATAGTTTTGACGTTGAGGTAAAAATAATTACCTCACAAAGTAAGACAAAGTTCTGGTACAAAAATTTGAACATTAATTTAACTGATGAAGTCTACTAAGTCCATAAATATAAGAAAGGGTTTAATTTTACTCTTTTTTCATCTAGTGTACTACCATTCTTCATATATGCAGTTTGATAAGTTATGAACGTCTAGATTTTTTTTGTATCTATACTACCTGTATTCGACAAAATAGCAGATTATGAAGTTGCTGATGTCGTCAAAATTTGCAGGTCAGCGCACTTTGCGCCAATTCAATGAATTTGAAATTGCAGGACATCTCCTAAGTGGTCGCTTTCAAACTGTATACTTTGAAACGAGGAAATGTAGCGTTATCATCAACTGTCCTACACTATTTGATTTTTCTCTTCTGTTCATGTTAAAGTCTATATCGCGAGCTTATTTTTCAAAACTGAAGCTATGACGTGCTTTTTCAAAAGGACAAGGAAGAAAATCCCGCAAGACATGATGCGAAGTAGGGCTTCTAAAAACAACCTTGAACCTAAGGTTCTGGTTAGAAAGGGACAAATTGATTAGAACTTGGTTGTTCTACATTTGAAGATGCTTATTAACTTTAGCGACAATATGTTTCTTCTCTTTATATAATTGATAAATTTGCAGTATATTTATTTCATCTAAAACCTTGTCTACGCGCTGTGATGCGGTTAAATGGGAATCGAAGAGTAGGAATTATAACGGCTGTAAGTGATGTTCTATTAGAAATTTCGGAGGGTATTGAGCATTGATGCTAGATAACGGAGAGTCGAACTAGTCAGCACAAGGTTCAGTAAATCATCCTATGACAATTTTGAACTTAGGCTGGGAGTCAGGGTTCCTCGCTACTCCTATGCAATTTCAAACTAAAATTAAAGGCGATGTGAAACCATACGAGGCTAGCCAATGACAATATTCAAATTAGTGTTTAAAATCGGTTGATTAGATGCTTGGAAAATCCCTTATTTTCCAAGCATGGGCTTTATCTGAATGACAATATTCTTCACTAATTTCCCACAACATTTAAAAAGAGACTGTGGTTCAAATTAAAAGCTTATACAGGATGACGTTGTTCCATCATTCGTTCAAGCCCCACGACGGACTTTGATAAAGATTTCTAAGCCATCTCTTCAAAAAGAACGAACTCGAGAAATAAAACTGGTCAGCCTAAAAGTCAAAACTTTGTGGTGCCAGTCATCTCAGTAAAATAGCACGTGACTGAATTAGGCAGACCTCAGTTGACAATATCTCTTCCCCTTCAAATTATGGAGCGTTCATGACTCACTCCATTGAACGAGAAAACGTTTTTCCAGCGCTGGTCGCAATTTAGCAACCTCGGCTCAATTTGTCGCCCGGCAAATCCATGCTTCCATATTTAAATTGGGAAGTGATTGATCTGAGCCGACGTTAACGTCGCGGTTTTTGAAGCAGATTTATGAGGAAAACTAGAGACTGTTTTTTTGAGATGAAATCCAATTCGCGGCAAACTTCGATCAAATGATATGATGTTGAAAAACTTCAAAAAGAGTTTAAGAGTTGCTGACGCATCTTTATGAAAAAATATCCCATGGGGAACAACGTTTGTTCCTAATTTTGATCGTTTAAAAATGTACTCGGATACAGTGTTTGATTACATGCATAGTTGACTATCATTTTCTTGGATAAGTTTCGCCTCTAGTATTTTCAGTAACTTCGGTTCAGATGAAATTCCATTTGATAAAAAAATCAGAGATGAAAACTTAGAGAGGTTCCCGAATAATTTTGTGAATCAATCCAAATTGCAAACACAACCGAAAAATACATATTTACTAAAGAACGGCCATCACATCATATAGCATTCATTCAAACATTCACTTTGATAATGCACCGCTTACGTGTCTTTGAATTTATTCAATTCACCAGAATTTTGTATAGACTGATTAGTTGTGCCTCAAGACAACGAGATTAATTTCGCAACATCTTGCAATATCCTTCATGGCTTTTGGAATGCAGACAGTTTACAACGATGAAGGCACGCACCTCTCTGTTTTCTCAAGGCTCGTCTAAATCACAGAACTTTTCCAATTCCATAATTGCTTGTTGTTACATGCTCTGCTCAATTACAGACGCTAGCAACAGCTATGAAACTCAGGCCGTGATGCTGAGGCATGTATTCAAAATTGTTTTTTGCCTTTTCCCGGAAGGGAAGATGTGATGAGAAAGTGAGGATGAGCGTCTCACAAGTATAATGCACGTCTTGTGCGATCCTTCCACTCCCGATATCGTTGGGGAATACCCAAGATTGTGTCAAAAGTTCATCTCTGAAGGACACCATGAAGGACACTAGCGACTACCGTCTCTGAAAATTAATATGAAAAACTGACTACCCCTCTGAAAAATGTCCCATGGGTAGAAATGACTTATTGTACTGAAATGCAGAAAATAGACTCCTTGACTTAACGCTTTCATCTTCTTGCAATGGAATAAATGTGGCGAATGCTCAAAAACTACATCGATCTACGAAACTTTACCTGCTTGTGTAAACTTAGTAATGAATTTTACAGACTGTGTTTGTGGTATTCTTGAGAGCCGTAGATTCTGCATAGTGCGACGGCAAAGCGTAACATGTGAAAGAGAAGGTCCATGGTTCAAATCTCCTCAATTTCGGTACATTTACGTCAGTTAGAGGTTCCCCTGGTGATATAGATGACCATTGAGAGTACGGGGTAACAACTTTCATATCCCATAAGCTTGCATTTCACTCAATGTTTTTAATTTAAAAAAAACATCAATCTACGACAGATGCAAAAAATGCGATAGGGCAATGAAGCAAACAATGAAGTTTTATTTTTTCTACCAAACATAGATGAACTACAAAGTCAAGCCTGGTATCTTTAATGCTTCTTCGACGCTACCTAAAACATATTTACAAAGAACCTCACGATAACTTTTGCGTGGAACATGTTACCAACTGTTTTCCTTTGCTATGTCCTGTTATTTAGTTCACTCCTTTCGCACCATTCGTCATTTACACCTGATTTTAAGCGGCTCATTTCCATAATAAACCATTTGTCTTCGAACTTCATGACTCGAAACTACTAGTTTTGTTCTCACTAACGCAGTCTTTAATCAAGACCCAGCAATACACGTCACGCCATTCCAGAATACTAAGTGGGTTTCCCTGAAGTTAGCGGACAAACAACGTCAGTTCTCACGCCCTATTTTTCGTTTACAAGTCCGAAAGTTTACTGTAAACGAAGTTAACTTGCTCAGCATTCATGAGAAGTGTAATCGACTTGTGAATAGAATACAAGCGTTTTCGCCAACCAATGCCTCGGTGACCGCTGAAAACATTTGTGAGGCAAAGTATCTTTAGTTGGGTGCCAGTTATGCAACTCCCACCAGCGGCCAACACGGACTTCGGATGTAACGAGCGGTTTATGCTCTAACTTATGCTCGCCAGTCCAGATGGGATCGGCTTACCCAGAACTCAGCCTAGAAATGCAAAGCATATGCCCTGAGAAATTCTGTCGAATGCGATTTTAATTAGAGTATACGGAGGCATTGGCCAAGACAGCGGATTAGTTGGAGTAATGATTGGCTTGTACTTTACGAATGTAGTACTCTATGTTGTTCCTGCCTTGTGTAATCTCGCGTAACTACAATATCTGAGCTACTTCATTAAACTTCCTCTGTGGAATGATGTTGAAGTTTATGGTAAATGGTAGTTTAGGACGTTAGTACACGAATAATATAAATGGGGAGATCGCGTTTCCGCTGCCATGTTTGACGATGGCTTAACCTGAGGGATTATGACAATTTACTGCGAACTTATTTTGAATTCTGGCGATAAGGATGGCAGATTATGGGTCAAACACATCACGAATAACTCAGTGTTTTTTTTTTTCGAGGGTTGGTGTCGTACGTACATTCTTTGAGTCTTCGAAACAAATATTTTACGTGGGCTCAAAACGCTAAACAGAAAAAGTCAGAAAATATTAGACTTATCGTGATGTTTTTGTACGTGGTGCAGTATTTGTTCAAAATCTATTTACTGTAACTTTCCCATTAAAGACTAGGTATTCGCCAACAATTACAGTAGAATGCGAAGTAATTTTCCTCGTTGCACTTTTGATCTTTTCTTTAAGACGGAGTGTCCTAGCTTCGCTCAATTCAAGAATTTTAAAAGTGAATTCTTCACTCCAGCACAGGAAGACATTAATAGCCAGTATTATAAGAAATAACCAACTTAATAAGAAGAGCCAGGCATGAGAAAACAAAAAATGCGAGATAAAATTTCATAAGGAATTGTTCCAAATCCCATTCATGATGGCACAGTTGTTCGTCGAAATAGAAGAAAAACAAGTGAGTGCAAGATTACTTGAGTGTTGAACGAGATTTTGAAAATAGGTACAAAGTTCTTTCCACGCATGCGTAGTCATAGACTACAGTTTGTCCTGTTTCTATTTACCACGCGGGACTTCAAAACCTTGCTTCGAAATTGTGCTCCGCCGACCTCACGCTGATGGCTTTCTTTTGTTAGAAATACCCAATTGTGAATAAAAAAGACAGAAGAGTTCTTAATTAATTGCGTCTAAAGGACGAATCAACAGTATTCACGTTTTGTTATTGAATCTCATCAAAACAACAGATAAACTGAGCTCTCGAAATGACAATAAGTTACATCCTTACTTTTTCGACACGTGTTTTGTTACGAAAAATGCTTCCGTTGATTCAGAATTTGAAGTGAGCCATCGCACTCCGTGACCTGATATTGCCTCTACTCTGATGAATCGCTGCTTCCTTCATTCGTGCCTTGAAAAGCTGAATGAAAACGAGCAGAACACAACCCGCTGATTCCAGCAGAATGGTTGTGGCGATAGCAAAATCAATTCTACGGCAAATTGAGTTGTAATCACCGCGCAATCGGAAGCCCTTGAGAAACACTCAGCGAGTGCTTTCAACTTTGTATGCCAGAATAATACATCCGGTATCAAGGCAACGGACAAAACCCTAAAATTGTTGCTCATAGCACCCCACCGAGGCTCGAGAGACAGCCATATTTGCCCTATGGACTAAAATTGTTGCTCATAGCGCCCCACCGAGGCTGGAGAAACAGCCATATTTACCCTATGGACTAAAATTGTTGCTCATAACACCCCACCGAGGCTCGAGAGACAGCCATATTTACCCTATGGACTAAAATTGTTGCTCATAGTACCCCACCGAGGCTCGAGAAACAGCCATATTTATCCTATTAACTAGAATTGTTACTTATAGTGCTCCACCAAGTACCAGGAAACAGCCCTATTTTCTACACTTACATCTTTAGGTATTAGACATTTGAATGGATCTTGTTAGAAATGCATGATTCGCTGCTCAAACTCTGAGGCTAAATTCCTTGCTTTTGGCTAAAATTATTTAACTAAACATCAGGTAAAACAACTCTATCCGCTAGCGTTGTTTCAGTGTATGTTAACGATTAAAGTATATCAACACCTTGAGTTCAGTGGTGAACAATTTTGGAAATTTTGGGGACATAGTGTACGCTTCGAACTTAAGGTTTGAATGTGTATTATAGATAGCACTGAGGGAGGTAAACATAAAATAATTTGCGTCCTGGCATGCACATCATATATCAGTGAATGTGTACACCAGACGCGCCCCGTATAGGTAAAACGTCCGCTAACGTAATTTCTTTTGTGAAACAAAAAAGTTCGCTACAAATTATTCATACAGGAGACCGTGATGATAGCGCTGTTATCAAAGGCGTTTCTAGAGTTTCCTCACTCGACGTTGTTATTTTGCGATTACAAGAACCGGTTCTCTTATGTAGTTTCCTCTCAACACAAATTGTAAAGTTTTGCCTGCTCGTGGTTGAATCCACACATGAAGGTATAAAAGACAGGAGGGAGCGCTGGATGCGTTTCCTGTAACCTAGCTGGCTGTGTGCTAGCAGCCCGTATGGCTGTGCCTGCCGACCTTGAACCACTGCTCTAGTGTAGTGAGCAGTGATTGTCAGACCGTCGTTGTGTTAGTGTGTCGCTGCTGGCAACATGGTGAATTCCTGCAGCGCTTACGGTTGCAATGCTCGCAACGACAAAAAGAATAACACCTCATTGCACAAGTAAGCACTAAATCTAGGTAACATTCATACTTTTGGAGAAGGCTTAAGTAAAATTGCAGTTCAGGCCCGTGTATTTTAAGTTCGTTTGCTATTTAATAGGCTATACATATTTGCACAGTATTGTTCTGCGTAGAATTCAAATTTGAAAACCATTTCATTCGGCGATCTCTACTTTTTGAGTTATAGCGTTTCAAATGTGTAAAATAATACGCATCCCTCTCAACAGCTCATTACTAACTTATGTTCTAAAAGCAGCATTCACACGATCAATATTACTTAAAATATTTACTTATAATGTAAATATATTGATCGTCTGAACGGCATACTGATAGACTGATGAAAATATTTATGTGATCAAAATTTTGTGAAATTTCATCAAAATTTGAGCATTCTTGGATTGATGGAAAGTACTCTATATGAACGTGTGAACGCAACCAAGAGTTCGTCCAGTTGCCAAAAATCGTAGAGTTAGAGCCGGTCTCTCATTACTGAAATGCCTCCCCTCTTTGTGGAATCTTCCTCGTTTATTCAAAATATCCAGAAGCTAATAATATATATCATCGTTCATTCGGAGCTGGTTATAAAAGTCTTCCAGCTCCATTACCCTTATACCATTAAATCAATTCACATAAGTCTGCATATTGCGTTTCAAAATCCACTCCTCCCCCGATTTCTTCCGATTTCGTCTCTTTTTCTAGTACAATTAGTAGCTCAAAATTTTTTGGCCCTGATTTAAGCACAACATTAACCACTTCCGATAGAAAGTCCGAGCAACTACTGATAGAAATATCGACAGTACATTATTGATCGTGCGAACTCGATATATTAATTATAAGTTGAATATATTATAGATTTTTTTACAATATAATGAATTATGAAAGAAAAAAAGAGCTGTACACGTGTGCGTCAAATGGTTGTACGCGCACATAGTGCCGGCCCGTGTGCGCTGTGCAGCAATGGCTGAGTGGCTGACGGTGTGCCGCCGCCGCCGCTTCAGTTTTGCGTAAGTATTGCTCTGTTTCCTCTTCTGTAAATTTGTTTCATTTGCAATGCATTGCTGTTTTTAGCACCTGTCATGTAGTTTAATGTTTCAGGTTGGTGTTTTTGCGTTTTTTAACAATTATTCGATATAGTTGTGTAGTTATAGCCTGAAACGTGAATTTATTCCTATGCAGTACAGTGTTTGGTACCCCTCCCGAGTGGCTGATTGCGGCCCGAGCTAGCTTCAATCTGCACTGAGGCGCGACTGCGTAGCGCGGTCTCCTGTCTTTTATACCTTCATGAATCCACACAAGCGAGCTAGTCGGAAACTCGTTTTTGAGGAAACAAGTTCTTGGAAACCTGGTTTTTATACGAAGGCTTTCTTTGATCACTTCCAGGCGAATCACTTTGAATAGTGGTGAACAGAAACGAGTGACGCAAGGCTGCTGATTGGTTAGAATGATCAACAAGCCTCGTTGAAAGTCTTGTAAAGTTTCTTATGAATTGCCTGAAATTCCAAGAAAGACGGTGGAAGAATTTTAATGTAATATTTCGTCTGCAAAAATGCTAGTGGACACATTTTTCGCTACAGTACAGTTTGCCGAACGTTACCATCGTATAACAAGAATGTACGGAAGGTTCGCACAAGGGAAAATTTCTGGTAAAGAGGATTTTGAGTGAAGGAGAATATTGAAGTACAATTTGACAGTTGAGCAGAACTTGATAGCCACAAGTTTAGTGATGTCATAATCAGAAAAAAGAGAACATTCAATCAAGCATCCTTTTTAACCGAGTAATTAAAAACTTTCTATTTTTCACATCTATTGGTATAGCTGCGATTGAACTCGGGTCTTTTCATGCTTTGAAAGAAGGAATCATTAAAAACAGAAATATTCCAAGTGAATAAACTTGCCAGGGCCTCTCCTTTCACTGTTTCTCAATTGCATTATGAAAAAAAAAACATGATCTAAATTGTTAACAATCTAACGCCGAATGAACAAACACTTGGCCGACATCAGGCTAGGACTTCATTTTTACACAATCGCTCTCTAGCTCAAAAAACGCTTTTCGCGTAGCATCAACGATGCCAACTTCATCTCAATGATCTTTGGGCTGACGAAGTGAAGCCGAAGTTACAATGTTGATGAAATATTACAGAACTCTTCAAACGACTCCATCGCTCTGAGGAGAACAGAAATTTACTGCAGAGTTGGGAGCGATACACATGAAGATTCAATGTCATTCTAGGATTTATTACGAAAGATTGCGGCCATGCGGCGTCTAAAAAGAGTAAGTCTTGTTCGAAATATGATTTGAAATAAGGGGAATGTGGACGAGCTTTATAGATGTGTTCACGGCTGCTGAATTATTGTCGAGCTCCGGTCATGGTTACGGTATCTTTATGTATTCAATGGTACATTCTTGTTCGAAGCTCGGGTTAAAAACTGGGAATGGATGTGGGATTTATAAAATTTAGCGGAAGTCGGAAAGAACTAAAAGAATTTTGATTTGAGTGACACAAATCATATTTCTTTCGTAGGGATCCTTTCCCTTATTTTCTTGAATTTTCAACATAGCTTTACATAAAAATGAAGGGTTCAGTGTTTGACGCGTGAAACAAACTGTTTTGTTGAAAAATTGAGCATGCTGGTGTAAATACTACAATAATGATGAGCTCATTTAAAATTTCAAGAACAAAATACCAATGGAATAAAATCTACTGAAAAACAACAAATTTTGCTATTATTTCTTCAATACAGAAAAATTCATCTCCACAGCAATTAAATTAATCGAAACGTACGTATTCAAGCAACGGAAAATATTCAATTTCCCTGACGAAGTTAGGAATAGGGGTTGCTCAGAATAAGCCGAATCTACCATACAAATTAATAAGTTCCAATCGACATTTGTTTTGTTAAAAATCACTACCAAAAGTGCAGGTAGTCGATGCCAACCTCGGTGCAATCAATAGGGCGTTTCAGACTCGTACTGTTTTTAAACACCAACAAATTGACCGTTTCGTTTGACCTGAAGTTACAAAACCCATTGAAATCACACGATAAAAATCGAGTCGTTGAGTTGTGAGCTGCTGTGAGACGTAGTTCTCTCGTCAGGTTAACGATTTACCTTTGTTCTATACCGCTCTTTCTATTCTTTTTGATCAACACATTCAAAGGAGCTGTTCGCATACCGGGTCGAGTTAATGGTTAGCATTTACCAACAAAACGGTTCAGAAGCTGATCGTTAGTTCACTGCGAATGGATTGTTCGCTAGTGGCAGGGTTTATTGCTAAAACATTTTATAGAAGCTGAGGTTAGATTTTTAATTTGCATTTATAGCGTTGGTGCACGAACTGGGTGTTAATTGTTAATCTTTGCTCGATTTTATGTTTTCAATTGGAGACCACAAGCCTTTGAATAATTTTGTGTATCCAGGGGCGTGTATCCTTTAATTAATTTTTCATATCGTAAGGTTAACTTTCCGATTTTAACTGATCTTTAGAGAATTCTGTTCTTAAACTTAAAATTCCGTGCAAATTGCGTTAAAAAAGCGAATGCGAGATTCATAAATTTCTGACGCACTTAGTATCTTCTAAAAGCAGAGGGTTGAATTGATGTACCTAATGTTGAAACAGAAAAACTGTAACAGTTCGGCATGTACATATATAAAATCACCATGCATTTTCAATATAATCATGGTATTGATGGAAATACTCTAGATTGGTTAATTCAGATTCATTTAGCGCTTTACTGGAGTGTGTGAACACGTCTTCAGTAATTTATCTTCCTGGAAATTGAAAAGTAGACGGCTCTTAAAAAGCCACTCTGATTCCAATTCCAGGGGGTTCATTAAGGTTACACTGGCTAGACTTTTGTAATAATAGTAACGCCTGAAGAAAGTGTGCTAATAACTGTGCCGTTCCTTGTTCATTGGTCAAAGTGAAACACGATATGGCGCGCCAAAAGTGTTGAGACGTCATAGACCTTCCAAGAGAACCTCAAAGGCTTTCGATAACCTCCATTTTTAGATCGTGCCATAACTGGAAAGGATTCCGCATCCCTTTTGGAAGCCATGCAAATGCAATCAAAACCTAGGCTAAAGATATCATATAGAGACGTCGCCTCCCTCATAAGAATTTGATCCTATTTGATAACTTGTCACGTTCGTAATTGAAGCATCCTCTTCAATCGGAACCAATTCCTGAGCATGGCACTCGATCCTAGTCTTCCAAGCCGAGACCAGGGCTCGATTCAAAGTTTGGGGAAGCGCTGGAGGCTGTGTTCGACGGTAATTAGAAGATGCTCTACGACGTCTGAAATTATTGTCAGATCTGGTTTGAGCAATGCAAGAACTCAATTACACGGAAGGGTGTTTGGTTTCCCTTTTATGCGTATTCCATGCGCACTATAGCTCTTCACGCTACTGAAAATTCAGCTCTGAAATTGCATACACGTAAAGAATTGCACTGGAAGTAATGTGTTTAGAACTTTTTGTCAATCAAAAGAAGGGTTTTCTGCATGATTGAACTCGTACTGCCTAAAATATTTGATGAAAATTTTTGGTACAAATAAATTGTCGGGTGAATGCATGGATGTATGTACATTAGAGTGTGCCAAGAAACCGAAGTGAATCGGACACACTCCAGGACTTGTTCCTCTTGTTTCCTGTCGTTAAAAATTTAAACAGGAAAATTTTCAGCTTCCCATCTCTTTTTTTACTGGTGTGCATTTCATTCAGTTTTCTGCTGGGCGTCATATTGTGCAGCGGTCACTCGCATAGCGGTATTATGTTTCATTCATAGCTAATTTGAAATTTCAGCCCACAAATCTCTTTCCATCTTTCGGGATCTGCAACTTGATCCTCACGGTATTCCCTCTAATTACTTTTAATAAAAACTGAATACGCAACACAACGGTAAAAACTTCTGCTCCCAACAAACCAAAATTCCTCATCTACGCAGCTCCTGCAACGAGCAGAGGCTGAAACAGCTTTCTGTGTGTACGCAATTTTTGCAGGCGCGTCTCAACAAATTTCCTTAACTAGGCTCGGTTTTGATTAAACTTTATCCCTGAAATGCCTCCCCTCGCCTCTTCAGCTTAAACCTTCCTTGACTGATTTTAAAGTTTTTATGTTCATTTAGCTTCGTGAAAGTTTCGGGCACTGCCGCTGCTGCAACGAACAAGTTGTACGAGAGTCCCATACCAGCAACTTGAGCTGAAGCCGAAATACGTATGACTGAATTAGACGACGTAAAACTCGCCGGTTTTTGCCATAATCTCTTCTACACTCCGACAAAGGAGCTTCTGGAATTTGAACCCTGCAAAATACCTTTCTTTGGATTTCAGAAATCCGAGTCGCTAGCGCTGCTGTCGCAGGAATGGGACTCTTTGATCCGCTTGTTTTAGGCATATTTGTCGAGAGCGAAATGTTCTCCAGCCTAATTCAAAAGCATAATTAAGCCAATCAGCGGAAACTTGATGCAATTACCGTATAATAATTGGTTACTGATGAAAATCACCATAAATGCTCAATTAACGGAAGGTGGGGTTCATTGCATAGTAGCTGAGGAGAATATTATATTTACCCGCAATATACGAAATGAAAATGCTATAAATTGTCGATGGTCATAGGGAATTAATCCAAAAATTTCATGCAGCCGTAAAACTTCCCTGGCTTTATGAATCTATACTATAATAAGAGCCTCGTCCGTCCGTCGGTCTGTCCGAAGCCAGCCTGCAGTGTGTGATGAGCGTATCTGTGATACAAGCTCCAGCCCTATATATTTTGACGGGCCGTGTTCACGCGGCCTCATCAACTCTCGAGAGATTGAATCTTTTTTATTTCTTACGGCCTTTCTTTCATTACGCCTTCTTTCTTATTTCAAATAAAGGGGGGTGGACTGGTTATTAATAAATACAAGGGTGCAACCGAATGAGACCAAATTAATAAAATCGTGAATTTGTGTTCGAAATTTCTCTTCTTAAAAATGAAAATAGGATTCGAATTTTGCAGGGCTAGCAGAATGTGAGAGAGGGCTACGTTAACTCTGGAACACAGCCGAAAATAAATCGTCAGGCAAATACTGGATGCTCAAACTTCTCTTCTGCCTAGTAACATATTTTATAAGTTGCCCAATATTTTGGGTCACTGTCATTCCTTCCGTTGAGAAACGTGGTTACTGGAGAATCGGACACCACGACTTCCACCTTTTACGATGATATGGTTGTTAAATCTTCTACATTCATGCTGCTATACTTTGAATGCCTAATCTTTCATTTCAAAATGTGTTTATGTTTTTAGACTTTTTAGTTCCCCATTGATCTGTTTTAGATCTGTTTTATAATCTATTCTAAATCTTTTATCATCTATCATATGTTTTATTATCACAACTAAAAAAGATCAGAAAATAGATCTCTTTTAGTTTCTTATACAATTAATCCAACAACTGTTTTTTTTTCTGCAATAGAAGCGATCTCTGTGTCATAGCATAGAAATTTGTTTAGAAACACTCACGCTCATTGACAGGATGAACTTCTCTCTCACAGTCGGATGGCAGAATGCTTTGACCAAATGTTGCAGTTCGCCAAAGCGAGACGTGCCTCCAGCTGAGTAATACCTCGTGTGTGATGTCAATTAATCATGCAAAGATAGTGTTCAATTTTTTATTGGTTTTAAAAATTCTCCTTGCTCATTTTTATAGTAATCCTGAAGTTTATTTATCTAGATTTCTACCAACTCCTACGCATAAGTAATGAGTTAGAAAATTTGGAATGAGTTTGTTTGCATTCGACAGTATAAATATTTTTCACATACTGACTGAACTAAACTCGTTTCTACGCTATTCAAACTCGTTTTAATTCAACCCGACCGTTGTGTTTCATCTTTACAGTAAGAAAACGAATCCAAAATTTTAAATTCATGTGTTATTTGGATACATTTATAAATAAAATTTAAATTTTAAAACAACCCTAGTTCTGATAGAATTTTGTATGAATGATAATACACCTGCGTTTCAAACGTATTATAGGAATGACATTATAGTAATATTCAAATCCAAACTATCTCCACTAAATAAATTTGCTTCATTTATGCATATATATATGCATCTCCTGTCCGCGACATTCTTAATAATTCATATCTATTTGAATCGTATTATGAATATAATCCAAATTATATAAAACACCGTACATTTATTCATTTTTGTGATCGGGCCAAAAAATATTGCTACATTGAAAATAAGTTGTTCAAGAAAAAGCAACTTACCTAGAAAAAAAAGAAATAGTAAATATTTCTTTCAAAAAACTTCATGGCTACTAATAAATAATAATACATAGTTGTTCCTCGCTTGCTTGGTGGTCTGCTTCTCTTCCACACGTTTAATTTATGATGTTTATTGACCGTATCAGTGGTACGAGTTTCGCCGGTGCATAAGTACAAGAATAGTTCAATCGCGGGCACTATTAGGTTCGATATATTTGTTTGTCATCCACTTCTGGAAGATTTATTTATGCAAAACATCGAACCCCCATCATTTTTGACGTCCCGTGTACACCACATAGCAATATGATCATAGCAACATTAAAATATTACCTTAGCACTCACATACATAGCACTTACGGTCCCTGGGAGGGGAAAAGATGGTCGAAACAAACAAAAAAATTATTCATGAAAAATCAGAAACAAGGATTAAGCTTTTCAAATTTCGCCATTTGCAGGGTAAAATTGAAGACCGTCGAATAGGAAACATTCACTTTCACTTAATTTTTCCGGTCTGACAAATATGCAGGCTTCAGTCTTGAATGGAAAAGTCATTTTTGTAGCGCGTGAACAGAAACTGCAGCTCTCTAATGAGGCATGTCGGACTTCAAAGAGAGTTTGTAGTGCGACGGACGTTTTCGTAAGTGAAGCTGAAATGCGATCAAGCTCTTTACTGCGGGTGAAGTTCTGTAAGCCTTTCCGCACCTGAAATATCCGAAATGTTGAGGAACGTTCCAATCAGCTAAAATGTTTACAGCAATGGCACGCCTTAACCAAGACGGTATCATTTTTTTTATCGTAGAGTTTAGGAATATTTCAATTGACTGAAATATTTACAGTAATGACATTTTAACTAAGACGCTGTCATTTTTTTATCGTAGAGCTTAGGAATATTTCAATTGACTGAAATGTTTACAGTAATGACATTTTAACTAAGACGGTATCATTTTTATTCATCGTACAGTTTAGCAACGTTCCTATTGACTAAAATGTTTACAGTAACGACATTTTAACTAAGACGCTATCATTCTTAGATCGTAGAGCTCTGGTCAGCAATTTCAATTCGTTTCACTGAATTTTATGTACGATTGGTGAAATACATTGGTAGACTTTTCTACCTGGAAAGATAAGTTCAAATTTAAATTTTCATTGCATTTAGCACTCACTGAAGTTAAAATCCTCGACGTATTTTGTGCTCGGGAAATAAGTAAATATTTTGCACAAGGTATCTGTCATCAAAGTGCCCAGTTAAAATCGTCTCAATTGATGTAATGTATGTTGTGGAGTTGAAAAAAAAATCAAACAGTATCGACATGAATGTCTTTTTAAATACCTAATAAATGTTTTTCTTAAATACGCTACTGGTGCATAGATGATGCTACTATGCTTGTAAATATGTAAGATTTTACTGTGCATCAGACCAAGGAATAGATTTTCGTAATAGAAACTCATTTTTTCTCGAGAAAAGAAAGTGTTGCAACGAAAAAATTCAATTCAAACAAAAAATTTTCATATCTACAAAAAAGATTCATTCGAACAAAAAAGATTCATTCAGACAACAAACTTTTTGCATCATAGTTTTTCACCTGCATTCATTTTTCCATAATAGAAGATTGGCTTTTGAGTGAATGCAGAGACAATTTATAACTTGCACCATTATATTCGATGCTGTCATTACGAATGAGTTCCAACTGTGTCATTCAGTCACTCTGTACTGACGTACATCTTCTATTTATCCAAAGGGGAACTTCTTAATTGACGCCGATTTTGTAAATTCCATAGAAGTACACGTTGGAGAATTCTTATTTATTATTAAAACTTTTTTGCATAAATGTTGACCATGACGTAATGGTGACGATGCTATGAGGTAGCAGGTACATTAACAGGACACAGGGGGAGCTGTAGGGACATTAAGAGGGATATTAACAGGGATATTAACAGTGAATTGACAGGGACATTTACAGGACACTTTACGGAACAGAGTGAGCCTTGGGAAATTAACAGGGACATTAACAGGGATATTAACAGGAATATTAACCGTGACATTGACAGGGACATTTACAGGACACTTTACGGAACAGAGTGAGCCTTGGGAAATTAACAGGGACATTAACAGGGATATTAACAGGAATATTAACTGTGACATTGACAGGGACATTTACAGGACACTTTACGGAACAGAGTGAGCCACTGGAAAATTAACAGGGACATTAACAGGGATATTAACAGAGACATTAACCGTGACATTGACAGGGACATTTACAGGACACAGGGTGAGCTGCAGGGACATTAACATGAATGTTAACAGGACACTTTACGGAACAGGGTGAGCTGTAGGGACATTAACAGAGGCATTAACCGAACACGGTACGGGAAAAGGTGAGCTGCAAAATGAAAGAACGTTACGACCTTTTGTTCTTGAACGTAGAAAATAAATAATTGAAATTTGAAAACAAAATCGTCTAAACTGGCTTACACATTTTTACACAGTTCTCAAAATAACCACATTCTAACAAGGAAATAAAAATAACGTCAGAGTTAGATCACCTGCTCGAATTCGATTCACATTTAAAAGAAGTTCACAGAGCTAGAAATTGCACAGACAGTTCATAATAGAGAAAGAAAATTGTCTAGAAACAGTTACATTGTTTTAAATTACTACCACGATTATTCCTCAAAACTATTGACAGGTTATTCCTAAGGGAAGATTTTTATCGGCGGCGAGAGAATTCACTCATTTCACTGCAAGAGATCAACGTGAAGGGACCTAAAAAGTTCGCTTTGTTAGAAATTCTCAGAATTAAACAGCGCTGTTACTACGCAGAAGTATTGATGGCCTGAAAAAAATGATATGAAAAATATGATTGAAAGTCACACGCGACTTTTGTGAGTAAAATAGGTCACGTAAATTTTATGTGAGTAAATTAATAAAACAATAAATCATGTCAATATCATCAATAAAATAACACAAGAGTTTTTTTCCCTCACATGGGTTCACAAGCAGCTGCTAGCATGGTTAACTACATTGAAAATTAAATCCTGAACAGTTCCCTCGAAATTAATAGGATTAATTAAGATTAACCAATGAGATTTCAAGTTCCATCTAAATTATTTGATAATCCACTCATATTTGATAAATTTTACATCGTTGCTTTAGATTTTGTGGGATAATTAAAAAAATTTTGAATAATTGAAAACCAATTTTTAAATCCTAATTTGATATGTCATTCACTATTTGAAATACACTATTCCTTGCAGAACGTCCGACAGCCGTCTATGAGATATGTTATTACGTAAATATTAAGTTAAGATGAATAGGGAACAAGTATCGACACTTTTTTGGAATTAGAGGTAATATTCCAGTACAAATAAAGATCGATTTTAGTCTTGAAAAATTGTAAGATATCGCAATAAAACAAAATATTGCCTATCACAGGTCGGTGAGCTTATGTTGAGAGTGGAATTTTGTCTCTGTTTTGTGTGTGTTGCTCTGTTGTGAGGACTTAAAGATTTTGAACAAGATGTTTCTCTGGCGCTAATATAAAACAAGGCAAAAACATTTATTGAGTTTAACGCCATGTCTCATGAAATTTGAAACAATTTAACCAAAAAAGTAATGTAGTTAATAGCATTACAAAAACTTATTTTGAAAATTCATAATCCGTAATAATTTTTTTCCACGTCTCATGTCTCATAGAAAAAAAAACGGAAAAGCATGTGCGCACAAAAAATCTTCTTGTTCGGATAGCATCAAATGCAGTGAAATCACAAGTTTTGAATTTAAAAAGAAACTGGTTTGCTCTGCTCTTCTCACAAAATGTAAGGACGATATAATATTGTAAGCAGCCTCAGCAAAATATTGGTTTTCATATCTGGTGATTGGTGCAGAAAATGGAGCGTACATATAGCGAAAAGAAAATCTTTCGCACTGTTCCCACTTAGAGTAGTGAATAATTTGTGAAGTTTTCTGTGAAAAAAATGTGTTACTTATTTCCGTTTCTTAAAACTTTGTGTGAAACTGAATATTAGAATGAAAACATCAAAGAAGTCATAACGTTTTTCAAGATATGATAAAAATTCTACATTTTCTGTGAAATAATGTATAATTTATTTTCGTTCGTATAAAGTTTGGTATTATGGTATAATAATGGTATAATGGTCGTAATGGTATAATAAACATTTCAAGAACTGACGTAATCTTAACACTGTCATTGATTGAACCGAAGTTCAATATTCAAACCAAATTATAAAGTCAATCGTAATCACCAATGTTAAAAATTTCAGTCATTAACTGGATCTTGCCTTCATTGAGCTGCAACTAAATATTTAAGAAAATTAGGTTGGTGACTACTGGTCGGTTAGTAGAATTATAAAAATCCCCTCTGTGGCCATCGATGGCTCACATTGAGGTCAAAGTGTTAAAATGGACGAGTCATTTGAAATTGCCTTCCAGTGCCTAGTAGAAAGACTTCATCATTTAATAATGCGAACCGAAATTCAATAACATAGCTCTAATGAAAGATAGGCGTCGTCCTAGAAAATCTGTCTCAATCTGTTTGATCAATAAGCAATACTCCTCCAGAAAAATTAATAACATTTTAAGAGCTCCTTTATTTGGGATAAATTTGCAGCAATAGCGCCATTTCAATGCGTGATGTCCCTGTCATATTCTTTTTCACTTTTATGCTCAGAAGAAAACTGGGAGCCTGACAAGACTTGAATCAAGATATTCTCGCAATTCAATAAAGTGATTTACGACATACGTGATAGAAGAATCGGTTATAAATTTAACAGCAGAGAACATTTCTCGTAATACTTGGTATACCAACAAAGTCAGTTCACTAAAATTCAACGTTCCAACTTATTTCAGCACATTTCCAACAACATATTCCAACATATTTCCCAACAGTTCACGCCCATGTGTTATGTGCGGAGGTCATTGCGTTTTTAGTGAGTGTACTGAAAAGAAATACGGACGAGGGAGAAATCCTTGCCCATATTTTTTGGGCTCATTTCGAACTTCTATTTGATTGCCGTAAAAATTTAAGTTTCATTATTGAGCTTCGTTTGCAACAAAAAATTCAAGTTTTTATTAACAATTTGCACATTACGTGCAGGTCAGTTGAATATTTACATATACGTAACATTTCAGAGCATTCGGTGTGGAGCTCAGTGATCGCTTACTCGAAAGTCTGAGGCGATCGAAGTCGATCACGGAAGTAACACAATCAGCTAGGGATAATTCACCAGATCTCTGAGCCAACAATCCAGGCTTACTGACCACCAACGATTAACGATCTCAATCGCTTGTTGGTGAACGAGCAATCACGAAACAAATGCAGTTTCTCAGCTGTCGTTCAGATGACGTTCGTATTAGCGGTCGAAGAAGACAATTGGATTGAAAACAGCGGTTGAAGAGAATAATTGGATTGAAAACAGCGGTTGAAAAAGACAATTAGATTGAAAACAGCGGTTGAAGAAAATAATTGGATTGAAAACAGCGGTTGAAAAAAATAATTGGATTGAAAAAGGTGAGCGTAGTTCTAAGTCGGAAATGAATATTCACGTTCAAGCTCTTGACAGGCAAATAGACAGTTTGGATCAATGGTCTTTGTTTGCTGTTGGACTACAAAAGAAATACTGAAATCGATATAAAATGCACGCAGGTGTTGATCTGCTTCTAAGAAATACGCGTCAAATCAAATTAGGTTCAAATCAAAGGAGAACATTTGCTCTTTGCAGAAAAAAAAACATTTAGTAACGTATTCATGGACTGGCGTTTATTTCATCCAGAAAAACGTTCATGATGTGAATTAATAATGCTTTTCATCAAGGCAAAATTCCCATTCATTTATTTCACACGAAAAGATAATCACTATCGGGAATAAATAATGTTTTTCATTAGGCCATCAAATCACAGAATATTTTTATTTCAACTACAGTAAGTCTAAATGTTTTCGTTAGTTAATGGGTGAGTGGTGGCAAAGCCACCTCATACACATTGCACGTCAAGGACATTTGTGGACAATAAAATCATATTGTTGTTTAAAAATTTCGCAGTGCGTAAATAATACGTTCGACGACGCCTCCCAGTTTAGCTCGACGCTGCATTTCATGAATATTAAGCGAGGTCCTGAATCTCAAAATAACCCAATTCGTATTTTGTCAGATTCAGGCTGCTCTAAATTCGCATGGAATTCGCTTCATGCTTCAAAATTCCAGAGCATTAATTCGTGTGATGTTTTAAAAAATACCACGCATTAATTCTCCTGGTTCTCACCTTTCTCCCTTTAGGCCGCGTAATCAATAAGGATCAGTCGATGAACTTGAATGGCATTAAGGGCTGGTCTTCACGGCGACACTGGGAGCCATCAGCAGGTTTTCCATGCCGTCAATTTCACAGTTTTATACTTTGTTGTCAATACGATCTACTACCTGAGATGGATTCATAAGTATTTCCATGCCGTCAATTTCACAGTTTTATACTTTGTTGTCAATACGATCCACTACCTGAGATGGATTCATAAGTATTTCCATGCCGTCAATTTCACAGTTTTATATTTCGTCAATACAATTTACATTTTGTGAATACGATGCACTACCTGAGATGGATTCATAAGTATCCTCATGCCGTCAACTTTACAGTTGTATACATGTTCAATGCGATGCACTTTCTGAGATCGATTTATAAGTAAGCTTTAAACTTCTGCAAGTGATGCAAGCCCCTATGATGTGAGGACAAAAATATTATTTAAGGATTTTATTCATCAGGATTTAGGGATTCTATAAATCAGAATAGATGTTAGACACGGAAATATTTACGTTTTTTGCTCTCCAAATGTTATTTTATGCATGAATAGATTTTGAATAAATTAAAATGGATAAGGTCGTAATTTCACTTGAGCGGTTAAAATATTCATGAAGGTTTTGTGGGTAGAATCTCTATTAATGGAATCAAATTCAAATATGTACGTTTTAAAATTAGCAGATTTTGAAAATTAACGGTAGTGAGCCGGAAAAAATCACACTGACTTTAAACGAACATGAAATTCGTTTTAAAAATATTCACATAAAACATTAATGAATATCGCATATAAACGAACAGATATACTGATTTAAAATCGATGTTTGGGGCACTTAGTTCACGAGACCAATTCAATTCAAGTTACAACCCCGTAAAACATTTATTTGGAACCTTGAGAGTAATTCATTTTATAACCAGTACTGAAGGAGATGACAGACGCCAAAACAGCTGTGATAGCAGGGCAATTCAGAACACAATCAGCAAAAGTAGGGGCATTTCGTCCGTCTTGATGACGCTTTTCCAGTCCTGGGTCACTTTATCAGGCCGCCGCGCCTCTGGAGGAAGTCTGCGGAGCTGGCACACCTCTCCTCACACCGACCACAGCAGCACTGAGCATTCCAGTCGACTGCAGCTTCTCAGGGTTCCACGAGCAGGACTTTATAGCTGGTTGTTCCTTCAATATTTTCCAAGCGGAGGTGATTCTGGAACACGTTCTCGTGAAATTATTTAATGGATTGAAAGTAGAGCCAAGGGAGGCTTCTCAGGCATTTCTCAGCGCTGGGTTGAGTCGCATAATTTCTAGCGTTCGGTGGGATTCTCATGTTTTGGTTGATGGACGAAACCCTGATCTGAGAAATGTTTACAGACCTAAAAACTTGAAAATTAATGTTCTCTCAAAAGCTTCGAAATTTTATTCACTCGGAAAACAATCTTCTAAATTTTTCCGATGGTAGACTTGTTTGAAGCTTCAAAAGTATCCTAATTTTCAACAAATTTGGTACAGATTGATGAAATTCTATAGCTTTCTTGTGGAAAATATGAATTGTTCACCAAGTTTCAATCAAAATTACCTGATTCTCATTAACTGAAAAATTTACCACTCGGAATGTCGCTTCAATTATATACAGAATACAAACGTAAAGACTCGCTAGGGAGATTCTTAAATATTTAGATTTGAGAGTTTTATTTAACTCCAAAATATTGGCAGAAGTTACATTTCCCATTTCCTTTTATTAATGGTTCTGAATTTTACCAAATAGATTGTTCAAGAGGAGACTTCATCATTTGGCCAAAAAAAACAGTGAAAAATCATCTATAAGACTTCCATGTATTTTGAGGTTAATGCATTTGTACCGTATACCATATATAGCCATATATAGCAATATGTTTAACTTCTGGCGACCATAGCTAGTCATGCTTGAAAATTTTAAATTCATTCAGATATTCTACATTTTTTGGCTGAGCATTCCGCTCATTTATTGAGCTTTGAAAAAAAAAGTTTAAATGAATTTTAAGATCTTCAAATAAAATGGATCCAGGCTTATAGTATTATAGTTAATACTATAATACTATAATACTATAGTATTATAATATTATAGTTAATAACTAATAATGATCACTAATATGTATTCATGTGTCTTAATAGCATCAATGTTGCAGTGTACATTACAACTTTCTAAAACCATACTATCATGTGTTTTACTAGCAACAATGTTACAGTGCACTAATTCTAAAATCCAGACTATGTATGTAGAATAAACTAAACGAATCTGACCTCAATCCCATCGTGAAATATTCATTACATCGTTGTCTTGTGCCTCTGCGATGCGTCTGGCCGCACACCGCCAGCTTTCATGACGGTACGGACTTTAGAAGCATACGCGTTGGTTGGTTGTATCGATGTGCAGGGTGTCTAAAATAAATGTGTCCACTGACCGATGTATGTATATATGAGACGCAAACCATATTTATAAATGCATGTATAATGAAAAATGGTTCTGGTATCATGAACGTAAATCTGTTCGTGGATACAGTTTTTGTGGACACAAATGTCATGTTCACATTGCCGATGTCGTCATTTTTGGAAGTCCGTGTGCGGAAGTTGATGTATAATTTTTCCGGCTTAAAACTCTATTGTATTAATATGAGTATTACTGTCTAACTTTGGCTTGAGTATCAGAATTTTTAAGGCGCAAAGATCCAACTAAATTTCATTTGTGAATACAATACATGTATGGACCATTTGGTGCTCAATATTTTCTTTTATATAAATATACGAAATTCTTAAAATTCTAGAAGCAATTTTCTTTGGATGCGAATTTTTATTTCCGTGAATAAAAACAGCTTCTCTGAAGCTTTGCTTTTTTATCTTGTACACAAATGAACAAAGACGCACATCGTATCTAAATTTATTCATTTTCTGTAGGTTAACCCTTCGAAAGTTTTAAATTCTAATTTATTAGCATTTTTTTGTTCACCGAAATAAAACCGTTTCCAAACTGACTCTTACGCAAGATCTTTTAGTCTTTTCCTCTTGTAAATATGAAACCATTACGAAACGGTCTCTTACGCAAGATTGTTTAGTCAGTTCCCCTTGTGAATATGAAACCATTACGAAACGGATTCTTATGCAAGATCTTCTAGTCAGTTCCTCGTGTAAATATGAAACCATTACGAAACGGACTCTTACGCAAGATCTTCTAGTCAGTTCCTTGTGTAAATATGAAACCATTACGAAACGGACTCTTACGCAAGATCTTCTAGTCAGTTCCTCGTGTAAATATGAAACCATTACGAAACGGACTCTTACGCAAGATCTTCTAGTCAGTTCCTCGTGTAAATATGAAACCATTACGAAACGGACTCTTACGCAAGATCTTCTAGTCAGTTCCTCGTGTGAATATGAAACCATTACGAAACGGACTCTTACGCAAGATCTTCTAGTCAGTTCCTCGTGTAAATATGAAACCATTACGAAACGGACTCTTACGCAAGATCTTCTAGTCAGTTCCTCGTGTAAATATGAAACCATTACGAAACGGACTCTTACGCAAGATCTTCTAGTCAGTTCCTCGTGGTAAATATGAAACCATTACGAAACGGACTCTTACGCAAGATCTTCTAGTCAGTTCCTTGTGTAAATATGAAACCATTACGAAACGGACTCTTACGCAAGATCTTCTAGTCAGTTCCTCGTGTAAATATGAAACCATTACGAAACGGACTCTTACGCAAGATCTTCTAGTCAGTTCCTCGTGTAAATATGAAACCATTACGAAACGGACTCTTACGCAAGATCTTCTAGTCAGTTCCTCGTGTAAATATGAAACCATTACGAAACGGACTCTTACGCAAGATCTTCTAGTCAGTTCCTCGTGTAAATATGAAACCATTACGAAACGGACTCTTACGCAAGATCTTCTAGTCAGTTCCTCGTGTAAATATGAAACCATTACGAAACGGACTCTTACGCAAGATCTTCTAGTCAGTTCCCCGTGTGAATATGAAACCATTACGAAACGGATTCTTACGCAAGATCTTCTAGTCAGTTCCTCGTGTGAATATGAAACCATTACGAAACGGACTCTTACGCAAGATCTTTTAGTCAGTTCCTCGTGTAAATATGAAACCATTACGAAACGGACTCTTACGCAAGATCTTCTAGTCAGTTCCTCGTGTAAATATGAAACCATTACGAAACGGACTCTTACGCAAGATCTTTTAGTCAGTTCCTCGTGTAAATATGAAACCATTACGAAACGGACTCTTACGCAAGATCTTCTAGTCAGTTCCTCGTGTGAAGTGAGATACGCAATAAAATTTGGAAATAATCTTGCAGCGACTTTTTACCGAAGATACGCGAGCAAGTAGCATTACCAAGAAAAATGTTAATGAAGCATAGTTATAAATAGGGCTGTGACAATATGCTCTAATCATTTATTCACAGTTCTAATAACCACCCACATACGCAGGTATGTGATTTGTAAATACTATGTGTAAATACATGGGTAAACCACGAACATACGCATATATGTGTGTGATTATTAGGGCTGTGACAATAAGATTTGCACATATTGTCACAGTCCTAGTTATAAAAAAAGGCATACACTAGATCAAGACGGACGTTGTAAGTTTTTAACATACCAAAAAAACATAGGTGACCAATCACTGTATTCAAAGAACATGACATCAAAAGTTTATTGAGGAGATGGACGTTTGTCAGTGAAAATGGTTATTAAAAAAATGTTAATAATTTTTCATCGTAAACTATTGATCAATCGAATCTGAGAACATGAAATAGAATATAATTTGTCTGTTGATTTCAGCAGGATTGACCTATTGCTTCTTATAAACTGAACCTAAATTATTACGGTATCAACAAGCATCATCTTTCGACAATGTATTCACACTAACCATGCGTTGCTTTTAGAGTGAAGGTGCAAATTCAGAATGAACTCACATGGTTGTCTACATATTTTTCCCACAACATTCAACTTCAAGTCGTTGACTTTCACATCGAAAGTTTATTTCAATTCAATTTAAATATTCATGCATGGTAAAAGTAAAATTTGAAAGCGAATCGTTCAATAGTTCATTGGAAAGGCATATTTGAAAGCGTTTCGATCTATCTTTCAGTGGGAGAGCATATACAGTAGTCTGAACTCCAACAGAAATGTGCCACAATGTTCAAGTTTTCTAGGCAGAATATAAATTTTTTTGCATCTAGCGAACATACTGCACGGAGCGAAACTATAGGGCTTACTCTATTTTGTTGAACCATGCCGGCAAAATTCCCGCAATGACATTGAAATCAAATTTAAATTCTGCTCTGGAGCTGTCAACTTTGAGTCATAGGTTGACAGGATACTACAGGAGTAAAAATCTTCTTTTTATTCAACCATAATGCTCACGGAATGTTTTGAAAATTTCGATGAAAACCTTGGTTTTTATCAATTCTAACTCATAAAAACCAAACTAACACCCCTCAGTAAAACTAGAAGTGAATTCAATACAGTAATTTCCGGGAAACCATGATCGCTTTTAAATGCTGATTCAAATTTTCAACTTTACTTTAATTTATCGAACTTCAATACAATCCAAAACTTTTGAAAAGTTCACTTGCGTTCCTAAGTATACTTATCCAAATTTTTTCGTGGAGAAATAGCCTTGAACTCAAGCTTGAAAGAAGAGTTAAATAAACGGTTCACGTTAACTTTAAACATGGTAAACTCATTTTCAATAATATTCTCAACGATTGAAATATTAAATAAACTTTTACCTAAACCTCATTAACAGTAACGATTCTGAACCTAAGTTCTGTACAGGGCCTCCTATGAAACTGAAGATCATCAAAAGTGATAAATAAAACCCAAAATACAAGGACGTGATTAATCTAATCTCTTAACAATCAAGACGTATTGCCCTCATAAATTGCGAATTTTATCCCTTAAAATTATGCGCTACAGAAAAGGGCAGCTCGAAAAAAACGTAAATTTAATTACAGTGTAATGGAGCAATTATTGCCGTGCTAAGAAATTACAAGAAGGTTTTTGGTGATCGAAGAAAATCTGATTAAAAACAGCGTAGGTGTTACGATCTCTAGAAAACAGTACCGTGGGAAAAGCACGTGTTTATTACCAGAATTATGGTAGTTTTTTAAAAGATATTATATTGAATGTTTAACACATAAATCATAATCCAAGCTCTTCTGCATCGTTTTGAAATGTCCCACGATCTTTAATTTTCATGGCTTTGTTGCTATCGATTGCAAAAAATGATCAGTTACTTCTGTGCTACCATGTACTCATATAACGCCTAATAATAGTTTATTCCGATGGAAACAAGCAATATTTGATTAATTTTGTATTGTTGGTAATGTTTCTGTTATTTTAATGGGCTGATCATTTGAGCCACTCGGTCTCAAACTAATCTACTTCCTTTTGCTAAGCATTTACTGCAATCATTGCGAGAAAATATTATAAAATCCTGGATTTATACACTTTCGTATGTTAAAAATACCTAAATAACGAAAATTCATAGAATCAATCAAGTTTTCAAATACTTTTGAGCAGATTTAAAAATAAGGATGATCTGTTCCCCGGCCTTTTTTATTATTTTAGACCCAAGTTTGTGCGCTGTTTGGCCTGGAATTTATTCGGCCTGGAATGAGAGCGCTGTTCTAAAGTCCGCTTGATTTGTTCCTTTCCATAATTATGATAGCAGAATTATGGTTCAATAAATTTGACAATGACGAACTTTGCATTTGCAGTTCATTGCAAACAAATTGTTTTCAGTCTGCTTCTCTAATTTGAACTGAAAATCTTTGAAGAGTTTCCATGTCGATTTGTTGAAAAAATAATTAATGACCCCTTCTATGTGCTCTCGTTTGATGGCGCACATCGCTGGCGTTTAAACCAAAATAAAGATGTCTCAGATGAATATTGAATATAGCAAAATATTAATATTTATTTAGTGAATTCACACACAGCGAGCTATATTTTAGAATGACCATTGAATGCCTCTATCTCATAGGAAATATTGAATTAATTCCAAATGTTAGAGCAACGATTCCCAGTCTAACTTTTTCGCAGCTGCATGCATGTTTTTCGCCGCCCAAGTAATTTAATCGCTTAGGTGGCGAAAAACATGCATGCTTCGGCGAAAAAGTTCGACTGGGTTTGTTCTTTGCAATAATTACAAACTGAAATACATTTGAAATAAATACAAACTGAATACTGCTGTTGAATTTCAAAAAGTCTTGGTTTATACCGCGTTTCTAAAGCTAGGAAAATTTTTACCAAAACGAGATCATTAAAAATTACTGTCGGCTATAACAGCCTGCACGATTCAAATTTAAGTTTATTTAACCGACTGGAAAGAAATATATTTTGCATGTTAAATCGTTAAAGTAATTGGAAGTTATAAAGACATCCGGTATTCTCCCCTCACAGTTCAAATTGAAGAAATATTAATTACTCACAAGCTGCTAATGAAATTCAAACAGTTAAATCAAATATCACGAAACGCAGGTCTCTGCGCGTGTAAGGTTTATTTTGTACAATAAAACTCATTTATACCCCTGTATTCAGTTTCCAGTTATTTAACGTTATGGATTTTGCTCATCAACAATGGGAAAGTTACAAAGTATCTGTGTATTAGGCGAACAATACAGCATCCAGGATACGGCCTTAACGCCATTTTCTGCTTTATCAATGTGGTCGCTGTGTTTACAGGGACCATACCTTAAGATATTATAAGATATGCTGATCCACGTTGAAATGCTCTCCCCATGGTATTCATGACTACGTGCCCCGCAGATCCAGTGCTAGACTACTAATTTATGTAATTTTGGAAAGGAGGAACTCATTTTAATTGAACTGTTTTTCCTGTCTTGAATGTTTTTTTCCCGAAGTTAACTCAATTACTATTTTAAATAGATATAATAAGGTTATCCGAAAGATATTTTAACTCGAATACGAGAAGTAAACAACTTCTCTCTCTAGGATTAACCGGAAAAGCAGTTTATTGGTCCTGGAAGCACACAAATAATTTTTCATATAATTCACACAGCTCATAATACATAAAGTTGCACTTTGGTTGCGCCTCGTTCTCATTTCCTATGCGTAAATTGAAATACCCTCTAAACGAAGAAGGTACCTTGAGATGCATAAAATAGGTTGTCAACAAAATAACTTCGCTCACGACGATTTAAAAAAATTTAGGTGAGTTATATTGACAGGAGTTTAACTAATAATAGTCCTTCGTTCCTTCAGCAAATTCTCGTTTGGCAGACTTTGAAATTAGCTTATAACTCAGAAAAAACGCGTCGCGAAGATAAATGAGAGTGAAACTTTTCATTACACACTTTGCAGGAAGAAAACAAAGTCTGCAGACGGGAAAAAGTTTGTTTCGAATTTCAACCCATGAAGTGAATTCCAAATGACACCTGCGCAGAATGATTAAATGTTGGCTCTGCCTGAACCATACAAATTATTTAAGCCCGTCATTTTTTTTATTGCCATGTTACGAGGATTCATTTAATTTAACGTGACGAATTCGATGTCCAGCAATCAATTTTCAATTGAATCACTCAATTGATATTTAGGTCCTTCATTAATTCATCTAATACATCTAATATATCTTAATTAATACATCTAATACATCTTAATTAAAACATCTAATACACCTTAATTAATACATCTGCCTTTTTGTGCGATTGGACATTGACTGTGGAGAAACTCATTTACTTACCTCGGACAAAACATTTACTGCGATTAGAAAACTTCTTCAAAAATTGAATAATAATTTCCGAAGTTAGAACCGAGCGCGCAAGTTTCGCGAAAATTTGGTTTCTGTGTACTACGAAATTAATTTTATGAGTGAATTCACATGAGTATTGAAAATTAGTCAATGGAATTAATCTTTTATTTTATTTGACACATTTCTTCACGTAAACAAGAAACATGACGGCTGAACTGTTGAGCTTAGAGCCAATACCTGCGAGTAACTTTTTTATATATTCCTTGATATTTTTTTATTAAGTAATAGGTTTTTGCATTATTTGCTCACGAAACAGACTTTAAAATGACCAAACCATAATTGAATATATATAAAAAATTCCGTAAAAAAGGCTTCAAAAGAATTTATTTGATTTCAGTAAATGTTTGATTCCTGTTAACGATAAGTGGAGATTCTGTGTAGGTAAATAAAAATTTCAAAATCAGCAGGTCTTTTTCCCCATAAAAGGAATATCAGAAATACGTAGGAGTTTAGCTGTGTTTCTCGACTCATAAGTCTCGATTGCCCATGTGCTCCTGTGTAGCACTTTTTCCTGTTGCTCAAATGGTCAGATGTACGAGATAGTTAAATCTTACACTATGATACCGTAGACTTTTCCAAATTCTGATCATTGCCCTAAGTTATCAAAAATTTTGACCCCCAGCTTTCATTTTCTTGGACATAAATGTTCTAGAACATGAATTATGCCCAGGTACCAAGAACTAAACTTTTCCAATGATAAAGGGATTGAACTCCAGGAATACGCAATTTTATGTAGACGAAACATAATGTATCCATTTCAATTGTATTCGGACCCCTCACTACTTCCAAAACTGGCATAATTTGTAGCCATTCAACAAAGACCTCTCCTCAAGTATAACCTGGCGAAAAGCGAACATTTGCAGTTCGATGTAATTCCTGGGCATGAGTGTAATCAACAGCCACGAAATGCATTGTGTTGTGCTCTTAAAGTAACGGGGCATCGCGCGTATCTCACAATCCAGTCTAACTTTTTCGCCGCCTACATGCATGTTTTCCCCCGCCCAAGTAATTAAACCGTTCGGGCGGCGAAAAAAATGCATGCTCCGGCGAAGAAGTTGGACTGGGAAGTTTCCAAAGCAAATAAAAATTTCTCCCCACAATGAACATTACAAACATGAAATTCTACGATGATCTATATTTTCAAATTTCGCAAAATAAAATACGACTATTTTCTTGCACTTGAATCCCACAGCATTAGGGAACGAACACACATGCTTATTTTTCTGCATTTCCGAATGCTAAAGAAAGCAATGTTTTTTCCGCACAATTTCACGCATCAACTGAGATAAGGAAATTATGAAATCAAATTTTTTAGATATCAGTGAAGATTTTTCCTAGATGATGACTGATGTGACTGGCTTTTGAGTTTAATTTTAGCTAAATTGCATCTGGTTTCTTTAAATCCACTTTTAAAAACGGATAAGAGTAGCATGTGAAGAGCATCTCTGGCAACCAAGCTTTCATTCACCTAAAATTCTATGCATTTCTATCTAAATATGGCTGGCTCATTGTATTCAAAATGGTCTTGTATTTCAATTAATTAAAATGTTATTGTTCGTCGCAAACGTTCCCGACTGTGTTGTTTATATGTACACTTCAGATTGATGCGTTACACTCCATTGTGTCTCGTTGTTGCACAAGCTTCTACAAAATAATTCTCTCAGTACGGTAGAAAAACGTGAATGCATTTTAGCATCTGGAAATCGACTAACTTTTTCAAAGAATACGCAAATAACAGTCAAGTTACGGAGCACGAATTTTTTTCCGGTATTCACACCAGTTCTAAGGGCAACGTGTTTGCGACGGAGATGGCAAACTCCACTACCTCTAATGGAAAAAGATACTCGCAGATTTTCCTATACTGATGTTCTTCACATTAGCTTAGACCGTTATAAACGCCGTTTGTGCCGTTGCGTGAGACTTTCTCGTAGCACCTCGCTGATGCCGTGATGATCTTCACAAGTCACCATTAGTGAACGTCGCAGTGTACTCTGTTCTAAGGAAAAGGAGTTAATCACTTCTTCGGTGGGGTTGTAGATTTTGAGAACAGTTTTCTTTGCTTTATTGTGAATTCTTCGTGCCATTCGTTAGAGTTTTTAGCATTGATGGTTTACATCCTCTGGGTGAGGTGTGATAAACTCTTTTATGCATTACAACAATATTTTGACATTAGCTGAAGTTTGAAGTTCCGAAATAAAGATCACCATTTTCATTCTTCTCTCTTGTTTTACCGCTTGTGTAGCCCAAAGTTTTATATCATGACTGTGATGCCAATATCTTTTTACTTTCTCAACCTGAATAATTCTTTCTCTTTGTACTCAAACGCTTAAATTCTTAGAGGGGTAGAAATCAGGTTTGATCATCTCGTAAATTAACTCAGGCACCATTTCAAACAACTTGACTTACTGTACTTGCCTTTTCATATGATTGTACCAAAAATGAAATTCCAATATATTGTTTTTGCATTTTGTTCCACCAATTTTCAAACAATAGGGAAACAATTTTCAAACAATAGGGAAAGCGTCATTATGATTTATATGTGAAAAGCGTTTTGAAATCGAATTAAACCTGATTGCATGAAAAAAGCATATATCATCTCGAAAGGAAACTTATTTGCTAGAATAGGTAGCCGTAAAGATGTCATTGTCGGGAAAAAATACTGCACAAGTTGCCACCTCTATGGAGAAACTTCGTTATTGGATCCTGCTGGAAGGCTGAAAATTGGGGGCCCATATTTGTGGGGAAAAGATGAAAAGAAAGGAACCCGAAAATTGACCAAATTTGAATAAAACCAATAAAACATCGCGCATAACAACTGCGAAGTAAAATTAAAATATTCCGTCTTAGTGTTCGCATGATAAAATTAAGTAGCAATATGATTGTGAATCACTTCGCTCATAATTAAAAAATTGTCTTATTCAACTCCCTTATAAATAAAAACTGTAAAATACACGGTAATTTTTGTAATAAGTGGAAAAAAATTCATTCATAGAGCAGAATTGAAGGCAAATGTGACGGCATATACCTTTCATTTTAATCTTGAGCTCAACATTCATAAGAAGATTGATTATTTTCTGCTGTTTAAGGCTACAAATTGAGGCTACTCTAAAAGAGGTTATAATTTCTTCAAAGAAAAACAACGACACTAAAGGCAAAAGCAGAAATAGATGTATCTGTCTAGAAGCTGTGGATAATAAGTATTTTGCTAACATTTCATAAGAACACGTTCGTGTATGAGTATGTGACATGTAAATAGACATCAAGAGATAAAAAAGCGTTTGTATGTCATTGCGTCAGTCATGACGACCACAAAGATGTGTATTATCAGGAAGTGTTTCATCACGTACAGTATGTGGAGCGCTAGATGAAAACTCTCCTAAATACCTTTTTACATTTCATTTCAAGAAAACTTCCAACTTTTTTTTCACCCGGACAAAAATATATATGTATTAAGAAATTGTCTTCAGTCACATCAAATAAAAGTATAACGAAATGTTATTAATACTCTAAAACCCACTTTCCTCATCGTTAGGGATTAACTATCCGGTTGTTTTGTTTCATGTGAGAATATGGCGACCCTAACTGGGTCACGACTTAAATATTTTTAAAAGATAGGCACCTTAAATACTCATTAGACAGGTTTCTCAATTTTACGACTTTATAACCATGAGTTGGAAATAATGCCAGGAATCATCTGATTTTTCGTACTGTCATGAACATACTATGAGAATACAAAGAGATAAAACTTCCCTTAATTTTATCATCGGGATTTAATGTAAACAATTTTGCATGTGAATTTTCTCCAAACCAAAAATCACTTAATTAGGGACAGCATCGGGTTAATTTTTTAGCAATTTTAGTGATTGTTAATTATTGAAGAGGCTTCCAATACCGAAACTCTAGCAACTTCAAACGTAGCAGCTTTTTAGCTTAATCAAAGCGAGGTTAAGCGACCGTCACCTATAGAAGGCTGGCAATCTTTCTTGGTGTAAAAAACCGTTAATTGGACGTCATTTCCACAGGATATTGTGAAGTGCAAGAGAAATCCCACTTGCAAAGCGTAAGAAAACTCTTACGCCAAGCTATTTTCTCCCTTCCGAACACATGCATAAATCCTGTTGATTGCACACCCATCTATTGATGAGAAACTCATGTTTCTTTGTTACCAGAATATTTCAAAGTCAGCCTCAACTTAGGCGTATATTTATTTCAGAGTGAATGCTGAGAAATAATTAACGCCTTTTTTAACGTATTCCCTTTAACTTCTCAACTTGGTTACGTGTAAAAAAGTGCATAAACAATAACAGACGTGAAAAGAGAGGAAGTTTCTTCATAAACGAAAATTAAAAAAAATCAACATATTTTCAGTTTTACCTCACAGACAATCGACGAATTCGACGAATTTTCTGTTTCATTGCCAATTTTTACTGTTTCCGACATCTTTTGTTGAGGATCGAACAGTGAATTCTGCTCCGTCTGACTCAGAAAAGCGCAACGCACATTTTCTATTTCATCGACACATTTTCGCTGTTTTCGACACATTTTTACAGTTTTCGACACATTTTGAAAGGATCGAACCGTGAACTCTGCTCCGCCTGACACAGAGAAGCAGCATCACCGCTCCCCAGCGCTCTACTTCACTCGAGCTTGCAAATGAAAGCATGACAGCAGGGCATTACGTAGGAGGTGCGAGGGCTGTTTTGCTACCGGATTCATTCGCCCCTAACACCCGGTCTCCTATCAGGTAATGTGTCTGTTAGCGGGCTATGAATATTTTAGTAGCTGTTTTGTTATCCAAGATTGATGCTCGTAAAAAATACATCAATCACATGTCTGTGTTAATCAACTACTGTTTGAAAAAGAAAGTTTTCGCCCGTTTTTTGCCAAGCAAAATTTGAATAGAGAACGGATCATCTATAGCCTAAAATTGAGATTTAAGAATTATTTTCATTGATTAATTAATTAATGAAGTAAGAAAGTTAAGTGCAAAGAGACGAAAAGTCTCAATTTTTATCTACCCTTGAAAATTTGAAAAAAATTACACGATAATTCATATCACTTCAGAAGAAAATGAAATCTACTTTCAAAATGAATAACTAAATACTTCAAATCAGTCAAACTGAAAATGAAATGCAAATGAGGCCAAATAATCCAGAGTTTATTTTTAAACGGTTAACGGTATACGCTCAAAGACGCTTAAACGTCTAAGTTATACGGTAAATGCCTTAAACTTCAAACATTTTATGAGCTCTTAAAATTATAAGAGGAAGTGCAGCTTGCAAGAGCACGACAGAGAGACCAAAATTGTCTTCGTCTCTCTAGCACAGACTGGAAGTAAGTTTTCTCAGTCCAAACAGGCTTTAATGATTTGGAAATGAATTAGAGCTATGTAAAATACAGAAAATAAGGGTTTTTGAGTTCATTAGAGTCTCGAAATTTAAGCGAGTAAACCAGACAAACCGATTTAAATATCGTAGGCGGAATCATTAAAAAATGTTGATAGTCTAGCAAATTACGCTCGACTGACACTGAAAGAATGAACACAAAATTAACCTGTAAAAATGCAGCCAGTAAAAATTGTGCAATGTTTTCTATTCTCGCCAACGAAAATTAAAAATCCTGAAATTTAGAGGAACAAAAACTGTCTGTCTCGTTGATATGTTTTTCAAAGCATTTGAGGCAACGAACTCCAGGGAATGTCTTTACAGTTGTTCCTCCCGAATTTCATAGCCTCAACCGCTGTATCCTTGAAATGTAACTGGAGGTAAGTTTCGATATGTGGACGATTCGGCTCTTGTCTTATAATATAAACGAAAGGCGATGATAGTGATGGCTGAATACTCTGATAGAACTCAATAAATCGAAAAGAAAAATCACTTTCCATTACTAAGTTTTTAATTTCTGGCGTAGCAATAAGAAAGTGGTGATATATATACTATGCGCTCTAGAGGGAAGTTAACGGTAGATATTTTTCTAATATGGGATATTTTTCCAATATTTTCACATTATGGGAGAAAAGATTCCTTCACCGGAATATCTTGTTCATATGAACGTGAAGAAAATAATAAACCCATTATTCTGCAACCGTTTGCACCGGCGGTGAAAGCGACGTAGAAAAAATTGTTCATTCACAAAAGAGAAAATTTGCGTCTTCAAAATACTTTACAGATGCGTTTCATTACTCCAGAAAAATTGTAAGTTGTTTGAAACTGAACACAAATACTTCTGACTCGCTTACTTTTGAATACTTACTATAAAATTTGGAAAAAAAAGTGGAATGGTGGAGCGTAGTTGCAACAGTACTTCAAAAAAAAATATAGTAGGAAGAATTTTGATTGGAAGATAACTTCTGATCAAAAATGAATGAGTTAAAATCAAGTATTTCGTAGTAAAGTGTCCAAGAAAGCCTAGCTAACAAGTTCAGATATGGGGTCCATGATCGTAAACTGAGTCAGAACGCCTCGAAGGCCGTCAGCTTAGGACTGTCTTCGGAGATTTATCCTACTTATGGGAAAAGTATTCCCTTGCATTGACCCTGCCAAGCTCTCTTCGCATTCCAACCGCCACTGAATATTCGGGAATTCCTGCAGTGGAAAGAAAATGCTTCACGCAGGTAGCGAAAAGGTAGGTTATTAAATCCTTCGTGATAACCGAATTCGGTTGATAAACAAGAATTTGTGCGTTGTTCCCATTCATCACGTAAAATATTTTCGAAGATCTACCTTGACATTTGCAGGTTACCCTCTCATTTCATGCTTTACCACGAAGTTAACATGGAAATTTCCTCATGTCACTATGAACTCTGCATGTACCTACATAAAATAATATATGTACTGTGTAATGACGTACAAATTTTCGGGTTTGGTCTTTATTGATGCCCCTATCTGTTTGTGATGACATGCTCTGTCGAAGAAAAGTTTGGGCCGTCGTCTATCGTTTGTCATTTACCTTCACCTCAGATTCGCTTACCAGACGGCGATTGTTACAGTTATGTAATAAAGAGTGCGCTCACCAGACGGCGATTATTACAGTTATGTAATAAAGAGTGCGCTCACCAGACGGCGATTATTACAGTTATGTAATAAAGAGTGCGCTCACCAGACGGCGATTATTACAGTTATGTAATAAAGAGTGCGCTCACCAGACGGCGATTATTACAGTTATGTAATAAAGAGTGAGCTCACCAGACGGCGATTATTACAGTTATGTAATAAAGAGTGCGCTCACCAGACGGCGATTATTACAGTTATGTAATAAAGAGTGAGCTCACCAGACGGCGATTATTACAGTTATGTAATAAAGAGTGAGCTCACCATACGGCGATTATTACAGTTATGTACTAAAGAGTGCGCTCACCAGACGGCGATTATTACAGTTATGTAACAAAGAGTGAGAACATATTAAAATTTGGTGTCTATATTAATTTCTTTATATATATATATATATAATTTCCTAAAATGCTGTGACACAACTGTCATTAGTTGTTTTTATTTTTTTAGAACCGGCAGGGTACTTAATTACAGATAGACCTTCGAGGCTTTAATTTTTGTGTCCACTTCGTTTCTCTAGTTTTCGTGCTTTATTCCCTATCTTTTATTTTTCTCTTCTTCTTTTTCCTTTCTAATTTACTGTTTTTATGTCCATAGTATCCTGCGTGAAAACACACATTGTGCATAGATTTTCGTTTTCTTCCTACTCGTTATATCACCTTTTTAGGCTAGAGAGAAACTAACTCATATAGAGTTGGCTTTTTTAGTTCCGTTAATATTTAGTTCATTACGTTCAAATATCGGTTATTAACTATCATTCCGAATTCGATTGCTCTTGGTTCTACCAATGAAGTTGGTGATTTTGTTTTTTAATGAAATATTAATGCTGCGAACTGAGTTCATGTAGGCTTTGCTGAATTCGTTATTTACATTAGAAATTTACGTCTACTTTTAGGGACAACAAAATAAATTTAGATTGAATGGAAATTCAAATCCCTCACTTCAGAACATGCATGCTCGAAATAAATCGAACACTTCAATCGAATACCGTTAAATCAAAATATGCAATTCAGACTCTATTATGGTACGAAATTAAGCGCTAATGGCACGCGGAGCGAACACATAACCAACATGAACTAACCAAAAGAAATCTCTCATCACCATTACATTTCTTTTGACATCATTTGATATTGTTGTTCTGAATTTAAACACCTTACCAGTCACTTAAACCCTTCCTATACGGAATGAATACCACCTTTTGACAACAAAATAACCCGCAAGTACCATGTTACAGTCGAATGCAAGGGCGTCAGCGCTCACAAAATTTTCAACAAAGAGTCGCTCGAAAACAACTAAAGTTGGTGGCGTGTGCATGCTATATTTCACATAATATACACTGGAATTTACCCTAAAGTATCTAACCTCCGTGCAAAACCTTCACTCGAAAAGGAATTATTTATATTTATAACATATATTCCTCCTTCCAAACTCACGAAGCAATCCTAAACTACGCATGAAAACGTAAAAACAAAATTTTGACCTAAACTTTGGGGGAAATTTTTAGTTACACGTATCCTAAGTTTTATATAATTGCATTACTTCTTTTATTAATTAATAATAGGCTGCATGTGATTGGGTAGAGACTTAAGTGTACTGAAACTAGCTAACTTAGATTCTGAAGCCAGCGGAATAAAGTTCCGAAATAGATCCTCTTCAAATCAAGTACATCAATTAGTTTCTTTAGCCATAGACGGTCAAGAAAGAGTTCACGGACCCATCTGCGGCGCAAAGTAAATAGGAGAAAGTCTTACTCGGAAAAATAGTGGAAAAGGAAAAAATTGTTATTGAGCTACTTGAATTCCTGTTCTCAGATGGTCTCGGTTCTCAAGTAATTTAACTCATGCATAAATAACGAGTTAGTGAAAAGCTTTCTGTAGCAAGAAATTATTATAAAGTAATATGAAAGCAATTTAAAAGTTTCCAAATTTAATCTGTTCATACTGTAGTGAAAGTTTTGTTACACACACGCAGCACGTGATATTATTGCTGCCGTCAAATGGACAGATATATTGCTTCAAAATTTTGGAGGCCTTCGCGTCACTCTAGTAAAAATTATTTGGAGGTATTAGAGATGTCTACTCTGTACATTATGAAAGAAAAGTAGTACTTATTGTACAACATGAAATACTTGTTAAATGTGTGTATTTCATCTTAAGCGAAACGCACATGATAACTTAGCACAGGATCGAAAAAAACTTTATGTAGATATCAAGTTGACCATTTTCTGGGATTTTTCTGATACAAAAGTTTCATAATTGCAGAAATGTGTGATTTAGCGCAATACTCACGGAGAAATGTTCAAGTTTTCGACAGAAGAATTAGCATCACAATTTTTATTCCACAGAAGAATTTCGACGTTCATATAAGAAGAAAAACTGAACAGTACGAAATGTGGATTCAAAATTTGTTTAAGTTCTTCCGATAAAGAAGGATCAGGTAATTTTTCCCTGTTTGCCATAATCCGAGCTGTTTATCAGAAAAGCATCCTGTTCAAAAACTGAATAAACAATTTTTAAAGGCATTAAGAATTGCTGGAAAAAACTATTTCCGAAGAAACTGTTTGGAAAAAGACTGTAGTGAAAGGAACTTTTCCGAAAGAGTAGTTTCCCAAAGAATCTATTTAGAAAAAAAAATTATTAGTGAGAAACATCTTGGAAATAATCTATATCTAGAGATATTATTACGAAAAAATTATCCCGCTTGTCCATTACTAAAAATAATAATACTCCCACACATGAATACTCTAAAAAATGAAAATGATTTCAACTATTTCATGATATCACTGATAAACTGTTCGGAACTCTTCTGTTCTGCAAATGAATCTTAATTTTCAGATTCTCATGCTTGAAATACAGCGCACCTAAAATGTGATACAAAAAAGTTGCTGAAGTTCATAAAATTTCCACGAGTTTATGCGAAGAAAATTCACACGACATGCGAGAAACTAACATGAAGTCTTAGTTTCTGAACTTTGCATAACACATTCACATAGATCAAATACGATGATTTTGAAGAGAAAAATACTTATACACGCCCTCAGATGACATTCATATTATTAATCAATTAACAACTCATTTAGGCCTTGTGTACATATACGTGGACAATACGAATATGTCAATTTTTCTCAATTCAAAATAGTTATGAGTTCTGAATATTTTTAATTCTATTCCAAATTGTTTTCTTATACATTTGTCCCAGGCATGAAAGGTTTAATGAAAACCCTATTTGAAATACAGGAAGAATATTTCTCCACCTAATTCGTGCCGCATATTTTTTTGTTCATTCCTGGAACTACAGTGTTCCATTTGCCCAAGCCTTGAGGAATGGACGCATCTCAATTTTTTCCTCAAGTTCATTTTCGTGCCGCATTCAAGCCACTCAATAAATATACTACAGAACTTTTCCCTCCTCGCACTTCCATTGTGAATTTCCAAGGAGCATATTCCGAACAAGAAAACATTCCCGAGCTTCTCGTTTAAAAGCGTCAATGGAATTCGCTCACGCTGGTCATGTTTTTCTTGTGCCCGCACACGGTGTGATTTCCAAGACCAGGCGCAAGAAATGCCGGCTCGATGGAGGTGCTTAGCTCAAATCTCGGCTTTGAATGCCTGTGTAATTACTAACATGAAGCTGGCTTTCCATCTATGACTTCTTTCTTGATCGTGTATTGGGGAAACGTAACGTTATTCAAAGTGGCTTTATAATCCTACACGTACTGTCCCTCACCTTTATTTGAAATGTAAATTAAAATTAGATAAATTAGATTGCTGCTGGTGAACTATTACAAACTCAAGGATGATTTGTATGGAGAAATATCATAATGCATGATGCCATATAATTGGGAAACGTTAACATCTGTTTTTCTGTAAATTTCAATATATTTCCTGTATTTTTAGATTGAACTCAGACATGTTGTGAATGTATACATGAGAACATGATCTATTAAGTTAAGATTATTAAAAAAAATTTGAGTCAAAGAATTTACTTCACTGAGGTGCTGATTAACGAGTGTAGAGTATTATAACATTATTCCTCGTTGGGTTATGTACTAGAGCAATTTCATCTAGAGGTTTACCCTCCTTCTCGCATCTATGGAACTCTCTATTAGTAGACCTGTGTTACTGATAGAGTCGTTCTAAAGTCTTATTACTCAAGACTTGTATTTTGAATCATAGGCGATAGTATTTAGCAAGGAAACACGTAATCCTTCGTCAAGTTCATGAAAGATATTCATTTAGATCCGTAAGCGCAACAAAGATTATTCAGTTTTCCTCGGTATCTTCAAACTTCATTGGGTTCGGCGTTCCAAAGCAAGCAAACACGGTCAGACGAGACAAAAACACGTCGAAAATAACCCATGTGATGGTTGCTTCTCTTCTCAATGCGTGTTTGCTCATCTCTAATGCGCTGAATGTAAAACAAGTTCACTGTATTAGATTCTCAAGTGCAAAGAAAACTTCGCCAAAGCCTCAAATTGGAAGCCTTGTTATTGAGACCGAGGTAGTGATCGTTTAGATAAGAAGTTCGACACATACATAAATGCATTAGGCTACGTAAGGATAGGAGATGTTTAATTAGGAATATCAGAGTACATTTAATTGTGATACTGCTGTAATGAAGATAGCGGTAGGATCAGTTTCGCATGAGTGTAAGAGATTCGATAAATCCACTAGATATAGTGTGAAATTCAACTTCAAAGAATAGATCAATAGGTTGCGCTTTTTTCGAAAGTCTCCCTACGGTGTGCTATCCGCATCCCATACTTTAAAAGGTATAAAAGATGGATAATTTTTTTTTTTAAATCATAAGAAATATTTTTATACCTTAAATCAAAAGAGTTATTTAAACAATGACTAAAGATTTACCTCTATGAAATTCAGGAAATTATTTTCTAACTATAAATTAAAATAATGTGTAAGCGATGGATAAAGATTTCCTTCCTTGAAAATCGGGAAAATTTTGTCGTGCCTCAAATTCAAAAAGTATATAATGTACATTATTATTCTGAAGCTTCTATTAATGATTTGCAAGCGACCTCCAATCTTAGACACTTTTACGACCTTCGCCCCTCACACAGACGAGCTCATGGTCAAAATCTCCACCGAGATGCGCGCTGGGGAGATAATTCGTGAAATTTTCGCCAGCAAGCTCGGCTGCTTATAATGAAAAGATTATGGAGGTACTCGTCTGAGCCGTTGGTGTCAGACTACCATAATGAAGCTCTCTGTTTCTTTATTGTTTTACGCTTATTTACAACGTGGAGTAGACGGTAAACAGTATATTCAACCAGTCATCTAGAAGGACTGAAATGTGTACCACAAGTGTTTCAGGGTAACAGTTTTTATGGGGCATTAACATGAGTTGGTAGGCCTAAACTCATGAAATTTAGAATACTAAATGCAATTTCAATATTCCAGTGTGTCAAAATATTTTACTTTTCTCTTTCAATAAGCTTACGTTCACTTGCAGAATTCAGTTTGCATGAGAAGGAAATTGTATTCGCTCGTTCCAGATTCCTAGGGCCATGTTCCCCACGTGCGACTGACTTTGGTACTTGAGATTGACTTTGGTACTTGACTTTGGTACTTTGGTACCATGTTCACCACGTGCGACTGACTTTGGTACTTGAGATTGACTTTGGTACTTGACTTCGGTGCTTGGGTACCATGTTCGCCACGTGGGACTGGCTTTGGTACTTGAGATTGACTTTGGTACTTGACTTTGGTACTTTGGTACCATGTTCACCACGTGCGACTGACTTTGGTACTTGAGATTGACTTTGGTACTTGACTTTGGTACTTTGGTACCATGTTCCCCACGTGCGACTGACTTTGGTACTTGAGATTGACTTTGGTACTTGACTTTGGTACTTTGGTACCATTTTCACCACGTGCGACTGACTTTGGTACTTGAGATTGGCTTTGGTACTTGACTTCGGTACTTTGGTACCATGTTCACCACGTGCGACTGACTTTGGTACTTGAGATTGACTTTGGTACTTGACTTTGGTCCTTTGGTACCATGTTCACCACGTGCGACTGACTTTGGTCCTTAAGATTGACTTTGGCACTTGACTTTGGTACTTTGGTACCATGTTCACCATGTGCGATTGACTTCGGTACTTGAGATTGACTTTGGTACTTGACTTTGGTACTTTGGTACCATGTTCACCACGTGCGACTGACTTTGGTACTTGAGATTGACTTTGGTACTTGACTTTGGTACTTTGGTATCATGTTCGCCACGTGCGACTGACTTCGGTACTTGAGATTGACTTTGGTACTTGACTTTGGTACTTTGGTACCATGTTCACCACGTGCGTTTGACTTCGGTACTTGAGATTGACTTTGGTACTTGACTTTGGTACTTTGGTACCATGTTCACCACGTGCGATTGACTTCGGTACTTGAGATTGACTTTGGTACTTGACTTTGGTACTTTGGTACCATGTTCACCACGTGCGATTGACTTCGGTACTTGAGATTGTCTTTGGTACTTGACTTTGGTACTTTGGTACCATGTTCACCACGTGCGATTGACTTCGGTACTTGAGATTGACTTTGGTACTTGACTTTGGTACTTTGGTACCATGTTCACCTCGTGCGATTGACTTCGGTACTTGAGATTGATTTTGGTACTTGACTTTGGTACTTTGGTACCATGTTCACCACGTGCGACTGACTTGGGTACTTGAGATGACTCCCCTCAGGGGATACGCAATTATTGCATTTATGGGAATTAGCATTCCCAAGGGGAAAATATTTCAGGGCTCTAGCTGAAAGTTAGATAGGCTTTCTTTTTGCTGAAATAAAACATTTTTGATATGTTAAGGACCACCTTTTTTCGGTTCATTGCTGTCCTGTTTTACAGCACCAACTACTTTCTTTTTCAACTTTGATCTTGTTTCTTAATCTTCTTTCTCAGCTTACTGTTTCTAAGCCCTTTCTGCATAGATTCCGCGTTCCCTTTAACTACATTCTAAATGGTGCCTTCCTCCTTCTTTTTTTTGGATCGCCTTTGTGGGGGATGGGGAGGCTTAAAATAACTAATAATAACCTAATAACTTGAAATGACTTAGGTACTACAAAACCGGATTAAATTATTCTTCATTCATTCCCCCAATGGCTGTACAAACTATCTTTTCAAAAATAATAATGAAATGAGTAGTGTAACAGAATGAATATAAGAAATATCCTTTTACCGGTGGGTCTAGTAACAGATATTGGCTAAGCGGTGAATGGAAACTGGAGGAATAGTTATTCCTATTTCTTTTAACGGGCTTCTTATGCTAAAACGTAAGCTGATCCATGTAGAAATAAATTAAAATTAGCGTTTTAATTGGAATATTTCGGTGACTTTTTCAGGTAAGTCATTAACGAAGTGCAGCATTTTTTTAAATTAATTTTTATTATCTGAAATCCCTAGTAAAAAGTCCATTATTTTCAAGTGGGAACAGCGGTTAAAAACTAGAGCAAATTTTCGACTAAAGAAGTTCGTAAACTTCAATTCTAACGATTGAAAAATGTTAATTCAAAGCAAAAATTGCACATTTGTGTACGAGTTTTACGTTTTAAAAATATATAGAATTAGAAAAAAATAGTCTTCGCCCCTTAGCTGAGACGGTTTTCTTAAACAGAGTTCTACAATTCTCAGAAATTATTTAAATTTGTTCATTTATTCATGCTAGAACACGGGTACAATTTTCTAGAATAAGTTAGCTACAAACAGGGAGTTGTTGTACATCGTATTGAAAGGTCTGTAAAGTCTACACCTGAACCGGTATCAAGTGAACAATTCTAAGGCATTCGTAACTGAAGATGCTTATGTTTATGTAATTTTTTGTTTCCGACGATTTCTTCACACTATTATCCGAAAACCTCTTTTAATGAGTACATTGTCGAGAATCGCGACTTGGGACTTGGCCAAATCAACTAATTCCTTTTCGAAGTTTAACGGAACAAACTCACAACTGGTCTAGCGAACGAGGGAACAGATTTAGGTTTCTGGATGCTACTCTGTCCAAGACAACGTTTCTTAGGCCAAATATCGGATTCCAATCTTCGAACCAAGTGCTCCCGTCCAATCGAGGTTGACGCCGCCTCCATAGACCGAGCCTTGAGTTGGACAGCTAAGGAGTTCTTTCTGTCATAGAGAACTCAACGAGGTGAAAAAACGTAAACTAAAACAAGTTAGACCAACTTCTACTGAGTCCGCTGAATTAACGTCTCTGTTGTATTTGACTCGTACTCTGGAATCGGGTTTTTATCGTTAACGAATGGATGCCTCCGAACTTGAAGCTCTAGTCGAGGAACTTTCGAGCGAATTGTGAAGAAATTTCGATTTTAGGTTCAGATTTTTTATCAGCATGTCTGAACACTGCAAATTGAGGCCAAAAGAGCAACGCACTCGATATCACTTGTTAATTGCTTTGCATTTACTCGTGAAAATAGGAACTACGATATCCAAAATTAGGTATTTTCGTTAACTTAGAACTGCAGTTCATTCATGAAAATTACTTCAGTTTCACTTGGTGGTGGTTTCTCAACACACCTTAAATAAGCACGAATTTGCAATAATTTTATTTCAACAAGTCATTTTCCTGAAAATATTACACGATGTTGCTTGGGAGAATCATCAACATTACACTTCTAATTACGATTCACAAGCTTGAAAAGTTTCTGGTTCATTTCCATGTGAAATTCAAATCCAGTGATATATAATCGTATAATTAGGGACAGACTACTTATTTATTTACAAGATTGGCATTTGTCTGGGAAGTTGATTACAAAACATGCCCGTATGTTTGTGTTTAGTGTATTGATTTCATTTGTTTTGATTGAAATTCTCTTCGCTGTATTCCTTCCCCAGAAATAAAGTAATAGAAAAGATGAAGTACATGCATTCAAGTTGATTATTTAAGACAGGGAATATGCTCAGTTAAGCAAGCCAACTAAACTTTATGTATGCCTATTAAGATGGAACGCAAGCCGTATACATAGTTTTGGCGCTTTTTCTTCCTCTGTAAATTTCGTTTGAAGAAAAAAATAGTTCCTCCGTTCATAAGTTTTACCAACGTGGTAATCTGACCTTAATTTTAATGGCGAAAGCAGTGTAATATTATAACTGTTTATTGCGATTTAATTCAAGTCTGCTGCAATTGATTTATCTGAGAAATGAAACATGAAGCTAAAGTTCATGTTTCTCGAAATTGGAGTGAGCAGACTCTAAAACGACATTCATTTTTACTCCCCTTTACATCCTTAGCTCCGATCCTTTCAATTGAAATGTTCAAAATTTAATTAATTAAAATTAGTTAATTAATTATAGACTCATTCAATCAAAACATATCATTAATTGGTTGCGAACTATAAAAAATAACATCCCGATACTACGATGAACAGTTACTCCCACTCCTATTTTTAACAACAATACACATTTTTACGTTAATTCAATATACGTTCAGAAATTTTTTCTTAAGAACCATACAGAATATACTTCTAGGACAAAAAATGAAATTATTAAAAGAAAACAAAGACAAAGAGTTAAATAACTTCTTTCTGTTATTTCGATAAAATCTCAATTTGAAAACTTGGTCACAATCGTATCCTAATATTTCATTCAGTAAGCTTATCGAAAGCTTAATATAAACTTCAAAATGGTTTTACTCTCATGCTCATTGAAAACTAAACTTTTGGATAAGATTCAATGCTAGTTTGAGCCTCCTCAACCCCAACAAAGGTTTGCCATAGAAGAGAAAGGGAAGGCACCATTTTCAATAGAATTAAGAGAACGAGGCATCCAAGCACTATGTGAGCTATCACACAAGATCCCTTGCGCATAGAAGTGGCCGTAAGGAAGTGCGTTTATGAAAGAAAGTCAAGCTGACGTAGGAAGAAGTTGGTTGGCGGGAAACAGGAAAACGATGAATTGAAGAAAAGGTTCGTTGTAAAATAAAAATCTCGTTTTATTTCAGTAGAAGTATAAGCTTCTCCAATCTTCAGCTCGGAACTCACATATTCCCCATGAAAATCCTAATCTCCAAAGAAATACTTCTCCTGTCTGCAGACGAGATCATAGTCTTAAATGTTTTGGCTCTCCAAAAATACGGTTGGTTCATTTTTTCTTGCGTTTACGTTTTTCGATTAACCTATTCTTATAAAAATTTGATGATTGTCGATGCGGAGTGCATATTGACCACTTGATAAGATATATTCGCACAATCATTTGGAATGTTAAAAAAATATACGAGGCAAATTAGCTGATATAGAGACGCATAGACTCTAAATACTTCGCCTCTGACCACTGCTTCCAACTCTGGTTCGTAGGTCTCATGCAACAATTAATATTTTTCGCACAATAATTACAATATCGAACAAAATTAAGAAACTGGATTACTTTCCCATTTAATTATTTATTTTCTATTTTCCTTCAATTTTTGAACAAGGCGTTCAAACTGGATTATTTTCTCATTTTCGTGACGTTTTTCCTATTTTCGAGTATCGAACATGGCACGAATAACATTTTATTCTGTCAATTATATTCCCATATACTTAATTTCAGGCATATCATTGTGAAATTTGATATACACTACCCAGCTCCTCTGATGTATTCTGATTCACTAACTCGTAGAAATTGAAAATTTGAAATTGAAAAGCCTTTTCTGAGAGCGTTTCAAAGAACTTGTCATGTTGCAGATGAGGAGACGAAGACTTCATCATATCAATTCTTTAGAGGACTTCAAGATTGTCTGGAATTCACTGAAGATATCATGCTCTGGTTCAAGTCACCATTCATGAGTTATGATGACAGAAATACTATGAAACTTCGAAACGAAAACAAAAACTTAAACCAAACCTCATGATTTTCATCGAAAACACTTCAAATACCTTTCTTCATGTATCACTTTAGATTTATGTGAAGGGGTTCGCATAAAACTAACTAGCCTTCTTCAAGTTTCGGGTAACCCAGCTGATACCAAATACGATCGTTCGTTAGCCCATCTTTTGTGCGCGAGAGGAGTAGTCATTTGTCTTGAGTGTCCCAGTGGTGACACTAATAACGCCGTCCGAGGCTACGTTTTTGGGCTGTGTTATCGCCCTGGTAAGAACGTGGCGAGGAAACCTGCAAATCACACAGTTCATCGTTCAAAGCACAATGAAGCATGGTAATAACTCACGCGCGTGTGCGGTACATATAACTCTTTTTTAAATCGATTTACTGGTAAGAACGTAGCGAGGAAACCTGTAAATCACAGTACAATGAAGCATGATAATGACTCACGCGCGTTTGCGGTACATATACCTCTTTTAGAAATCGATATATTGGTAAGAACGTAGCTAGGAAACCTGTAATCACACAGTGTATCGTTCAAAGCACAATGAATCAAGATAAAAACTCACGCTCATGTACGGCAAATAGAAATCTTTAGAAAATCGATATAGTGGTACTAGTGCATGAACTCTTTTGGACACACTACTGCGAAGATATAACTCATAAGTATTTACAGTGAATATAGAGTGATAACAAATAAGAGGGGTAAAATTTGCAAGTAGGCAGCGACACGCACAAATAAATACTTTTCACAAATGCCAAACATTTCAAAACTCCGGAGTTGTTAAGACACTAAAGTTTAGACGTTTAACTTTTAACACTCTCTGTCATTTTTGCGTGCTTTAAAATCTGAATTTAAAATTGAATGTTTCTTATTAATTGGGCAACACTCGTGTGCTTAGTGAAACAATTTACGTTGCGACATAACGTTGAAATGACGGCACGCTTGTCAAATGAAAAAATGGAGGACGTGCGCACAGATTACGCTGTTCCCAACTGCTACAGGCACTGCTAGATTGTATCAGGAGCGTTTTCGCAATCGATATTTGTCCAAGCATAAGTTTGCAAGCATCGTCGTCTACACGAATATGAACACTTCAACGTGAACATAAAAAGTTATGGTCGGCCCAGAGTATTACGTGATGGAATTGAGGATGACGTGCTGCAATGCACTCGTGACAAGCCTCATGCAAGCACCCGAACTGCAGCACAGGGTGTTGAAATGCAAAACCATATCGGTATGTGACATGTTTCCAACGACATGTCAGAAACCGACATGGTTTGGTATTCCTATATCACGTGCTGCAGTTCGGGTGCTTGCATGAGGCCTGCCACGAGTGTATTGATAACACAACAAGATACATCCTGACTTTTTTAAAAAAGTTCAGGATTTGTTCCCAACCGAGTACGAGCTTGCAAGTTCCTCACTGCGGCAGGACAGGACGATTAAAAAATTTTGAAGCTCGATCTCGTCACCGACGAAGCCAAATACATTCACCGTGGAACTTTCAACACACGTAGCTTGCACAACTGGCAAGAGGAAGTCAGTTAAGTCCACTGATTCAACTATCAACAGAAGTTTAGTGTCAATGTGTGGGTTAGTATTGTCAGAGACTGTCGAGCAGTTTCTAACGTAAATATAAATATTTGTGTATATGTAATGCCATTTCTTGAAAATGGAACAGTTTATACTACGTTTACAAGAGACGTGCTACCTAAACTGCTAGCGGATAAGTGTCCACGTATTCTTCGTCAAATGTTGTTCCTGCGAAACGGCGCTGTGGCTCATTCTGACAAAAATGAGCTCCTATATCTAAACGACACATTTCCGAAGGTGTGGACGAGGCGTGATAGACCAGCGAAACGGTTTCCAAGATCTTTAAGCGGTCTTTCATATTTTTTTCCGTGGCGCAATATAAAATCGTTAATCTATAAATATACAGGGCGTGATGGACCAACGGAATGGTTTCCAAGATCTCTAATCACGGTTTTTCTTATTTTTTCCCCTAGTGTCACATTAAATTGCTAATTTACGAAACACACAGAACATGATGGTTCAGCGGGATGGTTTCCAAGATCTCTAAATATGGTTTCTCTTATTTTTTTCCCTGGTGCCACATGAAATTGTTAATTTATGAAGCACACAGGACGTGATGGTCCAGCGGGATGGTTTCCAGGATCTTTAAACATGGTTTTTCAGATTTCTTTCCCTGTAGCTGCATGAAATCACCGATTTGCGAAACACCGGTGGAGTCCGAGATGAATCTCGTAGCAAGGATTGCAGTCGCAGCAGGTAACATTGCAGAAGAAGAACTAAGATTTTTGCGTCTTGACCACCAATCTATTCGGATGAGGTACCAGACATTGGCAGGGGATGCAGGTATTAGCGACAGTTATTGTAAAGTTTGTTTGATAGAACATCCGTTTCTCTGATATTCTTTTCTTTTCATTTTGACATTTCTGAAAAGCGGAAATGTTATTAAATGAGCCCCACAGTCAAACTTGATATCTTAGTGTCACGAAAACCGAGTTTTGAAATAATTGTTAATTTAAAAAAAAATTGTTTATTTTGTGAGTCCCTACGTACTGTCAATGTTGGTACTGCTCAATTTTTAAAATTTTGTGTAAAATTTATTTTAAAAATTTCTAAAAAACTGACGTCGTGAATGCTAGTATGAATTGGTCTGGCCTTAATAAAGCAATGCGTTAAAGGTATTTATTTTCACAAGGTATTTCCTTGGTGCATTTCGAAAAGTACAGTTTAGGTAAATTGATGAATAAAATGATGCCGTAGAAACCATGTCAACCAGAATACAAACGCATAATAGTAAAGTATTATTTCAGTATTTATTTGATGAAAATTGTCGTCCCTGAAATCATTGCTTCCAAAAATTTGAATACAACGAATTAATGTTGCACGCCTTCATTTTCAGCTAGTTCGTGTGGTGTAGAGTGTCACTAAATTATTTAGACTCAAAGTTGAGCAGCAAAGTACATGCTTGCTCGCGACCACGGTAGAAGAAACAAATTAGGGTCAAACCAGTCTTCTTTTCGACGACTGTGTGGGTTTGCTGACGTTACGGCAACGAACCAATAGCAGCGCTCATATTGCATATGGTGGCACTTCTAGCCCCAAATCCGTCACCGTGTATTGGCCAAACGACATGGTGGATTGGTGAGGTCATAAAGTTTGTTTGAAATAAAGTCTTTTCATTGGCTGGCCGAACAAGTAGAATTGTATTTTTCCCATAAAAATGACCCTACCTTGTTTCCTCTACCGTGCTTGTGACACTCAGCTCAGTCGAGCCAACGACTAAAAAACAGACCGTTCAAAATACTGGCCTATGCTGGCAGTAAAATCAGTGACTAAACTTTTTCTACTTCGGTTTTTATTGAATGGGATATGCGCTCGCTGGTGACAAAGTAATAAAAAAGCCATTGTGCAAACTGTGGGATAGACTCTCTATCAGATGAATTCTCTTGCAAAGTTACAACCGGAAAAAAGAGGCATGCAGGTTTTGAGCCACACAAAAGTTAACAAACTTAAATTTAATTGAACCCTGTGAGCTTTTTTTGCTACTCGTTATTCACGACTTCTCCGTCCCTACTCGCATCCTGTAAACTGGAAACAAAAACACTACGCTACGCTCGAAAAATTTTCTGTATTGAGAATTGAAATTCATTTATGTTGATTGAACTTTAATCTAGTGTATTCCTATTTTGAAATAAAGTGAAAAAGAAAAAAATGCATTGAAAGTGTTCATTTCAAACTGTTTTCATAAATGAACCACAGCTCAGAGTTGAGAAAAACGGGATAATTTTTGACGCAAGAATATGTGCTTTATTTCATCTAAGCTAGCTAAGAGGTAACATACACAGTCGTATCGTTAAGTTTCCATTTACATTTTTCAATGTCATGGAACTTGGAAATGTTCTTCGTAAATTGTACGCAGGCGGCTTCCTTTCCCATGTAGCAAACTTGATTTGTTTCCTTTTCTTCAATATTTCCAGTTTTTGAAAATTGCTCCTGTATACGGAAAATGCTTCAACTTATGATCGATTATTTTGAAGGGAAAAACGTGAAATTTGAAGACACGTAAGATAAATTTATAAGTATAATTTCATGCCATGATGTTCACTTCCATTTGGTGATCAGCACGCAGTTTACTAACATCGTGATTCTTATACACTGACGAATCAAAAATAATTTTAAAAATGTAAAAACAACAGTAAATAAAACAAAAAACTTATATCATACAGTTTGTGCATTTTGATTTAAATACACAATCTATGGTCGAATAGGTTATCCGTACATGTTTCGTAGATAGATATGAATTAATAACTACCGAAAAAATTGAAACTCTTCAAAGGGCCCATAATTCAGTAAACCGTCCTCAAAATGAACTCGTACTTCCTGGAAGTTCACTTAAGCCTCAAAATCTTATGAAAATCATTACCCTTAATACAGCACTTCTCCCTTTGGCTGGAGGCTCGCCATATGGCAACACTGACGCTGTCTCGAACACACAGGCTTCCCTTATGCCAGTCGTCCATCTTCCCCAGACTCGCCGAGGCTCTACGAATGCTTGCCTAAAGCTCGGCCGAAGGAGAGAGTCTCCTGTATATCCATTGAAGACTCACGGGTGTTTCCTCCACGCCTGGCAAGGCTCTCAAAGACACTATTTTGTCAGAACTCGGCTCAACTTCGACTCGAGTTGAGCGTAAATTTTCGCTGATTTAAATAATGAAACGTGTTTGAAGTAGAGAATCTTTCTCCCACAACTATAATTGAGGTTATGTAACAAGTTTAATTGGGATATATGTGGAGTTTACGCCTCGAAAATAAAGGGAGTACTGAGTTGTGTGATGTTTCTGTGATACCTTTTTTAAGCAATATAACATATTTTGAAATTATAACCTTCAATTTTACGTTAATGCTTTTATTTCACGAGAAACAGGAGAGTCTGTGAGATATTTTCAAAATAGCAAAATGGCTAAGCACCTGTCTGCGTTACTGTAACTAGTTAGGCAAAGTTAATAAGATGCCACGCGTGAAGTGTGTGTCCTATCGCTTCTCAGGAGGCCTACGATAGGCAGTAGGATTGGGCTTTTTAAGCTTGTTTATCGTATTGCTTAGAAATTGGCGCTCCTATGGGGATACTGATAAGTTATCTCAGCTTCAGATAACTTTTCGAAACATCCATCGCTAGAGATGACTTGTTCCTTTCAGTTATCGGGTTTTTTTTCGCTATCTCAACTACACGCCTTTTCTTTTTCCTGCCTAAATCGATATTCCAACACGCAGAGTATCTTCCGTGGGAAGCACCCTGGGCATAGATTCCCCGTTTTCTACAGTCCATGCTAACTGGGACCTTCTCTTCACTCTTTTGATCCCTTTTTATGTGGCTTGGGTGTCTCATGCTTATGTCCATGGCAAACGTTGGAGATCAATATTAATTAATCTGCTTCTGAAAGCTATAAAGATAAGGCACACTTCTTAGCTTTCGTACAACTAGTTATAGGGAATAGTCAAAAACATTTTAGCGCAAATATTGGGTAACTAAAATGAATTTATCTTAGCGTCAATTTGCATGTATTGTTCAAAGTTAATCATGGAATATTCTTTGCAAAGTCAAGTCATGATATCTAAACTCAAAGAACCTAATATTTCAGGTCATTGTCATGTGGGTTATATACATGACCTTAACGCTACAAATATAAAACAACAAATGACTGAAACAAAGTTTGTTGTCCGCACTCACGCATTTTAACAGAAGCGACGAGAACACTTCGTGTCCACCGCGCATCAATTTTTTACAAGATGAATTACAGCTGTGCAGGCACGGCAAACGCCCGTACATCTCCAGTAAACGTTCCCAGCTACGGTCAAGTGACGTCTATAACGGCGGACTCGCTGAGGCAATAGCTACTGGAGTCTTGCCAAGAGGCCGCACCGACTCCAGATCAGAGTCATCGAGTCTTCGCCTTGGAGGCTCCAGCTGGGCTTTGCGAACTTGCACTATACCGTGGACAGCAGTATCGCGAAATCTAGAATGTAAGAAAATATATTAGTGTTTCGTTTATTATGACGTATAAAAGCTGGAATGCAGGATATATAATTTCTCGAGCTTATGGTAACTAGGGAGGACATCGCCCATATACATATGTTTTTATTAAAAAATTACGGATGTGTCGGTCCAAGGCCTGATCGTTAATTTGAGCATTGACGTCTTCGCTGAGGCTCGAACGTGGCTTATAATGATTGAAAGTACAACGCGATCAGTGTTGCTGTAAACTTCAATTGTGATCTCCAGCGGCGATTTCTTTCTTTGTAATTCGAATATGATAAAGACGAGTGAAACTACTACACGATCAGCGTTTCTACAAACCTTTATCCGCGACTCCGAAATTGATTTTTACTTTGTGGCACGAGCGTGGCATTAAAGAGTGAAGCGACAACACGATCTTTGTTACCGCAAACCTTGGTTGTGAACTCCGGAGTTTATTTCTTCTTTGTGGCTCAAATATAGCACAAAACACTGTAACTACTACATGGAAAAACTGAAAAATCATTCATTGTGATAACTCGAGGTTTTTAGTCGCATTGTTCTTCTGGATGAAACTATAGCACGATTAGCAGTAAATTTGGATTTGGCCATGGACATCTGAACTAGTATGTTGCTTTATGACTAAACGTCACTGATGGCTAAACAGCATCCTATTTAGGATAAGAGTGCTTTCAGTTGTAGATTACACCTACGAGTCGTTGTCTCGTACATCACTATTAGCAGGAAAGCACGTTCAGTTTCTCACAACGCAATTAGTAGTTTTTCTATTGAAGTCGAACGTCACACGTTGAAGCTTTTCTCAAAGAAAATATAGTACAATTTGTGTCAGCAACATCAACTGGCGATTACACTATGAAATTTTTTTCGACTGTTATAGTTTTTCCTCCTTAATCGTAATTAATCAAATATTTTCCCAGACATTCATTTAATCAAACACCTGCGCAAGAAGTTCAGCTCTCTGCGAGCAGGCGATCCTAGCTACTCAGTGAGGGTTTCGCTTGAACGCTTCGTTTAGACTTCAAGTGTTTGTCTTTGTTTAGCTTGAGGATTTATACCAATTAAGTGGGGCAATGGAATTAATTTATCACTTTACAGAGATACGAAGTACATTTTCTCAGTCACTGCATGTATGTTTTTGAGAACTGATGCAGGCATGATCAAACTTGAGCAGCCTCGTAAGAAAACATCACCTGTATTATTATTCAAAATTTGGCAGGTCTTTGAATTATATTTCTTACTAATGGCTCAATAATAAACAACAAACGAGTTTTATCTTTATTCAACTCTAGTGCATTAAGCAATCAATCGTATTCTCATCGTGTGTTCTGTATTAGTCCAATTTGTATTCAGCTCAAATGATTAAGGAACAATACCCCATCAATAGGATTGTTTCAATAGGATTGTTTTCATTTCCTGCCAGTATGTTCAAGAGAAGAGCTAAAAATTTATCCTTCGGTGGATGTGATCACTCTTAAATGCTTCATGAAGAATGATTGAACGAAATTTGTATCGTTGTTGTAAGATCAATTTGTCATTAATGAACGAATAAAAAGGCGAGTGTTAAACTCACTTCAAAGGTTTGTATCGTTGTTGTACGATCAATTTGCCATTAATGAACGAATAACAAGGCGAGTGTTAAACTCACTTCAAAGAAAGGACCTGTCATTGTAGTCGGTCGCGAAAGTGAATGTTAAGTCATTTCTTGCTGTTGCTCGCAGATCCCATTATTTCAGGTCCATCGTGGAATGAAAATCCGTGGGCAGGAAAATAATACGACAGCAGAGACGATATTTTGTGGTCAGGACGGAGCATCTAATCTGCAGGCTGCACGGGACGTTGGTTGACTTGACAGTAGCGAATTGTGTCCCAATGAAGGACTGCTATCGAAGAAAAACTTTGCACTTCAAGGCAAGAAAATATAAAACTAGAGTATCAGTCAGACTGATGTTTAGGTATATTTTCAATGGGCACCTAGTACTTTCTTCTTCAACTTTGATTTTGTTTCTTAATCTTCATTCTCAGCTTACCCAGTCCAGCTTTTTCACCGCCTGCATGCATGTTTTTCGCCACCCCAGTAATTAAACTCACCTTAGGTGGCGAAAAACATGCATGCTCCGGCGAAAAAGTTAGAATGGGTACTATTTCTATGCACTTTCTGTTTAGATTCCACGTTCCCTTAACTACATTATAAATAGTATTGCCTTCCTCCTTCCTCTCTTTCAAAATATAATGACATGATTCTTGTTAGTGAATCTGCTGAATGGCTTCGGAAAAAATATATCAATAACTAGAGACGATTTTTGAGACAAGAATTTATTTTGAGATATTTTAAAGAGGAACATCATAGCTTTCATCAAAATTTTACACTAGCTTCCCTGATGAAGCTGATCCTTCCGTATGAAAAGGACGTTTTTTTTCTAAACAATAATAGCGGACTACAATAAAGTCATCAACATCTGTTGGATGGAATTTCTGCGCTTATGCCATAAAAAATACTAACATTCGAAGGAAATTCTTGTTTAAGATAAGCAACATTAAATATTGCAAAGTTTTAAGCCTGAAGACTGCTTAAGATAGCGCAATTGCAATACTCATCGACATGAAATAATTCTAGGTTCATTTTATTTGCTGAAAATTGTGAACTAAACAAAACAATTTATTGTAGATGCGTGTTTTTATAACGTCATGAAATACTCTTGCGTCACTTAAAGGCGAGTAGAATTCAAATAAGTTCATCCATTGACACAGTTACTCCATTTTCTTGAAACCGGCAAACGGAACTGTATTTTTTAACTTAAAAGCTCGATCATACGACGGGAAAACGAAATCAAAATTCAAAGTTTAGGCCTCAAAACTCAAGGGAGTGTTGGGTTGCATGATGTTTATGAGATACGTTTTTCAAACAGTGTCTCGAATTTTGAAATAGTGCATAACCGCCTATATTGCCTTAATACTGTTATTTCATGAGGAAAATATGGGTCTCTGAGATATTCATAAAATAGCTGAGCACCTGTCTTTGTTACTGTAACTAGAATCCTAATCCAAACGAGCCGTGCCATTTAAATTCCTGGAAGCGTAACGATGATCCTGACATTTGCACACGTGGTGTTCTCTAACCCATAAATGCATAAAGTCTTCACTACGTCACCCATTTCGTGAAGACCGTGAGATAATAGTTATTGTTGCGTGACCATGTAAATCTATTACCAAGAGTTACGAGTGTGTTCTTTTCAGACTGCAATGAGGTCGGGAGGTGGGAGTACATATGCTGTAGCTGATTTCGTATGGCAGCTTTGTCCTTAGTCAACTCAGTGGACAGTATCTATAGACTTAATAGCAAAACTCAAAATTTGTGCGAGTCCGTTTGGAAAATTGGCTGAGTCTACATGGTCGAGTGAGGTCTTAAATTGAAGCCACTGGTGTCTATATTTGCAGAAAACTATTTATTCAAATTTTTTTTAATTTTTTTTTTTTATTTTGATTTTTTTTCTTCTTTATTTCTTTAATTTTTTGATTATTTAATTTTTTTTTAATTTTTATTTATTTTTCATTTATTTATTTTTTTTCCATTTTATTTTTTATATTTTTTTTTATTTTTTTTATTTTTTTTTTATTTTTTATTTATTTTTTTATTTTTCTTATTTTTTATTTTTTTTTTATTTTTTTTATTTTTTTATTTTTAGGCAAGTCGGACAACCCGATACTCGGGTTGAACCGGCTTAAGCTTAGCCGGTTACCGGAGGTAACCGGCTAGTTATTGTTTTAATTCCCAGGCAGTAAGTTCTGTGACTAACTCTAAATTCATTCTTACAATGAATGCGATCACTCTTTAATGCTCTCACCCCTATTCTATCGCCTCGTGAACTTACTGTACAGCAGCCTTAAATTTCTTTCATCCCTAAATTAATTACCTCAAATTTATTTCAATTTATAGACTCACCAAATTGTTGTGTGCGAGTAACATTCCTTTGTCCTTTTGGAGTGGAAGTATCACGGTGGGTGATTTTGCACTTCGAGGACTAAGAAACAACATTCTTCAAGCACACACACACACCCTTGCTAGAATTTATTCCAGACCCTGACAAGGTCCAGCTGTAAAGAACGTAAGGGGTGTATTTTCATCTCATCAAACGAAACCCACAAAGAAATGCGCAGTACGTAAAAGTCTTTGCGTCAACATTCGTTTCAGCTCTTGAAAGTCTAATAAAAATAATTACAGTTGAGACCCAGTTCATTTTGGCGAAACTCGAGAACCTTTCAAGTGCTTAATTAAGTTAGAAAGACCGGAGCAAAAGCTTCTCATCCGCTTCACTGTTTTTCGTCAATGGGATTAATCAGATGGCAAGAGGTCTTTCTACAGAAGTGTAATGCGTTTGAAAGAAGGAATTTTTGAGTGTGGACGAGATGGTCGTTGGCTAAAGCACGCACATTTCGAGCTCCTTGAGAGGCAATTTTCTTAATGAATGGAAGGAACTATTCTTTGATAGTCATCCAGCAAAAGGAAACTTCCTTATATTATGCTAGTTTTGGAAGCTCTGAACCGGTAAACTTAATTACCCTGTTCGAAACAATGTGAACTGGTTCTAATCAAAAGATTTAAGTCATGCAAGATTTACGCGAGTTAACACTTAACATTTACGGAAAGCAAAATGACGACTTCTCGTCGTCCAATGATAAACTTTGAACTTATATTAGTGAGCATTATATTAAGCGGCTCAATTTAATCAATTCGAGCCTTAAGCTCCGAATTATTTTTTAAATATTAGTACCCTCTATAAAACCAGATAACGTAAGCCGCAAATGAATGCAATCATGTTGGAACGTAATCTGCTTCCGTCAATACATTTTTTCTTTATTTCTCAGTGTTTTTAGTGCGAATACCAGATCTGAGAATTGCAAGAGGACTAATTTGAAAAAATATTATTCCTTTTTTACCGAGGATAAATATATATATCAAACGATTGCCCTTTGGACATAACATTACAGTATATCATACTGTCCTCAAACACTATCTTGAACATTTTCCCTTTATTCCCATCTGGAACTGTTCTTTTTCATCACTCGAAATATCTGAAAAAAATATTTGTTTCAACCAGTTTAACACGTAAAATCTGAGCTTGGTATATATTAATGCATACGGGCTGGAATGAACAAAATAAAAATGAGTTAAAACTGATAAATAAACGGGATATAGGTATATCACGATGAGCAAGCGTTGTTTTAAAACATCACTTTAGGCCGAACACTTTTTCAACCGAGTCAGTCTGCTAGACAGTTATGTGAAATTGATTCACCAAAGGCAAATTCAAGTTCCTTCACCCACGCCTCCTTCACAACACGCGTCACAAATCACGAATAAAAATGTGCAAATGTCAACATTTTCTTTGTGAAAAATTACCAGCCATAAACTTTTGCACTGCAATTATAAAGTGAGTGAATCAAATCTACCAATTCAGGGGCTGTTTTCTGTTGAGCAAGGGCTTATTAATTACTCGTATGGTATACTGAATTACTTCAGTTCCGTTCTCTTACTTTCACATACAAAATCGTGCATCATATTCTCCGGCAAAAAACATGGCTTCGGTCCTTTACTTTCAACACCAGACTCGAGCATGTGGGGTAAAATTTGAAGCAACTGCTAATACTGTTTGATGAAAAGAGGAAGCTGAAACAAACTTGTGCGCTAATGAAGCATTTGGTTCAATACGTGGAGACCTAATCATGAACAAAAGGAAGAAAAACATAGCAAAACTTTCTTGAGTCTTATTGTGCTTGGGTACATTCGTGGAGTTTGAAAACTTTTCTCGTTTAACCAGTGAAGCAAGAAGCTAAATATCAATGCTTACTCAATAACGGTATGGAGTACCCATCAAAATCGTCCAACTTTTCATCTCTTTCAGCTTTATGTCCTCATTCAAACTTTATACTGCTCGTCATGCCGAGATAAAGACCGAAGCTTCGATTTTCTGAGCCTCGACGGATCTTCCGGCCACCGACAACGGGATAACAGCTCAGACAACGCGCTTTTGACTATGTGCTCCAGAACGACAGCGGGATGAGGCGCTTCTGGCGTCATGATGCGATTTTGCATGTTGCAACGGGTGACGAGTTCGAACGAGGGGGACGACCTGGGATTGCTGAACCTCGGTTTTGAGGTCCTTACTTACATTTGAAGGAAATAGTATCGTGACAGCTTGGGTTTTTGTTTACTTTAGGAAAAATGGCACGCTAAAAAATCGGAAGCGCTTTTTGTGTATTGAGATATACTGTAACTCTTACTGGAACTGGCACATGCTCATACTAAAAACCGTAGAAGTGTGTAAATTCAGTCAATGAAAACTTTCACGTTGAAAAACATGAACAATTTTGATTTTAAAATTTCAAATCATTAGAAATGTAATTTTCATTGTTAGAAAGAAGTTAGAGTTTACTCTGACAAAGGTACATAACAGCTAGTAGTTTAAGACGAAAAGTTCAGACAAAACGGAATTTATCATGGTAAAATATTCAAACTATTTGAAAATAAGTTAGCTTTTAGCGTCAATGTCTGGTTTGGAATAAAAGAATAACAAAACTTTATGTCCTGGCACCATAAATTACATGTTCATAGATTTAGGCATATTTAAAATCGTCTAGTATGATTTCCTGTCAATGATATCATTGAATACCATTTTCATACTTAATAATTTGAAATTAAGAGAAACATTTTAGTGACCAAATGTTTATACTGAAGATGTACAGTATACAGGAATCTACATTTCACGTTGTGTATATTGGAGAAAAGACACTCACTCCTTTTCATAATTTCACCTGGTGCATAAATACACTTGTATATTATATTTGCGATAATTTTTTTTTGTGTGGGGGAATTTTTTGTGGAGGTAACGAAGCCTCTGAAATATTTTAATGAAATTTAATAGCATAAAATAACACAGAATGGATTGGAATGGAATATGTCAACAGGAACAAGCAAATTGGCCCATTCTCGTGTATTCGAACAATTCCAATGAAGGTAGAAACCAATCCCGCGCAGGCACCTAAGAAACTTCATCAATTCTTGGGCACAAGCGCCATTAATTTTTTTTCGCAATATCTCTAAACTGGGCCCTGACGCCAAGTGTTGTCCCTTAATTGGACAGTTGTGTACGCATTATTAATAAAATAATATTAGTTAGAGCCAAGATTCCTTTTTTTCATTCCAGGTTGACGCTGCCAAATGGAAAGACATTACTTTGAAATCATACTGCTATCATGAAGCACTCTGGCGCGTTTATGTTCCAAATTAGACCTTCGAGAACAATTTTATCAAGTTCCTCTGCCATGAATTCGAATCTTGCCCGCGTTGAAACGAAAAAGTGAAGACAAAAATGTAATGTGGAATGCAGTTCCACTCTATTGCACAATTATACCAAATGGCTATAAACACAATATCTATCTTATGGTGGTTTCATACTGTTCAAATCACTCCTATGACTTTTATTTTGAGGTTTGGAGTCGTGGTAGCGACGTCTGCAACATTGTTTTGCCATGTCAGTGCAAGGACGAGCAGTTGCAAAGAATTTGTGCTTAGAAGATCAGTAAGTTTTTTTCCAGCGGCTCGACGGTCCCGTTAGTTCCAGTCTCTGTGTGGAAGATTGAAATCCCATCCAAATGGCGTTACGTGAAAACTGCGGAGAATATTGTCGAGGAGATCATGGAGTTATTGCTAACGGCATTTTTTCGAAGCTTTAAATAGCAATATTCGTCGTGTGGTGCTTTACTATTTCATTCAGAGCTTGAAATGAATGTAGTTAGAAACAAATTTCGAGTCGTTCGGAATGATTTATTTGCAAGAGCAAGAAACTTTTTAACTATGAAAAATTGACTGCAATTAGAAATAAACATTAAGTTGTGTTCACCACACTTGATATACTCATCTCCACATCGAATTTGTTGTCAAAATTTCTTAAGCTTCAGGTTTTACACCCAAATTGAACGCTGGATTGCAAAAATTATTAAATTTTGTCTATGTGTATGTGAAAATCCTCTCAGTTCGTTCGCTACGGTAGCTATGACTGTGAGGCGAGGAAAAATTGAGTAACTGCCATGCAGCGTTTCCCAAGTCCCACGAAAAGTCTTAACGATATCCCAAAGCCCAAAGCCTGAGAAAAGAAATCAAATCCTTTACGACGCGCGCTTCTGCTAACTCCAGAGCATCACTGCCTCATAGTGGTCGCGCGAGCTGTAAAAAGTACAGCTGTTAACACCGTCTACATCTGCCAAGATTTTTAGCATTCCGTAAGGCTATAGCGAGCTTTCGCTGCGCATTCCTCCAGAGTTTGAGCCTGATTTTTAATGGGGACTACGATCTCATCAAAAGTTGAGCTGTAAAGCGAATCAAAGGGTTGGATCTTGCTGCAGTGCTGGAGAGTCGCTCTACGGAGCAGATCAAACTTTATGTAAGACATTTATTGCAGGCCCTTTGTTCGGCGACGGAACTCTCGTACGAAGTTCCTAAAATTGGTTTCTGAGTTACTCTAAGTGCACTGTGTATGAAGTTGTTTTATTATGAGCTGAATATCTGGATGGATAAGAAAGTCAAAGAATAGTTTAGAGGTTACAATATTCAGTGTGACAACAGAATAAAGAAATTTCAAGGTAAAAACATTGCCCCAAATATATAGGGTTTGTGCAGTATTCATACTTGGTCGTGACTTGTAATGGAAGACTTACCAGTGATGTTGATTCCAAATTTATGTTTTTATAAACCTTTGATTGTCATTAAAGATGCATTTCAATTCAAAAGATCTTTCCCACTTAATCATCTTGCCCGTATTGCATGGATTCTTTTTAGAGTGAGCTATGCTAAATACAGAATACAAAAATTGTAAATAATTATCACCTCTTTGAATTATTGTTAGTGTTCCATTGTACACACAACACCTATTCTTTGTTTAGTAAAAGAGGTACACTAAACTACTCAAGGTTAAAAACAGGGCCTCAGTACACACCGACGATAACTCTGACAAGCTGTATGATAATAGTTCAAATACAGTATAGTGTAAAAGCCGAAATTAAGCAATCAACTGATGCTCATGTCGGTGAGAAATTCGCATCACGGAAATGTACTGGAAATTCATTTACAAAATAATATAAGTTGCAAAGTAATATGTTTTAAGATGAATATTTGGAAATTTGCAGCTGAGGGAAAGGTGAGTAATGCCTCAGTGAGTGATACTATACGGTAAAAATTAATAGGAAATGAGGAGATCCTATACATTATCCTGCCAATGTTGAAATTGTCGGGACGCAAGTTTATTTGAAAACGACGAAACAAAACAAGTTGTGCTTCTTGAAAGTTAAAAAAATGCCATTGAATTGAACGTAAAATCCGATTAGCACTTATGAAATTTTCATTCAGTGGGATCGAGGAATTTCAAGTAAGACAGCTATAAATTTTAATATACAAAGTGAAGTAATTATGCAATGTTTCAATGTCAGAGTAATACGCTCGGCACATTGCAGTGAAGAACCTAAAGATATTCCAAGGGTAGAAAATGCTAATAAAATAGGTAATTTTGTTTAAATAAACAAATACCGAAAAATGTTCCGAAGACCAATTCCACTATCAATGCAATAAATCCAAAGTATGATTTTTTTTACGATGCTATTGACGAAACTGGTTTCCAAAACGTTTTTGAATTTGGGTGTGTTTGAATAATATTACCCACTTCATTAAAATTGCTATCGCTTTGGAAATTTGAGAAACCCTTCAATTATGCATAGTGAACATCCGTTTAGCTCGTGATATGCAGTGCATAGTGCAAGTAGTAAACATAATGTTGGCTCAATATTTTTATGTCTTACAAATGAGTGATATATATGTTGCTAAGCAATTCTCATTTCTGCAAGTAAATCACACATAAGAATATCGACAAATTAAAATAAATGAAATAAGACAACAGATACTGGATTTTAAGCTAATAAAATAAAAATTTTTGAATGCAGACATGATTAATTTCTTAAAAGTTACTTTGTGGTTGAGAAGGTTGTTTTGCACTGATTCAGTTGCTTCTAATTTAAGGAACTTGAATGAATGAAAAAATCATTTGACTCTCAACTAATAAACTAGTATTACATACAGAATGTTTTTATGAGGCAAGGAGGAAAAGTTGAAGCTCACCGACGATTTAATATAATTCTACGTGACCACTAATGAATCAGACTATAGGTACACCTCCCGGTACAAAATCCTTATTTGTGGATTTTCAAAGCTTTCCTTCAAACATTCGCAAATAAAACACGCAAACTTTTTATTCTGTTTGACAATTGTTACCTTTCAAGTTTTTTGACATTCAATGTGTGGAATATTCTACGATGCACGATAATGAAAATCGTCTCGTTCAATTTTCTCGCAATGAAAGTGCACGCGCTTTTTTTTATTTTATGCAACGCATTTTTACTCGGAAAACAATATCCAAATCACGTATTAGGATGCTATTCAAGAATCGAATTAGCACACAGTATGATTTTCTTCAACTCTCAGAGACTGCGTTTTCATTTTTTTTCACGAACTCCATGTAAGCAGTTTTTAATTTGATTGCTGTCGAGGATTAATTACCATTTTCAGCTGAAGCTGCTTAAGCTTAAGCTGCTTAAGCAATTTAAAATGTACGGAGAGTCACATAACGTAATTTAAAAATCATTCGATGTATTTCATTGCTTGAAAACGGGAGAAAGAAAGTGCGTGTTAATGCAGCGCAGGCGGCCCGTTGTCATGCGTGTAGAGTCCGTTGAACTTTCCAGTGTGTTTTATCCGAAGCTCAACTAATATGATTTTTTTTAGATTTACAGAAGAGTGGTTAAGGCCACCGTAAATGCTCTTGAGAAAAGAGACCACAAAACTTTTGACAAGAATTTTGGAGAGCAAAAGTTCAAGATGGCCCCCGGAGCCAAGGCACTTCGATTATAAGATCTGAGGTAGTCAAATATTGACATTTTTCTCTCAACTTCCCGAAACGGAAGTCTTAGCGAGACTTACGCGCAAGTAAGATCAACCTGACACCTTTCGAAAGAAGAAAATTCTCCTCTTCGCTAATGAGCTCCTGCAACTTCCCATGACATGTAGCAGCTTGTTCTGTTCAAGAAGCGCTCTGCATACAGGATCGGGATGTTTGTAACCCGTTTTAAATATAAATTTGACATAAAATATACTGTTGCATTTCTGTATAAAAACTGATACGTGTAGTTTAGTGTAAATTAGGTTTCTTACATTCATTTTCTCACGTGAAGAACAGCCAATCTACGGGTGCACACTCTGTTTAAGAATGTAAAATTGAAGAGAAATTAATTATACCCAAAAGCATCGCCTATACTTCCTCCATAGTATACTCCCACAATCGTTCATAATTCCTCCATCGCTTACACTCCTTCCATCGTTTACACTTCCTCCATCGTTTACATTGCCGCCATCGTTCACACTTCCTCCATCACTTACATTTCCGCCATCGTTCACACTTCCTCAATCACTTACATTTCCGCCATCGTTTACACTTCCTCCATCGTTTACATTTGCGCCATCGTTCACACTTCCTCCATCACTTATACTTCTTACTTCCCCTGACACACAGACCAACTTGTCTTACAATCCAACCCCTCACATGATGCAGAAAATTAGTGTTGGTGGGATATTGTTCTCTTCATTCGAGTTTACTTCACATTTCTTCTCCTATGATCATTTTTTTTAAATTACATGCAGTAAAAGAAGAAAATACACTTCTACCATTTTTCTTTCAGTTCTATTAACCATTGTCAAAGATATGAGCATACTTATTTGTTGTACTACATTTTTCATCAATTAAAATGAAGGATGTTTTAGTGAAAAAATTTAAGTTTGTGAAATTTAAGTATGTTCAGGATGTTCTCGCCCATAATGTGTTATACTTATACCTTAACTAGCTGGAAATGAACTTTAAACCTCATTTCTTTAACTTACTTGCGTCGATACTGTTGAAGAAGTGAGCTCGTAATCTATAAATCATTCATGTCAACTGGTTGAATTGCACATCTTAATCGAACTAGATATTCCTCAGTAAATCCTTTACGGGATGATCTCTCAAAGTGAGATCTGTTTTACTAGACAGTAAAAAATACATCTCTAAGTAATACACTTTAAATTTATCTATCAAATAATATTTGCCATTAAAACTGATACTGCCTTCCACACTTCGAAACGAGAAGTTTGGTACGAAGAAATTACAGCAATAGAAACTTTACTTATGATCCGAAAATAGAGAAGCTTTCAGATAAAATGCGCTACATATACCACAAACTAAAATATAATATCTATTTGAGGAATTTTTTAGAAAACGCGTCCCGTGAAAAGATTTCCAGCCTAAACCATCCTTTTAACAAACGTTCTTTCTCATTCGCTGTGCCTGCCTCCTATTTTCTGAGAAGAAATTCGAGACACTAAATTCCTTCGAAATGGACTTAATGCTGTCGAATTTGTCGAAGGCAATACGCTGAGCCCCTCATGTTCGATGCGAACCAATTTTACGTTCCGCGGCCCCCGACTTCTATAGAGCTCTGCTGGAGTTTCCTCTCGCGCAGGAAATTAACTGTGAAACTGCCGCTGTCGCCTCGATATTTGCCTGCGTACTGCAGCACAAAAACTGAATTACTTAAGTAGGACACAAGGAATGCTTTTTATTTGCCTGCGTACTGCTGCACAAAAACTGAATTACTTTAGTAGGACACAAGGAATGTTTTTTATTTGCCTGCGTACTGCTGCACAAGAACTGAATTACTTAAGTAGGACACAAGGAATGCTTTTTATTTGCCTGCGTACTGCTGCACAAAAACTGAATTACTTTAGTAGGACACAATAAATTTTTATTTTTTCAGAAAAACTTAACGCATCGTCGTATTTCTATTTGGTTCTTATTGCATTTATGACTCGGGTTTTTACACAGTAAATGATAGGATGCAAGGAATCACTTTTTTCTTTTTTCAGAAACAATTGACGCCTCATAGTAGTTCTATTTGATTTTTCGTGTATACATAACGTAGGAACTTATGCACAAAAAGGGTTTCCTCTCATGTAATTACTGATTGAAACTTTTCAGTAATGAATTTTAGACTTGTCTCAATACACTCGGGGTGATTCGCGTTCGTTGTAAGGGTGAATTTTCAACGAAATGGTTACTAGCGTATTTTATTTACATGTTTTCATCGTTCAAATGTGCAGGGATAAAGTCGATTGAAAACAAAGTTGACTCTTCCTGATAAAGAGTGATTTATTGCTTCACTAGAGTTGGATCGCAAGAAAACTTCAACGCGTTTTTGGCCGTTTTGAATCTATACTTATCACCCATGATGGTTTATTCCATTTAAAAGCAATAATGTCAGTTCAAAGAGATCAAATTTAACGATTGAATGACGTAATTTATCTCTTCGATTATACATAATACCAATGTTTCGTTAAAATCATGGTAAAACGATTTTTCTTAAATAAAAATATTTTTCATTTAACTATTTTTTAAATAGGTTCAAGGTTTGAGAACACCAGGAAACAAGATACAACTGTAAATGATTTTGGTAAAAAAACTGCAACGATCATGAATAAAAACTAATTTGAATTTCACCTTAAGCTCACTATTTGAAAGGATTTTCAAAAAAATTAGGTATTCAATGTTGTCATTTACACTCTCATTATTTTACGCAGCAAATACAAATCTCAGACGAGACTAAGGACATGTTTAGCAAATCTATTTGACTCGTATAACTATGGTTGAGATTTTAGAAGTTGATAGAAACATTAAACATCTCATGTACTGGCTTACTGAGTATTTTCAGAATCAGGTAAAAAAAAACGTGGAAAAACTTTCGAGAAAAGGCAGAAAGGGCCCCCGCATGATTTAAAATATGTTTCGATCATTAGCCAGCTTCTCAATCCATTTTCATATAACTCCATATACCATCATTTAGAGAGGAGCAATTCGATGTTACATATCAATATTTCAGACGCTCAAGAAATAAAACAGAAATTAGTACCTAGAACTACCTCGATTTGTCTCTCTTTCCTTCAGAATTTAAGCTGGGCCCACATCATTTATCTTCTAAAGCAACTGAAGTTATTGAATGCTGCGAAAGATTCATGGGGGGCACCGCAAAGCACGGTTTAACTTTCCGTTAGTCTTGGTCACAGGAGAGTCGTTTCGGGACAAGTTCCCAATGACCGATTCTCAATTATTTATAGCAGCTTCTGCTAACGCATGATGATCCCCGCAGTCCGTCGGGCTAGGGTTCCGTAAGGCGCATCGCAAAAGCCGATTTCAGCAGCAGGAGGTTTTTTGTTAGGCAGAAATTTGAATTTGGGAAACGAAGAGCGGAAAACGAATCCGAGGAACGAAGAACTATCAGAGCATGAAGGCCAAACATTTTTCCAACCCAACGATGACTAATGAACAGATTTAAAAGTTTAAATTCGAAGTTTCTTAAAAATAAGAACCTGTGATTCAGTAGGCAACTTTATTTTTTCTCAGAGATAATTTACTTGGGGACAAATGTATCGAAAACTTAATGGACGAGTTTTCATCGCATCGATAGATTGTGCCAAATTTTTTCCATGCGATGAAGTTTAAACAGTTTGACTCATTCCATTTTAATGATCAGTACCTTTTTCATTCCAGCGTAGGCAAACCCGCCCAGAGACTCGTTCAATCACTGATGCGAATGAATAATACCAATTTAAAAAGCATTTACACTGGAAAAACACATACATTTAGAAGAAACTTCATTTGTTTCCGGACAATTTATTGCGTTGCATCTTCCAATTACAGCGATTACTTTTGACGATGCCAATGTTGGACTTGAGTTGAGCTCTTTCAAGTTCAGTGTTGCGTCAGCACTGATGCCAGGTCGTTAAAACGCGTTGAGGCGCAACTTTTTTGTGCTGCTGGGGGCCTGAATTCGGGACTGAGAGATATGTGAAGACTTTCGATTTACAGTAGCCAGGCGATTTCTTTTGTCATAAAAGCGCACATTTCGACGAAAATATCTCTGGGTTAACATTACGTATTTGACTCTGAACATTTCTCGGTTGAATCAAGTGGAAGTCCTCTGATACCGAAGTAAATTTTTCGATTCGCAAAAAGGTACCAGGGCTTATATTTTGTTAACAAATCAAAATCTTCCGCAGTCGATTAGACTAAAAAAATTCAACACTTGAATTAAATCGCCCACCTTCACTTTTAACCTACTGTAGAAAACTACTATACTACAACGCACTAACTTATGCGACTTCCAAGTTTTCTAAAACCAAGGCTTTTTAATGACCTGTTCTCTCTTTAATTTTTGCCAAACCAATTCGTGTTACACCAATTCGGATACATCTTGAAGAATCACAGTAAATTACCTGAACACAAAAAATAATAAAACAGTAGTGGTATTCTGCTCTATTTTTCATAGAACATCTACAGAATAGGCAACAATTGTCTCCCGATGCATAATTCTTCTCAGAAAACATCCCTTCCATGATGCAATGAAAATATCAAAGCATCACATGCAGTTTAAAATAGATCAATAATCATCATCAATGTCTCATGCAAGTAAATATTTCACCTTACTGGGGATCTCAATTTTCTTCATGATCGCGTTGCGGGGCATTTTGCAAAATTAAATTTGAAACATTGCTAATTTGTTATGCTTGCGGCGCATTAATGTTCGCATCAACTTTTTCCTGGTAGTTATTTATCATGAATTACAGTTTACGACTGGTGCTCAGTAAAACCAATACAACAAGATATGGATTCTGTAATAACGGATTATGATATCGAATGTGCAGAACTTTAAGTCAGTAAACGCTATTTTAGCACCAAGAACTACGGTGCCCTATGATGTGCCATTAATTAAATTCACCTCTCATTTAAGATACTCAAAGAGAACATTCGCCTCTATTCACATCAAAGTTGTGAAGAAACTAGCAGAACAGCTCGCCTTTAGCGCGTATACTCACAGCAAAATAAATCATGTGCTTCCTGGAAAGTTTTCTTTCAAGAATTCGAAGAAATAACGCTCTACGAATTTCCTGCAATTCCTTTTTAGTCGCGTCAGTTCAAGTTCCTTCAATGTCTTCGATAAATAGTCGATTTATTGCTGGTTCAATTAATATATATGTTTCATTGATAAATTATTTGAATCCCTTCATAATATTCTATTCACAACGCGCGCGCAAAGATCCATCCTAAGCAAAGCTTAAAGAAACAAAGGAGAAAAATAATAAACTTCATTGACATTTTGTTTTTGGCTGAGCAACCGTATTCAGAAGGAAATAGAATGTAGTTGAATATATGTTTATTTATTAAATTTTAAGAAAGAATTTGCCAGCAGATCAGTATTCCTTGTGTTGAGGAATCAAGTTGGATTTGAATAAGTTCTAAATATTGAAGCGTGATTACACTCCACTCAGTGAGAAATGATAACAAAAAACATTTTTTAAACTCAAATTATTTCGATTAGTTGACAAAAATCCATTAAAAATTTTCAGATTTCATTTTAAAATATTCCAAAGTTCATTCTGAAAACAAGCAACTTTTAACTATTGAATAATCCTGCGTGAGTTATTCGCCTTTTATTTCCCACCGTTCCCGTCCAATTCATAATATTACCGCGAACAATTGGTCCGAGTCAAGAATCGTGGCCGGAGCAGCCGGTGGTCAGTGTTTACACTGACCTGTAATGTTTCCAGGAGTAGTTGGAAAGCATTTTTCTTTATCTACTTGCAAGTAATGCTGGTCTAAAGAGCTAACTTCTCAACTAAATTGTTTGTTTTCCCCTGCCGGGGAAGCCCAGAAGGACATTTCCGACTCTCAATTGGCTACTAATGTTCTCCTGAATTTCGACCTTACGCAAACACGGTCATTCTATTGGTGATACGAGCCAATTCATTGTTATTGCTGCGACATTAAAGAAGAAAATTGTCTGGGTTTTTCTATAATCAAGACCGTACCGTTTCCATAAAGCTAGGAATTTCCAAGGGTTCAAGTTAATTGGGTGTTCCATAGTTTGCTAATGTTCTTTTGAGAAAAAGGATCGAATGAATAAAAGATAAATTTATTCATAAACTGCTATTGAAATGTCATGCTTCATTAAATTGGGAATACACCCGAAATTTGAAAATTTATCCATCCCTGGACATTTACTTTACTTCATTATTTAATAAATTTTCTATAACAAGTTATATAAGCTTGATTTAACTCGAAATGAATTTTGAACTGCATTTGTTTTTGAAATGATTTCTAATTATTACATACCCAGTCTAACTTTTTCGCCACTGCATGCATGTTTTTCGCCGCCCAAGTAATTAAATCGCTTAGGCGGCGAAAAACATTCATACTACGGCGAAAAAGTTAGACTGGGTAGTAGGGTAAAAGCACGTGTGTTAACACACAGAAATTGTCATCATAAAAGTTCAATCATAATAAAAAAGTGCACTAAAAAATGGTATACAGTAAATTTTGAGGAAATATCAGAAAAATTTAAATGAGAAAAATGAACACTGTAAGAGGACGAGTTTCAAGAGAATTCATCAAACGCAAAAACTAAGAGCCAAATTGAAAGAGGTTCCGCGTTTTGCATTCATTCTGAAAGCTCCTCATTTGCGCTAGATGAGTTCAAGATTTGTAGGCGCTGGGAAATCACGCGCAGTGAAGAGCTTTGTGGAGAAATTTCCTTTGCAGGCCGAGGTTCGTTAGAGGGAAAGTCGGGTGATCCTAGGTAAGCACCTCCAGTCAAAAGATTCGCCTCAAAGAAACTTCGTGGTTCAGTGACGGGGACGCGTGCAAACCTTTTGCCCACTTCTCAGCCCAGGGAACCACAAGGGGAGTTTCTAGCGTGGGCAATAACATGCAGCAAGAACACAAAAACCTAAATATTTTGCCCTCTTCAGAGCCAAAGGAGCACACATACCTAAACATCATTTTGCCCACTTCTGAGCCAAGGAAGCGCACAAATCTAAGCACTATTTTGCCTACTTCTGAGCCAAGAGAACCACGAAGGGGATTTTCTAGCATGGGTAATAACATGCAGCCAGAAATCAGTGTTGACTGAAGAATTCATTTCATTTTCCCGACCATGATTAAGTCTTGTGTGCTGCATGATGTTCATCCCAACAAAAGGGACCAGGTCAACTGAACACTTGGATTATGTTTTATCCGCTAATGATTTCATGCATCCAAACATTTGGTCTTCGGCAGAGAAGTCTTGTAAAATGAATCCTAGTACATGGGTAAAAAAATTGATTTTGCGAGAGTTTTATCACACCGCAATGAAAATTATCGCTTAAACTACAACAATTATAAATTTTTAAAACGCTAATCTGGGGGATCAGTCTGAAAACAAAATTTATTCAAGAAAGGTCAAGAAATCGTTGGATTTTTTCTATTTGAGGATTTGACGGCAAGTTTTCTCCTAGGAAGTGGCATCGTTGATCGAAGTAGTAATAAAAAACAGGCTCGAGTGTCACTCGTTGTCTTTTTCCTGTTTTTTTTATTTGAGCCAGCGTCAATAGTAAAATAATGGTGAAAGACCTGAAATCATTTATAACCAGAGTGGCACACAAAAGAAGAACTTTCTCGCAGCTTTATCTTCTGGCAACTGCTCTCAAGTCCTCCGGAGTTGTTTATAAAAAACACTACCAGATAACGCAGGGTGGCCATCAAAAGTCACTCATAAACTGCTGTTGGAGGTCTGAAGTTTTATTGCAGAAAATTTACTCCAAAGACCGACGTAAAATATTTTTAACAGGGAAGATAAGGTCTGCGCGAGACGAGGGTACATCGCCTAAAAGTCTCTGCCGCCTCTTGGTTTCGACTCAAACCGCGCACGTGAATCTCTGCAATGGCAGTACAACTTCCAAAAAATATTCTCGGATTTTATCTTGCAGCATTTTTTCTGTGGAAGCTCCTTCCGTGACGCTTTTCTAGAGTAGTAAATGTCTGATGAATAAACCTGGATATCCGTGTTTTATCCACTGAATCTTGTCACACGAAGCAAAAAACTATAATAAAGTATTCCAGAGCCTTAATATACCTCATACCTCGATAAAAATTCTTCTTTTGTTTGTCATGCAAAATTTAATGTCCAGCATTGGGGATAATTCAACTTACAATTTGAATATTGGGTTATTTAAATATTAACTTATAAGTTCAAACATAATAGATGGCTCACGCTTCAAGTGTCATTGACTACACCAATATATTGACCCCTTTGTCGACCCTTCAGATTGCCTAGAAAAAAATGTATTCGACAAGAAGCTTAAATTAACATTCTCGTCCAACTCAAACTAAATTATTTGGTTGTTCATTGAAACTAATACGAGGCATTACTCGAGATATATCGAACATGTAAATCCAACAAGTTTTTGGCCAAACAGTTTTCGGCAATGGAGGAAATGAAAAAAATAAAAAGTTGAAAATTTATAAAATATCCGCTAATGAAAACAAATTCAGATGAAAGAAAAAAATGTCTGAAGCTTACACGAAAAAAACTCACAGAAGGTAGAACTGCTTCGGAACATGAAAAGAAGACATTATCGGTGTTTAAATCGTTTTGAGTTTCTTCAGAATTAGCACATGGAACATAGAAAATAAATTCCATCTCTCTCCTCACATGCAAACCTGTTGCAAACGTCCTTAAGTTTTGAAAACAAATCTTGTAAGAGCGTCAAGATTCTTTTAAATTTTAAGTGAAAAAAGTTCAATACTCGAAAGCAATTTTGCTGACGAACTACTGCCGTTGGCAGGACCAAACATGGCATGAGAAACTTCTATCATACACGAATTGAATAAATGATTGCGACCTATCATCTAATGACTGCAACTTATCGAATTGCAACCAGTTGTCTGTTTAAAAAATTTGAGTTTGTTCATATAACAGCGAGTTGTTTAGTCAGCTAGAGAACATAGTATATGACGGAGATTGTGATAAACTCTGTGTTTGTAAACGCATCACAATTGCGCAAAGAAAAGTCTTGATTTATTTTCATGCAATTTTAGGCACAAATATGTGATTGCTGTTTTGAATGAGGTTTCATATTAATTTTACCTCGATACTGTATACGCAACGGAAAAAAGCACGTATTACCCTAACAGAGTAAGCTAAAAAAAACTAAATAAAACATAACACCCCACTCTTTTTTTTTCAAGTCACATAAAAACTGCTGCTTGTCCCCTTTCCGAAAATTTATAGAATCTTTGTTTTTTAGCTCCAATATAATAAAAAAAATACATTACTTGTTGTTCGTTGGGAGGGATATTTCTTGTGGAATCAGATCGCCGGCGGGGAATTCCGAACTCAAGGGCTGAGATGACACCCATTAGGTCAGAGCTTCGCCTGAAGCGCGTCCTGTCTTCTCCATTGAGAGCGTCGATAAGTTTTCCCCTTCATCAATCAATGAGAAAAAGCAAAAAATACTCAAAAATAATTGGAACTAAGAAAGGACTACTTCAAAAAGATAAGACATAGATAGTTTGAAAAGGTCTGTAATTTATTCTTCCGTAATATGAATATCTGATGAATTCTACCATTGATGTCAGTCATTTTTAAGCACGATTATTTTGAGTTACACACGCGTAGCCGTAACAAAGATACTAACTATGCAATCATAGTTAGAATTACACTTAATATGTCATTGTTTGATAGCTGATAGTACCACAGGTATCGGCTTCAATCAGAATATCTACCAGTCATTGAACGACATAGACACCGGTACCACTTAATATAGATGCGTAACTCAAAAGACTTGCTTTTTTGTGTCACACCGAGCGACGCTCTCGACCGATCAATATGGAGACTACAGTCTACGGCATCGGTAATTGAGTTCCAGTTTTTAAAAAGTTTCATGAATTAGAGCAAGTTTGGTGAACTAGGGAGAGGTAACCCGGGCGAAATCTGGAACTTGGACGATATTAACAGAAACACAGGGAAAACTGTTCAAAATTAAGCAGTTATTCATTCCATCATTTCGTTTTAATTTTTTGCAAGTTTTCCTTTTCCCCAGAAGTTTAATCCAAAAATGTTGATTTGAAAATTCAAAAAATCTAGAGATCATGTCAAAACCTTTGTTGTTTTTGTTCATAGAGCTTTTGTCCTGAGACAGACTTTCATTAAAGACGTGAAAGACAGCATATATTTGCGATTGGTCTTGGAAATTGTACTGTAAAAAAAAATTTGGTGTCACCTAACATTGGACAAATTTTAATTCGTGTCTCGAAGGTATTCATCAAATTGAAAAAGGAATAATGCATAATGTATCAAGGTAAGATTTACCAGTGTTTGATGCTTTTGAACCATGGGTAAAAAGAGTCGTTGAGTTTTAGTCGATCAGTGTTAGCAGTCAATACATTTTCAGCAACACATCGTGGAGAAGTAGGAAGTAACTAATTGTATCAAAATAATTATCATATTGTTTGAATATTTCCAATTTCCTCGTTTTCAATAAATATTTTTTCAACACGAAGACATTCGGAAAGTCACCTTTTTTCTCCTCTAAATGAATTTTAAAAACTCTGAAATCTTTACTGGTGGAATGATTCATTTTTTTCCTCACCTTTAGGGTCATCTGATCTTGATAATAATGCCAAAATTTCCAAGAAACTAACTTAAGAAATCGTTCAAGGCAAATTACATGGTAAGGAACACCATGCACTAGATATATTTTAAGCCTAAGCAATTTATTGGAGTCGCGATATCAATGGAAGAGAAAAGTCTGCAAATTTCTAGCGCGCCAGGGTGCATCTAGAATACCAAATGAGCAGATGACCCAAAAATTTTCATCACGTCTTGTGAAGAGCTTTCACTGAAGCTCTTATGGAAGAGTTTATGAGTCTGCGTCACTCCATCCAAAATGTGCTTTCAAAGTTATTATTTTGCACCAAGCTCCGGATATCCTCAGGTACGGAAAATCGGCGAGCAAGTAACGATGCTGACACCGTGATACGCTGATTGAGAGGTATTGATTGAACGCGCCATGAACGTTGGTGGCGGTGCACTTCTATGTCGCCACGGGACGTTTTGAGGGCCTATTGGCGGCACGAATTTCCTCAAGCGGTCCCAATGTGACATTATCGCCGCCTGCAGGCTGATCGAAAGGACTGCGTGCAACCTTGCCTTTGATATTTACAAGAGGTAGTTTCGTTTTGAATATCAGAATATTGTTTTTTATCATTGCCTCTGATATTTTCATGAGGTTGTTTACTTTTTGAATATCAGAGTATTGTATTTTATAATTTTCTCTGATATTTTCATGAGGTTGTTTCGTATTTGAATATCACAAAGTTGTATTTTAATGATACACCATCGTTTTAAAATGTTCCATCGGTATGATAATGATTGATATACATTTTTCCGAGAAATTGTGAGCGAAATTTTAATTTTTTACACGAAAAAATGTTATTGTCACTAAAAAGCTCAAAATGAGAACGTTTTATTTATGATTTTTTTTCGTTTTCAATTTATTTACGTACTTGGACGTGGACGTATGCATCTTTATGTACCCAAAATATTGATACTTCTTCACTTCTTGAGCTGGAAACCAGGATAACTTTCAAATCTCAAAATCATCGAGTAGTTGTTATTCTGACGTTTGTACAATACATTGTTGCCTGAAATGTAGTTTGATTATTTCCTATTGTGCTTTATTTTCGCGCCCCCAACACAGTTAACAACATTTTAGAACTTTATGTTTCCTTTGTCGAGAATCTGTTAAGAATAACCAATTTTGTGAATAAAAAAATGAGGATTTAGGGAAAAATTTTAATTGTGTGTAATAAATTTTGTGCTTACTTAGAAATATCTCAGTAAATCCCAGCAGCACAGGAGGGTCGCTTCAACATGTATGTTTTTATGCCTGTATGTTTGGACTCAGCAATTGTTAGGTGGAGCGATAAGATGTAAGGGCTCGAACGATGTCTGTTTACATTGTGTGTTGCTTCTGGAGGGGTCTATTTTGTGGTGTTAGCAATTTTTTCATTCGGGCGAGCCCTTGGAAACTTTAGACGTTCGGAAAAGTGCCTACCCATGCGCAAACAAAAGTCGCCTTGTGGTCAAACATAAATCTAGACACTTAAGCCGAGAGAGGTGGCAAACCAACGGTCGGTTTCGAAGGGGCTTGAGCGTGGGAAACAATGAGGCTAAGAAAGAAATAAAGGCGAGCTACGGAACTACCAATTAGAAAAGAGGTAGGCGGTCGCGGTCGAGGTCCGAAGAAGCCTATAGGTCGAATAGGAGAGAGCGGACAACCCTCAAGAAAATGAGCTGGACATGCGATGAACAATAGACAGTTCGACAACCGACGCCGCGGCGCGAAGTATAAGAAATAAAACGCGGGTGTGTTCACAGTAACAAACGTGCTTAAAGAAATAATGAAGAAAGTGTATATATTGAAAATTATACTAAAGTGTACGCTATAATGTAATCCAGAAATTCTTACATTTTCTCGTTTTACTTGCAGAGAGGAAATTTTATGTGTCCCCTTTACCACGTTCACTAAGGGGAGATGACCAAATCGACCAAATTGTATGAATCATTTGATGGAACGGGGATGCCACACTAGATGGGAGGGTAAGAGAAATATAGTTTCCTTTGGAAAAGATGTTTTTGAGATAAATATTGTGAATTTCAATGTCATTCGGTGAAGTAAAAAATTGAGATATTCAAGGGGACGTTAGTGACGCGATTAAGGGTAACAAGTCAAATTTTTGTCTTTAACAGGCGGGACGGATTCATGTAATTGAAGAATTGATCTGCTCGGAGGAGAGGGAACTAACGTGCGAAGATACCGAAGCAGGAGCTCCGAAGTTAACGATTGGCAACAGACTTTCTTGAACTGTGCATAGGACAGTCATTTGAACTGAAGCTGTATGGGCTCATGAATGTGAAGGTCAAAGTAATGACCACATCCCGTGCTGCTGGGAGCGCTGAGACATTGTAGGCATTACTTGTGTTATGTTTGGGAGTGTAAGTAACATGCGGGAAAAGGCTGGCCAGCCGGAAAAATTCAGTGTAGTTATGTGAGGGAGGTCATTTGGCGTATGCTGTTTTTGGATTCCATTATTTGATTTGCATCAGTTCGAATACCATTCATTGTGTGTACGCTCATTAATGTTTGTATGACGTATAACTGGAAATTATAAATGTAAAGCATAGTTCATCCTGTGTATCATGCCCCACAATATTAGAAGCGATCAATCGTAATACCACGGAGGGCGCTCAGAAAATGCGCTGCGTAAGTGTGTCATCTACCATCGGTGAGTACAGCTCTAATTTTAGTATACAATCATTGTTTTTTTTGTTCTTAGTGACTGCGTTCTTGATACATTCTCATATTTTTGTGTATTGTGTAATGTCATGGAGGTTTGCCATTCCCTCAACTCCGAGAACCTGATCTTCTTGTTAATGAAATGTTAACAAGAGGAGACGGGACCGATTTCTCGTGACACCTTAAATGCGGATGTCAATTCAAAATTGAACGATTTCTATTTTCAAAGTTGTGGATTTTAAAATGAAAATTTTTGTTGAGTTTATTTCTCAAGTTTAAAATTCTCAAATCTTTCGTTGAATATTGGTGAACATAAAGTCGTTGCTGAAAATATAAATAAAAAGGGATACTGAAGACTTCAATAGAAAAATTGCACTAACACCTCCACTATTGAAAATTTCGAATAGTTTGCTGTAAGCGAGACGTCTAAACAAAAACCTTAAGTCAAGCATTCTAATCTCCTAATTTTCAACTAATGTGTTGTAACTCTAAAATACTGTTTGCTCTCATTGATTATTTTTCAAGATGAAAATACTCTCATTTGTTGCGTACTGCAGTTCAATACAGTCATCATAGTAAATATCAGTTTTCGACTTTACAATATAAAAGAATGAAAATATAATCTCGTTTTCCTAGACTAGAAAAAGAACGTGAACCTGAGATGTTGGTGACTGTGAAACTGAATCGAACTGACATGGTTCAATGTCGCCGAAAATTACCCCGTTTGACCAAAACGAACACAAAGTCTCTCGGTGATGTGTTAGCATTTGTTCCAGTGAGTTGCATTTGTTGTTTGCCCTCTCAATTGAATATAAAGTTTATATGTAAATGTATATTATAATGCATTATAACCTTGTATAAAAAAATAAACGTACATCATAACGTATTATAATCTATTATAAAACGTATAAACATGTATAATAATATATTATAATGCTATATGAATATTATTATGCTTTCTAAATTACTCTTAATTTGCTATAATTATTATAACCAGTATTGGGGGATAACTTTGATAATTAAGAAAGAATATATTTCTCCACACTGCTGGCAAGAAATACAAAAAATTCTTTCCCTAAACTCTACAAAATACGCTTTTATCAAAATTAATTCGCAATTGATATTTAGTAAAAATCCATGTACGCCTTCTTGCGGATCATTCTTTTTAACGACAGATTTCGATTTAAATGGAAGCAAATATCTGAAACATACAACTTCAATTCCACTTTTGCTTCTTACGGATACTGGAAACGACAGGACTGGAGACATGGTCCTTCTGAGACAGAGAAATTTTAAGTTTTAGTACTGCTCTGCTAACTTTGCGGGTAAGAACAGCATTATTTATGAAGGTCGTGATCAACTCCAGGTTTTTGAAGTGGCATTACTTGGTGAAAGTTTGTCTTACTGATGGCTCGCAAAACGTACAAGTCCGGGGGGATTAAAGTAATCAAAGTCTTATAACTTGTGAGACTGTTTGAAATGGCTCAAAAATAGTGCCTTCCGGTTCGCGTTTCGCCAGAAATATATGTTCTGACACGCAGGTCGCTGGGAGCAATCCACTGCTTGTCAGCGGTGACCTTTGTAAGATCAAGATTTCTTCCCGCGAGTTCGTTTCTCTAAATATAACTTCGAGTTAGTCGTGAAAATTTCTTATGGTTCAGTGAATCGTGGGTGAGATTCCAAATAAATATTCTCAAAACACGAAAAATAGAGTTCATCTACTATTTTTACATAGGGGCTGGTGTACTTGAAAGTCAGGACGTCTTTAGTTCGAATAAGCGTGTTTAGCAGCACTGAAAATATGCAATATTTAACCAATCAGTGAGAAGCGAACTGTTTTTTCAGTGACGAATTTACTCCATTTCTTGGGTCCAAAAAGAAAAAGGTTTAATATTTCAGTGTTTACTTTGTGAATTGAGAATTAAATAGTTTAATTATCTTCTAATACACGTTCTGGGATATTCAGCAACCTCTGAAATATTTTCTTCATTTTGTTCTACTTCATGATATCGTATAAATCTTGCGTTACCTTGTACATTTGATTTGCTTTGTGACGTTTTATATGCGTCTGCCCAACATTCCCCCGTCAGCTCTTTCCCGTAACACGTTATGCTCACCGCTTTTGAGCTCCAATGTCAGTTGTCTTTTCTACAGACGGAATGCATTTTCAACGATAAAAGTAAGATGGACATAGTCTCCTACACGTTCACAAGCTAAAAAACCTAGAAGAGCTGTCAGAATATACAGATTATACGACATACGTAATGGATTTGCTTTTTACAATTGCATCAATTGCCCCTAAGGCGGCATCGATGCTCTTACTTAGGTTTTGCTTTGCTCCTTTTTATTGTTACTAGTCCACTCCGCTTTATTTGAAATAAGGAAAGATGTCGAAGTTAGAGAAAGGTCATATGAAATCAAAAAATACAATCTCTCGAGAGTTGATAAGGCCGCGTGAACACGGCTCGTCAAAATACATACAAATATAAGGCTGGAGCTTCTTGTATCACAAATACGCTCATCACACAGTTTCGGCTGGCTTCGGACAGATCGACCGACCGACCGGTCGGACCGACGGACGCGGCTCTTATTATAGTATAGATTGCCGACAATAATTTACTTCCATCGTGATGTGGAGTTCTACTAGAATGCAAATTGAAAGAACCGTTTTGTCTTAAGGAAATTGCATTAAACACATCGAGGCATATCAAGCGAGTCCTAAATTTCCTGAAAGCTTGAGAAACTTTATAAAAAAGTTTTCAGTACAGAACATGCGAATTGATGATAATATTTAAGAATTTATTGCAATGAGGAAAACTTTTGACCCAAGTTCAAAGATTCAAATAGTAATTGTTTTTGAGCAGTTTCCAACGAAAATATGCCAAATTACAATTTTTCAGGACGAAATATTGAAAATAGATGTTGAATTGAAACTGAATCGAACTGGCATGGTTCAATGTCGCCGAAAATTACCCTGTTTGACCAAAACGAAGCGCTCAACTATTCAGCAATACTTCATATGTTAATGAATATCTCTTCTGAAACTAAACTTTTGTAAATGTACACAAAACAATTTTTTGTTTAGCTCATTTCAACCAAGCGTAAATTCCTAATCACAATTACAAATAACTTTGAAACTCCCGCATCGTATCACAGGCTCTATGAGATTTCCCCGAAATCAAACGAGATTCCAAATCAACGTTTAATAGTTCGTTTGATCTAAATAAAAACATATTCTCGTGGGTTTTCACCTGACTCTAAAAATGGAGACTCAAGCAAAAAAAATAGTTTTGTAAGCGGACTCTGATAAAGTTTTCATTCAATCTTTTATGGGAACCGTGATAAAAGGTTCATTATAAGATTAAACAACATTTGCATCCATTTTTATATCAGAGGAATTTTATATTTAACTGCACTTTGGTTACACTTTTTAATTATAGTGTTATTATGATATCAGCGTGTTTTTTCAAATTTCTGCATTTAGGTTCTTTTACAATAACCGGAAATAATATCTGCAATAACTTTCGTTCCTTTTCGATAGCAATATATCCTCCATCGATATAAAAATATTCCTTACTAAAGCAATTTCTGAGAGCGATGAAATGTCTCTGATTTATATTTTCTCCTTCTTTTCATCACTGGTTTTCATTGCTCTTGTTCCCAATGGTTTCTACTTTAACATATGTTTTCATTTGAAAAACCAAGATTTTTTCCACTGTACTCAATTTTCCTCTAATTTTACTCGCAGAAGAATGTAATACATTTTTTCTCAAGCAACGAGTTTGAACAATTTGCTGTTGTTCCATATTTTTTACACAAGCTTTATCTAGAAATATTTTTTAATGCACCTGATTTTCAGGAGATGTGTTCAGAACGAGAATCACAATCGTAACCTAAATAACAAATCTACACATCAAAGAAAATCTCAGCTCTTATTCTTTGCGCACAATGATGCACAAAATGATATTCATTACAAGTTCTGACCATCTTTTTGGTTTACTCGGTTGTTTGGTTGTCACCTAAAACGATCTGCATTAGGCAGAAAAAGCTGCGGGAAACTTCAAGACTTTTTAAATTCATAAGTGGGACTCAATAGATATTCAATGCATGTAGAGTTCTGAGTACGATATGTTGAAAATCCCATTTCACAAAAACATTTTTCACAAACTTGGAACATCAACAACATCAACAGGTTACGGATGGTCTACACGTAGTACTGGAAAATATTCGCAAGTATTTTTTTTGGGCTCTGTAGTCTTACACTTGTAAATTTAGTAAACTTATACAGGATGAGAAACTATGACGAAGCTGTTATCAGATAAATTGAATATCGATGCTAAAGAAGAAAGAGAATATCAAGTATTATCTGCAAAAATAGTACGTAATCATTGTTAACTCATTTTTTGTTTGCTCACGCGCAAAATTGAGTGCTCTGGATGCACACAATAGCGTGACAATGACCGATGTTTTTATTACTGTAACAATTGCTCAATTCGACTAAATGTCCCGAATAATGACTTTCAGTGCAATATCTGCTAAGCCTCTGAATTTTGTGGAATTGTGAGGCGCTTTCATCATGTGCCACTTCTTGAGAGGAGACAAGTACTGGTACGATTACGCAACCCAGTCTAACTTTTTCATCACCTGCATCAATGTTTTTTGCCGCCCCAGTAATTAAATCTCTTTGGCGGCGAAAAACATGCATGCTCCAGGGAAAAAGTTTCACTGGAAAGCTATTGTTACTGTGCTGGTGAGATCTGGTGCAATTCACTGGGTTTCTAACTCGATGTGTTTCTAACTCCCCACGCGTAGGAAAACATTGAAGATATTTTTACAAAGAAACTCAGCTTGTACTCTCAATAAAATCACGACTCATTTCCGGACATGATCTTATTATATTTATTTGAGACTCTGCTGAAAACTTTTCTTTGTTCATTCAAAGAAAATACCTTAGCTGCCAAACGGAAACCTCTCAATCTTTTTTGGCTTTTTGCATGATGTAAATATCTTTTGTAACTGTATCATAAGTTCAATATTTTATGGTAATATAAGCAAATTTCCAAGTTACCAATTGATGTGGTCTGACGAAGTGATTCGTAACGCAGAAATGGAGCGAATGTTTCAGATGCTGATCAATAACAAACTAATTTAGAGTACTTGAAGTGTGTTACAAGTATTAAAAACACCTAAATTCTTCATTCATTATAAATTCAAGATATCTGAGAAGCATTTAATGTTACTTTGTTTATTAGCTAAACTTTGTTATGATTTTTTATGTATCTTTGAAGACAAGCAGGGCAGAAAGTAACTTAAATACTCGAAGTAATTTCCGTAGACTTTATTGAACTTTTTCCATTATCTCGTGGTACGTGAAAACTAAGCCTTATGTAAACTAAGATTTGATGCATTATCCATAGATTCAATTGATACTTTTGCTCCCATACATTCACGTTTAGTAAAATTACTTGAAATTCTTTATGTGTCAACTGCAGAGTAGTAGCAGTGCACTGCGTCATTAATGTGTTACGAAAACTCATCATTTTATTAATTTCAATGCAATAAAGATAATTAACATTCATATCCACTTCTTCGACGTATTTCATCAAGTTGATAATATGATAAAGTTCTAAATAAAAAAAGGTCAATTACGATATTTCTAATAAAACCAAACAATATTTTAAATTATCTAAGCTGGTAATAAATCTAAGGGATCGCATTTCAATGGAGACATACTTGTGTACTTTTTTCTCATTGTGCAGACAAAAAAAGATATCCTGCAAATGCACTCAGAGAAAAGAAGTCCGTTTGCTAGACACTAAAACATGTGAAATTCAACCAATTGGTTTCTAAATTTTCACTTCATTTCCATGATTTAGGATAAATTTCCATAGGATAAATTTCCATAGGATAAATTTCCATAGAATAAATTTCCATAAATAAGGAATTTATGCCAAAACATTCATCATAAATTCAGACACACCAAAAATTTGTAAGGTTAAGCGTTAAAAAGAATCATGGAAATTCACTTCCTTAAAATGCTGTTCCCTAAAGGACTCCCTAACGGATTAAAGTTCCGTAAGATAGGATTCAAATCCCTCGTTAGAAATTTTCGTGGTGTTCTCAGACGAAGCTCATACTGCGATGAAAACTCTCATGAAAGACCTTATTGAATGTGCTGCATCTTTTATCTATACAGTTCAAGTTCTACCGATAGTTGAGATTACATTTAGATCACTTTTCACTCTCTATTTTACTGTTTTCTAATACGAATTTGACAGAAGAATAATGCACCACTAGAATGAGCATAATAGGTTTATTTTGAGTAAATCTAGAGGTAAAAATAAGTGACCAAATGTATAAATGCCAAATCAACTCGCGTGAGTTGAATTTTTTACTAATTTTTAGGAGCTATGTTAATTTTTAGTCGTTTTTCACACCATCATTCAGAGAAAAAGTCAAAAATCTGTTCTATTTTGAGCTGAAGGCCGTTTTGACTAAGGGTATAAATCATATTCTATCTATGGCTGTTGGGACGCAATAAATTGCATCTGGAGCGCTGAATTTTAGCTTATTTTGCAAAAATATTTTGAAATGCTAGAATGTATCGTTTGACCACCCTTCGGGCATAACACATGGAATGTTTATTGAAGGAAGAACAAGATTCCTCATTCAATTTATCATATTTTAAATTAATTTCATGTAAACACCTAAAGCTCTTTCATGACCAAACTTCAAACTTTGAAAAACTTTTTTACTTCAACTTTATTATTTAAGAGAAATCAACGGAGAACTTTTGAAAAATCCCGACGCTAAGACAAAACTATCATACTTGAAGTATAACAATCAAAGCCAGTTACCTTTCAACCACGTCCACAATAGTTATTGTGAACTGTGTTTTGGAGAGTACATATTTTCAGGTTGATTAGTGTTTTCCCGTCTTTATGACTTTACTGTCGCATTTTTAAAACTAAGACCGCGAGGGACCGGAAAATTGATAAATTCAAATCAGTATTTGGGGGAAATTTTAAATATTCTATAAGCCAACTTCAAGATTTCAATCAATTGCGTCTCAAGCTGTTAAATACGTAATTTTAATAACGCTAACACACACATAAACATTCAGAAGGAATTTCGAAGCAGGATTCAACAACCATACACATTTGTCTATAAATATATACGCATTGCCGATCATTTTGATGAAATGCAACCAAAATGAATTTATTATTTTAACACGGTTTTATTTAGGCATAAAATAAATTAAACTTTGCATTACCTATAAAAATTCCACTTGTTTACTATGAATTTACCAATAACGTTTATAAAACAAAATTCAAGGGGCTGTCTATGCTTGTACATATTTAAAGCAGCCCCACACTGTCATCGCGTAAATTTTGAAGTATCGTATGACTCGCATCAGCTAAAAGAAGCGCCCCAGTTTCTTCTTTCATAGATGCAAGCATGCGAAGGTCTGCTCAAAATACCCGCTATTTCTCGCCCTTTTGATCTTATATTGGACGGAGAAGACAGCACATAATAAGTGGCAGAGGCGTCATATTTGTGATGGGTGGATGCCCGACTCAATTTCATGTCCCCTTTGCCCTGAAGAATTGTATTCATACGTTCAGGAAAAGGCAGCTGGCCGGATTATCGGGTGGACTCACGTATTTTGACTACGGAAATGCCTACGACTGAAAAACGAGCGATGTCATCGAGTTTCTCCGATGCATGAGTGATTGTCCTCAGGCAGGCGTCAACCTAGTGGAAACAACGTTGGAGACACCGATTCGAGTCGGAAAATATTCTAGGCGGTATATTCCCTCAGAATAAGATGCAATACGATATAAAATTAAAAAATAAACTCGATAAGGAGTACACATGTTTATAATAATGCAAAAGTCTAAAATTAACTTTTCTTACGTTGGTAGAAATGACAACGTTAGGTCAATATCCTTATGCTGTATCTAAAAAGTGAAGTTCGTAACGAAGATTTTATCTTTTCTCGTTAAGAAAGGTAAATATGTAGAACTTTTTTTTGTTCGGAAGAGACGGATGAATTGGCGTCAAATGAAACTTACCACATTTGAGCGCTACGCTGTTGAAAGAAAAAACAGGGAAGGTAACTCACTTATGCAGAGCCTCCTTCTTTCCGGGACTATTCCGAATTGAGGCCTTTTTGAAGGCGCATTTCATCAGTGAAGTGAAATATTTCATCGCATTATGCATATCAGCGTAGCTTCTGCTTCCATCTTAGTATAGCGACCTGAATTTTTTCGCATTGAATTTGCTAATCCACTTGAACAAAGTAATAATCTATATAACTCGAGTAGGTCATTGAAGTTCGTGAGCAATTCTCAATGGTGAACGAGATTGAATAGTCACAGAAGTAAGGCTAATATCTTCCTCGAAATTTTGCCCATTAAATCTAAATTTATTACCGTAATATTGTTACAAAAATCAGTTTTTTCTGAGGTATGTTCATTTCTTTAAATTTTAAACTGTATAAAGCTTGAAGAGTTGTCTTCATTTTCATTCATACGCCCGCATAACAATCCTGTTCTCGTATATTTTCTCTGCTGAGATCAAATATCAATCCTCTAACTAATGGTAAAATGCTCCAAGTTATAATAACAAATTGAAAGAAACAACATTAGCTCTCGTCACCAGGAATACCAAACGATACATTAAGATTCCATGAATTAAATTGGTTCGCTACTGTATCCTAACGTTCGAGTCGGAGCTACGTACGTTTTCTGAATCCACGCTGTGCAACTTTCAAGACACGGTGCAATTAAAGTTGATGGATTGCTCTGAGATTGCTTCGAAATCGAGGTCAGTTTCAAGGCCATAAATTAAAAATAGTAAGTTTCTGATTCTCATCTGCTACTGAATTAAGCCTTTTGCCAGTCAGTGATTGAACAGAATTCTGTCAGGGATCAAACAAAAATTGATCTTGCAACTACTCAATCAAGATTACTGAAATCTAAAGTAGCTTATTAAGTTAATTCTACTTCCATATCCTTTACGTTAACATATAATAAAATATTAACCTTTACTAAACAAGACACCAAATTACTTTAAAAGATTCGTAAAGACAGGGAAACAAATATCAAACCAACTAACATCCAAACAAATGAATCACGTTAGAATAAGATTTCAGAACATAGCACTAAAACTATTCAGAGTTCTAAGAAATAACCATATTCTTCCTTTACATCACCACTAAAGAAGCCATTTTCTTTTATAAGTATCATTGAATACATTGCCTTAGTCGTAACTTTGGTCTTTGAAATAATGAGAAACATGATAAGGAGGTTTCGAGTTTCTCATGACTGACATGCGTGACAGGTGCTCGTTGCTCAAAGATTTCTGCTTCCAAAATCTAATGATTACAGGTCAAGCGAATGCTTTTGTATTGATGGGATTAGCAATAATTACATTTTAAGAATATTGGTAAGGTAAACTCAAGATGTAGGATGTTATGTCCATTGCTTAAATTAGCTTGAAAGAAGGAGCCAAAAAAAAACTATTTGCATCAAATATTTCAAAATCCGTCACATCATTAACAACGACGTCAAATAGAAGCAAGTAGAACACGGCAAAACGTGCATGAATCTTTGAAGAAGAAAAAGATAACAAAGATTGTATCATTCGTTGATCTAACTTTGAGGCACTTACGACAATGTTGCAGTGATCTTCAAGTAACTAAATTGACAATCATTTGATTTAATTTGCTTAGATAAACTTAGGCTTTTCGCTTAGAACCCGAAACAGTCGAACTTTGTTAGGGATTCTCCACGGTATTTTTCCTGCTCTGTAATTTTTCTTTATAGAAAATTATAGAAAACTGCTAGGCTCCATTAGCATGCTCTTGATCTTGTTCATTATTTCATTCATGAGTTTTTCAGTTCGTGTACTGTGCGTTGTGAATGTATATGAAAGCTCAAATTAGCAACGAAATTTAAACGAAATAATCTATAATAATCTATAACAAACTATAATAATCTCGAATTAGCAACGAAATTTAAATTAAATAATCTATAAGGTTCATTTCAATTGGAGGGCGAATATGCGGAGTGTCCTAACCCACAAAACACAGAATTTTAAGACACTAAATTTAGAGGCGTGGTGTTCATCGCAAGGTTGCCTAACTGGCTTTTCCTAGCCAAGTTACTTTCTAGAAACTGAACTAGGAACTAGGCCACTCTGCCTGAATGTTATCTACGCCGCTATTGGGTGAAATTATCACCTAATCCACTCTGCCAGTTTTGACTTCTGATTTGTGGGTTAAGACACTCTGCATATTTGTCCTACTATTTTGGTCAAATCTGGCAGCCCCTCAAAAAATGCAGTTCATGTTTTGAGTTAAGCCGATGAAAAGCATTGGATGGTTTTTTATGTCCTTCCATGCTATACTTTTTGCATAAGCTTATAAAAAAGGAATGATTATGGCATCTTCAAAAAAATGTGCAGCAATTGCATTTAAATTTGTGCAGTTGGAAATTGAAACTGAGAGACAAACATTTAATTCCTACCATAGACATAAAAGTTTCAAAAAGTCTAAGCTTTTGAAAATATACGATGATATTTCATCCCTAAAAGTTTCCAAGCGAAGTCTCAAACTTATCAGCGTAACAGTTTTAGATATATTTCGCTGAAAGATATCATGAAAAAATGCAGGAATGATTTTACATGCACTTCCATATTTCACTCATTCTTATTGCCTTCCGTTCTCTCTGCGAGAATAATAACAAGATTGGTCCAAACACTTTATTGCGAGTTAACGTGACAGAATTCTTGTGGGATCATCTTAGTCTCCAGCTTACGATGTTAATATCATCTTTTAAGTGTATTGTATTCGAAAACATTATCAATATTCAATTAACATTATCATTATCAACAATATTTGATAACATCATCTGAGTCTTTGGCTTACAATATATGGTAACAGCATCAGAACCTTTAATATTCGGATAAAACTTCAGAATCTCTGACACAATATTACGAAACATCAGTCTTCGACTCTCGATATTTTTAAACAACATCAGAGTCTCTTACCCACAATATTTGGTAACAGCATCAGTCTCCGACTCACAATACTTGGAAACAGCATCTGCGTCTCCGAATTTATTTTTTCTGTACGACACACGTGCCGGAATGTAACGGCTCAGGGGCTCAGTTTTGGCGTAGGAAGACATCATTGGCGCTCATTTGCTGCTCTCGCTTCCTTTACCGTCATGAATACTTGATGGTATCAGGTGTACGGGATGCTCAGCCCGCCAGCTGTGTGTGTGCACGGCACAATTGCTACCGCATACTAAGCCTTCGCAGGAGGCATGACCTTTCATTGATTGTGGTGTTTCGTGGTTAGCTCGCTGTCGGTTTCCAGCAATTTTGAATGCGCTCGCCAATTTTCCCGCCAGTTTTGGCTTTTATGAGAGCATTTTGTAATCACTCAATGTTTCTATAATTGTATATGTGTTTCTGATCTGTCTTGCGTCTTGCGTTCAGAAAGCGCGTTTCATTGTCTAAGTTTCTACTACCAAATACGTTTTTTTCGGGTTCATGTTTCACAATTTTTAGTTTTCTCATTCCGTGAAGTCAGAAAATGCCCTTATGAAACCTGTCAAATACCCCACAAAAATAATGCTTATTAAATCAATAAGGACACAGTACATGTATTTTTTTCAGTAAGAGCCATAGAAAATGGAAATATTCTTCACTGACAGAATGACTGGTTAAAAAGAATTGCGCAGTAGTTCTTAAATGTTGCATATTCTCCCGAAGAAAAACTCACGTTCATTGAAAAGGACAACTATCGTTCAATGACACAGCAGACAATTGCTGAGATTCTTGAGCTTTTTAAAATAAATTCTATGATTGCGCGTCATGATTTTTAAGAAATGAGTGTGCATATAGCTGAAGATCCACCGAAACCAATAGTACGCGCATGAAAATAAAAAGAAGTTTTGATGCCCTAGTAGCAAATAAATTGGGATCGCCGTGTAAAGGATCAAGAAAAAGTACCGTTTCAGAAATCTATTTGCTTCTGCGAGCAAGTTATCAAGAATTTTAAATTGTGTGGAAGCTTTGCGCTTGGCGGCAATGGTACGAGTTGGGGGCAGGCTACACGAGCAGCCACCTCACCCCCCAGGCCCGCCGCTCGCCGTTCCAACTCAATCCACAATCCAAGAACTATAAATCGAGCCAGAACTTTGCGCTTGGCGGCAAATGGTACGAGTTGGGGGTCAGGCTACACGAGCAGCCACCTCACTGCCCAGGCCCGCTGCTCGCCGTTCCCTCCTTGAGTCTCCAAGCACTGGAAGTAAAGAATGAGAGTGAACATACAGGTACTTGATCCTTAATTGCCTGAAAAAGAATTTACGTAATTAATTTTAGTTTGTTTGATGAGCCACTATCAAACGCGATCCATCAATATATTGCTCAGAATAATGCGTGATAATGGTTCGAGTCCTAAAGGAAATCTCCATGATATAAATGGCAGGGGTTCGGAAACTTTAGGGGTTTGGCAAGTCTGGCAAGCTTCCTCACCTCAAAGCATAACGCCACGAGATGTAGATCCCCTGGTAGTGGATTTACGTCCGCCTGTCCCCAGTCTGGTAAGTGGACGCAGCGTGGAAGTCCAGCGCCTCCAGCAGGTAAGTGTGGAGCAGCGTGGAAGTCAAGCGCCTCCAGCAGGTAAGTGTGGAGCAGCGTGCTCCCCGTAGATTACGTAGGATATGGCATTAAATGAGCAGTTTACGCCGATCGTGGTGCCCGATTGGAGATCTGTGAAAAGTCTGATTATTCGGTGCTAACGCACGCTTGAGTATACTTCTTATCGATCGTCAGTCGCTAAGAAGAACGGAAACTGCCGGGCCAAGAATTTGTTTACTAACCTGATGTTCTTAAATCTAGCTTAAATCTAATAGGCGAGCTGGCAGAAGAAAATAAACAAGGCAGCTCGCCGAAACTAAGGCTAGAAATTTGTACACCTAGAAGCGTTCAAAGTTGGGTGTGGAAGACTAGAAAGTGTTATTGGTCCAGTTACCCTCTTATGAGGAATGTTGGGATAAAATTTTACCAGAACCCCGTAAAACAACGGCTCCATCTAGCATAGTCATCACTGTACAGGCCTCTTTAGGTAGTATAATGCTCCCGGTTTATTTTTCCTGGGATTGATTTATTTGAGTCTACATCTCTTCGCAGTATTGAATTTTTGATGATCAGTTCAACTTTTTTGACAACCAGAATTATCACTGAAACGTTCCTTGATTGATTGTAACGGAACGTTTCATGACAACAATACTTCCACCAGCTGAGCCAAAATCAATCAAGATTGGTTCCGCAGACGAGAAGAATCACCTGTGTAAATGAATTAATCATTCTATGTAGTTAGGTCTTGACACGATTGAAAATATTGACACGTTTACTGCGATGGGTTAAACTGAAGTTCAATTTTCAACTCAAATTTAAAGTGAAAAGTTGTTAGCAATGAAAAAATGAACATTACATAGGTCAATCAAATACCATTAGTTTTTAAAAGATTGTTAAAATTCTTCAAGCGATCCATCGTTGAGTCGCTTCGAAGCAGAAAGAAATTAAGCACGACCCATCGATGGGTCGTATTGCATGCAACGTATAAAGTGGCACGCAGAGGTAGTGCAACTCAACAGCATTTTTTCAATTTTAGAAGTTTCCGGAAAAAGATAGCTCTTGCTGCTGTGGGATTCTATGAATGCAGGCACTCACAAAGTCGAGTTCATGAAGCGTGAAAGCCTCTCATCTATTTGAGAGCAGATCAATAAATTTTCAATAATAAATGAACCACGTAATGTTTTAGCTTGGCAGAGAACGTCAATATTTGTGAGGTACATGACAGCAAGAAATATGAATTTTTTTCAAATTTGTGCATGAAATTAGGGTTCGTGTTTCTCGTCAATAAAACTACTAAAATTTAAAGTCCTAAGTTTCAATTCCAATCGGAATTTTATGCCTCAGACAACAGCGAACAGGGAGAACGTTATAAAATGAATTCCAATCAACTTTGAAGTTCACGCAAGCAAATGGCTGTTGAAAGACCAAAAGGGGAGACGGTAGAGATGCTGTCAGGTTTGGCGAGCTGAAATAGATCGTCGTAAGTGTGAAATATTTGAGCGCCCGATATTCTTTGGATTACACATGCCACAGATGTTCATCAAAGTTGAGCTTGCAGTAGTGGAGAATAAAACTTTATTTCAAATAATGAGTTTGAAGTCAAAAGGAGTGAAATAAGGAGTCAAAATTCGTACTATGGAAAAGGTTTTCACATTCGATTACCTGGTAATTATTTTTATTCGGAATGTCTTTCAGGAATGAGATATAATGTAGCTCCGATGTGGTTTCCAGTAGTCCAGATTAATAAAGCGCTATTTTTCATAATAATTTAATTTCAGAACGATGAGCTGTTGTTCTTTTCGTGCTCCATGACAATGGTTGTCAGTCCTGCCTTTTGAATACATAAAATGACGCCATTTGTTGTCAATCGCTGCTTCATCTGGGTTTTCAGAGGCACAGTTGGAGCTTAACGACTCACGTAAAGATTAGCCAATAATTAGGATTTCTTAGAATCAATGAGACGAACAGAAGTAATTTTTTACGTGCTGACCGGTGAATATAAAACAAAGCCCTATTTGTAACTCAACTTACCCTTCAATTTATATTAGCAGTTTAACGAAAATGCAAGATAAGTTTCGAAATTTGGATAGAAGGTATGGAAAAATATGATTGTAAAACATTAGCACGGCTGTAAATTTAACGCAATGCATTTTAAGGAAATATTGCAGAAACAACATGTTAAAAGTTATTTTAAATTTTTGTCATAACATCATTATTTTTAATTTTTTGTTATAACATCGTTATTTTGAGTATTTTAAGATTTGAGTGTCGCTTGAAGCTTAAACATTATGATAGGGCGATGTTTTAATTAACATTACATTAAGGTGACGCAGGTATTATAGGCTACCACTCTGGCACCAGCAGAGAGCGATGAGCCATGACTACATAGAGCCAGTCACAAAAGAACATTCTATGTAAGTCAGGAACAGATGAACCGCGAAGTATGCGTTATGTACAATTGGACAGCAGAAAAGAATAAATAGTCTGACTTTTTTGTCCCCAAAATTTGATATCTGAATAAATGGGGTTCAATATGAGGTTTTCAGCGAAAAAAGATATGAAAAAAATAACTCAGCTAATTTGATTTGAGTATCATTGAAATTTGCCAGACCAATTCGTAAACACAAAAAAATAATTTCACGAGAGAATATCCGGCAACGCATTTTGAGATGAACTGCTTAAAACACGAGTTATATGTACTGTATGGTACAAATAAATGATATTGTAACGCGTACCAAGTCTCTGAGAAATACCAAAAATCTGAAAATTTCATTATAGGAATCTCATTTTGGCATCGAATCTCAAAAATAAAATTTAAGAAGAGACCCCGTGTCGTATTGAACTAAACTCTCCCTGAAAACAAGAGAACTCTGTTCTAAAATCAAATCATGAGTGGAATCAAATAATTAAATAGGGATCGCTTTTTACCAGCTAGCGGAAGACATTTTCTCGAAGTCATCAAGGGCACCATGACCTACCGTAAGTTCTGTGGGACTTTACGAAGGGTCTTTACTACGTCAACACAAAGGTAAAATACTTTCCTTATTTCAATAAACGTACGAAACAAAACACGCTTCCAATCTGGCGAAGAGCTGCCGTCAATCATATCACTTGTGTTGTCAGAGGCATTGACATTTTTGCTGCTAGAAGCAATACATATTTTGCTCTTGGTAAGCTTTAAATACGAAGTACAGGTGAAAAAGACATAACTGTTCGTTAATATCGTGTAAGTGTGTGTTAGATTATCGAAGGAAATGTTTTTACGGCAATGAAAGATATTTCTTCAGCGCACAAGACAAGTGCACAAGTTCAGTAATATTGAACAATAATATTAATAATATTAATATTTGCTGATGCCGTAATGAGGGTCCATTATAATTTTATTACGGAGTTATTTTCTACATACATGTTGAAAAGCTGTTGAGGATTTTGTCATTACGATAGAAATTTTGAGTATTTTTGAGCTTCATAAAAATCTTTCCCGTTCCGTGTAAAAAATTTCATGCAAAATTCTCCACACTTTCAATGCTCTTTGTGGTGGTAGATTTTAAAACATCATGTAAGATAAGAAGCTGACAGAACTTTTTAGTTACATCAAAGTTACTGTACTTTGAACATTTAAAACCATATTTAAGATTTTCATTTCTCACCCTTCACAGAAGCAACCATTCTAACTTCATAAAAACATACCAAAGTGTTCGTCAAATTTCTTAAATAACATTGAAGAAAATTTTGGAATTAAAACATTCATTGTTGAGCAAACCTCTGAACAAATTTGAGCTCTCAACTAAATGTTACTTCTGAAAAATTGAAAACCTCCCGAATGACTTTTGATACAGAGTTGAGCGCGTGGTTGAGACGATTTTATGAATAATGAATTGTACAATCTTCCGCCAAAATTAAAATTCTATAATACTAAAGTTTAAAAATTTGCACGAGACCATAAAACACATCACGAAACGATTTCAGAAAGATGGAGTGTCACAATCGCCAGTTCCTTTTCCTATTACAGTAACATTCCATATTAAAATCTGAGTGCCCTCTTATCAAGTAATTTCACCCGGGCAATAGTACTGTCATAACCATTAGCAAAAAAATCTACAATGATCTACAACGCCATTTTATGATCAAATTATTACAATCATTGACAGTATCTCGAGACAGAGTGTATTACAGACGTTAGTCACAGTGCAATTCAACACCACAATGTGAAGACTGTGATTAAACTAGCACGCGGCATTGTAGGACAGTCTAATAACTGACGTTGGCACGACCGTGAAATTTGCGGTTCTGGAGATGGCAGCTCGCGTTGCGTGCTAAGTCAGTAGCGCTATCTGCAGAGTGCGAGTCTTTCGTCGCGGTAGGCCGATGTTTTACTGACAGCGCAAGTTTAACTCGTGTTGCAATGATGACTCAAACGTTGCGGCTGGCAAGATATCTCACATTAAGAAGGAAGTATAGTATAGCAAATGTGTTCTTAGAAAACGTGAAACCACTCGTTTACAATGTTGCAGGCATTCTTTTTCATTTTAAAACGATCGTTGTAAAAAATTACCTTGTGAAAAGTGTGCCCTACAAAGGGTGAAATTTGTAAGAGGCACCGTACATTTTTGTTTGTTGTTGAATCCTGACTTTTGAAATTTATTGATATAAGTCCCATCAAATACAAATCAAATTCAAATCTACAAATGATCGATAAAATACTAATTTACCGCAATGTAAGTAATCTCAAAAATTTCAGTTTAAAATGGACTACAGTAAGGTTTGTGGATATATAAGTTGGAAATGGATCTGCAGCACGAACTCTCATTTGAGAACATCGTGATTTCTCTCAAGTTGAAGAAAACTCTTCCCTCAGATCTCCGAAGGCACTTTGCAGCCAGACATCCCTGTTTCGTTCTTTACAGTAGTTTAAATTGGAAAAACTTACAGGGCTTCTCAATGCGAACTTCGGACAGCCAGCACCTGAAATTAATACTTGTTTATCACGAAGAGAAGGAAGCCCTTGGCTTAGGCAGCATTTTCCAATCAGAGATGATAGAACACGGTTGAAAAAACTTCAAAAACTCTTTCCTACAAACTGATGCATTTTCCTACACAGAAATCAACGGTAAAATCTCTACCATCGGAGAAAAGGTAAACCTTATTATATCGTGATATAAGCAGAAAATCTTTCTCGTGTAGCCTAGAAGGGGATTCCTGTAATAACTCGTACTTCTAAATACTGAGCTTTCATCGTTTTTTAAGCTATAATATGTTGTTTTTGCAAGCTTCGGTGTATACATAATGGGAGCATTCGATGTACCATGGCTTCAGAAAGCGGATTGCTATATTGTGTAATCTCTCTTAAATTTCGCAGCTCGAGTGAAGACTATTACAACAAGCCTGCATAGAATTCATAGAGCAAACCCAACGCTCAGAAAGCGGCCTTACGACACAAATGTCATAACAGCAAATCGCGCCACACACACAACTAAATTACTCATGATCTTAACAAACATTCTTACTAAGTCAATTCAGGAGTGCTCTTAACACACAGCTGAAGACGGGAACTTCAGCTAATTTCGTTAAATCTGGTGGCGTCTTTCCTTTAAAGAATCTAAATAACTCTTACTCATTTTGCTTCATCTTAAAATCACAGGAGGTTTTCAACATTCCCTATGGAACGAAAAGACATCATGAAAAAAACACTGGTAGCTCTTTCCTACCATGCCCGTTTTTGTTCACAAGAATTAAATTCGTTTCAGAATTCGGTTCATCTTATTTCAAAAAATGTTTTAGCTTTATTTTCATTCGACAGGTTTTTAGAATTCTGTCCCTCATATTTCAAAGATTTTTTGCTTCACTTGCGTGCCTCAGAGTTTTATAATTCTGTACGTGCTATTTCAAAAATTCTTTCACTACACTCTCATGACAGAGCTAATAAGATTTCTATTCATTTTTTGGAAAAAATTCGCTTCGTGACACTGGTTTTATAATTTTATTCGTCTTATTGTCTTATTCAGAAAAAAAAATCTCTTCATTTTTGTGCCAGGGCTTTTGAAAATTCTGGTCGCCTTATTTCAAGAATACTTTTCAAGTCACTTTCGTCCAACAAATTCTTAAAACTTCATTTGTCCCATTCCAATTACCGTTCTTTCTTCATTTTCATGACAAATCTTCTAGGAATTCTTTGTGTCTTATTTCGAAAATTCTTTCGCTATAGTTTTACGCCAGAGCTTGCAAGAATCCGATCCGTCTTATTTCGAAAATTCTTTAACTCCACTAACTTGGCACAGCTTCTAAGAATTCTATTCGACATATTTCAAGAATTTTTCGACTTCACTTTCGTACCACAGCTTCTTAGAATCAAAGAAAGCTTCCTCTGCTCCGGCAGGACAAACAGGCACCCGGAAATAATGCGTTGGTCGCAACGTTTAGCTTGGCCGGTTTGTGCAGAGCTGGCTCCGAAGAAGAGACCATAACAACTGATGAACGGGAGCAGCTTCTAGATTGCCTCTCTTGGTCTCATGTTCACTCGAGCACAATTTTCTTCTAACGACTAACTCTTGGAGGAAATATCAATATTTCTTCCTGTTCGTTTCACTCGTGTCGCAAAATGAACCATTTCTCAACTGCTGAGCTTAGTTTCTCAATTCTGCGTGTTCTGCAGGGCTTTTCTTTACCAATGTCAAGGCGAAATATCATGTCCAGATATTGTTGCATTTTCTTTCCAAGCAAGCAGTGTGATAATTATCATACATAAGTTTTTAAATGATAAAATGACACTTAATTTGAGCTGGTTTAAATTTACCTATGTTCAAAAGATATCAAGTTTCATTGAACGACAGTACATATGGAAAAAGATTGCCTCGAAACAGAGGTTAACGTGTAGCACATTAAGCTTTGGAACTGTACTATCTAAACACAACGCATGTAAATTCGTTTTGCTAATAATTGAATGACGTGCTGGTACACAGAAGAAAACGAACTAAGTCGACAAAGCGTGTGTGTCGCCTAACTTCTGAAACCTTCAAACTTTGCTTAGGAAAACGATTGGATGCTTCAAATCGGCACTCGATGTTTCCAAACTTCAGATTTTGAAGCGTTGCGAGCAGGCCAAGTCGATGTTACAGGCAAAGTTGGGATGTTTGTATAAGGAAGGACCTAAAATGCACTGCTAGATGCAACGCTTCGCTGAACCTGACTTCGTGACGACGTCATTCATGCTCTCATGTGTTCATATTTGATTAGGAAGGAGTCGTCTGTAGGAGCGCTTTCCATGCCATGAGGATTTCTCTCTGGCAATGAAGTAGTCTTTTCTTACCGAACTGTCATGTGTAGGCCTAGAATTTCAAAATCCCTCTCAAGGAGGTGATGTTATCGATAAGTTAACTTTTTAATTTAAGATGCAAACGAACACCACAGCTGAACTTTATTCTCGGTTGTACCCAGTCTGAAGACAAGACCGAAAACTAAATTGATTATGTTGTGTTAATCCGAAAGAATCTCCAACCAATATTTGCTAGCATACAGTGAATATTTGCTAGCGTACAATGAATGATGAGGCAAAAACAAACTTACAAGCGGCGAGCTTTCACTTTAAATTTTTCCATTGTCAGTTATTTTTTAAAAAGAGTACACCGTCAGCCTCAGGAGGTTTATATTATAAATAAAAACCAAGTAACCATGAAATCAAAAGTTGATTTAGAGTTTACTCAATATTGATAATTAGAATAATAATGGGTCTTCGATTCAAAACATGTATAAGCTTTATAGTACTCGGAAGGATTTTCTGATCCGTCTCGTTTTAACAGTGCATGAGCCACATACCATCTTGCCTAAATATCACAGAGCACCACATTTCTCTCCGAAATGACGTATCACATATCACAAAGCATCACATTTCTATCGGAAATGACGTATCACATATCACAAAGCATCATATTTCTATCGGAAAGAGTCCCGGCGATGATAACTCTAAGATATGAGATACGCTGCACCCAAAAAATATCTACCTCGCCCATGTAGAAATTTAATGAATACATATATTTCAGCTCATGAAAACCCCATTTCTACGTAGCAGTGAATACGGTAAAATGAAGAGTGGGTAGTCCACGGAGGAATTACGTTACCTATTGATTTTTTCCGCCCATCCAACGAACATGAGCGTTCATAGGAATTTTTAAACTGAACTTACTCGAAAAAAGTTTTAAATTGAAATTGTGTGCAAGTTTTAACCAATATGCATCACAAAGCTCATAAATATACTGCTGAAAAATTGTGGAGTAATCTGTTCATTTTCATCAGAGCAGAATTAAATGGGATAATGAATTCGAAAGGTTTCGCAAATCACACCTGAGTGAAGCAGGAACAAGATGTGCTATAAATATCTTGCGATTGCGAATTTCAGGGACGGTTGGAATATATCAATGTAAGTAATTTCCCATCAGGGTAAACTGGTACACTGCAACTAAGCTTTGAACAGCAGTGTTGTAATGTTAATATTTAAGTCAATTTGAAAGTCAAATCTTGACCAACTGAGAGCAAAAGTCATAGCACGTTTATTTACAATGGAAGAAAATTTGCAACTAAAATAAAAATTCGTATCATTTCATTAGAATAGCGTTCATGGTTATTTTTACGCATTCTAAATAGAAAACGAGGAGATCGCCTCCAAAAACGGAAGAAGTCAGTCCGTTTCAAAGTTTCAATCTACAGACCTCGAGCGAAGTACACAATCATCAACTCTTCAAAAACTTTCTAATTGTTTTCTAGATCAACTAATTAAATAACGTTCAGGAACGAGCATCTCCTTCGTATGAAATCCAACTTTCATTCGCTTAGGTGCTTCGAAAGTTTTGGCCGGTTTGTCTGGGTTTGTTCCTGTTTATTGAGACCGCAGTCAAAGGAGCGAAGTCAAAGGAACGGTGTGTCCAAGAGCGCCGTTCGTCCCATTGCAATTACCAGGATTGTGAGCGATTCGAATGCTTTGCTCATGGAATACTGAATAGAGCAGTGCCTAATGGACGAACACAGCAGACTTAGAAACAGCACAGACCTGACGACGCCTTTGGTTTCACAAAATAGGAATGACTGCACGTATCCAGAATGCAAAGCCCCATACCACGGCGCTTGCAAAATACCGAGTTTTGTGCAAGCACTGATGTTCCGGGAAAGGAAAACACGAGTAAATCTCTTGCTTAAAATACAGCTAGAATTTCTTTGATTGTGAGAATATTTAGTCGCAGGGGGAAAATTAAAATAAATGAGGCTTTTTAACGCGTTTTGTTGGTGAGCGAATAAAAATTCGTTTTTCAAACCTTTTGAAGTATTAGCACTAAGTAGGCTAAGCTTTTCGAAATATTGTGCAGATCTTAAATCACACAAATTTTCAATTCACATTCAAAACAAGCAAATTTGGAACAGAAATATAATTGTTGCTCTGGAAAGCAGTGAAATGACATTACCTAAGAAGGTTGTGAATCCAAAGTTCGAGTTTATGAAAAATTAAATCGTCGAGCTAAAGTTTATTCGGAGAATGAACTCATTTTTGCTAAATGCACAGCTCGAGTTTTGAAAGATGCATAAATGAAATTATCTTTCGGGATTATTAAAAATTATTTATTCACTCCCTGAAAGTTGTAGCGAATACGAAACGAAATTAAATTCTTCGCTAAGGTAAATTAAAGAATTAAAATTACCGTGAAAATTCATGAGCCATGACTAGCTCTCGAATGGTAAAGCTCCATCAATTGAACTGTTGCAAGCCGCTTAGAGATGCTGAATTTCTGACAAACGCCAATTTGTAGGCATTTGGTTTCTGACTAACTCATAATTGAAAACGGTAAAATATAAATTTTTCAAGTTCCAGTCCTCTTGACGTAAGACAGATTTACTCCCAATGTTAGACCAATTCTTCAATCATCTGGGAACGACAACTCACTGACCCAAATATCTTGGGTTACCTTAGATTATTTCTACACAGCATGATAATCAATATCTGAACTTCCTCAAATGACGCTAGTTCGCCTGCTGCCTGGTGTCCCAACACACTTGTAAGGCCCGGAGAAATTACCTTAGCCATTGAGTTCCCAAAGAGCAAGTGAGGTAGCTGCGCTACATTAGCTTCTCCTGTACTACGTAGATATTATAACTCTTACAAAGTCGGAACATTTTCTTGCTTAAATTTTCATTGGTTCATATTACGATTACTGAACGCCTGGAATAACTAGATAAAATTTCAGCGGTAACTACGCTAGAAATACTTGACAGATTTGAAGGGTGACTAAAGTATATTCACTACATACTTAAAGAGCCTGGAGTAAAAACAAAGTAAATGTTGTTTTTAAGCGGCCATACGTAACGTCAGTTTTCCTAGAGCTCCTGTGCAGTTGAAGGCCTAGTGTACCAAAAAACTGCGTGACATGACTCAGGTTTGCCTTTTGATTAAATCCGATAATTGAAATCCTGATGTAAAAACGTCTGTTAACTCCCTGACTTAGCCCTGATTGTCCAGGCGATCCAAGACACTCAAAAGCCTGATGTAACGAAAAGCAATATCTGCGAACTCACATTTTCCTGGTTGTCCAGGGGATAAGAGGTACTTTAAACCTGATGTACCGAGAGCAATATTTGTCAACTACTTCACATAAGAATGGTGTACCTGGTGTTCCAAGCACCTAAATGCTTGATTTACCAAAATTAATATCTGTAAACTACTTTACAAAACGACTGTATACCTTGTGGTCCAAAACACTGAAATAATTGATGTGCCAAAAATAAATTGACTTTCATGTATCAAAACTTCACATAACGCTGGTGTACCAGGTGTTCCAAAGCACTTAAATGCTTCGCGTGCCAAAAATAAATTGACTTTCATATATCAAAACTTCACATAACGCAAGTGTACCAGGTGTTCCACACTTAAATGCTTGGCGTACCAAAAACAATATCTGTAAGCTGCCTCGCACATGCTGGTTTGCTAGGCGTTCCAGGCACTTGAATTCTATGCAGCCAAATTAACGGCATACAGCGCAGCATGATTGCTGCAGCTTGGAGGGCGGCTTCAAGTCTTGCCTTCTTAATTAGAGTGCGAGGGACGTCGAGCAACTCTAATTTTCACGTGCCTCTAAACCAGTTCCGGCCTTCACAAGCTACTACAAGGAGCTAAATGGCATTCAAGATCGTTCGCCAGTTTCGTAAAAAAATCGTTCTTCTCTGTTACTTTTTCGAGTTTTCTGCTAATCACCCTATTCCAATTACCTTAATTATCAAACTTAAGGCAGAATTATTTACTTGTGAAGAATTTTGAGTAAAAACGATATTTCTCCACGTACGCAGAAACTGTGAAAGACTGAAATTTTGCTTTTGCGGGATTTGGAGCGATTTATTTTGACAGAAAAATTCTACGAACGCAAATTTTTATTAGTTATTCAAAAATTTTTAATTTACTTTAGCTCAGAAGAACTGCAGAGACAACACTCACTCCAGATTAAAATTTTCAAAATCAACAGTTATGAATATCTAATTTCGTAAAAACAAAAAAATGCACAATACCAGCCATGAAGAAATACCAAAATAAATGTTTCACAATTTTGATTTCGCGATAATAAAAGTCTCGTTCAGCAAAAACACGTCGTATGCAACAAGTTCGTTATCCAAGTTAGATCCTCGCAGGACAGGAAGATTTACACATGTATTTCATAAGTTAAACAAACTCTGCCTTGGAACGTGGAGAAGTATTACTTGTGCCCTTGTAGTATGTGTCTAAGGGCTGAGGCGAGAAAACTCGAAAAAAATCCTTACCTTTTTTTTCACTGAATAAATTTTAATTTTATATTCTTAAGCTATGCTACCAGTATTGCAATTTAACCACGCGCAATTTAAAGTAATAGCTACCAGGACTTTAAAGTGATCAATTCAGTATTTATTTTAAGAGTGTGCAATTTTTTTGAGCAGAAGCTGATGATGGATGTATTTTTCGACAATATTTAACTTCCTGGATGGGGAATCTCGTTCAGTTTTATCATTCATATTACCAAAATACAAATAAAATAATATTTTGGAACCTAGTTGTGTGTGAAAAGCAAACTGGTAAAGCAATTCCCAATATTGACAGTGACCCTAATGATTTTGAACCAAAAATTTAAAGTAGTATGTTACAATAACTAAAATTATATTATTTGTTCGAAATTAATATGATATTAATGATTCAACGCAACAATTGAAAAACATGCAACATTTTCATTTTATTATGGAAATTCCAAAAAAAAACATTATAATTTCACAGCTCTTTGTAAGCGTCCCTTTTGAACCATTATATATTTATTATTTTAATTAGCAAACCAAGCAATACTCATTGTTCAGTATGAATATGAAGACTCTCACGCTTCCAACGTATCTGGACATCGTCAAGTGCCAGCATAATTTAAGCCCTCAATTTCAGTTAATACAAAATAATTAAATTTGCAGGTTCCTACTTTACCTCACACCCAGTTTTGCCTCACTTTCCGCCTCCTGCATGCATATTTTTTGCCACCAAAGCGATGTAATCGCTTAGGCGGCGAAAAACATGCATGCAGGTGGCTATGAGTTTGACTGGGCATCTCAAGCCGAATCAGGAATTTAAGTTTGCACGACTAACTCGATTCAGTAAAAATTGATTAAATTCCACGTGACATCATGAGTTTCAAAAATGCTTTAGATTTTGAAAAAGTTATAACAGCTGAGAATGTTCACTCAAAATGTAGTTACTCACATCTCCTAAAATAATACGGTACTGACTAAAATTTCTTCCTATCTCAAGCCCTGAGCATGACCTTATCAATTGCTACAATGACATTTTAATTTTTCGTCAAAATTTTGTGCTTATTTGATTTAAATAAAAATACGTTGAATTTTCCGACACAATTTTGACCATAATTTACTTTAACAAGTTATGGTAGGATCACACGGGGTGACCTGCACTTAATGGTTTTGTCAGAATATTTTGTTTTTTTTACGTTCAATGTATTCAAATTTATCATATTTTACACTGTGCTTTCAAGGTATTCTAAATCCTCTTAATGTTAAAATACACGGGCAAAAAAAGCAGTATCATAATTTTTAAAGAAAACCGAGATTTATATACGTATAGCTTCTACAAGCATGCAAACTCTTACATCTAATCCCAATAAACATCCCTGTAAACAGGAGATAAACAATAAAAACTACGATTAAATTCTTACACCCAAAATTGAGCTCTTTCACCGATAAAAAATGCAGTTCGCCGCGTCAGGATGAATTTTTTATACCATGCCATGGCGTATATTTCTATTATTGTTTCTTTTTTTTTTTGCCAACTGAATCATTATCTCACAGCAAAGGCGATCATGTGCAACGAACAAACCTTAACTCGAAGAATTTATACCCTTGTACCCAGTTCTTGAAACAGAGAGGCATCAAGCTCAGTGTTGCTGTGAGCGCTGTAGGAGAAGGTTGTGTGACGCTCTTCAAAGCCTGTGGCCTCTGAAGTATAGCGGGTACAAAACTGAGTGCCCCTAGTGATAAGGTTTATGTCTGAAAATTTAATAAGCCAGCGAGAAAAACGTAATATTGGTTTTTCAATTAAAGACAATATAAAAGTGAATGGTATTTTGCATGGCCGATATTATTTTAACTGTTCAATGCAAATTAAAGTCTGTAATTTACTTCTAACGCAAAACTAAAACGCTGAGTTGTATTAAATTTTAGTAGTATGTCTGTATATACAGAGTAATTAAAAATTTTGCGTGCATAATTACTTCTATGATAAGTGATAAATTGTGAAAAAAAATTGTACTTCAAATCTTCACCTTCAAAAATGTAACTGTACAGGTAAGGTAGTTAGAAAGTAGGAAAAAATACTCTACGCGTTTTACTCCGAAGATTTAACTATCTTTTACACGTTTTATTGCACGGAACTCCACATTATAAAGTTTTTCTCAAAAATAACCTAGAGAAAAGTTAGAAATTTTTTATAAAATTACTCGAAAAAAAAATGTTCTTACACTAAAAAATTATCACTTAGATGGTAGAAATAATAATTTGCTTTAGGCAGACCCGATTAACCACCATTAAGCCCTCGCTGCGTTGGCGCCATTAAACTTTTTTAATTGCAATCATGATAGCGTCCACAGTCTTTTTTTAATGTTCATAGAACTTCTCTCAAGCACAAAGAACTGCTCCAAACTCTGCTAATAGATGATAAAACTTTAATAACTCCCCAAGTATCTGAGAAAATAAAAAAACTTCCCTGCTATCGCAAAACGAACATGGGAAAATGTTAAGAACTCTCAAGTTTTAAAAATACAATTGAGGTAATTTTCAATAACAGTTGGATAATAAAAGTTTAGTAAATCATCATAAAGTTTTTCGTGACAGAATACAAGAAGCATAATATGACTTTCATAGAACGAAAAGTTCAGTATTGTTCAGTATAATATGATATTAATTTAATGAAAAGCCTAATATTGTTCAGCATGATATGATGTTGATTGATGGAAGCGTTCATGTTACTAATGTTCAGTATGAAAAAATGTTAATTGGACGGAACGTTAATTTTACTAAGGTTCGGCATACTACGATGTTAATAGACCAAAATACTATTGTAATAATATTCAGCAAGAACAGCATCCCTGCATCATGATGCTAAAACTATTTTCTAGAATTTAAAACTTGAAACTTCAAAGGCACGTCAGGAAAGTCGCTGCAGGGAATGAGCCTGACGTTGCCGTCAAAGGGGAAAACAAGCGTCTTTTTTAGGCACAACTTGCAGTCAGCACACCTGCAGTAGGTAGATCTAATGTGCCGTTTTGAAGTGTCACGTGCATTTTCTTGTGATCATTCGGGAATAAAACACTGAAATACAATGGGGAAAACAAGCGTCCTTTTTTTGGCACAACTTGCAGTCAGCACACCTGCAGTAGGTAGATCTAATGTGCCGTTTTGAAGTGTCACGTGCATTTTATTGTGATTATCCGGGAATAAAACATTGAAATACAATGGGGAAAACAAGCGTCCTTTTTTGGGCACAACTTGCAGTCAGCACACCTGCAGTGGGTAGATCTAATGTGCCGTTTTGAAGTGACACGTGCATTTCTTTGAGAAATTTCGATAACAGAATATTGAAACGTAGCAAATGAAGCCAGCAGTTTGTATTTTGGAGTTTAGAGAACGCAATATATTTCAAAAAATAAATCATAATGAACGTATGAGGTGAGTTTTAATTTCACCTGAATGTACGCAAACGTACAAAATATAACTCGTTGACTTTCTTGAAAATGGTCAACTTTTTCTAAAGTTCCTATGTTTTCCGAAAATTTAAATTTTACACAAAAATATTCAGTTATAATATTATTGAAAGGGAGATGTTCCCTCTAGAAAATTATTATCCTAGCAATAGTCATCGATCTCCTCAATGAATATTAGAGTTGCGTGTACAGTCATTTTTCGATCATAGGATAAGTAAATAGAAAGGTTCGGAGCATAAATTCATTGCGAGGCTAAGGTCCTTTTCCATGAATGAAATTTTTAAGCACATGTTGTTAACAAACTTATTAATAAATTAATTTTGAATTGAATTTTATTTCTACAACAATTTATAAATTCGGAAGTGAAAAATACTGACCTAGATAGGAAACTTAGCTCGCAAGGTACACGATACGATATACACCCCTAGAAATTCAGTTAAATGTAATCCATGTTGAATTTACACTAACTTTAATTGCAGGGCTTTAGTATTTCTGCGTGAAAATTTCAGGGTGTAAGCTTGCTTGTACAAGACCTCGAAAAACGTGTGGTCCAGATAAAAATTCTCTAGTTTTGTAACTATCATAGACATGTAGTTGACATACGTTTCACTGAGAGAGGCAAAAGTTAGAATTCTATTCAATATCATAGATACAAACATATATGGAGGCAAATAGTAGAGGTTTCATTTCTAGAAAGGAATATCGTTTTCTAAAACTTGTTCTCCTCCTATAATCATTTTGTTAATATAGTCCTTAGATTTCAACATTATAAAACGGTTGTAAATTGGCAAGTTAAGCATTGATGAGTTTCTTTTCATTTTGCTCTTTCCGGAGTAAGTTAGTTCAACCGCCTTGTATTAATAGCATACAAACTACAAAATTTTTAAACGGTTACATTTGGGAACACAAAGTAGAACTACTGTTATAACTTTATTTTCCTTGAGGTAAAATACCTTCGTTACCTATATCCCGATTCAAAAATCTTTTTCCCATTTAATTAATGTAGAAAAACTTCAATGAATTGACGGCTTTGAAGCTTTAATAGATAATAATTAGTACTATTGGATTATTATGATATCAGTCTTAATTAAAGTAATGAAGAATAACGGTCTGTTACTTATGCTAGAAAAGAGCGAGCACAGTGTTTGCGGGTACAATTAGCGAATAGGTTCATAAATAATCGGGCAATTTTTGAAATGTGTTTCGAACATGCACATCATTACATGATGTGCATGTTCGTGAAACGACTTGACTATGATTGATTTTATTTTATAATTTTCTGTTAAATTACTCCAAAAGTCATAGGTTTAACTGGATTAAATATTAAAATCTTTTCCTAAATAACAGGCTTGTTTTGTTCTGAATAATAGGTTTGTAAAGAAGTGCGAGCAACTGTTTGAATTCATCAGTGAAAAATTGAACATGGGGCGTTTAACTGACCGGTCCGACAATAAGAAGCGTAAAGCTGGAACCTTCAATCTGCTTTGCACATTCATCAATGGCATCACGTGTGCTATCGAGCAAATTCTTTACAAACTAAAAAGAACCTAATTCATTAAATGAAACTTTGGCGTTAAAAGTGAGTTGCCGTTGGTAACGCGCTTTATCGACCTTTTCTTAATAAGTATCCGTAAACGATGTTTTGCATTCTAGTTTTGATTCGCCATTTACAGGAACACTCAAGCTCAGTGTGATTTAGATTTTCGTATCGCTTTTTCATAATTTTTTCTTGATAACTCGGGCCGCGTGTGAGATTCTTCAATTTTCCATAATTTTCACACCTGATAAAATTTTTGTTGTTTATTAATGCTATTTTCATTTTAAAGCTGTGTTATTTTAGCTAACTAGTATATTAAGCGACCTAAGTTGTCATAAGGATAAAGCAAGGACTTTCAAATGAACTTTTTTCATTGATTTCAAATTTGATATCCAGGGAAATATTCTTATATCATCCAGCTTAAGAAAATCTTTAACTAATTCGTTACCCAGACCACAAAAATTTCGACGTGTTGGTTACTCATATTATAACGCAGCGGGAAGTACTGATTGAGGCTATCATAGTCATGAATTATTCATAATACAGGGAAGCTCATCTAAAATGAATATTCAAAGTAAAGGAAAGGGGAAGGTTGATATTGAATTCTTGGTCACATTCAGCATGAAATTTATTGAACATTATTTTTGCTCGGCATCCGGCATGATTGACACATGAATCATTCCATTTGCAAATGATCACACAAATGTTTCAACAGTTAAGAAATTAAATAAAAACTATTCCCCATCACGAGCCCCAATAACTACAGCCTAACGTTTGTATCAAACACACTTTATGTTCCGTAGAAAAACATTCAAATCATCATTTTATCAGCCAAATTTTCATAGAAAAGCGCATAATTTAACTTCAATATCACCATTAGTCAACTTCCCATTGAGGCCACCCTGAATTATTTATTATGGCTTAAATATTTATTGAAGCTACTGCTTAGCAATAATTTTTTTTGCCATTATTTTTGAAGCTTTAGTTCTTGCGACCACGTTGTCTCGTTACAGACTTAAAGAATTAATATACAGCAAAAAATCTTTGAATAAATATGTAATGTGAGCTCAGGATTCATGTCATTTTATGCAAATAAATCTGTCCTGTAATGCCACTGATGACACTAAATATAGAACATACCAACGACAAGCACAGCAAAATACAGGCAAATAAGTCAATTCGTTTTAGTGTAAAGCGTGGATACGAGTTTTTTGCTCCGCGTCGACGCATCGACAAAACAATGGTATTCTGCTGCGCCCCTTCTGTAATTTACAAGCGATGGCAGGCTTGAGGGCCTTTTTTAGCGTCAATTCACCAAAGGGAGCCACTACTGTACGACACGGAACGTTCCTTTAAGGCCTCCATTTTTGGGGTATTCAAAAATACATGCAACAAATCATAGTGAGTCAGCTTCGCTTATCTGAAAAATGTGTTCTCACAACATTGGTTGACAGACGCTGCAAATTTTGTAACTTTTTGCGATATTTTGTATCTAGTCTAGAAAAGCTTTTTGGAATTATTCCAGTTTAGAGTAATCGGGACTCCTGAGGAAACACTCACTTCTTTTTTATTGAATATTCTCCCTGAAAGTATTTAAACAGCGTATTGGAAAATATTGGTAGACTTCTGTCTACAAGTATTATTATTTCTCGATCAAATTGAATTTGGGAAGCTTGACCGCCGACTGACAAAACTACTGAAATTGTACACGAATTAAAGATGCGCATCATCGCTTAATTTGGATTTGCGGTTGATAATATCGTGAAACTCTTACGTCACTAAATTTGGGAAATCTACATTGCCTGCATGTTGGTTGACATTAATGATGATAATACTGGGAAACTCATACGTCCTTATAGAAGAGAAATCCACGTTGCCTGTATGTTTGTTGATAATAATGATGATAATACTGGGAAACTCATACGTCCTTATAGAAGAGAAATCCACGTTGCCTGTATGTTTGTTGATAATAATGATGATAATACTGGGAAACTCATACGTCCTTATAGAAGAGAAATCCACGCTGCCTCTATGTTTGTTGATAATAATGATGATAATACTGGGAAACTCATACGTCCTTAAAGAAGAGAAATCCACGTTGCCTGTATGTTTGTTGATAATAATGATGATAATACTGGGAAACTCATACGTCCTTATAGAAGAGAAATCCACGTTGCCTGTATGTTTGTTGCCAATAATGATGATAATACTGGGAAACTCATACGTCCTTAAAGAAGAGAAATCCACGTTGCCTGTATGTTTGTTGATAATAATGATGATAATACTGGGAAACTCATACGTCCTTACAGAAGAGAAATCCACGTTGCCTGTATGTTTGTTGCCAATAATGATGATAATACTGGGAAACTCATACGTCCTTATAGAAGTGAAATCCTCGTTGCCTGTATATTTGTAGATAATAATGATGATAATACTGGGAAACTCATACGTCCTTGTAGAAGAGAAATCCACGTTGCCTGTATGTTTGTTGATAATAATGATGATAATACTGGGAAACTCATACGTCCTTATAGAAGTGAAATCCTCGTTGCCTGTATATTTGTAGATAATAATGATGATAATACTGGGAAACTCATACGTCCTTATAGAAGTGAAATCCTCGTTGCCTGTATATTTGTAGATGATAATGTTGATAATACTGGGAAACTCATACGTCCTTATAGAAGTGAAATCCTCGTTGCCTGTATGTTTGTAGATAATAATGATGATAATACTGGGAAACTCATACGTCCTTATAGAAGAGAAATCCACGTTGCTTGTCTGTTCGTTGATAATAATGATGGTAACATTGGGAAACTCATAATACGTCAATAAAGAAATGAAACCTGCGTTGCATGTGGGCTTGCAGATTATAATGATGATAATACTGGGTTACCTATACGTTGAAATAGAAGAGAAATTCGCGTTGTATCTAGTTAACATTTTCACGTGTTACATAGATCAGTGAACAAAATTTCCCAATGCCAGAACCATGAGTTCTTGCCACCATAAAGCTCAACGAAATAACCGCTGCCGTTGATTATTTTACCGCTTTGTGCCTTAGACTCAACGTTTTTGGATGATTTTGTCATGCAAACGCAATTTTTCCATTACCGTTTCATCCGGTTGTAATTTCGCTGTGACTGGAATTATTGAATTATTTTTAACTTCGTCCACTGCAAGAGTTTTCTCACATATCGGTGTGTGATTTCATTATTCAAATGCGGGTTTTTTGCGGCTTGCTGCTCTGCTGTGCGTTTAAACAGGGCGTTTTTTAAATTTATGAGTGTGTCTAAAAGCTTTTCTCCAGTAGTCACAGGTGGAGAGTGTACAGCAATAAGGTTTCATGCTGTTTTACTTCGGAACCTAACTATTGGGCAGCGTACAATTTAAAGCGATGTCTTGTTAAACAACTTTGTCTATTTCCTTCCACAATCGCGTAATCACAGACTGAGGTAAAGTGATTTCTTATATATGAGCTCATAGGGGGAGCTTGGAATGGGCAATTATTTTAGACTGCTACGCTTTAAGCGTTCCTGAATCTTTTTAAGCATTAACTATTAGAATTTCTACTTCGCTACTAGGTATGTCAACGAAAGATAATGTAAAACACTGAACTGTTTATTCCATTGTACAATTTTTTTGATCATTTATTTTCGTCATTTGAATGAGATAATCATTATGTATGTACGTATATACATATTTTAGCTCTGCTTCACTTCAATTTATCGTTTTAAAAATACATTTAAGATTCCTGTACCAAAATTTATCTACGAAAAAATAATTCAGAAATGAAATTGAAATGAAAACGCACGAGTGGTTCACTAAACGTCCCTTAAACTTATCATTTATACTTGTTGAACATAATTGTAATTTCTTAAATTGCATCATGTATACACATAAAATGATCCATGGGGGAGACACTTTACATTTCTGCTCAATTGTAAGCATTGCACACAGTTTGAAACAGAATTATTTCATTTCATATGTTCGAGCTCGGTTAAGTTTTCGCTCACATTTTTCTGATAATTTTTTTTCTAATGTCTGTTCATGTTGAAGCAAAAGAATGTATGGATATTACGTCCACAAATTTAAATATCGCTGTTCACCAATTAGTCATCTTCGTACACTAAATGCTATTTGGCCAAAATTACCGCGTAACGGCAAGATATCCGAGGCTTCGTTTTAAATCTTACTCATCCAAGTGAGAGAATCTGAAGCTGGACGAACAACGGTAATTTCCAAAATATTCCCGTGTTCCGAGTAATAAACAATCGCGCAACTTAAATGCGCGTGTTAACGACCGCGTTGCGAGTCATGACTTGCATCGTTCGGTGGTTATCTGTGTTCGTGAACGCAAACTGACCAGCGAAATGTGGCGGCACTGGCACGAGTTTAGAAGACATTAGCCAGAAACATTGTGCTCGCCAGGGCGCAAAATTCTTCCTAGTCTGGAGCTTCCCTCGGATATTTTGCTTAGATTTGAAGGAAGCAAGAATGAGTTTCATGAGCTACTAAGGATCGAGAATGATTCTACGGGAATGTATTTTAAGTTGAAGTACACCTCTGAGCTACTTTAACTATCATAACAAAGCTGGTTGATAATCTGCGACTATGTTTCCTTTAATTTTATTTCTGGCAAAACAAACCAAATATTGTGGATTCTTGCGCGACGCTAGAATAAGTGATTTTGTTTTCACTGTGGGATGCCAAAGTGAGTTAAAACGTTTAAATCTATAACGCAAACCTTCATTGCTCGAATAAAATACGATTTGTTATATTCTAGATATTTGTTCTGCCAAAATTTCCTGCGTATGGACTACCGCCCGTCATTGCTCCATTTAAAAATCCAATATAATGCCTCCTATATCCATCAAATCTAATTTTCTTGAAATTATCCGCTCTACTCATTAATTTTCTACCTAAAAACTACATATCAGCTAGCAACCAATAAACAGACAGTCACGAGTAAATTGTGAAAGCACCTTAGTAACTCTCTTAAACTTATAAAAACTATTTTCTCACAAAAAGTCTTTCAGCACCAGCTCACATTATCACTCTCAGTTCTGAAATAACTGTTTTACTGGATGTAAATTGTTTAGAAGAGCACTACTACGCGGCAACCATGCAATATCAATTTTTAATTATCACAAAGGTTTGGAAATCATTACTATACGTCGAACATGTAGTCTCAATTTCTAATTTTCACATCAGTTAGGATAACATTACTACATGACAACTTTGGAGTCTGAATTTTCAATTCTCACGTTAGATAAGAGAACTTTACTAAACAACAACATTCTAGTCCCATTTTTCATGTTTCACATTGCTGAGGAAAATATTACCACACGACAACCTCGCAGTCTCATTTGTTTTAACTTTCACATTTGTTCAAATAACCTTACTGTACGACGACCATGTAGCAGCCGAAATTATGACGGTCTCGATCAAAAACGCAAGTCGTTAAAGACGAGCGGCACACACCCATCGACATTACGAGCCCGACAGCTGAGGCTTAGGAGGCTGAGATAATGACGAATTATCTAGAGTTGACAGGAGCTTCATTTGCCCCCGCACGCAGAAGGCATGAATGACTGCATCGTTTGCCGGGCGTTATGCTTCAGAATACTGACAACGACACTGGCCGACGCATTTGTATGCAAATTACAAGCGAGAGCTCTCACACACTAATGCAGGTGATTTTGTTAAATTTAACCGGAATGAAGTAACCGTTATCTTAAGAGTTTATGAGTTACACGCCCTCACATTTTAGTCTCCTCTTCTGTTGTGTTCTTTATGTATTACCTTTCATGCTAGTGTTCTGTTAATTAGCGACTAGTCACGCATGCATCTCGTGGAAAATGAACACGAATGTTTTAATTGTTTTAGTAAATGCATTTTAGGGATTTTGATTCCGCTCTGCAACTCTGACTTCGAACAATGTAAGCTACAGTTGATTGGTATGTCAGATTAAGTGGGATCTTCAGTGATCTGAATGCAAACCAAAGAACAAGGGTGAACGCGTTAATAACCATTGCAACCAGAAGTTAAACAATAATTGCTTTTGTAAAATTTAAATTCTCTAGGTTTCCAAATATTTTCAGATTTTATATAGGCTGATAGTGAGTAGAAATTTGACACCTTTACTTTTTACTACCAAAATATTTTGATTCGATTTGGTTATCGAATTTTTAACGTAATGTAATAATTCATGTAGCAAACACATATTTAAATTAAATGTTTTAAGATAAATATCATGTATCAAAGCAGAAAACCTGAGTGTAGTAAGTGTGGAAAAACATCAAATCTAAGTCCTAACTATCTTTTCGTACGTTACGCAGTTTAGCCATACATAAATCTTTGTAACTACTTTCTGTAAGGACTTTTCCAACTCAAGTATATTTTATCATCTGCTTTTAGTGCGGTGCAACAACGTTCCTTTACAACGTGATTCATCAGGGGTACGTAAGCAAAGAACCACAAATAATCATAAAAAACGAGATGGGAAATCCATTCTTAAATCTATGCTGTATAGCACATCATGACGAGAAACCAAAAATACTGTGCATAAGTTCACTTTATTCCTGCATATGCCCAGAGTTATTTTTTTTAATTCCCAAGTCTATCACGCAAATGCGTAGAGAATTTTTTGTTATTTGCATTAGAGATCATCATGCAAAACCATATTTTTTTTTCGACGATTTTAAACTAGAAAACGATAACATGACCGCCTGTGCTTGCATTGCTTCAGTCGTGCAAAAATATATATTATAATTCAACGTGATAAAACATCCTAAGCTGATAACCCGGCCGCTGGTGTGTTTGCAGTTGGAACCATCCGAGTAAAAGGATTGGTTTCATTACCAAAGTGACAGAAACAACCCCAAATGATCATCCAGATCTATGCTTTCTGGCCTTAAAATCAGCCAAGCACATGGAAATGTTTCTTGATCATAGCAACATGAGAGAGCTATGAACATGCACTCGTGGACAGACAAGGTCAGTAGTCTTGTTCGTGCCAGGGACCTCTCTGGTGACGCCCTTCCCTTGTTTTCGGTCTTGATCAGCTCTAATGGAGGCCTCCGCTGCACATGAAGAGCCTTCACCGAGACACTGAGATATAGGATAGAATCCAGCGGCCGACTGCAGCTGTGATTGCGGTACGCTAGAGTTGAATATCTTGTGCCTGCGCGGCTCTTGATACAAGAGAGGCTTTTCGAGCTTGCGGAATCTAGAGTTGAATATTTTGTGCCTGCGTAGTCAAGAGAGGCTTTTCAAGTTTGCAGGAGTGTTAATTACAGTAGTCTAGAGTTGAATATTTTGTGCCTGCGTAGTCAAGAGAGGCTTTTCAAGTTTGCAGGAGTGTTAATTACAGTAGTCTAGAGTTGAATATTTTGTGCCTGCGTAGTCAAGAGAGGCTTTTCAAGTTTGCAGGAGTGTTAATTACAGTAGTCTAGAGTTGAATATTTTGTGCCTGCGTAGTCAAGAGAGGCTTTTCAAGTTTGCAGGAGTGTTAATTACAGTAGTCTAGAGTTGAATATTTTGTGCCTGCGTAGTCAAGAGAGGCTTTTCAAGTTTGCAGGAGTGTTAATTACAGTAGTCTAGAGTTGAATATCTTGTGCCTGCGAAGCTAAGAGAGGCTTTTCAAGCTGGCGGAAATGTTGATTCAAGAGAGGCTTACGGAATTGTTGATTGCGGTAGATTAGAGTTGAAAGTCTAGTGCCTGCGAAGCCAAGAGAGGCTTTTCAAGCTTGCGAAAGTGCAAACATTCTCTGGCCTTTGTAACTGTTATTCTTTAGTTTATGGTGAGCTAGTGTGCGTGTTTAGTTCTCTAAAGTACATCATCCTTCAATAAAGCTGTTAAAATTGTTAAGTATCTCTCATATGTACACTGTCTGAAGATATTGTGCTGGCAGGAAATAGACTATAACTGCTAAGGGGTAAGTGAATTTCGAAGTTATAGGGCTTTGAGGGTGGCGATCACTTGTAATATCGAAAGTAAACAAAGAATAACGCGATAAACTTTGGATAGGGAACCTTTGTAGTTCTATTTTCATATATTAGCAACATATTAGCGTACTGCATGCCTGCATAATGTTTTGGTATAAGATAAGATGCATTTGTCCTAACTTACATTTCAGCTTAAAATACATATCACTATCTGAACGCCGTTTACGATATTAGCACTATTCACTTTAAGAATTTCCAAATGCAGCAAACATATGCGAGATGTTGGAATGGTAAATTTATCATTTTTCGCAAACATTCATTGCATGAAAATTTCTGAGCGACTTTTAAAAAAACCTCGAGAAAACTTTGATGCTCCTTGAACTTGCATGAGCTCTGTATTTGAACTCAGGCTAAACAGTCAAGGAGGTAAAGTAGTTGAACACACCGTTTTCTTGAAAGGCATAGTTCATATTTTTACAAGCCTGACTAATATTTCAAATAAATTTCAACATTTCCAAGACATTATGTATGTCAAATTTTCACTCAGAGAATAAACGTTTCGTTGTTAAATTATAAATTCAATATTATGATAGATATTTTATGACTCACACAAGCCTCGCTGCACGTGCAACAAATTGCTAGGACTACATACACAACTTGCGTTCTCCAACATATTTCTTAATTATGTTTTGCTTCCTCAACGATATTCTTTAACATTATTCAATATGCTCTAACATATTTCTCAATTCAGTTTTGCTTCCTCAACAATATTCTTTATGAAATGTGAATCCACACTGGACAATCCGATTCTTTTTTTAAGCCAGATCTCGTTCAACTTTGTGCGACCTTGCCGTCAGAGCGAAGTCTTTTAGAGGACTTCTATAATGGCAAACTTCGAGACGCTCTGAAATGCAACGGCAAAAAGTTTTGCATCGTGTATCATAGTCATCAGTCGCTCCTGATAACTTCTTAATGAGTTTTTAACTCGACGTCGACCTATCATCTCCCTGATCCCAAATTCCACGATAAGAAATGGATACCTCAGCACCAAATGCTGCTGAATTCGATGATCCAATTCACGGATAATAACTTGGAGACACGACGGTTTTTTCCTGTAATCTTAATATGAATGCTGACTACGTGGAGAGATGATTGGATGTGAAAAATAGACGCACTCATTTCTTGTGCAATTTGCTGTTTTTCGGATAAAATTTTCTACACTTCCATCTCGCGCGGCGAATTTTTAGTGACTCAAGATGGACTGCTAGGAAGGTGTTATCAATTCGGGAATGCAACTAACAAAACTCAACAAGAACGAGATTGGAATGCTTAATCTTTAATTCTTGACATTTTCCTCTCCTTCAGCCAAATATCATCGGAAGCTAATGCTATCTGATGAAACCCAACTTCAATGTGAGGTCAATCTTTGAGTCATTATGTATAAAAGAGGTATGAGTTCGTGTTGGATTGGTTTGAAAAAGCTCTCAATTTTATCATTATGAGAAAGCCGCAAGACATCACATACGTAAAAATATTCACTTGGAAATATGCACAAGCTGAATCAGTCAAAAGTAGTTTATTTTTCCGTGCAATTTAACCTCAGTATATTAACTGGAGGTTTTATTAAAATGAAAACAATGGAATAACAATTCATTGCAGATTTCATAAAAACGAAAATAATTATTTCCATTTATACTATTAGTTCAATTTTCACCTACTAGTAGTTCAATTATAATTGAACTCCAAAATTAACGCAATGATTTTCTACACAAAGCCTCAAAATAAAGACTAATTAGGTACCGTACATGGAGCAAGGTTGAACTATCGTGTGCATGAAGTAACTAACGCCCCAAATTGGTTCATAAAATAATGGACGTCACCAAGAAGATTGCAACTCAAAACAATCCCTGTAATTAAGTTCTGTTTGAGGGAGAATCAGGATGAAATGCTTCCGTACTCGTTCATATTTTCATTTAATGGCGACTTTCGCCCTACAGTGAGCCATAATTACCACATTTTTGACGTGTCTCACCTAATCCCGGAAGCTTCTCAACTTAAATTGCAGGGTGAAAATGATACACCAGAGGGAGATGCCAGTCGTAATTCTAGACGAGTTGCCCTTGCAGTTTACACCACCCGTGGAATGGAGTTAAAGTTTATACTGTGAGATGTTTTCAAGAGTCACACCGTAACTCTCGTTTTTAGAATCTCATTATTTCTTTGTTAATGATTCAGGTGGTTCTGAGGAAATACTGTCGAGTTTCATGGTACGGAAGGTATTTCAAATAAATTACGAAATGAAGCCATGACTTCAGGAGTAAAATATCTGTGATTGCAATTCAGTTTTTTTTAACATTTGGAAATATTGAGTTAAATCGTTATACGAAGAATTCTACTAAATTTATTTTTCATTTCTTGCTTGAAATCTTATGGGTGGACGTTGCTAATTGACGTATTCCATGAAAAAACATAGATTTCTCTTGTCAAGAAGGATTTCAGATGAACAATGTTACGTTAAAAATAATATTTAAAAATAATATTTAAGCAAGATTGAATCGCATGACTATAATATTGTTAAAAAATATCTGGCGATGCATAACATGCACCGTAGGGAGTTAATGAAATTACAAGGAGAAAGAAATGTTCACTTCATTTAAAATTTAGTTATCGGTATTATTTTCTTGACGCTGCTAAGCCTGGACGGTTATATTTTCTTAACGCTAAACTGGAAAACCCTGTTGCAAAAAGACATATAGAGTGTTGAAATTGCTGAAAAAATTGCTGAATTTAAACTTCCTCTGGGATTAAAATTCTATTTAATCTACAAATTTTTCTAACAATACACAGTTTATTGCTTGGTTGGTTGGTATGTCCTTCCTTTTGTTGCAGGTCAAGCCTCAGCTTGTTATGCTGTACGGGCAATTGAAGAAACTTTAGTGACTGTAAATTTACTTTTTTGACAACTGAAATTTGTTTACATTGATTGAAAATTACTTCGGTATTATTCTAACACAAAAATGAAGAAATCGAAAGAAGAAAGGGTACTGATTTCAATTATTAATTTTCACCAAATATGAGCCACAGGACTATCAGTATTAAGAGCAGGATGTCAGGCGACATGCAGTACAGTATTATGAGCTGTATGAAGAACACCAAGAAAGTATTATGAGCTGTAAAGAGCAACATGCAGGACAGTATTATGAGCTGGATGTAGGGCGACATGAAGGGCGGTGTAATGGGCTGCATACAGTACAATGTAAGAGCAATGAAAGCGTAATTCATACCGTACGAAAAATTGAAATGCGAATACAAGGGTTCGCCTCTAGCAAAATTAAGACACTTGCTTGCCAAAGTAGGGTTAGCAGTTTGGAGGCGCTATTTTAACCGTAGTCGTTTCAATCAGAACCCAGATAAATTTCTCATAAAGAAAGTAGTTAAAACAACCATTTCAAAGATCAAATTTCATAAATGTTCGACAATTCAATCGTTAAAGCATAATTGTCTCCTGAGTTTGAAGTCGCTTATGGCCTGCAAACATTTTCGGACAGCCGAATCACACATTCAGTTTTTATCCTTTGAAAATTATCCATGTTTTATTCACCAGCAATATGTTATATTTACCAAATTCTACATTTTGGATATACCTGTTTGAAATGCATTAATATTGGCATACAGAGGAATTCGATGTTCCATGAAATATATGGACTAGAACTGCGTGTTTTGACATGCGCCTTGAAATGGACAACGTAGAATCGGGCAGTGATGCATAACCATTTAAAACAAATCATTTAAGGTAAAAAAAAATTCGTTGGTTCCAATGCCACTCTAATGGAAGTCGAGAGAAACGTTCTAGAAATTCACCGTAATTGGAAAACTTGACAGACTCGAGTGCTTCATGCAATTGACAGTCATTTGGATACGTAGTTTTCTAAGTCTCAACGCGTCGAACAAGTTTTGATGTTAAACGCCATGATGTTCACTGGAGTAGAGAGTTTTGGCGCGTTTTTTTTTAAATCGTCGATTTTTTCTGTTTTTTCCTTCTCTGCATGAGGCTGACTATTTTCGAATTAATTTACTTATTCCTTCCAATTTAATATTTATTCCATATTCCTCCAGATTTTGAAGCCAGTAAATTTATGAATTCGTGTACGAAAAAAGGCTTAATCCCCTGAAAGCTCGGTAAACTTTTACCCTATACAAATTTTGCGAATGCATAAACATTTTGTTCTGTTTACGGCGTCTATTTGAGCAAAAATCCTTTAACATTCTCGACACCAAAGGTTTCTGCATTACATATTAGGGTTTTTTCCTTTGACATTTCCCAGGACTTTTGCAACCCATGACAAAACTATGAAATCCTTGAAAATTCCTCGCTCTCAAAGTTCCATGTTCAGCGATTTGAATACTTTTTCTCGTGAGCCTTCCCTGTTTTTTCTGCGCTGCAGCTCGAAAATAAAAAGTCAAAGGACAAGTTCAGGACGACGGGTTTCTTCACCCAGAACTTGCAGTCGCATCCATCCGCCAAGTTGGGGCAGACAGACAAAGTGTCACGCCGTAAGTTCCCGAACTTCCAACTTATGACCCGGCAACTTGCGTGTCAGAATAAATTGTCGCAATTTATGGAAAGATACGTAGGTTCTCAACGTCCGAACACGTCTAATGTCTGCAATGATTCCCATAAATCAGAACTCTGGAGTAGCTAGTAACATGGATGCCACTCTTGATGCTCATTAAGTTTTGTAACTTTGCAAGTTCTACTTGTAACTTTTTGAAAGCACTCTATATCATGCGTGACCACGAACGTTAGCTAGCACAGACTACAGCCGCATTCTGAATTTTTTTATTTCTCCTTAAGAGAAATAAATGGCTTCCTTGAAGGATGCTGAGCCAATACTTAGTGCAAGATGTAATTTCGCAATAGATCATTCCACATGATTAAAAAATCCTTTCTGGGGTAATTTTGGATTTCTTTTAAGTTTTCAATATTGCCCTAATTATCATTCGCTACTCTTAAATTATCTGCATATGTTATTTAATTGATAAACCTTAACGTCGCAAAAAGAGGAAGCTTAAAAAAATGAAGTTGAGAGCAACGTTAGAATGATATTACCATAACAAACATTGATAATTAAAATTCCGTGTAAAGGATTGTTACACTACACTTGCGATTTTAATTAGTAATTTTTAATTAGACATGGGATGGCAGTATAAAATAACGATTTTATTTATAAGCTTTAATGTAGCTAACATTCTAGCAGGAACTTAACATATTCCAACAAGACTTACCTTAATGTATTCTGACAGGAGTTTACTCATTGTATACTGACAGGAGTTTGCTCAATGTTTTCTGACAGGAGTTTACTCATTGTATTCTGACAGGAGTTTGCTCAATGTTTTCTGACAGGAGCTAACTCAATGTATTCTGACAGGAGTTTACTCATTGTATTCTGACAGGAGTTTGCTCAATGTATTCTGACAGGAGTTTACTCATTGTATTCTGACAGGAGTTTGCTCAATGTTTTCTGACAGGAGTTTACTCAATGAATTCAGACAGGAGTTTATTCAATGTATTCTGACAGGAGCTAACTCAATGTATTCTGACAGGAGTTTACTCAATATATTCTGACAGGAGTTTGCTCAATGTTTTCTGACAGGAGTTTGCTCAACGTATTCTGACAAGAGTTTACTCAATGTATTCAGACAGGAGTTTATACAATGTAATCTGACAGGAGCTAACTCAATGTATTCTGACAGGAGTTTACTCAATATATTCTGACAGGAGTTTGCTCAATGTTTTCTGACAGGAGTTTGCTCAACGTATTCTGACAAGAGTTTACTCAATGTATTCAGACAGGAGTTTATTCAATGTATTCCGACAGGAGCTAACTCAATGTATTCTGACAGGAGTTTACTCAATATATTCTGACAGGAGTTTACTCAATGTATTCTGACAGGAGTTTACTCAATGTATTCTGACAGGAGTTTACTCAATCTATTCTGACAGGAGTTTACTCAATGTATTCTGACAGGAGTTTACTCAATGTATTCTGACAGGAGTTTGCTCAATGTATTCTGACAGGAGTTTACTCAATGTATTCTGACAGGAGTTTGCTCAATGTATTCTGACAGGAGTTTACTCAATGCATTCTGACAGGAGTTTGCAGAATAAAATTAAATAGGAATTCAGGTTAAATGCCCAGCACCATCAACGGTCTCGAACATATATCCCTGAAGAATTTTTGACTATAAATGAAAGAAAAAATAATCTATCATATTTCCCCTCAGAAACTTGCAATCATTCCTGTAGCTACTTGTAATTACTTCGCTCTGAATACGTAAAATTTACAAGCGTATTGCTCAGGTCTCTCATTTTATATCAACATTTGTTCAATGTTCGTTGAAAGCAAACTTTGTATTTAATCGCATTTAACAGTGGCGAAAATATTCGAAGTGTTGAAAATAGCCAGCGAGGTTTTGGTTCACTATGAAATTTCTGAGTGTTACTGATTATTAGCAACCAGGTAATAAATTGAACTTTCACTCGCGGGAATTATTCTTAACACATTATTTTCAATATCATCATTGATATATTTTGTGCGATCGTCAGCTCAAACATGAGATGAAGGCCAACAATTTTTAGTCAAATTGTACAAAAGGAACCAATAATTCTAGCATAAAATAGCTTGGAAATTCACTACAAAACAGAGTGTCAATAAATAAATTATTTTTTGTGAATCTTGAAAATATTATTACGCCCTGCAATATCTTATATGAGTATTACTGCATGTGAACTCAGTTACTTAAAATCCGTATATATGACTTGTCAGAAGTCTACTCCCTCAGGTGGTTAAAAAACTGTTGTATCCATGGGAATTGGGGCCCCCAGGAGGAAGTTGTGAAGTCCCGAACTGAAGGCTAGTTAGGCTGTTCTGACGTAGAAAACAATTTTTTTTGGTTTTGTTTTGGTACGGGCGTTCTATTTTCGGTTCATTGTTCTCCTTTCCTTGTGCCTCTGACTATCTTCTTCAACTTTTTTTTGTTCCATTAACTTTTTCTTAACTTGCTGTTTGTATGCGCAGAAAGACGTGTGTGAGAATACAATATAGATACAATATTCATACAGTATAGATACAATATAGATACAATATTCACACAGTATAGATACAATATAGATACAATATAGATACAGTATAGATACAATATAGATATAATATAGATACAATACAGATACAATATAGATACAATATAAATACAATATAGATACAGTATAGATACAATGTAGATACGATATAGATACAATATAGATACAATATAGATACAATATAAATACAATAAAGATACAGTATAGGTACAATATAGATACAATATAGATACAATATAGATTCAAAATAGATACAATATAGAGAAAATACAGATACAATATTGATACAAAATTCATACAGTATAGATACAATATAGATACAATATAGATACAATATAGATACAGTATAGATACAATATAGATACAATATAGATACAATACAGATATAATATAAATTTATTATAGATACAGTATAGATACAATATAGATACAATATAGAGACAGTATAGATGCAATATAGATACAATATAGATACAACATGGATACAATATAGATATAATATAGATACAATATAGAAACAATATGGATAAAATATAGATACAATATAGATTTCCATTTCCTAAACTCCACAGTAAATGAAGCCTTTCTCTTTGGTATACCATCGGTTGTGATTTAGAATATATTTCTGAGAAAACTTCCATGACAATAATTTTAGAAACTCATGTTGTTATCTGTATATTTCCTTTGAGGTTGCCACGTTGATAACAAAATTTAGGCTGTGGTATGTGCTAAAACATAATATTAAAATGCGAGAATGGCTTTTTTTAACACCTTCTTCTTGCAACCATTAGATTTGCATTCGATAACTTTGTTCTTTAACTAGAATCATTTCCTTGTCAAGTTACTCGTATGGTACCTGAATAAAATTGAATCAAGCTGGGGAAATTAAATCTTGAACCTTGAAATTTAGGGCTAGCCCCTCAACCTCACAAGTCAAACACTAATGCTGATCAACAGCTGCATCGTTTTCCAAAGACTAGACAATATTTAAAAATATGTGAGTGAGCATGTTTTCCCATAAATGAACTATGTGTTTTCAGAGTCATAGGTACCAGAAAACTTAATAAAAATCAATGAAAACAGTTAACAGTTAGCTTCGGTCTAACGCTTGTGTAGAACAAAAGACTTGCCAATAAGAACATATGGCTGCGAAATAAGTATTTTATATTAGATTGTGCTAAGCTGAAGCACGAGACATGTTACTGCGCTATAAATAATGTAGTGTATTTTTAATAGTTCTCAACATAAATCAAACAAATTAGTTTTATGCTAACAGACACCAAGGTATAATAACGAAAGAAAATGGCGTGCATGCAAGCAGTTACATGGTTTTTGTGGTTACTTTTTCTGTGTTTCTCAACTTTAGTAGAAGTGTCCTCGTCAGAAATATGAAACGATTAGAACATAGTGAACAAAAAACAGTCTTTGAATCAAGAGAGTTTTCTCGCTTTTTTTACAAGCTTTTGGTGCAAGCACATAACGTTGCGCGTAAAAAATGGAATTTAATCTCCCGCTGAAGTTAATTTGTACTTCTCATTACTAAAATTTATATTAAGATTGGAATTTTAGAAAATTTGATCTCACGCACACGTCAGTCGGTGCTTCTATTAACAAAAATTCACTTTAAGGCAGAAACCGTTCTCTATCTAAAAAAAATTAAAAATCCATGAAAATAAACCCTTCCGTTTTTGATCTGCCAGACACGTCAAAAAAAAAGGAAATCACAAATTGCGAGGACAAGCTTGCGTTTTGTGGGATTCGAAGGTCACTTGAAAAATCAATAATTGGTCTGTTCTGTAAGAAATGTTTCTCGAATTTTGTAATGATTTCAACGGTTGATAAATGGAAGAATGAGCTGAAATCTCCATAGAACTCAATGAATTTTCTCTGTAATTTTCATATAGCTGTATTTATGGGATATCAACTTTCTTGAATTTAGTAATGATTTGAACGGTTGATAAATGAAAGAATACACTGGAAACTCATTGGAACTCCATGAATTTTCTCTGTAATTTTTAAATGACTGTACTTAAGGGATATCGACTTTCTTGAATTGTGTAGTGATTTCAACGATGGATGAATGAAAGAATACGCATGAATCTCAATTGAACTGTACGAATTTTCTCCGTAAGTTTTATACAGCTGTAGTTATGAGATATCGACGCCCTACATGTAAACGTATCCTCGTCAGTCCACAAGCACAAAGATTTAATAGATGCTTCAGGTTATTTTCGTAGGCCTGCATTATCCATGTAAATCTCGTACTCAATAACGAATCAATCTGGTCTGCAATGTCCAAATAATCTGGTGTAAGAAATGTTTTTAGCAACACTTAAACATAACGCAAAATGTTGTAAATTGGTGTCTCGAGTCGACTAGTGTGTAATGCCATGTCGCTGTCAGTGATCGATGAGAGTGTGTCGATGTTGCTCCGCTATTGCAAATGACGCAAAGAAATATTTCTTAAAAACTAATCGCACAATGCCTTAAGAGTCCCAACTGAATGAGTCGTAAAATGTTCTTAGACGTAATATTTCTTTTTTTCAACGAGTGTGGAATGAGAATTGGAATGTCAAATTTGCTCGATAAAGCTAGGATATTATACCGTTTCAAATCTCAAGAATTTCAAATATATTTCTATCCTATTTTTTTTTAAAGGAGTAGTATCTAATACCTTTATTTTTTCGACGCAATTCGTTGAAAGTTTTTACCTGCAATCTTGGAATTGATTTTCTTTCTTCCGCTCTTTCTTTGTTCGTTTTCTGCGAATTCTCAGAGTGAGTAAGAAATTATTTTTTCAGCGTATATCTGAATTTTTCCTCATCCCTGCTTGCAGTAATATTGAGTGCCTGAGTTAGGAATTCCATTGAAAAACGAATGAGGTCCTGAGCCCATTTCAGCGAACCAAATCATTCGATCCAACTAATAACTTCAAGCATAAATGATGAGTTCAATTGGAAAAACTTTTAAGGATGGATTGTGCACGTCTTATTAAATCAATAAAACGTTCAGTAGACACATTAAAAATGCAAAAATAATGAAGAATGAGAGCAACTTATCTACAAGCATCACCTAAGGGCCGTTTACACTAGAGGGCATTTCGGCGCTGAGGCGCGACAAGTGTATACGAGGCTCACCACTAAGACGCATATTTGCGTGCGTTTTTACGAAGTTCCCTATTCGCCACGGTAGTTACGAGGCTCTTGAGTGTCGTGCATTACGAATTCGATCAGAGCGAATAGGATACTCCGTATGAACACGTACAAATATGAGCCTCAATTATCGGGGAGCCTCGTACACATGTGTCGTGCCGCACGGCCGAAATGTCTCCTAGTGTAAACAGCCCTTAAGTCTAGCAACGAAAGATAAACCAGGTTCTATAAAAATACTGAAAAATTTGCGAAACTCATCTACAAGCATCACTAAGCCTCGCAACGAGAGAGAAACCAGGTTCTATTTATTCCCACTTTAGCATTTATTTTCTAACTGCTTCAAGTCAGATTACGTGCCTGGAGGGGCGTTCTTTAGTCGTGTGTGGACGACACATGCGTCTAGTCTATTGATTGCCCTCAATTAAGTCAGGGGAAAAGATTGAGGAACAAGTTCAATGGAATGATTAACTGGGGAAGTTTAACCGAGACTCCAAGTTTAATGTGATTGAGTTGAACAATAGGGAAGAAAGGCTCGCGAGTTACAGTTACTCACTCTTCGTAGTTTGTTTGTGCTAACATTTTGTTTCGCCCTCTGTGTTTCCTGACAGCCATTACAGCGTTATCTCGACTAAAACAAGTCTTTCAAAGCAAACTTCTTCGTTAGCTTCATTGCTGTCTTAGCCCAATAAATCAAGCATTTAAAAGTATACTTCTTCATTAGTTCCATCACGTTGTTAGTACAGCAAAAACAGGTATTTAAAAGTAAATTTCTTCATTAGTTTCATTTCAGTTTTAGCGCGACAAGAAAAAGGAATTAAAAGTAGACTTTTTCATTAGCTTCATTGCAGTGTTAGCGATACATACACAAGTATTTAAAAGCATAGTTTTTCATTAGCTTCATTACATCATTTGCGCAACAAATCATGCGTACATAAGTGTAATTCCTATTTAGTTTCATTACACTTTTATTGCGACAAAAATATTCACACAAAAATATACTTCTTCATTAGCCTCATTAATGTTCGTGAGACCCAAACACGTATTTGAAAATTTAATTTTTCATTAGCTTCATTACAGTGTTAGCGCGACGAAAAAAGTAATTGAAAGCATACTTCTTCGTTAGTTCTATTTCGATTTGATTTTTTCACATAGTTTTCTCATTTTTAACTGTAACGCTTGCTTGTGCTTATAAACAGAAAAATGGTCCTAAGCAATACAAGTAAACTACAACTAATGCTAAGCCACATAGATAAAATTCGGATAATTTTGCTCAGTATGATAAAGTGCACATATGAAAATGAATGACAAGTTACATATTTCACTTTTCTCATCTACATTAAACTTGAGTTTTAAAACTATGAATTTTTAATCTTTATTAAAACTTGCTTTTGAAGAGAATTGACATACGATATAAGCCATGTACTAACAGAGACTGTCAACCCAGTTTCGAATATACCATTACCTCTGTTGCGTGTATACTGTCAACTCAGTAGTGTGTATACTGTCAACTCAGTTGCGTGTATACTGTCAACTCAGTAGCTTGTATACTGTCAACTCAGTTGCGTGTTTACTGTCAACTCAGTTATGTGTATACTGTCAACTCAGTTCGTGTGTACTGTCACCTCAATTGCGTGTGTACGTGTGCGGGATTTTGTGTAAATAAGTACTCGTGGGGAAAACCTGTTCACGGCATCTGATCGTTAATATTTGATTTGTTTTTGCTCTTGTGATCGAAATTTGAACTTCGAAACTTAATTTTTCATTTTTACGATTTCTACCTTTGAACTTTAGTGGTGGCCTTATTTCTACTGATATTTATGGTTCTCGCTTGTCATCATTTGAATTTAATTTAAGTCGAGCAAAATAAAAGTTCCTACACAGTACACAGGCAAGTACTTATGAAGTACAAAATATTTCAAGCTTCTGCTGAGTCGTTTCAACAGTAAGGCGCAGCGCTCGCAGCCTAAGAGATTGTCTGCGTAAATTATAGTAAATGCTCAATCTCCCTGCAGTATATACAAACATGTTAAGCGCATTAACACCCTAAGTTTGGAAGAGCAAATCAATAATGTTATTATTCAGTTTCAACCAATAATATCAAACAGTCCTCAACATTGGCACTGTCGGTCGAATAAGCAATAAAGCTCCTATTGTAACCTAGCAAGAAACGAAAAAATCAAGAAGTAACATGAATAATTACTCGTCATACTTACGTTTCTAACTCAGAATTAGTTAAGCATATGATGAAGGCTTTAAGAAAATTATTCAGTATGAATATAAAATTATTCAGTAAATAGATTGGAAGTAAATTATTCAGTATGAATATAAATCATTCAGTAATTAGATTGGAATTAAATTATTCAGTATGAGCATAAAATTATTCAGTAAATAAATCGGAAGTGAATTATTCAGTATAAATATAAAATCATTCAGTAATTAGATTGGAAGTAAATTATTCAGTATGAGCATAAAATTATTCAGTAAATAGATTGGAAGTAAATTATTCAGTATGAATATAAAACCATTCAGTAATTAGATTGGAAGTAAATTATTCATTATATCGGCACGAAGCTCAAAACTCATTTTACAGTTGAATTCCAGACTCACTATTGCTGCTGGATAGCATGCTGTGTTGCGATCGTCTATCGTAAGGCACCTGAACATCTAACTTTCATCGGCTTGGTATGTGTTCAAAGAATGATATTCAAACAAAAGTGATGAAAATTTTATTCTAGACCAAAGGTTGGACCAAAAAGTTTCCATAATAAGTTCATCTTAAATTCTAATTACTTCAAGGAACTTGCAGTAACTGTTATCGTCTTTCACTCAGTAAAAGTTAGTTTTGATAATTTGGAATAACTTTCAGTCCCACAGCTGGTATGCCTCACATTCTCTGTAAAATTTCTGACAATAATCTAATCTGAATTGCAAAGGAATACCTAAATAACGCTTAAAATGTGGCCCTGACCTTCAAAATATCCAAAATGGCTAACATAAGACTCATGCAATAGAGTTCTTTAAAACTTATTTCTCTAAAATAGAGTGGAATCAATATTTGGGAAGGTAAAATACAGCGATGGACGTCGTGGTTATGTCATTAGTCATAAAACTACATAAAACTGCGCTCCAATTGCTCTTTCTTCTCGTACGAAAAAAGTAAAGTACGAGAGAGAACCAGTTACGATTGTTGAGAAGAGACTGGATCGATGATGTGAAGAACACGTGGACTACAAAGGGCAATGAGTCACGTAGTTCCCAGAGCATTGCTGATATATCAAACATCTAGAAACATCAATCACTCGAACCATTCATGTGTAAAGTGTGCATTATTCTCGATGCAGGGAAAATCTTCAACCCGTGAAGCCCTAATCTATTCGATGTACCATATGTGTTTAAAAAAAACTCGCTGTTAACGTGTAAATTCCTCTGAAAACTTGCGTTGAAACCAGAAACAGAAATATTTTCGAGCACTTTGCGTCATGAATGGTTAAAATGTTTACAGCAATTGCAATCTCACAAAATGTTAACTCATGTACGCTCTTTCTCAATGCCATTTGTATACTCTAAGAATATAAAAACAAATCTCCAGCTACATTATGAAGACGCTCGAAAACCACAAACATAATCCAGAGCATCCAAAATCCTCGCAAACGACTACGAGAAGAAAAATCTCGAGTGAACTCATTTTCACAAACGCTGGGTTTTGGCCAATCAAATCTCGTGGAACTACGGGGAAGAAATCACCTTGTATTCACACAGTTCATTTCGGCGCTCGATCACGCGCCCTGATTCCCACATCGAACATTCTGTGCACGCAATCTAGGGACCTAAAGGCAACAGGGAAGCTGCCAAGGAACGGCGTATAATGTAGTCTATTCAGGGACATGGTCGGAGAGAACTCTTATGATGTCGTATACATGTAAGTCGCTTAGCTGAGGTAATCATCATTTAGACAGCCTGCAAAAGTGATCAAGGAAACAACATGGAATCTTAGCACGATACTAATTACGGAACGCTCTACGCGTTAAGCGAATGTGCTGAATAGTTCGTTGATTTTTGGTTCCGCGCTTTGATATAATGCGAAACGCTAATCTCATTAACTTCAAATCAATTAGAATGCTATGTAGACACATGGAGAGCAAATAAGATTTTTAGCCCCGTCATTATGGCTTCAAAATTTGTAGTGAATTTATTCTTCATAGGTTGTTTGTGATGTGTTCAAAAACTTAATCACATTCGCTTTTTGATAAAAATTTTCTCAGAGGAATGAAGCATGGATGTGAATGCATTCAAAACCCGTTGTTGATGGAATTTAATTTACATCATTTTAATATCTTAGGATTAAATCAACGGTAAAAACTTTCAAAAATTTTTCCAAACAGTTTAGGCCGATGTGATGTGCCAATTAATAAACATTCTGTGCAACTGGCCTCCCAGGAAAAGACTAAATGCCTTTTAAGTAGAAATAAACTTTAGCAGAACTAACTTTTCTTGTTAATTTTCAAATTTTAGGGTAAAAATACAATATTCGTTTTGCTCAATCTTACTCATATTCATTCTTAGCATTAGAGCACATGTTCGCTCATGCATAGGTCCAAGAAATGATCAATATTAAAATTCGCGGTTATTAGAGTAGAGTTCGAAGAGGTAGATCAATAGTCAATTCTTGTGAGAATAATCGTCCTCCATTTACCATTATTTATTCTTCCCAAGACCTTGAAACCGCCCACGAGCAGGCACGAAGAAGCTGTCATTGATTCATTCCATAATAACGGACTCTAATCTGAACAACGCTCGCCGAGCACCGTGGAGTAGGTTCGAATCGTGCACTTTGAGTCGCTTAATATGCCTCCGCTCGTATTGCTAATACTGCTTTCCGCGTCGATGATGAATCTTGAGACCAGGAGAGCGATGTTCATCGTTCCTCAGCAGCAGTTTGACCCCAAAATTTACCTCATGAGTTATAGTGCTGAATTGTTTCACAAAGCACAGCTATGGAATGCTTCAAAGTTCCACATGACTTTTTTCTCAAAAAGCAGTAACGCTCGAGAGGTTCGCAGACCTCAACTGTTTTGTGCTCGTCATGCAGTGGTTAGTTTTCTCGTTAAATTTTAAGATTTCAATGACCTGCTGCAAAAATACTGTTGGATTGAAGTTTTATAGGAATATCATTGAACTTGAAGCTCTCCATGATTAGTTATTTTTTATTTCAATGCAAAAAGGGTAAGTCCACATTGTTTTTCTGTTAGTCATCGGCAGGAGAAAAATGAAAACACAACGACAAATAGGTGTTTTTTCATTGAGTTCGTATAGTTGTACTACAGCATACTCAACTCACAACACAGTACACAGTGTTTTGAGTAAAGTAAGTTTGTACACTGCACACTATGTTCCTGAATTGAAATATCACCCGCGATGAGAACCAAGAGAAAAGATTTGGCTCAGGTGTTAGCAGTATTTCTTTTTTTTTTTTTGAGGGAGTAACCATCATGAATGTAACCATCAGCATTCTTAAAAAATTTGAAGTGTTTCCTAAATAGCTTAACAAAATCATTCATTGATAATCACGATGGCGAAATCATTCATTGATAACCATGATGACAAAATCGTCATGAAACTTGACAGTTGCATGCCTGCAAGTTTCTAAAGCGTGACCTGAGAGCGAAATTTTCGAGCAAAAAAATTCCAACACGATCTCGACATCCAACGAAATTTCATCAACTCATCTCGCTGACGACTGATATCAAATTAAGGCTTTGAATCGTAGACTGCGTTAGAGAATCTAGCTGTTCTGACAAAAAAATGTCAGCGCAAGCGAATGAAACTAATGCCCTCAAAAGAAGGGTCTTCAGATGCCAAAACATGTTTACATCTCTTCTTCCCAGCGCTCCGCTCAGACTTGATTAGTTTGAGCGGAGAATTTTAAGCGATTGGATGTACTCGAGGTAGAAATCGGCAGTTTTACTTGTGACGAGCTTGTCCATTTTCCAGCTAAAGACCCGGGAACGCTCAAACTATTAGTTATCATTGAAAAAATTATACATTTTCAGAGTGGCAATCATTTACGTATGAAGGCAATGATAACTGTTGGTAGAGTTAAATATTGAAAATACGCTGGGTGAATTCTTTTATTAAATTATCTTGATGCTCACGATGAAATAAGCGTCAATATTTTGATGGTATAGATGTAAACGAATTTTTATGATATCGAAGAGGCAACAACTTATTTTATTGTTTTTGAAATAGCATAAATTTGGAATCTCAAGTGTGTCATTTCAGATGTAAAGCTTCTTACGTTAAACAAGTCGTCAATGAATTATTTATTGCATCGTTCTTCTCACAGAGGTAAACTTGAAAGTATTTTAGTCGAAAACCTAATAAAAGACTACACGTGTTTTCAGTTAAATATTATCATGGAATTGACAGGTATAAATTCGTCAAAATAAATGTTGACGTGCGTATACAATGGCTGTCGCTTCATCTCTGTAAATGGCATTCAATTTTGAACAAGTTCAAGACTTCCATGTATAAACTTCCGCTTTATTCAGACACTTTGTATCCATGTTCAGCTGACACTTTGCTGCTCAAACTCATTTCAAAAAGCCGAGAATTTACAGCCTTTGAAGTGCGTACGATAGAAGTGCCATTGAATGTTATACTCGAGCACTAGTAAATTATAAACCTGAAATAAAAATGTTTAGGCATTTTTGCAAGAGTTGCTCATAGCCTGAATGGTAACTGTCATAAGTGATCGCGTTATCCTCGAAGTGATAAAAATCTGATTTTAACTAAAATAATGCGAGTACTGTTATTCAAATAACTAAATAACTTTTATTAAATAACTGTTATCTCTATTTTCAAAATGCAGTTTCCATTGAATTCATTTTTTATAGCTCATCTTGATGTTCAACCGGCATATTGCTTCTCAAACATCTAGAGATTACGTAATAGATTTAAAATTTTAAATCTCGAATCTGTAATTGAGTTTTCCTTGTATTCATTTTTTTAACTCCTCTCACCCGATATTCAACTCGCATATTGCTTCTCTAACGTCTAGAGTTCAAATAATAGCTTTAATATGTTCTCTCAAATCTCAGTTAAGGGTTTCTTAAGATTTTTTTTCGGCGTAAGCAATCATGGTTCCCACCCGAAGTTGTAAATCAAAGGCTTGTGTTTAAGCCTACAGTAATTCAGACCATCGGGTGTTCACACGCACGAAACTTTTGCAATTTCGGTGATTTACAGGCCGCCGTGTTGAGCTTGTGTCGTCAACCCGGAAAAGACGTGTAAGAAAAATTCTTGTTTGCAAAGAACTCTCAAAAACTATTCAGGTTGAATTTTTTTCAAATAACTCACATAAGTAGTCCAGATTTAATTCTGTACTAGATTTATTCAAACCAAAGGTATTTTTCTACGAAAAATATGATCTGTTGTGAGAGTAAAAATGTTCACGCAAAACATCTGTCTGTTCTGTGAGTGAGAACCAGCGAATGAATGCTATATGAACGAGGCCTGTTGGTGCTTGGAATTTTTCAAGTCTTTCGTTCCCAGAAGATTAATCTGATGCTCAAAAACTATTTCAAATGATTGGCTTGTCGGTGGCTTCGCTTGAAATAATATCGCAGAAAGTCAGAACTGAAAACAGAGTGTTTTCAGGATTACTGCGTAAAGTATTCATGAGAAACATGTCCTCATGAATAAAAAATGAAGTTGCTAGATGCTAATGACCCAGATTCGAACTTTTTAAATGTTGTGCGATGGAATACTAATTGAATCGTTCTTTTCATTCAGGGACTTGTGAAGTTGTGTCCGCGAAGTTCTGCTCTGAATGATTAATTGCATCCTCGCAGAATTCTTCATCAGTTGCTTTTAGCCTAGGGTCACGTTTCTTTGCGTTCGAAGGTGAAAATATTACTCGGATAAAAAGAATAAAAGATTCAAATTATAAAAAGGATAATGGATTGAAAGGATAAAATTTTGTTCTGATATAGCGTTACTCACTCGCAATCCAAGAAATTCTTATTTCAAGTAAAAAAGATATCAAAAAGATTTTTGCTACGAACTCCCTGGAACAAAAGAATATTTCTGGTACTATTTTCCATTTGTCTTATAAAACAAAATATTACTCAGATATAGCGTTACTCACATTCAGTCCAAGAAATTCTTATTTTAAGTAAAAGAGATCCAAAAGATTTTTGCTACGAACTCACTGGCACAAACGAATGTTTCAGGCATTGTTCTCCATTTGGGTTATAAAACAAGTGAACTTTAGAAATTCTTCGAAATTTTAGGTGGCAAATTTAAAATCGTCACCGTGAAGTTACATCCAATCAAATTTCGGCGGCAAAACATCATTAAAATTCGGAATTCTATTTAATGAGTGAGCGATAAACACAACGAACGTGAAGCAAAAAGTCAAAAAACAAAAGCTATACTCTACAATGATGTTTTGAAATTGCAACGTAAAATCACAATCACAATGAAAATCGTAAAATCGCAATGTCTTTTTATTTCAGTTTAAATAAAATTTGAAGGACTAAAACTTTTGGAGAGATTGCACTCGATTCCAATTTCTAAATTATTTGCATTATTAACTGTTTCGAGGATTTACAATTTTGCGATAAGTGGTTTCTTATTTTGGAGTGGGTATTTAAATTAAAGTTTATATAGAAAGTGTAGAAAATATTTCTGTTGTGTTAGATTAGTTCCGCGAAAATAATTCAATACACAGAAGAGATTTGCACTTGAAAGAAGTAGAAATACATACGAGCAACATGTAGTGAATAAAGTTGAATAAAAATAAATGATCCAATACGACAGGTAGAACCAAAAACTGAAGACATAACAATGGAAATTATCTTAGGATGATAATTTTAATAGAATGGGAGAGATACAATACATTAAAAGACATATCTGAAAACGACATTTAATATCTGCTGCCTTAGGAATTAAATGTTGCTATGAATCATGCCCGGGATCATTCAGGAGTTCGTCGATTTCCAGAAGATTTTATTTAATGGCTCGGAAACATCACACCCAAAGGAACAAAATACATCATCCTAATAATTTTGTTTTGGGCTTCGCGATGAAAGATCACTCGAGCTTCCCAATTCTGTTGAGACGTTGTGGAGAAGGAGCCTTCTCCTTGGCTGCAGTCATTCGTTTTGCGCAACTTGACAGCGAAACAATGATTCCTGGAGATTGCGGGTCACTCTATTTTTGTTCCCGGGATACGCCAAAAGAACACCGAGATTGGTCAAAAGTTACAATCCCTCTCGTGTTTTTTTTTTCACTCAGAAGTCCAGTTTATTTCTCGGGTTCGAGACAACGAATTTTTCAAAGTTCTTTCGATAATAGTTGATCGAAAAAAAACTTCGCATTCGGTGGGTGCAGGAAAGCCAAGCGAAAGTCAAGGAAGTCGTTTTGAAGGAAAAAATGTTCTCTAGGAAGATTCTACCGACAAGAATATGATTTCATTTTTCTTTCTTAAGCTCTTTGGGGATAGTTTCCAGGAACGGTTTTCTTCATAATAAAAAACATATGCAGAGCTTATAGTAGCATCTTTTTAGTGAGGTTACTCACACATACGCTTGCATGCTTTCTAGCAGCAATATAAAGTAAGTCTTTCACCATCAATTCCTCACTTTGAACCCGAACATTTTTTCCTCTTGATTTTGCACTGTGTTCATAAATGTTTTTTTAGTGTGGTTACTAAAACTTACACTTACATGCATTCTAGCAGCGATATGAAGCTAGTCTTCTACCATCAATTCCTCACTTTGAACCCAAACATTTTTTCCTCTTGATTTTGTACTGTGTTCAAACCAGGTTCTGGACAATCACATGAAGAGAATATTAACATGGAAATAACTTCATGATCATCCCTCATTTTTGCCACCTGCGCCCTCACTCGATTTCGTAAACTAATTTCCGACCAAATGAAGGCTTTTTGCGCGCTGGTCGTAAACGTAACACAATTTCGACCAATGGCTTCACAGCTCCCTGCGTCCAATCGCTTGGCGCCAATCAGCTAATTACAGTTTTCGCTTAGCGTTCATAAAGGAATTTCTTCGCCGAATGAAATCATTCAGATTTTATTTTCAGCTTCGATAATTGTCGGGAAGGATTTGTTTTTAAAAATAGGTGAGAATCGACTATTAAAATATGGGGGCAGTTTTTAGGTTTCTCAGCCTTCACGACCGTATCGAAGTTAAGTTCCTTTTTTCTATTTCCAAACTGAGTTCCGCATTCTCGATTACGACCAGTAAGTGTCATATTTCATTTATGAGCTTGCTTCCTTTTGCATGTGCTGATGATTCCCTCAATAATACCATCATTAGACTAGTAAAAATTTGCTACCAAACAGACTACCATTTATTGAGGATGCCATTTGAACATGCGCTGCTCTAGCATGCGTAAATGAGGCACTTGAATTTAAAAAAATTCAATTGAATTCAGGATCAGGGTTCAGTTCATGATTAAATAAAGCCTTATATTCTAAAAAATAATTTGTTCATACATTTCATGCTCATCAAACCTCAGCTCTGGATTGAATTGGAGACTAGGTTCTCAAACACTTATGGGCTCATGTAAATCATGGTACTCATAGTATAAGTCCACGGTTGAATTGAATTTAAATTCAGACTTATGAAGAATTCCTGACTCTTTAGTCTGATAATATTCAAGATAGAAGCATACTATTAAATTAGAGTACAGAATCATGAAGGATGACTGACTTAGTTTCCTGCTTGCCTGCACTGTCGATTTAATTACAGGGTAACTTTAATACAGTTTAATTACAGCACTGGTGATAGAATCAGAGATTCTAAAACGTTTTCAATTAAAAGAAAGTTCCCTTTTATATTGGTTCTTTTTTTTATTTTACGTGTTAGATTTCCAAAAAATCGCCCTTTTAATTTTGTCGATTTTTTTTACCCTAAGCGGTGTAGATGGCCTATGAAAAAATGTATCATAGAATTTCTGTTTAATTTCTTCAACGCACTTTACAATTACGAAAACCTTGACTGTATTTTCTTATCTTTTTCAGTTTAACGTAATTACTACCGGCTTGTGAGTGCACTTTGAAACACGTATGAACGATTGAGTGAAAACCCGCTCATTGTATTAAAAATCCCTCATAGCATCGTAAGAAATTTTCAGGCGTTTGTAAATGAATCAACGGACTGTTAAAAAAGTACTCAGGACTTTAGATGCACTTTCTAATGTTTTATTTCCGCTGTTCATTTGATCACATCAACCATTTACATAAATGAAAAACATTCGTAGTTAGGGCAATGAGATCGTTTTCTCTACTACCAACAAATTTACTAGATACCCTGAAGCAGAGCATCGTGAAGCCAAGTATTTTTTCTATATGTTTTAAATTAAATAGTGAATTTTCTCAGAGCTAACGTGGGAAAATACCCACGTTCAATTAAATTGAATTAAAATTAAATAATTTAAATTAACTAAAAGCAAAATTAAAACTTTCTGTCCCGTCTTAAAATTTCCGTGAATTTCAGAGGAAAAATCATTTAAATTCACTTCCATCATTTCATAAATAAAAGGTTTAGCTAAAAATGGTTTAATTCAACTGAGCACGAACGTCGATATAACGCCGCCCGCCCGCATTAAAATGCCGTATTTCTTTTGCGACTTTGAAAATTTCGCGGCCCAGCGAGTCTCTTTGACGCAGATGAAATTAGCATACAAATAAAATATTCTTTGATGGGATTAATTTGTCTATTTTCCGACGTTTGGGTACGACTTAAAGTCATTTCAACATTTTACTTTGATCCGGCAATGATGGATGCGTAGTTAAATCATAAAGAAGGTGGAAACGAATGCAATAAATCTTCATGTTGTTCACACCACTGATAGATAGAAACTTATGCTTATTTCCTACCAGGTTCAAACTCCAAAAGTAGAGTCTAGTATTGTCCAGCAATAGCAACTTTTCAAAAATAACATTGATCCGAACTGAACTGAACTTTATTAATTTTAATTAATAATTAATAAATACTTTATTACGAACAAAAAGAGAAGTTTCGTTATTTAATTTCTCCTGAAATTTTGAGCTAAAAATAAACCATAGCATCTCAGTGATCATGGAACATTTGTGCATGGATCAGCAAAACTAATAGTCGATATTTCATTTTGTTATTGGGTGACAGCAACGCTCGCTCTGTTTAGCCTTCGCAAGCGCCGTGCAATGAATGAGAGTTCCTTAGAGGCGATAACATTTCTGCCATAATTATATAGAAATTATTAATGTTCATGTTTAAAACATGCACGTTTACTTCACACGTATGTATTTAAATGCAAATACGTAAATTTATGTTGATTATAGAACGACAGGCTCACTAACATGTCACTTTGAAAACACGCATGTTTGCCGCAAGTAGTGTCACAAAAGTTTCTCTTTCATTTAAGAAGCGCAGCCAGTATATGGACAGAATTTGCCGATGCAAATGATAGAAGTATTATTCAAACAGAACTGGCAAACAAAATATGCTATTATATCAAATGTGGATTTCAAAGTGGATTCAAACGGTCAAATAACTGTGGTCGAAATCTGCGTACATTATCTCAGTAATGCTAGCGCAAAAACGTTTGCGTGAGGGCAGGTCGCAGTGGTTCTTAGATCCGTGGTCCTTGACCTGCGTTCGATCGAACCCCTGAGTGCGGCATGGTAAAGCTCGTATACTAATACGGTAAATAGTTACATACACATGTTTTGTATTTGAGGAAACAAAGCATATTTTATTTTTAAAACTACGAAGGGTTCGATGAATGCATGTATGGAACTTGCGGGGTTCAGTGCCTCCAACAAGGTTAAGGACCATTGCCTTAGATCATTGGTATTCATTGCGCGGCTCTCGGAAAATGTATCAATTAATTATAATATAATTTATACGATATACACTAACTTGCAGTAGCTGCGGCTCTTTCAATCAATGTTTTTAGCCGGAGTGGCTCTTTTGCAAAATTAGTAAAATTAGGCTTAAATGGAGACCGAGTCTGCCATGTGACTGCGCTAACTTACGCCACGTCAGGCTGGTGCCGGAGTAAAGAAGACATTTTTGCTCAGCTCCTGCCCCGCGACGGCGCTGCCAGCCCCGCTACAGAAGCGCTGTTTCCCGGCCTTTGCCTCGCAGTTCATGAAGTTATCATTAGCGAGACAGTTATTTTAACGCTTTCACTGCGATCGACCTGAGACATATTTGGTCACTGATGGAGTTTTCATTATGCTGCTGACCAGCCAGTGGTCACAAACTCAATTTGAAACTATTTTTATTCAAAAATAAATGAAAACACGATCCAGTAATGTTTGGTATTTTCTACATTGCTTACCACAATTGACTTTAAGTTCTAGTTGAACTTTAAACTTCAGTTTTACCTGCGCTGTCAAAGCGTTAATAAAAGACGCGCTAAAACAAAATCACCTCCATTCAGAAACATGTCTTGAGAAATTTTGTTTCATTTCCTTTAGGAATCCATGATTAAAATAACACTGAACTTGATGGTAAGAACACGGTTGATCAAGGTTCTCTTTATATTAATAATTCAAAATGGAGTAGAAAATATATTGAATTCGAAGAAAAGAACACGGTTGATAAAGGTTCTCTCTATTTTTATAATTCAAAATGGGGTAGAAAATGCATTGAATGCGAAGATAAGAACACGGTTGATCCAGGCTCTCTCTGTTTTTAGAAATCAAAATGGAGTAGAAAATACATTGAATTTGAAGATAAGAACACGGTTGATCAAAGTACTCTCTATATTTATAATTCAAAATAGAGTAGAAAATTGAAGCAGCTGCGTTTCAGATCCTTAATTCAGGCGAGGACTCTTGAACAAGTTAAAGATGAGTTTCAGCTCCGCAGGAATTATAGAGCAGAAAGTCAGCGTGACCTAAGCGTGCACCCGGCTTGTCACAGGATGGTTCAACTCTTTAAATTTAAAGCTTTCGAAGTTGAAAGAGCAAACTTTTTAATGTTTCAGTTAGAGTTCCAGAAAGCATTATGTTCCAATTGAGTTGGCATCAGACACTGAAATAATGCGCACCTATGTGGAACTGATCACCAAAATGCTTGTATTCTTATAATATTTTAAATTTTTATTTCACAGAGGATTTATCCATGAAGAGGGACGGAGTTCTTCATGTGTGATGGCGCTCAAAGTGCATGACATCAGGAGATCGAAATATTATTTTACTTCAACCAATTCATTAGTTAATATTTCAATTTTATAAATTCGAATATATTCGCTAAGAAAACTGCCTGCAAATTTTCTGCTGTGTATTAAAATACCTACACATATATAAATATATGTTAGTATTTTAGTTTCCAACAAGTTAACGCTCCATGTGCACGATATACTTTTTAGTAACGCAAGTGAAATGTATTTTCCTATCGTGAAAAAATTGAGCAGACAGGTGAATTTATGTTATATTAAAAGACAACCAGAAAAACTTCAGAGGACGTTTTTGAGAAAGAAACACATTCTTGTTGCTCTTCGTTGTTCAACCAGTCAAACTCCTCAAAGACTTGAAGAAAATACATCGTGTGCAGTATGCAAAATCCGGCGTTGCCTATATGCTAGGCGAAATCCGGCGTTCCCTATATGCTTGGAAAAATCCGGCGTTCCCTATATGCTATGCGAAATCCGGCGTTACCTATATGCTTGGCAAAATCCGGTTATCCCTATATGCTAGGCAAAATCTGGCGTTCCCTATATGCCAGACAAAATCTGGCGTTTCCTATATGCCAGACAAAATCTGGCGTTCCCTATATGCTAGGCAAAATCCGGCGTTGTAGTTCATGCTTGGGCCCTATAGATGTCATGACCATCACTCTTTAAGGCTGCAACAATTCCGATAACATTTTCGGCAGTATAATGACTTTACAATGGCTCCTAACTCGATACAACTCTTACATCAAAGCCCACTCTGAAACTTTATTCCAATTAACCAAAGTCGATGCTCGATAATTTTGACCGAAAAATTGTTTCAACAGCAGCAAGTTAAAACCCAACGATATCCGAACAAGAACTGTCAGTCAACTGGAACAAAGCCCACGCATTTTCACGTACAAGCTTTATTTCAATTAAACTCAAGTCCATACGTGATCATGCTGACCCAAAAATTATTCCAAGAGCACCAAGTAAGATCCCAGCTAGCGACATGCGAACAAGGAACTGTCGGTCGGCTTAAGCACAAATATTTTCACGCATTCTGCTTACTTGACGTTTGAGATTACGACCTAGGTTGCTTTAGTTGGCTGGTGGCAGCCGTAACCAGAGTGATATATGTAGAGCGCGTCTCGTATTGAAGCCATAACAGGGGCTTAAGTGGCGCACAGGGCCACTTGCCACAGAATGAAACATGGCTTAAACAGCTGGTGGCAGGCCGTTCCAGCTGATCGTTGTTACTATAACGGTAGGTTGAGAGCTACTGCCTCTTTTTATGGAGCAGCACAGCCTGTTGGTAGCGCATGCATGGGGCCGCGGCTAATAAAAATTAAAAAATGGTGCTCCCTTTATAGGGTAGAAATTTGGCAAGAAATACGACTCGTCTATATAAAAGCAAAGCATGGTTGTTCAAGTGTTTTGTCGTGAAGTGGACATGCATTTGAGTTCACCCAGAATAAATGATGATGTACTCCTTGTAATACCATTATTCAAATTCATAAGATAGAAGTAACAGTCATTGTCAAAGAAATAGTGCATTTAATTATTCGTTTGGCACTTTTCTCCCAGTTGCTCTGGTTCAATTGAACTGGAAATTAAAATTTCGTGCGGAGCTTACATTCTGAGACAAATATTCGGTAAATATCTTTACCAGTTGCCTGATTTCCCCCAAGCATTTGCATTTCAATCAGAATCCTATTTCCAACCACTAAGTTCGGACCACACACTGGTTTCATTCCCTGGAAAACATTGCCAATTATCTGCTGCTGGCAGACGATTGATCTCGCTTCCTGCATCTTCAGTGATTCTCAAGAGAACGCTGCGGAGTATACACATGAGCCAAGGAACTGTTTTCTGAACAGATTCTGGAGTTAAAGTTACTGTGTCGGAGACATGAGACAAGGAATTGTTTTCTCTCACAGAAATTAAAGCGAAAATAACTGTTGCAGACACATGAGCCGTAGAATTGTTTTCTATCACGGATACTAGTACAAAAACTCCTGTTGCAGAGACATGAGCCACAGAACGGTTTTCTCTAACAGAAACTGGTGCAAAAATTCCTGTTGCAGAGACATGAGCCACAGAACGGTTTTCTCTAACAGAAACTGGTGCAAAAATTCCTGTTGCGAGACATGAGCCACAGAACGGTTTTCTCTCACGGATACTCTAGCGAAAATTTCAACGGAAGTTCCCGCGAAATTCCTGCGTCTCGCCGTAACTTTTTCTGGCTCCATCTGCTCCTGATCGGCCCTCTCCACCAGATGGTAGAACGATAAGGTCCATGATTAACGTTTTCAGTTATGGTAAGGGTCAAGCAGTCAAAATAACGAGCGACGAAAATGAGCGCTGGTACTAAGATGGAGTAGAACCTGTTATTAGGTTCTCGAAGTTGATTAATGTCCAATCTCCAGAATTTCATTAAATCTTTCACGCTGGACAATGGAAACGATAGCATCAATTTCGTCGGTTCTTGAGAAACTGCAATTTACTGTGAAATGGCAGAAATTTCGTTGCTACTTTGTGTTATTGATTGGCTGAAAGACCGCAAATAAAGAGTAAACGTGACCTTCGGATAATGGGATAGATGAAGAGTTCATCGAAGGGACAATGAATTGTGGAAAAAAGGAACTAATGCGTCAGCAGTTAGAAAAGGAGTCTACAGAAATGGTCACCTATGAAGACATGGCTATATTTGATGCCAGTCGCAAATCAAAATGATCATAAAAGAATTAAGTGAAGATGAGTTAGTTATTCTTCAACAGATTTAATATTTTTGACTAAGTGCTAGTTTTCTTGTCTGAAATATATGTAATTAACCTTTCAGTCACTAAGAACAGCAGAAAATTACACATTCCCTGTAACAGCATTCAGGTATATGTTTATGATGTTTATCAACGCTGGTGTTTACATTCGGCTTCTAACATGACTTCACGTTAGCGAAAGCATGCGAAATATTTGACTTCTCTGACTCCGTTTACGTACATATACTAATATTAGTCCCTGCATGACAAATTATTGTGAAAAAATAGCTCCTTGAATTACTGTTGCGTATCACTGGCAGCACAGTGTGCGTGTGTGGCGTATCACTGGCAGCCAGTGGGTGTGTGTGGCGTATCACTGGCAGCCAGTGGGTGTGTGTGGCGTATCACTGGCAGCACAGTGTGCGTGTGTGGCGTATCACTGGCAGCACAGTGTGCGTGTGTGGCGTATCACTGGCAGCACAGTGTGCGTGTGTGTGGCGTATCACTGGCAGCACAGTGTGCGTGTGTGGCGTATCACTGGCAGCACAGTGTGCGTGTGTGTGGCGTATCACTGGCAGCACAGTGTGTGTGTGTGTGGCGTATCACTGGCAGCACAGTGTGCGTGTGTGGCGTATCACTGGCAGCCAGTGGGTGTGTGTGGCGTATCACTGGCAGCACAGTGTGCGTGTGTGGCGTATCACTGGCAGCACAGTGGGTGTGTGTGGCGTATCACTGGCAGCACAGTGGGTGTGTGTGGCGTATCACTGGCAGCACAGTGTGCGTGTGTGGCGTATCACTGGCAGCCAGTGGGTGTGTGTGGCGTATCACTGGCAGCACAGTGTGCGTGTGTGGCGTATCACTGGCAGCCAGTGGGTGTGTGTGGCGTATCACTGGCAGCACAGTGTGTGTGTGTGGCGTATCACTGGCAGCACAGTGTGCGTGTGTGGCGTATCACTGGCAGCACAGTGTGCGTGTGTGTGGCGTATCACTGGCAGCACAGTGTGTGTGTGTGTGGCGTATCACTGGCAGCACAGTGTGTGTGTGTGTGTGTGGCGTATCACTGGCAGCACAGTGTGCGTGTGTGGCGTATCACTGGCAGCCAGTGGGTGTGTGTGGCGTATCACTGGCAGCACAGTGTGCGTGTGTGGCGTATCACTGGCAGCACAGTGTGCGTGTGTGGCGTATCACTGGCAGCACAGTGTGTGTGTGTGTGGCGTATCACTTATAGCACAGTGTGTGTGTGTGTGTGTGGCGTATCCCTTGCAGCACAGTGGGTGTGTGTAGCGTATCACTGGCAGCGCAGTGTGTGTGTTGCGTATCACTGGCACCAAAAAGTCCGTGTGTGGCGTATCACTGGCACCAAAAAGCACGTGTGTTGCGTATCACTGGCACCAAAAAGCACGTGTGTTGCGTATCACTGGCACCAAAAAGCACGTGTGTTGCGGATCACTGGCACCAAAAGCACGTGTGTGGCGTATCACTGGCACCAAAAAGCTCGTGTGTTGCGTATCACTGGCACCAAAAATCACGTGTGTTGCGTATCACTGGCACCAAAAAGCACGTGTGTTGCGTATCACTGGCACCAAAAAGTCCGTGTGTGGCGTATCACTGGCACCAAAAAGCACGTGTGTTGCGTATCACTGGCACCAAAAATCACGTGTGTTGCGTATCACTGGCACCAAAAATCACGTGTGTGGCGTATCACTGGCACCAAAAAGCTCGTGTGTTGCGTATCACTGGCACCAAAAATCACGTGTGTTGCGTATCACTGGCACCAAAAATCACGTGTGTTGCGTATCACTGGCACCAAAAAGCACGAGTGTTGCGTATCACTGGCAGCACAGTGTGTGTGTGTGTGTGTGTGGCGTATCACTGGCACCAAAAAGCACGTGTGTTGCGTATCGTTGGCACCAAAAATCACGTGTGTTGCGTATCACTGGCACCAAAAATCACGTGTGTTGCGTATCACTGGCACCAAAAAGCACGTGTGTTGCGTATCACTGGCAACAAAAAGCACGTGTGTTGCGTATCACTGGCACCAAAAAGCACGTGTTGCGTCCACGCATTATGCGTCTTGCTATAACCTCTCATGCACTCGGCCACCCAGGACCGCCCGACTGAAACCTAACACTCAATGTCACCTCAACAAAGCGTGATGGAAGAAACCCTAGAACAACATGACGTAATTCAATTATTACAGAAAAAGGAAAAATGAAAGAAATTCTGTGAGCTGCAGTAGAAACGTCAAGGAACTTGTAAAATGACTCTGAAATGTTCATTATTAAAATACACTCGCTGAATACAGTTGAAGCGCCGTCGAAAATGTTCGCAAATTTGAAGTACTAAAGGCTCTTTTTTGTTTTTCTCCTTTTTCATCAGCAAGGAATACAAAACATTTTTTTACAATAGTTTTAAGCCGAATTGTTCTGATAACTTGAGTGTTTTTTTTAGGTGTATTTCTTTATTTCTTAAAGTTGAGTTATATTCTTGGGTTATATTTCTTCTCACTTCGTCATAAAAACGTATATATACCACTGACCGACTGCAGAATTATTTCCGAATTGGTTTTGTCAGCTCTGGGTAGCCTTTGCCTCAGAAATTTCAAGACATAATCTAACGACTTAATTTTGCGAACGTTTATTAAGCCTTTAACATCCTGATGGATTTGAAAACTCAGTGTTAAGAATGCCTCTAAGAAATTATATTGTGTTTCATATAGAATTTGTACCCGAACGTGTTCTTTGAAGTTCACTGCCGAGTGTCAGTTCCTACTTCATTCTGATGTCGATGACATCCTGATGCCAGTGCCAGTCTATCATCGGTTGTCGTAGCATCATTGATACGAGCATATAAAATCAAAGCTGTACAAAGTTGAGTGTATTCTGTGCTCACAAAGATGTCCCACCCTGCACGTAGCGGGAAAAAATCAGCAGAAAAAGAACTGCAGAAATCATAATGCCTGAGAAGCTAATACATAAAATTCGCGCAAATCTCGCAGAAAAGAAACGCAGGCAACAGCCTCAGAGCTACGCAGCGACGCAAGTGAGCAAGCTGGGTGCATTAAACCTGCATTAATTCGCAGTGCTGGTGTTGTTTGTGAACACTGGAGATAAAATTATGCGGAGGTGTTGTCTTGCCTTAAAGCTGTCCTGTTAACTCGAGTCCAATTGCAAGAGATAGCCTGCTTATGCAATTGAAATCTGGAACATACGTTGCAGCGCCGGCACCATCTGCTCGAAATAGGCAAGTACTTGCGGAAAAAAATAACAGGGAGTTGATATTCAGTATTTATTGTTCCGAACAAGCCAAAGTAAATTGGAGGGTCGAATATTTTCTTTGGATCTACTCTGCTGAATGAAATCGAGAACACATTATGGGCAGCCACGCATTACACCCAATTTTTTCCTTTGCTGTCTTGAAATTGCAGCTTAAATTTTTTTTCTTTCTTTAATAATTTTTTCTTTTTTTTTATGAGTAGGCGAACCTTCAGACTTATTCTGTTCCGGTCCAACTGTAAAACTACAGAATCAGAGTACGCGCAGTACCATTAAAATTTTGTCCATTCTCGAGACTTAGAAGTTTTTCCCAAGTTATAATAGCGACCATAAAGTTAGAAGGGAGCTAAAGTTGCCATCAACCTCGAAGTTTCAGGAGCAGTACCAGATAATGGCACAACAAATATATTTTTGCTCTTGTGTTGTGCAATTCGTATGGACTTTAATATATCAAGAAGTCGGGTACTCTGACCACATCACACCAGATAATGACAGTACAAACATATTTTTCGTCTTGTGTTGTGCAATTCGTATAGACTTTAATATATCAAGAAGTCGGGTACTCTGACCACATCACAAACACTCAGAGCAGCTGCAAAGTAGCACTGTGAAGTAGGGCTTAAAAGCGAATAAAGGAACTGAAATGCTGACTTTTTGGTCAGTGTCATGAATACCGCAATTTCATCTCTCTCTACTAAAACACGTAAGCAGTGAGTTTATCAACGTCTTGAATAACTGAATGACATCTTAATATTACAACTAAAAGAGCTTAGAGTGGTAAATTTATTAACGGACAAATACCGTGCTTGAATCTTCGTCAACATCAACATAAATCAAGTGGTGAATCTACCAACAAGATGAAAACATAACAAGAACAAGAGAACAGGAAAAACATAAACTGGTGAAAATTTCGTAGTGAATAAGACATGAGAGATATGTACGTAAATGACGTAAAGAAAAAACACTGGCAAAGTCCCAGTTTAAATTAATGTTTGACGACATGATAAACATTTTTGTCAGCGAAAAACCTGAAATGATGGCGCGAAATTTTGATGATGTTAATTTTTTTCTCAGGAATTGGTTTCCTTATTCCCGCCAATGCTGCTGTGAGTTCTGTAATAAATTAGTCAAACACTAACAAAATTATTTTCGATTTCGATTTTAAAATAGAATCGATCCTAATTATTGGAAAAACGTCGGCTCCTACTGCGATTTCATCATTTGAGCATGCCTACATTAGAAACCACTAGAACTTCTATATGCGCCCGTACCACGACAGTGAATCATGCTTACAAATAATTTTAGGACATTTAAAAGTTCTAAAACTTAGTGACGTTTTTGGGATGACTTTGAACCGTGAAATTATCCTAAGAAATAATCACAACTAAGAACAAAAAATTAAAAAGTCCATTCATTAAAGTCAAAGTTCTGACAGGCGCAAAACACGTACAAAGGGGCTCACAAAAAAATTGCCTTTGTGTTGCGTATTTTTTCTTGCGAGGGGAACGTGAAAAATATATGAGAGAAAAAAATCCAGTACATTAGTAAGCAAATCTGCTTGAACACACATCAACACGTTGAAACTTTTTTTTCACATTCATCAAATTATTTAGCATTCGTCTATCGCGAGAACACTGAGCTAGATCACGAATGAAAGCATTTTTTTCGTTGAGCGAAGAATATAATCTAAAATTTCATGTCACATTTTTTAAATTGATTCCTTTTAAATTATCGCTGAAGATTTAACACTAAATTAGAATCGACCAACCATCGATCGTAAAGCCTTCATCACATCTCGCTTCTCTGAAGTGAAGAAACGTATTTTTTCAGCGCGATCATTATATATTCATCCAGAGAAGCTGAAGAAGCATCAATATTAGTGCCACTTTCACAAGCGGAAGAGTACGTATTCACGAGCGAAAGAACAATTCAACTTGATTTTAAATTCCACTCGAGTTTTTTCAGGAGCCTAAATATATAAGTAGATCACCGATTACTCTGAATGATATCACACACATTCTTCTCTGCCATAATAACGGCTTAAAAAAGATTGTCTCCGCACGCTGACGCTAGACTGACATCCATCCATCATGTGAGCATCAAACGAGACTTCGCGGAGGCGGTGATGGTGGTACGAAACGTCATCGATCTCAAGGGTGGTGCACTCGAGAGTTGTTCCGGACTAAGCGAGGTACTTGGTAGCACCACACCTGAACACCTTCTCTCGTTGGAATGTCGTTCATGTACTTAGTGATATTTTGACACCATCCAGCGCCATGGAAACGTAGCAAATACACTGATAATAAAAAAGTGATGTGGTAACAAATGCACTAATAATGAAAAAGTGATGTGGTAACATGTACTCTAATAATGAAATAGTGATGTAGTGACATATACACTAACAATGAAATGAAAAAGTGATATAGAGACATATACACTAATAATGAAAAAGTGACGTTATGACATATGACTTATATGATAGGATGTTGTAATAAACCAAAAGAACTTTGACTTGTGTATTTATATTTTATCCTATTTTTTAAAGTCTAATTAAATCTTTGTATTATTTCTTACATTCAAAGCGTGTTCCAGCTTGATACACTCAAGAACAATTTCAACTATTCAACAATGTATTTACCACAAGCGATACAGCAGTATATTTTTTCCCAAGTCTAGTACAATAAACACATATGAGTAAAGCTACTTGAGGGCGCCCGAATAAGTTCGACGATATTTAGAGCATCTTATTATCAACGCTATTTTAAGGTGCACAATTAAATTTAACCTAATCCACTTAACCTATGAGTACACTAGACTGATCAATGAATTGGTTCTTTCAAGATTCGGTCCTCAATTTTACAAAAATGATTAATATGGGATAGGTGTAAATAGTATATTCTAAAAAAGATTAGGATCAGACTTAAGATCTATGTCGTTATATAGATATAGCCACAGAAGATATAGCAAACAATCTGCTGAATTTTGCCTCACAAAATTTCAGGGAATTGTTCATTGGCTGCTTCGAAAGTAAATTTTAATGGAATATTTCTTTTTTAAATGTTTTTAGGAACGTTTACCCGCATAATTTAAAGCAAAAAAGTGAGAATGAGCCACAGCAAAGATTCCTTCTTGGACTATATTAAGGTAATCATGAAATTAATGCCGCTGATACACCAGAGGGAGAAATTTTACATAAATTATGGGACCTAGCGCATAAAGACTCGATTCAATTTCTAAAAATGAGGAGGATGAGGGAGTATTAATGATATCACGTGGCAAAAACTTAAATTTCTTGATTTGGATTAATGAGTTCGGCGACTCTGTCATCAGAGCATTTAGAGGAAAATCCCTTTTGGCGTTTCGTTCACATTTTCGTCTTAAATTTCGATGGCTGTCAGAGTTGGTACCAACGTTCGCTATGTTGAAGGAGGGACTAACAAGAAAAGTCGTCGATCTCATCTGAGTCTCCACAGAACATCAAACGAAGAAAGCATGTCACCTCTAGATTAGAATTCTTTAAAGCTCTTCATTACTCGCTAATTGCCGTCCAATGCTTCCACGGAACTGTCTAATGGAAGATGAGAGGTGATTTCTATATTTCTGATGCTTATTTTCTTGAATGAGGCAACTTGGGACGCATTAACGCTCATGATATTTACCATTTCAATATCAAGGGATAAAATAATGCACATACTCGAGTTGTACGTCACTAACTTACACAAACTTCTACTCCAACAACCAAAAAAAAATTCCAGTTCTTCACGGTTCCTAACGAATAAAAATAAGTAAAGAAAGAAGATAGGTGAAATTACGGTTGAAAATTATGTACTGAGAGAATGATAGCTATAACAAATTCGGGAAAATTACAAAATAGAGAAGACCCTTGCGACATGTTGCAAGGCATGTTGAAATTATCATACTCAGCACCAGTACCAGCATCAACCGAATCTGAAAACTCATTTTCAAACGGAACGAATTATGAAACCGAATTCGAAAACTGAAATCTAAAACTATGCTATCAGTAATGAATCATAAATCCTGCAGTCGTAAATCTAGTACCAGAGATCACAATTTTCATCACAAACCCCATCAAAGCTCTTTATTAAAGCTCTTTAACTCTTTATACGACGCAACAGAACCGTGGCTGCCTGCGTAATTGACCCCAAAACCCACGAACGAGAAACACTGAAAAGTTCATTTCTTCCGCGAATAATCTCACTAGAGAATTACAAACGTGGTCAACGTCATGATTTTGAAAGCGGAAGTTAAAGGGCTTGTTATCTTTGCTTCAGAATCACCCGTAGTCGTAAAACAAGAAATTCTGAGGCACGCTTTGTGATGAGAACATTAACGCAGAAGTTAGGATTATTGAGGCCCATTTTATGTGAGAAACTTGTCTACTGAGTACATATACTATAGACAATTGTAATATAATTTGCCAAAACCAATATTTCAGTGAAAAGTCACATGCTACTGAATATTGACACATTATTTTCACTACGAAACTTAACTAAATCTATAGAAAGAAGGTATAGTGCTCGCGGAAGACCGTTTTTCAGAAGTTCAGGAAACACGGTGACTTTCATGCAACCCACCGGTTGTCACTGAGAGGATATCTATTAAGCGGATGACTGACTGGGGGTCACAAGCGAGCATTTCATTTTAGCTCAACCAAAGCCAGATAAAGTTACTTTTTGACTAATTTTCGCATGTTAGAAATTGAATTTCGCCATGCACCGAGGCTAATAGGGTTTTCGCCTTAAATGTCTGATAAGCACGCCGTGTTATTGCGATAAATGAATGTGAAAACAACAATGCACCCTTAAAAATGGTGACTAATTAAGGTAGCAGCGATGGAAACGCTAAAATTTTAATTTGTGCAGGTCGCAAAAAATTGTATCAGCCCCGAAAACGGCAGCCCATGTTTGTAAATTTGCATCTGGAACTCAGATCGACGTATTCCTGTCTGGCACCAATTTTTTTCTTTATTGCAAAGTCCACTTTCGAGAGAGTAAAATCCAACGTTCGAAAGACGCGGATAAGCCAACAGATATATCATGATGGTCTCGGTGATAATTACTATAAAACATCAACCTACGTTGAAACTCTAAAGCATAAAAGCAGAAGTACCAACGTATAATCAAATTTTAGTTTCTACATGGCATGAGTGGTCACACAATAATATTTTGACAATCAACTCTGAGAACCTGAAAGTTCATTGAAATCGAACTTTTATTACCACGTTTCATTGAACAGCTCAACAATATTCTCTGCCAAATACTCTTCAAGAGCCAGCAAGGTAAGAAGTAGACAAAACGGAGTGTTTTGTTTAATTCTTACCTCCAACTTCTACTCAACGTTAATTTCTTGAAATGATATTCAGAAGAGAATGATTTATTGGACCTTAAATAATCCAGTGCATTGGAGGTGCAGACACGTCTTCTGCACAATGTAATTTTTGCTCCATTGTCTAAATGAGCAGAGCTTTTAGGGACTAATTTTATAGTAGTTTGTTTCTCGTTATCAGAGGCGGGTCACTCAAGCCTTGCTCTCGGTCTATAATTAGCGATGATGAGAGAGAGAGAGGTCCGTCCGCTCCTCTTTGATGAGAAACACCGCTCCCAAATGAACCCAACGCCCGCTTCCTTTGTTTAGCATTTAAGATGTTGAAATGGTAATATTTTTAATATTTGAACACCATGTTTCATGCGTTCGACCTAAACTCCAGGATTGTAATTTGTGTTATAATTAAAGAGCATTTCATGTGTTCGACAAAAAGCTCTGGAATTGTAGTTTTTGTTATAATTAAAGGACATATATCATGCGTTCGACAAATAAGAACAGGAATTGTTTTACTATTATTGAAGAGAGTGTTTCCTGAGTTTGATATCAAAGACGGAAATTATTTTTTTTTAAATAATTAAAAGGTAAAATTCCTTTGTTCGACAATCAAGACATTGAAATGATATGTTTTTGACGTTTTGAGAGCAGCGATATCTTTGCTTCAACAAAGAGGTCATTTGAATACTGATAAGTTTTAAGATTATATAAGTCATTCCTTTCTTTTCTCAGAAAAAGACACTGTCATAATGCAAGCTATTTCTTGAATTATCTACAACATTTGTAAGTCCTAACTAACACGAAATTGGCGTACTTGAAAAGAAAAAAATATTAGTTATAGTTGACCTCACTTTTAAGCTGGAGTAAGATACAAGACAAGTTTGTTCTGGTAAAGATGATATGATATACGATCATCAAATTAAACAAAGAATATGAACAGTTTCCTACACGAACCTTTAATCAGGTGAAGTTGAGAACTTAGACGTGGGCAAAAGTTGAGTGAATCACGAGTCCCTTGCGAATGCAAAAAATTAATAATATTTATTACTAATTATGAACTTGGCCTATATGTGGTTTTGTAAATCCACTTCACTGCTAAAACTTGATTTCATTTTAAAAAGCTATATTTTCCATGAAATGGATCTTGTGCGTTTTCTGAGCGTATACGATTGAACTATTGAAAGATAAGTAAGATTTATTTACCTGACGGCTCATAGCTTCACTGGTTAGAAGTGAATCCACAACCAAGCCTTGGCCACGTGCGGGAACTGGATTCAAGGAATGAAGGAAGGATGGATGGATGGAAGGATAGAAGGATAAAACAAAGGAAGGTCATGTTAAATTACTAGAATTTGAGAAATTTAATGCCTTCACTAATAGGGGGAAAACTTTACATATGAAATTTCATGTTTGGTCAACAATCTACAAATTAGGAGACCAATGAAAACGAAGTGTCAGTGTCAGTGTCTTCAGTGACTCCGTGGCGTGAGGACGGGTGTGGCGCTCGCTCCGAAACAAAGTGCCTATTGTTAGAAAGAATGTACCTCTAACTTAAATGGGTACCCACTCGCGTCCTGAGTATTCAAATGTGATATAAATACCCCATATATAAAAATAATCAAACTAAGAGTATAATATTCCCTCAAAAGTGTGAGAGTATTCAACCCTCGTTTACACAACGACCGAATTCCCTCCATCTTCAAGATGACTAACAAACGACGCATTACCAACAACAGCAGCAACAACAGCATCGAGTTTGAACCGAAGTTTGGTCAATACCCTGATGTGTCTAGCCTTACGAAAGACGGTAAAGAAGTGGTTTCTGTCCTTATAAAATACTTCGATTCAATGATGACAAAATTTAATAGTGATATTGTTCAAGTGCAAAATGAAATAAGCCACCTTAAAACGCTATTTGAAACAAAAGAAGCGGAACACAAAAAAATTCTCGAAGAACAGAATGAGAAAATAGATAGCTTAACCTCCCGCCTCGACCAGTTGGAAAAAAATGATCAGCGCCGAGACATTGAAGACAAAAAATGTACTCTCGTCATTTCTGGAAGGGAAATACCGCCATCTCACGCAGGCGAAATCTGTAAGGATACAGTCTGCCAGCTCCTGAAGGACAAGATCAACATTGACCTCTCCGGCACTGACATTACGTCAGCTACAAGAATGGGGAAAAAAACAATAACTGGGAATGTAGATCAAAGAAACATTGCATTTGAACTAAAACATTATAACAAAAAACGTGAAATTCTCAACGCCTGCCGAGAAAAGAAACCACAGTTCTTCTTCATAAATGAATACCTCATACCTTCACGAGCTAACGTCATGTACATTCTAAGGATGGCCAAAAGGAAATTCCCGGATAAAGTTGGAATCCCAAGAACACAGGATGGAAACATCTTCATATTCAACCCAGGAAACCCAGATTCAAGACGCCGCGAGATCAACACGTCAGATGACCTCGAGCAATACCTGATGCAACAACTAAACATGTCATCACAGCAGATCATGGGTGACTAGACTAGGTGATCCCCTAAATTAGTCAATTTCATTTTCATCCCCTAAATATGTCAATTTCGTATTAATTTAACCTCAATTAGGTATCATGTCAGTAAACCTCAACTTGATGCCAGTTCAACCTGAATCTATACAAATGTATAACAGATGTGCTTGTAAACATTAATGACAGCTGTGTGTGAACTTTTGAAACAACGCAATCAGCAATTTTTTACCTCCCAATGTTACTGTGAATTTTTTCTCTTCTTAACCACTTAAGTATTATTACGCGTAAACCATATTAGCTGATTATGTCATTCTCGTTGTAATCTTCTTATAATCTGATAATCGCTTCTGCCCTCCACTGCCATCGTACAACCATATTAGCTGATTATATCATTGTCGTTGTAATCTTCTTATAATCTGATTATATCATTGTCGTTGTAATCTTCTTATAATCTGATTATATCATTGTCGTTGTAATCTTCTTATAATCTGATAATCGCTTCTGCCCTCCACTGCCATCGTACAACCATATTAGCTGATTATATCATTGTCGTTGTAATCTTCTTATAATCTGATTATATCATTGTCGTTGTAATTTTCTTATAATCTGATTATATCATTGTCATTATAATCTATCAGCAATTTTTCACTTACCAATATTACTGTGAATTCTTCCTTATTTACCACTACAGTTATTATTACGCGTAAACCATATTAGCTGATTGTATCATTGTCATCATAATCTTTAAAACTTATTCCCTCTTGTATGTGAACTTATGAAAACGCCCTCAGCAATCTGTTTGCACCAATGTAGTGATATCGAACTCCAATATTATAACAAATAAATAATAGATGTGTGTGTAAACATCTATGACATCTGTGTGTCACATTTTGTAACATCGCAATTAGTAATTTTTCACCAACCAATGTTACTGTGAATTCTTCTTTATTCACCACTACAGTTATTATTACGCGTAAACCATATTAGCTGATTGTATCATTGTCGTCATAATCTTTAGAAACTTATTACCTGTTGTATGTGAACTTGCGAAAACGCCCTTAGCAATCTGTTTGCACCAATGTTGTGATATTGAACTCCATTATCACTCGCTCATGGACTGAGTTTGTGTGTACTCACGAAATCGCGCTAGATTTTTCTTTTTTACTCTATTCTCTCTTACTTAATAAGCTACTTTTTAGACTGGAATATCCCTTTAAGCTTGACTCTGTATTTCGTTTTAAGCTCTATAGTACCTAATTCTTACTTCTACTTATTTTAAATGACTGATCACCCTGTAATATTTGAGGAAATCGATCCAGATTTCAATCATTTGAACAGAATATATCCAAACCTAAACGACTCTCAAGAGTGTAGGTATACTAATATATCAGAATTCAACGAAACTATACGAATAACTGACCGAGATTTCTCACTCCTGTGTTGGAACTGTAGGTCACTCTATCCAAAATTGGAAGAGATACAATGTACTATTACTGAACTTAAATATAACCTAGACGTGATTAGCTTCACCGAAAGCTGGCTAGATGACTCGACTAAAGACATGATTCGATTTGAAAATTATCATAGTTACCATTCACTAAGAAAAAACCAGCGGGGCGGAGGCATCAGCACATATATATCTAACCACATAGACTCGAGAACCATAGCAAGTGCAACCATGAATCAGGATCATATAGAATCACTCTTCGTAGAACTTTTTAGAGATGGTAAACGCATTGTGCTTGGAACGGTGTATAGGCCTCCTACAGCCTGTCCTATATCCTTCCTGAATGAATTGAATCGTATTATTTCTCAGTTCAACAGGCCCTTATACAATGACATAATAATATGCGGTGACTTCAATTATGATCTACTGAAACATGAAAGCCATGAACCAATCTCTAATTTCCTAACTACCTTTCAGTCTCAATCCTTCCTTCCGATCATTACAAAGCCTACACGAATAACCTCAGAGTGTGCTACGCTGCTTGACAATATCTTTATGACAGACCCTAGTGATTTTCTTGCTGGAATAATTACTTCTGACTTATCAGATCACTTCCCAGTTTTTCTTATTAAGAAAAATGTCTATATTGCTTGCACCAAGGCACGGGCTGAAACTTACTCATATCGTAAAATAAACGAATCAAATCTTGAAGAAATGCGCACCGTTCTAGAAGAATCAATGCCTACATTGCACATCTCTCAACAAAACAATAATACTACGAGCATTGATGAAGCAGTAGTAAAGTTGACTGAAACTATAATGACCGCATACAATCAGTGTTGCCCAATTGTAACTCGTACAGTTACCCCGAAAAATAAACATAAGCCCTGGATTACTAGAGACATCGTGATAAATATAAAGAAACGTCAAGCGTACCTAGCCCTCCTTTGCGAAGGACGAATATCTAGAGAAACATATAACCGATTTAGAAACTATGTAACAAACCAGATAAGAACATCAAAAAAGAACTACTTTACGCTCAAGTTTACTCAATTCAAAACTGACGTTAAAAAGACTTGGCATCTCCTTAACTCCTGCTGTAAACCGAATAATGCCGATAAAAAGAAAATTGAATATGTTGTTCAAGATAATGTAAAATATCATGAGAAGAAAGAAATTGCTAATCTCTTTAACAACTTCTTCGTAAACGTAGGGAAAACAATGGCTGATGGTATTCCAAGTGAACCTACTGATCACCTGGAATTTATGGATCATATTCGAGAACCCAACTCCTTTTTCTTTACGCCTACAAACTCCTCCGATGTAATTACGTGCATAAACAACATGAAAAATAAATCGAGTGGGTTACAAACGTTTCCGACTAAAGTACTTAAAGTTATTGCTGACATTGTAGCCCCACTGATATCAAATATTATTAACCAGTCTCTCTTACTAGGCACTTTCCCGAACTCCCTCAAAGTTGCTAGAGTAACCCCTATCTTTAAAAGTGGTGAAAAAACCTGTGTAAACAATTATCGACCTATCTCCATTCTACCAATTATTAGCAAAGTATTCGAAAAGATTGTGTATAAAAAAGTGTACTCTTATTTTGAACAAAAATCATTTCTTTACGATAAACAATACGGTTTTCGCTCTAAAAAATCAACAACACAGGCTATATTAAATCATTTACAATTCCTCTATTCTAATATAGATGAAGGAAAGCCTGTCTTCTCTGTATTTCTTGACTTCCGAAAAGCATTTGATTGTGTAGACCATAAAATACTATTATCGAAACTACACTGTTATGGCATTCGAGGGATTGCCCATGATTGGTTCAGATCATACCTAACAAATCGGAAGCAATACGTTGTCATTGACGACGCAAAATCAGACCCACAGACAATTAGCCATGGAGTTCCACAAGGATCTGTTCTCGGGCCTCTCTTGTTTCTGATTTTTATCAATGATATTGTAAAATCTACATCATTCTTCAAATTCATACTTTTTGCCGATGACAGTACGCTTTCTGCGGTCCTTCCGAACCAAAATCCTGCTATGATTGTGGAGAGTATAAATACTGAACTTCACAAGGTTTCATCGTGGCTCAAAGCTAATAAAATAAGCCTAAATATCGATAAAACAAATTATATTACTTTCTCATACAAGAAAGATGTATCTCTCCCATGCATTAAAATTGGCGAAGGTGAAATCGAAGAAACCAACTCATGTAAGTTTCTGGGCATCATAATAGATAAACATCTGACCTTCAAAGAGCACATCACTCATATTAGTTCTAAATTATCAAAATCCATCGGAATCCTAAATAAAGTTAAAAATTTTCTGCCTGAAACAGCTTTACAAATGCTCTACCGAACGCTCATTTCTCCATACTTGCAATACGGAATAGAAGCATGGCACGGAACTGATAAAAATAAAACCAACAAAACTTTTACTCTGCAGAAAAGGGCTGTCAGAGCGGTAAAGAACCTAGAATATAATGCTCACACAAATGATTCTTTCAAAAATTTACAAATACTTAAACTTTCGGATCTCTACAAAATCTCCATCTGTAATTTCATTTACAAAACATTAAGAAATGATGGCGACAATAGCCTAAGACAATTATTGACTGCGCAAACTGGTCATCACGACCATTTAACCCGAAATAGAAGTAAATTCATGCTTCCTTATTATTCAAAGGCCAGGTCGCAACACAGTATTCTCTTCGTTGGAACCAAAACTTGGAACTCTATACCTGCAGAGATCCGTGAATGTAATTCGTACACAGTATTCAAAAGACATCTTGAGTCTCACTTCCTATCAGAATACTAGTCGTGTAAGATCATCGTGTCGAAATCTTGCCTCCTACATGTAACTAATGATAATGTCATAATGTAACTTGCCTTGTGTACCATAACCAATCATCTCTCTGCTCTTGAATCGTTTTATCGAACATACTGTTAAATATAGCCGACTTGACCTATATTGTAAAATACAGCATAAAATATCGAGTTAATTATCTCAATGATCAGTCTAATGCGAAACTAGGTTAAGTGAACTAGGTTAAACTTTTGTACACCCTAGAATAACGTGATGGTAGGATGCCCTAGAAGTCGCTGAACTTATTCGGGCCCACAGGTAGCTATACTCAAATTTGACCATTGTACTAGACTTAAGTAAAATTCTACCTCTGTATCACCTGTGGTAAATAAATTGTTTAAATTGTTTAAATTGTTTAAAATTCTGAAGAATTGAAGTTCTCAATGGCTAATGCAAGGTGCAAAATAAAATATTGAATTTCCTAGGTATAATGATATGTGCAGAACAAAAATATTTGTTTCATAAGGCAAAAGAAAAAATCATATAAATGAAACTATTTTAAAACAATTATAGGTTTGTTTTTAGAAGCCAAAGTGTGAAAAGAAAATCTCTAGCACTGTAGACGTGTGTTGGACAAGAATCTACGTGGTTCGGTGATTAAATAGATCTCAGTTATAAATAAGCCATCGTTGGAGAAGATGGTCTAAAACAACTTCGCCATCGGTAAAAGGGGTACCGAAAGCAAGTCATCTTAATCCATTCGGGAGCAATTACGTACATTCATAAACATTTCTGCCTAACTTGACGCACCATTTTCTACCTTAGATTCAATTATTCCTAGATTTATGGAACATAACACGGCCACAAACGTGGCTAAGTAAGATGCACCGCTGAAGGTCAGAGTTCGAGCAAGTCGACAAATGCTGGGTAAGGTGGCAGAAAGGCCGATGATGGGCTGGATAAGCTTTATTTCACATCAGATATTTTTTATTTTTAACTGACAAATAGCGATAAGACAGCTGTAAGACATCCAGATTTATTATTACCTCAATAACAAATGACATCCATGACTTGCTTTGAATTCTCCGTCACAGTTTTTCTCACTAATGTTGCAGGTTTCGAGCCTTAACTCCAAAGAAATGTAAACAGTACATTGAGATCATTTTTTTGTAGTAAGATACTATGAATTAATTTTGGTTTCTACTTAGCTGATCATTGTGGCCATTTTAAGCAGATATTTATTGCTGATGATCCTCCAACATGACAGTTTGTAAGAAAATATAGCGCACAATTCAGTTCCATTTAATGAATTGCTCGACACAACTCACTACTGCCTCATTGAAATGAATAAAAAGAGGCAATAAACGAGGCGTAAGGCTAGGGTTTCAGATTTATCGACCTTTATGCATATTTCATATGAATTGAGCCATATTGAAACTTTTTCTAGCCCGCCAGTTGTTGTGTTCATGCACTAGATGTGGTTGCTAAAATAGTTCTGTCATAATGAAAAAGTATGAACTTGAAGAATACTTAAACTAAATTTAACCAAGAATTTCATTTATAGAGCAAATTCAAACCGATCTTAATCAAGCGCCAAGGATAATATCAATATGTTACTTGAACAAATCGTTAACTATTTATCACGTAAATCATCTTGTTTTACGTAAACTTAAACCGTCCATGAGTAACTCCTCCAACGTCGCATCCAGCACTTGAGCTACGAGGGTAAATTCAGCGCAGTCGTATGCTTTTCGGAACTCCAGAAATACGAAGAAAAATATATTCCTCTCGTCGAAAACTCGATATTGGAGTGAAGATATTGCACATGATTCAGAAGAGCTTGCGTCGTCGATTTTTTTAGAGCATAGGCCACTCTGTTTATCTTAAAGAAAAGGTTTTGTTTGAATTCATGTATAGCATACCTTCTGGGGAACAGTTTTTCCGAATATTCTATAATAAATTCGAATGACAGAAACTGGCGTTTGTTAACGTAAGTTGTATCATCGTTTTAGAAAAATATTGTTATTTGGATAATTTTCAGGCAATCTGGAATAATACCCAATGAAGAGGAATGATTTACCAAATCTGAGAAGATCGCAGACACCAAATCAGTTAAGTAATGCACTTTAACTGAGAACCAATACGACGTTTTCTAATGTTTTAATAATCTCTAGTACAGTGCGGGGCATTTAATTGTTTTTTGGTCGACTTGGCTGTGTTACGTGCTTTTATTTTCCCGATAAAATTCTCGAAGTAGGGCTTTCCTCAATGATTCTAAGATATTGTAAGCTTAAAATGTATTCGATAAAGCTCATAATTGAAGTCTTCTTCCAGGAAATTAAATAATGCACAGGGAAGCCAATTCTACTTAGACTTAGCAAGGCATTCAGCTACCACGACGAAAATTGTTTGAAAATCCGACCTCTGGGCTAAGGAGTTAGCATGCACAACAAATCCTTTCTCCACCAGGACCCTCTAGCTTAGGTGTCACGAAAGCCGGTCGATGAAGAGAAGAAATATTCTCATTTCTATCCTCTTAATTTGAGTTACTCTCTCGGTATAAATATAAATCTCCTAGGTTTACCATATTCACCATCGATATCATTTGGTATTTGAATGCGTTAAAATGTGAAGGAAACTATCACTTTGATTTTGTAATGATGTTGAAGTTTTTCACAATTTTAGGAATAAGGAATCGTTTTTCCGAAGGAAAAACTGCTATTCTATGAGCAGTTATCTATTAGGGGCGAGGATTAAATTATTAGGGCTTTACATTTACGACTGGAAACACATAATTAGTACAAATTTTTTGTGCCGATAAATGAAAATCATAATTTATTTAGGGGATAAAATACGTAAATTCGCTCAAATTTCTGTTGATTTCATGGATAATCCCTCGTATAAGTTACATAAACGTATTTGTAGGTGATCATTTTACCTCACAAGATATCTCACTTTGACAACAATTAGTGATAGTTACTCACATTCCTCAATTTGCGAAGCATTACTAAAATAAGTTCCACTTCTTGAATGTACGTCAAAAATGTCAAATTAAAACTCACAGACAAGGGAAGTATAGCGGCACGCGAATCACATGTGCTTCATAGTGAAATGACTAAAAATATGACTGGTTGGAAACATAATAGAACTGTAAAGAGAACAGTTCCAAAAGTTGAAAGTATTAAACCGGATTAAAATAATTTTCCAAAGTCATGAAGGAAGAAGAAACCGATGATGAGATAGGGGATAGTTCTCGTTGTACCAGAGCTCACTTGAAATAATGTTTGATTAACATAGGTCGCAAACAAACCATGGATAGTTTGATTGTATTTGAGGTTCCCTGTATTTCTGAACTGTTAGCTGAAATGAAATTTGAACTGTGGTATCGGACTACCTTCGGTTTAACCTTGGAGGTGCCAATAACCAAGTTTTTCTTGATGATATGAAGTTATACTAAGTGTAGGTCCTATGATTGAAAGAAATTGAACACACAGGTGTACTCACGTTTTCTGATCCTCTATCGAATATCAAAAAACGTTTTTGGGAATTGAAGTGAGCTAGAATATTAAAAACTGTCTTTTAACTAAAACACTGCAGCTGAAATCAAGGGATGTTGCTGTCAATCAGTGTTGCATCCACATGGCTGGCAGCCTTTGCGCTGAGCAGAGGTTAGGCAGAAATTTCCACTTTACCTCAATAACTTGTGAAATAATTCTCCGTATACTAAAGGCGCTCGCTATATTTTTAATTTCTGACAGATTCAGCACATGCACTCCCCTCAACGGTAACTAAAAACTGATTTAGTGAACGTACGCTTAATATAAAGTTATGACCTGTAGCTCTTTTCAGCGCAGTCCTAAAATGTGTACCCGAGATGACTAGTTAAATCCCAAAGCCTATCAAAGCTCCCTATTAAATCTCTTTAACTCTTTATACGACGTAACAGATCCGTGTTAAGGCGTAATTGACGTGCGGCGGCCCAGTTCTAGGCAGTCACACGGCGAACTCGGCCGCCATTCAAGACGCTGCGGTGAGCTGCCCTCACGCGAACGTTACTGCGCTGAACTGCACTGAAATGCGCTTCGACTGCACTGAACTGCACTGTGACTGCGTTGAACTGCGCTGTGACTGCGCTGAACTGCACTGTGACTGCGTTGAACTGCGCTGTGACTGCGCTGAACTGCGTTTCCTGAGCCTTATTGCGCTAATGCGTGCGATTTTCATCCAAGTCGTTTTCACGGTTGTTGATTTTCTAACAATATTGTTCTTCAAGGAAAAATAAACAAAAATCAAAGTATGTCAATATATTTCTTTGATGATATCATAGAGAATTGTCTGTTATGGAATTCAACCTTACGGAAATTGACTCATTTCCGTGTTTTTTTTGTGTTTGTCTTGTGTTGTTTATGAAAAACTATGCACTCTTGTTTTCATTCGCCGGTTTTCTTCGATATTGGCAGTAAGTTATAGCTTATATGACCAAAAAATACTGCTTGGCTGTGTGTGAGATGTACTATTTTAGCCTCTCGCTCTAAAGTGAAATAGTTCGGCAGTCAAATAATCGCATTTATGCACTTCCCAAAAATACAGAAACGTTCTTGAAATACTGACATAAAGTGATGTATGCAGTAATGACTGCCTACGGCAAGTAAAGTGCTCAAATTGCAAATAATGAACAAAAAAAAAATACGGAAGATGAAGATTTGAAACCAACAATTGCCTACTTTCAAACCTACCACGCCATTTGTTAAGCGACGCAGACGGTTTTCTTCTCTATAATATGAGGCCAATTTTCTTCAGAATCTTGCGATAAAAACGTCAGAGCAAACATGACAGTCAAACACTTTTAGCCACCCTGGCTGCTCCTGCAATTCATGGCCACATTCTTTGAAATTTGTGTAGCCTTCTTTAATAAAGTCTTCTGATAAGAAAGGCAACAAAGAGACTAAAGACTGGAATTAGAAGAGAGATGAATTGCTGGCTCAGTCTGCACATGTTCGGCAGTAGTTTGTACTGAATTGACTCTTTCAGAGGTCTTTTAATCGTTGACCTTAGAATAATAGCCATCTCAGGCCAGAAAAAAAAATGAGACTGATGTTCGCAAAAGATGGCTCCTTTGGAAAAACAAACGACATCTATGTGTACATAATTTTTTTTTTTCATTAAGTGATTGGTTTTCAATTTCAAAGCGTTGAGACATGTTGCAACGAGAAACATTTGACCGCTGTGAAGAGTTCGCAAAAAACTCTTTATTTTTCTGGTGTTAATATTCTTCAGTTTATTTTGAATTTAAATACTACTATAGTTTTAACAATAAGCCTTAACTGATGCTCTGATGCGGTGCAGTGTACCCCTTACATTGTTTTTCGTTGTTATTCGTGTCTACTTCTTTCTTCGTACTGAAGTTTGTTTATTAACACATGGATTACGATGGGTTATACTGAAGTTCAATATTCAACTCAAATTTAAAGTCAAGAGTTGTTAGTAGTTTTATAAATAACAAACTTTGACTGGGTCGATGAAATACCGTGACTTTTAAAAGACTTAAATTTTTTCAAACGACGCACCGACGAGTCGTTCAGCAGCATGAAGAACTTAAGCACAACCCATCGAGGGGTCGTGTTGCACGCAATGTGTTAAAAAACACACTGTATTTTTTGTGAATATCTAATTGGTTTCATCACATTAAACTAACTTTAACATTTCTTTATACTAAGTCAGAAGAGAGCTAACATTACATGGCTCCTATTCCCAAGGTGCAGTAAAAATCAACTCTACCTATCGGATAAAAATGTTCAAATCAACTGGATATGAATTTACACAGAGACAAAGAGAGGCAAACGGAAATAAATGTTGATCCCAAATTAACTAAAGGGCAGTACATAAAAGCAGAAAAAAGGTGTATCATCAGTAAATAAAATTTCTCGGAAAAAGAAATCGATCTAGTGCCTAGCTCTAGATATCAGATGTTTTCTCTAAAAAATATTACCTCCATAGAATATATTAAAAAATTGGTTCAATCAATCAATTATTGACTTTTCTAACTTTACTTCTCCGCCTTCTAATGTTTTTCGATATGTGCAGCTGACAAATTATGTTTATAGGATTAAGAAGAGAAGAGTTTTGCTTTGAAACCTCTTGTGGCAACTATCGATAAAGATTCTTCTGTAATTACAATCATACAAAAATATTTTTCTTACGTGGAGCACAGCGTAGCTTCATATCAAAATCAAAATCCACTTGAAGCTCAAAATCCACTTGATGCGAGAAATCCATTGGAAGCTTCCTAACTTTCTCCCCATCCGAGCGCACCAAAATATCACTTGAATTATAAAATGAGCTTAACCACAGAATATGAAAAGTAATGATAATACGTTTTCATTATTTTTAAACACACTGATGCTTATGAACTCAATCCAGAGAGAAATCTAAAGGTCTTAAAATTTCTCCGGGATTTTCATTCCGGTACTCTTCAATTGATCTGACAACCTAAAAATAATTAACATTCCTCGAGAAAAACACATCTGATTTAACTTTTTGTGCGGTCTAGTGCAGAAAATGTACCACGGATATCAACAATCGACGGTTTTTCATACAATTGACGTTACACACCCATATTCAATTCATAATTACACACCCATATTCAATTCAAAATTACACACCCATATTCAATTCAAAATTACACACCCATATTCAATTCAAAATTACACACCCATATTCAATTCAAAATTACACACCCATATTCAATTCAAAATTACACACCCATATTCAATTCAAAATTACACACCCATATTCAATTCAAAATTACACACCCATATTCAATTCAGAATTACACACCCATATTCAATTCAAAATTACACACCCATATTCAATTCCAAAAAAATCAAAGTCACACCCCGGCACCTAAATCGAATCACGGAATTCATTTTTAAGGTCAGTTGTGGAATTCATTGTGTTTTTAATCTTCGTGCGGCTATGGGTACTTTAAAATAAACGTTTTCACAATCACTGCGCATTTATAACTGACAACTTGGAACAGAGACTCTTGTACAGCGAGGGTCGATATTGACGAATCACTCGTGAATATTAGATGGAAACCGCATGGAGCTGGTGTTCTTTTGGGCTAAGCATAGTGATTGTTTTACCCAGCGCACCCTCTGGTAGAGAATGCTTCTCTTTAAAATGGATAGTCACCTGAAGTTACCATTGAAGTCCAAGTATTCAAGCGAAATTAAAAGATAAACTTTAAAATATTATTTCATAATTGCTTTCGATGATACTGTAGGTTGCATCAGGCCCATTAACTCACTGTTCAAAAGTCCACACTGTCGTTAGAAGTCAACAGTGGCTGTTCAATCAAAAAAATTTTTGCAGGTACCTTTTTATTTTCCGATCAATCCGAAATGAGCAAAGAATTATTAATGTGTGTTATTATATCTCAGTCGCATTCACAATGACTCATTTAGCGTTGCTCGAAATAACATAACTGACCCTAGTGAATCGAATACTTAATGAGCAAATGACGTTCAAAATACTGAGCCTTGCGAAATAATTCTATTTTGAGGTAGATCGGTTGACGATGGTCATTTATTTTACGATTCACAAAAACGTAAAATTGATCCTCCCCTCATATAATAATACACACAATTTGCTTCCTGTTTAGAAAAAAAAGTTACGTAATCCATCATATTGTAATTATATTTCGATTTTATTCGATTGATTTTAAAACCCTGTGAACGAAATACCCGTAGAATACATCATTCAATTGCGAAGTTTATTTTATAATCAAATGTTCTTTTTGTTGACCGAAATTCATTCTGTTGTTACTCAACCACATAAATAGAGGAATCAAAATAGGAAAAACATACATTGAAAGCCTTGATTTCAAACATGAACGAGTTATGCTTCTGACTTCGAAACAACGGCGTCAATTTGAACGGCCGGTTACAGTAGTTGAAATTTAAAAAGATATTTGAAAACATTATTGATTCTGAGTTTGAAGAATGCGAATGAGCAAAATGAACGGCGGTCCTGATGTGATTACCCTTGAGGTAACTGTATCAATTTTTCCTAATTGTTCAATTGTTTAAGCTCATTTTCTCAAAGTTGTATGTTATTTTCTAACACTAGCACATTGACTTGATACTCATACAATTTGTGAGAGTTAAAGTTAACTCATACAGAAACAAAATGTTAGAACAATGAAAAAATATCTGAAAATGATTACCCACGGGATTTGTTTCTATTTCGTTAAAATTGCATGCACATGATGAATAACATTTTCAATTTGCTTGCTACATTCAATTCAATATCACAAAAGAAATTAATTCATTCCAAAACATATTATTTGGAATGCAGAAAAATACAATGCCGTTCCACATCATCATAGAGTATTAATATTCTCGAAGTAATGGTTAAAATTTTATTTTGAAATAGTGTAAACATACATAGATAGTAGAGGAACTAGTATACATAGCAGATTTGTTCAATCTGTTATTGAATAATTTACTTTCTTACTCCTATTCCCACTCTCGTTCTCCAAATATGCACCAGTAAATTACACATGGTGCAAAAAGAACGCATGAATTTATAACAATTATAGCATAATTGGCTTCATTTAACTATTCAAGTCAACATTATAATTTGTGTAATTATACTAGTTAAAATTATAACTAGTACATCATGTAAATTTGAAGTCATTCCACTCCCACCACAGACAGCATGAAAGTCAAATCCATGTATTCTTTTTGCACCACTCCATATATCAGTAAAGTCCAAGCTTCACGTCTGCGTGCCTCGAGTAAAATGAAGACTTGGACCTCGAAGTTACCCGAAGTGAAGCTGCGATTATCAGTAGCACAACCACAACGTTGATCGAATAAAGGGAAGGTATAATCATGCGCCAAAGCCAACCATAACACAGTAAACCAAACACGACACAGCGGTGTCGGAGCACAATGTCCGCAAACTTAGGTGTATGTAATTTTCACGCTCTCTCTCAACAAAACCTTCTAACTTTATCAGGAATTATTTTCGAATTCATCAGATAGATAATCTTTAGATCAACCTTACCATGATGAAAAGTTTTAATTTTAGCGTACGTTTGATGATATTATAAGGCATCCAGAGAAATCGAAACTCATGAACAAAAATTGCATCGCATAATGAAAGAACTAATTTCTCACACTCCATTGTCAAAACGAGCCTATATTTATCAGTCCTAGTCTCTACTGAACCTGATATGTAGGGCAGAAAAGTTTGTACAACACCCTTTTTTCCAGATTATTCAAAGCCTGCCATTATCGCTCTTGAAAAACTGAAGTTATGAATTGAAATTTAGATATGTAACTCTGTTTCGCGATCCTGAATCCTTGAAATTTTGTTGCATCAGTTTTTGTGGGCTTGGGGGTAGTCTCAAAAAGAAGATGCGCCTGCTGACGCGGCGATTGAATAATGCTTCGTAATCCTCTTTTTTTTTGAAGGGACAAAGCAGGTGGGCTTGAATCTTCTTCGATATCGACAAGAACTACTCTCTGACACCCATGAGTATTGCTCCTTGACACGTCCAAGAAATGCTCTCAGACACATACAAAAATGATCCTCTGATACATACAAAAAATGTTCTTTAACACGCACGAGAAATGCTCACCGACATACACAATAGATATCTTGTACGCACAAAAACCGCTCGGCCAAGCAAATTTTCTCTAACATCTCCAAGAAATAGCCCCCATCGCCCACAAGAAATACCACATACAAGTTGGCTCGGGCCATAAAGTTCTCATTTCCATCCCATATTTTGACACATTTTATGCACGGTAGTCACCAACGCCAGCATCTGTTTGAACAAGTTTTATAACGACCAACTTTGAAATGAATTTGTTTTCTGAACTATATTGCTCATTCAAATTCAAAATAAATGACCAGATAGATGCAGAGCGTGTCCATTATATAATAGAAATGTGATCACGCTTTTATAACATCCAGTAAGATACAATTTGATCTATTTAAAAAATTTATTTACCACCAGCGATACAGCAGATGATTGTTTCTCAAGAGTACTCCTTCAGTGAAGGAAAGAAAAGAAATGAAATGATTTAATACAATAATCTAAACTCGCAAGTAGAACGTGTAATATATGCAGGTAAACTTATTGCTCAGTCGTGGTACACCCAATCATTTCATCTTGAAATTCAATCGTCACTTGCACTCAAAATTTATTTTTACCCACAAAGTAGAACGATAAAATAATTCAAATGCACTTTTCAGGCCGCGTCAAATAAATGCAATTATGGAATACAATAAAAATTCAACGAAAAAAAAAACAGCATAAATTTGCGCTGTTTTCCACCAAAGCGAACTTATATTCCAAGCAATAAATCAGTCACAATTAAAGACTGACGTATTCTTTTAATGCAAAAAGGCCTGATTAACAAAGACAGGCGGGTGGGGTGAGCGTAAAATATTAGCGTTGTTAATTCGGCGAATTATTCTGACATCTTTCAGGCGGCGGAGGCGATGTCGTCCCTGTAATTAGATGGAACTGACGGCATTACACAAATGAGGGGAAAATGTTTACGCGCCTCGACTTCAATGGCAACATTTTGTGAAGAAACTAGGGTCACTTGATCACCTTCCCAGTCTAACTTTTTCGCCGCCTGCATGCATGTTTTCCGCCGCCCAAGTTATTAAATCGCTTGGGCGGCGAAAAACATGCATGCTCCGGGGAAAAAGATAAACTGGGTTGGCACTGACAGCAAAAGCAAATCAGGCTTTTTGATCATCGTAGACTGACTTTCATTAATTCGGTAATTATATTCAGCTGGGATAAGGGAGATAAATTAAAAACTGCATATCTGTTCAGTCTTTGTGAGAAATTGCAAGATTTCTCTCTTGCTTGCATCATTGAAGTCGTTGAAACTACATTTTGCAGCTCCCAGTTCATTAAAAATGTTGTTAACATGTAAACAATGGCTCGTAAAACGCTTACTTTAAGGCTTTATTTATTGTACAACACAATGCAAGTGTTTGCCTTCGTACCATCAGAAAGAAATAAAGTATTGTACATCAAAAACCTCATAAATGTATGTTTATTCTTAGAATTTTGACCCTTTGTACGCGTCACGGCGGTTCGTGATTGGTGCCTGCCCTCAGGTTCACCTTAGGATTACGTTCCAGTCGTGTTGAATATGCTTACCTTCACTGCGCACTGCACAAATTGAGAAAGTATAGGCTTAGGCCTCTCGATATTAACACTCCTCGTATAGTACTTTTGTCTAATGATGTCTTATAATAAGAAATTTTTAAAATCCAATATGTTTGTCATGTATGTCATGTGCCAACCTTTTTGAAAATAAACGTTTTTTTTCTTCTTTTCTTTCGGGCCTTCTTGGAAGTGGTTTTTGCTAACGCGTTTTCGCGATGCCTCAAGAGTTTTTACGATGTTTCGCAAAATAAGGGAAACGTTCCCTGAGAAATTTACTGTATATTTGTTTTGCAATATTCGTATATGCACATTCAAGTTTCATGTAATGAAAAGCTAGAGGAACATTTTTAGAAGAAATGCTATTAAAGATTATATGGTCTACTTACGTAAACGAAAAATGTGCAATGTATTTTACTGTATGAACAAACGAAGAATTCTACCGGGCAGGAAGAGCCTTTAACACTTTGACTTCGACTTGAGCCACCGGTGGTACACTTAGGGGATTTTCATAATGCTGCTGACCGACCAGGAGTCACAAGCCCAATTTTCATAAATACTTAATCAAAACTAAATGAAGATATGATTCAGTTAATGTTTGCTATTTACACCATTATTTTCAATTAACTTTGAATATGAGTTAAACGTTAAACTTCAGTTTCCCAGCCGCAGTTAAAAGTTCACGTACAGATTAAGTTGAATCTAAAAACTTTTTCAGTCAGAAAAAAATATCTTATCATAGGAAAAGAACAGATTTTTCTTCCTGAACAGAGTGTTTACAACAGCAGTTGAAACAAAACGTCATCTTTAAAAAAATATAAACCGTAAATGAAAATACCCAAAAGGTTCATTGAGTTATATTTTACTTCAGTAAAGTTACTCAGATAAATTGTCCAAAATTTCAATAAAGATCTCTACATGCAGTCTTATGAATAAATCACTGGAACTTAGAATATTCGTAAAAAATGTACAAAAACTAATATAAGCCAGTTCGTTTTATGATATGTAATGAGATAACTGAAACAATTCGAACTTGAGTTGATTCGAATATAAATCAACTCAAAACATTAGAATCGGTGACGAAAATTTTGACTAAATTCCTAGACGAATGACGTGTAAGAATCAAATTTCTCCGGAATTCAATCTGCTGCAAAAGGAGAAATTGAAAACAGTTATTTACGAGATGAACGAAATAAAAGAAGCAAATTAATCTAAAATTCAATCTGCTGCAGAAGGGGGAATTGAATGTTTGACTTTTGAAAGAGCGAGGTTCTTTTTTTCGGTCTTGAGGAGAAATCTCTATTTATCAGACTCTGAAGTACAAGGGGCCGGCTTATCGGAGGTCGATGTCTTGTCGCGCTCCCTATCGATTATCTGTGTGGACTCGATGACAGAAAACCTGTAAATAAAGCGACAAATCTCTTTATCATGGAACTCCAACTAAAGAAAGTAATTCCGAAAAATTCCTAAGAATATGTCCATTTTTCAACCAGCTCACGCATTCAGGAAACATCGTATGTCGCATGATTTTGGGAAAATGTTCATTTTTCAATTTGCCCACGCACTCAGGAAATATTATATATCGCTCGGGTTCCCAGGTGCGATCATAACACACATTTATGTACGCAGTCATGAAGTACGTTTCCTTCCACATTTCATAGTCCTTATGTCGAAAAATACTTCACAAGCTCAAAGTTATGCCCCAGCTTAAATTAAAATGTTTTTCAATCAGTGCTGTTGGATACAATTCGAAACTTATATTCCTAAAATAGAAAAACACATATTTTTGCATATATTTTATTTTAGGTGATTGTGCTCCAAGAAAACGTCGTAAATCATGAACGCCTAAAAATGCATTCCGAACACGAATAGTAAACAGACAAAGTTGTAAAAAAGAATGAAGTATGAAATACGGTTAGTATTCCGTCAATTACTTAGAACCCCCTCAAAAAATAACTTGTTTTCGCTTAATGAAATGTGTTTACGATTCATAGGTTTCTTCAGAAACAAAATATACCTCAGAAAATTTCCCAGCGCAAATGACACCAAATATCCGATTCCCTTGCTACCAAATTTCTCTCAAGAAAAAGTAGTTTATATTTTTATCCCTTGCAGCACATCGCCTGCTAGAATTTTTCGCAAGCGGGACGACCTTTTCCGAATAATTTCTCAGGAAACGTTTCCCTTATTTTGCGAAACATCGTAAAAATTCTGGAGGCGTCGCGAAAACGCGTTAGCAAAAACCACTTCCAAGAAGGCCCGAGAGGCTTAAGCCTATACTTTCTCAATTTGCGCAGTGCGCAGTGAAGGTAAGCATATTCATCACGACTGGAACGTAATCCTAAGGTGAACCTGAGGACAGGCACCAATCACGAACCGCCGTGACGCCGACAAATGGTTCGAATTCTTCACGCTTTCCTATTACGTCCCCTGAAGCCAGACTCTGTTTAAAACCCGCTCAAGTAGAAAGGCTATCTACATGATTTCGGGGACGTCGACTGAAGAGCTCCCACGCAATGTATGGGATTTAAGGAGTGAGAATGAGTTTCGGACTAGACAATGTTACGACAGTTTTAAAGGAAAATAGGCAAATGAAATGCCGGCGGAAGAAATCAGTTTTTATTTTCGTAGAGATGCGACAGAGTTCCTTTACCTTAAACACACGATTGCAAGGACGTAGTTTGAAGAGCTCTTTCAGAATACGTAGGACTAAACGAGCGGGAATGTTTTAGGAAGATGGTATACAAAACGATATTTTCAGGGGGCTTAGAAAAACGAAAATTGTTGGGGTGTTCCAAAGTTTAAAACGCTTACAAGTGAACACTCTGGAAGGTGTAAAAAGGCTTCATTTTAAAATTCTACTTTTAGTTCTAAAAAGTATTACATAAATTTTGTGAAATAGTGCAACGAGTTTCTCTTCATTTTCATGAATTTGTAAAGTCTTTGAGAAGTTAGCAGTTTTTCCGACGTAGAAGAAGCTATCATAAAGGACGAACTAAAACATAAGCTTTCGATATGTTTCTCTCCGTTTGAGGTGCAACTAAAGGCATGTTTTTTTATAACTCTTCTCCCAAGTTTCAACTCTAATTATTATTATATAATGAATATTATTGGATCATCAGTCTACTTTTCTTTTTCTCCAGAGCTGAGAATAAATTTTTCACTATTTTTCGCTCGTAGCTCATTATTTTAATTTTGAATTATCTCGTGAAAACTTGGTCAGTCTTTTATTCTCATTAGTCATGATGCAGTCAAGTCGCTTAGTCTCCCTCATCAACAAATCTTCGGGAATATTTCATGCGTATTTTCCCTATAAAGTTCGCGCACCCTCAATTAATTACTATTTTGTTGAAAGCTTACCTAGTATAATTACATTTGCGTGTGCTATTCTCAAAGTGAAAAAAAACACTAATTTTTCAAGTGACCTTGATAAATATATATTTATAGTTGAACTATTGAATAAATTTGTAAAGCAAGTTCTTTATCCTAAAAGTTTTCAAACACTCTTTTATGGGTCTAAATACAATCACATGCAGGGAAAGCCACATATTTAGACAACATAAGTTATTTTTCATAACTAAGTTATAACATAATACCTACATTTATCACATGTTCACGTAGAAATACACTCGTAAGCATCATAGTCCTAAACTATCTTGCGTCATGCACACGCTATGAGTCCTAACGAAGCAAATCTCAAAAGCTTTAACATTTAAGTTTAGAACAAATTGCTGCGAAATTAAGGGAGGAACCGGACGAAAAAGTGTGAAAAGTTCACGCTAAAAGTCTCACTTGGCACCCAGCATTACAACGTATCTGTCTTAGTCAGTCGAAGGTAAAGAAGGTGCTGTCACTAGGCGGGCCTCCAATAGACATCGTGCATCATTTTGACGGCATAATCTCTTGCTCTCTGTAAAAGCGTGAATGAAGAAGTAGGAGCTTTACTCGTGTGGTCATGATCGACCGTCGTCATGCGGGCACACCGGCCACAATTTGTACCAAAATCTTCCCTACCAAGAAATATTGTAGCTCATATACGTAACAATTTACAGCAAAATCATCATTGCCAAGAAATAGAGTAACTCATATACGTAACAATTTACACGAAAATTTTCATTCCCAAGAAATAGAGTAGCTCATATACGTCACAATTTACACCAAAATCTTCCCTCCCAAGAAATAGAGTAACTCATATACATCACAATTTACACCAAAATCTTCCCTCCCAAGAAATACAGTCACTCATATACGTCATAGTTTTGGTCTCTGATGGTACGATCATGTCAACAGTGCAATATATTTTGCTCACCGTTCAAATTATTATTGCGTACAAGAAACGAGCAGTTTGAAATATTTTTCTCGCTGTCTAAGGTATTACGAAAGCCACTGATTGCCAAATGTTAACAGTTCAGTATGTTTTTATCACTGTTCAATGTATTATTCAAGTTCTAGCTCACTAAGAATGAAACTTTAATGTGCTTTGCGCACTGTTCAAAATATTGTTAAAGCTCGCATCGTTGTTCAAGGTATTATTGAGTTATTGCTTACTAAAAATTAACTCTTTAATATGCTTTGCTTCCAGTTCAAAATATTTTCAAAGTTAGCCTCACCGCTCATGGCATAATTCCAGTTCTTCCTCCCTGAAAATTAACATTTAAGTGTGTTTAACTCACTGTTAAAAATATGATTAAAGCATTTCTCACTGCTCAAAGTACAATTAAAATTCACGCTCACTAGCAATGCTATCTTTAATATGCTTCGCTTACCGTTCAAGGTATTATTGAAACCCTTTCTCACCGAAAGCACCATAGATTACGACAACCCGAGCTCGTGTGAACTCGACAAAATGCGCTCCTTCGGACTGAGTTCGCAAGTCCGCCTAATATCAAGCCTGAGCGATCAATCTTGACTCCATATTCGAATCCAGTCAAAATATTGAAACCTTAACACGGTAATAAATCAAAGTTAAACACAACTCCTCAGAGTTTAGCGTAACTAAAGTTAAGGTCTCCTATACGAGGGTAAATCGAAGTCGTTTCTTCTGAAAATATGGACCTGCAAAATTACAGATGTCGTCTCTGCAGCTCCGACTTTAATCAGATTCTAATTTGGTCGAGGCAAACCTCCTCCGAACTCAGTGAGGTGTAGCTCAAGTCAAGCGTAGCTTCCTCGGGTGTCTGAGAATCTCTCTTATTTTTGAAATTTCGAGGAAGATCAAACTGGCAGCACTCATTTTCTTCCTTAATTAAGAGCAAAACCTCGGAGGGGAAATCGGTGCGAGCTGCTGGTATTCTAATCACTGCAAATGGTCGCACTTTCTTATTTAGTGGCGTAATTTCCTCTGAATACTCATCTGTAGCTGAACGTTTCCCCGTCAGATTTCCTCCTAAAAAAGAATCGCGTTTTTTCTTTACTACGGCCCACGCAAAATCGAAGTTTCTGGCTAAAATTGCATTACTTCAAAAACATTTTCCTAGGTTGAGAAGGAAGCATTTCTTCTCAAAAGTTACGCCTGCTGGTATTATGTTCATATGAAGTGTATTTCAACGGAATAGTGTACGTTTGAGAGAATTGTCTTGTTCAAATGATTATCACATTAATATATATCACTTTTTACTGATTATCTGCTAATCGTATGCTTATTTAGGAATTAATTTTAATTGGTAACCAAGGAGATTTCTTCGAGTTCGGAACCCTAGAAAAACGAGCGTCAGTTGAGCACGTCACCTACTCCGAATAAGTTCACATGCCTTGTAAAAAAATTATCATTCCACAAAAGTAAAAACTTGAAGTACGGCAAAAAAAAAACATCCCAAGGAAAGATATTAAAAGTGACGCCTAAATCACACTGAACGAAGGTGTGATCGTAAAATACCGTTGTAAACGATGATGCATCACCATAAACCTTGCAGAAAGCATTCTGTGTAATCACCTCATGATCGCCAGAGAACAGCACCGAGATGGCGTATTTATTCGTTCATGAGATGTTTAGGTATAACGAATGCATTGTCTATCCTACAACAGCATCTGCTTAAGCTGCTTCCTTTGAGTTCTGCGTGTTTTACTTGCGTCTTTCAATGGTTTTTACATTTTTCAGATTAATATTTATCAAATGAATCTGTGGACACTTCAGTTCAGATATTTTGTCATTCTTGAATGCATTCGATTGTTCCTTGACACCACAGTAAATCGATTCCCAGCGATGTCTAACCAGATATTTTTGTTAAAAATCGATTATGAAACTGTAATCCAGATTACGTTATGGTTCATGGGGACTTTTCGGATGAAAATCGCCTTTTAAAATGTAATCCAGGTTATTTTATGGTTCTTTGGGACTTTTCGGTTGAAAATCGAATATAGAACTGTAATCCATATTATTTTATTGTATTTTGATACTTAGAACATGTATTGGATGGCCTTGCATTACAAGTTCAAAATTATTGTTTCATGTTTCAGTTGTGCATATAATACAAATATTTTATAATGCGTAAAATTTGCTGCTAATGTTGGTTTTGCGTTTTATCAGTATAACTGCTATAGCAGTGAAGAACTTTATAGATTAGGTGTGTAAAGAAAGAAGTAAAATTAAAATGATTTCACTACGTGCTGTGTTCTTCGTTTTCAAGTTCCTGATGAACATCCGTCTGAAGAATTATGAATTTCCTGAACTGCTACAGTAATTTTATCTCAGCTGTTTAGGCAGAATGATGATTACAACGACACGAAGATGCTACGCTTTATAAATTGAGTCTCTCTTATTTAAGCAAAATTAATAGCAATTTGCCTAGTATTTTAGCACGCGTATAATAAAGTGACGCTGTGCGGGTAAACAATTCGTTGACACTGACTACTGATGTCGGACGCCTCCGCTAATAATCTTTTTTGCTAAGGTGAAATAAATATCTAAATGTATCATCCCGTTATTCTACAGCATAATGCCTAAATTAATTAAATTGCCTAAATATACTGCCCTTATTTTTACAACTCAAATCCATGTATTATTAAAAGGAATCTGAATCAATGTTTTTGCTTAAGTCTGCTTCTTTTGCGAAGTCAGTGCCCAAACTCGCTGGTGTTTAATTGGACTCACATTCGTCGTTATTAGTTCGAAATGTACTAGGGATGCATTTCGTAACAGAAAAAAAATGCTGGAAAAAATGCATGTGTACAGAAAAAATATTTGTGTAAGTTCGTTACTGGGAAAACAAAATTATGAATTGCAGGTAGTAAAAGCCGAGAGTAATTAGCTTATGACGCTCACACGACGTCCGCCATTTCGAAACTTCAAACTCATTTACGAAAAAACAGTGTCCATCACGATCAAGAGCGAGACACATTTACCTGCAAGCTCGTACAATTAATTGTCTCTATTTCTAATAGATAAACTTAAAGAATCGGAAATGTTCCATGGAGGTGCAACCAAAATACGAGCGAAAAATTTCATACCCGTGATAAAATAAAACAGCATTCAGCCATTCGGAATCTGTTTATTTGCTGAACAATTCCAATTTATTTTCCGCCTTCTATGTAAACTTGTCTAGCACTGAACGGATATTGGGCAGGCTAAAAAATGGCTTCTTTCATGCATATTTGATACTTCCATTAGAATAATATCCAGCAATTTCAGACAAGCGAGAAAATTTACAGCCAATGTATTATACGTGCACCTGTGTATTGCTGAGTAAATAACCCTTCGGAAAAAGTCCATCACCTGCCTACGTTTTCATCTAACAAAATATAACTTCTTAAAGAAGATTCAATGAACTGCAACACACTACCTCAGCTATTTATTAGCTTGAATAAATACAATAACAGTGCATCATCTGGAGCAAAATTCCTTCGTTAGAAAAGGGCAATGTTAGACAGCAGTTACTCGACAGCATTGTACCTAGCCAAAGATTTATAGAGAATAACGTATTGGATATGGGTTCTCTTTATGGTCTACAATTTTAAAGCGAATACAACGTTTCTATCTCCGACGGCTATTGCTGATGATGCAGCTCTGCCAGTGAATATCTCTATCTTATATGCCCATTAACAGGGGGTATTTTATATGCAAAAATGTCTCTATACGAGGGGTTGCTCTATGTGAGGGGTATTTTCTACGTAAAAATGTTCCGCCTTGTAAGCGCTGTATTAAAAGATTTAAAACGTGAACTCTGATGTTCGAGTTTGACAGTTCATAAGCACATAAGAGGAAAATCAAATTTTTCTCTTTCGGCATTCCGTCTGTTACAATAAAAGGTATAAAGTTGGCAATACCTGTTCAATTCTGATCTTATAATATTATTGCAAAATCAATTCCTCTTTTGTAAAACTAGGAATTCGACTTGAATGACGTCATGTTTGCAAAGTTTACCAAAGAAACCAGGGATGATATTTTCAGTGAGTAACATAAACACCTGAGATAGATAGACGCTACCGCTAAAATCTGCATTCCTTCTTCTACAGATAAATTCATTTCGCACCTGCAAATGTTTTCACGACTAAATCATGTAATCTTATGAATTATAATGCTTCAATTCTATCCTGAGCTGTAAATGTTTGCAGATATCTTGCTGGGAGCAGAAAATTTGTACATTTTCACCTTATGGTTTTTACTGCCGACGCGATGCGGCTTCCTGACATCTCGATCGCAAAAGTGTGGCGAGTGCAATTATTTATCCATGTTTCTCGAGGATTCAACGATAGAGTAGGTTTCGAAGCCTATTTCCAAGCAGATATCGTATTGGCTATGTCATATTACATATAAATTTATATATTAGAAATAAAGGATTTTCTGTGCGTTTTAGAAGGGTATGAAGAATTCAATGTACGTAAGAAATAAAAATAAAAATTTAGCAATCCTACAAAGAAGAAATAAAGAATTCAATGGATATATTAGGAGGCCTACATGATGTATTGTTTTAAAATGATGCTACAAAATTCCCGTCATTCACCATATTGCGTGAACAAAAACAGATATATTGCTTTTTCATTTTCAAGAACTGGGCCATTATTCAGAGAATTTGTTTTTTATGAGAAGGTCTAGCAAGAACTTCAATCTTTCATGCATCTTGCAACAACATCGGAAAGCGCAACCAATAAACTCAGTATTATGATGTCTTTCTGATGTTGTTACTCGTTTCCACTTATTTGAACTCGTCATGACTTAACAAATACGCTTTTTGTGTACACAAAGACAATTTTGTGCACACAAAGACACTTTTTATGCACACAAAGACATTTTTTGTAAACAAAGAGGCCTTTTCTAGACTCATACTTGAAACCTATAACATCGCGTAGGAAATGTTATTCAGCAGAACGTATCAAAAGAATTTCAACGCCTATTAAAACTTCTAACGATTACGGAACAATCTGTCAATAAAGTCCTTAGATTTTATTAGAATTAGATTATAAGTTGATTTAAGGCTCCCCAACCACAACAAAAGTGTACCAAGGAGAGCAAAGATGAATGCACCTTTTTGTATAGAGTTAAGAAGACGTGGAATTTCATGCGGAAGTTATGTGCACACACAAGATCCCCTGCACTCAGATCCAATAAGTTAAGAATGTAATATCTGAAGCAAGTCAAAAATTAAAAAGCAAAATAATAGCCGCTGAAAAACAGGACAACAGTTAACAGAAGAAAAACGATCCTTAACAAACCACAGATAAACTACCCAATTAATTTCAACAAAAAGAAGGCCTACGTGCGCTGAGTTTGAGACTTCCCTTTTTTCCCAGAGAGCGTCAATAAAGTAATCACCGCGTTGACTTTCTGTTGCAGCCATCGACTCATTTTTTCTGGGATCGATGCCTGCCGAGACACTGACGCGTCGGCAAAACTTGGCACCGCAAGATTAGTTTGATTTTTACTTTTTCCCGCATGTGGTGGGAAAAAATTGATCATGCTTTTCGCTGAGTGTCTTTCCTGATCAAAAAATTAAAATAAAAATAATATGTGCGTGATGGAACTGCCTTTTCATTTTTCGTAGGTTTATTTACTCGCAAATTTTGTGGTCCTGCGACAGTTTTTTGTCATTCGTTGTCACCTTTAGTAGCTCAAATTTTTTATTTTAATGCTGGCAAACATCTAGAAACTAACTACAGGCATGCAAACAGTGTTATTTTTATAATTAATGTTATTACGGGAGCCCTAACTTTATATTTTGGAATTTGATCGAAATTTTTCAAAATTACAACAGTGTGTACTTTTCTAATTTATTTAATAGGAAAGTTTAATAGTTGAACACGAAAAACTAGTCACATGACATATTTTTCGAATGATCATTCAGCTTTATAATTTCAGTCATTACAAGAAAGCAAAAAAAGTTTTAGTTACGATACATTCATCCAGATTTAAAAAATTCAGCTGTATTCTGCTAATGTATTCTGCTTTGTTCTGATTGTAGCAGAAAAATTCCACTCTTTATTCTGAAAAGGTTCTCCTAATTTCCTGAGCATGAAAAGTCAGCCAAAGATTTCATCGAGCCTTTACAGTTTTTAAAATTTCTTCAATAGCGTGGCTTCATACCTCGAGATCGAAATACATGGCTGACGTAGCTTGACTATCCACTACAATATAGTTAGTAGTATTACTACTGGAGCGAAGAATACTATGAAAACAGAAACTACTCTTTGCATAACGGCTGCGTTTAAAGATACCATGTGAAGATTCGTGATGCATAGATGAAGCCCTTTGTGATACCATGTGAATATGAACGCACTATAGTTCTTGTGCGTGAAAGTTGATGGTTGCAAATGTGTTCCGTTGGGGCCTGCGCGTGACTGGTGCTTGACGGCGGGGCCTCAAATAGGGACAACCCGAAAATGAGGCACTTAATGGTTTTCTGTAGCTGTACATCATCCTATTTTTCTTTATAGCAAATGAAGCTCGTTTTTGAGAGTGGTAGAATGCGGGCATATAATTTTTTTGTCATCGACTTGCTTAGGATCACATTTTTTTAATCGTGAGTTACCCAATCCCTTATTTTCTACTTCCAATTTTCTAGCCTAATTACCATTCGACCAAAACGTGTTTCCTGCCTCTGATTCATACACATAACTCGGTCAAACTTAAAATTACTGTCTTGGCGCACCTAACTGGTCCACAAAAATTACTCGTGAAGAACTTTAAACCAACAAATTCACTCACCATCTGCACTCAGAGCAAGGAATGAAATCCTGAGCCAAGCACAAAGTGCAGTCCTGGACCCCTCCAGACCGAGCTTCGTAATGATTTCCTAACTGAGAGCATTTCAGGATACGGAGGCAGAGTGCTGGCACCCTGGCCACCTAGAGTAAGATTGCATACATGGATATCCTTGGAAACCTAAAATTCCATACATGGATTCCTAGGACACCTAGAGCAACAGTGCATGCCTGTATATCCTTGGACGTCTAGAGTTAGATTGCATACATGGATATCCTTGGACACCTAAAATTGCATACAAGGATTTCCTTGGACACCTAGAGTAAGATTGCATGTCTGGATTTCCCTGGACACCTAGAGTAAGATTGCATAGATGAATTTCCTTGGACACAGAGTAAGATTGCATGCCTGTATTTCCTTGGACATCTAGAGTAACATCGCACGCATTACTAGAGAGCCTGGATTTCCCTTGACACCTACTTTAAAATTACATACTCTGCTGGAGAGCCAGGATTTCCTTTACTTTTAATTAGCTCCTCGGAAGACAATTAGCTTCTTTCACTCCATTTGTGTCATTTTGTGTCTCTGGAGCATAGAAATGCAGAATCTTCGTGCCAGATTGTACATCACAGGCAGCTATATTAACTCAACGATGAATTTTAAGCTAAATGGGCTTTATATGAACTATCGATTATGACTTTTATGCAGGTTCTAAATTTGATCGTTTTATTTCATTCACTCGTGTTCTACCTCCTACTCTTTTTCATTCTCGTCTTTTCAACCAGACTAATGTAATTTTTTAAAGAGTAGAAGAATACTCTAAAATGAGCGCAAATTACTCAAGAAATACTTGTACTGCACTACCTGAGTATTTCTTTAAATACTAATACCATCATTCATCAAACTTATACCTAATGATTTGGCTGACTGCGAGCTAAGAGCTTATGACATTTTGGTTTGATATGCTTTTATTGAACAAAAAAGCTTGACATTGCTGACAAATTAGCGCTAAAAGCTTTCAAGACTTTGTTTAAAATCCTTTTTCCTGAAGGAAATGCGTCTAACTTCGCAGAGAGATTAATTACCAAACATAAGTAGGTATATTTCCGGCAATTCAGGTGTGATATTAAGAATAGCATAATTTTATTGATGCGGCAAAGTGCACGCGTCTTTGTCATCAATTTCATAATTCCTCATTCAAATTATTTGAAGGGCAAATGTAATTGAATAAATTTGGGGCAATTTGTGATAAAATGAATTTCCCCACTGCTATCCAAAAAAAAGGGAAAATTAATTCACTGATAATGACGAACATCATAGCGATACGAAATAGAAAGCAAATTTATAACTTTGACGGTTATTCATTAAAGTGACTATGCTATCGCAGTTTTAAGAAATTAGTGATTTTGAATGTTTCCAAGTTCTTCATTTTTGTTCTTCTATTGACAATATCCATAATAAAAATACCTATGTTCAAATGAACTATATTAATTATTTAACAAATTAATTACTGTATTAGCTAATATTAATTAATTAATTTTTAGTTAATCATTATTCCAACATGGCTTCAAATTCATCGCTTTCGAAATACATTCAAAGTTCTTCGCATTGACCACTCTCTATCACAGCTTCAGGGAAAATGTTCAGGGTCACACTTTACACCTCCCAATTTCTATACTGTGCAAATACAATTTGATTTCCATTCAAATCAGATCACACAATTTATGAGTTAGTCATCTCCCAGGTGTGGCGACATTTACCTCCTTCCTAAGACGCAATTAAATCGTTTAAACAGTTAAATTCATCACGTGTTTGAATTTGAAAAGAAATTTAAATTCTAAGTTAATATCATCCATTGAAAACAAGGGAATTCTAAGTCGGGAAATACACAACAGATTGTCGTAATTGGCTTCAATAAAGAGTGAAGGCTGGCGATAGATGTCAATTCTTATTAAATGGGCCTTTGATCTGCTGCTGTTCTATGTCTTCCTTAAACGAAAAGTTCTTTTGATCATCGCCATGAACAAATCATCATTTCCTCCCTCTTTTTCCTTATGCGAGAACGGCATTGATCTATTCCAAATTCAAACAAATCAGTTCGTTTTTCATCCTTTTGTACAATCAGGAGAAAAGAAGACCCAACTTTTCCTACTTTTTATAGAGCGAATAAAAATGCCATTAGCTCAGCAAATAGATTTTCTTTTGTCCAGTCCACAACGTGAAGTCCCTGTTTATTGAAAGCGACGCTCGTGGATCACGATGAATAAAAATCTAAACAAACGAATCTGACTAGGCTAATTTCACCTAATTTCACTCTCCCACGAATGTTGACGCTTTTAGCTTAAATATAGCGTAGAAATTTCTGCTTGCAATACAACGTAGTAAACAAGTCGAAAATTAACCAGAAACATACTGAGGTGTATTACTTTAATTAAAACTTGCATTATGGCGACTGAATCACTACATCGCTCACTACCAAAACACCAGACATTTGCCGGTGATAAATCAGCACTTTAGTGCAAGCTGGAAGCTGGAAAGCCGCTCTTTCGGAGCCGGAGCAGCGTTGGCTGTGCCAGTGTGGGCTCAGCCCTTAGAGTGACATCGTCACACTAAACCAAGGCTGAATAGCGCAAATGCACGTGTCTCTTTGAACTGAAATCTGTCGTCACGACAGAAAAAAATGCTAAAAAATTACTTCCCGAATTTTAATTGGTGTAATGTTTTGAATCGCATTCAGTGATTATTCTGGATCTGGGGATTTACTATTTAAAATCACGAATAATTTATATTCATGATCGCACTGAGATATTATTTAGGATCACACTGAGTGCAGCTTAACTCGTGCGTGGGCGGTATGTACATTTTTGGATTCGAATATCAAAGTCGATAAACGCTCTAATTTTCGGATTTGGTGCCGCTATACCGAAAAGTACTAATAATTTACTAAGATTTTTAAACTACTCTTTTCCAGTCATTTTTAATTTGCCTTATTATGCCTATTGATTTCCACTAGCTTTTAACGAATTTGATCGATTTTAATAGTGTTAATTCAAATTCTGAAGTTCTTAAAAAGTTTATAATTCGGTATTACTAGTGACATAGAGTTTTGACTTTGGTACTCAGTCCAATTGTTTGTGCGGTGTTGTTACAGAAACAGTTAAGACAGGCCAACGAGTTTTCGAATTACATTTCTACTCACCCAAAGAACCAATAAGTTTTTCACTCCGTTTTAATATGTAGAATCTTTCAGGTAGTAACAAACAAAAATTTGAACAAAAACTGAGTTAATGTTCAGGACGACAATGAGTCAATACTCATGCCCACACTGCATTAATGATTCAGTCTACACTGAGTTAATATTTTAGTCCACAAAGAGTAAATGTTGAGTTCTCACTAAATTTAGATTTAGGATCACGCTTACTTAGTATTAAGAATCCCGCTGATTCAGAACTTAAAATCCCGCTGATTTAAGATGTAAGATCCCGCCGAGCCATCATTTGAGACCCCGTTAGGTTGTTATTCAACATAACGCTAAGTTTACTTACATATATCTTGATAAATGGCAACCTTGAAGCAATATTTCACCGTTACCAAATTCCATGTACCATATCAATTGAACTCACCCACGTTGTTTGGTTTCTCATTCAGCCTCACATTCGAAAAACATATAATTACTGCTGCCGACATTTTCAGTGTCTGCTATTGAAGAACAGAAACTCCGTACATCCCAGAACAAACAATAATTGGATATAAAAGACATGTCTTGATCAAGCCTGAAGGAATGAATGCCTGTCTGTTGAATTCGTAACGTGTCTTCCGCACAAAAGGCATAATAAGGCATCAACTGTTGTCTCAAGCTCCAAGTTGCAACAACTGTCTTGGCTAATGGCATAAAAGCTCGCATTTCAGCCGTATTAAATGGTATGCAAGGTATGAGTCTCGGATTCTACTTTATGCCATAGGAATGGCGTCTCAAACTTCTGTATCTGAAACGAACTTTGTATCATGTTCGAATGATAAAGAAGCAGTTTTTAACTAGTGATATTTCTATATTATGCTGATATATATAACTATTAGTTCGATATTTTACACTGATGATTCACTATAAGTTAAAGAAAAACAAGATATACAGTTATGAGATTAACATTTGTCAGAATTTTGTGTCATGTTCGATTGATAATAGAGCATATTTCTAACTAGTGAAAGTCGTGTTCGATATTTTGCGTTGGTAGTTCACTACGAGTTAAAGGATAACTAAATATATAATTATGAAATAAACAAGACGTTTAAACACTCTGGCCGCAATGTGCGCCACCGGCGGCCACGGAGGGGATTTTCATAAAGCTGCTAACCGACAAGTAGCCACAAGCTAAATTTTTTATGAATACTGAATTAAAGCTAAATAAAGGCATAATCCAGTTAAAGTATGCTATTTTCAAAATGGCTTCCTACATTTGACAATTGAAGTTGAATGTAAAATTTTAGTTAACCCATTTGCGGTTAACATTTGTCAGAAATATTAATTAGTTTGTATGTGTAAGAAGTAAATTAGGATTCTCGGAAGCACTTCCAATTCAGCCTAAAGCTGTTTTTTGCAGTTAACTGTCACTCATTTGGGATAACCGTGCACAAATTCATTTTGCTGCCAATTGTTCCAAAGTTATTGAATTACATTTACTCTTCAAATAATTTTCAATGAGAAATATTTAAATTGATGACAGAGGCTCAAATTTGCCGCGTCAATACAATTATACCCAAGTCATTGGCACTGAATTTGACACCCTCACGGCTGCTCAAGCATAAAGTCAAACGTGATTCGACGCTATAAGATTGAATTTGACGTACATGCATTTTATGAGAATTGCTAAGGCTGCTTTTTATATAACTTAACCATACTTAGGTTAAAAGGAAAGGTTCATGTGAAATACAGTGTCAGTAGGCAGACAAAGTTTCTCTCCTAAACATGAAATATTCTTCAACGAAAAACGGAAATTCAATTTTTCTCTCCTCTTCTTCAACGAAATACTGAAATTCAGATTCTGCTTCGATTAACTAGTGAAACCAAAACGGGTTGTGAAAATTTTTTTCGTGTTATGTCCCACACACTTCTCGCATCATGAACAGCAGATATTGGTTTAAATTTTGTCCAAGTGTAAATGTCTACAGAGAATAAATCAGTGTCAAAATTACTCAGCAAAATTTAATGTTTACTGTTCGGCAGCTCATCAAGTGCACAAGAGCAACTTTTCAATCAAAAACACGCCTAATAAAATCCTTCCTCGAGAGCCAGCGAGGACTTCCTGTCAGAAAGCTATATAAATTTGGACAGTGAACAAATACCATATTTGCCCGAGGGTCTTGTCCTAGAGAAATGCAACTGAAATTTAGTCGTATTCAAAAACGTAGGTCTGGATTTGGGTCGAAGAATAAGGCTAACTCTGCGCCACTCGTTCTCACAAGTTCAAGAGAAACACAGCAAAAATTCGACCCATAAAACGTCGAAAAAGTCGCTTGTTTATCGGTTTGACTTGTCGTGGAAGGCGCCGAAAAGACAAAAAACTTTCCCTATTTCTGGAGTGTCGAGTCGGTGGAGACTTAGAGACATTTTATAGCTCAACTTGAAGGTTCTCCCATGGGACCTTTAGTACCAGAGTTCAACGTTAAATAATGTTCTCAATCTATAGTTGAGCTTTGCATGAGACGACGAAAGTGTAGGGACAATGTTGTGCAATGAGCATCGCACCTTGTCTGCGACAGAATCTTTTAAATGTAAGGCCAGTGTTGAGTTATAAATGCAAAAACTCAACAATTAAGTCTGCCAGGTGACACAGTGAAATACATTGCGCTATTCATTAAAGTCAGTAGGTCAGTTCAGACGTGTTTCCTTATGACCTTGTGATGATGAAAATGATATTCAACTTGTTTAAAAACTAAATAACTGAGCCAGTTAGGCAACAAGTGTTAAGAAAACATATTACGCTATCCAATGAAGTCAGTAGGTCAGTTCACAAATGTTTGCCTATGACCTTAGGATGATAACAATGAAATTCAACTTGTTGCAATAAGAAAGGAAATAATTAAGCCAGCTAGGGGACACGTGTTAAGAAAACACATTGTGCTATTCATTAAATTCGTCAGTTCGGATGAAGACTTATGAGCTTATGACGATGAGAGTGATATTCAATTTTATACAGCGTCGAATTCGAATTGAAGCATGCATATACAGGTGGCCCTCCTAATATCCAGAATTTAACGCTTTATAAATTCCACACTCAACGAAACTTTCATTTCTTACTTTATGTTGCACAAAGAACGCTCGAGTAACCCCTTCAACTTCAATGCTTATGGGTAAGAACTAGATTACATTGTTATCAACTTCTTTTCCTCCCAAGAATTAAACTCTACGATGTTGAAATTGTATTATTCTTGAAGTCATGAAAGTACTTTAGCAATTCATAAATAAATTTGTACTGTGCATTTTCAAGCTGATGTATTTCAGTGAGGTAAGCGCTCGTAGGAAAATTTATCCAGAAAATGACCCTACAAATTCATCGTCTCGTAACGTAACAAATCACGAAAAAGAATTGGGTGACGTCAACGGTAGCGCTGCTGTAATTCGTTCCGGCTCACCCTTGGCCTATCCAAGGCTTGCATAGCCCACTCGATCCTAAGGACTATTTATTCTATAACTCAAGTTAACTCAGCTTACGCTTTGAGAGAGTAAGCAAACAGATATATTTTAATTTGATTGTAGAACCCTTTGATGAAGCTTGATGGACATGGTGACAACATGGAAAAATTATGTTCAACTACCAGAATTTCGAGGAAGTTTTCGTATACCACTCGATATGTGTGAAGGTATTTATAGAAACGACCAAAACGTAAAAAAAAGCTGTTCAAAAATTATTTACATTACGGACGTACTGACGATTTAGTGCAAATAATTTCAAGATAACTTAATGTTGATAATCTTGTTTCATATTCACTTGATGTTATTCATTTCTTAAAGAGTGCTGAAATTCTATTCCACATTAAATTATACTAACATCATCATCGATAAAAACTTTGCATTTGCTTTACCCTCGCTTTGAGTTAGATTTTCCTCATTTTTCTGACTGTGACATACACATCACGGGTTATCCTGTTTCCAGTTTTCGGAATTCTGATTCATTAAGAAATCACAAACTATCAACGGGTCTTGAATTTCATCCTCCTTCATCGTATAAGGAAGTGCCTAAAATATTTTCAATTCTCATCTCATCAGTTTCCTTACAATTTTCCCGCGCAGAATATTATATACTAACATATCGATAAAGTTCATTCTCCTTCCCCCGTAAAATGAAGTGCCTAAAATATTTTCAATTCTCATCACATCAGTTTCCTTACAATTTCCCCGTGTAGAATATAATATCTTCATATCCCTATCTCGCGACCCCATGGCAAACAATGATTACATTCCAAACAAGGAGACTTCAATGTCCTCTCAAACTCGTACTCGGGAGTCTTTCTGCCTCTCTCAATTTGCCTTTGCTGTTTGCTCAGCCGTATCTTCACGAGCGGAAGCACAACTGCAGAATTTTGTATTTTTAAATTTTGGAATCCAGTGTCTCCACCGGGAAAAGGAAGCATAACTTAACGCAAAAATACGATACACATTACACACCAGGAATTTTGTAGTCGTTTTACAGGCATTTCAGACAGGAGTGCGCGGTGTCCTTGCTTTATGAAACTTGGGGCTCTACGCTGGTGTAACATTAAATTCTTTCAACATGAGAGGGCTGTAAAATTTTTCTTGAACTACACGATTTGAATTAAAAATATGAAACATAAACCTGAAACGTATCTGGAATAAGAAACCATGCAGCGGATCTGGTATTTTTTATTGAAAAACGGAATGAAATTGCTCATTGAACTCTTGTAAGTTCTAATACGGGATAAATGTCAAATATTGAATTTATTTGTGTCAGCTTACTCGGGGATAAAAATTAGAAAAAATAAGAAGAAAAATCGTTGAAAAGTATCCGTTTAATTGCAAACGTGAATAGTTTCAATTGCTACATCTGTCTTCAAAAAGTAGAATATGAAAGAAAGCACCTTTTTACGAACAGCTTCAATATTTTTTTAGTTCCAACATATATTCGCGAAATCCTTCATGGTTACACTTGAACAAAGTTTTAAAACAAGCTTCGAACTGGAGTTAAGGTTCCACCCGTTCATCAATAAAGTAGACAAATTTACGTTCATTCAGTCAAACTGCAAATAAATCTCACTCTCATCCTTCACCACGTTGACGCATCAGGACGGATATACTTGGAATAAAGTAGATCCTGTCATAGAGGCGACCAATTTTCGCAAGCCGACCATTTCTCATGTCACAAATGCAATTTGTCCGTCTACTTGAGCAGGTGAGGTTTTTCTCGATACGGTAGCCAAGAATATGGTAGCCTGGTATGTAGACTGCCAAGGTGGTAGCCAGTTAGACGGTAACTAGGATGGTAGCCAGGTAGACGGCAGCCAAGAAAAAGGTAACCAGGAAAACGGTAATGAAAATGGTAGCCAAGAAGACTGTAATAAAAATGGTAGCCAAGAAGACTGTAATAAAAATGGTAGCCAAGAAGACTGTAATAAAAACGGTTGTCAGGAAGAGAGTAACCAAGATGGTAGTCAGGAAGACGGTCGCACTGCTGCGTCAAAAAGTTCACTGAGCAGCGGAAAGAAACGGTTTTTCATTTACGCCTTGTCTACTCAGCAGATTAATTCATTTCGGGAAGGAAGAGACAATAAAATCTCACGACAGGCAAGTCGGATAAAATATTCAGAAGACAGCCTTCTTATTGATTTAGTTTCTGTGCAGCGAAATATTAAACTGCAGGGAATGTTTCAGGAAGAATTTATGAACAATGAATCATAAAGATTTCATGAAACAAGTGTCTCCACACTGTTTTTGCTTTGCTAGTCAATGATTTATTGGGTGTATTTTCTCTTAGGAATATGAGCGAAACAACTCTTAAGAGGTTTTACTTTCGTTTACTATTGGTTTTTTATAGGAAAGTAATATCGTGTCGGTTGTGAAAAAGTTGCCTTTGTAGACTTGAACTTATTTTAAGCATAATGATCTAAACAGAAGACATCCGTCAATACTTGTGACAAGGATCGTCGTTGTAATGAACAACATAACACAAATATAAATAATGCTACTCTGGAGCACATAACTCCTACATTTCGCTTTCAAATTAACTCGAAATTTTAACGCTCTCATCAAAAAGCTTTTAAACTTCAGCAACTTCGTGACTTTGTTTTAATTCTGCCTTATAAAATTATTTCACTCACAATGTTAAACAGCGAATGCATGAGAGATGCATTCAAAATTAAATTATTCCAGCACAAAAAAGTAAAATACTTTCAACTTTAAATTTCTCGGCTGGCAAAATAATGATCTGTTTTTTAATGAAAAGCCAGCCAGGAAGATACGGAAATCTAGACGGATTTTGAAGGTTGTTTATGAATTTCGAAACTAAAACAATATTAATAAAGTGATTTACACCATGCAGAAATTGAAAAGAACATGTCATGTGGACATTTTTAAATATGTGGACATATTTATACAATTTCCAGCTTTTCTTTGTCGTGGTAAAAAATTAAGTATTGAAAAAAATGTAATACCCTTATTGAGCCAAATTCTACAACTAAAAACTTTTAAAATGAAAATTAAATAACCTCCCATTCATCTCTCTGCCTCAATCTAAAATGAAATGATAACAAGTAATCTTTATTCAGCCTGAAATCTATTCTAAAATAAACCCCTCGCTGCACCAACATGACCCAGTCATGTACAGTACGCGGAACAGGATCCCGGTGTCCATTTGTTCGTATGGTTATTCTGCATGCTAACAATAGGAGGGCATAATGAAGTATCAGGTTAGAGGCATGAGTTAGGCGAGGGAGCCTAGGCTAGGCGTCTGTAATTTGTAGCTCAGACCATGCGCCGAGGCGGAGCAAATGACAAGGATGTAGAAGCTTCATGTGCGTCAGCTGATGGTGGTAGATTGCGCTCTGCAACATCCCGAAATATGGCCGTGCAAATAATGAAGTGTTCTTTCTTGAGTTGTGTTGAACTGTTTACTACTGAAGCGAATAATGAAATGTCATTACTTGAAGTGTAGCTTGATTTGTGTATGAGTTTACTACTGAAGCGAGTAATGAAGTGTCATTTCATGAAGTGTAGCTTGATTTGTGTTAAAGAGCTTACTACTGAAGCGAGTGATGAAGTGTTCTTTCTTGGAGTGTAGCTTGATTTGTGTATGAGTTTACTACTGTAACGAATAATGATGTGTGTTTTTAGGAGGGTTGCTTGATTTATGTTTATGAGTTAACAACTGTAGGTAATTTTGAAGCCTTCCATCTTGTTAACAACTGTAGGTAATTTTGAAGCCTTCCATCTTGGAGCGTACCATGCTACGCGGTCAAGAGTTCACTACTGTAGCAAATAATGATGTGTTTTTTTCTTGGAGCGTAGCTTTTCAGTGTTTGAGAGCTTACAAATGCAACAAATAATAAAGTGTTTTTTAAACATACCATACGTCGTGTCTCTAAGATTTTACGATTGTAGTGAATAACGAAGTGATCTTTCATAGAGCAGGGCGCGCATTGTGTTAAAGAGTTAACAACGGTATAGGAAATTTTGAAGTCTTCTATCTTAGAGCATACCACGCTTTGTGTGTAACAGTTTACAACTGAAACGAATAATTAAATATTCTTTCTTGGAGCGGAGCTTGCTTTGTGTTTGAGAGTTGGATAACGGCTGGATTATATGACGACCTGGTACTCGAGCAACTTGCTCTCAAGAGCTAGACCAACCTTAATTGAATATAGCAAAAACATGAACACGTATATGATCGAAAATTACTGTCCAGTGAGTGGGTTGGCTATTTCCTCAATTGGATCATGATATTGAAAAAATACTGTTATATTAGAAAGTTCATGAGAATAACTAATTTGATAACTCTCAGTTCGTCCTCTACCAGCTCCTAAAGATAGGAAATACGGGTTCTTACAAATAGAAAACGCAGGATCCTACAGACAGAAAACACGGGATCCTACAGACAGAAAACACGGGATCCTACAGACAGAAAACATGGAATCCTACAGACAGAAAACATGGGATCCTACAGACAGAAAACACGGGATCCTACAGACAGAAAACATGGGATCCTACAGACAGAAAACATGGAATCCTACAGACAGAAAACATGGGATCCTACAGACAGAAAACATGGAATCCTACAGACAGAAAACATGGGATCCTACAGACAGATTACATGGAATACTACAGACAGAAAACATGGGATCCTACAGACAGAAAACATGGGATCCTACAGACAAAAACCATTGGATCTTACAGTCAGAAAACATGGGATCCTACAGAAAAAACATGGTAATGATCAATAACACTGTCATTATGACTACAAAAACTGATAATAACCCTTGACAATCACAAACACTATACAATAAAATTTCAATTCGGGCTCAGTTTACCCAGGAAATTAAATCACAGCATTTTGATTTAGAATTAGTTTTCTACTAAAATGTTCCGGGAAATGCTGTAGTCTTATTACTTTTGCATATACAAATAGAATTCTAGTAAATATAATAGAAACGTTCCACGATAACCGCCTGCAAAAACCGACGCACTAACTGGAGTTATTGAAAACAACTCGCTTTAAAAGCGCGCGTAATGGAAATCGGCGTAATGGAAATCGGCGTAATGGAAATCGCGCGTAATGGAAAACAACATATCTCTGCCAAAACCGCACCCATTTCTTATTCCTCCGAAAGCTGACTTTCAAAACAAAATGATTCCTAATTTTGCGGAGCACATTTCCGGCGCCAGTAAAAGCAACTTTGAAAAACTATCTCATAAACTTACAGAGCATTGCCTGACTCTTGCTCTGGGTCGAGCAAAACCGACTCTATTTCACTTTAGCCTCAAGCTTGCAACGTAAATACGATGAGGAGATGGAGATGCATTAAAGACCACATGCAAAATGTGTTTTCGTAAGATGTGTTGGTGCTTGGCTTCTCAGAAGTGCTCTATTTGAAGTTCTTGGAAATAAAATGGAGGAAAGATTAGAAAAGACATGCATTTGCAGAACTCAAACTGTCCTGTTTTCGGTCGCTAAGAAATTCATTCTCTGAAATTCATCAAAATGATTTGAATGATTTGATTCAAAAGAAGCAAATAATATTATTGTAACGGGAGCTTCTATCTAAACAACTGCTAAAAATTGTGTTGGTATTCAAGTATGAAATGATCGTAATCAATTTCAAATGATCGATTACCTCGCCTTCGAAAAAAAGATAAGTTTCTTATACTTATTTTATCAATGCATCAAAAAACAAGCCTGGGATCTTTACGCATTCACGAACAGACAAACGAAACACCAATACACTAATTCATATTCACTGATAACACATAAGGGACATTCATTTAGAGCGAATTCGAATGAAATTTTAAATTAAGCTTGCAAGCACTGAAGCCTGTTCCCCAAATTGAAAGCGCGCTGAATCTTGTAATTTTTAGTCCAGGGATTGGTGACTCTAATTTTATAACTGAGTCCACCATAAAATTTCTTTGTGTTTCTAATTTGGCGCTGAACGCATAATCAGCGAGCCAGTTAGCTTCACGTATTTGAAAAGACACGCAGTTTTAATTCAAATGAAATGGCCTTCAAAGTCGGATTTGCGAATAATTTCAAGAATGTAAGAAATTTTAATTCAAATGAAATGGCCTTCAAAGACGGACTTGCGAATAATTTCAAGAATGTAAGAAATATGAATTCGAATGAAATGGCTTTCAAAGTAGGTCTTGCGAATAGTCTCAAGAACGCAAGAAATTTTAATTCAAATGAAATGGCCTTCAAAGACAGACGTGCCAATAGTCTCAAGAACGCAAGAAATTTTAATTTAAATGAAATGGCTTTCAAAGTAGGTCATGCGAATAGTCTCAATAACGCAATAAATTTTAATTCAAATGAAAAGGCCTCCAAAGACGGATTTGCGAATAGTTTCTAGAACGCATGAGACTCCGAATTCCATGAACTCTAAATTAACAAATGGAGTAACCAAACGTGCCCGCTATTCACGTGGCATCGTCATCGCTTATTATTTAACGGCGCAGAATTTATGCCAGAAGGGGTCTAACGAACGTGGTTCATTATTCTGAACACTGAGTTTAATGAACATTAATGCAGTAATGAACGCTGACACTTCATTAATGAATGATAATTATGCTAAGCATTCAACATTGTGCTTTCAAAAAACATGACTGAAAGTGTAAATTTCAAGGCACATTGTTGATTATTTTCAGCGCCTAAAAAGAAAATGACAGAATGTTATTTCTGTTACAACTTCACCTACAAATGAATTTCGCAAGCAAGCGATGAAAAAATGTAATCGGAATGGAATCACAATTTTTTTAGAAGCCGTCCCAATACAGTTAGCTTTATTTAGAGACCGCGTTTTCACACGCACAAATCTATTTGCACAATTTACCCGTAGTTGATTATATTGTTTATCTCGACGAGCTTTGTTTGGAGAAGCGTTGGGGTGCCTCTTTCACGTGTATGAAGTGCAAAACAATCGGCGCGTTCCAATTACGCACACAAAGATGGTGCATTATAATTACAGGAGGGGACGTGAAAAACTGCTCGCTCTACAAGTGTCGCCTTATAATTTTTGCCCCATGGAAACAAATAAATTAACAAATGAAACCTATACCACCGCAGCATTTAATTCTTTACAATACTAATCATTAATCATTTCTTCATTCTAGTGTCACGTGACATCGCTTCTTGCAGAATTCGTCCCCTTTATTCCTCGTTGAAATGACCAGTCGATAATTTAAAGGTGTTTTCGGCCGTCCTGGACTTGGTGGTGAAAATCTTTTAGGTTTTGACCACTTGCTTATAATGTCGTGACCAAAATAACACTTAGAGTGCATGCCCAATAAAGATATATTGGTGAACGACGTGTCAAAATTTACAACGAAAATTTTTAAACTTGTGAATATCGTAGAACCAGAAAATATCGTAGCCTTTCTATAAGCTATTTCCAATTTCAACAAATTAGAGCTTCTAGTACTACTTATACTCACTACTTATTAAAGTAGTGAATTTCTTGTGATTTAACCGAACTTGACATCAAAATGCATTCAAACCAAGTCGAGAAACTTTTAAATACCGTTGAACAAGACCAAAACCTAGTCTTTCTATTAGCTATTTTCGATTTCAACAAATTGGAGTTTCTCGTCACTTAAGTCATAAATTTCCTGCGACAAATCGAACTTGACATCAAAACTCACTCAATACAAACCGCGACAGATTGCCTCTCATCCCCGGGAAGAACGAAGCATTCATTTCACCAGACCTGTTCATGTTCCTGCCGACGCTGATTATTATTCTGCTTGCTCTAGATAACGGACGACGCGTCCCATGGGAGGCAATGCGCTAGTTCTTCCTCATTTTTAGTCCTGTATTTTACGAGTTCCAAAATCCTGAGTTACAGCGTGTAGCTGACCCAGTGATGTAAATTCTGTCCCGTGCGTTGGATTAGCCTTCTCGGTGGAATTCACAAAATGATAGTCCCAATGAAATATTGTTTTAAAAAACTTTTTACGGTGTTAATTGGTGTTATTTTTGCTTTGGATATCCAGTTTAGTGTTTTAGAGTGAGAGAAACGCGTGTTGTTTTAGAGTTTCAGCTTCGTAATTTCACCGCATTAAGGAATATTTTCTATAATTTTTTTTCTAACCAAAGTAATAAATTATTTACTCTGATAGAAATGTCTCAGTGCTGTTAGCATCAGTCTTCTCGAATAAATAGCGCATGGGATATTTTTCTTCTTTTACTGAGTGTAGATATGGTTCCAAGTTAGTAAGACTAAGCTTCATCTTCAGTGGAAAACGAAATGAAACAGAGTATTTCACAGTTTCCTATCAGTTTCCAATCAAAAAGGGTTATAAATGAAAAATCTCCAATCAATAACATTTTCATAAAAACCAACCCAAATCTCCATTACAATTCCCGAAGCATCACATGAATAAACTCAATTTTTCGAACCACGTCACAACAATCAACTCTGCAAAAGCCGCTCTAAAAACGCAAACGGAAGTTTACCCAGACCGCCAGGGTGTCCTTGATTCCCATAGCCGAGTTCCACAGCCTATATAGAAGTCATTGAAGCTGAAGTTTGGTTTAGCAACAGTACATCACGGCAACACAGGCAGCTCCAATACGTGGGCAGTTTCATTCCATTGAGAAATCCGGTGGTGCATCCCTTGATTAATGGAGCTCGGCTTCTTATCTTGCGCGATTAAGGAGAGTCTAATTGGGAGCGATTGCCCTGAGAGATCACAGGGCTGGAGCGCAGATAATTCGGAGGTCCACTGAAGGCTTCTCATTATGATATAGAAGTCCGCCTTGATCGCCTTTGATCAGACCTGCTGTTGTGATCCTGCAGTTGTCAGAGGCAGAAGACGGAGCTATAAATTAGATTTGTTGATCCGAGGTCCGGAAAATGTGGGCGTGTGAAGAATGGTAAAGGAGTGAAAATGCCCTTTGAATTGCATTTTTTCGTGAACGAGAGAGCAATTGCAAATGAAGTTGTTCCCTCGTGATTAAATTTTCCAGCTTGTTGGTATGCGAGTCGCTAAGACAATTTGAAAAACGAGACAATGAAAGTTAAAGCGGTAGAAAACTTGATAGGAAATTCAAGTGCGTAACGGAACTGAACAAACGTGCGTCTAGGATCAATCTGAAAGTACTGCTGGAATCTACGCGAGCTCTTCATCAGGATATGTAATCATGAATATTTTCTACGAGAAGAATTGAAGAATTCATCCATGTTGTTGTTAAAGTGGAACTAAGAAATAGATCACAAACGTTTTTTATAGAAGGACTGAGCATTTGCAACAAGAGACGATGAGACTAGCAAATAACAGTGTTTTTCTGTGTCCCAAGCTACACTGAGTTAGCTCTTTCGTTTAAGTAGAGAAAACTCGATGTCTTCCATTCTACTGATAGAAAACAATGCTGTCATCAACTACAATAACGTTAATAACGCGAAATTACGCGTTTGCCCTAGCTCCCAAGATGTCAGTAGCTAACTTGAAGGAATTTCTGCATGATAATGAGAAAACATTCCTTACTTAATGAGAACGAAATGCATTCAAGTGTCTCGCGACGTTACGCAAGGCAACGCAATTACGATCTTCAATGCGTCATTCTGGAGAAAGCTCGGAATTTGCTTATAATTTGGGGTGTAAAAATGGCTCTCACTGCCGAAATTACATTTGCATGGGAGCCAGGCCTTCCATGGGATCTGAAGAATACTTACGAAGCGCTGGGAGTAATCACTGCACAATTGTACGACCTGGAGGGAAACGATGAATCTTCGTTTCGGGAGACGAATTCTGTGCTTGTTTAATTCTATGTTAAAGAGAAGATGGTCATTGATTTCTTTCCTCTCCTGCTGAGCCCGGATTAAGCTTCCGCTTAATAGTGCAGCTTTGAGTCGCCATTTCTTATACCTTACCACTTGATTTCCAGTATCCCTTGATGTTATTTCTCCCATGCTATGATAAGGTTGAGCTTACAGCTGCAGTGCAGATTCTCATTGAATTAGAGAACGCTGTATTGTGTGGCCTTGCTTGACATACAAACGAAAAAGGAAAACTTTTTGTCGTAAGTAATCATCTTTGAAAATATAAAGAGCTTGAGATCCCTTTCATTTGATCACCGAAAATTTATCACATTTAGAAATATGTCAACTTCGTAACACATTTTTTCCTTCAACAAAATTACGAAATTAGGCTTGTCAATAATAATTCATTCATGTCATTCTACGTTACTTTCTTCGGTGGCATTAATGGAGAGCTAAAATTATGCATATAGATACTAAAATTCAAATTCGTTCTTGCTCCACTAAAAAGAAATTTGCCTAGAAAAATTAATGAGGATGGTGAACGCAGGAAGGACGGACCAGTTTCTTCGACCGGTTCCGTAATGGCTGCCGATGACTGATGAGGCGAAACTTTCTCGGCGATTTTTACGCCAAGTTTTAGGGCAAGTCCTTCTTAGGGTAATCGTCCCTTTAATAATAGATAAAAATGAGAGGGTGTTCCAGCAACGATCAAGACTAATAGCCGATCGGCTCCATGCCAAGAAATTCATCACCATTTGCGTTACAAGTAGCTTCCAATGATCCCCTGAGGATGGCTGTGCGAAGCTCTAAGTAGTACGGAATGCGCAGGTCGCGCTGAGCAGAACGATGCATAACTCATACCGTGGTGTAGATTCTACATATTTTCTGAACTATGTCAAAGATTGCGTCTACTTTCAATGTCATCTTTACGATTACTTACCTCGGTCTTTGTTTGAAGATGATCAAAGAAAGCTTTCGATGTACCGCAGTTGATTCAAATAAGATGGAGGAGTAAGTCATTTCTTTATGGGTGCTTCCGCGCTGTAGAGATACGGATTTTCTAAGAAAGCCTACGAGGAGAGGGCATTTATTGGAGGAGGCAATTTATTGAGGTTGTTTATTACCGTACGCCGGCCCTACGAAGCTGACACTTAACTCGGCTGCCCGTCTGTCTAGAGCAAAACTGGCGTAAAATTGGTGTTTGCATGAAACAAATGACCTTATACTCGGCGTGACCTCAAACTTTACCCTCTCCTAATGAAAGGGCTCCTGTTTTACACGCTAGTTTTGCACAGAACGTAGATCATTTGATGTTTTAATGCGCACCAGCAGTGACATATTAATGTCGCTAAATGCTTCGTGGGTGGCATTCTAGGTTCGTTGACCTTATGTTGCCTAATTTTCTTTCCTTTTCACCTTACATCTGTTTACGTGCTCTATTTTTTCCAGATCATCGAGTTTCGGTGTTTCAAACTTCGACTCTTGAGACTTTCCACCTCACATCTTTTCACGTGCTCTGTTTTTTCCAGATCATCGAGTTTCAGAGTTTGGCTTTTGAGACTAAAGAGTCACTCATGATTCTTTTTGCATATTTCAACATTAAAAAATGATTAACAGCTTTTTACAATTTCTGAAGTAAATCAAGGTTGTAGTGACATAGAGCAACTAAATTGTACTATGTGATTCTTGAACTGTGGTTGAAAACGCAAAGAAAATAGAATACTCTCTAAAAATCTTTACTGATAGTCGGCAGCAATGTTGCCTAACATATCAATCCCATGTCGACATGATCAAGAGCAGTGTTCGTGACGTGGCTTCCTCATCAGGTTTGCTTTTTTGTGCCTTGCTCACTTGTGGGCTTCTGGGACGAGCTTTGGCCGGATGTCCTGCTGTGTGTCAGTGCAAATGGAGGGACGGCAAAGAGCACGTCACGTGTCAAGACGCAGACTTCATCGACATCCCCAAAGGACTCGATCCTACCACTCAAGTTCTCGATTTAAGAAATAATCGATTAACAATCCTTCCCAGGGGAGCCTTCATCGACACTGGCTTGGTGAACCTGCAAAAAGTATGGATGAATTTCTGCCAGCTCAGGCTTTTAGAGCAAGGCGCTTTTGAGAAGTTGGCCAATTTGGTTGAACTTGACCTCAGTGATAATTACCTGAACGCGGTCCCTACTGCCGCATTGAGTGATATATCAGGTCTAAGGAACCTCTACCTTGCCCGCAACAATTTAGGCCCATTACGGGCTTCCATCTTTACTTCTGTTCCTTCTCTCGTTCGACTAGATGTTAGTTATAATAATATTACCTCGATTAACGTTCACGCTTTTCGAACGCTGTCTCGACTGGAGGTTTTGAAGCTATCAGGCAACCACCTCACAACGCTCTCGGTTAATGTCCTGAAGCCTTTGGTGGCGCTGCACGGACTCCACGTCGACAACAATCCTTGGCACTGCGACTGTCATTTACGACTTTTGCGCCAGTGGTTGTTCCAGCGCAACGTGGCGGCGTCCATTCCTCCCCACTGCGACAGTCCCCTGAGACTCAAAGGCAGAGGATGGCAAACGCTGGGCGAAGATGAATTTGTATGCGTCCCACTTGTGACAGCAGTTGCCCAACGCGTCCTGGCCTCGCATGGAGACAATGTATCGCTTGCTTGCAGAGTGGAAACGGATCCGAATGCGGCCGTAACTTGGCTAGTGGACGATCGCCCTGTCATAAACACCTCGGCGCAGACGGACCACAGATACAGAGTGCTCGAGCTGGTCGCTCCCAAAAGAGATGCCCGAGTGTCCAACTTGACCATCGCCGGAGCGGCTGCGCAGGATCAAGGAATTTATCGCTGTGTTGCTGAAAATAAAGCTGGACGAGTGGAGACTAATCTCACTTTGAAAGTTTCCCATAGAATCAAGGAGACAGCACTCATAGCTTTAGATAAAGTGTTTGTTACGGGTGCTCTGTTCGGTAGCGTAGTTTTCATTTTCATAGTATGTACTATATCTTGTGTAATTTTATACCGTAGAAACAAAAGAACTCGTATGCCTATCAAAGTAGTATCTAATACGAGTCAAGCAAGTCCACAAGTATCTGTAAGAGACCAAAATAGTCAACTAAGTAGAATGAAAACTGAAGTTGACTATCATGTTGTGCCAACGTCTGAAAGTTTCAATAAGTTCAAAGTAGTTAATGAGAAAAACATAATTACTAGTAAAGATGGTAGCGGCGATCAGATCATATTCGAAAAACTAAACCCCACAAATAGCAGCTCTGCGAGCCAAGAAAAGAGCAGCAAGCAAAACAACTTGGGTCTCAAGGGCATTTCGAAAACAGTTTCGTACGTCGAGATGCCAAAATCAGATGGCGGAGAAACCGATCCTCTCCTAAAAGAAATTTACAAAGAAACTAGTTTCGTTCGGTCGACCGGCTTCACAAGCTCGCAAACTTCTCTTATTGGCTACAGCAGTCCTTTCCCAGATCTGCTGGACCTGCCGAAAGGCAGTCGAATGGGCTCCGTAGATCGCCTTCCCTTCTGCACCATGCCAAGACGGTGAGTGCGATCTCCTTCCCTTCTGCACCATGCCGAGACGGTGAGTGCGATCTTCTTCCCTTCTGCACCATGCCGAGACGGTGAGTACGATCTTCTTCCCTTCTGCACCATGCCGAGACGGTGAGTGCGATCTTCTTCCCTTCTGCACCATGCCGAGACGGTGAGTGCGATCTTCTTCCCTTCTGCACCATGCCGAGACGGTGAGTACAATCGCCTTCCCGCAGTTCCGGCTAAGGCTAAGAAAAAACGCTCGCACCATAGCGACTTCAAGAGTCTTTTAGTGAAGGTTTTAAATGTTAAATGGCGTGTAATTGGCAAATATTCCCGTGATTTGCTCTGTCTCTAATTTAATGATAAAGCGATTAGTTCAAGTGGTGTAGGTCGGTGAGTTTCTTTTCCCTTTTGTTAAGAAATGTTAACTATGACTTCGTAGTATTAATATTTAAAACTATTTAGATTGATTTTGATGAAGTAGTTACAAGACTTCTAACTACGATGTTTCAAAAATGTACGGGAAACAACTCCTTGTGTGATTTCCAATAGCTGCAGTTGAGTTTTGTCCCGTTTAAGAATTTTATCATCGCATTCGAGAAATTCGCAACATATTTACATCACTCTTTGTGCACGAACAATGTTAGTGTCACGTTGACGTGTGCGTTCAAATAAGGGTAAAAAGTATTTTTCTAAAGTTATTGAACTTTTAGAGCAGGGCAAGAGAAAAGTACTCGGGCTGATCCATATCATTTCCAATCTATATTTAGTATTCTAATAACCAGTTAACAGCCCTTTTAGTTGATGTCACCTAATTAGTGAGGATTATTTTATTATAATTTTCCTCTCTAAGGCTTTTTAGTTGCTATAAATTCCCTTGAAAAAAGTTAAGGATGAAACTCTTTCATAACGTTTAACATGAGAACATTTTGTTCGACACTTCAGAAAGGGTTTGCTCGCTAAATTATGTTAGATGGGATCCAATTTCTTTATTGATTGTGAGAAACCACTTGAAAAAGCAGAAAAAAAAATGTTAGAGCTCCTTCAAGTACGTATATTTCAAGGATTTGATAACTTGATTCGTGACATTTTTTATTACGATATCGAAGTTTCGGTTCTAAATGTTTGAATAAAAATGTTTGCATAACTGTCTGCACTGACATTCAAGAGTACGCAAAAAAGCATAGTCTGTACAAGAGACCTCAAGCACGAATGAATTCACGCCATCTTCACGAGGGTAACCGGCTGAGAACCAACAAAAAAAGTTGAAAACAATAGAGACAAGCGAAAGTAAGCTTTTGCAGCTCGAGTAAAGTGTAAAAAAATCTGCCGCTCAATCCGAATGGTAATTGCAAATTAAGCGTATCTATAATACAGTTAATGCATACAATATGCGCGTGTACAACTGCATTCAGTAAGTGCTTATAAAGCACATCACAGAGACAGTTAGTACACACAGTAAGGGTAAATGCAATTGTTTGCAGTTTTGCGTACTGATACAGGGAGCGCTCAGTGGAGAAACTGCGTAAAGTTAATCTGTACCATTTAGATTAATAAAATAGCGACTAATGCTTCAGAGCAACTCCCAGAAGGTGCATAAATTAAATCTCTTTCCTTTCTGTTACGCTTAGAGAAGTGCCTAATGCATTTCCATCTATTTCTACGCGCACTTATGAACCTGTTCTACAGAAGCTTATAACATATCAAAGCAATATAGTCACTCGTACTGCTCTAAGATGAAGTAAAGAAAAACCGCTGCAGTCGTGAAATTAATAACTTTACGTACAAAGTTGAACAAACACTGACAAAGCATTCATACAATGAAATCATGGTTTTAACGACACACAGAATACTCTCTCAGACAGTGTATCATTGCTCTTTATGACTGCGAATATTCCTTCATCCTGTGTATTCACGTTCTTTACCACACGGAATTGTTTCTCATGCAATAATTGTCACTCGATCTTTTCGACCGACGGAGAGGAAATTGATTTGCCACCTCGTATTTCTCGTCAAAGAGACCAATGATACAATAAAATGTATCTAAACTTTCATTAATTACTTCATCAAATCTTAAAATGAGTATACAGTACGAGTTGGTGAATCAGGAGACAACAATTTTTTTTAGTGCGCGAACAAAGTTTTGAACAAATATTATTCCATGGGGAATAAAATCCAAACAACGAATCGCTGTCAACCGATGTTACTTCACTGTAAAGCAGATGCGTTTAATTTCTTAATATTCTATTCATTCCAATGTAACTAAGCTGAGACATCGGTCACACGATGCATTCATTATTCCGCAGATTATCATTGCTAACGCATCACTCATCGGCGTCGCAACCTACCTGCCCCATACACAAGCGTGAATGTCTTGTTAAATTTTCGACGGTAAAACTTCGGTCCCGTCGCTGATGTATGAAGATAATCGCTAGACACACAATCGTTACGAAATTCATGTAGGAAAAATTTCCTCTGCACTTGATCGTAATTAAATCCACCCAAGAGAAATTGCATGTGCACTTAATCGCTATTAAATTCAAATAGGAGAAAATTCCTCTTTACTTAATCGTAATTTTATACATATAGGAGAAACTGTGTCTGCACATGATCGTAATGAAATTCATATAGGAGATACGGCCCCTCCACATGATCGTAATGAAATTCATATAGGAGATACGGCCCCTCCACATGATCGTAATGAAATTCATATAGGAGATACGGCCCCTCCACATGATCGTAATGAAATTCATATAGGAGATACGGCCCCTCCACATGATCGTAATGAAATTCATATAGGAGATACGGCCCCTCCACATGATCGTAATGAAATTCATATAGGAGATACGGCCCCTCCACATGATCGTAATGAAATTCATATAGGAGATACGGCCCCTCCACATGATCGTAATGAAATTCATATAGGAGATACGGCCCCTCCACATGATCGCAATGAAATTCACATAAAATATAAAAAAAAATACTTTTCAGGAATGTTTCTGCTGAAGAGGCAAGCGAGTCACTTCTACCCCATTTTGTGCGTACCATTGAGGAAACAGTATAATTTTATCTCAAAACAGTTACAAATCCCAGATGCAGCTGCGGAATTGTACGTTTTTCTACGCCCAATAAGTTAGGCCCTGCCATTCGTATTGCTTCTAATGCGTTTTTGATTTGCTGGCGCTGGCGTACGTTAGGCAGAAATTTCAGTTCTTTGTACCAAGATAAATACTAGGCCTAGGGAGGAAAATTTCTGGTTTACGCCAAAACGGAACATTTTCTTTCAAAATGCTACATGATCATTTCGAACGTCCTACCTTTGTTTGCGTACCTTTTTTCAGTACTATACCCCATGCGTTACAACAAAGTTTAACAAAGATCACAACTCTGGATTACGCAACAAAGGGAATAGATTTTCCAAACTATTCACTTAATTTAATGAAGATTCTTATTTTAACTCTGAGTAACTAAATGCATTATGAAAACAATAGCCCCGCACAGTAAATGAAAAAAGAAACGTGGACACAATTACAATAACTTACAATAAAATACAATAGCTTCGAGTTAAAACAAAATTCGAGCTCATACCAGTTTTGGACCGGCCCATGGATGTTTGAGGCTCTGGGGAATGTGAATTGCGAGGCTGTATGCTGATATTAATTCAAAGCAGTATGTTCATGTCAGCCTCCATCGACCCTGCACCCTCCCACACTCATAAGAGATGTCTGCTCTGAACTAGAAATAAAAACAAGATATTCTGAATAAGAGGTCCACCCACCGTTCCGTGGGTGGATCTTTGAAAAAAAAAATATTTTGAACAAGAAATATAAGCAAGATGCTCTGAACAAGAAATATACTTTGAACAAGAAATATAAGCAAGATACTCTGAACAAGAAATATACTCTGAACAAGAACTATACCTTGAACAAAAAATATTAAAAAGATACGCTGAACAAGAAATATACTCTGAACGAGAACTATACTTTGAACAAGAAATATGAACAATATAGTGTGAACAAGAGATCCCCCCACCGTTCCGTGACGCACTGTCGCTCGCACATCGACCCTCTCATGCCACACATCGACACGGCCCCCAAAGTGCGTGCCCTAACTAGTGAGAGTGCTGCTTTCCATCGATAAATTGGACGCAGCAACTTTTTACAATGACATTAGTACTTGGAAGACAATTTATGACGTTTCGTTAAAGCTTTTTATTCGAGAGTGTGAAAGTAAGGCATGTTGATGAAGAGAGAGAGAGAGCAGCAGATGATAGAAAGAATTGGAAAACATTTTTTGACATTTCAGTAAAGTTTTTATCTGAGTGTAAAAATAAGGCGTGTTGATGAAGAGACAGCAATAGATGATGAGTAAGAACTTTTCATTAACACTTATGATGAATTGCTTTTGATCACGAAACTGTGCCATCGGTTTCAGTCATAGATTTGTTTCTTTACGATTGGGGTAATTCTTTTAGCCGTGTATCATTTGAATGGGTGTTTTAGATCGAAGGTCTCAAATTAACGATATTCAACGAAATAGAACAGTAACTTCTTCTCAATGAACCCAATGAATAATTCATGCCACTTGCAACGATTTTGAGCAATGATGTGCCTCAATACTTAGGATGTCTCCTGAATAATGTAATACCTATATTATTGTATGTTTAGATTTAAAAGTGTTTTTTTGCTGGGGAAAATTACTTGTGAAACGCCTACTGCAATAGATCTTAATTCAAAAGATTGCCCACAATTCCACCACAGCTGTTTGAAAAGAACCCCTGAAGTCTTACCCTTTCATGAATGTGAATATTTCGTTTCAAAATACACTTCCATGAAATGTACGTGTAATAAAATGTCCGAGTTCAAATTCAAATAGTTTATCAACTGGACGACCAAAGTCTCGCGTGTCCGAGACTCGCCAACTGTCGGCATCGTCGTAAAATGCCGAGATAACCTGTCGTAAACTGTGACTTGATTTATCCTTTGAATGAACGCCCGCTCCGTACAACCGGGGTTTCTTATACGGAAGCCTCACGGACAAATAAATGTAGTTTTTTCAAAAAATAACATGGAAGCGAAAGCGTTATGATTGGACTGAAACAATTTTCTCCGTGTCTTCAAACGAAAATGAATATTTTCTCCCTTCATTTTTGAAGTTTACACGTTAGATTGGATAATTTTATCTTTCACGATAGATATACTGTGTATGAAATTTTTTTAGTAAACCAAGATTCAATTAATTATTTTCATCTCAAGAGCATCATTGGGGTAAACTATTGATAGTGGTTTCACACGCATATTTCATAAATGCAAAGCTATGCAGAAAAATTAGTAATTTCTAGAATTTTATAGACAGCCTGATTCATAAATTCCAATCAGTGTAGTACAATAATGTAGGGTTCATTATAAAACGTGCATATTTTTGTAGTTTGTTTTCAATTGTAGGGAAGTAGTTCAATTGAAAATTGTGAGGTGCAGGTTTATGAAGCAACGGAATTATAAGTTGCAGATGTTTGAGTACATTGAATAGTGAGTTTCAGATATTTGAATCAGTTTAATAATGATGAAAATGTGTAAATCAAATGAGTTTTATGAGTTACAGATGTTTAGATCAGTAAAGCCATGAGTTACAGATGTGTAGATCAGTAAAGCCATGAGTTACAGATGTGTAGATCAGTAAAGCCATGAGTTACAGATGTGTAGATCAGTAAAGCGATGAGTTACAGATGTGTAGATCAGTAAAGCCATGAGTTACAGATGTGTAGATCAGTAAAGCCATGAGTTGCAGATGCGTAGATCAGTAAAGCGATGAGTTACTGATGTGTAGATCAGTAGAGTCGTGAGTTGCAGATGTGTATATCAGTAGAGTCATGAGTGACAGCAGTGTAGATCAGTAGAGTCATGAGTTGCAGATGTGTAAGCCTTTCAGACAGAGACAGGCGATACAAAAGACAGTTCAGGGCAAACACAATTTTCTCCAGGGAACTGTTCAGCAATAACGAGTCAAACACGAACTTAAACTCTCTCAAAACACCGCGTTCGGGCTCCATTTTGAACAGTGATGTCTATTAGAAGAAATAGTTTCAGTTTATCTTCTTTGATATAGAGACTGTTACAAAAATTGCTGACCCATTAATGATATACTTTTATAAATTTCCTGTAAAATAACGAGTGAAAAATAGAAGCAAATTTTCTTCTCAGAAGCTTCTGAAAGTTTCACGTATAAGGTTATTTTAAAAGATAGATTTTTCTAAATCAAGGGAAATTATTTAGAACAACGTTCTTTCCTATGTCATGAGTTGCAAAGCTCATTATAATTAACCAGATACTGCAAAATGAGTTAATAAATTCATATGATCTGTATTGCTGAAATTGCCGTGAAATCTTCAAAAAAAGTCCATAATTATATTATGAATATCCATCGATATTTACTCAATATATTTTGCCTTTTGAATTCTTTTCCGCGGTTTCGGAATAACTCAACGGATCGGTCAAATCTATCAGTAGCATCTAAGTTGAAATTTGTAAATTGAGCACAAGGTTTGCAAAGGCAGTACAATACTCTCGTGACTTGAATGACAACGTGGAGCAGCGCGGCGGAAAGAAACTGGAAGAAGATCAGCCGCATTATTGATCTGGTAATTATAGATCAAGGATCACTGTACGCAACAGCTTGTGCGCGTCCAGAAAATCTGTTCTTTCATGAGTTGCTCACGATCACAGCTAAAAACTTTGTCCTGAGACTCTAGAAAGTTTCCTCTGAATGGATATACTTGTCGAGGTTTCAGGGTCTGGAGCGTAGATGCTCTGACGCTGCAGCCATCAATGCTGGGTCTGAGACACTTGTCATCTTCAATAGAAACATTACGTCTTACGATTGGAACATCCCATGCGAATAAGAGCATTAGAATCTCCTATTCGCCTTCTTTTATCGAGGAGTGAAAATTAGATTCAGAAGTTCTTCGGGTTATTTGTTCATTTGAAGACGATCTCAAACTTTCAAATGACAGGATACTGCTTGGCCACCGCCTTTTCAATTATCACTTGCTTCCTTATAACACGAGCAAGTACTACAGCGTAGTATGAAAAACAGTTATTAACATCGTATTTATTTGCTAAATTTTGCACATCGTATATGTTCTCGAAGAGGTGTTTGTTATTTTTTGTTCTAGTCTATTTAGAGTTTCCTGTTCGGTATCACAAGCAGTTGTACAGTTTCTGATTAATGCCTTGGAACTGGTGCCCTCCAAGAAGATACGCAAGCCCTGCCAATTTTTTTTTGGAATGACACCATGAAAAACAAAAGAAAAATTTATCAAATTCCCTGGACTGCAAACTTCGAAGCAGTCGCACAATTCCTGATAAATTTTCGGAAATTGCAGCAATTCAAACAGTTGAACAATTCCTGACGTATTTTTGCTAAAAAGTTTCTGTCCAAGTAGTCGAATATTTCCTATCGATAAATTACTGGAAACTACCACGTTCTAAGTAATTGCACAATTCCTGACGAATGTTTTAAAAAGACAGTCCGAGTAGTGGAACAATTCCTGACAAATTACTGAAAAGTATCGCATTCTCCGTAGTTGCACGATTCCTGACAGACCGCTGAAAACTGCAGTACTCCATGTAGTGGCGCGATGCCTGACAAATTCCCCAAAACTGGAGCATTCCAGTCAGGTGCGCAATTCCAAACAAGTCTCAGATCACCGGATTCAAAGATGCAAAAGTTAGGTCGTCCTATCAAATGACGTGACTCCAAGCAGGCGTACGGTGAGGAGAGCCCACTTTCGAAGCGTGTGTCCAATTTTCACGAAAACGTTTCACATCTTTTCATGACCATGTCTAGCTTGCAATCAAGTTTCTATTCACAAGTTGGAGGCCTAACTTTCGAGGACGATACGAGGTGTATGGCGAGTGCTCTGAGTTTTTATGACGAATGTTACGAGTGCGTAGTCTCAATGAAATATGGTCAAAGTACCTGATCTAATTCACGCAGACATTGCATGCAAAAGTATTTCACGCAAAGTATGGACATTATTTTAGTGTATACAACCCTGAGAAGTTGTAGAAAAATGCTACCATACCATTACCACTTTCACTACCACACGATTACCACACAATCATAACATTAATATTTTCGTTATTGTTTATTTTGTAAATTTTTGTCGATTCTGATTTTGAGCACTCACTTTCAATCGCTTTAATCAACAGTTCGAGGTATATTAAACGCTCAACGCAATTCAAAAATTTGTTTATTTATCGTCAATATTTAAATTTATTGGGAGCGAAGCAAGCCTACGCCATGCAGCTTCTGAGTCTAAGTGCAAACAGCGCAGTCGGTGAATTCTCGATCGTTGCATTTAAATCCAAAACAAACCAATCCCTTACGCAGCCAATCTGTTGAGCGCGATTGCGCTGTTACATTGCATCAGGAGCCTCGAATGCGAGAATCTACGATCAAAACTCTCAGTAAATGTTAAACTCGATTAATTAAATCGAAAACTCGATAGATGAATTGAAAACTCCATTAATTAAATTGAAAACTCGATTAATTAAATTGAAAACTCGATTAATTAAATTGAAAACTCAATTAATTGAATTAAAAACTCGATTAATTAGGTTAAAATTCAATTAAAAATTAAAGCTCAATAATTTTTATCGGTTGAATTAACAACTCAAATAATTGAATTGAAAACTCAGTTAATTAAATTTTAAACTCAATTGATTAAATTAAAAACTCACTTAAGTTAAACTTAGTAAATTTAAAACTCAGTATATGCTATATTGCTATATCTAAAATTCTGTCTAAACATCGCTTCCACTTCATCTGTGGATCAAATCGATTTTCATTCCGTAATATTTTAAAACGTATTTATTCTAAAATTTATTTCCTCCACCTCTCAGTTTCTCTGCCAAAAGGTCACATTCTACGTCACTTATTTTGCACGGTATATTTCTTGATATTTCAACGTGTTCTCACGCTAGCAGAAAACACGCGCCTTCAAGGAGTATTTCATGATCGCCTATTTTTTTTTTTTATTTGTATACATTTTCAAGGAGTATTTGATGATCGCCTATTTTCTTGACTTTGATTATTTTCTTGACATTCGACATCCGACACCTCAAATTGAGAGGCTAAACGCGTTCATCAGCGTTGAAGTTTTCGAAAAACTCCGAGCAGTAATTACGGTCGTTGCGAAGCCCTTGAGCTAAGTTAAATTAAAAACATTGCCTCACATGCTAATGCAGGCTGCATACGTCCCATGGGTCGATCAAAGTTTACTGCCGCTAGACTGAAGAAATATTTTTTGTTCGTGACGCAGTGAACAAAAGATGGCATGAATGTTCGCGCACCACACTCTTTCATAGCCGTAAAGGATGAACTACTTATAACTTTCAAATCTTCAAAAAATCTTCATGTTGAAAATAATTTTCCTAAATAAATAAGTTTTCGTGAGCCACACACTTAAATAACCACGGTAGATCAACTGCTCAAAACTTTCGAAGGCTTGAAAAAATCATTTTCCTTAAATGTTTTTTTAATAAAATATCATGAGTACACTGCAAACAGGAACAAGAATCACGAAGCCTTCTTAGAATGTTTGCAATAATTGTTAGCATGATGTGTGAGTAACACTTGCGATATTAAAAAAAATCCCCTGAAGAAACTTAGTATGACGTTTATGATTTCAAGCCGTCATTATTTATGTAGTGGGCATAACGTCAAGTCTCACACGTCCACAGAAGCTAAGTTCGTGCCTGTTGGAGTTATTAATTTTAAAAATTGTTGCTGAAGAAACACAGTCTGACATTTATTATTCCACGCCGATATTATTTCTGAATTGGACGTGACGCCAAGTTTCACACACCTGCAAACACTGAACTCGTGTCAGTCTAAATTATTCATCCGAAGTTTTGGAATCGTGACGGTCAACACGTAAGCCAAGATGCGTATCCGATCTGGCAATTATTTCTCCAGCTTCGCAAATTTCAAACGTTAAAGCGTATTTAGTTTTCATTTCACATTATGTGGCTTGGTGCACGACAAATGCTGCAATACACTACAGTACTGTAGTCGTGTTCTGTGGTGTCAACAGCACAAAATTCCGGCCGTGAAACGTACCAGCATTTTTATTTTTCTTCTTCAAAAAATTTATAAATGTTCATGCGTAGAATCATTTTAACCTCATAGGTTCTATTCTATCAGCTTGAATTACCACTTGCTAAATTCAATAAGAACTGAACATTTCTTCAACAATACCTATTCCCCACTAACACGCACTGTTTTTATTCACTACTGAATTGGGAAGAATAAAAATTCTTAGTCAAAACTATCATGGACGACTGGAAGACATGGTAAAGTAGGATTTTTAACGTACGGCCTCTATTTTAACATACGACGATCACGTCTTTTGACTGCAGCACTGCGTTTTCACCGCCCAGCCTGTTAGGCATGACGGACAGGTTTTTCATGGTTCGAGCAGTCGACTCAATCTTGAGGGTCGATACATTTTGGGCATTCGGGACATGTGTTCCGATTGGTCTTCGACTACTCTTTTGGGAGTAAATATTCGGTTCAAGAGCATACCAAAGGCAGCAAACACGGTGTGTGCTCAAGAGGTCGACCCATGAACTTCATTCTTTCCAGATATTATTCGTTAAGTTTATTCAGAAGCATGCGTAAACCTAGGGTCATGTGTGTTTTGTATCACAAACCAGATCAAATAAATGCGTATTTACATTCCTGTTTCAACAAACGTAAGTCATACTTGTTTAGTAACGCTATGCTCAGCTAGCTAACAAAGCGCTACTTCTGACCACATTTCAATAATACGCAGGCAAATGATGAATAGCAAGTACCGTATTCTGAATGTAATCATAGTTTACACTCTCACATCACGTCTAATCTAGCACAGCAACCCTGCAGTGCTGCAATATACGTCTAGTTTTCACACTGACATCGTATCTAATCTAGCACAACATCTCTGCAGGTACCACTTTCAGAACACACTCCTAGTTTTCACACCAACATCACGTCCAATCTAGCACAGCAGCTCTGCATGTACCACTTTCAGAACACACTCCTAGTTTTCACACCAACATCACGTCCAATCTAGCACAGCAGCTCTGCAGGTACCACTTTCAGAACACACTCCTAGTTTTCACACCAACATCACGTCCAATCTAGCACAGCAGCTCTGCAGGTACCACTTTCAGAACACACTCCTAGTTTTCACACCAAAATCACGTCCAATCTAGCACAGCAGCTCTGCAGGTACCACTTTCAGAACACACTCCTAGTTTTCACACCAACATCACGTCCAATCTAGCACAGCAGCTCTGCAGGTACCACTTTCAGAACACACTCCTAGTTTTCACACCAACATCACGTCCAATCTAGCACAGCAGCTCTGCAGGTACCACTTTCAGAACACACTCCTAGTTTTCACACCAAAATCACGTCCAATCTAGCACAGCAGCTCTGCAGCGCCGCACAACTGCACAAGTTCCGAGGTATGATTTGTCAGGCCGCAATTACGTTATGCGTTCAGAAAGGGGTAGCGTCACGCTACAGGGTATAGCCCACGCACCGACATCCAGCAACAATGATTAAAATGAGGAGTTTTTGCACCGCCACTGAGCATGTGCTGTGAGCGGACAGATAAAAATTGTGCGTATCAAAAGCCACTGCAGTAACTAATTGCTTCGCTCCAAATTGTCAGTCTCGAGGCTGAACGCCTAGATTATTCTGACGAATTACTCGCTGTGCCGAAGATTTTCGGTACATTGCGTTATTTTCAGTTGATGGATCAATTAGGCCCGTAGATTATTCAATTTGGTATTGATTCCGAGTGATGTGAAGCAGGAGGAAGTATTTCACACAAGTTAGATTTGAGGATTATCGAAATTGAAAAAAACGTGCCCGAATGATCGATAATAATTTCCGCCCATAAAATGCTTGCAGTAATATGACTGATTCTGACTTGGAAATGAAGAACAGATAATTTCGTACAACACTTTTCTATCATAACCTAGTCTCGCCTCGCGAAGGCTGTTTGTTCGTTGGTTGAACTGAAAACTTTTGCAGCAGTCCAAACAAAAGATGCAATATACTGGACATAATGGGCCAACCCAAATGACTGACAAGGTTTTAAATACTTCAATGTCTGTTCAAACTTATCTCAGTATATTCGCCTATGGACTAAAGTCATCATTAAAAGCATGTGCTAATGTAAGAACCAAGAGACATGGAAAATTACGCAGAAATTTTGTCTCATTGGTGATCACAAGCTGCGTTTGGTTACGTAGAGATCATCAGGCGAGTTTGTAAATGAGGCTGTTATTTTGCAAGTACAGCTTTTTTCACAATATTGAATGCATGAGATTATAAAACAACTGAGCCAACAGCTGATCCTCTCCCTCAAAACGTACGTAAGTTGCCCGCAGACTTTCACTCAAATAAATATTCTGTTAGATTTATTTCCTCGTTATGTCATGCGTTACAATTTTAGGACGATATTTTTAATGAAGCCGCAAAACTGCATTCCAATTATGAAATGGCTCCCTTGTTGACCAGGCGTAATTAGATCTCAGTTTCGTGTTCATTCTTTTCTAAAGAAAACCTTCGCCGCTGTTGATTAATTCAGGTTTTGCTGCAATATAGTCACATCAGCCCCACGCCCTCATACCTTTACAAAACAGACAACGCACGTCTGTCGCGTCTGAACTTTTTGTTTTTAGATACTTTTGTAAACTGAAGATACTGGGTAAAGTTGTTCTTTCATCCTGTTTTACACACTGATCTTCCTACCAATTCATTTTCGTTATCGGTATCAAATGTATCTGCTGTAATTCACTACCATGGGACAGTGTTTCCTTATTCTGGTATGAGCGACAAATGATGACATCGCCAATCTAAAAACGGTGGATGCTATTTTAGTTACATGAGCCAAAATATTCGGAGGGGAAGAATTTATCATATGTTGAAGTTCTGGACTCTGCATTACATGTGCGTAAAATCATTTTTAGCACTGAGTGAAAACTTTTTCACCCACCTAGGCCAGGATTACAATGATTTTCATCCTCCTAAGAGCAGGGTTAAGATCATTTTCAATCACCTAAGCTTAGGGTAAAGACTTTTTCACTCACCTAGGCGCTGGATTACGATAATCTTCATCCTCTTAAAAGCAGGGTTAAAATCATTTTTGATCATCAGAACGTAGGTTTAAGACCGTTTTTCCTAACATAAGAGCAGGGTTAAGATTATTTTCTCTGACCTAATGGTAGGGTTAAAACCATCTTTCCTACTTTCAGGGCAGAGTTTAAAACCCTTTTCCTTCACCTAAAAGCAGGTTGCAATATACGGTATGTTCGGCCTTAAAAAAAGAGAGTAGATGCTGAAACTTTCATAAAAAGCTGGCTAGATTTGTTCCATTTCAGTACTCAATAACAAGGCATTGAGTACGAGAAAATGTGAAAGCATTTGCAGCTCAAAAACATGAACAAATTATGTATGCTCATCCTCTTAGCCACCCCAAGTGTCATGCACGACACATAATAACAAAGCTCTAACATATAATTTCTTGCTCTACTTTTTACCCTAATGTGTTTTTTGACGTTCATTATCGAGAGGCAGGTTCATTTCTATTCTAACTTTGATTATAACCTGATGCCAGTGCCAGTCTCATGACGGTTGCTGTAACAACGGTAATATGAACGAAACTACTCATTATGATTAAGGTTCAATACTTCTTCAATCTCATCAGTCAGAGTTACAGTATCTCAAATAATTCACTAATTTATTCTGACTGTATATTGACAAGGTGATCCTTCGCGAGAGTCATTTAAATTTCCTCATAAAACACGGTTCTAGCTTCATAGAAAATCATTCCCACATCGCTTGACTTTGGGGACGCTTACTTAATTTTCAACAGTCCTGAAATCCACCCCGATGAACCCCAGTAATTTTGCCGTCAGCGACAAGGATTGAGGCAGCGAGATTAACATATCCCGGTATCGTGACCCTCTAATGACGCAAGGAAGGCCACTTCCATCCCCAGCCTTTTGTTAAGGCCCTCAAATAACAATGCCTATGGCGCCCTCGTCTCCGGCTGCAAGAGTCGTGCGTGTGCATTGATTAACTGGCTCGGGTCTTGCAACCTTTGCATGTGAGACCCAAGCCCCACGCTCAAAATTATTGTTCCTTGTTCCAAAATTATTGTTGCAGTTCCTCTGTAAATGAGTCCTTGTGAGCTGCAAGTCTAACTAATCTCTAGCATACGCGCTGCTGTTATTTCGGTGCTTTGGAAGTTCCGATGGGGATGAAATGACAGTAGAATTCATTTTGAGAAACAGAAGTGTGCATGGTGATGTCTTCGAAGATTAGAGTTTTTTTCGATGTGATACTTAACATCAAGTTTATTGCGCCACCGAATCATTTTCGATTATATTTTTAATGAGTCCGAACTTGACTAAATTTTCTTCCTATTTTTAAACCAGATACCTCACAACATATTTCAAAGTAAGTTATGAAATCCCGCTCGTCCGAAAACCTTGCTCGTGACGCCTAACGTCACTCAGCTATATATGCACACAAAGAACGACAGTGCTTTTCATCGTTAAAATAACATATATAAGAAAGACAATGCTGAGCCTTCCCTCATTAAAAAAGCCCGGAGGACAAAAAAGGCGATCGAATTTTTCGCTGACTATTTCGGCCGCTCATAACTGTTTTTACAGCAAACATAAAGCGATGGTTAGTTCCGTCGCTCAACGGCAATTCAACAGCACAGAAGTCATGCACTTCAGGCGTCCGAGGATCCATAAAGAGAAAGGGAGCATTTAATGAGGGCTCAAGCCATCGCTGCACGAGCGGTGCTTCTTTTGTCCCAGTATTCTGTCGAGTCCTGAATGGCTATGGCCTCACTTGAGCATTAGGAAGTGGTTCACAATTTCGAACTTCCTTCCTCCGCTGATTAATTCTTACCCCTGTTAGAATTTCATCTATTCCCTTTCCAGAGTTTATTTCTTCTTGTTCTATTTCCTTCCGTTCATGTTCAATTTTGTTCCGTTTTTGCTTAACTTGGTCCCATTCCTGCTCAACTTCGTCCTATTCCTGTTCAAATGCATTCTGTTCCTGTTCAACTTCAGTCCATTCGTGTTAAACTTCCTTCCACTCCTGTTCAACTTGGTCCTATTCCTGCTCAACTTCGTTTCATACCTGTACAAGTTCTCTCCGATTCACTCCTTTTTCATTCCATCCTTGCTCAACTTCACCCTGTTTGTGTTCAATTTCACTCCGTTCCTGTTGCACTTGGTTCCATTCCCGTTCAAATTCGCTCCATTCGCGTTCAACTCCCTTCCACTCCTGTTTTACTTTGTTCCATTCCTACGCAACTTCATTTCGTTCCTGAGCAACTTCGTTTCATTCTGCTCAAATTCGTTCCGTTCCTATTTAAATTCCCTCCGTTTCTGTCAAACTCCCTCGCACTCCTGTTTAACTTGGTCCCATTCCTGCTCAACTTCGTTACGTTCCTGTTCAAATTTTAAACTCCCTCCCCCTCCTGTTTAACTTGGTACTATTCCTGCTCAAATGCGTTTCGTTCCTGTTCAAATTCGCTCCACTCGAGTTAAACTCCCTCCCCATCCTGTTCAACTTGGTACCATTCCTGCTCAAATGCGTTTCGTTCCTGTTCAAGTTCGCTCCACTCGAGTTGAACTCCCTTCCACTGCTGTTTAACTTGGTCCCATTCCTGCTGAACTTCATTCCATTCCTGCGCAACTGCTGCTCGTGTTGAGTTGGCAGCAAGCAATTGGGCGACTCATTGTTCCGATGTCGGCACAGAAGGACGTCTGCTCGACATGTGTCTGTGCTGTGCTCGTGCCCCTGACATTTAATTCACGCGACCCTTCGGCAAGTGTACTCTTATGAAGCACTCCATTAACATCTAGTGTGCTTCTCTATTAGTCAGCAGCGTGCTTCTTTGATGTGAACCTCAATGACGATTTGCAGGTATATGTCGATAACTTATTCATGACTTTTATGAGTTCATGGATTTTACTGATGTAGAGTGGGAGGCTTTGAACGGCGATGACTATTGGTTTTGATTTCGTAACTTTGTGCTCGTTTGAAGAGAATGTTGAAGTTGGCTTTATTTCATGGAAAAATAAATTAGGCTTTCGCAAATGGAAGTGAGAATCTTGCTGCATTTCTGGCCAATGCATTTAATTGAGTATTAACGACAATAGCAAGCAGGGGCATCTGTATTGCTTTCTAGCTGAAAAGTTTGCCGTAAGAGATGTTTGATGTACTATTTATATAAAAAATAATTGACGTTTCTATTGTTCACGTATGAACTGATCGTATGAACAGATCGTATTGTAAATTACATATATATTTAATCATCCAGAATTATTCTAACAAATTCCAACATTGATACAATTTTCTTGCTGGAATTATTTGGCCGGCTGTGTTTAAAACAATAGCTATAATACACCTTTAACATTAAACTACATAATTTAGCTTCATTAACCCCTGATTAGTGCTTATGACAAGTCAGGTAATCAGCTATGGTAACTCTTAGTAACTCGTACAACTCGTGGAATGAAGAATGATCAGGAGTTAGTTCAAAGGCTACGAAATAAATCCTACGGAATCACATAATTTTTTGAGAATCATAAAAATTCTCAAATTTTGAAATCGTTCATCTTCTTGAATCTTTATGCCGAAACGACGAAATAGTTTGAAAACCTACATCAAAAGATGGATTATTTTAATTTAAAAAAATTTAAAGCTTAGCACCAAAACTTTCGTTAAGCAATAAAACTGCGATAATTGTAATGGCTTGTCATAAAATATAATTTTAAATCATATTCAGGGCGACATACATACTAATAATAATCAAAAAGAGGTAAACTATACTGCCCTTTACTCTGAGCACGTGAATGAAATAATTTTCTGACATAATATGTGGCCTACATGCAAATCGTCCGAGGCCGCCTTGCGCTAACGGCACTTCGTCCTTCAGAACAGAGCTCCTCAAAGTGGGGTCTGCAATATTTAACGAATTTATGTATATATATATTCATGTATTTATCTATTTATATACCTATTTTCCTCAGGGGAACACATGTGAGGGGATCCTCCGCTTATTTTCTGTAATAAAAGTGGTCCTCGGTTGAAAAAGTTTGAGAACCCATGCTTTAGAAGGACCAGGCGTCCGTCAAATAGAACTTCGAATGACTATTGCAGTTCTCCTTTGTTTACCGCACAACTGTCTCAAATGGTACCACTTGTGAAAGAACACGATAATTTAAACTTGATACATGCACCAAATACTCGTGCAGTTCTCCGTTATCATATGTTCAATAATCATATATGTGAATTTCTCAGTAATTAGTTTGACAATCGTAAGCTCGTGTTTGTGTTTGATTACATGCCACGGTAAATCAAAGGAAAACTCATTTTTTTACCTTATCAATAAATAACCGAGGGTTACCTCCATGGGACATAGTTCTCAAAACATTATTGGGCACGAATTTCAAAAACTCTCATTTTCCCATTCGTTTCGAGCAAACTGTAAATTAATGATTCCACATATCTTCTAGGATCATTTTAGCCGCACCTGAATCATTTTCAGAACACGAACATGGTATAATTTCAGCCTGAAAAAGGTGTGACGCGCCGAATATCGACGGAAAACTGCTAGGTCGTCGAGAAGCAGTCATGTCTTTGACCTTTGAAGCGCGAGGCAATAGCTCTCCGGACACGGGAACGTGGATTAGATGAAAGGCTCGCCAATATATCTTCAGAGAAAGATACATAGTTCTTCTGACCTCGAGCTTTGTATATCATGCATTCCATTACCTCCAAACGTTATTGAAACTATCAAGTGGAAGTTATTACTGTCATCTTCCGTAGCAAGTAATGCGTGTTGGCACATCAAGCTTGTGCGAAAGGCGGAGATGAAAAATTTAATGGGGAGCTAACTCAGTTTAAACAATAGAAATGTATTTCCTCACGCCGACTCCCAGAAAATTATTTAAAATAGCAGTCATTTTGAATATATTTTCGCTATGTTTAGCTTTACAGGTCATAAAATAGTGGTTCAACGCTTTTCAGGAAATGAATTGTGTTTTGTTACACACTGGTTTTGTAGTTAAGGTATTATTTAAGCGTGAAATGGAAAATAAAAATTTAAAAAACACAATCTAATTATTTTAATTCCACTATGCATACTACAGTAGCAAGATCACCATGAGTAGACCACTGGGGCCAAGATCAACTTGAGTAAAACACTTGTGGGGTTGCCAAGATTGCGCTTTGCACACCTTTTGAGGAGGGAGAGAGAGGATTGCACTTACTGGATGCGATTGCGCTCTTGACAAAGTAAACGGGGCTGCTCGGAACATGCTGTTGCACATGGGCACCATAGAACAGATTCCTCGAAATTTATTAAGTTACATTAAACAGGCTGTTAGCCACGATTACCTTATCCAAATACGCCTCTAAACAGACTGGCCATAGTTGGGCTAACAGTACTGTTCTTTAAGTGTGGGCGTCTCTTAAAGGACGTGTACTATATCACCGATCCACCCAGGGTGACATGAAACTGGTGTCTACCCACGTCAGTTTACTTTTAAGAATTAGAACGCTTAAACCCCCAAAAAAACAATCACTATTTCCCGGCACTGAAGTATGCTGTGAACTTCACTGTCTGTTATCGATCGAGCTCTGAATTTTAAAATCTCTCTTTTGGTTTCCAATAGCGACATTTTTTAGTTCTTCATTTAGGCAGGAGTAAAACACAGACTCATTGAGTCGAAAAGTGTGCTCTTGACCAGTCCTATCTGTCATCTTCGTTATATATATTACCAGAGGAGCTCGATTGCTCCGGCTACGGACCGCATGCAAGCCTGATGCAGTGAAATTAATGCAAAAAGAGCGGCAAAATGCGACGTTCGTAGGAAGAATCAGAATATTACTACGCCGCGTAAGGAGAGAAGGGAGGAGAGTGGCCTCACGGTGTAGAGAAGTCTGTGTTGGGGTAGCTGAAGAGGGAAGCGTAGGGAGGCTTCCTTAAACAATCTTTCTGGACATAATTATACTTTAAAATATGAGTAATATGAATCCAATTCTAAATTAAAGGGCATACATCACTTAGGGATGAGGGCAATAGATATACTTATAAAAGCTGGATGTTCATGCTATTTCAAATTGGTTTACTTGCGCAACTTCATTAGCTTTCATCTCTTCTTTAGAAATTCATTTTGATACGTTAGTTTTTTGTAGGGTATCGTGATACGATGTTCTTCTTGGCCGACTGTAGCGACCTGGTGAAAATTTTAAATTTAATGACGTACAAAAATTTTCAATCCAAGTGGTCCTGCATTAGACAAATGTTCATCGAGAGTCACACCAATTAATCTTTCAAGTGAGTGACAACGACAGTTAAGCGAAATGTGTGAGATGAGCATGAGTTAGCCATTAGTGTGTAATGCACAAAAGCTGTATATTTTGACTCAAAAACATTTTTCCGTAACGCTCTTTTTGATACAGTTTGTGTAAAAGGCTTTATTCATACACGTAAAAACGCTCGGTTTTTCTCAATTTTATGGCGCACCCCTGCGTGATAAAAAAATCTTATCATTTATTTACAAACAAAAAAGGAAATGCAATACAAAAGAATTTCACTAGGCACTGAGACAATTATTTTTTTATAATTTTAACGTACGAAAATTCAAGGTTTCAAGTCAATCATTAAAACTATAATACGGCAATAAATGAACTACAAGATATTTACATAAAGTCATGTAATGTATATTGATATGTACTCTAAAATTATTCAGTAAGTTCTTAACTTTGAATTTAATAAAAACTAAAACATCGCACACCAGTTTTTCAAAGTTAAACAGACACCGCTCGGTAACATTTTATCTGAACTTACAACAGCCATTTTCGATTGTTCAAACTATTCCCACATTTCTTTCATCAAACACTCCTTCAGCTGAAACTAATTCAGCTCACCAAATCATTCTACGCTAAAAATTGTCCCAAATCGCCCATCCTTCACGCTGCAATGAGTTCTTTGCTACCCTATATCTCGTCGTCTTCCCCTTATCATCACCAGTGCCCTTAATCTCCACCAAGCCCTTACAAGTGTACCTTGTACAACACTGAAATTAAGCCGGCAGCGTGTGCAGAACAATTAGGGCGGGCCTTGTGTAGTTTATTCTTAGAATTGCAGCCCGAGAAGTATGCCTTAGTATGAAAGAAAAATTAGATCCTCGAAAGATGATGGCTTACGTTGAAAAGGTGATACTTACCCTGGATTCCTATCCGTGAAATCGACGGATTTAAAAAGGATGCTTGAAGCTTTCAACCCTCGTGGTAAATGAGATGTTCTATCAGTAGGGCAGCATATATTCAAGTATATATTGACAATAAAAGAAAGATTGTCGAAAGAGGCAGTATCATCGACAATAAAGATCAGTATCATATTTACAAGCCATGATTATCACACAGAAGTGATAAAAGACGCCTCTAATCGTAACTTGTGCCGCTGACCTCGTACATTAAACATTCGCGTTCTCAATAATCCCCTGCAGATCCCCATACAAAAGCTTTATCAACACATTACCTTCCGATTGCCTAATAGGAGCGCTCAATTCGAGAGTTATTATTCGCTGGTGAAGGACTCATCACGGAGGGTTTTGGTGCGATTACCTGTTGTCTAAGAACCTATGAGCACATCGTTCAGCTCATAGAACAACACCGCGCTGCTCTGTAGACCTAGAAATTACCCAACAGTAGATCGAGTTAGCTTCATAAGTCACAATGCAATAATTGCAGAGAGTTGCAGGAGAGCTGTAAGTCCTCTGCCAGGGTGAACATTCAAATGATGAGGGAGAAGTGCAATAAAAGATATTGATTTGTTTTCTGAGACATTTTTTTCAAAGAGAAGTAATAAACTCGTTTGTTACCGTGCATTATTTTCGCATAAAATCATCGAGCACATGTGGTTGAAAGCAAGCACAAGGTATCTTCCATTACGTTTGCAACCAATACGTTATTTGCCAGGTATCTTCATGATATCAATCTCAATAAGTACCTCTAGGGTTACGGTCGACGTTGTTGTAACTTTTTGCATGCCTAAAAACTCCCTTAGATCTTCATGGTACATTCATTCGTGATCGATGGACTGGAATACACGCGACCTAAATTATGATGAGATTTTCTTGAGACGAAAGACAAGCAGCCTCCTCTGCGATATGAGTGTGAATATGCTTTCCATACTTCATATGTAAACTTTCTCATTTATGATGTATAAGAACCTCCTAAAACTTTTCGAGTTAATTTTGGATTTAGTATTTCGAACAATGCAAAGAAAATGGGCAAATCATGCATTGACGCTGTGCGTAATTAACGGCCTCGTTCAGAGATACTGTGTTGAGATAAAAATTGTGAAAAAAATGGTGATGAAATGAAAATTGTGGCAAATATTTTGTTGAGACGAAAACTGCGTAAAATATCGTGTTGAGATGAAAATTGCGGAAAAAATGGTGTTCAGATGAAAATTATGGAAAATATTGCGTTGAGATGAAAATTGTGAAAATATTGAGTTGAAATGAAAATTATGAGAATTATTAAGTTTAAATGAAACTGATGGCGTTTGTACGTAAAAATTGACAATTGTAAATATGTTTCATTGGTGCTTGCGCGTATTTGGTGTCTGACAGCGCGTTCTTCGTCGCGACCCGAGAATGGAACGCTTGGGACACCTGCCTCGTTTCTGTTGCCATTTTCTATTCTATTCTAAATTGACACGATCTTCCAAAAAATGTTGTGTCCCCGATGCTCTGACCTTTGATCTGTATTTTTTTGTCGTTGATGAGATTTCGACCTGTCGGGCTTCAATTTTATGCATCAAAAAAATCTTCACAAAAAATGGTGAATCTACAATTTACTCAAATGGTTCAGGGACATTTCGTCGCCGACTGTGACGAAATGTTTTTGTTTAGTTGATGTTATCTGAAATGTTTTATCAAAGAAATCACGAATTACTACTTATTCATTCATTTATTGATCAACTATTCATTAGAAGCATAAGCTGCCACATTATCAAGTACCCAGCGCACACGAGCGCATAGGGTATGGAAGAAACATCAAATTCCTCGTTCATTTATCTCAATGAAATGAGTCGAAGTGTTGGTCTACAGATATGATTTCAAGCAATAAATCTGTTCTAAAATTATACACTTGTTATTTAAATATGAATTACTCAAACTCTACAAATGACATCCAAGCATTGAAGGTGGTTAAGCACCCAAATAATGCAAGTGAGCTTTAGGCTTGGTTGTCTGTTAAAAAACGTTCTCAAATAAAACTTCAAAATACAAAATCTGAGAGCAACATGGGATCGATCGATGCAACTTCAGTCATCGAAATATGCCTCATTCTGATTTTAAATTACCTTGTCCAAAGGAATATCTAATGCGAAATTTTCCTTATTTTGCTACGAGAAATCGAGAATTATGTTTTCGATTGAACTGTCTTGTAGAAACGAGTACCCAAATCACAAGCGTAAAATGAAGAACAGCAACTCACACAATCCTCTTGAAACACAAATTTTCGCCGTCAAAGGATCAGTAGTACAAACTGAAATATATTGAAAATAAAATAATTGAAAGTCTCCGAGCTGCAACTCTATTTTGAAGGCTTTGCAATTAAATCATTCCAAATTCAACACTGCTTGCTGTCAAATATCAACGTGATCAAAGAAACACTTCCGGCAACGTATCTGATCTTTGAGTTTTGCGAATCCTACCTGCCAAAATACAAAGAAATGTGAGATACTTTCTGTGAAGTCTCTGATCTTTGAATTTTATGAATCCAACCGGTCAAAACACATGGAAATAACAATCTGGAAAACGTCATCATAAGGCGGCTAAGACTTTATCAGATTTCACATCTTTGTAACTCGAAGCTTTGAGAAACAAAAAGATCCTACTTCACAGTAGGCGTCCGTAAATTTCCTCTCATTAATCTATCATGGCTCAGAAATAAAATATTATCGTCTGAGTTTATCATGAAAGCACCAAATTCTGGGAAATTCACAGCATTAACACGTCGTTGTTGAAAAAAATTAACAGGAAGAGAGAGAATCTCTATAAATTAACTCGCACAAATATATCAGATTCTCAAAATTTTTCTGGACCATTCCTATTGGAGGCTCAGTGTCAAAGATTCTCATAATTTCTTCCGCGTGAATTAATCAGGTTCCTAAGTTTCCTCACCAGAAATGGTCGAACTACAAAAACTTATCGCGTCGAGAGACAGAGACACCTTAAATTTCCCGCCGTTAATTTATCAGATTCCCGAGTTTTCTCGCGCCAACGCGCTGAAGAACAGCAAAACTACATGTCAAGGGCACCGAAGAAATCCTTGAGGAAAGGCCTCAGAGGTAGTTGAGTCAAGCACAGGAGCCCTTAAGGTAATGAGAACAACTTTCCGAATGGCAAGGGTCCTTTAATGCGATCTCTTTAGGCGATCGTGTTGAACACTTTCAGGAAGGAGCCCATGTCGACACAAAAAGTTAGGGGCAGGTTTCCGACTTGGAGGCCGGCCAGAAAAACTGCTGAGGAGGCTAACTGTGAGGATTTTATCACCATTTGTAGCACAAATTGCTTGTATTATATTTCAAACATTTTGTAAAATTAGCATTTTTTGTTCTTTTCCGTGAAATTGCTTTCTGTCTGAATATTTTTTTCAGTCATATTGGACGGGTAACATGATTTTTTTCTCAATTTGTCATTTGACTGTAATTTAAAGTTAGCAAACTCCTGAAAAACTTTGTGGTTTGTTGAAATCTAGCCGATTGTTCTCACCACAGTCGCGTGCTTCCGTCTCCAGAGACTCATGCATTAAAATGTCTTAGGTTATTTTCCACAATGTAAGACGTGGTTTCTCAATTTAGCGAGCTAGAAAAAATACTCAGAAAAGTATTTCATAACTACTGCTTATTGAGTGTCCAATAAACAGAAAAACTAAAATTTTGTTGAAGCATTCCGATAACCTTGATTAGAAACAGCGGGGGCGCTGCAATTTTTTATACGAATATGACCATCGGATTCTCGCTAGTTTTCTACTCAATCGTGCTCATCTTTCATAGTACTCTGCAGTTACTTAATTTGTTAGTTCACCATTCGCTGACGTTGAAAGTATCCTACGACACCAGGAAGTACCTAAAACCACTATAATGTTTTCTTTTTATTTTACAGTTCGCAAACTTGGATTTAACTACGTCAAAATAGTATATTAAAAGATGTTTAACAAATTTCATACGCGAATCTGTCGTAACAATTGCCAATAATGCGTATTTTCAATCAAGTAAAGCGCGTGCAACGTATACCACACGTGAGTTTACTTACAGAACTTTGTCAACGCTTCTAAGCAAAGACACTTACAACGCTTTGATAAGTTAACATTTCAAAGCAAATAAATTCTTCTTTCCATGTAAAACACAGCTCATGCAAGAAGAGTACCTTCACAGCCACCAGCACGGGCATGTGATACTCTCACATTACTCATGCAACTCGACGACCATCATTCGAGCCGGTGTCTTTCAAACTAATCTAATTTCCCTCGAACATTAGGAAAGAAAAATTCTATCGAGCTTCATTAGCTGCTTTATTGGTGGCCATTAAAGTCCCAGTTTCAGCCGAAATATGATCCTCGCACCCAGGAATGGCTGGGTTTTCGGAATAAAATGTTTACGCTGTGCCCAACATTAGCTGCGCCGAGCAAGAAGCTCTGCAACTTGGGAACACTATGCTTAAAAATTTGAGCGCATCTCCAAGTGCTGTTGGCAGACAAGCACAAAAGCCTGGGAAAATAAGCGTTCATAAAAAGACTTATAAAACTGCAGCCACGCTCGTTATTTTGATTATTCTGCAAACTGACATGAGTGGCTGAGATGTTTTTGTGTCAGAAAACGCACACTGCGATGGGATTTCATCAACTTTCTTTAAACAGAAATACAGAAAGTACAATTTCGTACAAGTACATGACTTCCCTTTACAGCTACTGACTGTGGAAAAACATTCAATGACAAATGGATTCTCAACTTCCAGTCCCACAGCATACTATAGTACAAGATATAATTGAACTTCCTAAATTTGCAACCCAACATTAAGCAAAAGATTAATTTTCAGCCTTAAACTTGGGTTCCAGCATTGATAGAGTTCGCTATTTTCCACCGCAATTTGAATTCATTCATAATTTAAAAAGAACCCCCTTCCGGCACTGCTTCAATTACGCTCGCATGTCTAGGGGCCATCGCTTACCAACTTCGAAACTGAATAATCGCTCATGCGAAACCATTTCCCAAAAATTACAGGGGCATAATTGCGAGCTTCTCCGAAACACAAAATTGAGCCATGATTTTAACGCCACGGGCCAAATGCTTGTTACAATGAAGTTGCTCGTAAACCTTCAGTAAGAGCCCTAAAGGTCTTTTTTTCTCAAAGACTCTCGAAGCGCTAAGCGTGTACGGGAGCGTCCGCTAAACCCGGGCAAAAAATGGCCCCAAAAATGAACGTTGCTTGAGGTGTTGAATTTCAATGAGAAAAAGGGGGTTCAAACAGTCCATAATCAAGAGCACACCGGACGCAAAGGTGGTTTGTAGAATTGCCTCAACTTTTGCGGACTTTTTTCCGCGGTGAGTGTTTAAAAGCGGGTTTTTATCTGCGCTGCAGTTCCAGCTGGAGAAGAAATTTGCAGTTTAAAGGACTTGCAGGGCGTGTAACGCTCCAGAAAAATTGAAAGACGTTGGACGTTTTCTCGTGTGTTTCATTTCTTACAGATGGGTCTCCCTAGATAACTTTCAGGAACTTCTAAGGCTCGATGAGCTTGCACTAGTTAGCAACAGTATAAGCCTATGTTCGATTCTTCAGTGCTAGAATCGATTTCTCACGTATTATCTCCTTCCAGTTCAGAGAAATGGTTGAATTTTTTGCGTGTGCATTTTGATTACTTCAAGAAAATACAGTTTTTAAGTAACATTGAATCTCTGTTTTTCATCTAAAATATTGAAAGCGGTAGACATAAGCGTGAAAGATTCAGAAAATTCTGATGCAAAAGACCGCACTTGAGCTTAAAGTTCATTTATTTTTCTCATGATGTATTTTAGGAGCAAAGAGAACCTAACAGACGATATAATGTAAGAGATGAGATAACATCTTCGTGGAGTCGATCCTTTCGTGTTTTTCGGACGTGACCGATTCAAGGGAACTCGATTCTCTTTGACGCAGAGCTAGGATCCAAATTTCCTTTCCCTCAACGTAATTACCCCAATTTTCTACGCTGCTGAAAGACTACGTTCCGAGTAGAAAAGATTACAGATAAGAAATCTTTTGGTTTCAATTCGGATTCAGGAGAAAAAGTTTATATTAACTTTATCACACCAAAATTGATACGGGACAAAGTTCTGAGAAAATTGAGGTACTGTAACAAAGTATTCCCAGTTCTCTGTTAAAATTTTACAGAGGAAGACGCTATTTCTGATTGCCTTCAACAGTGAAACCCGTAGGAGAGGCCGGAAGTGCGTCTATCAGCCAAAAATAATTACCATTCACATGCAGAATTACTCGAATTCTGTTCACTATCATTGGCGATTAAACACCTCTCTTATAACGCTACCACCCGCCATACTTAAAGGAAGTTACACTAAATTATCACAATAGATTTCCATCATGTTTCTGAGTGGGTGTAAATTGTATGTGAACCAAATGCATTCTGGGTGTGCTGTGTCACCAACGTGCCTTGTATTCGTCAATTTTTTTTAACAGTAAAAGTGCTCACGTTTTTCACTTTAATCGTTCTACAATAGGATGAATTTTAAATTAAAAGAACCAGGTAGCCTCTTTTTATAGAGCTGTGTGAAAGATTGTTCTCTCTCATTATGGTTAATTCGATAAGTGATACTCTCAGAGTAAAAACTGCATTTTTAAATATTTAAATCCCTCAAACTAAAAACATTTAAGTCAAGAGACCCAACATAGTTCGTTACAACAAACTTAGACCTCACGAAATTTTATTCATTACAGAGAACAGCGCCTAAATTTTGAAATACACAGCAAAAATGATGTCATCTCACCCAGTAATATTGCCGCTCTTTGAGTGAGACAAGAACAAATTCTAGATTTTTAATCAGGAAAATGCCCGGGTCTCCGTATGAGAATTTTTGCATGTCCCCAACGCAAACAGAGCCGTAAAAAAACACGGAAAAAAGTTTTTGAGACCCTCTGAGTCTCCCAGTAATTTATGCCAGCTGTTGTCCTACTGGGGTGAATTTTAACTTGTCTCGGCAGCAAATGTATTTCTCTTCATATGAAAGTTGGATGTCCGGTGAGGCATTGAGGCCAATTCTCTTAGCATAACATTTATAAACTGTATGACGTATATTTCTGATGCATTTATTTTAAAGTGATAACGAAATTATCCAGAATTTGTGTTAGATGCGTATGAAATTATTAGGAAATAGTTAACCTGCTAGATTTAGTTTAACATTTTAAAGTAAAATAGCCTCCAGGAAAGTTGTCTACCTATGCAGCATTGCCGTACTTTAGTCTGAGAAAAACAGCCACTGAACGGCTTAGCAGTTCAAAAATCCCCCTACATGAAATACAAAGTTTGCTGCTCACTTTATTAATTTCTTGGTAGTCTGTCAGATCCTAGCTTCACTGTACACGTTATACCTGAACACTGGGTAATGATAGCAAATTTCTATCTTTCAATCGTGACATATTGAAACAGTACCTTTATCATATCATCCATAGATACAAATGAACAAAGCAAAAAAGAATATAAGTTAAAATGAGCGAAACAGAATGGAACAAAAGAAACGCAAAATTGCACGCATGAAAGAGAGCCTGTTCAGATCACAGAAGCTTGATTGATTCTTCGGACGTTCATGCGATGGATACTACATAGAAGAAGAGAGCTGTCTTCCAAGAAACTCCTCAAGAGATTAAAGCAAAAAAGACAAGGTCATAGATGAGCTTTGGAACCGTTGCATGCCGAATTAGTGTCTCGCAAGGCAACATTGAGTTGACGAGAAGCATGGAACAAGAGCGAGCCTGCAGACGCTTGCACTGCCATTTTACGAAGAATAAAAAAATTGCAACAAACAAGACATGGAAGAAATGCTTAGCCTTGGAAAATAAATTAGAGGTTTGAATGCTGATATCGAACATTGTTTTCTGTCGGTATATTGCTACACCAGTATAACATTAAAGACTGAATAGAAGTTTTATGATCGACTTTCAAAACTGAGACTCAGCGAATGTCAAGAAACTTTTTACACACATGTCTTTTCTGGGTTAAATAATAAAATTTTTATCTAGATATTTTCTGAATTATTCTTTCTAAGATTCCTTGCCTGGCCTAAGATTCTTCATTAAAAATTAGGAATTTATAACAATTTTGTGCACAATTTATGACTTTAACGAAGTTTGTGTACTACATTGTAGTTGAAGTAATAACAGTTAGCCATCTTGAAAAGACTTTTCGAATGTTCAAATTCTTCTCAAAAGTTAAGTCATTATAAAAATCAAGTTGCTTTTTTCAAATCAATGATTCCCAGAGTACACTTCCCCTAGAATCCAATTGCCGTTCTCGGTACGACTGCGCTTGAATATCGAGAGGGCAATGTCTTGAGATCCGCGAAGATTCGCTGAAAAACGTTTTTGACATTTCTACCGTAAACAGGAGGTCAGTTTGTTTTGCTATTATAACATAGCGACACGTCAGAATGTCATGCCTGTAATCCTGCAGAACGCACATAACAACAGATACTCGTTACTGGAAAAAATATTTGTATTTGTTTAAGCGCCAAGAACAACTCCCCCTGTTATGCCAATCGTATTTCAATGTTATTGTACTTCGAAACCGACAAAGCATCAACATGGGGATTTTCCTTTTAGATTAATAATTCCCTCTCATATCACCGTGGCTAAAACCACCGCCAAGAGACAAGCATTGTTATAAAATTGTCGTAGGCATCAGAATGAAGGAAGAATTGCAGTGAACTTCAAAGAACACATTAGAGTAAGAATTCAACAAAAATTTAAACATACTAACTCACTTTACACATGATAAGGTATAATTGTTTTTTGGGGCTGCACACTCCACAAGAAATAAAACGTATAAACTCATATTTACACAAGATGAAACAATTATTGTTTTTTTGGGCAGCTAGCTGCACAGAGTTGAATTCTGCACTTTCCATTGCAGAGGGAAGCGTGAAGAGCACATAGTGGTAGAGGCAGGCACGCCGGGCTTGCAGAGACCTCCGCTGTACCACCGGCCGGCTCACTACTACCAACGATCTCACCGCTTCAGTCTCAGAGCCGGCGAAGAGTTCATCAAACTCCGGGAGGCGACCATTGCAGCGCTCGGTGGTGAGAGGATAAGGTGAGAAACTTTGGTTTAATATTTGAAACATTAGCATTGAAGGTTGGGAAGGTATAAAAAGCGTTTTAACACAGCGATTGCAGCGCTCGGTGGTGAGAGGATAAGGTGAGAAACTTTGGTTTAATATTTGAAACATTAGTATTGAAGGTTGGGAAGGTATAAAAAGCGTTTTAACACAGCGATCGCAGTGCTAGGTGGTGAGAGGATAAGGTGAGAAACTTTGGTTTAACATTTGAAACATTAGCGTTGATGGTTGAAAAGGAATAAAAAGCGTTTTAACACAGCGATCGCAGCGTAAGGTGGTGAGAGGATAAGGTGAGCAACTTTGGTTTAACATTTGAAACATTAGCGTTGATGGTTGAAAAGGAATAAAAAGCGTTTTAACACAGCGATCGCAGCGTAAGGTGGTGAGAGGATAAGGTGAGCAACTTCGGTTTAACATTTGAAACATTAGCGTTGATGGTTAGGAAGGTATAAAAAGCGTTTGAACGCAGCGATCGCAGCGCTGGGTGGATAAAAGCATTAACAAAGGTCCTTGATCCAAAACTCAATAATTGGCTGGATTAATTGAGAAGCCTCGGATTATATATTTTTTTTTTTCATCCTACCTTTCGCGAGGAGGCCGGAGTTCCATGCATCAGACCTTATACTCAAATGCTTTTGTAAAATCGAAGTTTTATGAATCGTAATTTCGTCCCCTCAGGAGGAAAATACCTATTGTACCAATGGGACTTTGCACTCCCTGGTAGAATATGTGAGGTCTCGACCTGAAAGTTAGGTTAGCCTTCTTTCTGTTGTAATAAACTGTTTTTTGTTATGTTAGGGACCATCTTATTTCGGTTCACTCCTGTCCTGTTATTCATCACCTACTACTTTTCCCTTGAACTTTTATTTTGTTTCCTGAACTTCTTTCTCAACTTAGTTTCCATGCATCTTGTGCATAGTTTGTGCGTTTTCTTTATTTCCATACTAAATCGAGCTATCTTCCTTCCTTCCTCTCCTTGGAACGCCTTTGTTGCGGTTAGGGAGGATTAAACTAACATTCAATCTAATCGAATCTAATCGAAGTTTCTTTTTCCTCTCGCCACTTTTTATGGTCAGGGAAGTTCAAACTAACATGTAATTTAATTTAATCTAATAGCTATTTGTTTTTTCTCTCTCCACTTTTTGCGGTTAGGAAGGCTTAAACTAACATTTATTCTAATCTCATCTAATCGAAGTTGTTTTTCTCTCTCCACTTTTTGCGGTTAGGAAGGCTTAAACTAACATTTATTCTAATCTCATCTAATCGAAGTTGTTTTTCTCTCTCCACTTTTTGCGGTTAGGAAGGCTTAAACTAACATTTATTCTAATCTCATCTAATCAAAGTTGTTTTTCTCTCTCCACTTTTTGCGGTTAGGAAGGCTTAAACTAACATTTATTCTAATCTCATCTAATCGAAATTGTTTTTCTCTCTCCACTTTTTGCGGTTAGGAAGGCTTAAACTAACATTCATTATAATCTCATCTAATCGAAATTAGTTTTTTCTCTTTCCACTTTTCCATTCATCCGACATGCTTGCACTGCATACATCTTTTTCCTGGCCACCGCAGGCCTACCTCTCAAGGCACCGAAATTTAACGGCGGTGTTGTGCCACTTTGAAGTATATCTTAACTGAGTTCCAGTCCGATGATAGCTTTAATTGAGCGGAAACTCTGAGTAAGCTCCGAATAAACCAAAAAGGAGAACCGAGTTTTGCTGAATATGGCAGAATGAAAAGAGATTCGTTTCTCACATCATAGAAACTTCCACCTCAGGTCTCTCCAACCCACCGAGAGCAAGGATACGAACTCTCCAGAAACTTCTCGCTTTGTCTTTATTAATCGAGAAACTCTGCGCTCTAATGTTGACAGTGCTTCTTAGATGACATGCAACGATCAACGCGGGATTCAAACTTGGTAATAAAGACCTTAATTTTGAAACCAGATGAGCTACATAATTTTCCAAAGGATTCCAGACACCTTGTGGTCAAGCCTGGCCTGAGTGGGATATGATGTTGAACGAAATAAATAGTTATAATGTTGATAAATATGATGTTGAATAAAATATGATAACATTATCAAATCTTGATGAGTGTACTTAAAGAAGTTATTCTTAGCCACTCTGGAAAATTAATAAATAAAGTCGATCGATTTTTCTGTTTCAATTTCCAGTTCATGAACGCCTCAATCTCGTATTTTGTGAGCATGTTGTTTTATCTTTATGATTAACACCAATACTAGTAAGCTGCTTGCATCTTTACGAGCGCAGTCTCCTGTTTAATTAGAACTCTGTAAGCTTGCGAATTTATTGCTGCGATAAAGAGATAATCATGAGATATTAAGGGGGATTTGGGGAAAAAATGCGCTCACAGAATTTTCCTTGACGAAAAAAAAACTGAAAACAAATAAATCAATTTCTTCATTTACTGTCGAGAAAACGTAAATGAAGCATCAATTACATTCAATATTTCAGACCGTTATCACATTTTTAAGAGGACTCACATCTTCAGTCGTACTATAATTATGAGAGATGATGCATCAGAAATTTTCCTTTTATAATGGAAGAAACTCTGCATATCATTACAACAACGTCTAAAACCTGCGTTAGCAGTAGCTATAATCTTTTATCTGTAATTGATCATTTCGACGAGTAAATGAATCAACATTAATCTATATATGGAAGTCCACGAGTCAGCTTTCCTGGTACACACATTCCACAGCGCTTCTCTGACCGGCAACACTTGAAGAAGTCTGTTGTGGGTTTAAATTTTTTGTGAGGGTAGGTCGCATTTTCACTTCTCTTTTGAGGAGGCCGGAGAACCGTGCAACCGATCTCCAGCACGAGTGCCTTCGTCTTTCTTTTCTTATTCTCAATTTATACTTTTCTCTCATCGAGATGGTTGGGTTTTTCTATACAACCGTAGTTATCTGTAGTTAAAAATACTGAAATGTGCCCTTGAGTTCGTATATAAAAGGAAATTTATCTTTGAGTTCCAAATGTACTGATGCCCGACAATGATGTGTTTTTGGACGTAAAACTCACTGAATGGTAAAAATGACAATCATATACATATGCATTTCACCGAAGACCAAAGAATCATTTTTTACCCATAATAATCGAGTGTGTTCCTTTTCACAATTCTTTCATCTTCAATTCATTTGGAATTACGAATATGTAGACTTCACGAATCATTTCAAATGGCCGCTGATCAGTAAAATAGCAAAAACCAGTAAAATAGAGAAAAACGTAAACTTCATCATTCCTATATTGAAGCTCAGGCATTTTCAAGACACTCGAGATCAATACCAGGACACTCCAACCAAAATGAACAACTTCAGATTTTAGAAATGACGAACATTTTGCAATTATGTCCATGTTATGACCGATAATTTTATGACCAATGCCGAGTCACCGACGCTACTGGTGTATAAGGCTCTGTTCTGCCTAAGTGAAGGATCGATTTCCGCATTTTGTAATTACGTCGACGTCATTCAAGCCAGGGGTCTTCAATCGGCCTAAACATGCGATCAACTGGGTAGCTGTTGAAAGTCACGCGTAATCAGAGATTAATTTGGGGGCTTCTTGATTGCATGGGTGATGAGCAACTAATTGGGTGATAGTTTATCACACAGGTGATAAGTGATTAACTGCATGGGTGATGAGCAACTAACTGAGTGATAGTTTATCACACAGGTGATAAGTGATTAACTGCATGGGTGATGATCAACTAACTGAGTGATAGTTTATCACACAGGTGATAAGGGATTAATTGCATGGGTGATGAGCAACTAACTGGAAGATAGTTTATCACACAGGTGATAAATGATTAATTGCATGGGTGATGAGCAACTAACTGGGTGATAATTTATTACATAGGTAATCTGTGATTAGTTGGGGGACTCTTAATTGCATGGGTGATGAGCAACTAAGTGGGTAGTAGTTTATCACACAATTGATCAGCGATTAGTTGGCTTAACCCAATAATCAGTAGGGTGAAAGTTTCTCTTCGTATTTTCAGCCTGAGGATGATGTGATTAACATCAAAACTTATTTTTTTTAGACTGGCAACGATAAAAATTTCGAAGACTGACAGTGGTATTGAAATTTAAAAGCTGACAGTGATATAGAATTCTAAAGACTGACGTATAAAATTTTCAAGGCTAGTGACGTTAAGTTTGAAGAATGGTATACAATTATAAAAACTGAAAATGAAACAGAATGTTAAAAACTGGTAAATCTTTTAATGATTTTTCGAATTTTTACAGTACCTTTAATAACACATTTTTCTTCGAAAATGCTCTGAGTTTACATTATGCTGGGAAAGCCATTTTACGTTAGTGAAGGTAGTTAATGATACCCCAGTATCGTGAGTCATATTTTCTGCTCATAACTTCCTAAATGGTAATAAAAAATATTTTACCCCTATCATTCGTTTTTTTTATATAACCGAAACACTTTTGGCTCCTAAGACGCTCAATTTGACGCTTATTGCACCCCCCAGAGGTTCTGATAATTCTTTCTAGTTTCCACACTAAGTGCACATAATGGTTTATTATTCGTAAAAGAGGTTTAAAATCGAATTGTGCATAACTTTTAAGGCTTCACACAAACCGCCCATAATGATTTATTATTCCTAAAAACGGGTTAAAATCAATTGTTCATAACTTTCTAGTCTTCACGCTAACTCTACGTGATGGTCGATTATAAGAAAGATTTAAAGTCAAATTATGCATAACTTTGAAATCAACTAAAACGAGTCTCTGAAGTAGTTTAAAATTTAGCAAATAATTACAAAAAATGAGTGAAACAACTCAATAGTTTGGAAAAACTACTGCCTATGAGTATTGTATTTCATTTTTCATAACATTTTGTATTATCAACTTTAACATAATTCCGTACTGGCTGAAACTATTGTTCTGACATTGCTTAACTATTTTTTTCTCTGCGTTATGTTATGAGGACGAAATAAATTATACTATCATTTCTACTCTAATTTATCTGCATGTACATAAGTGCGCTTCCCTGGCCTTTGATAAAAGGCTCGTTTCAATGCGGATAATGAGAAAGCAATTAAAAACTAACGTCTAGATAAATGCAAAAGAAAATTTGAACAATTGCTTAGTTTTTATCTTTTAATAGCCGTTCCCCCTAAGCCATATGGGAATAATAAATAATGCAAATAATAACAAAGGGCTTGGAAACTTCTAAGCAAGATCCAATCATAAGCTGCGTGATCCTCCGTCTCCTCATGCCTAAACTCGGCGCTTATGAGCGGATCAAAGTACTGCTATATTTTCCATCATTTATGGGAAAATTTTCAATGATTACAATATTAAAATATTCTCCGTCATGTATGGAACAGTATCAAATTATTAGAAGGATGAAATATTCTTCGCCACTTATTTAGCAACTTTTAATGTTTACTAGATTTGTCGCGATACGTGAAAAGGCTTACTAATCACGCACGCAGGGGGAGTCTCAACCCCCAAACATGTTATAGTATTATCCTTTATGCTTGCGTACACCTGCATACCAGACTTGGAGAATAAAAGAGTTAGCAAGATTAACACGAATTTATTGGGAAACACGTGGATAAACACACAAGGCATGGGGACGAAATGATTTGAAATGGCACAACGGCGTCAATGAAAAGTACGTAAGTTTCTACCGCCGCAAATATTTAAACACGACATGACACAAAGGTGATGCTTACCGAGCATTCAAGTTACAAATACTCCCTCGTTGACAACGATTCACGCATCCACAGTAACACAAATCATAATATTTGCGAGAATAACACATCACGATTTAACCTGGAATTGTGACACGGTGTCGAATCATACAACGGGAAGTCGATCCTCGACTAAATAGACACAGGAAATTGATAGCCAAAAATTAGATGATTCCTCGCGATACCTTGAAAAGCACTTTTCTGTGTGCTGATCTACATCTGAATTTGAACTTCAATCACCACCTAAAAGAGCTCTCACAACTATAAAACACTCGCCCCTTTGATAATAAATGATTCACTGATGGGTATCCACTGCCGATGCTATTGCTCACTGCTGATGTTCCGCGTCGTTCACAGCCGATGTTATTGCTCACTGCTGATGTTCCGCGTCGTTCACAGCCGATGTTATTGCTCACTGCTGATGTTCCGCGTCGCAGCTTAGGCTTGCTGCTGGCGTAGGCTGATCTCTTGCTACCTCGCTGCAGTGGTGCCCTCCCCCGCTTCTTTCTACGGGCAGCTGATCCCTTGAAGCGGTTGTGAGCTGATTCATTGCAGTTTCATGCGTTGAACTTTGCAGTGTTGGTGAGCGATCTTAACTGTTTGCCATTTGCAATGTTGACGACTGCCGCTGAAGTTAATTGTGAGTTCGACCCCGATGCACAGATGTTGATTGCTCTTGGTTGAATCTCCGACGCGTTTATTCATGACGATCCCCGATGCGAGGCTGGTTTACTTCGATTAGGCTTCCTTTGTAAGACGGTGCTCCAATGACTTCCGACGTCCAACGTTGTTTTATGTGCCTCGAATTATTAACTTTCAAGTTGCAGTTGGGTATAAGGCCAGCCGACGAGGCTGGCCTATTGTGTAGAACACCCCCAGACGTCTTGCGCAGTCTCTCACGTGTGTTCAAAAATTCCTCTCGAGGCTTCATCTCGCATCCTTATATGTGTTTCGCTTCCCTCTTTCGAGATCGTTCTCGACGCTTCCATTCTACAGAGGCAGCATCTGCAACCTCATTGGCGGAATCCTTGCTTATTCTGACGTCTGGGACTCTCATTGGTGCGTGTTGAGACACACCTTCTTGCGTCATAGCTTTGGCGAGCGGCGATTGGCTCCGGTTGTGCGGGCCTGTCGTTCAGACGTCACGTCCGCCTCCTTGCCCTGCAATGCCTCGGCTTGGGTGCGCTTGTATCGTGCGTGTGTTCGTGTGTGCGTCGTTCTCTATGCCTGCGCTCGCCGCACTTGAGGCCGCGACATCTGACACGCCTACCTCTACCCCAAACAATCGCCGCTTGTTTTTCCGACCGAACAGTGACGAATTGTCCTTACACACACGGATAAACTTTGGTCGACATTCTCACGCTCGAGAATAACAGTGATAACGGTTTTTTAGACATTTCCTAAAGCGAAGTATAATAACAGTGATAACGGTTTTTTAGACATTTCCTAAAGCGAAGTATTTTCCAAAAATTGCACGAGTGAAGTATTTCCCTACAGATTTGTATGTATTCTACCATTTATGGAACAAGTGTCGCTGGAAATTTCTAATGACTATAATATTACAGTCTTTTCTGTCATTAATGGATCAGTTTAGAGATTATTAAAATGTGTTTCGTAATTTATGGAAAAATTTTATATGAAAATCTTTTAATTAGAATACTACAATAGATTCTGACAATATAGAAACAATTTTCAATGAATGATTCACTACGATTATGGTACTACAATGTAAGCTACCATGCGGGGAATATTTTCCAACGAGCAGTTCTCAATGATTAGACTACTGAAGAATATTCAATCAATTATGGAACAATTTTCAAAAGTTTCGTACGACTCAAGCTAGAGAGAGAAAACTCAAGGCTGCTGATGATATTTCTGCGGAGAAAGATCGCGGGAAATAGTAAAAAACTTCAAAAGAGAATGTACCGGAGAGAAGCTTTAGGTTGAAATGAGCATAGTGATCTCACACGCCACATTATTGGAAGGAAAACCAAAATAATAAATAAGCGAATTAGAAATTCAACCGATGGTTACGTAAATTGATTAATTTTATTTCACAAAAGTTGGTTGGAGTACAAGTAATCTTTGAAAAGTTTATGCGTCTTTCCTCATCATTCTTGTCAATTATTTTAGATTTGTTACCCGACAAACATGCAAGAAAGAAAGTTTCATGATACTAGCATTTTACTATGCCACATTTGTTTTTATTATTTTTTAAAGATATTGTTCTGGGAAGCAGAAATTTCTACAATGTATTTACCATTCCTATGTTTCTATCCCAGTACTATCAAAAATATGTACAAATGTCCGTAGCGTTGCAGCGAAATTTATTTTTACCATTTTACAATCCAAGCCACAGGTTAGTACTCGGCCTTCTATAGGCATTCACATCTTCTTGATATGTAGTGTAATAGAATGTCATAATGAAATACTTTGCAATATAAGCTGCAATTACCACATCCGATTGGCTTCATCATGTAAATAGCCTCACGTATAAAGAATCCCCCTATTCCTTTTAATTTTTAAATTTAATTCCTTTTAATTCCTTCAAAAAAATTTCCCATTTTCCCCAAAAAAATAACCTCTGACGTTTTCTCTTAGTATACCAACGAATAACAGTGATTCCCCTACATAATAATTGATTCACAATTCTCCCAGACATGATAATTATTTCCAACATTTTCTCTGGAAGAATAAATAGATCATTGATTTTCTCTAGCATCGAGAATAATTCTTTGATTCTCTCTAATATCATAACAAATCCCGCAACATTCTTTAATTTATAGTACAATTTCATAACTCTCGACAACCTAATGAAGAACTCCACCCTAGTCCTTAATTGAGAGCAGCCAGGGAGCAACATCTACCCTCCTCCATGCCATACGTATCTGAACTTAAGAACCTTCTACTTTTTAGAGCACGCACCTTTCCCCTGGTATCGAAAGGCATAAATTTAGGGGAAATAAACACCAATCGAAACGATGGCTTTCCGTGCTGCAGATGGTCGAGTGCACTCAGCCTGGAGCTCTCTTCGACCAGCGGCAGCGGTGCCTCTGGCCAGCCGCCGTCTCTGCCAACCACGCCACTCACTAACAGGATCATGGATGCCAGAAGACAGCTCGCCCAAATGCAGTAAGTTAATCACATTTGCTCGAGATTCCTCAGCAAATATGCATTTCATTCTCCAAAGGCAGCTTACGCTGAAGCAGTGAGGTTGTTGAGTAAATGTCGAGGCTTGAAACTTCTATCTAGTTTGCTCAAGAGGCAAGAAAGTTCGTGTTGCTGTGAGAGAAGATTATTTGTTCTGGAATACAAACGTTAATAGTGTGTGCAAATAAATACACGCATTTTAGCAGCAACAACGCCCACAAAAGTCACGCAAGCAATCAAAGTTGCGACACCTCTCGATTTAAATGAAACACGTTCAGCTTGCGTCACGATGTCGCCGAAATGCTTGACAAAGTCGAGCGACGAGCAAACAGAGAGCTCTCTGGTCGTATTTGTGGCTGGAATTTCAGTCGCAACACAGGGTAAGACGCGCACCGTCAAAGAGAGTTGTAACTGCATCGCTAACTCTGCAGCTAGGTGGAGGTGTTCGCAGTTAGGCACAGTACTGCAGTTCTCTATTCTGCCGTAATAGGGAGAGATCATCTTCCTGGCCCTGGAAGCGTAAGGCTTGCAAATGCTGCTAGGGTTGACTTTCAGTCGCGAGTCTTGGCTAGATTTAGGGCTTGTTAAGGGAAGTGCCAACCAAGATGGGAATTAGATTAGAATTAATTTATTCTAACCAGGACGACGTAGGGGGTATTAGATATAGTCGTGATTCGGCTACGATGTTGGCAAGGATGAGAAGGATGAAGGTTCTCGCTAAATAGAGGAGCTGACAAAGTAGGAAATTTGTTATGGGAAGTGAAGGCTTCTGTAAATCATACAATGCATGTTCTGGGAAAGATTTTGTTGCGAAAAACGTAGTTTCGAAATACAGCAAATCCTGTTTAAAACATGATGTTTCCATTACAATTTTTTTTAAACATAGCTTTCAAGTATCCTCGTCACTCGTCTTCAGTCCCGAAATACGACGAAAATTATAACTCACTCTTCAAACTCATATTCAAATGACAGCTCGAGCAGACTCGATGAAAATGAAAACATAAATGGAGAATGTGAAACGCTATCTCAGTGTTTGGAGTGGTACAGAGCTGGTGTGATCGTTTTCAGATTCCTTGAATGTTTGAATGGAAATATTTCCCAGCTTGTCAAGTGTGCAGAATGAAAATTTTGAAATGTAATGTCAAATGAGACGGCCATTTTTCCTAGCATGGCTTCTACATAATGTAAGTAAGATTAGGAGAAGAAGCTGAGGATCCACCCCCTGTACTGGAGAGATCCCCTTATAGGATCCCCTTATAGTACGGAAGAGATCCCCTTCACACAACGTGGGATCCTTAAATCTTTTCCTCATCTCTCCCTCATATAGAAACCATGCTTTAGAAAAGATCTCCGTATTTGAAACAAAATTTGGAAATTTTTCCCACCTTCTCACCTGACACCTCACGAGCGCTAAAAGTATTTTAATTCACAGACTCAATCCATCACTAAGCGATCACTTCGGCTCTGTGCCTCTTCAAATACTGAGCAAGTGCTTCACATATTCCATTGTGGGCTTTATTCTTTTTCACGTGTTTGTAAGGCTTTAGTTATACTGAAATTCACACCATAATTCACAATAACAAATTATATATATTTATTTTTGAAATTCATGCTACTTATTAAATTTATTTAGATAATTAAATTGAAATTTAATTTATACATCGAAAAATTTTCTTTCATTGTTATGGGTACATAAAATTAAAAGTTAGGTTAACAGTTTAAATAAATAAAGGAATGACCTATGTTCTTCACCACCGAAGTATGATTTTCGTGTAACAGTCACAAATGCATAGTAACACGAGAAGAAGTTTCAAAGTTCAATTAGGATCTAATAGAAGAACCAAAGTGCGTTGTAGGTATATTATCATTCTGTAATGTCAAATTTATTAAAGCGTTATTTCCCTCAACACTTTGCCCCAGAAGTAGAAAATTATTGCAGAATACGCATCGCATCCAAGAATTTATTTATTCAGCGGTGCGTGGGCAGACCGTTAATTACGAGGCATTCAATTGTCTGTCATTTAACTTGCTTAATTTCTGGTCCCTCGAGTTTTGAACCTTCGTCAAAAATTCTCATCGACGACCTCGAGCTCAAAGCTTCCTCGATACAGGGGACAAACTTCAGAGCCTCCTAGCCTTGTGATGCAAATCTGCAAAATTTCTGCTTCATTGCTCTCGCTTCCAATTTTTTCCTTTAATTTAGACGCAGTGACCCGAATGCAAATTTTTTAAAGAAACGTGACTTTGTAGCATTGAATGCGACCTTACTGAAGAAGTAAATAAATATTGACACATTTCATATGTGTACAGTCTTTCAAATGAAAGAGAGTTTAGAAACTAGCTCCCTATTTCAAACGCCTTTATACAGCTACAGTATGTATACGGACAGAAAAACCTTCTAGTGTTGATTTGCGACAACCGTATGCACCTACGTACATTTAAAATTAGTGAATGCGAACCAAGTCATACCAAACCTAGCGATGAATACAAAGTTCCCCCATTGATAGTCACTCCTTCTAAAGAGAGATATGGATGTCAGGCTAAGATCATCTCTGGTGCGTTCCCACCATTGGTAATTTGCGATCATTGTTCGGTTACACGTATTATATTAAGGCTAACACTGCAATCTAATGTAAAAAATAATAGTCTCTTGCGAATTACTAATGGGGTTAAAAACCGATGATTAAATCGCCCTGATTGAGGTGGTAAACTCTGCAAAAGTTTTAAAATTTTCCATTGTACATGATACATCAAATTTTTAAGGTCAACTTTAACTTAAAATATGCACGCTAAAAATGAAAAATTAGATGAATTATAAATAACGATCCACACTACACGTGCAGAAGAAAGAATGAATGCTAAGAAACAAGGTCACTCGGCAAATAAGGTCGTCAAAATTGTAGACACAATGAGATGCAATATAACGATAAATGTTTCACGTCTCCATACATTAGAGGACCACAGTGATGAATATTTTTCCAATATCCTGATTTTGTCTATGAAGGAATTAATTCGAATCTCATATCGGCACCCAGAATTTCATTCTACCGGTCAAGCATTCGTTATAGCCTCTAAAATACCTTAAATAAGGGGAAATGCTGATTGGCATCTCCCACACTTCACCATTAGGGAACTAAATGAGTTCCAGAAAAGACTCAGAATAATCTGCATTCAGAGCTGACATTTCACATTCCGGAAATGAAACAATATAAAAAGCGTGCAAAGATTTAGCAAATCTAAGATTTTTTTTAAGCAAATGAGTTTGAATGTCGGTAGCCTTGAAGAAGAAAGGCTGAAGCTATGTTTTTTCATGATTCGAAATACCGGTAGGCTGAAAAGACATAATATGCCGCCCTATTCTTTTAGGATTCAATATTAGAATGAGCTTCAACATCAGTTCAATTATTTGAAAGAAATTTGCTCGCGTTATTGATGACTTTATCTCGGAACAAACTTCGAATTGCACGCAACAGTAACGGTTTGACTTCCTGATAAGAATGATGGACAGGAGGAAATTTCATTAAATGACAGAATTTCAGAGAAGTATTTTAAAATAAATATTGGGATGTGTTTGCAAATTTGAAAATTCAACTTGATTTATAAATACAGAACATATAATTATTGCATTATAATGCCAAAAAGGACCCAAATATTGATAAAAGTTTCGTTTTGAAAGTGCTTCTCGAAACTCGAAGAAATCTTATTCTAGCTTAGCAACTTTAGTTAATTAATCGAAAAAATTTCACGTATGTGAGAAGTCATTCATATTTTATTACTCTAGGTATTTTTCTACGAAAATCGTTATCGATTTCAACAAATTGTGTACAATGAAGATTCCTATACCAAAACAATTAAATTATTATGACGTGGATTAGTGTTGAGAAGTAATTCTATCTTTGCAAAATACGTGAACCAAAGTTACACTGAAGCCAGTTGTTTGTTTATTTTAGCCCAAAAATGAAACGGCAGAGCACATTTTTGAATTGCAAAGTCAAATCTATTAACCTTTTAATCTTTTCTAATTCTAAAATAAAATAAAATTATGAGAAATTTCTGTTGAGCAATTTGCTACTTTAATTCAAACGTTTTTTTAGATGTTCGTAAATATTTCCTAATTATTACCATTTCATTTAACGTACAAAACCGATTCCAAGGGAAGAAAACTGGCTCAAGTAGTTTTTCATTTGGGAGCAAATTATTACCGCTAAAAATATTCGTGTAATGTGGATAGAAGAAAGTAATTTTGGATTCGACATTCCCCATTCCAACTTTTTCACCGTGGCGTCCATGATTTCAGTCGCCCAAGTACAGCCTCTGCTCTGGCCGGCTAAATTCTTAGATGTCCAGGCGAAAGAATTAGACTGGGTACTAGAACTGAAAGTTCAGACTCAAAGTTTTGCACTGCAGCTCACGAAGTCAGCAGTACCGTAAAGTCAAGGACGCAAAGAAACACCAAAATGAGAATGAACTCCTAAGGAAGAGGCGCAATCGACCTGACGGGTTCGCCACGTTCAAATATTGACAATCGATTTTCGAAAGCATTGCGGTCGGCAGCAGAGGTCGCTCTGGGGAAGAATTTTCCTTGATGGGATCACTGGTACCAGCGCAGGGGAGGCGGGAATGTCCAAGAACTTTTCACTGGTTTAAGTTTTCGCGGAAGTTTTTTCAAATTCGCGTGTCTTTTTCAAGTTTTTGCAGGACTCTTTTTTTCAAATTCGCGTGTCATTTTTAAGTTTTTGCATGAATCTTTTCCAAATTCGAGTGTCTATTTTTGATTCGCATTTTTTTCAAATTCACTTGTCTTTTTCGAATCCGCGTGTCTCTTCAAGTTTTCTCAGGAGTCTTTTCCAAATTCGTGTATTGTTTTCAAATTTTCGTAGAAGTTTTTTTGAAATTTAAGTGTCTTTTTCATTTATCTCAAGCTCGCGTAGCGACCTCGAAATACCCACATTTAGTTGGAGGTAAACGCAGGATTACTACATCGCACGTCAGAGTTACGTAGCGCTTCTTCAAATTTAATTCATGGAGTATTTATGCTTGAGAAGGAGAGGAGGATTCCTCAATCAGGAATCACCAGCAATTGCATGCGATGTTTCATACTTTTTCAATTATCAGTCACAAATTACGACGTCATCCTCTTCTTCGTACTATGGACCGCGCTATACTCAGTCATCAACCAGTGACACCACTTGCGAATTCCAAGACCTCGTTAATTCCAAGTAGATATGAAAAATGAGCCCACACGCACAGTTCTAGATGTCATTACGTCAAAATAAAAGCTACAACCTTGAGTAAATCATTGGTAAAGCCCAATATTATATTCAAAACTATAATAAAGTTAATCTAATCCAGAAGTAATGAACTGTCTGTTTTTTCCTCACGTATCTCTTATGTTGCTTAAGAATTAATTCCAGTCTTCCATGAGTAGAAGTTTCACCTAAAAATAAAACTGTTACTCGCTTGCTTTTATAAACAGACCGAAAAATGATATTATATCTTAGGTATTACGTAATTGGATTTTGATCGTAAAATATTCGAACCTATTATTATTCATGAATAAATGACTCAATAAATGACAAAAATATAAAATATCCATTAGTTACTATAGTTCATCCATGTATTATTTCAGGACCTACTCTAGTACTTTCGCGAGCGTCTGTTGTTTCCTTTCACTTTGCAACTCTAATTTGCCAACTTTGAATCGCTCTAGAGGCAGATCTAAAAAAGTTTCCTAATATACAATCACCTTAACGATTTTCGCTGACAATTTTGGAGAAGCTAACGTACGAGACTACAAATCCTTTCATATTTGAGACTACAAATCTTTTTCAAATTTGAGACTGTAAATCATTTTCAAATTTGCCACTACAAATCATTTTCAAATGTGAAACAACAAATCCTTTCCACATTTTGATTTTCTACGTCTTATAGCAACACCATTTATAGTCCGGCAGCAGACATAGGATCACATATTTACACCTCGAGCTGCCGATATCAAAACGCATGCGTGGCCTGCTTTCTCAGATTTCGATGTGCGGCTCCGGCCTCTGTACAATATTACGTTACTTTCAGGTAATGACCCATACCTCCAAATTCAATAACACGAAGGCCCATTTTGCTGTGCTGTGTCCTGTTTTCAGGTGACGATGGCAACTCTGAATTCGAACAAACTTGGTCCTATCACAAGCGCAGCATCTACCTCTTACTCAGCACGTTTATTTCTTGCCTTGGATTGGAAGGATAAATTTACTGAGTACGTAGAAAGTCGATGGAAAAACATTTATACTTCTACATTTCTCAGCCTGACCAAGGTGTTACAATATGCATTTCTCGTGAGTGGCATTCATCGTTCAGCAAAACTATATAGAAAGTCAATGGAAATGAATTTATACTACTACATTTCCCCTCCTCACCAAAGTGCAACAATATTCGTTATTTCTAGGTGAAATTCATCGTGTGGTTTCTTTGCTAATCTGCGGAGTTTCTCAAGTTCGCTCTCTTGAATCAAGTTTTGGAGCGTCATAATCGTCACAAAAGTAGTCTTTACTTTAAAATCTTTAAAAATATTGAAGTCTTTACCCTCCCCCATTAATGTGGTTTTCCATATACTAGCATTGAGAAAAGACAAATCATGGAAAGAAAAAGGAAATTGAGAAAATTCCAATCTCATTGAGAAAAGGCCAGTCTTATTGAGAAGAGGTCAGTCTAATTCTTCACGATTGTTACGAAAATCGTTTTGATCCGTTGTCGCGGATAGAAATAGAAGAAATCATAAATTTTTCTCGTCGTTTTTTAGATCGAACACAACTATGATTTAATGAGCAAAATGGTTGCTGTGTACAATGTTTTCACCCATTTCTCAAGATTCGCTCGGACAGCGTCCTGTGATTAAACTCGAAAAATTTTGAAGCCGTTTTCAAAAGCTGACAATGTGACTTTGATTGTTTAAAACAAGTTACCTATTCCCACTACAACAACAATCTTCAACATCTTCACACGTTTTTGCACAAATAAATGCAAACAGTAAAACCCATTTTCGCTTCCATCTCCCAGTTAGCGCTTCTCTGGCATTAATCCCACCGCATCGCGATGGCTCGCATAAAAACTACGCGTCTCATTCAACCTCGGTTTTCAAATACCCAGGGAGGGTTCTACTGTAGGTGGTGGAGTTCCGTGGCGTCCGCGTATTGAGAAGTCGTTAGTGAAGTAGGAATCTCGGGTTTGTTGACAATCCATTTCGTCGACCATTATATATAGTGTGCCTGGAGATGACGTCAACAAACGCTCCCTTCGCCGGACAATCAATTCGTGGACACAACTCAGGATGATAAGTCAGGAGGCCTCGGAGAATGCCTGCCGACCAATACAAATCCAAAGTTTCTCCATAGTAATATGGAGCTTTATTTCTCATGGGCCTTGTGGCTTTGAATATTAAAGAGGAAATTGGGCCATAACAGTCGTCTGCTAATCTGCTGTGGCACATGTAGATTTTTCGCTTGTAAAATATAACGTTATTTTAAAACTGGTGTCAGACTGGGTGGTAGGGTTTTTTGCCATGTTGGGCAAGTTAGTATCAATCAATTTCTACCAACACTCAAAATTGAATTACACGCCCGCTGCCATCATAATTTCTTTCAAATAATATCTTACTGGTGAATTTGAACACAAGTCTTTTGAATACGAATAATTCCAAATACGTTTTTAATGCTGCACATTACTACGTAAAACACGACGGTGACTTGAATTTTAAAATTTTATTCTGAATAATATTTTGTTTATAAAATGACGATGTTCACACAAAATTTGTGGGAACAAACTAAAATATGTTTTCAAAATATTCGAGTGACTTGCATATTGCATAGTCATTATCAAATCAAACAATCAATTTCCAGTAAGCGTAGTTCATAGTCCATCTTAGTATATTTTGTTTTATGTATCTTCTTTCATGCATCGCAACAGTATTTTCTTTTCAAAATCGGCAAAATTTTCTTCACAGAGAAAACGTTGTAAAAAACTATTTAATCACTTCGCTTTTTTGTGAGTTAGAAGTGTTCTAATCCAAAATTTGCATCGCAAAATTCCTAGATGTTGATGACACCTACTGAAAAATTTAATGGGCTAATTAGTGAAAAAAAATTTCGCAGTAATGAGCAAAAAGCGTAAAATTTGATAGGAATGAGCGTTTTTAATGAGCGATTTTTATGGAACAAGGAACATAAACAGCTATTTTTTACATTATCTTTTGCCCTTAGTAATCAAATAAGCAATTTACTTATAGTTATATCCCCCCATTAAGACTATTTTTGGCAACTGATCATGCTTAGAAAGTAGTTCATTGAACTATTTCTCAACTTGAATGCTTTTCAATATAACTTTGAAGATTTTTAACTCTGGAAACATTACCTAAACTTTAGCTACTGTCTCAGGAAAAATTAGAAATTCCTGTAAACAATTTTTTCATGTTAGGAGATTAAGTTACGCCAGTTAGTGAAATTTATAGGTAATGATTACTGAAAGAATTTAACGTTATTTTATTCACAGCGAGCATTTTCCAGTTTCCTCATAACTCCCCCGAAGCCCATTGAATTCCTTGGCATATTTTCATCTGTTTTACTATCAAACCCCTTTTTCAAGAGATGTTTTATGCGCTCAACATTTTGTGAAGGCACCTGCCATTCATATTTTTCAACCATTATTTATCATTTTTTAGTTTTCTTTTCAAAGTCTCATTCGATATATTGATGAGCATTCAAATTCCTCAGAATTGCAATGCATTTTGAATTAAATTTAAGATTACATGTTTTATTTCAGCAAAATTATTATAGAAAATCTTCTGTTTTTTTGCCCGAAAGTTACAACGACAATACATCTTCATTTACCGCCAACTCTCCAGTATATTTCTCGAATCGTAACCCAAACCCAAAGACGACCCCACACGCACTGGCCTATACCTGGTTTTTGTCAAAGACCAAGCTTTGCGAGCTGAACACCCACAGCGCTCATGCAGTTTCCTGTGCCTTGTTTTCGTCAAACTTCTGCCCCGTTGCCCAATCGGTTTGGGGACAACAGAACGTCGGCTTTTCCGCCATGTATTGTTGGGGCGAGCCAAGTTTTTGCGTCATTTGTCGATGTTGCTGAGAAGGTCGGGCATGGGAGGTGTCAAGAAAGGCCGATAAGAAGACTTCTTGTACCCCGAACACGTAGCCATGGGCCGAAGTCTGACTTCTGTCACCGGGAACAGATTCTGTTCCCGCACAAGGACGCTTATTATGCGCACGGCAATGCTCCTCGGTCGCCTGCCTGTAAAGGAAACGAGTTTATCCCATAGGACATCAGGACATATTTTGGCATCGGAAGAACAGAAAAAGAACCCAAAATGAGTATTGCATGTCATCCTCGGTAGTGTTGTTTCCAGTCAGGCTGACGATGTTTTAATTCAACTTTGCGCAACCGGAAGTTGTTTTATTTGCTTCGAATGAAAACCAAAAAAAAATTTTAAATTTAGATCATTACCGAATGTTTATCCTACACGGTTAGTCGCTGCTCATGGCTTCAAGCCGTTCTGCTGAAAGTGTCTTTTATGTATTGAACTTGATTGAACTCTTCATTCAACTTTTATAGGATCGAATGGACATCGAAATAGCACGCAATAAGAATCCTGATGCGTTCAATGAAATTATTGTTCTTATTATTGCTGATTATGCGTTGTTAATTACATCAATAGTATACTGGCAACACAGTACTCATACCTTTATTTTAATTGGCATTATTATTCCGATTACTGAAGTCTTCCGATGAAATGAGTTTCGTTTTTCACAGACTGCTCAGAAGCAATTACGAGTTGCACAAGTCATTAATTTTAAAAAAATCCTGATCGGAGCTTCGGCCTGTTGAAACTTGTCACTAATTTATTGCATTCTATTTGAAGTATGTTATTAAACACAGATAATAATGAAGTGGAATGCAGAACTGTTCATTTCTATTGTTCATAGTTCCTGGGAAACGTTTCGTTCGAAAAATTCTATAAAATTGGTCATTGAAGAATGTAAACAATCGGAGTTAAAATCCTGCATTCTTAATTCAAAATGTGTTAGCACTGTCACTCTGTCATCAGTTTTTTAATTAATTTTGGTTCCCCTTAATTTTTCCCTAGGATTTGGCTTTCAGTCTCTTTGCTCTTTACTGACCGACCAGTACTGAGTCATCAATGAAACGATAGCGTCAACATAAACACAACTCAAAATGCTTTGGCGCAAAACATTTACTCTTCATAGATCGTGTCATGCCGGGGAGAATTTGTAAGAACAGCGCCAACTCAATTAATGAAAAACAATTTCTTATAACCCCTTTTACCAGTTATTTCCGTCAGCTGTAATCCCCACCGGAGCTATTTTTACTCGTGTGAAAATAGCGGAGCAGCAGGACTGATATAAAACAAGGCTCCTTCGTGGCCCAAATGAAATGTTCTATATCTTCACGCTGTGGTGAGGCGAACCTTTGGCTCTTTGAGCACTGGACACCCAGTTTATAAATACAAGGAAAGTTTCACTGCCCACAACTAAGTACCTAACCAGTTTCAAAGTTCCCTTTGTACAATGAAATGAGTTTGTCGTCCGTAAAGTTGGCTGCTTGTTTAAAGTTACCGAGCGCCTCCGGTGTAGCGCACCATAGCGACGCTTCTCAATTCCTGCGGAGATACTTTGTGGAGTTCTCATACGCTCCTCCAGGCTTATGACGAGTATTTCTTTTCAAAACATTGATGTTTTAAAGTTACCTGCCTTTTGCTTCCCAGTGATCAAATACATGTTTAAGAATTTTGAAGCTTGTTATGAACAGAGATTGTTGTGTTGTAAATCATTGTACTGTAAGTTCTGGTGTCGTCCGTTGTACTGTGTGTGATTGTTGTGGATTGTGCTGCGGATTGCAGGTTGTAAACTGTCATGTTTTGGACTGATGTGTTATGGATAGTTGCTTTATGGATTGTTGAGTTGTAGATAGTTGCGCCGTGAATTATAGTTCAATTGAATTTTCTTTATTGGGTTGTAGTGTTTTGATCGTTTATCAATCGTTTGATGCGAAAAAATGCTCAAAAATAATTAAATTGAGCTTAAAAAACAAACAAAAATTATTTGTGTTTTACACAGCGTTGCTTGCACTGTGCGAATGATTGATCAAATTCAGAACTGAAAGTCCTTAACACTTTACATTTAAATGAACATTTCCCAGTAAAATTGTTTCATTTGATCTTACGTGACAAACGCAATCCAAGATTAAATTCAATATAAATGAAAATAGTCCGATTTGAAATGTGTTACGTGTTAAACTAAATTGGCTCATTTCCTTCAAATAACTTACACTTTTCACTTCAAAATATTTCAAAACGTATTAGACAGTCATCGTGTTTCCATTCAGTGTACCTTTATTTCATTTCAGAGGAGAAGATTTCTATGAATATGACAATGAAACTAAACTAAATTTACTCACTTCATTCAAACCACCAACTCTTTTCGTGCCGAAATACTTTAAAATGTTTGAGACACTCGTCGTGTTTACATTCGGTTTACCTTTACTTCGTTTCAGAACTCGTCGTGTTTACATTCGGAATTGAGATCGTACCTTTATTTTGTTTCAGAGGAGAAGATTTCTTGGAAGATGTCATGCTTGACAATGAGTTTAACTAAATAGGTTCATTTCATTCAAATTACTAACACATTTCGTTCCAAAACATTCCAAAATGTTTAAAACATTCGTCGAGTTTACAATCGAAATTGAGATCGTACCTTTATTTTGTTTCAGAGGAGAAGATTTCTTGGAAGATGTCATGCTTGACAATGAGTCCATTTTTGACTTGAGCGATCCCAGTCGGAGCTCCTCATCCAAGCGCCTCATTCTGAGCGACCCACCCAATCCCAAGCAAAGACTCTCGAGGGAAGAATTACTGCAAACTTTGGAGCAGCCATCATCAGATCAGTCGAAACTCATCCAAGAGATACAGAAACTGAGAGCCCGGAAGGAGGAGTTGGCTAAGTTACGACCTGGAGAGACTTTACGACAAGAGCTTCACAGCGGAGGCAACGTTACTCCGAAGACGCAAGCGCGTCAGTATGAGTACCACGCTCAGCAGCTCGACAGGTTCTTGCAGGAGTACCGTAACTTACAGGAGCAACTCTACCGCATGAAGGAGTCGTGCGACAACATGCGCAAGAAGGAGAAAGGCTCAAAGTCTTCGACTTCGAATAATGACCGGTGGGTGACTTTGTGGTTGAAGACAATATGCGCAACAAGGAGAAAGTCTCGAAGTCTTCGACTTCGAATAATGACCGGTGAGTGACTTTGTGGTTGAAGACAACATGCGCAACAAGGAGAAAGTCTCAAAGTCTTCGAGTTCCAATAATGACCGGTGAGTGACTTTGTCGTTGAAGACATCATGCGCAACGAGGAGAAAGTCTCGAAGTCCTCGACTTCCAATAACAACCGGTGAGTAACAACGGCGTTGAATTTGGTGCCGTTATTTTTTTAAACCAAGTTTTTAAATATTTATTTACTCTTCTTTTTAAATTATTGTTGAAATTTCAGATCGTGAAAATGACCAGTGACTGAGTGCGTCGTTGAATTTGGTTACTCATATTTTAGTTGTGAAAGCTAAACGCTATATTATTAATTCTGGCTAGAATATCACATCGTCAAAATGACCGGTGAGTGACTATGTCGTAAAAGTTAGAGTCTCATATTTGGGTTATGAAATCTAAACATTATTTTTGAAATCCTAGTGAATTTCTGCTTGTGAAATAACTCATAGAATATGATTGTAAGAGCGATATTGGAAAAACATTTTTGGCGAAGCTCAGTACTGTGAAATGATCTTAACGAAAATTGCTAAATTCGACATGCACTGAAATGTTGCCATGTAACTTCAACTGTAACGGATAAAAGCGAGTGCTTATCGCTGAATTTGGTATACTGTCTTCGTCCAGAAAAAAATTTGCAAGGTATCAAAAATTCCTGTGATGACACTCAAAGTATGAAAAAACATTTCCTGAGGCTATCGGCCTTTAGAACAATCATTGAGTTGCCTCCTTTAGCTTCGGCTTATGGTCTTATAAGAAATTTTGTGAGGTTCACAACCACAAACAGACGTCCGAAAGGCATTTACCTAGACGTAAAATCATTACCAACTCAACATTTTGACTACACTCACGCTAAAAGTTTCACATTACAGGTTTGAAGGAAACTAATGAGTCTTCTTGTTGTGATATCCTTTATCTTTTTCAGAAAGGGAGTCTGTGTCTTTTGTTGTTGGAACAATACAAAGCCCGGAATTCATTTCGTAACTTTTTATTTTGTCCATCATGAAAATATGGCGGCAGGAAAGACATAGCAGATTAGATTAATTAGTCAAAAACTTAAAAACAATATTCATAGTCTATAGCTGCAGCTCAAAAGCATTCAGCATTAAATATAATGCATGAGGGAAACGCGAAAAACATTTTCAAAAACCTGATCTTCATTTTTATCTTCGATGATAAGATAACAATAATTTGAATGAGAATGCTGTCTGTTTATGTTATTTGATTTCAAGGAAACTCGTAACAATTTTTAGTGGTTTTGTTGGAACTTCAGAGAACTTGTGCATCAACTTCACACCTTTCTAAATTAATGAGCTCTCTGGAAAATTGTCGGAAAATAAACAACTTATTTCTAAGGACTTAATTTTTTTTAAATAAACTTTAAGTAGAAGACACGTACACATTTGAACGAGCAGCTGAAAATCTTACAGTATTGAAATTTAAACCAACACCCATTGTTTTTTGTCTATTTTCCAGCATTTTCGATAATTTGCGCCCTCAGAGTAAGCAATTGATTGCTCTTTTAATGGCCAAACTGTAACAGCCTTCCATGCATCCTCGCTGAATTCGGCTCATTGTTTCTGTAAACTTATCTCATTGTAAATGTTTGAACAATTTGTTCACAAAATTCGTGAAAATGCGTTTGAAGTTAACAAATAATGCACTTGGCGACCACATCCAACGAAAAACAGTAAAAATTTATTCAATTGAAAATCTTAGCAATAATGATTTTATTTTAGTCTGTAGTTAGACTCGACAGCCACAGTTAGCGAAAAACAGTAAAAAATTATTCTATTGAATAAATTAGCAATAATAATTTAATTTTAGTCCGTAATTAGACCCCAAAAGACAACACGTGAAGGTCATAGCATAAGGACATTGTTATTCTTGTTTCATACCCTTCCAATTTTATATCATCAAAATAAACTGAACGGACAACTCGACAGTTCACACCTCCAGACCCGCCTCCAGACCCACCTCCAGACCCACCTCCAGACCCACCTCCAGAAAACCTTTATCTTCATCCAGGCTAAATGTGACGACACTGATGTGTTCTGGTGAATGATCATTCATTTTGATTGCGATTGTGGGAGTCTTTCTTCAAACTTTTGAGCAAAGTTTTGATGGTGGCATAACGAGCGAGAAAATGCAGTGCCACTCAACACAAAAATGAGAGAGCAAAGCTTGAATTTGTGAGTAGACTGCCTCGGCAAGCGGGGCATGCTCTCAGAAAGGCTGCAGTTCGCAAATTATATTAATTTCGCTCATTCAGAAATATTACTTTAAACAGTGCTTCAGTTTTGTTGGACATGAGTGAATTTGGCGTTTTTAGGAACATCGCTCTCCACAGTACATCACTTTTATTTGACTTGAGTGAATTTGGCGTTTTTTAAGAATACCACTCTCCACAGTATACATCACTGTTATTGGACTTGAGTGAATTTGGCATTTTTCAAGAATACCACTCTCCACAGTTTATCAATTTTATTGGACTTTAGTGAATTTGGCGTTTTTTAGGAATACCACTCTCCACAGTATACATCACTTTTATTGGACTGTAGTGAATTTGGCGTTTTTAGAACTGCCACTCTCTACAGTATATCAATTTGGTTTCAGTCGGTTGTTTTTTGTTCTCTATTTGACAAAAATTTGAATGGAAGAGAACACGTTGTCAATTGCTTACACATTGAGATAAATGGACATTACCTTAGTGTTCAACTGTTCATCTGATTAAGAGGAACATTGGTTGAGATTTTCTGTATCAAAATGTGTGTTTACAGGGCTAACGTGTTTGGGCATACACAAGACTTCGGTATAAATTTATGCTTTCTCTTCCTTACCTCGACTCTCTTTCATCTGTAACTTATTTTCCTCTCCTCCTTTCTTACTTCTAATCGATAATCAATTCCTTAAACACGTTATCCTCCGGGACAATAACTCATTGGAAATATTGCGTTGAAGATAAAACCCCATGCAAAACTTCTCGATTTTTTTCTTCATTCTTTAAGTTGATCGAACTCATTACTTAGTTGATGAAAGAGATCGTGCCAGGCTCGAGGTCTTTCTCGCTTGCGTTTGCGTTTTGTTGACGCGCGGTTCTTTTCTTCTCTTAATGCTTCACATGAAATTTTTTCGAAACTCTAAATATTTAATAGATGACAAGACCTGAGAGTCATTAATGTTTCCCTCAGATTTACTCTAATTTCTTACAAAGGACTTTTTCCGATTTTCTCCCATTTTTTACATGGCGCGCATTTGTACGACGTCTGGAGAACTTCAATGTTTCTATAAGTGTGTATATTTTTGACAGTATGCAACGGACAAGATACCTTTTAACATTTTCCCACGAGGGTAAACCTCTCAATTGAATTTGCAATACTTCTGTGGATATCAATCAAAATGTCCCTAAGAAATTCTACGAACCTTATGACGATGAAAATCCTACCAATGAGTTAATAGCCGAGAATTTTTTACACTCGATTTTTATAGATTACAATTGCTCGGTTAAGAAGGAAAAATCCTTTAATAGTTCAGGTTAATATCCAGATAGTATACGAAGGTAAACTCAAAACAGAATTTTAAATAAAGAATAAACCTTTAATCTGTCATAAGAACAAGTGACTTGCAAGAATCTATTTTTTCACTCGATTTTCATAGATTATAATTACTTGGCTGAAAAGGAAAAAATTATGTAATAGTTCAGGTTAATCTCCAGATATTATCCGGATGTAAACTCAAAATAGAATTGGAAATAAAAAACAAGGCTTCAATCAGTCATGCGAGCCAGCGACTTGGCTTCCAATTACTCTCCGAGACTCTCGCTTGAAAGAGGTGAAAACATCCAGAGCGCAGAGATAAAAGTGTTAGTCAGAAATATCCTCAAGTCATGTTGAACTGCACAAATGAAATAAAATTTAGGATTCTTCTGAATACAAAGAGAGACTTCCATTTAGTGATGAGAGCTGTCACCAGAGCTCTCGATGACTCCATCCTGAGGCTGCACTGGAACTAAAGGGTGTTATACTCCAGAAGCGGATTTCAGAAGATTAGCACATGAACTTTCCAGTCAAAACCAGGGGGAGGGACTTCTTTAAAAAGAGGCAAAGGTTGCTATTGACTCTCGAGACACCAATGCGAGTTGACTTCGGGAACAAGTTTCTCTGAGGAAAATTGGACTTGTGGGAAGGCAGACATCGAAAGTCAGCCTTGTTTTCTCATTTTTGAAAGTAGTCGTGAGATGCAGTTAGGCGTCCTTCCATCAGTTTAAAGTGAACACGGGTTCATTTGTAATCTGCTCAAGAAAAGTATTGCTCTTTGTTTTTAAGCATATATGTTTATTACACACAATTTAACAAAACGTAACCAACTCACACATTTTCATTATGAAATAAAAACTCTACAGAATATAATTGCAAAAAATTAATGAATCGTCGATAAATGTCGTGCAAGTCAACATTTAGTGTGATTTGCATACCATCTTCAGCTAAAAGTTTTGTTCATTCGTATGCATAGAAGAATAATGATAAAGTTATTAACTGTGCGTCCCAAACGCTTAGGCATCACTGTAAAATTCATAAGGGTGCATAAAAAATATCAATCACCTATGTACTACTCACAAATTATTATTTATACATTGCATACCTAATGTGTAACGGCACCTATTCATCCATACAACTGTTCGTATTTTTTGGGCCGTGACTGAGTTGGTTTACACATTTTCAGGCCCACATCAGGTCTTTTAATCCGACGGTGTTAGAAATTAACTTTTTTTGAACAGGTCTTACTTGTTTTATGTATTTGCAGGTCACCAAGAGTTCCTTTAATTCGAGTTGATTTGCATATTTTCAAGTCTCCAACAGAGCTTTTAATCCGACGGTGTTAAAAATTCATTTTTTTTCTGAACATGTCTAAGTTGTTTTATGTACAGTATTTTCAGGTCACCAAGAGGTCCTTTAATCCGAAGCCAATAGAAAGTAAGTTTTTCTTGCCATGTTTAAGTTATTTTTCATATTTCAGGTCGCCAACAGGTCCTTCAACGAGTGGGCTTCCTACACCGGTCGAAATTCACGAACAGCTACGTAGAGCTTCCACTTCCACCGAAGATTTCAACTTCGACCAATAAATCATTTTCTTTCTTCATCATTTTTCTTCCACTGAAGCACATCTTTTCTATTTGGCTTGCTATTACGTGTCATTCAGAACGCAGGATAGTAAGCGTTCCACAACAGAATTAAATTGATGGCGAAAGGTTAATAACAGAAAAATGGGGCCAGGATTTTTTCGAGGATTCAAGCAACACTCTCATCTTCAATCACAGCTAAGCAAATATTCGCCAGGTTTGCATGAATGACAACGCGCCAACTCATACACTACATTACCAGTTCGAAACATGTTGTGTCTCACAACGAATGCAATGAGTTTTTGCTTGAAAAATTTTTACATTTGTTCAATTCGCAGTTCCTTCATTTTTCGTTGACGTCTAGATTGTGAGGCATACGCCAAGTAAACACCACCCACTTCAATTTGTTTTCATGGCATGAGTTTGCATTGTAAAAATTTTCCTTGTGTTTACATCGGTAGCCCACGCAGACTTCAATATCTCGCTGTCTGTCTGTGTTTGAAGTTTCGCTTCAACTCGAAAGCGTTCGGTTTTTTGATCAGAGCTTCATTTCATTTGACTTGAGTGAGATGAGCGCTTCATTGTGACGGAATTGAGAATTGAAACAAAAAACAGTTCTAACGTTTAATTCGAGTTCCTCGTAATTTACTCTGCTCTTCACTCCTTGTACTCAACGTGATAACCATTTGCGTTACGTATTGAAAGAAGGGCTCATTAAAGCAAGCTCAAAATTGTAAAATGAGGGTTTTAAGTGAGCACTAATGCTACGCATGAAAAAATTTTGGGATTCTTTTTCTTGCAGAGTTCATTTTGAACAGTTTTAGAACATTAACAATGTCTTGATATATGTATGTCGATAAACATTCATACTTTAACTTTCACCAACCACCTGATATATTGCATTTTTATTCAAGAAACAGCTTGAAACTTAGTCATAGATACTTGATGTCAAAAACTACGCTAATGAAATTCAGATGTCAACTTTCTTCTATTGTTCCTTTACATACAAATGTCTTTCTTACCATTCAAATATCTTCGATGACTAACAGAGCACCCAGTGCTATTTTCAAGCCATCATAGCATGAAGTTCTGCCAGTCCACCAACAGTAACTAGCATTTTTCCAACTTTATGATCGATCTTACTACCAGGGAGCAATTAGCGTTTCATTAGTTTTATGACTATCGCAAACCGCAGATTTTTCCAATGTTCAGTCAAGGCAATACGCTGCACTAACCGCCACTTCTGCGCCCAAAAACTTTACCTCCAGGATGCCTCTTTTCTTTCTTCACTCTTTTTCAGGAGGTCGCTCGATACTTGGTAAGCTTTTACCGCCATCTTACCACCCAAACTTTTGCACAGCAGCCGACGAATGCTTCAGGCAAGCTTTTATAGAACAAAATGTACATCGAGTGTAAATAGATTTTGTAGACGCATATCAAAATGAAACCATATCATGAGAAAAGTGTTCTTTGAAATTTGGTATACATGTACTGAGTGTTTTCATCGATTTTCGAATTTCCTATTAATTTGACGTATTGATGCTGAATGAGTCTTCGAAATGATCGCTTCGATGATGGGTGTGAGACGTGAGAATTTAATGACTTTGATGTTTTTATTACTCTTCGTAAATTTATTTTCCATTTTAACCGTTCATGAACATTCAAAATGCTTTTGGCAAGTTAACTATAAAATCGGTCCTTACGCATTTATTTTATCCAGTGTAAAAAGTTTCCGCGACTTTTTTTCTCTGTAGAATCTAACTCAAATTGGTTCCCAGAATGACGTTCAAAATTCACTTATAGAATTTCAAAAATATCCCAGGGTTTGAATTTCATTCCTTTTGGGATTTTACATTGTTTTGACTTGACACTGGAAATAGTATTTCAACTCGTACCTGCAAATAATAATGTTTTCCAACGAGAACGTTGAATGATGCTGCGTCATTTCATAATTATACCTGACAAATGACGACGTCATTTTCAATTTTTTATTTACCCCATTGAAGAATATACAGTCTTCCTGATACAATGTATGAAAGGTTAACCAACATTTTCAAGTCATTATGCTCACATTTCAAAAATGTTAGATCACCAAACGTGGTTACAAAGCAATGTTCTCCAATTATTATGCAAAATATTTACGTTAATACATTCCATTTGAAAATTTAGTAATATGTAGAAAAATATGGCCTTTATTTGTTCAACTTGCCACATTTTTCAACTCTAAGGTTATTGACTCTATCCTGCGTTGCAAAATGAGGCTATTTATTTGAAAAATGTCGTTACAAACGATGACATTCGTATGATATCGTACTTATATGCTCAACCCCAAGTTGCTTTCATGAAGCGTTTGTACGAACGCGAGGCAACCAATGCTGCTCGTTCAGAACTCAGCAAGGCTTCACATTAGCTGGTCCAGCATCAGCTACTTAGGCTACAACAGAAATAGTAATTTGCTTTGAGAACTAAACATGAAGCATTTGGTTGGCTTCGTCAGTGAAACATGCTTTTGCGCCAAGCAAAACCGACGCTCAAAAATGATACAATTTCATTACGCAGTGGAAGTCAAAGAAGCTTGTTTAGAAATTCAATTAGCGAACGCTTCTTTTCAAGAGAATGTACCGTTCACGATTGGGGAAAAATAAGTTGTTAATTGCATCATATAAGCGCGAATTCTCAGTTGTGTGGTTTGTTCGCTGCTTAGAATCGTTCTACAGTTTTGATTATTATCTTCTGAACATGAGTAAATTTCACGCTTAAATCCAATTAGCGTCTCACTCATTTAGCTCTCAAGTATCAGAATTAAATTATAAATATTCATCATTGGATACGCTTAGGATTCTTTCAATCTCAGTGGTAGCTAAAAGATGTATATTTGCATCCACATATTTCATACCAGTGAGGATTTGAATATTTATTTTCATATTTTCACATTTCTAAATGCTCTTTCCCCTGAACCTAAGCATAAAATACAATTTATTTAATGCTTCCTCAATTTTTTACATACGTCTTTTGATCGTTTTATAACACGAGCATGGTTCATGCTCTTCCGCTGTAGCATCAAACGAGTAAGGATGTAAATTACAATGTTAGCTTCTCTAAAAATTTAGTTGCTTCTTTTAAGGTTTTGATGAACATTTTATGAATAATAATGAAGTGTATTGCGGTCGAAATTTCACTTATTTCTCCAACTTCATTTGGTCGTGGTGCTATCGCAGGAAATTTGTTCATTTTTACAATCTCTCCCATGTTCTCTCAGTGTCTTATACACATTGCTACATATTTCTACTTTCGTTTTGAACTGCCCTATAATATGCTTATATGGCATGACCCAATTTACTGACTCGGGGCCATAAAAAGCAATTTTTTCATCCACATAAGAATATTTTTTTGCGCCCTTCTGACCTCCAATACTTGCTGTTCTCTCCATCTTTGTCGGCTATTCTAGCACCTGCAATACCGCGTCGTCACGAGACATAACTACATGCTGTCTCGTAAAACTTCAGCGATTTAGAGACTAGTAAATTGATTCAGCGCTGCAATAATGTCTTCCTGCGCAGCATATAATGGCCGGCAACTGTGTCACAGGATACATTAAGCTACTCGCAGCCTGCGTCGGCAAACCCAACTTGCCTCGTCACTTCCAGTTTGAACTGATAAGCTGGAATGACTCCGCGTCTCGCCGGGGACATGAACCATGCCGCGAAAAACGTAAACTGTGCAGAAGTGTCCGGTATTTTCACAGTTTTTCGAGTCACGCTATGAAGTTCATCCATTCTGTTGCGATAACTGCTCTTAATGGTTTGTTACGAGCAGTGCTCGTTGTCTCCGTGATTATTGTGGTGCAGAATCCTGAAGCGTTACTTACGAGCGAGTGCTGAAGGATAGCGTGTCTGTTTTCTCACTTTATCACTCATTGCTCGCTCGTGCAAAAGAGGCAGCGTACTTCAATTTGAAGGAGAGTTAGCTCGAATAAAACGTGTTCAAATCAACATCAGGGAATAACCGTTATTTCCTATTTTTTATTTTCCCGACTGATCTCCTTCAAATGAAATTTCTAAGACTGAAATTTTGCAACCAATATTAAACAATCACGTGCAAAATAAAACTATCCCCGTTTTACAATGTTCAGTATTAGATTTCAATCATAAATAAATATGACACTCAATATTCGTTTCACGATGGACGTAGACTGGAAGGATAAGATTGTGATGCTTTTCTGCTTTTCAATGATAAACGATAACACAAAATTAGGTGAATTAAATCAATAAATTGGAACCTCATCAAGTATTATCCCCGTCCTATGTTTTCATCCTACATAAGATGACTCATTTGTTCGTCCCGGCATTTGAATTTGTCACTTAAAACAAATTTTTTCTAGTGTCCACGCACCGAGATTACGTTTGTAGCGTTGATCTTTGATTCGATTGAAGAGCGTGGGTTGAAATTAATGATGTGAAGTACGTTAGCAAAATTGAACCTCCTAGACAATCGAGTTACAAATATTAGCGATACTCGAATTTGAAGAAAGTAATGAATTATGTGAAAGTAATGAATTATGTGAGCAAGATTTGCTCTAATTTCAGCCTCTCGAGACCAGGCCACTTTTATCCTGCTGCAATAACTCTGAAGATGACAAGATTTACTTCGCAAAAGAGGCAATTCAGAAGTTTGCGTGATGAAAAAATTTTGTCTTGATATATTGCAATGCTGACGCTCAGTTTGTCCAGTTTCCAAGACTTCGCAGAAGAGACAATTTCTCAACGCGTTCCGATTTTACGAATTAATCACTGAACTTAGTTCATTGAACTCGTACTGTCTCATTATTTGCAATTTTCTTGCTTAGTCAACGTGTTGTGCTCGTTTTCAAAACATGGAAAAAGTTTGAAATGTGTTAGTAAGTTATGCAAAATAGATTAATTATTTCGATATGTATGGTAAATTGTGAACTATTTCCTAATATACTGTATTATAGAATTTTTTTAATTTATGATAAATTATGCAAAACCTTGAAGAATGGCTTTTACGAAGTATGAAACAGTCGTGACATTTAAAATCTGTGAAATCAGGGTTTGGATTATTAATATAAAATGTAATTTTACCTTTGCATAGGTTCTTTGTATTTTTAATTTGAGATTATGTTTGTAATTGGTATTTGATATGTGCGAAATGAAATATTCAATTACAATTGTGCAGCAGAAAACGGAAAAAATGCCACGTGTAAACAACCTTTTGTTTTTTGACAGTTATCGATGAATAAATGACGTGGCATTCATTTATTAAAACATGAAAAGGTACAAGGAGTTCTTTCTTAAAGTTCCCGTTGTTAACACAGTCTACCACAAACAACTGTAATAAAGAGTTTTAATGAATCTTTACAAGAGGTTATCTTATTAGTACGTATTACAGAGAAAAGTTGTTTTTCCCTCTTACCTTCTTTCCGTAGTTTCATTCAAGTTTGCAAATGCTATTTTCGTTAATAGAGAAGAATTTTAAAAACAGTCGATATCTTACGGTGTATAGTTACTCTAGTCGTCCGTTGGTTCCGTGATTTTGTAAAGTACTTTGATAGTATGTAAGAGTTGTTAGTAATTAAAATAAAATGGATTATTTCCGAGAAATATTCTTATTCCTTCTCCTTATTCCTTCTCCTTTCCGCGGAACAGTTGATAATTAAAACTTTTAATATTTATTTAATTATTTATCAACCGTTAAATATTTCAAGTTATTAAATTATTTTGAAAATTTATTCTGCATCCTTCTTCTTTTCGCACGAAAGTTCATAAAAAATAATTTCAAATTATTGAAATTATTTTTTCTTATTTCATAATTATACTCAGTGTCTTGGATGATATCTCTGTGAATTTCTATTCTCGATGTGCTATTTAAGTTTATCGATTGAAATTGTCGCAAAATATATCCCAGCAGAGAAAATAAAGAATTATCACTCATAAATTTTATAGAAAAACATTATTTTCGAATGAATCATAAATGTAACTAAAAAGCAACACCGTCATTCATGCTGACGTGGGTATACTAAAGCTGTGAATGTTACCTTCTCTCTCATCAATGGCGAAGTTCTTTGGTCTCTACATTGACGGAACTGAAAGGGTGTGCGTAAGAAGCCCATCAGTAGCCCAATGCCACCGTGCGAATGCCATTACCGTACGATAAACACTCGTTCGCCAGAGACTATCGTAAAATTATGGAGGCTGAAAGGAATGTAACCAAGTGCCGTCGTATCCGAATAAGTTATGGCATCGCCAAATCGGTCTTTCTTCTGAGAAATTTTCATGAATGGACTGTCTTCAAATACAATTTGACCATTAAGACCCGCAGCATTTAGCACATTCTAAGACTGCTATATGCGGAAAAGTCTTCAAAATCATATTTTACTTCAAAATGCTAAGCTTGAGGATTTAGACTGGGAAATAGTCTATGTATCTGGCTAATGATGGCCTAAAGTTTACAGTGTGGGGCTAAATTTACATTACCAGATAGCTCCATAAATAGCACGGTGTTAAAGTTTTCACAATTTACACTGTCTGCCAACACCCCAAATTACAAGGCAACAATGTTTTTACAATTTAAACTGCCTGCCAAAACCACAAATAATACGGTATCAAGAGTTCTACAATTAATAACAGTTAGCTCCAAAAAATTCTCGACATCAAGGGTTTTGCAATATTATTAACCCTTTCCTTCCACGCCAAAAAATCACTCTGTATCAAGGGTTCTACAATTTACCCCTTCCTTCCACACCAAAAAATCACTCGGTATCAAGGGTTCTACAATTTACCCCCTCCTTCCACACCAAAAAATCACTCGGTATCAAGGGTTCTACAATTTACCCCTTCCTTCCACACCAAAAAATCCCTCTGTATCAAGGGTGTCTGTAATTTGCTTTTCCCGTCCACACCAAAAATCATCTAGTATCGAAGCTTCTATAATTTACACTGGAAGTCAGCCCCCCAAATAACTCGGTATTAAGGTTAATTTAAATCCCAATCAAGGTCCAGGATGAAATAATCAATGAAGCAGAGGCTGCAGCTCTCACATGTCGAGATTTCCAGAATCATTTTCCCGTTTCCTTGGCCTTACAATGGGCTTGGGTCTTATGGTTTGAACAATGCTGCACTAAAGTTAAGAATATTATTTCAGAGTCCTATGCTTGTGAAAAACATGATTGAGAGCTTATATTATTCGGTACATGCAAAAAATTGCTGACAAAATGGGAATTTCAATTACAAAGGGTAGGTACCGTACTAATAATATAGAAAAAAGCACTTTCTCTGAGATTTTTCTAACGACTTATTCATTTCATCGCGTTGAGACCATAACAATCGAGACAAAAACGCGGAAAGGGAACGAAACAAAGTAAGCAAAAATCTACGGTGCCCGCCCACACACTTTCATTTCACCGACAGGTGTGAAATCGAGTATTCACGATGAGGCGCAGAAATCAAAGAGAACTGCAAAGCGCTTCCGTGGGATTAATAAAGCGAGCTTGCACGCTCAAAACTTAGCATTTTCCAATAAATTTGAAGGAGTGAAAACGTAGCTTGGGATCAGAACGCGTTCCGTCACCTCGCTTCGCTGAGCTGCATGAATGGAGCCAAAAATAGGCGGAGGGTGGCTTCAATCATGCTGAGTGTGGCCGTTATTTGAAAGCCAAACCTTTCAAAAATAAAGACCAACAAGGTCTCTTCCAAGCTCAATGCAAGAGAAACACAGCATTTCCAGTAAACGTTGGAAATATCTCTCTGGTTGGATTAACTAATATTTTAAAAACACGATCCTAGATGCAATGTCCTTGACAACTCGAGGTTTGTAGTTGAGACAAACACTATTTACTGGCAATCAAATATATTTGAAAGGCTGAGGATTGATATCTGAGTGCTAAACATTTATCATTTCCTCATTTATTTAAGTCGGTAGAAATTTAAGACTGATTTATCGAAAACCAGATACATACGATTGCTTGAACAATAATGTTCAAAGGTTGAACAAAGATATGTACAGTGCACGCACCATACATTCATCTTAAAATAGAAAACACAAGCACATATGATGAATATTACGAGCACATATGACGCATATTACGAACACATATGACCCAAATCAACACTCGAAGGCATTTGCGTACTAATATCACAGCGTTACGGGGCCTGATCACAATGACCTTCGTTGGTGAAATGTCGTATATAATAGTAGTAATAATAACAATAATGCTCAAAATGAAGAGCTAGTTCTTAGGCTTAATTTTTAATTTGACTAATTAGTGTCACAAATAAGTTCAACTCATTTGCCTCAATTTAAAGCTTGCATTTTGAAAGAGTGAATAATGTGTTCTACTGTATTACAATTGAATAGAAAATGCGCGAACGAAATAATGAGTGATTGAACTAACCTCAAGGTACGAAACAGCCCGCTAAGAAAATGCTTTTATTAAAAAGTAAACAGTGATGAAATATAAAATGGGGCTTCTGTAAAGAGAAATTATATGTAAGGCGTAATTGAATACTCTGCTTTCGAGAAGTGCAATTTTCTTCCATTTGCAGAAACGCTTGGTTCGTGTGAAAACTCGCATCAGGTAACTCACCTTACAAATTATCTTACATGAGAGAGTCTAGTTCCTGATATTATGCTAAAAAACAATTTATCCTTCACTGTACGAACTAAAACTGAAATATAACACGCCTTTTAATCAGGCTTATCCTTATTTTCAGCTGAAAATGGACTCCAAAAGCAGGTATTAGAAGTCAAACCTTGCGCTCTAGCTCAGTTTTATTGCTGCCAGAAGGTCTAAAATTCTGTAACCGAGCCTTTCATGCAAGCTCTAGCACTTTCACGATTTCACGAAGCAAATAAGGAAATACAACAACTCCTAATGAACTTCTACGTCCGTCATAGAGCCCGACGTGTCCGTTCAGGCCATCATAGAACATCGTTTGGCTTGTGAAAAACAGACTTCTTGCAGCGTCGACCGCCCTTAAGACGACTTATTTCCTAGGCTTAAATGCCGTCTATTTAACCCTGTGTAGTTAGAGGTGCTCGCTCGAAGTGCATAAAAGCTTTTTATGGGCCCGTTGGTCCAACGTAAATTCGAAAGAGCTCTTCCGATATCAGTTAATTCTAGGTTGTTGGAATGATGAGTCTATAGCTAGCTACTAAAACTTCGCTCGTGCACGTAAAAATAAAGCAGGAAGTTAGGCGAATGTGAATCATTTGTTCTCATGCTTTCGCCTCACTGGAGTGAGCAGTGAATGTGTGCAATTTCCAAAACGGTTCTTAGTGCTGTAAAAAAAGCAACACAAAAATTAAACGATGTGTAATATTCTTCCACTTTTTTCTCAGTTCAGAATTTTGAAGAATTTTCGCATTTAGCTTCACACTAGAATCATTAATTTTGTTGTCATGTCACTTAAAAAGCTACTTCGTACTAACATTGAGTCGTCGTTACCTAGGCAATAAAAATGGAAAATTAATCGATACAAGTACGGATTACTCGAATTTCTAAGCCAGCCTTCTGGGGGGACAGCATTTGCCATACATCACGAGGCATTTCTATTCAGCGCACGACGATTGGTCACATTTGGCATCATTTGCATTCTGGTTGGTCGGCTCTCGCGAGAATTTCTTGCAGAATTTACATGCGTGATTTTCACCCCGACACCTCTAAGCCATCTCTGACCCGCTCGTGCGACTTTGCGGATTTGCTCAACTTTTCGGGCGGCGATAAAAATAGACGCCTCGTAATCAGGCAAATCTAACACAAATGCTTGTCGCCGTCTGAATTAATTAGAGTGTGCTGGATCCCAACCAACGTACTGTATTTCTGAATGAATTTCACGCGTATTGTTTCTAGATTCGGAAATGTTTTACATCGAGGCTCAAAAATACATTGAACTACAAGGTGAAAAATTGCGCAAAAATTCGTGCAGGCTTGTAGGCATCCGTTTTATTGTAAAATATTTTCATGGCAAACCAAGCATTTTCTGAGACCTGTTATTAAATCATGTGAAAATTAAGATTAGGTAGCATCATTCCAGTCAGTATCCATCAGATTTAGTGTAAAATAGCGTTAAGAAGATACACCATTTCTCGCATGATAACGGGTGCACATGGGAAAGATATTTTTTGCTTACTTCAACTGACTGAATGAAAAATTAGATACTTTTAGTAGAATGCTATGCTCAACCGAGTGGATGGCAATTAAGTACTTTCTCAAGCTGAATTTCTCAGACTGAATAAAATCAGGCATTATGAGTAGGTAGTGAAGTTCATCAGACAACAAATTTTAATTTAGGTAATATAGAAATTTCAGCATTGGAACCAAATAAAAAACATCGAACACACACACACGTACGTAGTCGTAAGCTGCCATAGCACCATATTTGATGCCATTTTGGAGATGGCATTTTAGAGCTGCTCATCTATACAATTTAGGCCCTAAAATGAAGAAGTGCATAACTAGCTTATGAAAAAAGTGAACTCTGCCTAAGACTGCATCAAATCCAAATCAAGAGTCGTCTCTTTGCTCTTCGAAGCACTCATTTCAGGGTAGAAAAAATTCACATTGACTCTCGGAGAAACAGGTATATTTTACTCTCGTGTGTTAACGGCTTCTGTAATAAGGGAGTTTTTTAAGCCAAAATGAGAAAAGGTAGAATTTGAAATAAAATCAAAAGCAGTTAGATTCTTAAATAGCAGATGCCATTGCGCATAAAAATCCAATGGAGTAGGAGTGAAATTTTTGGTGAAATCTAATCTCATCTGAAGATTGAAATTTGATTTAGAATTAAAAATTTTTAAATTGACTTAAATTTTAATGTAATTAACATTGAAGTTGATTGAAAATTTAAAATTGAAATTGACTTAAGATTTAAAGAGGAAATTGGAATTTAAATTTGAGATTAAAGTTTAAAATTTAAATTTAAAATTTTATATCGAAGATGAAATTTAAAATTTGAATTTAAAATTTGAATTTAAAAATTGAATTTAAAAATTGAATTTAAAAATTGAATTTAAAAATTGAATTTAAAAATTGAATTTAAAATTTGAATTTAAAAATTGAATTTAAAATTTAAATTTAAAATTTAAATTTAAATTTAAATTTAACATTAAAGTTTGGAATTTAAATTAAAAATTTAAATTTAAATTAAAACTTAAATTTAAATTTAATAGGCATTTAAAATTTGCATTTAAAATTTTAATGCATTTAAAGTTAATAATTGATTACAGTGATCAATGTGCAGACTTCAGCACAAAATAATCAAACACTTAGGTCCAGTAGTTGAGTAGGACGGGAGTCTAGTTCTTGTATTTTATGTTAATTTCGGCCCGTTTCTATAAAATCTAAAACTTTATTTTACACTTAAACGATTTCCATACACCGTCACTCCCTGTTTTTAACGAAACTCAATTAACACTTCGGAAATCCTTGTTTTTAATCTGAACAGCATACTTCAACGAATCATAAATCCGTACTTTCAGACGGATCCATTTTTATAAACAAATTCTGTTCTTCTGAACGGAACCGTATTTCATGACGCTGTTTTTCCCTCTTGCTAATGGAAACCCGAGACAACATCGTTAACGTCTAGACAAGGCTAATGGTACTGACCTTTGAACGAATCTGCACCACAGTGATAACATCAACAGAGCGCCTCTACGAGACGCGACCTGAAGCTGTCTCTGCAAACGCTCAGTAAAAAGAGCTCCGTGAAAATGAGCGACAAAATTCTCGCAGTGCATTTGCAATAGGCGAAGAAATCTATAATTTTTTAATATTTTACGTAAGGTTTATAGTCAAAGAAGTTAATCATATTTAAATATTTTTCATTAGGCTTATAGTCAAAGAAATTTATCGCATATCTTACATAAGTTATATCTTATTACATAACTTTCTCCAGTAAAGCTATATTCATGAATGATGTAGAAGCAAGGCGACTCTTGGGAAATATGCAGCTACTCTCACTCTTCTCACGCTTCATGTGATTATATCGATTAGAAGGTGGTGAAATAATTATTCCTGTCTCAAAAATGCTTAAAGGAGAAATGAGCGACCGTGACGCACAAATAAGAACAATTCTTAAGAAAGGGATGAAAGAAGAACCGATGTACCAGAAAAAATAGGATGAAAACAAGCGCTCCGTTTTACAAAAATCGATCTTGCAAGATATGCACGAAAATTGAAGACTATGAGCAGCAAACGCTAATTGCAGGGTCCAATCGTCCGAATAAGTGAACGTTGAATTAAAAATTAATGGCACAAAAATTCAAATTCTACTAATTAATAAACGAGAGTCGCTCGACTGTGAAACTAGCAATTGTTCGTTGGAAATTTTTTTTTGTATGTTATCGTGTTGTGTTTTTTCAACGGTTATATATTTAGGTAATTCAAAATGATGATTATATTTCGGTACTCTTTACACTCTATTATGTAAATAAAATTATTGAAGATTATCTCTATCTGAAAATGTTATTTCCATTCGAATTTCCATCTTTGTTTGTCTATTTTATCCCGGAAACTAAATTCCTAAAAATACTTACATGTATTTCCTAATTTACTTCTATCAAGTGTGCAGACGCAGAATATATACACCATTGTAAAATATCTCGCGTGTAGCACTACTCGCCCAGTACATAATTAGGAGCCTTCAAACACCACAGTAAAAAACTGTCCTCTTCACCCAATGAAACAACTCGAACTAACCGCCAGAATAGAACGACAAACCTCACTCAGCTTTCCGTCAACGCCAGCCAGATCGCAGGGCGGAAAATGATGCAACGACCCGAAAACGTCCGAGGATCGTTCTTGCTAATGGGCAACTTAAGTGATCCTGATAAAGGCGAAGCTTCCAGCAGGTAATGAGGTATCACACAATGCAAGGTCATTAATCAGAGCCGTCGCTCTCACGGAACAGCACAACCAACGAGGCTCCGGAAAAAAAGAAGAAGTCCGTGAGACTGAGAAGGGGATCTCAGCAGATGGACGTGTTTTGCTTCGAATGCTCTCAGCTGCGAAGGTGGTAAACTGCAAACAGGCTAATGCCATGAAATGACAGTTGTGTGAGTAATGTGGACCAATCGCAAACAGTCTAATGCGAGCACCATGAAATGATAGTTGTGTGAGTAATGTGAACTGCAAACAGACCAATGCATGCACCATGAAATGACAGTTGTGTGAGTTACGTGAACTGCAAACAGACCAATGCATGCACCTTGAAATGACAGTTGTGTGAGTTACGTGAACTGCAAACAGACCAATGCCTGCACCATGAAATGACAGTTGTGTGAGTTATGTGAACCGCCAACAGTCTGATGCAAGGCACCATGAATTGGTAATTTTGTGAGTAATGTGAACTGCAAACAGTACAATGCCAGCACCGTGAAATGATCATTTTGTGAGTAATGTGAACTGCAAATAGTCCAATGCCAGCAACATGAAATGATCATTTTGTGAGTAATTTGAACTGCAAACAGTCCAATGCCAGCACCATGAAATGATCATTTTGTGAGTAATGTGAACTGCAAACAGTCCAATGCCAGCACCATGAAATGATCATTTTGTGAGTAATGTGAACTGCAAACAGTCCAATGCCAGCACCATGAAATGATCATTTTGTGAGTAATGTGAACTGCAAACAGTCCAATGCCAGCACCATGAAATGATCATTTTGTGAGTAATGTGAACTGCAAACAGTCCAACGCCAGCACCATGAAATGATCATTTTGTGAGTAATGTGAACTGCAAACAGTCCAATGCCAGCACCATGAAATGATCATTTTGTGAGTAATGTGAACTGCAAACAGTCCAATGCCAGCACCATGAAATGATCATTTTGTGAGTAATGTGAACTGCAAACAGTCCAATGCCAGCAACATGAAATGATCATTTTGTGAGTAATTTGAACTGCAAATAGTCCAATGCCAGCACCATGAAATGATAATTTTGTGAGTAATGTGAACTGCAAACAGTCCAATGCCAGCACCATGAAATGATCATTTTGTGAGTAATTTGAACTGCAAATAGTCCAATGCCAGCACCATGAAATGATCATTTTGTGAGTAATGTGAACTGCAAACAGTCCAACGCCAGCACCATGAGATGACAGTTGTGGAAGTGATTTGAACTGCAAACTGTAGAATGTAAGGAAGATTATAAATTATAAACAGGTGTGTTAGTGATGGGAACCGTACACAAATAAATTGGACTAACAGCTCGGTGAGTGTTGGTAGTAGGGATTGTTGGAAAATTCTTGTGTACCTGAAGCTGTTTCAAAAAATGCGTGAAGAAAAAATGTATTCTGATAGGTAAATATTTTGCGTCCTCCATCTATAGAAGAAGTCGAAAAGCTACTACAAAAACAAAGTGATATTTACGGCCTGACTGTACTTCCAACTTTTGAAAAATCAACATGAAACTAAATATTATTAGGCGTGAAAAAGACAAGTGCTTAGGCAATCAAACAGAGCTACAATTATGATGAATATTCTCTCTCTCTGATATCGTTAAAACTCCTTTGAAATACTTATAGGTAACTTAAGCTAATCGAAAGCTCTAATCCTTCAATTAGTTCACGAAAAAATTCTCTTCCTAAATTTGCAAACACTTTCAATATATAATCAAAGTTCACCGTAACCGAGCGAAAAAATAAAAGGTATCGGAACAGACCCAAAACATTCCTAAACACTACGGCAAATTTCACGATTCATTTCGCCAACACCCTTCAGTGCTTCAAAGTACACTGTGCAAAAGATATTTCATTGTTAAATTGATTTGAACGAGGGAATTTCGCAATATTCTCGATCAACGCCGAGGACGCGTCTATAAGCTTCTTACGCCCGTAAATCTGTGAGCGTGAGTGGAAAATTCTTTGTTTTTGTATTGAGCTCGTTGATCAAAGCCAGGATTACAGTTACGCTGCTGAACATCGGAAATGCATCAAGGTTATGCAGGGTATAACATTGGCTGATATTCATTATTGGAAGCATTTTGAATTTCAAACGTAGGATATCGTACTTTGCATTATATTGAAATATGCTTGTCAGTATTTCACTGGTAATTTGTCAAACATAGGTAAGGCTGTTGTATATATTACTTAGTACTGTAAATGTACCAGCTACGGACTTTTATAGGCAGAAATTTTCAACTTTCTGTGTTGCATTTCACTTGATAGGTTTATTTCATTTGAAATATTTTCTTTTAATCCTTATTCATCCTCATGGTCGCAGCGTCAAATGGTTATCAGTTCTAACAGCCTACGCATGAATCGATCTTTTTTAGACTATCAACCTTAATTACTGCATATTTTTCTCGACAAGTACACCTAAAAATATTCTAATTTTCGCTCGTGCCTTCATTTATACCATGTGTCTCTCGCGCAAAATTAAATCACAACGCATGAGCAAAATTTTAAATTTTAACTTATAACACAAAAGACGTTTCGTTTGTAAAAAAATTTTAGAGGCGTTAATTTCATCGTCAATAAAGTTTCACAAATTTCCCTATGTTCTTGACAATTCAACTCAACTCTGAAAGCAATTTGGATCGAGAAAACTTAATTTACGCCGTATTTTGCCTACTTTTACAGCGCACCCAGAGAGGCCTTAGCCAATCAATTACCGAGAAAGTGTATCATCGTGCAAATAGAATCAGTTATTTTATTATACGAAATTCTATGTTTACCGCTCGTAATGAATCAGAATTCTGCCATCATCTACGATCCAGTAACATGAATGTTGAACTAAAGTCTCACAAGAATATGACCCCAAAATCCCCGTACCGATACTGGTAAACATGAATACATGAATAATAAAGGCAAAAGAGAAACAATACCTAGCCAGAATAAATTAGTAACACGTACAGATTGAGATGCTGATAATCAGTAGAACAATAGTAGCACGTTAGAATTGACTGTCGTGCGCGAAACGAAACAAAAGCATACAGTTGAGAGAAATATATCAAGATCAGTTGGACGTCTTTATAGAGTCCAACTACTTATGAACAAATCCAGATTATTATTACTGCTGATCAAGTGGAAGAACGTGAAAACAGGCTAACTGCATTTAAATAAGGGTTCAAAACTTTCGTGGTCAGGATAAACTTTCCCTATAATCAGGCAAATAATAAGGCCTAATATGTTCGATGAAATCAGAGTAAAAGGTCTTGAAAACTACTGGATTGCGAAGCTTCATATGCTGCGTTATGGAAAGCTCCTTCGACAAAATTATTCCTATTAGAAATAACTCAAAATCACTCGGGTTTGTTATAAAAACACAGCGAGGAAAAATAGTGGCAAAGTTCTGCTAGCAAAATAATTTCTAAAAAAACTCACCTATGGTTCTTCTGTAATTTATTCTGAAAGCGCCAATTGGTTGATGGGAAACAAAGGTTTTTCTCGAGCTTTAGATGATAATTTGAAAAAACAAAGGAATATATAAGGATTCTAGGTTCACAAGTATTAGCGACGTTTTACTCCCGTAATTTCAGGGAATGTATTTTTTGAATCGGTAATTTTAACAACACACGACGCGTTGTAATTGATAAGAAAGCTGCATGTCTGAATGTTAGCTACATCGCCACATACAAGGCCATCGCTTGAAATTATTTTAAAGTTATTCAATACATAACAATAATTATTCTGAAATTATATGTCTTCATATTTCGTTTGCTCTTTTTAACACAGAATATTATTCATTTATTTTAGAGAATAATAAAAATTTTACAGAATCGTTTTATATAGTACAGGAAGCGATTCACCTAATTACAGCAAAGATTCCTCTTTTTCAGTTGCATGTGAAATCTGTTCTCCAATTTTTCCAAACACAAAACACAAACAACATCACATATGATATACCCAATTTTCCATTGCTTCATTTTAAATACTGCACTCAATTATGCAAAAAAACTGAAGTGGCAGCGTATGGATTTAACATAGCCATTTTTAATTAAATTCCGAAAGCAATAATGACAGCCGATCAAATTATTGGACCGAGTGAACTATTTGTATGCGAATTAAACTGTTTCTGTGCAAGCGGCATACCTCTTTCTATGTTTGTAAGCTAAATAGATAATGAAAAGGTAATTGCAATTAACCATTTAAGTTTAATTTTCATTTGCAAATACTTGACGTGAACATAGATTAAAAATATAATGACAAACATTGGTTCAACTTCGAACTTGATCACAAATTCGGAAGATACATATAAAACAAAATCTTATGACAGTTTGCTGTTCAGCTTTAATTTTACTTCGCAAATACTTAACGTAAATAGAAAATAAAAATCTTTTAACATGCATCATTTCATCTTTAGCTTCACCGCAAATACGGAATGTAAATAGGGAGTCTAATTCTTTTGACAATTAATCCTTCAACTTTAATTTTTCTACTAAATATTTGTTGAAAACTATATCCATTTAAAACTGTGCTCACACGCACTAAACGTTACAGATTGAGTGGGTGATGAGTTTTTTACCAGTGTTGTTATTTACGGCACTTAATCTCCGAGGCCTATCATAAAAAAATAGGAGTAAAGAAATTTTAATTCTTGTTTGTCAACTGTGTCAGATAGTCTCAATTGATGTCAACTGTGTCAGATTGTCTCAATTGATGTCAACTGTGTCAGATAGTCTCAATTGATGTCAACTGTGTCAGATAGTCTCAATTGATGTCAACTGTGTCAGATAGTCTCAATTGATGTCAACTGTGTCAGACAGTCTCAATTGATGTCAACTGTGTCAGATAGTCTCAATTGATGTCAACTGTGTCAGATAGTCTCAATTGATGTCAACTGTGTCAGATAGTCTCAATTGATGTCAACTGTGTCAGATATTCTCAATTGATGTCAACTGTGTCAGATAGTCTCAATTGATGTCAACTGTCACAGATAGTCTCAATTGATGTCAACTGTGTCAGAGAGTCTCAATTGATGTCAACTGTGTCAGATAGTCTCAATTGATGTCAACTGTGTCAGATAGTCTCAATTGATGTCAACTGAGTCAGATGGTGTCAAATTTCCTGTCTTCAAATGATGAAAAATGTATGGAAAAATAATGGACATCGATGAGCTATCGAATGAAACTTTAATTTACAAACAAAACTTGATCCAGACTAGTGAGCATGCAAAGTTTTCAAAAATGAGATTAATTTCCTAACTGAATAATACATTTTCATATTTCAGAGCAAGTTTGGCAAATATAGGGTAAAAAAATTATTTAAAATATTTTTTCAATGCCTTTCTCTATTTTGACTAGGTATTTTGTATCCATTCATATTTTTGTATGTATCCATTCAATTTTCAAACGACCTAATGAAATATACCTTCAATTCTTTTTCATTTTCAACTTCAACCTCACAAAAAAAGTCGTCGGTAATTGATTATTTTTTGTGGTAACCATCTTTGTTCATTCAAAACTGGCATCATTTGTGACCATCTGATAATTTTAGCACTTTTTGACACCATCTGACAGAGTTGACATCAATTGATGCTATCTGACACAGTTGGCATCAATTGATACGATCTGACACAGTTGGCATCAATTGAGACTATCTGACACAGTTGGCATCAATTGACGGTCTGACAATTATGGCACCATATGAGACCGTCTGACAAAGTTGGCTGTTGAATGACTTGGGCCGATTAACATATTCATTTTGAAACAGGAAAAAATAACACAATTAGAGACGTGCCAAGCTGAAACAAATAGCGGTGCAGTCGTGAGGAACATACCGTTACGTTCACTCAAATAAACATGATCGAAGAACAAGAATTTTCATTAATTAAGATCAGAATTGAAATCAGGCAGCGGGCGGTAACCACAAGTTTATATCCAATAAGACATAGTGATTTTAAAACCCGGCAGCGGAAACGATAAGTTTATTTCGAATAAGACGTAGTGAATTCAAAACCTGGCAGCGGAAACCATAAGTTGATATACAATAAGACGTAGTGATTTCAAAATCCGATACCAGGAATTGGTAGTAGAATATTAAAAGATGAATTAGACAATAGATACACGGGATATTCACCATTAAGAATGACGTAGCTACATTTCTACATGAATTGGATCCAAAAACTGAACAACGGGTTTGATCGCACCTTTCCGCGATAGGCAGTTGAAGGGGAAACGTTCAGGCTCATTTCAGGTATCAAGCCTAATCTGAAGCCTGCTTGATGGTTCTAATTAGATTATACCTAAGTGCTCGTGGCATTAGTGTGAATCAGTGTTCATTTTCATTAGACGTCGGCAGAATTAACGAGAAGCAGGCTGCATTAGCCGTGCTTTCGTTTCTATTCCCCGAAAAGTTCCGGGCTAAATACACCGCCCCCATTGTTATGGACTTCTCGAGCGGCGAAGACTGGCTACGAAAATTTCGCATGAAATATTAGGGTTATTTTCATGAGAAGATCTTGGACTCTAGCACGTATTCAGGGTGATTTGAGTCGTGAAACTAATGAGGGAAAGAAAACTGGTGAGGTCAGTGTAAGGAGTTGATGTAATCCAGTGAAATACTTTTAACACACTGTGTTCTAGCTTACTTTTATTCAAATGTGAAAACGATATTTTGATCTAATGGAGTTTACTATGCTTATTTTAAACATCGCATACTTTTCGACAATTACTTCACGCATTTATCGTACTCAAGGAATAAGTATTAGCTGACTGTTGTATTTACTTAAGAGGTCACAAAACTCTACTCCACTCAGAATTGAATTCAATTAAATTGAAGTTATTTTATTACTATTTGAGGAGGCTATTGAAGATTGTCATCATTGCATCTGGCTATGAAGTACGGAAATAAAGGATCAACCGAAATAAGTAAAGCCTAAGATATTTATCGAGGGTGAAAATAGGCCGTTGAGTCAGTGGCAGGCATGACGAGCTGAAATCTCGTCCACATAGCTGAATTTTCTATTTTGTTGCTTCTATTGAGAGGCTTTATAATAATAATTTTTATTTTACTAAAACACAGTGTTTACCCTCAAACCGTCACTGTTGGGTGATTTAATGAGACCATCTCATTTCAACTAAACAGAATTTGTTGCGACAGCAGCACTTATTGCATATATTCGAAGTTTTTGAATCATTACCTATCGTTCGAAAAAAAACTAAAAGTTCTATTCACGCTGAAAAATTTCGAGGTAAAAGATTTATTTCTATCTCTATGTATGTGCGTAATGTCCAATAAAGCTTGAACTTCAATAGAAAACTTGCATCGAACTTTCTCGCTGCCCTCCGTGAGCGACAAAAGAAAATTTGAATAATTACCATCGCTGGTACCAGAGTTGGCTTGGGCTTCCTCGGTCCATGGGCAGCGAAGTGAGAGCCTCGGGCCAAGATTTTCCGTAAAAGTTATTTCATAAGAGGAAATTCCAAGAAAGATCTCCCTTCACTCTTTACAAACTGGTTACGCCAGGGTGAATCCTAGGCACAAAATAATTAATCCTAGTCTATCACAAATTGAGCTCACCAAAGTTTTTTAATATCTCATCGGGAAAGTTTGGTCCCCGATCACACCGACTTTCGCCTCAATGAAACTTGTTGGGATTATAAAAATCAGGAAACGATGCTGTATTGACAGGGCCCAGAAAGTTTAGTAAATCAGAGCCGAACGATAAACTTTTCAGGCCTCCAAATACCAGTAAGGCTTTGCCTTTTCTTCAGCGATACTGACGGAATTGGTGAATTAATGTACGTACTTACATAAACGCACGCAGCATACGAGTGTGAGGCGTTACGAACGGGTTTCTGCCAAAACTTATCGTTGCAATTACGAAATGCGGTACAATCACGATGAAAACTTATTACAATTAGAATGAAATTGCGAAGAATTTCGTTCAGGTGAAAAATTTAGATTGTTTTGTCCTTCCATGAGATTTTAAAAATATCGATGCGTTGTGAACTTTTCTTTCATAGATAGCCAAAAGAACATCGAAAATTTAGGAGATATTTTTGTTCATCAAACCCATAGCTTGGTTTTTACTCCAAGAAAGGTAAAATACAGTTTTGAGTTTTATGAAAGTTTGAGTTAAAGTTTAGAATATTCAGAATTTATTTTGAAATAACTTTTCAACCATGCTCCAGGCATTAAACCCAGTATTGGATCTGAAATTTTAAAAATCTTCTGTTAAGTTGAAGTAGCCTTTGTTTTTATTTATCCTCAGTAAACGAACATTAATGTACGAAAAAGTCTCATTCATACTGAAACTGTACCTGAAAATTCCCAAAACGATTTAAACTTCACAGTCGTTTTCTCGCTCGTACAACCCAAAAGACACAACGTCTACAGACACTTAGATGAACTTCTCTTGCCAGAAAAACAATTTTTATCTTCCCAACAGAGGCCCGTTTTGTTTGCATTAAATGCTAGGCCGTCAGTCACCGACGCCCTCTGAAACTAAAAGGCCCAATTTCAAGGCATCTCTTCACTAGAATTCTTTCCTGGATAACATAGAAATTTCGCGTGTTTGCTCCACGTGAGTTGGATTTTGCTGGCCTGGAGTTCGTCATAATCTTGCTGAACAGTAAACTGGAATTATGCAAATCCTGCCTTTAGGGAAAATTCCCGACAGGATTACAGTTTTCTGCAGTGAGATTCCAGGATTTGCCAGAGCCGCTAATTTGAGTTTGTTTTCTTTGTTGTTCTCTTGATGAGCTCTGGAAAGCAAAAGCTCTTTGGATCTAGAAACACAAATTTTGACCTCTCCAGCCAAACTCTTCTCGCTTACCGATTTTTCGAACCAGTTTTTAAAAGTGTTTTTTGTCATCCTTGAATGCAAAGTCTTCATGTACTCTAAGGACATTTTTTTAGTAAAGTTATGAACGTTTGAATTTTTTAGTTAGGTAACAAAAAGACATTTTTTGTTTTTTGTTCCATCCATTGTTTGCTGAAGAATTTATTGGCCGTGAAATCTATCCATTGGATGAAATGGATAAAGTAAATTTTGTTTCAAATTATACTTCAATTTTCCAACCTCATCAAAACTTGATCATAAGTTCAATTTTTTCCATGCTGTATAATTGAATCGATATAAAAAATCTCTCACAACATTTGTGGTCGTTGGCCTTTTCATGTGGCTGCTGAGAACCAACATTTGGATGTTTATTCTGCGCTGTGATGCAAAAAACAGAAAAAGGAGCGAGTGGTAAATTAAATTCAAGGAACGAGCAGAGGAGCATCAGCTAAAAGGTAAAGATAAGCAGAGCTAGAAATCCTGAAAGAATGATAATATATAATAGAAAATATATTCACCCTTTACTGTCTGATGTTTTTTGCTCATTACACCGTTATCACAACCACAATTATTGCACTGGTACTGTCATCAGGCTACCATCGACGTCAACGTAAGAAAGAGCAGCCCTAGGGCCACGATATTTTCGAAACACATATGAGGGTAAAAGTCCATCAAGCAAACCATGTATCAGGTGTCAGAGCGTTCATAAAAGCTGGTTTTGAAGTTCAGCTTCAACACTAGAGACATTTGTGCATCATTTTATTTATTAACTATTGATCCTCTTTCGTCCAAGATTATAAATATAATATAAAGAATAGTAAATTCATCCGTTTTGAGTTCTGTATGCAATGAAAATAAGGGTTTTCTAGTGATTTCAAAAATTTAAAAATTAACATTGTAATTGTTGGCTTTGACAAAGTACTGCAGCGTCAACTTCACTTAAAGAAATAAACTCTGCGAGAAGTTAACATTTGCATAAGGAATGCTTACTGAATCACAACTTGAACATTATAGGAAACAACGTAATCTCTTCAACAAAATTTGAAATATGTGAACACATTATTGATAAAATTTAATTCAACAACTCTTCAATAAAATATAAAACGTGTGACAGCTTCTCTTCTGTTGGTTGGGTACTACAAACTTACTTCTTCAATAAAGTTTAAGAATGTGTTTGAATTTAAATATGAAATTAAATTTAAAAATGATTTTCAAATTACATTTAAACTTAAACTTATAACCAAATTTAAACTAAATTTAAAACTCAACACCTCTCCAATAAAATTCCAAACATGCAACAGCTTCCCTCCTGTTTGGAGGATACTGCAAGCCTGCTTTTTCTCTGCCAAAGAATGCATTACGGCCTGGCACACGAGTCTAACTAGAGCACAAGTCAATTACTGCAGTCAAGTTCATCAGACTCCAGTTCACCTTAGCAATTAGCTTTGCGACCGGATACATAATGCATGGGCCAGAAAATGCTTAACTATAGCGGACCTTTCGCGTCTCAAACTCGTGTCGCGGAGTTCTTCATTGGCGCGCTAACTCCGCCCTCGCGGGGAGATGACAGCGCAACGTTCCTGGCAACAGTTGTGATGCTAGCGGGTACAGAATCAGATACACGATAAATTGCGGATTTGATGTGCTAATGTGGAGTAAAGATTTTCCGGTACGAATCCGTGATTATTAGGTAATGAGTAGCTTTATATATTAATTCACTCCACTTTTACGAAGAAATATATCCGAATTCTACTTGGTTTAAGATTTGAAATGTTCTTGTGGGACGGAGATTTCAACGGTACGAATCCGTGATTGTCAGTTAATGAGAAGCCAGTCCCTTATATTTTGATTCATTTCATCACTACGAAGAAATTTATCAGAACTCCTCTTATTTTTAATTGAGTCATTAACGCTGAGCTAAATTGCATAAGTGTCCAACCAAAAATACTTGTCGTGTTGTGCTGATTTTGCTTGAAACTCCATAGAAACTCCATAGAATTTATTGTCACAAGGTCACGTTTAAAATTACAATACAGGTAATCTAAAAAGGTGACAAGGGCCACGTCAAGCTCATTCGCTTATTGGGCCTAATAAAAACAAGGGGAAAATCGTACAACCAACTGCTAAAATTTAAAACTACACTACTAAACATCCAAAATAAGAGTTCCAGCGAGTCGAGCTAACAGAGAAAAGATACAGTAACAAGAGGAAAACACATTAGAGGGTAACATAGAAAAGGAAAATAAAATAGGAAAATATCAAGTGACAAGGGAATATGTAAGAGTAGAATTGTCAAGAATACACAGAGAAAAGTAAAAATTAAAAGTATTAAAAAGGGAAGCGTACCTAATAATGCGCAAACGCGGACTTCTTTATTATACAATACAGGTACTCTTAAAAGGTGACAAGGGTCACTTCAAGCTCATTCACATTCTTGGGCCTAATAGAACAAGGGATAATCGCCGAAAATAATGAAACCGCTAAAAGTACAATCGCAGTGACAAAACAATAAAAATGTCACAAACACGGTCACAAGCTATCATAATGACTAGAAGAAATGCACGAGTGACTAGAGTACTGGACAAAATGCAAAACTTAACAACAAAGGTCCAGATTAAAATTGCAACAATACAAGAAAAAGAGAAAAACACTATAAAACTGACATGATAAGACATAAGGGGATAATAAAAAGTTCCAGCAACCCTCACACGCTTAAGAACAAGTGCTTAACCATTGCTGGAACTGACACAGATTTATGGCTAATTAAATCACTGCGCTCGCTCACACATAAAGAAAAGTAAAATTTAAAAGTTTTAGAATAGGAAGCGAGACTAATATTGCGCAACCGCTGATTTCTTAAATGCATTTTTAAAGCGGTACCCAGGCATCGGCATTAGCCATTCAGCATCCAACGTATTTAACATTTGAACCATTTGGTAAATTGTTCCACATTTTTCCACGTTAAGTCGTACATAGGGTAGTCTGAATCTATAGTTCCTTAGCTCATAATTATTCGTTGGGACAAGCGGTAACAAATACTTATTAAAAGATATGTCATCGTTAAAAAGGAACCTACGAGCTAGTTTTAATAAAAAAAATCTGTATATATCGTCAAATTGAAGGAATTCTAATGCTTTGTACATGCTGGATGTGTGAACTTCAGGTACATGGTTATTATATTGTACTTTAAGAATTGCACGCAGAATTTCATTCATCAGGATTGAGACTTTTGACCTAACACTGGGTGGCCCACCGCCCCACAGCTCAACACAGTAAATTACATGTGGGTAGACAAGGCTGTAGTAGATGCTCCTAAGGGAGCACAGTGGCAGTTTCCTAGAGAGGCAATGAAACATGCCAAGAGCACGGCTCAACTTACCACAGACATGCGATATGTGATGGCCAAAAGTTAACTTCGAATCGAGGAATACGCCAAGATATTTAAATTCAGTCACCCACTCCAGTTTAACATTATTGAAAAAAATGTCTGGAACGATTGGGCTGTCTCTGGTTGTGATTAGCATGAGCTTTGTTTTTTTCTCATGGGGCACAAGTCTGTTCAGTTGAAGCCAGTTTGTTAATCGTATCAAAAAATGCTTAACTCTTTGAACGGCATTTGCAAATTTATCGTCGCTCACATAAAATACTGCATCGTCAGCAAATAGGGCACACTTAACATCAGGCAGTGAGGTTATATCATTAATGAAGATGTTAAAAAGTAATGGGCCGAGAGTAGATCCTTGCGGGACACCAAGCAAAACAGGCTGATCAGACGAGGACGAGTTACCACATGCAACATATTGGGTGCGACCAGTAAGATATGACCTAATCAACTCGAGTGAACGCCCAGCGACTCCATAAGCCTCGAGCTTCGTGATCAAGAGAATCGGGTCAATTGTGTCAAACGCCTTACGAAGGTCTAAAAACAGGCAGATAGTGAACATTCTCTTGTTGAGAGCTGCAAGACAATCCGAAACTACTGACAATATTGCGGTCGATGTTGACGAACCTTTCTTAAAACCGAACTGGAAGTGAGATAAAATACCACACGAATTAAAATAGGAGCTGAGACGTTTGTAAATAACATTTTCAAACACCTTGTTAAAAACAGACAGAGTAGATATTGGCCTATAGTTCCCCGTTATGTTACGGTCACCACACTTAAAAACGGGTACAACTCTCGCTCGTTTTAAAATGCTTGGATATACACCACTCCTAATACATCCGTTAATTATACCAGCAAAGGTGTCCGATATAAAAGGCAATAATTCAAACAAGACCGAAGGGTCTAAGTCGCCATGGTGGAACTTCTTATGTTTAAAATCAGCCACTATGGATTTTATTTCACTTGATGAGACCATATAAAAGTTACAGCCGACACTCACTCCAGGTATGCCGGTCAAAACATTTAGGGTGCGCGGAGGCATGTTTCCGGTTAATTCCATAACGAATTGGGTGAAATAGTCACTAAACACGCGCGCCACATCACTCGGGCAACCAATTACAACACCCCGATCCCCAACCAAAGTAATGTTAGAGTCTCTGTTTGAACGTCCCATGAGTTCATTCAGTATCCGCCAAGTCTTCCTTGGATCATTGCCATTCAATTTAATTTTCTTAATATAGTAAATCTCTTCAGCTAGTTTTATTACAGTCCTAAGAGTGTTCCTAAACCATTTATAATATGAGTGGCTAATAATGCCTCTGCGGTATCTATTAAATAGGTTATTACGTTTACGAATGAGAGATTTTAGGTCCCGCGTGATCCATGGTGTGGGTTTCGACCGTTTATTAATTAATTTACTCACTACCGGACAACTAGTGTTATATTCATGCATGATTGAGTGGATGAACTGAGACATGGCTACATCAGGGTTATCCCGCACAATCACCCCCAGGTCAAGCTCCCTAACACGGCGTACGAATTCTAGCTTCCTTGCCTGACTGAACAGTCGGTAAGTTACAGGGATCATGGGCTCTAGAGTCTCAGGTTTAAAAATTACATAGGGCAACAGATGGTCCGCCAACTCATAATCACAAACACCAGCCACAATTGAACCAGCAAGACTAAAATTTACCCAGATGTGGTCAATGAGACTATATCTTGTAAGCCCGCGACATTTACTGATTCTCGTGGGCTTCGAGATGAGAGGGTGGAAGTTTAACGCAGCCATCATCTGAATAAAATTCTCAATAGTACTAAGATTAAATGGGTTGAATAAATTTATGTTAAGGTCACCGCAAACAAGAATGTTAGCCTCTGATGCGAATGTAGATGCAATGAAATCAGCAAAAAACTCATTGAAAACTGAGATGTCTAGACTCGGGGGCCTATACACACAGCACACGTCCACTGGAACTCCATTGATCTCAACCCTAAAGACAAGAATCTCACCAACTGCATAGAGCCGCGATACATCAGCATTGATTGTAACGGCAAGAAAATCACGGTAGAAAACACAGATTCCCCCTCCACTGCGATTACGGTTAAGACAGACCTTACGGTACCCTTCAATCCTGAAGCAATCCTGCACATTGTCATCAAGCCTGGACTCGGTAATAACTATGATGGCAAAACGAAAGGAAAGAGTACTAAGGAATGCCTGCAGGTGGCAAAAGTTCCGCGGAAGACTCCAAATGTTAACACACAATATAGCAAACGCATTGCATCCCATTAATGCCCAGCGACTTTCATCAAGATCACCAATGGTTCCAAGAGAACAATGAACCCTTACTATTTCATCAAATTGGTCAGAGAACACAAAATCAGGAATATCCTCCTCAGCACTAACAGGACTAGACATCACAATCAGCATGTACTGGATTCACGACTGAATTAGCATTACCCGAGGGAACCGGGGCCGCAACCGGATCATCCGCAAGAACAATAGACGACGCGGGTGCCGAGCCGGAAGCAGAAACGTTCAACGTTATCACGCCGCTGGAAGAAGCAGCAGCACCTGAAGAGGAGGCAGCAGGACCAGGAGCTGAAGTAGACACGGCTTCCTTCAATTTCTCAAGATCCTTCACAGTGTTGACAACGTGGGGCCTCATACGGCCCTCAACACGGCAATAGATCGAGCCAGATCTGGTATACACTCTCGATAATGAGGGTAGAGTCCGCTTAGCCACACGCACTTTGTAAAGTAGTTCTGAGCGTGCTCGTGTCAGATACTCATTAGCAAAAATACCACCAGGTCTCTTCAACTTGATTTCCCTCAAGACACGCAGCATGGCGTATTTGTCACGGCACTCCACCCGCAGATGCTTGGAATCACGACCGACAACCACCGCCGAGATGACATCTAAGTCAGCGACCAATCGAGGAATAGCCCCGTTGATCATGGCAGACACAAGGTCAACCATCTGCGACTTCTCACCCGCACCAGAGCGACGGGACTGGGCGATGGCTGCATCGACGAGAGATCCCCTCAGCATTAAAACATTAGACAGGCCATCCTGTTGAACTTGGTCAACATCAACCGAGAGCCGGTCGATCGACACTAGCGCTGAGGACGGCAGAGAAGAGGGAGCCGCAGATGGCAGCGGAGCAGAACCGGAAACCACGGCTGCCCTGTACGAGTCAGGAGAGCCCAAACCTTTCACAGTTGCACTAAGTTGATCAAACTGGGACTGAAGCTTTTTGATGGAATCAATAGTTTTTTTAAGCGTTGAAAATAAGGAACTCAACTGATGGGTGAAAATCTCGTCGAACGAGCGTAGGTCATCCACAGCAGGAGATGAGGGGAGTTCATCATTCAATACACTACACGGGCTAGCCCCACTCGCAGCAGCACCGCCGGTATTTTTGGTGCCTCTCTTTGGACGCCCACGAGATCGCTTCCCAGCAGTTGGTTGACTAGGGCAAGTCCTTCCCGGCTGAGAATTCCGGAGACGAGAAGTCAGCTGAGACATGAGGCTCTCCATCCGACACACGTCCTCATCGAGACCAAGGTCATTGTCACTCCAGTCAGAATCCAGGGAGTCTCGCTCAAGCCGATGCGCCGCGGAGTGCGCCATTATACTGGTACCACAGGGACCACCGAGGTCCCGTCGGCAGTAATTACACTCTTTATGACAAATACGTTAGAGACGTGCAAGCTCGCAAACAAATACCTGTAAAGCCTGGGTTGATCTGTAACACACTTTACCAGCCACGTCTCCCGCCAGTAAAAACAGTAAAAACAGTAAAATTGGTAAAGGGAACAGTGAAATTTCTTCTTTTGCGATGCTAAAGAATTTTTTTTCGGTGAGGAATTTGTTACTTAAAACATTACTTTTTGTCACTAATGGCTACTTATAATATAATTTTCATTGCACTCTCTAAGACAAATCGCAGGCACCAATTTTACAACTAGTTGGTTGTAATACGAGTAGGTACTCTGAAGAAATTTGGGACCGTTTTCAACGCAAACTTGTTCATTTGAGTTGAAGGTAAGGTTAATGTTATGTTTCTCTTTCCTGTCCAACTTAATTCCTGCTCCACCACCTCATCAACGTGGAAAGTAATTACCCTGGAAAATTAAACTGAAGAAAAAACATTCCTCAGACTCGCTCGAAATTGCAGCACTTCTGGAAGACGCTTCGCATCCTCCGCTTTCGAAAATGAAAATAGATTTGAAGCTTAATTAGTCCTTTTTGCACAAGTGCGGAAAAACGCCAACATTTTTTCACGAAACACATCCAACTTCCAAGCAGCTAATAAAAGCTGTCTTGAAAACTGAAATTTTTGGTCTGAAATTGAGTCTGTTCTTGGTTAGAAATTTTTAGAATATTGCGTCGTTGTCGTAGCTGGCAGCGTGCGTTCTTATAAGTTTACTAAAGCAGTAGCTCTTCTAAGGCGGTTCTTGGGAATCTAATTTTCAAAAATAAAAAGAAGAAACAATATTATAGAGAACGTTTATTGGTATAAGCATTTCGGAATGTTATTAGTTTTCCATCTTCAGCGCTTGAAAAAATAAAAATTATTTTTGCAATCATGAATAAGATGTTTAAAAAAATTTGAAGTTGACTTACATAAGCTTACGCAGCACCGCTACAACAACAAAAATTGTTTGCCAAGTTTGCCCTTGGCCAGCTGGACTTCCCTGGTACAATTTGCCTGTAATTCATTCGCGAATTACAGCCACATCGTCATAGTGAAAAATGTAAGGTCCCTTTGACGACAGGCCAATTAGAGTCAAAAATATATGTGACTGTATTCGTTACATGTATGTGACTATATTCGCTGCATATATGTGACTATATTCTATATTCGTTACATTTTTGTGACTATATTCGTTAAATTTATATGACTTTATTCGTCACGTATATGGGACAACATTCGTTACATTTATGTGATTATATCGTTTCATATATATGACTATATTCATTACAAATACCTTATATGCATTGAGGTTATGTTAACATGTCATCAATGCACACTAGCGCGTAATTTATGTGAGATGTATCTCGATTATTAACAGTACGCCTCTGCCCCATGTATTTATTGTTACATTTAGAAAATAAGGAAAGCCACAATACGGCATTTAGTCAAAAACCCTTGTAAACAACTGTTATATGTACAACTTAAAGTTAACAAGTACCATCCAGATAAATTGCACTACAGTTGAATTTATCACGGTGAAATCTCGCCAAGCACAACATCGTAGGCACAGTTCCACCATCATTTTATCAAATTACTTCCAAACATGATTTATTTCCATCAGGTATCGCTTTGAAGAGTTGCTCGCTTTGAACAATTCATTTAAAGTGATTTTTCTTGTTATATCTGTAGTTATCGAGTTAGCTCGCTTTGAACAATTTATTTCGAGTATTTTTCTTTTTAGAACTGTGGTCTTTGCATAAACACTGTAATCTTCGTATTAACCGTTTTAGAATAATAATTCTTTTACATTGTTTTCTCTTGTTAGAACTGTACTCTTCTCATAAGGACTGTATTCGTTGCATAAGAATTTTAGTCTTTTCTTCAGAACTTTAGTCTTCGTATTAGCTCGTATTAATAACTTTTTAAATGTTTTTTTCTTGTTAGAACTGTTGTCTTCCATAAGAACTGCAGTTTTTGTATCAGCTCGTTTCGACAACTTTTTTAAAATGTTTTATCTTATTAGAACTGTAATGTTCGCGTGAGGACTATAGTCTTTGTATCAGCTCGTTTTGAATGAATCTTTTGCAATGTTTTTCTTGTGGGAACTGTCTTCGCATTAGAACAATATTCAAAGCATTTAATTTCCTCACTGCTGGAAGATTTTCGAGTATTCCAAATCTAGACGAGCAAAAATGTGGGCTACAACATTTTTTACGTTTACCACTGGCTCCTAACAATGTTTGCGCGACCATCAGTGTAATAACCTAATTATTTTCCTGCAGACTGTCTTTATTATCCCGTAAACTAATTACCACCGCGCACAGTCTCTCAAGAAGCCCTGGAAGGACTCAGAAATATTGGTTAAAACTCGTAATTATTCCCTCAGGTAGAGCCTCTGTGCATCCTGCCCACGCTAATAAAATTTAAGCATTTAAAGCCATGTTTATAATTTAAGACCAGAATTATGAATTATAAAGGAGCATCAAGGTCAAGAGTAGTCTGAAATAAATGTCCGGCTTCAAATGTGATGAAATTTTGCAATCTTAAAGGGGATTTATAATTCAGGGAGCTGATTCGGTATCGAGTGATATATGAAGTTAATGTTGAAGCTTAATCAGCATCAAATTTCGATCGTATTGTGTGAAGTTCATTCCGAGTAGAAACAAAAGCAATAAATTTAAGTGTTTCTAGTAGTAGGTTGAAAGTAACATTGTCCAGACGATGTTCATCTTATGCAATGGTCTTTATTTTACTTTTAGATTTAATTTCTAATCATTGTGTCTTTGTACCTCGTTGTTAAAAAATAAATTGTCTGTGCCGAACTACTTTTTTAAATTCCTTCAGATTCAGAAGTCGTTTCCGCAGACGAATAAGATTTGAAATTTTTAAATTACATATCATTATATCTTCCAAACTCAGCGGTCGATAGCAAGAATTCAGACAGGCCGAGGGCTTATAAAAGACTCCTCGAGGCTTGGAGTTGGGGTATCAATGGTGCACACCCATTAATAGGCCGGATAATGGAGCTCAAACTCGCAGTCTCAAACGTAAGTTCCATCTTGATCACAGATTGCGTAGCGAGACCTCTGTCATTAGTAAGAAAGACCTTTCCACATACTTATTTCCACACAACTTCACTTAATCTTTCCCAGATAACAGTTCTAATAGAACAGTGAGAAACAAAATTCCTGCGGAAATAATTCTAACTGACCGGTAGTAGTGCAAGGAGAATTGCAAATCTTAACAAGAGCGGCAACTATTCCTCAGAAAGCGTGGCGAACGAAATGCGGCGTCTTTGAACGCTTGGGAAATGTATGCAGGGCAATAATTTATTCGGTTTGCTCTTCCCTCGTGTTATCATTTTCGAAAAATTTTAGCTCTGAGGACTGACCGCGCATGGACCGGGTTTTCAGTGCTCGTAAAATGGATCACTGCTGAATTTATTCAGAAAACATAGCTTGTGAGGGAACAACATCGCGAGTTAATTAACACGCCTGTGAACTTTGCCAGTCGCAGCAACGCACATCTGCAACATTCATCGTTTCACCGGGAAATTTACAAGCACAAATGGAGAAGAGAACGTGTCGGAGCCTTCACGACATGCTTCCGTCAGGGAAATCCACCGTAAAAAACGTTTTACAAGACACATTTTTACATAATATTCACCCATTGAAATATGATGCATTACTTTACATCCAGCTTCACTTGCTGTTTAGGTGGAATACAAATTTTATAAGATTAGAGAACAGAAAACGCTAACCGTTGTGTTGCCTTTTTCAGTCAGCCTTGGCTACGACATATATGGCTGTATGCTGCCTTCACAATGACCTTAATTAAGTCATTGTTCAGTGTAAAGTGAGAAGAAAATAAAAAACTTCGCCCGTCCCACAAATGGGCTTTTTTCATGATATTGTTCGTTGTTGAAAATGTGAGAAAGTTAAATAATTCTGTACGATCGACATGGCCTTAATTACGTCGCTACCCGCAAGATATGTAATTAGAATAGTAACTCTCTCGAAAGCGTTTCACGCCAAGTGAATACTGTCAGAAATTATTATTCGTGGAAAAGGAGAAAACATTGAAAAATAATGAGAAACGCGTTTTAAATTGCAAAGTCCTTGATGAAAAAGTCGACACCATGATGACTTGAAGAACATGAAATATCTATCCGATGTTACGAGGGAGACTTGAAATCATCGCAAGTGTAAAGTATGAAGTTCAATTAAAACAAGAAATACATAAAAATGTGATACCTTGATTCAAGTGACGTAGGAATGATAAACATACAGTATTCAAGAGTTGAAATTCTACGCTTAAATTCAAAACCTCAATCAAGTTACACATGAACCTAAAGTTCTTTGGATATCTGTCTTCATTTTCAAAAAACAGAGACGGGTCGGCGTATCCACCAGTCAATCAGTGGTGTCAATAAACTTCCTTCAGATGGCAACCTTTCATGTTCACGACAGAGAAATGCAGATTAATCGAGCTCTCTCATGCATGACGGTTAACTCGCGCGTGAACAGATGTTTAAATCTCTCTTCAGGACCGAGTGAATAAACAAACCATTGCACGCCATCAAGTAAATGACAACTCGCTGCTCTAAAACAAACAAATGTCATTGGAGTTCCAGTACGCTTGAATTGCTTCGGTGAAATTGAAAATCGTAGTAGCTCTTTCGGTTACGGGTATCAAAAATTTCTGTTCTGAAGACTTCGTGATGCGTGAATGGGAAATCAATTAGTGCAATGCTATACGTTTCCGCGAAATTTGATCTACAGCAGCAGTAACCACCGATGATGAAATTGGCAGTGCGAAGACAAGCAGAAAATTCGATGTTTGCACCTTTTTGATGAAGCCTATTTTTAATCAATATAAAACGCTGGTTTTTCAGGCCTTGATTTAGATGTTATGATTTAGAATTAAATTCCCTTAAAAAATTACTGTAGCTGTGCTAAACTGCGGAAGATAAACTAATTCGCTACGTTGGGATAAATGTTTTGAGCATTAAAATCATAAAACAAATCTCTGCACTCGAATGGAACAGTTGAAAGAATCCGACTTTCAAATCAAACTTACCAAGCAGCTTGATACGATCATATTGCGCTCATCTGTAATGCAATGCCTGGAAATTTTCGAATTTGAAGCTTCCGTTGTCATGACATTCATGACGATGGTCATCGTTTCCACTAAATGTGGTGAACGAATATCAAACTTCGCCGTAAATTCTATGAAATAACAATATTTTATATCGTAAGCGCACGTTATCATGGCACCTACAGGCTGGCAAAACACTTCAGTTATGGAATCCTTGGAATGGTGGCGCTGATTTTTAAATTTGATATCGCTTTCGTTTTTCGGAGAATTTAACGTGAAAATCGAAACAATTCGATCCATTTTTCTGCATATTTTCATGCTGAACCCTGATGTTGGAGCACTACACGCACACACGTATTAATAATCTTATTTTCAATTTATGTATGAATTTCATTCACGAATGTACGAATTTTAAATGTCAGAGGACAAAGACAAAATATCAGTAACTTTTAAGGCATTTAAAAACTGCTGTCATAAACATCCGAGTAAATGAAGAATTACTCAGAGCCAAAATGTAGTTTTAATATTTTAACCGGGAATGAGTAAAAAATTTGAAACAAATGAACCTAAAGAGGAGGAAATAATTAATGCAATTCGAGTAAAACAAGTAAAAAAGAAAGACGCAACGGAAAAAAGAGTTATACAAAACAAATGAACAGTTCTGTTACTTCAAGCGGGAATAAGTTAAAAAAATTGACACACAAGATCATCCACATTAAGAAACAATTCACCTCATTCCGAGCGAAGTAAGCCAAATGGAGCCCCGCAAAATATCGAAAAATTGAGCCAAAACTTCCCTTCTCTCTTCCCCACCTCAGCGGTACCTGTTTATTGCCCATGACAGTGTGCGAGTAATGGAAGTTAACCGTAAACTTCGTGTTGCTTGATGCAGTAGCCTGCGTCGTTTTACCTAGTTTTCTTTTTTGATGAAAAGTCCGCAGCGGATAAAATAGAAGTCCGTTTTCCGGCCTGAAGTTCTTTATCACAAAATTCACAAATGCCGGTTAGAAACAGTGCGTCCTCGCTTGTTGGTCGCATCTAAATATAGGGGACTTTTTAGGTCAACCAACATGGTTGAGAAATTTTAAAACCTTCTTTCACCAGAGTAGGAGCATTCATTGCCTGGATCTTTAATATTCTTTAGAATTGATATCATGTTCATAATTTTTCAAAACTGCAAATTATTGTTTACCAATTTTCCTTGAAGCTTTTGAACCGGCAAAAAATTTGAATAAAATCGCTCGCGCGTTCGTTTGAACCTAATATTTTAGCTTAATGGATCAAAAATTAAGTCCACTTAGTACACTAATTGGCCGTTGGGAGCGGGCTGTAATATTTCAGGCCCAATGCTTCATGTGACATAAATGTTACACCTAATTAAGTGTTCATACCTTCTATTTCTTATGGAATTCATGCCTTAATGTGTTTTTTGAAATTCGCAGGCGAGTGGCGGTTTTCGTCAATAATCTGACGTCGGTGACAACGTGATGCCATTGCCATTCTAATTAAGTGTAAATTACGAATTATTCTAATAGTCTAATTACGTAATTAAATGTAAATTACGAATAAGTATAATAGTCTAATTATGAAAAAAGTTATGACTGTGAAGGATTAAAGCAGAATTTTAGGTTAAGCCTTCTATGTTGATAGACATGCTATCGATCTCAATGGTCAAAATATCGTAAAAAGATAACCAATCCTCCTGGGTCGCTAGAGTGATATTATTTGTAAATGGAATTCAGCTCGAAATGCAATAACTCCTTCTCTCATTTTAGGTAGAAGCACTAAGTATCAACTATGGTTAAACTCCCACGGAAAATTATGAAAACAAAGAACGATATGCGTGCTGCTCTCAACGATCTGCGGTTCCACTTGCTCGTGCATCCATAGGCGTATATCGCACTCACCTTCTGGAAGAAAAGCCACGTGTGGCAAAATATAGGAACATCATTTGCATCATAATGATCACTGAGTTTTGATTTAGTTTAAGATTTTCAAATTTAATTTCTCAGGTCATGTATAAAATTTTACCTTTTTAAGTTACGCCGAGAAAATCTTTCGATTGTGCTGGGTTGTCTAACGTCAAGGGATTTTTGCGAGCAAAATCTATTTGAATAGAAAACTCAAATTTGATAATTTTGGGCCGCCAATAGCGAATTTGGCAACCCTGGTTTGGATCAGCATTGAAATTGTTTAGTGCTGATTTATCATTAAAAGAGGCCTGAAGCCGAATAAAAGTGAGCAACCCATGCAACAAATTCGAAATTGATATGCAAACTCTGGCTCAACGTTGATTGATATTACTATGTATAATTCAAGAGTATGTGAAAGATGTTTACGTAAAATTTTATGGGCTTCCATTAATATTTTATGTCCACGGTATTTGTGATGCATATATATATAATATTATATATATATATATATACATATATATATATATATATATGTATATTACATATATATATATAATGTTGCGACGCTGGTTATATTTAATCCCAAATGTATTTCCTTCCATTTTTTTTGTAGATATCAGTATTTGTTGTGCAGTCTTTTTCATGAAGAGAGAGAATATTCAGTGCTTCTGTCACATTCGAAACACGTGAAATTCGAGTGAAATTCGAAACTCGTTTCAACTACCTAGAAATTCCAAACGCGATTCAACTTCCTATCCGCCATTCAAAACAACTTCAATTCGCCTATTTTATTCCAGTATTTCCATCAGTATTTTGGTTTAAAAAAGTCATCCGATAATCTTGGCGATAAAATTATGCATCTCGCGGCCCTTGGCCACTCCGCACGCGACGATAAATCAGGAGTACGTACAGAATATTCCACTACGCGGCCATTGCAACACGGAATTTTATTCAGGTACCATCAATGGAGTTATCGATGGCCAGCGTTCCATGCAAAGTGAAAGCGCTAAATTCGGCCCGGCTCCGTATAAATTGGAAAGCCTTTAGCCTCCCATAATGCCGGGGAAATTATTTTTAATATCCCTTTACTGGTGAGCACAGAATATTAGGTTTTACAGGTTTTAGAGGCGAATATTCAAATCCCTGTTTTTTTTTAGGAAGGGGGGGGGGAGGGAGAGCAAAATTTCATATTACGGGTTGTTCATTTTTAAATAGTTAACAACGACATTGGTTGTTTTTTAAAATCGCAAAAAAATGTGGAATGTGTTATGGTGAAAAGTTTCATGAAGTAATCAATATTATTAAAAAATGTCAACTTAGTTTTCCTACGAGCAAGTGTGTTATTTTTGAACGAACAATGATTGGACTTGCTTTAGAGAATTATGAAACAAAGTTGCTGAAAAAGTAAATCTTGGAGAAACTTCTGTTCTCCAAGGAATTAAAAAATTCACACACACAGTTATATTTTTATAAACGATTCTTTGTTCCTATGGAAGGCGCTGTTTGCTTTAGACGGCCTACACTTTTTATACATGATAAAGAAAAATAGATTTGTTCTTTCAAAATAAAATGCGTCTACCTACTAATTCAACAGAAAAGAGCTTGAAAGATCTGTCACGTAAAACACAAAATCGAGAATTCTATTTTAAATGTTACGGTTCTCAAAAACCGTGTTGCATATTTAACTTGTCGAGTGATCGTAAAAGCCTCAGTCGCATTGATTCGAATTTTATTTTTTTTTAATTCAAATACAAGACTGAAATACCAGAAGTGTTCTATAAAATACTTTATGTTTTATACCTTTTAACACTAGACATTAATCAATTACTTATAATTTTCTAACTCATTCTTTCGAATGATAAAAAGGCAGGTGCAATAATAACCGTAAACTTCTTGAAACGATCTCCGCTTTATTAAAGTGATCTCAAATTTCACTCTAAGTTCACCCTTTTTAATCAGTAACTAAAAATTCAGTTGTGACATTGATGATAAAAAGCTGATCAAGCGAAATTAGAGTGTCCCATTTCACTTCTCTGTAACATGACAGCGATTCAAATAATCATTGGTGAAAATTAACCAGAAATCGACGATCAAATCGATGATGAAACAACCCATTGAAGTTGGGAACGAACCTGCATTGCTAGCAGCGGCTGATGTAACCAAACAACATCTTTGTGGGCAGCAGCAGGTTTCTAGAGCCGTGTTTAGAATTTTGAGATCCATTGCGAAAAATTCGTAAAGTCAGACAGCCAGCTCTGTTTGCGGGTGACAAGTTCAAAATGTTATCTGAGAAAAACGAAATGACACGCTGTGTTCCGCTCGCCGACAACCGCTGAGACGATGCAAATTCATGCGTTTGTGGCTGAAGCTTTGGTGCGAAGTCGATGTCGATTTCAGAAAATCCTCACTTCGACACCGCGATAAGCCTCGGTGTCTGCGAGTCGTCAGATGTGCGATTAGGACGTCCATTATGCAGCACTGGCAGCCCAGATGCCGCCTTCTTGCTCCCAGTGAAGCTTCGCGAGTAAACTTGTACATCTTAGCGGCTGTGAGATCAGTTATAGCTCGCACGTCTATTTTTGTTGCTAAGGCCTGCACCCTTAACATCAATCAAAAATTATGTGTGCGAGCTAAAATATATGTGAATGTACGATCTGAAACTGTTCTCATGTATATTTTTTGTTGCTAAGGCCTGCACCCTTAGAGTGCATGAGTACCGCATGATTAACATGTCCCGTGCATTGAGCCATATGTGTACCAATCGGGGGATTGCTCATTCACGTACCAGTATAAACGAATTGTTTCACAATCATTTTAAAAATTGATGTTACCATACGAGGTAAAAGTTTGTGTGCAATTATATTTTTCATATTTCTTGGGAAAGATAAAAACGTATTCGAACAGTAAAGTCGATTTCCCAATTCTGCTACGAACAACCTCACCGAAATCAACCGTTAACATCCGCAAAAATGAGCGTGGTAATCTTGAACTTTCTTACCGCTCGAGCTCAGTTTTGGCACGAAACTTGCACATTTTTTCACTCTGACCTCCACCGCAAAGTTTATTTGATTGAGTAAACTTGTACATCGTAACGTATTGTTTCATAAACATGTCAATTTTGTTGTTAAAGCTTCCATCATACGGAGTGCTGCTAGCGTATATTCTAACTTTTTAACAGCGTATAAACATTGTTTTAGCACAAGTAAGTTTTGTTGGTGAAGTTATGATAATATTACTCGTATAACTGTAAAGGTGAACTCTTCAGTTTCTTTTTGCGCAAATTTTATTCTACCTGCAGCTGTGCCCTGCTTGCACGAATCTTCTTTCCCAAAATCGATTGAAGCTCTTTATTTACAACTCACCACAGCTCACAATAAACCAACACTGAATCAAATTTGATCGCAGAAGCTTGTGAAAAACTGACCATAGCGCGCTATAAACTAATATTTGAACATATTTGATAACAGAAGCTTGTGTCCAAGAGTGATCCCTTCCATTTACAACTCGCCACAGCACGCTCTGAACTAATATTTAAACATATTTGATAACAGAAGTTTGTGCCTTTGGGAGCACACTTCAACGACACTCATTCGCACGAGCTGAAACAATACAAAGTTACTTAACAAAGACTCGGAGCCGTGGGTTTACAGTGAGTGACCCTCTAGAGTCCGCAGTTGACTGGCACTTGAAAAAATATCGAAAGTTACTACAGAAGTTGAAGACTCTACTAATTAATTGTTGAGAAGCTCGGGTTAAAAACCTGTGCGCACGGGAAGAAGTGCTTTCATGAGTGAGAGGAAAGAGAATACGCCTGTGTAGAACTCGCACTTTTAGGGCGAGTTGAAGTACTAAAAGGCTTGATTTAAGTTACCGGTATTTAGGGAGCCTTCAGTTGCTTGATTTCGTCGACAAATTTTTCTTTTGTCAATAAAAATAAGTTAATAAAGCTATTGTATACGCTTTTTGAGAACCCTTTTTTATTCAATAATACCACCATAGGAAAACATCAAATACGATCTCCTATTAGACAACGCCAGGAGTAGAAAATTTAAGAGAACTACCTCAATTTCAGCGAAACTAAAATCGGAAAAATTTAGACACCGATCTTTATTCAATAATACTACCATCAGAAAACTTTGAGTCAATACAGCAACATTAAAACAAGAAAACTTGTCATCCCTAAGTTCATTTAACAATAACACCATCAAAGTCTGTTTGCACACACCTCCCATTTAACATGAATACGATCAGGCAAGTTCCAGGAGCGTTCGTACATCAAACTTGTTTGTTTCTACGTACAATCGCTGTCGTGTTTCTGTCCTTTGATCCAGCATCAGAACTGCTGCCCCGAATGCAGGCACTGTCAATACATGGCGCAAAGAATAACTTTGAAGTCTCAGGGCGTGCTGAAGTGGTTACACTCCACGCCTTCTCACTTAAAATGCTTAGTCTTCGTGCTCAATATCAACTACAAACTAAGGGATTTATCAAACGTAGCTCAATAATACTCAGGCCCCCTTAAAATTCTTAGTCTCCGTTTTCAGTCTGATCTACACACTAAGGGATTTATCAAGCGTAGATCAATGATACTATACTAAGGCGGGTGCCTGCTCCCTTAAATGCTTAGTCTTTGTGCTCAATATTAACTGCAAAATAAGGGATTTATCAGACGTAGCTCACTAATAATACTTAGGCGGGTGCCTGCTCTCTTAAAGTGCTTAGTCTTCGTTTCAGTCTGATCTACATGCTAAGGGATTTATCAAAGGTAACTCAATAATGGTGAGGAACAATACTCCTACACAGCTTTACAGTCAGATCATTTTCAAAACAGGTGCTGTTATTTTATCCCGTTCGCAAACGTTATTTTATCCCGTACGTTAAGTTTACTTTCGTATTTATGCATGGATTCCAAATTGATAAACTTCACGCCAACTGATCAATTTTTATGCATCAAATTCAATAAGCATGTTTAAGCGATTTGTTAGTTCAAAATTTTCATTGATTCAATCAAAGTTTTCCTGACCTACCCAATCTAAGGTTGAATTCATGAGTTTTCTACTGAAAATACAAAAAAAAATCATGATCTCGGGGCCAATAAATTTGGTCGACACCACCAGCGATCAGTAGCGGGGTTAGCATTATACCATAATTCCTCCCGACGTAGAAAGAAAGTAAAATTAAAAAGAACGATATTTAATTAAATTGCCGTTTAAATTTTTGGCTGAAAACATGTTGTAATATGTAGGGTTTTAATTATTCATTTTCCCCTAGGAGGAGACAATATATTTTAGGCAATATAGAGTAACAAATTTTTGGCTAATAGGAATGTGAGTCTAAAATTTCGATTACTAGAGAAAAGTAATAATAATTGGCACTCCAAACACTAAGTTAAATTAACCAAAGCAAAAGAAAAATAATTTGACCACTAGTATTAAGTCTCACAAAAATCTCACTTGTAACTCAAAGTCTCCATAGTGATATGAAAATGAAGTCAGGTCACCGAGTTGCCGGATATGGCCCTTTTGATTGATTGTAGGTGCTGTTTGGGATTTGGCAAATGGGAGTAGAATGAGAACGGTGAAAAGCAATCAAGTCAACACGGTTATCGAAGTTTGATGAGCTACCAGATGGATAGCTACACCAAGTATTGATGACGCTGTACACGAGCACTTTTTCAGCGGCAGTGCGCCTGTAAATACATTGTTTTTGAGAAAACTAATTCTATGGAAAAAACTATTTCTTCTTTGGAATGTTAATTGCATCACGAATAGTCTCGTGTATTTTGTCATCCTATCGTAAAGTTATTTTAGTTTCGTGAAGAACTACTGAAAACCAAATTTATTATTAAGGTTTGTAGGATTCATCTGAAAGAAAGAGCTTCTGCAGAATTCATCAGAATGAAATAGCCTCTGCAGAATTCGGAAGAATAAAACAGCCTCTGCAGAATTCGGAAGAATAAAACAGCCTCTGCAGAATTCGTTGGAATGAAACAGCCTTCTGTAGAATTTTCTGCATGAAACAGTTTCTGCAGAATTCATCAGAATAAAACAGCCTGTGCAGAATTCGTCAGAGTAAAACAACCTGCGCAGAATTCGTTGGAATAAAACAGCCTCCTGTTGAATTTTCTGTAAGAAATAGTCTCTGCAGAATTCATCAGAATGACACAGCTCCCTGTAAAAACAGGTTACCATCATCAATAAATATGAGATTCCGAAAGCGCAAACGTTCGTACGCGTTTGAATCAGCAAACGATTCCTTGCTTAGAGATGGTTCATGGTGATGATATTTTCTGGAGCTACGTAAACACCATAACAAGATGAGTAATTCAGCGGCAGCTTTTCATGCTTTGAAGTCGAGGGAGCTGGCGTAGGCTAACTGCGTTACAGCGCGCTGCAGAAAAACAATTTTTTTTGAGCGAAATGCAGAACTGCAGACATGTTCGTATATTTGAGCGGCTGCGCGCTGTTACCATAACATGAACTTTGTAGTATATTTTAATCTGCAAACTGCATGAAATTGAAATGGAATTTGGATATGTAACAATTTCTGTTTAAATATTTGCCACCGCAAACTGCATGAAGTTGAAATGGAAATTGAAGATGTTATAATTTCTACATAAATAATTACTACCGCAAACTGCATGAAATTGAAATGGAATTTGGATATGTGATCATTTCTGCATAAATAATTACCACCGCAAACTGCATGAAATTAAAATGGATATTGAATACCTTAAAATTTCCACATGAATAATTACCTGTTATCACTAACTACACACTGTTACTGCACTATGTACTTAACTCGTGATGCATGAATTTAACTCAATTAATGGCCCCAGAATCTTACTTAAATACAACATTTGCAATCACTGTTGAATGTTGTGTTACAAATTCTGCTTCGTCATGCATTTAAACGTAATTGCTCCACGTTTGACTGGTTGAGGCGATCATGAGAAATGTAATTTTTGCTTCAATGAATTATTTGAACTTTTATTGTAACACATTGGGAAATTTTTATAATATATTTTCACACCGTCTACCTTTTTTAAATTAGAGAACTTTTATTGTAACACCTGGGGAAATTTTTACAATCTATTTTCACACCGTCTACCTTTTTTCAAAATTAGAGAACTGTGCTTGCTCCAAACTTTAATTCAGAACATAATTTTAATTTTGTGTTTTCATTTGAATTAGTTCAATCTGAACGAAAGGTTAATGAGAATTTTTTCCAAACTGCCATTTTTTCTTCACTGTTGAAATCACGTTTATGACTGTATGGTAAGTGTGGCAGTGATTGGTGAGTTACAGAAGTTATTTTATATTGTTATGTATTATTACAATTATAAACGGCAAAATGTTTTTCTAAATTCATGATATTGATGAAAAATTTGTTGTAGATGACTACACAACAGTCAAGATGTTTTCTGGTGCAATACCGTGAAATTTTTCAATTAAAAAATACGTATCAGCTCTGAGAATATCAAAATTTTAAACCGTTCTCAGAGGATTGGGACATATGTGTGCCATTCGGTAAGTTGCTCATTCACGTGCCTGTATAAATGAATAACATTTCATAGGTTTCTCGATCGTTTTAAAAAATAACTCTTACCAAACGGGGTGAAATTTTACCGTGCAATTACATTTTCATATTCCTTAGGAAAAATAAAAATGTATTCGGGCAGCAAATTCGATTTCTCAATTGTACTAGGTTTCCCAACCAGCCATTAACAACAGCGGAAACGCGGTGAACGTTGTAAAATTTAATTTTAACTCAGTATTTTGTTTTACGAAACTTTTGCTACAGGAAACAATACTTGTTTTGTAAGCGCATAGAGTGAACTGAGTTCATTTTTTCGTTTAGAAACTCGACAGTTTAGTTGAGAGAAGCAAGCCTACAGTACAAAAGCCTTGACGTTTTATAGCTAACTTTTTATACATTCAAGCCTTGATTTTTTTCCGTGCATAACAAAGTAACTTTCAGCAACTCCACATCTGAAGCGAGTTGCCTCAAAAGAAACATGAACTAGTGATACTTTTTAACCACAAAGAGTTATCTTTTCCCCAAAGGGAAATTCAAATGCGCTTGTTTTTCCATAGCTCAAAGAAAACTATTTTCTTTGTAACTCTATCAGGGATATTTTTTTTTGTTTCAGAAATTCCCTTCAAAAGCACCCATTCTTCGCTTTAAAAGGCAACGTGTTCAAGTGCGTAAAATGAGTATAAACTTTTTCGTCCGGTCCCTCCTTGGCTGCAGAAGTAACCCAGTTGGAAACATCTCCGTCTCTCAGGTTAATACAAAGAGAAACATCTTCCTTTATAATTTTATTCCATACAAAAACATTTTCGCCTCAGTTTATTTCACAGGTAAACAGTTCAGTCTGTCACTTTATTTCAGAGCACATGCCTTTGTCACGTAGTGTTTTAGGTAAATATTTTAATCTTCCTATTTTCCAAAAAAATAAATTACCTCGTGGTTTTCGCTCGTCAAAAATGTGTTAAAATCTACTTCCAAGGGCCAAAATAATTTTTGAAATATGGTAAATGATAAATATTTATTATTATTATATAATTATAATTATTTATTATTATAATTTAATAATTCAGCTCAACTACTCACCTCGATAAATTACAGCTCATTCGTAAAGTTTTTTCTCCGAATATTTTTTTCTACCACATGAAACTATAAAACGCAACCTGTTCTCTAGAAAATCAAAAACTTGCCGCTAATTTTACCGATTCAAAACCATTAATTCAGATTCAAAAACATTAGACATGCATTTTCCCTTCATTGCAATTTCCCAATCACTCGAAAGACCTATTCCAGCCACCACACATATCACTTTCAGCGCAAGATGTCGTTTTAAAACGCATTCCAGCTGCGCCGTTTTTCATCCTCGAACGAAGCAAAGACCATTTTTTAGGGAGCATTCCAAGAGAACAGGACCGCACACTCGGCCGTAGATTATCGACAAGGGCGGTAAAGAGATTACAGGTCATACGTTACAGTGTGGTCGGTAAACATTCGGCAAGAATGCCCTGCAGCCGCCAATGCCCAAAATTACGACTCCACTTTATTGAAAACTTCATAATTCTTCATCGACTATGCATGAATCTTCTGTGCTACAGGGCCTGAATAACACAGTGTGTGGAGAAGAGCGGTTAATTTTGAAGGTATTTGTATGAGCTTTCTTTTTACTCGTCGCTAGCAGGTCTTAGGTAAATTTTATGGTCTTAAATTGCTGCTGTAAATCACGGACGCAAAACAAAAACAGAACACTTCCGCACGTAACCGTTCCGGTTGACAAATCGAGCTAAAGTTCAGTTTTGCAGTGGGGTTCCATGTTTATAAAGATATTAAGGAAAGGCTAAAACTTGCTTCCATAGAATCAGGCATAGATCAAGCAGAGCTTATGTTCTGTGATGTCCTTCAGTAATTTGTTTCCAGTGATCGAGTCGCGCAAGGAAAAATACGAATTGGGAAAAAAATGAAAGTTCTGGTTCCACTCGCATATTGACCTCAAAATTGCGCAAGCTCATCAGAATTTTAAATCAGAGTGTGTAAAACTTCTCGAAATTAATTTTAAAGAAGTGGAAATATTTTAAGCGTTTTAATACTGCCATTATAATTACGGAGAAGTAATCATTTAGCATGGAATATCGAAAAAGAATATTCATGCACGAGGTGAGTTCGCAGAAAAGACATCCTGCGCGTAGAAACGGTAAGTTAGGAAGAGAGCGGAAGAAAAGACGAATAAGAGATACTGAGGTACGTATGAAAACTGATAGATGCTCAGTGAGCACAAAAGACAGAAGTCCCAAAGGCCTATTTACAGCCATGACAACCTAAAAGTATCTCTCCTGTGGGCACCAGCCCCATCGCATACGATAGACATTGCTAACTAACCTAAATCTATTGTTTTGCTTCGCTCACTGACGGGTCTTGGTTTGAGGAACCCAACGTCATGCTGCATAACAAATAATTAAAAAAATTACTTAACTTAAAGTTCAGTAATCGGCTTCATGTTCTACGCATGCGGTTAGCTAAGTAAGAGTGATCGTCGACTACAATCAAAGACGAAAGTGAATTTTTTTAACATTTCTTCACAGTAACCGCTCTCTTCGTGTCTGTTTAGCCTGATGACGATATGAGTGACACCAAAATGTTGCATTTTGTAGTCTGTTCGTCGTATTCTACAGCAAAAAAAAACTACCAACTTTTTAAGTGTTCTGTTAAGCGTGAATTATTTCCTGTATATTGCGAAAGGAAGCTCATGGAGTGGCCAGCCCTTCTGGCCCTTAGAAGCTTCCTCTTTAAGTACTTTGTACACGGTACTTGAGCTTGGAAGCGTGTCTAAGACCACAGTCCGGCACCTGGCGTAGAAAATCTCAACTGATGCAAAGTGGGGGCTAATCTAATCTCGAGTGCAACCCCACTAGCCTGCTGTGTTGAGCACTGTTATTACATGGCAATGGTAAGCTCCTGCATGAACGTGGAATGTTTATAAATGCCAAAAAAAGGAAAACATAACCATAAACGTTAAGTGTAGATCAGTGCTGGCAAGGGAAAACTCGCGCATAAACGTTATACGTAGATCAGTGATGGCAATGGAAAACTCACGTATAAACGTTAGATGTAGATCAGTGCTGGCAATTTAAACAATTTAAACAATTTAAACAATATATTTACCACAGGTGATACAGAGATAAAATGTTTCTTAATGGAAAACTCACGCATAAACGTTAGGTGTAGATCAGTGATGGCAATGGAAAACTCACGCATAAATGGGGAATGTTTATATATGTTACCAGTGGATAACTCAACCATATATGCAGAATGTTTATAAATGCTGGCAGGGGAAACGTAAACCTAAAATGTGGATAAATACTGGCAAAGGACGACTCAAGCATATACGTAGAATGTTTATAAACGCTGGCACTATGTAGAAAACACAATCATGAACGTGGAATGTTGATCAATGCTGGCTACAAATAACTAAAGCATAAACGTATGATATAGATCAATGCTGGTAATGGAAAATTCAAGTATTAACGTAGAATAGTGATACATGCTGGCAACGAAAAACTCAAACATTAACATAGAACATAGATAGATGCATCGTATGATAAACTAGGGAGAAGAAGCCCCGGTTCTGTTAGACACGGAACGAAAACAGTCCCACATTATCAGAAAGAACGAAACTCATTTTATTCCTCCACTTATTTTGTGGAAATAATTTTGTGATTGCTGTCGGAAGAGCGGCAATTAAGACAAATTAATAGGGATTTCTGACCCTTATTATATCCTGGGAAAACCCACGGTCCCGCGAGGCAGATATGGTATTTGTGACGCTGAGGGCAATTTTCGCTCGGCCTGTCCTGGCATCCCTTGACACACTTGATGCAGCATGTAGGGACCATTTCCCGAGGACTTCTCCAGATAATTACGGGGTTGTGTTTTCAGCTGCCTGCGAGGCCGAAAAAATCGCTTTTCTAAAAAGATTTAACGTATGTGGCTTAGTTGTCAAATTTCAGCATTATTTTTTGAGTTTTTTACAAGTTCTGTGTAGACAAATCATAAGGATATTGAATTTAAGAAATTTGATGGAAATATCAATTTAATTTGCTTGTTAAGGATATCTCGTTAGCATTCCCGCTGTCCTAACTTTTTAGTCAATGCAATAGTAGCTCTTTGAAGGACGTGTTTCCTTTTTCCTACAGTATTTTGTCTTGGGTTTTGAAGTGTTAGTATTTGAACAGGGAGTAGGAATTTCCGGGTTGTTTTCGTAGGAGGATCACTCGAAAATATTTAGATAATTTTTTGGGTTGGATCCACCTACGTCAAAATTATATGCTCAGTTGTAATTTGACCGCAAAATCGAATTAAAATTGTTAATTCCGTTGTTAATTAATTGACTCATGAAACTTTTTGTTGTTAATGAATTTCTCATTTCCTAGTTTCCACTTCAGAAGTTAAAAGTCCCACTTTCACGAGAACCAATCGTTGTCATCGTTACGAGAAACAATAATTGTTGGTTCACATTGTAGAGAATTTCCTCGCGGTAACAGAAAATTGCACTTTCCGTATTTGTAATTGGCCCGGACAAAGTTGGCTGCACATCACGGTAGAGGAAACAAGGTAGGGCCAAACCAGTCTTTTTTTTCATCGACTGTGTGGGTTTGCTGACGTCACGGCAACGAACCAATAGCAACGTTCATATTGCGTCTGGTAGCACTGCTACCCCGATATCCGTCTCCACTACTGGCCTAACGACAGGGCGTTTTGATGACGTCATAAAGTTTGTTTGAAATAAAGCCTCACTATTGGCTACCCGAAAAAGAAGTGTTTTTCCCCCATAGAAATGACCCTACTTTGTTTCCTCTACCGTGCTGCACATCACAAGACCTCGGTGCTGTGGTGGTCCACATTCAAAGCTACCATAACTATTTTGTACAGAGCTCCGACGTGTATCTTGCATACGGACTCGAGGAGCAATGATCGTCAAGTTCTATACAGACAAACATTAATATCGAGCTGTTGCTTGAATAAAAACACTTTGAATAAAAGTAAATACGATGAGAGACTTGGGTAGTAGCGCATAAATGGGCTATGTTTCTCGTTCCTTTTTTCATATTCTGTTCCATTTTTGCATGATGATGAGACTTGTTGAAAACTCTTTATTTTCTGTTCGCAGATGTATGGGAGACAGGCGTCGTAACCATAACTTTAAAGAAGCAGTGTAGCGTGATAAATTTAATCAAGAAATATGCACAAGTTGTGGGACTGAAACAATGTGAGAACTTTGCATTAAATATATAAAAAAATGGCATCTGGCTCTGGCCAGTTCTACATAGTACAACACTTTTAAATAAGGTCGAAGTTTTGAATTTCACGTAAAGTATCTTTGTCAAATCAAATTTGCCTAGACTCGATTGCTATACAACCCACCGAAACAAAGACATTATTCAAACTCTCGAGTTACAGAGCTCAGTGTCTATTTGATCATACCATAGAACAATACAGTTTTACACGGCATCACTAACGACACCCAACTCACTTCTGAAATTCCACGGTTACAACCACGTGCTCAGCGCACAGCCCTAGAGTAGAACAGAGCTTTTCCCTTTGAAAGGGAGTGTCACATAAAGGGGAAAGAGTGTCACAAAGTATCTAGGGCTTGAAAAAGAAAGAGTGCCGCTCACTTGAAGTCGCGCTTTACTATAGTCTTCGTTGCTGACCTCTGATTCAAGAATGACGGAAATGAAAATAATGAAGTCAAATTTTCGTAAACTACAATAGTTAAAATGATCAAATTATATGAGTCCGTCTTCTTTATCGTAGCAAAGAAAATTATTTTTCATTCCATTTCTTTTGGTGCTCTTACTACTTTTTCATTTATATTTCACACGCTTATTGCTTTTAATTTTCCATTATTGTTAAAAAAAATCACAAGTTACTTGAGATCAGTAACTTAACGATTTAGAATTTGGGTGTGAGACATTTGGGACGATGCATAATTAAAGCTACTAAAGAGCAAGCAACCATAAAGTACCGTTACACCTACAAGCGTCATTTTTACTGCTACTATTACCACTATTACTACTACAATTACTGTTGCAACTTCTACTCCTAGAACTACTTCTAAGACGACGGCTACTACCCAGAGTCGGCGGCGAAAAAAAAATAATATTTTACCCGATTCGTCCTTTCCCCAAAAGGTAACTCCTATGCACAGGGTTGTGTATTAAAAAGCCGTGAGAACGATGCCTGGCTTTCCCAAAAAGGAGAACCATTACATCAGTTTTGTGCTACCGGAAGCTTACGCACATCCCAGCAAGCTTGCAACTTTAGCACCTAACTCACTTCCTCCTTTTTGCCTTATCTCGAAGCCTCGCAGCGCGCGCCCTGCAAACAGGCTTTCAAAGATAAAGGCTCTTGAGAAAGGAGGCATAAAAGAGCTCGGATCTTGTCTTCGAGAATGTATCGAGTTGCTTCTTCGCAATATGAATCGTAAAAAATCTCGTAAGCTTAGACGGCATCGCAAATTATTTATGGAAGTGGCGACAGTAGCGAACAGGGGCCGTATTTTTCAATTGACTTCGTCGTAACCGAGCAGCTGACGGCGCATGTTTCTCTAAGTGGACTTAGCTGTGCTACGTACTGTAGTATGTGGCGTAGCAAAGTTGACTAAGTTGAGTTTATGGTACCAAATGAGCCTTTATGACGACGCAGATTTGTTAAAAATCAGACCCGGACAGAGCTTTTTCGAGAACACTCTCTCTATACAACGCCAAAAAATAAAACCGTGCATTGCACGTTCTAGATAATAAGTCGATTTGGTATAGAAGAAATATTCTTCTGCGCGCGATAGTGAAAGCTTTTCTACCTAATTTTCAACGGAAAGATGATTAAAACTTTTACGCCCCTGCCGTTACCTTCATCTAAAGCACAATTTTACACTAACGAGAAATTCTGTTTTCCGTACTTCACGCTCAACAACGATAAAGTTGGTAACGGATTGCTAAAGCAACCGGCATCTCTGTTTTATGTGTTAATACAACCTTGATGGACAACGTTGGTGTTGTTCATGTGACCGATCAAACGATAACACCGTCCAACAATGAAAATTATAGAGATGAGAATACCAGTTCTTTAAAGATTTCGGGTTGCTGAACGACAAAATAACACTCAAAATTGTCTGTTGACTGAGATCTTTGAATTATTTATATTCGACATATAACGCCATGAGAATACAATTATACGAACAGCAGTTAACGAACTGTGCCTTTTATATACATGTCAACTTTTGGGCTGTCGTTTGTGGTCGACCTCCAGAGCATCTCTTCTCCAGCAAAAATCCAGCAGAAATCCATCAAAAATCAAGCAAAAATCAAGCAAAAACCAACCAAAAATCCAGCTAAAATCAAATAAAATCCAGGAAAAATCTGCGAGCTTGAAACACTGATCCATTGCTGAAATTTCCTTACGGAATCGCTTTCCTTGTTTGTCAGTTAAAGCCCTACATTTCACTTGGAAGACTTTCGTGTGTGAATGTATGAAGTGCAGTTCTGGTGACATCCTGCATCCAATTTTCTCATAGGCATTAAGCAGATTTAAAGTTCTTCACTAGTTCTTTGTAATTTTCAGCTCGAAGTTGTCCGAGATTCATGTACTAACATTCCGGAAACACTTTTAGGCATGTAGCTCATTAAGACTGAGAATTGATTCAAACTGTTTGTCTTGCAAAAGATTGCGTAGCTGAGGACCTATAAATAACCCCTTTTTAACCTTTACCTTACTTGGGCTTAGAAACTTGGCTTAAGTATTCAAATACATGGGAATTTTTCTTAAGGGCCTTGGCAAATTGTTTCATAAGTCCAAGTTTTATGTGCAACGGTAGTAGGGCAATACTGTTAGGGTCCACTAAAATTTCGTATGAAACGATTTTAGTACCAGACATCAAAGCTGTTCGTAGAGGATTTTGCTTCTGTTTGTAACCGGCATGCCTCGCTCGGATATTCCACTCACACATACAGCAACAGTACTTTGTCTACCTATCTAACAGACCTAGCACAATCTTCTATACTATAATAGGAGCCGTGTCCGTCCGTCTCTCTGTCTGTCCGAAGCCAGCCGAAAGTGCGTGATGAGCGTATTTGTGATACGGGCCGTGTGCACTCGGCCTCATCAACTCTAGAGAGATTGAATTTTTTAATTGCTTACGGCCTTTCTCTCATTTCGCCCTCTTTTTTCTTCCATATAAAGGGGGGTGGACTAGTAGATATAATTTTGTTATCACCACGTAATGCTATTATGTTGATAGGAGTATATGCGATTCAGAAGGCGTTGACACATTGGATAACTTTCTTTCCCTAGGGCTGCATAAACAGCAGGGATTGATTATGGCATTTCGGTAGTGTTACGTTAGTGCACAGCCACCACGCTTGTTTACGAAGCATCCATTAACTATCTCCAGTCGTCGTCTGTGTACGGAATTTTCAGTTTCAGCATCAAACCTTCATCATTATTGCAATATATTAACTTATCGTCACAGCTGAAACATGTAGACAGTTTTTTTTGACGATCGCAAAGAGTAGGTATTTTAACCTCATCATACAGGAGGTTCTACTACTGCAATCCGAATGCTTGATGTTCGGCTTTAGTTTTTAGGAGTTCTAAACTCTTAATCAGGTCACGAAGTTTACTTTGTGTGATTCTGTGTACGTTACAGAAGGTATTTGTCGGTTTAAAAAATATACCAGCATCATTGGTGCTTGGAACACTTTCTAACATGGCAAGTTTAATTCCATCATCCTCCGTGTCACTGTACTCGTATGTCAGAATGTTGCGGGGGAGACCGAGGGCTGGCAAACGATTTCCGTGGGCCAGCCACTGGGCGAATGAAACATGGCATCATTCCTCTTCTTCTGCGTATTAATTCCTTTCTTCAAGCACGGTATCATGCAGAAAGAGCAATCGGTGGTATGGTTTGTTGATTCAGCCAAACGGCGGGCGTTGATTTATTGATTCACACCAAAACCCTTAGAAATTTTTTTCCCATTCATCCAAGCATTCAGAGTTGATGAACATTTAGGACAAAAAACTGGGAGCCCACTTTTCCAACTGATCATCAACAAGACATTTAAAGTAGAGTACACATGCTTTTTTTTAACAGTAGCAATCAATGGCCGCTTTCTGGATCCACAAATCACGTCAGCGCAGACGTCGCAAAAGTTGTCCTGTGAATTGACACAGAAGTGAAGCATTGCTGCGCGCTCAGCGAAGTACATATTTATGTGCAATAAACCAAGTCACTCATACAGTACGTCACTGTTGAACAAAGCAGTCAGTGAAATATCAAACCAAACGGCGTGATGAAGTTGTTCGCTCTCAAGCATGTATGATGCAAGGAACGCCTGTTGACGCCTGGAACCGCTTTTTACCGCAGATCACCAGATTAATGAACGACAGAAATGAAGGGCCTGACGCCTGGAACAGCTTTTTACCGCAGATCACCAGATTAATGAACGACAGAAATGAAGGGCCTGACGCCTGGAACAGCTTTTTACCGCAGATCACCAGATTAATGAACGACAGAAATGAAGGGCCTGACGCCTGGAACAGCTTTTTACCGCAGATCACTAGATTTATGAACGACAGAAATGAGGGGCCTGACGCCTGGAACCGCTTTTAACCGCAGATCACTAGATTTATGAACGACAGAAATGAAGGGCTTGACGCCTGGAACCGCTTTTTACCGCAGATCACCAGATTAATGAACGACAGAAATGAAGGGCCTGACGCCTGGAACAGCTTTTTACCGCATATCACTAGATTTATGAACGACAGAAATGAAGGGCGAAGAGTTTAGTACTTCTTTTCCCTTATTTTCTTCGTGTGTCACGTTCGCTTGAGCTTTCGTAGTTATAATGTCCCATGGCGTCGTAGCCTAATTGAAAAAGTGAGATTACCCAAAACGCTGAGCCAGGAAAGCATTTTAATGATCTGCGTGTTCAACGAACTAAAATTTACAAAATACAGCTACTTTTAATGCAGTAAAAGTAGTTAAAAATTTTTGAACAGTGGAACGCCTAGTGTAAATTGGTAGAACAGAGCTATCGACCAAAGTTTTTGTCTTGCTGATAAATCTAAGTCTGATTTTTCATTCTGAAGCCTTAGTGCCTTAACAGTCTAAATCGGGCACAAATCAGAAGTACACTCAGTGTATTCCTCGTCTTCAATGCAGCATGACATTTTTTTATAAGTACAAGAGATCGCCTTTGATTCATCGTTCTCATTTACTACTTCCATGCACCTTTTTACAGAAAGACTCTAGGTTTGAAAACTTTAAATTAAGTTTATCCAAAATAGTGTTGACCAAAAACTTTATCAATGTAGATTTTTTGTAAGATTTCTTTGCTCCCACTTTTATCCACAAACTCGAGTACCCTTCAATTGACTCTGAAAAATGATTAAATTACGACCTGCTATAGTGTTGAAGAGTGAGGTGTCGTGGGCGGGAAACAAGACCCGCCTCTTTTCCTCACGCGTAAATAAAGCAGAATTCGATACCGAGACAAGGACTGCTGTCCTCCTTTGCTTTATTTTCCTCTTGTCTAGAATAGGAGAAGCGGAATGAAAATCCCAACACTTTAATCATCGCAGGCTTCGTCGTCACTTTATTTGAGCTTCAGGCCCAGCAACTAGAGGCTCTATTGTTTATTATCTCAGAGAATAGACTAGGCATTTGCTGAACATATTTGACTGCAATTTGCTAACGAATCGTGATCGTCGTCTATTTTCAGTAAGGGCTGAAAGGTTCTTCCAGTTGGTTGATTTTAATGGAGAGTGAAAGTTCTCTAGCTGATATTTAAAAAAAAAGCTTAGGCATTTGTGCTGTTTATGTTGATTGGGAAGTATTCGTGCTGTTTTTCAACATCACAAGAAGCTGAAATATTAGTACTATTAGATGTTACTAAGCCTTTATATACATAAAAGGCTACAGAGTTCACGCTGTTAGTCAGTTTTTACTGAAGGTGAAAGTATTCTTACTTTCAATTTGTCTTTATATAAAGGCTAAAATGTCTGCGCTGTTAATGAATAATTATGTGACAAAAATATTCTGAGTGGCAATCTTCATACAAGTCTGGAGTGTGGCTGTACAGACTGCAAACCTCTGGCAGTGATCTAAATTGCTCATACCGTTTATACCCATAGGTAATAATAATAATTAATTTCTCGTTATAATATGATTTTCATTATTAATTCTTCATAATAAATATTCCCTAAATTTTTTTCATAACTGAACTAATATTTTATGCTTCCTTTGGCTCGATAACTCTGCAATAGAGAATTTAAGCAGCGAGCACATAATTTATTTCACGCATAAGTCTAATGCAAGTAATCATTAAATTTTATTTATGCAATGCTATTGTACCAAATTTACACGTATAAATCTTACATCAAAATGCTTGCAGCGGCAAGAACCTTTTAGTGATTAATCTAACAGTAAATATAATTTTTGCAGATATTCATTTAAAACGTCTGCAAGTCTACCGAATGTGTGCACTGGCTGTAGTGCTATCAATGCCTTTATTTTAAAACTGTCATTCATGGCTGATTAACTAATTATTTTTTCTATAAACCGCACCGTTAGAGCGAGCTTTAGCACCCTAGAAATTTTATCCAAAACCTGGTTCCTTTCATACACGGAGCTAACAGCGAAATTTGCAAGGCTTAATCCTGTAAATATTCTCCAAGTTTGTTAAGTAAATGATCTACGAAGTTTGGGAGATCTCTTAAGTCATGAATTTTAAGAGCCTGGATGATGTACGAGCTGTCAGGCGTTCTGAAGTATTGAGATTGTCACATCTGCATATCCGAGCCTCGGGTTTGTTCATGGAAATGGGCTCCGGATAATTGGTTATTTTATAAGGGCGCTCAGCATTCCTTCGCATGGGAGCGTCGAATTAATCAAGGGCTAAACTTACCATGTATTTATGCGGGATTGGAAAAACCTCGCCGATGCGCATGCCTTCACTGAGGCGAGTGTTAGCACATCAAAAATTATAATCTAAAGCTTTATCGTTTATTGACATTCGCCTCTTGATGGGAGCCCGCGCGCTGACTCGAACTTTTCAACGCTGCGTGCAAACTTTTTAGAATCAAGTATCGACGTATTTATCTGCATTTTGGGACTCTGTGTTATTTTTCAATAGATTTTTTGTTATTCCCTTACTAAAATATAAAAACCAACAACCCGTGTGATGTGCTTCTTTCCAACCCATTTGAAAACCACTTATGTCATTAAAGCAGGCCGCCGTCAATCAGAGCCGCGATCATGAGGCTGGCAGCGGCAGCGCTGCGCAGTGGCGGCGCAAAAATGTCCACTTGACTGCAGTGGCTGCCGTTGAAACAAATATCCGCGAGAAGCGGGGCAGTTGTGCGTAGCCACAGCGCAGTTTTTTGCGCAGCCACAGCCCAGTTTTTCCGCAGCCATAACGGAGTTTTTGCGCAGCCATAACGCAGTTTTTGCGCAGCCACAACGCAGTTTTTGCGCAGCCACAGCGCAGTTTCAGTCGCCATCTAAGCAGCCGCATTACCTGCTAGCACGCAAATGTTTCTGCGCTGAATTGCACTGCGCTGCTCTAATCTGCTCAGATTTCTATGACAATTTTTAACAGGGAAGTCTCCTCATCCAGTCAATATTGCATCCATCTTTGATAAACTTAACTTAAATAGTTTAAACGTTCATTCAGCAACTTTGGATATGAGTTAGAATAGATGATTATTTCTTGGACTGTATTGGCTGAGCAATCTAGCCATGCAGTCAATATTGCATCCATATTTGATACCCTACAATAGTTTAAACTTGCATACACGCAATTCTGGCCAATATGTTGAATTAGATATTTATTTCTCCCACTTTATTTGCGCTCACTAATGCCTTGCCGGAATTCATACCTAATTTGATCTAATTTGAGAGTAATAAAGACTGAATTATTCTGAAAGTGCTTCGTTCAAGCCTCTAAGTTTACACTGCGGAACCTAAATTCAGTGATGAATTGGATGTATTAATATGTCCCAAAACTTTGAAAATAAATATTTTATGCCTATATTTTTACACTGCGTTGCGTATATTTTACATACTAATTTTTTGGGCAGCATACCTACACCTTAATACGACTGTCAAATATTGCAAGATTATTCATTAAAAAAATAATAAAATCACTGTTAACACTTTGACCGCGGCGTGCGCCACCGGTGGTCACGGAGATGATTTTCATAATGCTGCTGACAGGCCGGTGTTAACAAACTCAATTTTCGTAAATACTTAATTTAAGCTAAATGCAGGGACGATCCCGATAATATTTGCTATGTTTAAAATTACTCACTACAATTGACATGAAATTTGAGTTGAATATTGAACTTCTGTTTAACCAAATGCTATTAAAGTGTCAAATAAGCTAAATAAGAAAACTTTTCTCCGTTGATAAATGTGCAGGAATTTTCATGAGATTATTGATAATGCATGAAACTTTCTGTTAGTTACTCAAAACGCGAAATATGAATGGAAAATGCTTAATATTCCCATTTGCAGACTGCAATGGTCATGTAGACCGCGCAGTCTGTAATAGCCTGTGCGTAGGGCAATTGATGCCCGAAGACACACAAAGAACCGTCATTGGATTCCAATGCTCATCAAAGATCCAGCGACAGAATTCTGTTTAACGCAAAACATTAATGAACGCTTCGATTGGCATGTTATATTGCCTGAAACGCTGATGAACTTTTTTTAATAAGAAATCAGGAAATTTCTCGCTTAAGCGGAGAGTAGAGGAAGTTTTTTTAAATTTTCAGTGTGGTTTACCAGGAATGTCTCAATATTTTAGGAATATTATGAATCTCTCGTACAGATTGATGACGTTAAATTTTCGGCTCATAAAGAAATTGCAAGGCCAAACTTTAGCACGAGCTTATCATAAAATTAATTTCATTTTCGTGTTGATTGTTCTTCCTGGCCTAATTTTCATGAAAGAGAAATCCTGAGGGACAAAAATTTTGACCACAGCAACGTCAACATGGCAATGCGGGGGCTATTAATTTCCCACACGCGTGGAGCAACGATATTGATATAAGAAACGTGAACTGCGACTGTAGTTCACTTCTATTTGCGTGCCACAGACACTCATGATTCAAATGCAGACACTTAATGCGCATGCAATCTCTGTAATCGATTTTCAGTTACGTCCCGTGGACATGGACATATCTCTCCTAACAAAGAGAGACGCTAATGCTTGGTTCTACTTTTTTCACGTTTCTTAAACTATACCCTTTACAAAAACCTTAAAATATACCCTATAAAATATATCCTATACTTTAACCATATAAACATATATAGTTATTGTTTATAACTTATATTACTATATTACCTATATAAAATTAAAATGCACCCTAATCTATACCGTATACTCTGGCTGAAAGGATACTCTTCACGAATGCTAAAATCTACTTTTAATAAGTACCATAAGAAGGGAACAATTTTCTCCGAACAAAAATTGACGAAGTTATTTGGTTTCAATCAAGTCTTTGCGTGTTTTTTAAATTCATTAAAATTGTTTTAAGGAGAGAGACAAATAACGTTTTCGATCGAAGAACCGTGAAAGGGTAGTCTTGTTTGTCGGAAACATTCGTGCTTTCTATTGTGCTCACATAGATGCGGTGAATCTGAAACGCAAGAAGCTACCTCAAATGCCTGATATAAAGGAACCAATGAGCCTCGAATTGCAAGAATATATATAGCCAAAAAAATGTATAGCCCGTAATCCCTCAATTTAGCCAAATAAGAAATTCAAAACGTTTTCAAGCAATGCTTTCAAAGTAAGAACCGCTAAAAGAAATACGTAAGGAATCCGACTCAGCTAAAATCAAAAGCAATAACAATTTGAGTGACGAACTGCATAAAAAACGAGTTCTCCTCATTGAAGTTCTCCTCACATCACAGTGGACGGCAGAATTTTCTCCCCGGCAGAATTTTTTTCCCACAAAATAATTCGTTTGAACCACACACTATAGGACAGCTTCAGCCCTCACGCAGCCTTGATAATACATCAAAATTAGAGCACACGCACGGCATGCCCTACGACTGAGGGTACAACAACGCTGTCGTATATCGACATCTGCAGTCCATAAGCAACGACTCGATTACCAGAAAGACAAAACACGGCCGAAAAAAAAATCCGGCGTTTGCGCCGACACCGATAAAAGGACCGAGTTTTGGCTTCGGGAAAATATTTCATGAAGTTTCCAATATTTGTTGTTTCCATATTGATTACGAAGACAAGCACCAAATTAAAGAGCTTTCTAGGTTGAAGCAAGATGACGTAAGAAGCGAGTACGAAAAATCGCATTACTCTATCTAGTCCGTCCTCATTAAAAATTCATCATGCTATGCAGTGCGCGTTCAGTGGACGCAAACAATGAAACAAAACCTTGCGGACGAAGTTCAGTGATGAAGAATGGATCGGTGATGAACGTAACCATAAATTACAGCAATTTTTAAGACGAGTGAATGGATCTCCAATCTCAGTGAGAGAATCTATGCACGGCTATCACCACTAACATCAAGAATGATAACGAAGAATGTGTAAGCCTGCATCGTGAAGGAACTAACCATCGATTTCCTTTCGAGACACTCAGGCTTGGGATGATGCGCAATTATTATCGAACTGCAATTGCAGTTAACAATCGACCCTAAATATTTTGAAGAAAGTTGTTATAAATTGATGTGCATTCATAGTAAGACGTTCGAGTACGCCCGGAGTATAGACATAAGTTAGGTTCTTGTTTTAAGACTCAGACTTCAAATCGAGAGAACTAGCTTGCCAACTCAGTAAAATAGCTAAGACAATGAAATTATTTCGAAAATTATAAAAAGATCATTCACACTTTTCGAAAATACTGTAATTCTGAAAATTAGAATCGTCGGCAGTTTTTGTGAATGTGCTATAGGCTCATGCAATTACGTTCTCTGAATTTTAAAACGATCTTTCTGATGATCGAGAATAGGATAGTGATCGAAGTTGCTCCGCAAGTCCACAGGAATCAAATATTTATCTACATCACTATTTTGCCTTAGAACACAAACCGGATAAATTTTCGATATCCTAAATCCAGATGTTCAGCATAAGGAAAACTTCTTAAAGTCACCCTATCCGGCATTCAGTCATCGTTTGAGTAACTAAGGTACAAGGAGAAATGAGAACTAAATAGTTGTATTTTACAATCCATTTTGTGCTTTTGATGTATCTTCTTTTTTCCATTATCCAAAAATGAGGTAGTGTTCACTCAGGATTTGTGATGGTGCAACACCGGCCACGTGGTTTGCATTCCCGAGTCGAGAGCATAGATGTGGGCATAGCGAACAAATTTCAACGAACGTTGCGATACTCAAAGAGTGACACGCCTTCGTTTCCTGTATGTAATGGAATAACGTCAACACGAAAGTAAAAGAAATGGATAGGAAGACAAGGACTGAAAGATGAAACATAATGCTCATCCTAAAATGGCAAAGTCAACGTGTAATGGAACGACGGAATCTAAACAATCAGAAATCTAACATCACTGACTCAAAACTAGTAATTTCCAGAGAATAATGGCTGTCGGTGCTTGCAAAAAAAATGACCTGAAAACCCCTTTGCATATTCACGGGCGCGTTCATTCACTCACTTGCCGATACAAACAATTCTTGGACAAAATTTTATCCTTAAGAGTGTGACTACAATGATGTCAAGGGAATTAGAGCTCTCAGCAGCGGGCCTGAGAAATACAAATGAGTTACGCAACAAGCAGCCACGCTTCAATTTTCAGCAAAAGAAAGATCACGTAAGCGTAGAGGGACATTTCATGCAAGCACTCTTAATTACAATTAAAAATTACAGTACCTCACCTCCTCTGTTCACGTATTCAGTTGCATATTTCCGTGCTGACGACAAGATTTTGAATTTTTTCTAGATGTTCTTCATTTGCATATTAAATCCATTTGCTGTCAACTTCCAAAGCAGTCACTTAAAGTTTCAAAAATTCATTTGAAGAATCGTTTGCAAACTCAAAATCTTATTCTAAATAACTCTATTAGACTACGATGAATTTAAACAATTTATTTACCACAGGAGATACAGAGATAAAATGTTTCTTAAGTCTAGTACAATGGTCAAATTTGAGTATAGCTACCTGTGGGCCCGAATAAGTTCAGTGACTTCTAGGGCATCCTACCATCAAGGTTAGTCTTAGGAGTACAATAATGTTTAACCTAATTCACTTAAACTAGAGACGCATTAGACTGATCAATGAGATAAGTAACTCGAAATTAGATACTTCATTTCACAATATAGTTCATATGGACTAGAATTATCAGTATATTCGACAAACGATTCAAGAACAGACTGAAGATCGGCGAAATTAATCAAGGCGAATTACATTATTAGGACCAGTTATGTAGGGGACAAGGTTTGACTCTGTGATCTTACACGACTAGTAATCTGATAGGAAGTGAGACTCAAGACTTTTTTTGAATACCTTATAAGAATTACTTTCACGGATCTCCGCAGGTATTGAGTTCCAAGTTTTAGTTCCAACGAAGAGGATACTGTGATGTGACCGAGCCTTTGAGTAATAAGGAAGCATGAATTTACTTCTATTTCGGGTTAAATGGTCGTGATGACCAGTTTGCGTAGTTAATAGTTGTTTTAGGCTATTGTCGCCATCATTTGTTAATGTTTTGTAAATGAAATTGCAAATGGAGATTTTGTAGAGATCCGAGAGCTTAAGTATTTGTAAATTTTTGAATAAGTCATTTGTGTGAGCATTATATTCTAGATTCTTTATTGCTCTTATGGCTCTTTTTTGCAGGGTAAAAATTTTGTTGGTTTTATTTTTATCAGTTCCGTGCCATGCTTCTATTCCGTATTGCAAGTATGGTGAAATGAGCGTTCGGTAGAGCATTTGTAAGGCTGTTTCAGGCAGGAAATTCTTAACTTTATTTAGGATTCCGATAGATTTTTATAATTTAGAACTAATATGAGCGATGTGCTCTTTAAAGGTTAGATGTTTGTCTATTATGATGCCGAGGAATTTACTTGAGTTGGTTTCTTCGATTTCACCTTCGCCAATTTGAATGCGTGGGAGAGATATATTTTTCTTGTATGAGAATGTAATATATTTTGTTTTATCGATATTAAGGCTTATTTTATTAGCTTTAAGCCACAATGAAACCTTATGAAGTTCATTATTTATACGCTCCGCCATCCTAGCGGGATTTTGGTCTGGAAGGACCGCAGAAAGGGTACTGTCATCGGCAGAAAGTATGAATTTGAAGAATGATGTAGATTTAATGATATCATTGATAAAAATTAGAAATAGGAGAGGCCCAAGGACAGATCCTTGTGGAACCCCATGGCTAATTGTCTGTGGGTCTGATTTTGCGTCGTCAATGACAACGTATTATTTCCGATTTGCTAAGTATGATCTAAACCAATCATGGGCAGCCCCTCGAATGCCATAACAATGTAGTTTCGAGAGTAATACGTTATGGTCCACACAATCGTAAAAATAAAAATGATAAAAACTACAGGATCAAGGTAAAAATAAGGACATTCCTACTTAGAATTAAACTAAAAGAAAAAAGAGAAACTAAAAACACACAGATTATTAGTCTAAATTGTTTAAAACCTAGTATGATTTCATAAGGAGAGCGCAAATTCAGTCCATGAGCAGGAACATTAGGGATCATAAATGGCAAATAATGTAGTTACAAGGCTGTCGTACCAGTGGTTTCCGCATATAATACTTATAAGATGTAGCAAGGACGAAATGGATTTAAAAACGAAGTGACAGTGAAGTTATTTATGGAATTTAAAAAATCCTGACTATCTAAATTTTTCCAGATTCAGAAACACATACACGAGTTAAGTCTGAACAGCAAGTTCGGTATGAGCATTCGATAAAAAGGAGAAAGAAAGAAATTGAAAAACAATTTAGTAAGCAGCAAAACAAGGCTGTAAGGTCGACGTGGATGCCTTGAAGAGGTGAAGGTAATTCAATCAAAAATCAAGAAGAAAACATGTGGACAGATCTCAAAATAATATTAAACTCAATACGTCAGTCTAAAAAAAATACTAATCACGAATAATTTCCTCTGAGGACTAGCCGACATGTTGCAGCAGGTACTTGTCTAGTTCTTCAGGTGTATTGATGGTTAGAGATCTCTGAGTTACTTGGCCGGGTATCTTTGGAGAGAAGACGTTGATATTGCCATCAAAACTTCTTGCGGGTCCTATTTGTTCCGGAAATTTTCGTTTGGCCAATCTCAGAGTGTACATTATACTTGCTCGCGAAGGTACTAAGTATTCATTCACGTAGAGTTGTTCCGGTTTTGTACGTTGTACGTTTCAGTGTCTACTATGAACATACATATACATACGTTTCAGTCGGCGCAATTAACACTTAAATATCAATCTGTTGAAATAAAAATGTAAGTTTTCTTTCTGCAAGGAGCTTACGAGTTTCAGTGTTTGCGATACAATCGTGAGCTTCAGTGTTTGTGTAAGTAGTTAACATGTAGCAGTGTATGGTGTAAACACATGAGCTTTATTGTATGTAAAATGTATCACTGTCTGTAGTTAAAATGAATCATTGTCTGTGATAAACAAGCGTGTTTTGGCGTCTACCATAAAGTGTATCAGTGACTGTAATAAACAAGTATCAATGTCTGTAGTTAGCTCCTATGTTTTAGTGTCTGTAATAAAGTGCATCAGTGTCTATAGCAAATATGTATCAGTGTCTGTAATAAACACGCGCGTTTTAGTGTTTGCGCTGAAATGTATCAGCGTCTGTAATGAACCAGAATCAGTGTTTGTAGTTTGCATGTATTAGTGTCCGTGGTTAACATGCAACGGTGTCTGTCATAAATACGCATGTTTTAGCGTCTGTAACAAAGTATATCAGTGCCTACTATAGAGTGCATCAGTATCAGTGTCGGTAACAAATACGCGCGTTTAAATGTCAGTATCAGTGTCTGCAATAAAATGCATCGGCGCCTGTCACAAACAAGCACCAGTCTCTTTGCTAACCACGTCGGAGCACAACTTGAGCTCGGTCCGTACGGAACGAACGCGTCTCGAGGTGCCGAGTTCCCCACGAGTTGCACCTAATGTGATCTAGCATCCGTAATGACGGCGCCACCGCCGGTGCCCGCACGCCACTGAAGCCTCTAACGGACTTCTATTAAGCCTTGAAAGCGATTTCCCTTTTCCTTGGGCGCGAGAAAGGGTATTAATTTGGATTTGGAGTAATACAATAAAGCGGCTTAGCAACTCAAATGGACGGACCCGACGCTGGAAACCAAAATACACACACACACACAAGCCTGACTGACTGTTTCGAGCATCGCTTCTTTGTCTGACTGACTGACTGGCAGACAATTCATGGATGCATCACTTCTTTGCCTGACTGACTGGCAATATCTGGGTGCATCACTTCTTTTCCTTCCTTTGTATCTGCTCCCGATGGCGCTGTTTTTATTTTCGTTCTCGTTTATCCTCATTGTTCTTAGAAGTGATCTATTTCAGAAAGTGCTGCTTTTATATATATGTATGGCTTATTTTTCATATTTTATTAGTTGTCTTCTATCAGATAATTTGAGTAGTTTGATTTTACACCGCATACTGTTAAAAACGATGACTTCGCACATTTTTCACCAACTTGTGAAATTCATCAACAGATTTGCTATGTTTCTTAATCGAAGGTAGTGACCCTAGTGCACATGATCTCAACAAAACTTTTTTTATCGATTTTCAATTCATTTTCATGAGAGCTCTTCATCGACCGCCTACCATACCCAACATCAAAGAACACTTTCGAAAATGGAAAAGTAGACAATTACGTAGGCCATCCCTAGAGATAACTATTCTTTAGATGGGCGTATTTGAATATTCTATTACCCAGTGTTGAATAGGAATCGTCTTGTTAGCTCGTTCAAATCATGTTCAAGTTCGGGCTAACTTAGACGCTGACGGCTTGAAGTGTCCATTGTTCGAATTTAATAGCGCCAGTATCGGAAAAGCATAACGTGCAGCCGAGTCAGTGAAGTGCTCGTAGCCTTTAATTGTCCCCTGAAAAACAAGGTAGCTTGTAATCGTAGCTAAGGATACGACCTACGATCGAAAATTGATGGACTACGGAATGCTCTCGTAGAGAAAATTTTTACAGCGCGATTCTATTAGCAGAAGTTTCATTGGTCGCAAAACGTGGCTCGAACTGCTCTGGGTCGCTTTGTTGGACTGCGCTATGTTTTCGCACGAAGAATGCTACACAATGTGAGCAAAGTGGCGTCAAACTACAGCTTTGAATTAGAAATTATTGGCGTTCTCTGATTCAACACTGCAGAAAGCGCCCCCTGTTTGAGGGAGAGACGCTCGACTTTAATATTGAAAGAAGTTTTGTTCTTGGAGACAAAAATTACGTTAATCAAAAACGTAGTTAGGATTAAAAGCTGTGAGACCGTGGGCATTTTGCCGATCAACGCAACTTAAGGGCACAATAATAATCAGTAATGTAGAATCGACCTCCCATGAAACGACGTGAGAATAATCATTTGAAAATTCAGTTTTTCATCTTACTAATTCAACATAAACAACCATAAAAACATGTGATTGCACAAAAATTTTTGCTATGAATGCTATGTAAAACTTCACTGAAATTTTCAACAATTCAAATATACTTAGAAACATCCTGCAGTTAACTTGAAGCAAGGGCACCAATCGATAACAACAAAGAATCTGACAAAGAAACCTTTGTAGCGTAAACGCGAATGATTTTGTCTTGTTTGAATAAAGATGCCATAATATCAAAGTGCACTCCAAATTAAGAAAGCTGTTAGAAATTTGCATCAAAGTCTTTCATCCAGTGGCCAGGAAAACTTGAACTTTAACATTTTTTGTTTGACATCGTATATAATTATGCTTTCAAGTAACATGTTCTTTTCAAGACTTGCTGAACATGAACTTTTGCGTACCAAGACTTATTGACCAGGAGTACTGCGTTCTAAAACTTGGTAACCAAGAACTTTTGCGTACGACTACTTACTGACCAGGATCTTTCGTGTACCAATATTTATTGACTAAAAATTTTTGCGTGCCGATATACTGACCAAGGAACTTTTGCGTACCAAAACTTGATGATGAACTTTTGCGTACCAAGACTTACTGACAAGGAACTTTTGCGTACTAAGACTTACTGACAAGGAACTTTTGCGTACCAAGACTTACTGACCAGGAACTTTTGCGTACCAAGACTTACTGACAAGGAACTTTTGCGTACCAAGACTTACTGACCAGGAACTTTTGCGTACCAAAACTTGATGATGAACTTTTGCGTACCAAGACTTACTGACAAGGAACTTTTGCGTACCAAGACTTACTGACAAGGAACTTTTGCGTACCAAGACTTACTGACCAGGAACTTTTGCGTACCAAAACTTGATGATGAACTTTTGCGTACCAAGACTTACTGACCAGGAACTTTTGCGTACCAAGACTTACTGGCAAGGAACTTTTGCGTACCAAGACTTACTGACCAGGAACTTTTGCGTACCAAAACTTGATGATGAACTTTTGCGTACCAAGACTTACTGACAAGGAACTTTTGCGTACCAAGACTTACTGACAAGGAACTTTTGCGTACCAAGACTTACTGACAAGGAACTTTTGCGTACCAAGACTTACTGACCAGGAACTTTTGCGTACCAAGACTTACTGACCAGGAACTTTTGCGTACCAAGACTTACTGACAAGGAACTTTTGCGTACCAAGACTTGATGATGAACTTTTGCGCACCAAAACTTAGAGATCCGGAACTTTTGCTTACGAAGACTTGATGACCATAAACTTTTGCGTACCAAGACCATTTACAGGACTTGCGAATGAAATTCATTCTATTTGATATTCTGAGATATGAAGTCTTTATCTGTACCTCTTGCTCTATTTTTCAGGCAGCATTGTATGCATAACACAATATAGCATTTCCAATAAGTTAGGGTGACATGGTACAATGCCGAAATAATAGCACTCTCCAGAGTGTAGCTAAGCGAAAATAATTAGCAAATTGAAAACAAGACTTTGTGTGACGGTCACATCGAGCAGCACCAACATGAGGCTTGTTTTTGATTGCAAAATTCTAAAAATATTTCATTACATCAGAGTGATAGTTTACAGTTTTACATCGCAGCACCAACATCAGGTTTTTGTTTGCAAAATTCTAAAAATATTTTATGACTTCCAATTCAGAGTGATATCGGTTTTATAACCCAATTTACAAATTAGATCTTGTTTTACAACATTAAAAAAAATTCTGTCACCCAGTTCGAAGAGATAACCAAGAGCTTTTTAGAGTACCTTCATAATTAGACTCTTACTTCAAACATTCAAAAACATTTTATTTCAAATTCTAAACGGTAAACATCATTCTCAAAGATATTTTTTCTCAAATCAGGCTTCGAATTCTACATGATAAGTAAGAGTCTCATAGTTATTTTTTTTAAATCAGGCTTCTAATTCTACATGATGAATAGCATTCTCAAATTTTTCTTTTAAATTAGGCTTCTATTTTCAACAGCCCAAAAGCCCCATCCATTCAAAGGGATCAGAGATGACAAGAAATAAACCCTAGAAGATCAAAACTAATGCATCATTTACCATGAATTTCCGCCACTCTCCCGACCGCCGTCTTTTCCACTCTTCCACTGGCAATTCTCAGCCGACGATTTCATTTCCATGGGCCATTTTTTGGAGCTCGTCCGAGCCCAATAGATTGGTAATCGGAGCTCACTGGTTTGATTTGGAGGCGTCAATCTCATTAGGGCTTTCGAAGTGGCTTCGCAGCCTCTCAAGGCGCGTCCTCGGCCGACGCATCGACCAAAATCCGCCAAAATTTCTGTCAATCAGCAGGGTCTCAAGCTTTCTAAACAAAATATTAGAGCTTCATAAAAAACTGCTCGTAACATTTTATTTTCTGAATGGGTAAAAAATCGGTGAGGGTTTCTGTACCCTACTGATGCTAATGAACCGAGACCTGTGAAAATGGTAAGAGTAAATGAAGAGCTCACTTCCTCATTATTATTGCATCTTCTCCTCCATATAATTTGGTTCTAGACCTCTCAAAGTAGTATCGATAAAATAATGGGACGATACTGTTGTGATTATTAATCTTTCTCGTTCATTAATTTCGTTCGAGATTTCCCAAACTAGTAGCGGTAAAATGACGATTTTACTTTCTGATAATACAGTATTTCCATCTTGTTATCCAAACAAATTGATGCCTAACGATGCCAGTGCACTCAGTAAACAACCTATGCTTGAGATGAATGAAGACTTGGTTACGATTCTGTGTTAGGATTATTTCAAAAATACTCCATCTTTCATGTGACCGCAAAAATTCAAAGCCTTAAAATTGTTTACGAATTAACTCCCAAAAGACTCTATTATAATTCTGTTCAGTGATCAAATTATCTTTGAAATCACTATGAGCGTATGTATGAAAATTTGCTTCACCTACATGCATGCAATCCGACATCGTCAAACCATGCTCTAAATGAAGGATTGAAATTTTCTGATTATTCATCAACTTTAGGTATTAAAGGAAAAAATTCTATCCGTTTTTACAGGTCAAATTCTAAATAAAGCAGAGACACCTGAAGTATTGCTCACTGCATTGTTTAAGAAAAATGAAGAGAATTTTCTACTCACGTTTTGCAAATGAGGAAAACTTGCAAAATGAACCTTTAGTCTTCAATTATAATCATTGCTGAAGGAATATTTCAAATTTAAATTTAGTTCCGGGTTGCCAAAACCTTCACTTTCAAGTTATTTAATAGAGCGAGTCTCTGCAAGTAGGTAATTTACAAATACTAACCCCGGGTTGCCCAAATCTTCACATTCAAGTTATTTAATAGAGCGAGTCTCTGCAAGTAGGTAATTTACAAATTCTAACCCTGGGTTGCCCAAATCTTCACATTCAAATTTTTTAATAGAGCGAGAGAGTCTCTGCAATACGTAGACAATTCACAAATTCGTAAGGCACCGAAGCTTAATGTTACAGGACTCACATTTTCTAGTACGTGTAGGCGTCTCGTGCCTACAAGCCACCACACGTTTGTCATGAAACTCACTACGTAATGCCAAAATCAGGGAGATATTCAGGGAATGCCGGTCTCGTAAATATTTAAAAGGTGCCGACTCTGCAGCGTAATACCGTCATCTGAATATGATTTGACCTCCATTTCCATGCAAAGATCCTTCTGAATAAATGAGCACCGAATGTCAATACGCTGAAACTCATAACTAGTGTTGTTAACACAAATGAAGTCCAATCAGCGTTAACATATTTGAAATATCATTGCAGTGTAACTAACCTTCAAAAATGCATTCTGCAAGTAGTGTTTTTAATGCAAATGAGTTCCAATCTGTGTTAACATATTTGAAAAATATTTGCGGAGTAACTAACCTTCAAAAATGCATTCTGTAACTAGTGTTTTTAAATGTACGAGGAGTTCGTGGGCTCGAACTCAGGACTAGAGATCACCGCGCCAACACGCTATCGACTGCGCTATCGATCACCCTAAAAGGTGACCGAAGCACAACGAAAGCAATGTTTTGGCACAGTGAAAGCAGGCGCACTGTCCTGACAGATATTTAATTCCCATATGTATCGAGAGCTCAAAGTCTGTCAGGACTGTGCGCCTGCTTTCACTATGCCAAAACATTGCTTTCGTTGTGCTTCGGTCACCTTTTAGGGTGATCGATAGCGCAGTCGATAGCGTGTTGGCGCGGTGATCTCTAGTCCTGAGTTCGAGCCCACGAACTCTTCGTACATTTATTTCATTTGAAAAAACCTTGTGGAAGCAGTGTCTTCCCGTACCAGAATTAACTGTTTCTTGGGGTGACTAGACTTTGAGCTCTCGATAGTGTTTTTAATACAAATGAAATCCAATCAGCGTTAACATACTTACAAAATATTTGCTGTTAACTTTTAAAAAAGCATTCTGAAACCTCAATAGATAAAATACTCATTTGCGGTTGAGTTAACCTATGATTCTATAGCTTTTTTTACTGAAAGGAAGCTCCTTCTATCTCATTTTACGAACGTTTTAAAATCTGGTGAACTTAAAGACATAACAGCTCATAATAGCGCTGTAGGTCGCTCCAAGTTAACGACACATAGTCACGCACAGGAAATACAGTCCAACTCTTGGCAATATGCATAAAACTAATGTCTAAAAATCGGACACAATATCTGCTCATATAATTTCATAGTTTGTTTGAAGTCTTTCAGAATCGTATTCTCATGAAAATATTTAGCTGAAAACGAGTCTTTTTTGGACACAATATCTGCTCATGTAATTTCACATTTTGTGTGAAGTTTTCGGAATCGCGTTCTCATGAGAACGTCACGTTGATGCAAAACAGTCCAATTTCTTCAGATATCCTGTGTTCTTAATAATAACTACATAGGAGCTTCATTTGATAAAGTTTTCATACGTGCCTCAGTAAAACGGCATCTATTCAGTTACGTTCATCAATACTAAGCTTATAGCTCGCTCACGATGCTTAGAATCACAAACTCGTACTGACTTTAATTTTCAGTTGTCCAAGCCGAGCAAGTTTCAAACTGCCTCCCAGGACTGACCATTTCTAGTAGCGCAGTTCAGTACTTTTGGAAGTGTTTGTTCAGATAATTGGTCAGAAATTCTGCCTGCCTGCATTTCGGACAAATCTAAACTTCGAAGGCTGATAATAGACGATGTGATCAGCTCTACTCGCAGAACTGCCGTTCGACGATGCAACCATTTCCTTCATGCAATTGTTCGATCTTATTCTCGGAATTTCTGCAGTTTCCACGTGGTGAAACTTGCCTGATATGTGCAGAAATGTTGCGCAGTGATTCCAAACGATGAAAAATGTCATCTACGAAGCTGCTATGTTGCGAATTTCATGCAATAGAAGATGTCATTCGTGATGCAAGTTTTCGTGTTCACCGTGATCACGCTACGCTAGCATTTTAGTTGCTTGTCATAAGGTTTGGCTATCGTGCAAGAATGTTATCATAATGTACGCAAGATTCTTTCTGCTTTTGTTATCAAAGTCTTTCATCCATAACTTGTTGAAATTGCTGGCGCTCTCAAGGATAAGTTATGACGCGCTGGACAAAATTAGCTTCCAGAAGTTGGCAATTTTATCTTTTTGTCCAACGCGACATTTTTTTCGTCTACGTAAGTTTCAAGAGGTAAAATGTTATTGGGACCAGAATAAGTGTGATAAAGGATGTAGTGGCACTCTGCATGGAAAAATGTCTTATGTTCATTAGATAGATTGAGTAGATTGCTTTCTCGAGAAACACACACCAGTCAGATTGCTCTCTCGAGACACACACACACCAGTCAGATTGTTTTCTCGAGACACACACACCAGTCAGACTGCTCTCTCGCGAAACACACACCAGTCAGAATGCTCTCTAGAGAAACAAACACACCAGTCATTTTGTTTGGTTTTGTTAGTTTGTATTTTTGAGGTTCTAAATTCACTGCATTCATTTTCTTAGTGAAGAATCTCCTCCTATGATTCTTGAACTATTAATTTGAACTTACAAAAAATGCTAAAATTCAAGTTTCACCAATTATACAAGTTGATCACTCGACTGCTTTCACCTAAAATTCCCGACAGCCGTCTACAGTAAATATAAACTACGAACTGATAACCAAAAAAATGGGGTTTTAATAACGTTGAAATAAAGTTCGCTCTCTGAAAGCCAGTCAATCAGTATCTTTATGAAACATGCGAGACAGATTTTGACCCAAAACGGGAAAAAATTTGGAAACAAATAAAAATTACATCAAGAAAATGTAGGGGAGAAAATGCAGGAGTAATATGAGCAGTGCCTAGCATTGGGCAAATTTAAGGTAACATTGAGATAACGTAAAATTTTAACTTCCACTTTTTTACATCTGAAGAAGAAATTAAAGTCACTGAGTAGTAATTTGGCATATTTTCGCTTAAAATTTTTTATTGTAAATATTTTACGACACAAGATAACAGAGTTTACTCCACCGATACACAAATATTCCCTTCCCGACATATTTCCGTTAACTTTCCCAAACTGAAAAGCTATTCGTCACTGCTACGAGGATTCTGAATATAATTCGAGATTGACTAATTGAAGCCCTTTCAAAAACACATCTAATTGAGGCCCGGGCGATGTAGTATTTGCCGGAGTTTCAGCTTCAGCGTTCAATGGGGCCCCTAATGGAAGCCTTTTACCTCTCCAATTATAAAAAGGCCAAGTATATCCCAATTAGAGGAGCATATATGAGTTCCAAGCTGAAAAGTGAACAAAGAACGAATTAATGTAACTGCTGTTCTCAATGTTTAAGGAGCTTCATTACCTCCTTGTAATTCATCCGATATTTATCCACATATTCGCTAGCTGTTGAAATTGTAAACTGAAAGTGTCTGAGTAAATTATGCGTTTGATCCGATGTGGGAAAACTATTCTCCCCAAACTGCACGTCAAAATATTCTTGAAGAGACAACTGATCTTTGATATGCAACTGTAACTAACTCGATCTATATATTTTAGCTGACCACTTCGTCACAAACATTATATATATCTTTTGATTCACTGTACCTCTTGTTTACAAACTTCCTTATGAACTACAAACCAATTACCGAATTAATGTGAACGACAAAATAAAATAAAAAACGAACAGGAATTGATGCCATGGCACTCGAATATTTTATCGAGTTCGCGCTTTGCAGGACTGCAGAAAAAAATACCATTTGGTTTTTACTTGAACAGAAGCAACTTAAAGGTTAAAGTGTGAAGAATGGGACACTGAAAGGACAACATTTTGCTTTGAAACACAATGCGAAATTCTTGTTTTCTCACCTACAACCACAACAAAGGCGAGAACTCGACCCTTCACTATGAAGTTCCTCAATGAAATTTTTCCCCATTTCACAACAAGTTCCGTTTCATTGTAAAGTTTTCAATAACGGAACGCTCGCACACAGACGCGCCTTGGCTTCGGTTGCTTGTTTTGAAGTGCACCTGCGTGCCACTGCATCGAAGAACTCGATGTTTTGTTATCAAAACTCATGCCAAAAATTTATTGTTATCAAAACTCATGCAATAAAATTATTATTATCAAAACTCATGCAACAAAATTATTATCATCAAAACTCATACCAAACATTTATTATTATCAAAACTCAAGCAAAAAAATTATTATTATCAAAACTCATACCAAGAATTTATTATTATCAAAACTCACGCCAAAAATTTATTATTATCAAGACTCATGCAGAAAAAATATTATTATCAAAGCCCATGCCAAAAATTTATCATTATCAAAACTCATGCGAAATTCAGGAGCGAACATTAAGGGCTGAACAGAGACCCTGACATGCCAAATGCTGAACAAGAAATCCATAGTTTATAATCTCTGACTGAATTTTTGCGTTGCGTGCATTCGTTCCGGGATCATTATGAAAAAAACTACGACTAAGTGTGTCTCTTGAATTTATTTTTCGAATGAACACGTGAAAGACGTGAATAAATATTCAGCTCAGAATCCTCAGTGAAGCATTAAGTAACTTGCGCTTTGAAAAACATCAGGCTTATTGAAAATCTATGAGAAAACATAAATTGAAATGAACAATTGCAACGTCTGCAAATCACAGAGAGAAAGTGGTCATTCTAGAAGCAAATATGAGCACAAAGCGACAGAAACTCAAAAACTTAATATATTTACGACTTTATTTTATACGAATTTTCCTTAAATTTATGTTCATCCAAACGCACAACACTTGATCGTGAAATGCAACACCGCCAGCAATCATGCTGTTTATCGGACTTACTATGTGAATATACAAAATTGGATCATATAAACTCCCCCAACACTAATTTCTCAAACGGAGTGCATGTATTGAGAATTGAAGAGCTATATAATCCCAGATCTGATTTTCATGTCGTTGGATCTTTGACATGAGTTTAACTACCCTTCTTCAGCTTTTCAGCTTTTGATATTCAACATGAATTGTACTTGCGTTTATTCATTGCCTACCCTCAAATAAAATTTGTATGCTCTGCAACTTAATAATTCAATTTTATTCATTTTCGTATACAGGCAACCAAGACCATCAACAAGTTGAGCAAATTTTAATAAGATGATCCCAGATGAGCAAAGCTGAGTTGTGTTCTTCGTACATCTGTAAAAAATATTTCTTCATTCATCTGCAAATATATTTCTTGTTACATCTGCAAAAATATTTCTTCATACTTCAGCAAAACTATTTCCTCATTCAGCAGCAATAATATTCCTTCATTCTTCAGCAAAAATATTTCTTAATACATCTGCAAAACTATTTCTTCATACATCAGCGAAAATATTCCTTCATACATCAGCAAAAAACATTTCGGCATTCATCGGCAAAAATATTCCTTCATTCTTCAGCAAAAATATTTCTTAATACATCTGCAAAAATATTTCTTCATACATCAGCAAAACTATTTCCTCATTCATAGGCAAAAATATTTCTTCATTCATCTGCAAAAATATTTCTTCATTCATCTGCAAAAAATATTTCTTGATACATCTGCAAAAATATTTCTTGAAACGTCTGCAAAAAAGTTTCTTCATTCATCAGCACAAATATTTTTTCATTCATCAGCAAAATATTTCTTCACTCATCAGCAAAATATTTCTTCATGCATCTGCAAAAATATTTATTCATACATCTGCAAAAATATTTCTTCATACCTCAGCAAAAATGTTCCTTCACACATCTGCAAAAATTATTTATTTATTCATTCAACTGCAAAAATATTTCTTGACAAAAATATTTTTTCATACATCAGCAAAAATATTTCTTCATTCATCAGCAAAAATATTTCTTCATTCTTCAGCAAAAATGTTCCTTCACACATCTGTAAAAAATATTGCTTCATTCATCTGCAAAAATCAATTTCTTCTCGACGAGTTATCAATGAAACTCCAAACTCACCTCGTGGGGCACAAGTGTTCAGTTGCGTCCGTACAGGGCGTGATTGAGCTGCTAAATAGTTTAAATTGGGAACAAGTATTATAAAAAACGGGTTAATAGTCTAGCTTCCTTGAATTTCTAGTTCCAATTTGACGAGAACACGCCTTCTTTTCTGCGTTAATGAGCAAACAAAGATAATTAAGAGCTTAACGACTTGAGAAGAGATTTATAAAATTATAAAAGCAGCCTGCGTTCCTTCGAACGGTAATGGCCCTCGCCAACGTCGAGGTAAAAATAACCTCCGCTCCTTGTTTTTTGCAAAACGAATCCGTTTTTAATCAATTCCTAAGCTTGGCAGATCATTTTAATTGGATTATGGTATAATTTACCAATAATAATTTTTTCATTGTACCATTGCAAAACCGAATTACATTTTTAGTTAATTCTACGCTCAGGCGATTATTTTTATTATTTCGATCGTTGAATAATAATTTAGACGATGATAGTTCTTTCACTGGACCATTGTACAATGAAAATCTATTTTCGATCAATTCTTACGTTCAGCGGATTATTTTCATTGTATAACTGAAAGATAAAAAATTTTCTCATGGTTTCATAGAATTATCGAACGATAACAATAACTTTCTTCGTAGGGCTATCACATAATCAAGAAAAAATCACGTGTTTCGTTGTATTAGCACATAATTGAGAGATAAAAACAGCTTTCTTCTAAGCCAGAGATCTTTTACATATGAAGGAAAATTAGCAATTCTAATCGTATGCTCACAGCATAATGGAGACTATAAAAACATGATGCTTCCAACGTTTTCAACAGCAGTTGTCAAAAATCATGTTTATAGTCATTCAGTTGGAAGTCCATAGAGGAGAAAAAATAATATTGAAAATATTCCAGCACTAACTCATCGTTAATTACAGATTTGAATAAAATAACTGCAACACGTAAATGATCAATTCTGTAGCCTCATCTTAAAATTTCTGCACAGTATAAATTTTCAAAACTCATCCTTATAATTCTACGAATAAATAGTTTCAAAATGTTAGCCCTAGTGGTCACAATGCGACAGTTATGTTAGCTTCAAAAATGTGAGCGGTCAATGAAAGCACTTATTCAGGAATGCTCTTATTCTTATACATTTATTCTCGTTCACTTCTACAGGTTGAGAGCATTTCCTCGACCTAAAGTTCAACGCTAAATTTTTGTAAATACTTTATCGAAATATTTAATTGAAATAGAGTCGCTGCGGTACAGATTGTTAATCGCTGTATTTCATAGAGATTTTACCAGACGGTCTCGTAATATCTTTTGAGAATAGGATTCTAGTCATCATTTTACCATATGATATAGCAATAACTAATGAAAACTAGATGGTAACCATCATTTTCCAGATGATCTCGTAATAATAACTAGTGAGATTTGGATTCTAATCATTATTTTACCAGATGATCTCGTACTAATGCACGAACTGGCGCTTACGATAGAAATATAATAGTATTTCCATGCAATCTTTGCCGTCAACTATTGATAATTGGGTTCTAATCATCATTCATACGAGCTCTGAGACTGAACTTACGAAGCCCCTTCCCGGCACCCCCTCACGACCTTATTTCGGAATCATCCGAGTACGTCTTATCTTAGAGTGAGGCAATTTCCAAAAAGGTTTAGGCAACTCTCTTTTCACAAGATATCGAAAACACGAAACCGTCGGCAAAAGTGCAGTTATCTTGGTTTTTTTAACACCAAGATCATCAAATCCTGTCAGTTTTTCAAACACAAGCTGGCCATAAAGACGAAGATTTCAGAGCCGATGTTATAGGAAAAACTTGAAATTTGAGAATTTCAGCGAGAAAAGTTCATTTGGCAACACTGCAGCAGAGGCCGAAGCAATTACCAACCACCAGCAATAATGTGCGCATTAAAGAGAAAGCTGGAAAAAGTGTCGCTCTCTTTGAACTACGCGGGAGTGTGATTAGCTCACGCTTTGCGAACTCACTTTCATTTCACGTTCCAATTAGCGAGCATCAAGAATTTTTGGACATGATGAAATAATAACAATCAATTTGAGTAGAAAAACAAGAATTTCCGATGTGCATAAGTATGACAGGTAAAACTTTATATTTGCCTGTGTATGGGTATTTACAACATCACAATTTCACTATTATTATATTTATTTATAATATTACGAAGGTTCCTGAGATCTTCACTTCAGTTTCAATCACTTTTAGTATTTTGTTATTAAAAAAGTCCTTGTACACTAAATTAATAAATTTGATTATTGTCGTAGCTTCAATTCACCTCCCCATTGAGCGCAACGCACAATTGATCACAATGCACAATCCCCTGCAACACTCAATCCAGCACAACGCATAGTTCGTTACAATGCACAGTCTACAATAACACTCGATCCAATACAATAATCCATTACTGCACACAATCGAGTATAACTTATTCTCACGTTATTCACATGATATATAAAATGTAATCTTCAACCATTGAAGTGATAAATAGAGCTTGGGCTTGGAATTACTGCTAGTATTGAATTTTTTGTGTGTTTGTCTTCAATGGTGAGTTCTGTGTACATTACTGGCTGAAATTCAAGTATTTAAATTAAGTATGTAAAGCACTCTGTCTTAAATACTTCAAGTGATCTACAGAACTTTTTTCTTAATTATGCAAGTGTTGCATTGAACTATCTTTTTAACATTCCAAGTTATGAGTTGAACTTTTTTTATAATTATTCATGGGCTGGAAAGACTTATACTTCAGTTATTTATATCAGGTACAGAAACATTTCCTTGCTCACACTTCAGTTATTTATTTCAGGCACAGAAATATCTTTTTGTTCATCACAGTCATTTTTATACCTTTGCCCATTGTAGTTTTTATATTAGGTACAGAAATATCCCTTTTCACATTTCAATTACTTATATCATGTATAAAAATATTCCTTAGCTCTTACTCCAGTTATTTACGAGTATATGAGGTATAGAAATATCCCGTTGCTCATTTCAATTGCTTACATCAGGTATAGAAACATTCCCTTTCTCATTTTAGTAATTTATAACAAGTACATGCTTTTGCTCGCACTTTTGTCACAAATAAAAGGTGTAGAAATATTCATTTTCTTATTTCAGGTATTTACATCAGGTAAAAAACATCTTTTATGCTCATTACAGTCATTTACAAGAGATACAGACTTATCCCTTTGTTCATTTCAGTTACTTATATCAGGTACAGAAATACCCCGTTGCTCATCACAGTTACTTACATCGGGTAAAGAAATATTCCTTTGCTCATTACAGTTACTTACATCGGGTAAAGAAACATTCCTTTGCTCATTTCAGTTATTTATATCATGTATATTCCTCTGCTCACACTTTAGTCATTCATATGAGGAACAGGAATACCCTTTCGTTCGTTTACGTGCGGTGCAGAATGTCAGAAGCTGCGGCGGCTGACGTCACGCAGCCTGACGCAGCACATCCCATAACGAGAAGCTCTCGAGCCAAACTTCATTTTTATCAAATGATGCGGAAATTTGGGCGCTCTTCTGCGGCACGTTCCTTCCGCAGTCATCTGGCCATCGTCACTGCCCTGCGTTCCACTTGTTCTATCGTGAACTTCTGCAATTATTTGCCGATTTCTTGCACTTCACTTGTTCTATCGTGACCTTTTATATTTTTTTGAGATTTCTTGCATTTCACTTGTTCTATCGTGGAGAGCTTTTACATTTACTTGCCGATTTCTTGCATTTCACTCGTTCTATGGTGAACTTTTACATTTATTTGCCGATTTCTTGCATTTCAGGTGACTATCGGCGAGAACTTTTACATTTGTTTGTCGATGTCTTGAATTTCACTTGTTCTATCATGGAGAACTTTTACATATATATCCCGATTGTCGCTCTTTGTCTGATGGCTTACTACATTTCTTGTGCATTTGCTGTTCTTTTCATGGGTTTTGTCATTTTTTGTCGTTCTTTCCCGTTTAATTCCCAGCAACAATGTAACGTTCGATTACCGTATGGCTGGATAAAATCAGTTCACTTATGACATGTAAACATATTGTTACCTTATGGCTGGATAAAATCAGTTCACTTATGACATGTAAACACATTGTTACCTTATGGCTGGATAAAATCAGTTCACTTATGACATGTAAACACATTGTTACCTTATGGCTGGATAAAATCAGTTCACTTATGACATGTAAACACATTGTTACCTTATGGCTGGATAAAATCAGTTCACTTATGGCATGTAAACATATTGTTACCTTATGGCTGGATAAAATCAGTTCACTTATGACATGTAAACATATTGTTACCTTATGGCTGGATAAAATCAGTTCACATATGGCATGTAAACATATTGTTACCCTATGGCTGGATAAAATCAGTTCACTTATGACATGTAAACATATTGTTACCTTATGGCTGGATAAAATCAGTTCACATATGGCATGTAAACATATTGTTACCTAATGGCTGGATAAAATCAGTTCACTTATGACATGTAAACACATTGTTACCTTATGGCTGGATAAAATCAGTTCACTTATGACATGTAAACACATTGTTACCTTATGGCTGGATAAAATCAGTTCACTTATGACATGTAAACATATTGTTACCTTATGGCTGGATAAAATCAGTTCACTTATGGCCTGTAAACACATTGTTACCTTATGGCTGGATAAAATCAGTTCACTTATGACATGTAAACATATTGTTACCTTATGGCTGGATAAAATCAGTTCACTTATGGCCTGTAAACACATTGTTACCTTATGGCTGGATAAAATCAGTTCACATATGACATGTAAACATATTGTTACCTAATGGCTGGATAAAATCAGTTCACTTATGACATGTAAACACATTGTTACCTTATGGCTGGATAAAATCAGTTCACTTATGACATGTAAACACATTGTTACCTTATGGCTGGATAAAATCAGTTCACTTATGACATGTAAACATATTGTTACCTTATGGCTGGATAAAATCAGTTCACTTATGACATGTAAACACATTGTTACCTTATGGCTGGATAAAATCAGTTCACTTATGACATGTAAACATATTGTTACCTTATGGCTGGATAAAATCAGTTCACTTATGGCCTGTAAGCACATTGTTACCTTATGGCTGGATAAAATCAGTTCACTTATGACATGTAAACACATTGTTACCTTATGGCTGGATAAAATCAGTTCACTTATGACATGTAAACACATTGTTACCTTATGGCTGGATAAAATCAGTTCACTTATGGCATGTAAACACATTGTTACCTTATGGCTGGATAAAATCTATTCATTTAATGTGAAACCAAAAAATGTTAACTATGCAAAAGGTCTGTTCGCTGATAGGCTGGTCAAGTTGTCTTCTCTTAATGACTGATAAAAATCTACTTGATCTGCTCGCTAATTAATCAGTAAAGATCTGTCCACTTTATAGTGGGTCACCTTCTCTTCGCGTTATGGCGGTCAAGTTCTCTTCACGTTATGGCCAGTCAAGTTATATTCACATTATGGCGGTCAAGTTCTTCTCACGTTATGGCCGGTCAAGTTCTCTTCACGTTATGGCCGGTCAAGTTCTCCTCACGTTATGGCGGTCAAGTTCTCCTCACGTTATGGCCGTCAAGTTCTCCTCAAGATATGGCGGTGAAGTTCTCCTCACGTTATGGCGGTCAAGTTCTCCTCACGTTATGGCCGTCAAGTTCTCCTCAAGATATGGCGGTGAAGTTCTCCTCACGTTATGGCGGTCAAGTTCTCCTCACGTTATGGCGGTCAAGTTCTCCTCACGTTATGGCGGTCAAGTTCTCCTCACGTTATGGCGGTCAAGTTCTCCTCACGTTATGGCGGTCAAGTTCTCCTCACGTTATGGCGGTCAAGTTCTCCTCACGTTATGGCGGTCAAGTTCTCCTCACGCTATGGCCGGTCAAGTTCTCCTCACGTTATGGCCGGTCAAGTTCTCCTCACGTTATGGCGGTCAAGTTCTCCTCATGTTATGGCGGTCAAGTTCTCCTCACGTTATGGCGGTCAAGTTCTCCTCACGTTATGGCGGTCAAGTTCTCCTCACGTTATGGCCGGTCAAATTCTCCTTACGTTATGGCGGTCAAGTTCTCCTCACGTTATGGCGGTCAGGTTCTACTCACGTTATGGCCGGTCAAGTTCTCCTCACGTTATGGCGGTCAAGTTCTCCTCACGTTATGGCGGTCAAGTTCTCCTCACGTTATGGCGGTCAAGTTCTCCTCACGTTATGGCGGTCAAGTTCTCCTCACGTTATGGCCGGTCAAATTCCTCACGTTATGGCCGGTCAAGTTCTCCTCACGTTATGGCGGTCAAGTTCTCCTCACGTTATGGCCGGTCAAGTTCTCTTCACGTTATGGCCGGTCAAGTTCTCCTCACGTTATGGCCGGTCAAGTTCTCCTCACGTTATGGCCGGTCAAGTTCTCCTCACGTTATGACCGGTCAAGTTCTCCTCACGTTATGGCCGGTCAAGTTCTCCTCACGTTATGGCGGTCAAGTTCTCCTCACGTTATGCCGGTCAAGTTCTCCTCACGTTATGGCCGGTCAAACACTTTGTGGCGTTCAACTTTGGCTTTCATCTGCGTCCAAATTTCGGCGCCTGGCCCAAACAGGACCGGAACCTCCACAGTTTGGACCGGTCGCTCCATCAGAAGTATTGTAACCTCTGATTTGCATGCAAATGAGCCACAGTAATTCATGGGCCTGGATTGAAGCCCCATACGCTCAAGTCATTTCCACGGGCTTTTGTACAGGATTAAAGAAGATCTCACGCCATTAAAAAAATTAATTGCCTCAAGTTCATCAGTGCTGGAAGTCAGAATAACATCATCATGATTGTTTGTGGGAGTGCCCGAGAGATCTCAGCTTTGACGACGAAAAAAAAAATTCGGACTGAGAATGACGCCTGAGTAGAAGTTCGAGTTCTTAACACTTTGACTGCGGCAGGAAAAACAGATGTTGAATATAAAACTCAAATTCGAAGTTAATTGTGGTAAGCAAGGTTGAAAATAGCAAACATTAACTGGATCGTGTCTTTGCTTAGTTTTAATTTAGAATTTATGGGAGTTGAGTTTACGACTGATAGTCGGTAGGCAGCATTATGAAAACTCCCTCGGTGACCACCGGTGGCTCACGTTGTAGTCAAAGTGTTAATATTGTATGGTACTCAATGAGTTCTTGTAAATCTGGGGAGTGGCCAGTTTAGGGAGAGTTCGTTACAAAGAGAATATATCTCAGTACCTTCGCTCAGCTCCTTGATGCAAACTTATAACAATTAATTAGAGAGATCGCCAAAGATTTTACAAAAATTACCGGAAACGTGCTGTATTTAAATCATAATTAATTAAGAAGCATCAATTGAATTCCTTTTAGAGTCGCAAAACACATTCCACCTAGGAAAGATTGGAGCCTTAAGAAGTGATCATTTCGAATAATCAACAGGTTTTTTTAACTTTTAATTGATTGTGATAAGATTTGTGTGCATTTAATTTGAACAGTTTCAAAATTTTACAACACATTTTTACGGTCATTCGGCGGTTCACTGGTTTCATTTTTAGTGGTGACTTCCTTTATTAAAACTTCATTACGGCTGGTAAAGAATATTAAATTACCTTAAAGAATATATTAAATAAAGCTTAAAGTGCTGCGAAATATACGTCGTGCACACCTGAAGTTTGTTTAATAACTGTTAATTTAAAAACGGTAAATTACACTAATTTCCAACATCAAGATTATGTAATTTGTGGTACCGAAATATAATTCAGTATTGCACGCATGATTGACGCTTCAATGAACTCTGGCTTGAAGATGCAATGTACCTAAGTAGTCACATACATTTGCTAGAAGCTCTGCATGTAATTTAGTATATAGGAAGCTTGCATTTTTGTGTGACGAATTCGTCACAAACGGGCGTAAAAAAAATAGTTTTCATTTAAACAAAATACAGTTCAGCATCTGGAGCTTGTCCAGACCGACTACATTTCTGAGACCAACTCAAAGCAAAGCACCAGAAGTCATAACAAAACAATAAAAATTCCACGCGGATTCGCCTCTCGCATACCCCGTCGTAATCAAGGCAATGCTGTATAAACGCAAATTTTTTAATCCTTACATAAGGTAACATTAAGAGCTTTCATGCGGGACGAAATATATGACGGAACAACACCGGGCATATCAATTTCTTGATTCTTAGTTATGCCCAAAATATTTTGATTCCATCCATACTGAACTCCTAAATGTTTTGTTTTATGGAACTTCTAAGCGTTTTGAATCCTGTCCCGGGCTTCAAAACAGTAAAAGATCACGCTATCATACAGCACTTATGCAGCACGGCGAATCCCTTTCACAACATGTGCATTTCACTGCAGTGTTACAGCATGCCATGTGTAGCATTACCACAAAATCATCACTCCACATAACTGTCACTACAACACGAGACGTCCTAGGACTAGCGCAAGAAACTCGCATGGGTGATCTTATGCGCACCTAAATCGCGGCCCATTCAAGCTGTGTCACAAATGCACGCACACTAACAGTGCCATGAATGGGTGAGTGTTTTATAGATGCATCAGTGGTGTGGCGCTTCTTACTCACCAGAAATGGAGCATAAATGTACCCGCAAATTACTGGTGGCAGCTTGGATCTCTCATACACGGAAGCAACTGCTGCTGCTGCTGCTGAGTGTGAGCAGCGGCCGGGTCAGATGATTGCGTTAGAGAGATGACTTCAGAGTGCAATGATGAACTTGCAGGGATGATGAATGCGGGGAGAGGATGCATGTAGACATTGTAGAAATATGATGCATGTAGACATTGTAGAGAAATTATGCATGAAGATATTGTAGAGAGATGATGCATGTAGACATTGTAGAGAGATGATGAATGTAGAAAGATGATGATTGTAGAGATGTGGCATCAAGATAGACAATGAATGTGGAGAGATAATGAATGTAGAGAGATGATGAATATTGAGAGACGACTTTATAATGCAATGATGAACTTGCAGAAATGATGAATGAAGAGAGACAATGAATGTAGAGAGATGATGCGTGTATAGAAATGATGCATGTTGAGATGATGCGTGTATAGAAATAATGCATGTACGTAGAGAGATGATGCATGTAGAGAGATGATGCATGTAGTGAAATGATGAACTTACGTAGATGATGAATCTAGAGAGATGATGAATGGAGTGAGCGGTAGTAGCTTGACAGAACAGTGATGAATAGAGTGAGAGATAATAGGTTGGAGAGAAGTGATGAATCGAGGGAGGGATGATAGACTAAGGAGTGATGAATAGTATGGGATGATAAATTGAGAAAGGAGTGACGAACAGAGAAAGAAGTGATGAACAGAGAGGGGTGATAAAGGACTGAGCGAAGAATGTTTGACGAAGCTGAGGGGACAACTAAAGCTAAAGAGTTATAAATCTACTCAGAAAAAGATTCAGGGAAACAACGACGAATTACAATAACAACTTTCAAGCAAACCGTGGTAATTTTTAAATAAAATAATATCCTTAAGAGCGAATTATAATGCTGCTCAGATATGTCAACTAAAATGAAGGAAAAGGGTTAAGGAGGACGTTATTAATGTGATACTAATGAAAATAATCATCATAATATAATAATTTATTTTCCAATTTCTCGCCCCTACGGAATTTTTCTAGTTCATTAAGCGTTAAAAGAGGAAAAAATTCCTTTAGGTAAGATGATACGCAATTTCCTTCGTCCTTTAACGCGTGATTAACCGTAATTAGATAAATTAATAATTGATCAACATTTAATCGTTTGATCCCTAATAATTATTTGAATTAGCAATCGTAACTGAGAGATACTGCCCAAGGGAAGAGATGATAATGATTTTCTGTGTTGAATAAACATTAAATAAATAAATGGCGAAATACATACAGTTGTTGTCGGGGATGTGGACTTCAAAACCAAGGAATCTCGAGGCTTATTTCACTCCAATTGCACTTTTAACTAATCCCATGAAAGTTATTCTGAATTTTTCTTTTTGATTCTAATTCGTTACTCTTAAATGACTCTACTGAAAAGTTTTCCAGCAAAATGCCGACAAGACACATTGATTGATGAAGACAATTCATTTTAGCTACAATTTGTTTTCCTTGAAATGTGATTGGTAATGATCTCTGAGATTTGTAATTTGACTGTAAATAATTCCAATAACCTTCAAAAAACGGTTTCCGGGACTGTGAAGAGTCAGTTATAGAATCAATAACTAAACTCACTCAAACGGAATGCGCCATAAATGATCAAACATAATCCACGAAGCGTCAAACAAATAATCATTTGCACTAAAATCTTGTGCTTGAATGGTGAGCAAAATCATCCCACTCCCCTCAAAACGTAGTGCGAAACGTTCATGTGGAGAATGCACCTCCAAAAAATGTGATGTGATACACTACATCTTTAGGGCAAACTTTGCCCTAAAGATGTAGTGTAAATTGATGCCGTTCATATTGTACCCTGAAAGTGCGATACGTGTCTTAGCTGTGCAAAGTGCACCCTTAAATCGTGATGCTAGTTGAACTCTAGTAAATTGTACTCTCAAAACGTCATGCTAAATGTATCAGGACAAGTTGTACCCTCGAGATGTGATGCCAGTTGTAGCTGTGCAAATTGTATCCTCAAATCGAGGTGCTAATTGTACCCGTTCAAAGTACACCCTCAAGATGTGATGCAAGTTGCCCTTGGGGAAATAACACCCTCAAGATGTGCAAATTCTAACGGTGTAAACAGGGCCTTAAAATATATTGCAAGATGTACCCGTTCAAATTGTACCCTCAAATCATATTGCAAGTCATAACCGTACTATTGTACACGAACCACCAACAATGACGGAATTTGATATTTCCTTTAGACAAATCTTTCAGATGTGTATGACAAACCAATATACCCATCCTAATAGTAAACGTGATCGAATATTCTTGTTCTTGTGCACTGAGGAAAATCGTAACTCAGATACGGTCATTAAGCATCCATTAAAGGCGTGAAAGAGAGACTGGGGCAACCAATTTAACGTGTTCAATCAGATTCCCATAGTAATAACATAGGAAGAATTACGTAACAAATAACTATATATAGAATTCAAGGAAACATCTGGCGTTTCATTATATAAGTACGATTACGCATTACATATGCCTATATTTAGTAAGTTTTGCCTGTAGAATTCCCTCGGCACATCGGGCTCGGGGGCATCCTGGCGGGTTATAGATAAAGTTTTGCCGTATTTCAGCTTCTGCACCCGCAAAGGATTCGAATGTAGGGACTCCATTTGTCTTACGTAGTTCCCGAGTCTTGGTCGAACTTTTAGCGTATTTATTATATGGACCTCCATCCTGGAGGTATTTTCTTCCTGAGGAAAGTGCGGAAATATTCTCTCCAGCGCTTTGTGGCTATTGTTCAAGAGAAGAAGCTGTTGAGTAACAGAAAGCAAAAAATTTAAAGCCACGAAACAATTTTAAAATCTGTTGATAACAATGTGCGCAACTGTCGAGTTTTTTTGTAAATTATGACGTCGATAAAATATTATGTAATTTGTGGTAACAAAATATAAAAGCTGTTTTAAGACAATATTCTCACAAGAACGAATTTTCAAAAAATTACTCTGCCTCTAGTTTATGAAGTCGATCATTCTACCATTACCCAAAATGATACTTCATAAGTATATCTGGTATCTAGGTATGAAGGGTAAGCTCCCTTGAATATAACCTTACATGGAGAAGTTCCTAGAGAATGTTTACGTCAACGAATGAAGAGATATACCCTCTGATTTATCCCAACCTAAAGATTTTTTCTGTTAATATTAGGATAAATTGCCTCTAGTTTTCCCAATCTTAAAGAACTTCTCTCTGAAGATTGTTGTCATCAAAGAATGATGGAATAAATAGAACATTATTTGATACCATCATATCTACAACAATTCCATGATTAAAAACGCTTCTCACCGATAACAAAGTCTCTCGCATGTGACAGATGTGTTTGATACCTCTCACTTTTTAGCTCTTGATGCAGGATATGAAATATCATTTCAATAATTGTGACAATTATTAATCTTACTGAAACTAGACAAAGTTTTATGAATCAAATACAATACTTTTATCTATATTTTAAGCTCACTGTTCAAAATTTGGCTTCACTCACAAAAGGACATCCTGTCTGATTTGCTCTGCTACAGAAAATCATCCCGAGAAATAAATATTCTGGGAAAGCTCCAAGGAGACAAGGAGAATTCCTGCATAGCAGCCATTCAAGAGTAGGGTTCATTTTGTTCCAGAATATTATAAACGTGAATAACAAGATTTCGTTTTTAAATAACAAGACTCCATTTTTAGGTCAGATTAATTCGTTGCAATTACAGGCGTTATCGCAGCGGTTACACCCGACTCTCAGCCGCCAAATAGCGCGCCTATTGATTCCGGTACACGAAAACTTTAACACGACTCGAGGCTTTGTCGCAACTAACAAGGAGATTTCGGAGAGCAAGTTTCGGGAATCGTTCTGCGAAATGCGCTGCCAGAGTTCAGCCCTCGATAACACCTCAAGGAGCAAATCGACGTTACACTTTTCTAAGCCAGATAGAATTCTCGCGCCCGAAATATAGTTGCCAGACACTGTGCTGTTTCCAACACCCCTGCGCAATCAACTTGCACAACGAAAGCATGGGTAAAACTGCTCTTGCAATCCCGATAGTTTTGCTGGCCAAAGTCGCAATTTCTTTTGCCCGCTAAGCGGCAATTATCCTTCAGCATATTTATGGATAAAGTTAAATTGCCTCCATGGCCCAACACTGCAAGCTCTGTTGAACAACGAACCCTGTTGTCCAATTGTTGGACGATGGACATCTCTATTTGGGATCAACAAAATTTCCACTATCTACGCAAACTATTTTGAATATCACTATCTAGGCGATTGAAAATAGTGCGACACTGTTCCTTTTTTAGAATTATTCGAGTTTCATACAAACCAGTAAGAAGCAAATAGGATTTGTGATTTAATACAGCACAACAAATAGGAAGTATATTTAAAATTAATGGGAAAATGTTTTTTTTTTAACTTTGACATCAATAAAAATATGGAATTTAAGGCTACTATCGAAAGACATTTTTTCTACACCATTGATTCAGGATAATGATCTGGTTAATTTTGATGATTTTTCATATTTTACAATCGTACGTTAGAATGAAAAATCTTTTCAGATTGTCTACATAGCTAGTGAAATTCGTTCAGTGCATATGCTATTGATTGCAATGAAGACGAAGCTTGACGAAATATTTTTTGTCATAAATAATGTTTTTGGTATAGGAACGATTTGAATACGTTGATATTCTGTTCATGACGTTTTTTATGTTAAATGTAGATCAATATTCAAAAGTGTGAACATTGCACATATGTTTCTCATCTGCTGTTAATTCAGAACAGCGAAAATTATCCCAAAAATCAGATAAATATTAGTTAATTACGTTTAATAAACCCTCAAAAAGCTATCCCCTGTACAGTTTTTAAGCTAACATTTCAAAAATGTTTCTCAGCTGCTGTTAATTCAGAACAGCGAAAATTATCCCAAAAATAAAATAAATAGTTAATTAAGTCTTATAAACCCTCAAAAAGCTATCCCCTGTACAGTTTTTAAGCTAGTTTTTCATCTTGAATAATAAAAAAGAGTACATTTCTTTAATTTTACAGCATTTGATTTCACATCCCTAACTCTTATTTTGAATCAATTTTGGTTATCTAAAACAGAATTAGCTCTTTCAACATGAAACTTAACTGTTTTAAGTTAATATTTTCGTAATTTGTCCACTGTGCATACAAATCTTCAAAACAACGTGAAAATAACGACGCACGTATATTTCATACATGACAAGCACGACAGAGCGTGTATATGTCGTGTGTATCAAAGGACCGAGATATTGAGCGTAAACTCGTTTCATCAATCCAAGGCTTTAAACATTGTGCTAATATCGAACACTTTCAATAAATTGTTAACTAGTAAATAATATTAATGTGATCCGACGACTAATAATATTGTGATGCGAGGACTAAATATTACTGTGATCTCACGACTTAATATTGTGATGCGAGGACTAAATATTACTGTGATCTCACGACTTAATATTGTGATCTGAGGACTTAATATTGTGATCCGACGACTAAATATTGTGAGCCAAAACACAATGCATACACCGCGCTATTATTAAGAAAAATATACCTATAGTCGAACATGTCTCCGAAATTAATTAATACTTTGCATTTAACACATGAAAAATATTTTGTCATTTGAAGTTTGAGTTACATGAGTAAAAGAAGCAATGGTGTGCGTGGTTAAGTGCCGGTAAAAGTAGGTACCGTGCATGATTAGACTTATGCAAGTGGTTTTATGATGGTTCCACTATACTTTCATGGATTTTAAAATTTAGAGCAATGTTTTGGCTAGTTTAAGGATTTTGGTTTGCACTGATGGATGTAGGAATATGCTTGAAGGAATGATGAGAAACGGTCTGATTGTGTGATACACAGTCCATTGCGCGACCACTAAATCCGATGGTCGTCCTACATAACCTTGAAATGCATGGCTGCTGAGATATGCATCACACATAGAATATTTGAATGGCAAGAAACACCTCGTGCAAAATGAAATTCAGAAAAAGAAATTCATTTTGCAATATAAGTACTGTTATTCAAGCAAATAATACCGGTCATCTGTGATCCATGCTGCAATAACAATGTTTAGTAGATGTTGAACATCTCTGAAAAATTGTCCTCTGGTATTATCTGTATGCTTCCCTTAAAAACTGTTATTTTGCCATCATAATAATTTGTGCATCTTGTACTGTCTTACACCAAAAAGCTCTTTTTATGACTTGAATAATTTCTACACTAATCGATATAATTATATCGTTAGAATATGCAAATACCATCCCCATAAAAAATATCTATTTTATATCGAAAACGTAGGGACATTTGCCCTGGTGAAACCTAAATTATCATTGATAGTCTGACATTAAACTGAATTAGCTAATACTTTTATTTTATTAATTTTTCTGAGTAAAAAAAATTATCATTGGAAGTCTGACCTTAAACTAAATTTGCGAATATTTTATTTTATTAGTAATTCTGAATAAAAAAAACAAATAAAATTTCCAAACTACCTATCGTTGTTTTCAGACAGCATGTCACATCCATTCCACTCGAAAAACGTCCGCAAATAACATCTATTTCCCCAGCCTCAACCAAAATTTCCTCTCGTTCGTTTCAGCATTTCACATTGCAATTTTTTTCCAGCGTTGGTCGCTCACGAGCCAGTTTCCTGTTAGGAAAATTTCAAAACAACTCTCGATTGAGCATTGGAACCATCAATTGAGCAAGCAATCTACTCTCAGAGACACGGTCGAGAGTTGAAAAAATATTGCCTCCCGTTGTGGGCTGAACTGAGCAGCTGAGGTGGAGCGTTCACGCCGAGCAATCACGGCAGGCAGCTTGTGTTCATGCTGAATATTGAATGTCTGCTTCCTCGCCCTGTTTGTTCATGCATTTGTTCATGCTGAATAGTGAATGTCTGTTTCCTGGCCCTGTTTGTTCATGCTGAATAATGAATGTGTTTCCTGGCAACTTCTGTTCTTGCTGAATAGTGAATGTCTGTTTCCTGGCCCTGTTTATTCATGCTGAATAATGAATGTGTTTCCTCGCAACTTCTGTTCATGCTGAATAGCGAATGTCTGTTCCCTGGCCCTGTTTGTTCATGCTGAATAATGAATGTCTGTTTCCTGGCAACTTCTGTTCATGCTGAATAGTGAATGTCTGTTTCCTGGCCCTGTTTATTCATGCTGAATAATGAATTTCTGTTTCCTGACCCTTTTTGTTCATGCTGAATAATGAATCTCTGTTTCCTGGCCCTGTTTGTTCATGCTGAATAATGAATGTCTGTTTCCTCGTAGCTTTTGTTCTTGCTGAGTAATGACCAGATTGCAAGCTGCTACTTCAGCGGAACAACATTGCCCATCCTCTACAATAATAGCTTTCGCATGTATATTTGTTGACTCCAGGAGAATAATATAGACCGATCTTTTATAATAATAAACATTGCACGTTTATTTTTAAACTTTAGGAGAATTATGTTGTCTAATCCTCTATAATAGGTGTTGCGTGTTCATTTGTTAACTTCAAGCAAACAACATTTCCAAATCCTAGATAATAATTGCTGCTCTGTGCTCATTTGGGAACTCCAGGGAAGCAACTCACTCGACAACTTATAATAACGACCATCGCATGTTTGTTTTCTAGCTCCAGGGAAACAACACTGTTCAATCCTCTATAATAATGAACGTCGAGCGTTTATTATTACAGAGGATTGGACAGTGTTGTTGCTTTGGAGCTAAAGAATGAACATGTAATGGACGTTAAAATAAAAATTTAGTAAGTTTATAGAATGGTCGAATTAATTTTTTATAGTAGTTTGAAGAAGTTTAAGAGTTTATACTTACCCTTCAAGGGAATAACAATGTCAATTTTTTAGTATAATAGCCGCTGCCTGTTTATTCAGAAGATCTTATTATTACAGCCATCGTGTCACGCTTTAAGTGTTTGCGATTGAAATTGTCAGTGCCATTACAACAGGCTTGGCATTTATGTTTGGTGTTTTTTTCATATACTTGGTTCATTTTTAACGATTTCTGACTTATGTGCTTCATCAAAATACCGTGGTAGACTGTGCATATTAAAACGGGAAAAATTAACGTACTTCGCTGAAAAAATATTAAATTATCAGGCGGTATTAACCTCCGAAACTCCCGTTGAAGATTTAAATTCGGAGACGGTTTAACGATTGAACTTTATTTCATATTCAGGTAACGTATGAAATATTACTAGTTCGGTTGCAATGAAGCTTGGGTAAGTTTATTTATACGCACAAATTTTTTCTTGACTTAAACTTTTTAATCCGCATTTTCTAGCACAAAATAAATCTGATATAAATGCAAAAATTTTCCTCACAACCTGAACTTATCGTACATGTTTTTTCGATATAAAATAAAATTTACTTGTGCGCATGAATTTTCCCTACGATCTAAACTTATTTTCCAAATTTTTCGATGTAAAATAAAATTGACTTATACTCATGAATTTTCCCTACGATCTAAACTTATTTTCCAAATTTTTCGATGTAAAATAAAATTGACTTATACTCATGAATTTTCCCTACGATCTAAACTTATTTTCCAAATTTTTCGATGTAAAATAAAATTGACTTATACCCATGAATTTTCCTAACGATCTTAACTTCTCGTTCACGTTTTTCAATGCAAAATAAAAAGTAACTGGGAGTCCATTTGACAAATCGATCCTCTCGTTCCAAACGAGTCTGATCTCCGAGGTCCGCCCGACGGATGCGGTGCAGGTAAAAACGCTCGTTAGACTCCAAGATTTGCCGAAAAACAAATTCTCCTCAAAAAAGTGCAGCCTAGGTAAACTCGAACTCGTGAACCTAACGAAAGAAGCTCCTCAAGAAACAAACAGGATCTTTGAAAGTTTCAAAACTCTTACAGTCACCCATCAAAAAGTCTTGCCACGCGCGCCTGTTTTTCTGAGAAGGTCTCCGCAAACTCTTCGAATGTCATCGCCTTTTTCACCCATTTTTGACGGTCGCAGCTTCGTTTCTTTACGACCACAAGAAGCGTTACGTGAAAGACCTACGTGACCCGAGCCCTCATTTAATCGGTGCAAAAAAATTGCGGTTCATTTGATAAATTCCATGTCTTCTGAAGTTGAGCAGCAGATACTGAAAAAATACAAAGCTGGTAGAGTCCTCGAACATTGATTACCAGTTTTTACTTGCGGGCACATAAGTAGCTCTTACGAGTCACTGATAATAGAAGGAGTTTGTTTGGAAACTCCCTTCTTATTACTGCGACATCAAAACTCAAAGAACTCCGTTTAGTGCGCGGCGATATGGTATCGAAAACAGCATCTGCCTGGTGAAGTTTGGGTGTATTTGCTTCTGTTCTGGGTTAGGGCATGAAACTGCTGTTTCTGCGGCAAGCTCATTGCCGAGTTCTACAAACTTGAATTTGAAATTAGATTAAGGTCTAAGAATAGAACATATTTCCATCCTTGAATTATGATACAAAAACATAAATTGTTGAAATACTAAGTTGAAAAAAAAGTCTCAATTTTATTTACATCATGTTTGGGTTTCCAAAGCATCACATAATTTAAGCGACAATATTCTACTATTTTCCCACTCGTAAGTACGGTATCGTATACTATTCAAAAATATAACGTCAGTATTTTAATTGCAAAATTTATTCTAATAAATTCATTTTAAATTATAAAATCAATTTCCTTATCACAATAGTTATTAACATCAACTAATTTCTAACTGTAACGTCAGTTTCATAATTACAAGAATTATTCCGACGAATTCATTTAAAACCGTCAAGTCAATTTTACAATTAAAATAACTATTGAATTGAATCCAATCACAACATCAACGTCATTTTTATAATTATAGTACTAATTACAATAAATGTCCGAGTTGTAATACCCGCATAGCACAACACGATAAGACAAACTAGACGGGCACCTAAATGGGGATCAAGTCTCATTATTATTGCGGCAGCTCTGAGGATGCAAAGGAGACTTATATCAAAGTTAAGGTTCTTTCCAGCCTCGCAGCTGGCATACGCCTAGTAGAACTTGCAACGGTAAACGTATTGTGTTGGCGTGATGGTAGCAAAAATGTATTGTGTTAGCGTGATGGTAGGAAAAAATGTTTTGTTGTTTTGTATTAGCGTGAGGGTAGCAAAATATGTATCGCGTGATGGTTAGCGTGATGGTAGGCAAAATGTTTTGTATTAGCGTGAGAGTTACAAAAAATGTATTGTGTTAGCGTGATGGTAGGAAAAATGTATTGCGTTACTTGATGGTAGCCAAAAATAAACGTATTGTGTTAGAATGACCATAGCAAAAAATGAACGTATCGTTTTAGCGTGATGTTGGCAAAAAAAAGTGTTGTGTTGGCGTGATGGTAGCAAAAAATACTGCGCCCTCTGTTCACTATCGCAGCATTTGTTCTCGAGCAATATTTATTTCTGATTTCTTATTACTATTTATTCACAAATCACGTGCTGCACTGATTGCATGAATAATGAACAAAGATTTCTTTTTAACATGAAGTACACACCGTGAACTTAACGCAAAATGAGTCATTCAAATACAGCCGCTTGCATGTTACAGTCAAATAAAAACCGTAGAACTGTTCAAGCCTAATGTCTTTCAAAAGTAATTGAAGCGTAAAAAATTCACTGGACGTGCGACTTTGGAAGAGCACGCAGTAATTGATGAATCAGTAAATTTATCAACGGAATATTACTAGAATTTTATATATCGATTCCCTGAGCTCACAGAGCATTTTAAATGAGATTTTCTGACTTTAATGAGTAATAATTTCGTTCTGAATATTATAAATGGGATGAAACTGCTGAGGATTTAGCAATTTATTGCATTTGGTTAGCTTAATCTTTATTTTATGATAAGCCTTATTCGTAAATATCTGAGTTCAATGCTTAACTTATATATCAAAGCTAGGACAGTTAAAAACATATTGAAATTAGTCAAGTCTCCGTGCTAACGTTATTAATTCAAAAGTTGATGAATATAACATCGTCATCTCTATTAACCTTATCGAATTCTCAAACGAATACAAGCATTTTTGATGACAAAATCAAATTCCGAGTAAGCAAAAATATTCTTGTGAACATAACACAATTGCGTTCTGAACGCGACGTGATCATATTCTGAGATCAACATAATCATATGCTGATATCAGCGTAACCATATTCTGATCTCAATTTATTAAAATTCTGAGCTCATTGTAACCATATTCTGAGCTCTACATATTAAAATTCTGAGCTCATTGTAACCATATTCTGAGCTCAACAAAATCATTACCTGAGCTCAATATCCCACAACCTTACGTTTAACATTAAAAAGTAATAATGTTTCACACATATCGAGAGCTCTGCTCAGTAGGAAAAGAATAAAAGATCTTTCTACATTACCCGCGCAAACTTTCCGAAAAGTTAGAAGAATATGAGAGTGCAGTAGGAAACAATTCGTTTTGCTCTCTAAATACAAAATTATTACGAAATCACGAATACAACGACATGCAAAGTCTGTAGAATGCACGGTAAGTGGAGCGCCTATTTTAATTTTAACCAGAGCGCCTTTAAATCATATTAGAGCTTTCATTCCACCTGGTATTGTGTCTACTAGATTTGGATGAAGTACTCCAATTTATCAGTTTCTGAAATCAATGATTTCAAAACATTTCTATGGAGACTCCATTCTTATCTCCGTTTACTGCTACGCGATATGGTATCGAGAACAGCGTCTGCCTTATAAAGCTTGAGTGTACATGCTTTTGTTCTGTGTTTAATTTTTCATAACGGCAGCCTTTGTGGTGAATTTTTTGCCGAGTTCAGCAAGTACGAAATGTAAGTAAAATAATGTAATAGAATGGAATACATTTGTGTTCTTTAATCGTAATATAATAATATAAATTTTTGAAAAAGTTAATTAAAAATTAAAAAGCTACATTTTAACCACTGACTTTGGTCGATAATTATATAATTCTTTACTCTGAACTCGCAAAGTGTATAGAAGAATTTGAGAGGGAATAAACAATCAAGCCATAGAACACTTGCAGCATCGTAGTACGTAGTATTTACAAGTCTAAGCTCTTACTCAAATAATTTGCTTCATTTTTAACTGTAATTATTCATTTCTATCTCCTTTACTTCGCAAAATCGCGACTCTGAGTGAAAATGCTTTCTGTGCGGTTTTTAATCATGTGGAATAACAATAGAATAGTTTCTATTGATCAAAATCATGTCTCAAACGGAAATCAGCTGTAGTTAGCAAATCCAAGTAAATACGCAAAAAACGAAACACAAATGACGAAAATAGCTCCTTGGTTTGCACTAACAGCAAGGCTCAAAGAAAACACGTTGGAAACACCTCCTGGTTCGGTCCAATTAATAGCAAACGTGAGATCAAATTTCGAAAGGTGATCTGTGAAACGATTAGTAAAATGTACTCTTTGAAAATGAGGTCAAGCACTTCCCAACATCTTCAACGAAGATGTCTATGAAATTCATTTGCACGCCATGCGTAAAGGATTGGTGAGAAAACTGCTTTCAGGGGTGTGGAGTCTGTCAAAAAATCAGTCGTCAGCAAGTTAAAAAAGAATGTTCTGCACTTTGAAGCTGATCCTTCGAACTATTGTGAATCGAAGCAGAAAAACGTGAAGCAGGTAATGCAATCTTAGAATTACTCAATGCTTCATTATGATTTTTTAAGAATTTTTCCGACATGCAGTACAGGTTTCCATAGCGACAAGATAGAGCCTCACATTGCCGAGGGTAAGGTCTGGTATTTTTTAGGTCACGATATAATGAATAATAACGCTAGTCTCAGCTAGAGTTTTCTTAGTCAAGTTTCACAGCGAAATCAACCTCAACCTTCCTTAAAATATATATCTCATCGTGTGCTTGAATACAAAATGAAAGAATTTTCTTATTATCTCATATTCCGAAAATGTGTCCAAAAAGGTTTCATTTAAACATATCCTCATTTTTCATGTGATTTATACATATCTTCATTTATCAATATCTTCTCACTGCTGATACGAAAGTGCCCGCCATTCTCTTCATCGCCAAAGAGTGTGAACTTTTTAAGTTTTGTAGACTCGTCCTAGTTTCCTCTCTAACAGCAAGCCTGAACTGACATGAGTAGAAATTTACCCAGCATTACATGTTTTATAGGTTGTCAAATAAATGATAATATGTTACGCTGGATAAAATTTGCCTTTCTTTCTAAACAAAACAGCTTCACATTTTAAGATGAGCAATGACTCCGGTTAATTCTCATCCCTTCAGATAGCGTGTTAGAGACAACTTGTAATATTGACAATAAGAAAAGACAACAAGAAAAATTAGTAACGATTTTATTCATGTACATTAATACTAAATTCATCATAAATCGCAGCTTAACGATTAGAAATAGCAAACGCCCTGTAGCTACTCCGAGCAAATTAACTGTACAGTTCTGCACTTGGCTTAGTGCTTCTTTATTTTTTATTGTAGTTGTACTGTTTGTGTCGAGTGATTCAAAACTTTAACCTCAATCAAAAACAAATTATTCAGAAGATGCTATGAATGATCAACGGCTATTGGTGTCCAAGATGATTATAGTGTGATAAAGTTGAATGTCCGTCATCATGAATTGATGGACAATAAGTCTTATTTTATAAAACAACAACTGCAATTTACTCGTATGTTGGTTTTACTGTTCCCCTTCAACCCTGTGAAATCCTTTCTCCTTCGTGGAATCAAAGCCGTTTGATCAGTATTTTCCAAACTTCAATATGAAAATATCTAATGCGCAGCACTCAATAAAGCCGATGTTTAGTTCGCACAAAGAATGCCAACAAAGAAAGACTGTGCCCAGAAATATAACTAACAAAAACTTTCCTGACATGATAGGAATATTGCCGCACCGTTTGGCTCTTCTTCCATTCTCTCTCTCGTTTTAGATGCTCACATCAAAGTGATATATTTACGTTCTCGATTTTCCACGGGGGTAAAAAAAGAATTCTCCGATGTCGGTTGCAAATTGGCATTTTATTTTCAAACTGCGTCGGACTCAAGCATACGCAGAAAATATGAGAATGGTTCAATATTGAAGATGCAAAAAAATAAGTGCTGCGGTATCGAGTTGTCAGTACGAAAATATACTGTTGCAAATGGTATTATCAGGACTGCAAGGTATTGGGGCTTGGGACAACACATTAGGGATTATAGTTGCAGTATTGTTATCAAAATATATTGCAGAATACACACAGTCGTTACGATAGCATTCTGGGTTTTTTTGCAGCACTATTGAAAACAATATTTTTGGGTGTACGTTCATGTGTAATTTAAAAAAAAAATTATATTATAGGACAGAAAACGCTCTTGTGTCTTTGCCCCAACGTATAGCACACGCTTTTTAATAATGCTGCGTTTTTTCGAAATAGAGTGATTCAAATAATAGCTTCTATATTTCAAAGGCCGTTAATTGAAACATTGTGATAATAATTATTCCATCAATAACACAATCGTGATTCGCATTTATTCAACGCATCGGTTTTTAATCACTGCGGTAATTCAAAGAAAATTAAAAATATTTTATCATTGTTCGGAAGATTTGCGAATACTTCTTTGATTCGCAAACAATTTTCTAGAAACATTGCCATACTCATCATGAATAATTTTTTCACGATCATTGCATAATTCTCTTTTGAATAAGCTTTGGTTGTATTTTTAAATAGTATTGGTGTATAGATTTAAAAATGCATGATTAAGGAGAATAGTACAAACCATGTCAGACGGAATGTTTTTTTCTCCCAGGATCATTTTTGTGTAGCACTTCAAATTGAAACTTCACTGGAACCAAAATTATTTTTTATTGAAAACGAATCTTCATTCTTGATTGGTTAATCAGTGCAAATTCGAACCAAACTCAGCATCATACTAGGAGGGACTTTTAATCTTGAGATTTTCTCAGTAAACTATTGCGTATTATTGAACTTTTATTTCCAATGCATCAGAAATAGGTGGTTTTATAGTATATGTAGAGCTCACTGAAAAAATTTATTGTTTCAAAAGCTTGGATTAACGTCATTTTTTTTAAATGATTCTCATTCTGTCAACCGATCCCTTTAGGATATTTTATATGCGATCTCTTTCTGTTTTCTGTATTTAGACTGAGTCTTATATTTTGAGAAAATTCTGTTCTTAAACTACTGAACTTTTCTAATTCCCTTTTACAAGTATTCCTAGCGACTAAATTTATTTCACCACATTTGTGTTGGCATCCTACCCTTTTTAACAAAACCAACGTCTCATTAACGTATTCAATGCAATGAAATTCTTAAACCTACCCTGCTAATGTGGTTAATTATATTCCAAATGTTCTGGGAATCATCTTGCGAGCAGATTTCATCATGGTCGACAGTTCTTTAGCTTTAATGCAAACTTAAAAGAACGCCCCGCTGTTCCTCTGCTTGTTTGAGCTTCGGCTAATGAGGTCCATATTTTTCTTAACCGAAAACAACAACGCACTTGAGGCTGAAAACATCTCTCGGTCTCGGGAGAATTTCTAAAATAGCTCAAGAAGCTCTCCGCTCCTACAAGTGGCTCGTCATAGACCCACATTGAGCATAAAAATTATGCTCATCAAACTCTACGGAAGTTTTAGCGCTTGGATTTCATAAGAAGCGAATTAGTGATTACGCAAAGTATGACGGTTCTATGTCACTGTTTTTACTGGAATAACATCATAATTGTAACATGAACTACAATTATAAAGAGTTTTTGAATGATTACTGTCTTATTTTTTGTGTAGTTCGTCAGTTTGCACACGTTTAGCATCTTATTTTCATAATATTTTGTAACCGGTGTTTTTTTGCTTAACTCCAATATTTAATGCTGACAGCAAACACGAAGGAGAAATGAGAACAAGCCCATTGTCAGAGTTAAATATTTCAGTACGGTTCAAAAATGTTAGAATATTCTGCTTGTAGAAATAAATTGATGAATTTTTCATATTATCTAAAAAATTCATTTATAAATGTATCATAAACGTTCCTGCGGTGTGTTAGGGATGACCGTTGAAGAGGTAAGACTCAAATTACCTGCTCAATAGTAACGTAATGAAATTGTTAAAACTAACGATTTTATAGTCGACGTTCTCGTCGCAAATTCTTCGCTAATCACCTGCGCTTAACTGCAGCAGCAAAAACAGATTGTGGTCATTTGATGTAAAAAATTTTGAAATTTAGAGAAAATAAACCGCATTCTTTAGAAACCACTTAACACTTCGACCGCAACATGCGTCACCGATGGCCACGGAGAGGTTTTTCAAAATCCTGCTGACCAACCAGTAGTCAGAAACTCAATTTTCATTAATACTTAATCAAGGCAAAATGAAACCATGACGCAGTTAATGACGGCTTTTTTCAAAATTGCACACCTCAATCGACCTTAAATTTGAGTTTAATATTGAACTTCAGTTTGAAAAATTAGGGTTGACAGGTTTTAACCAACGAGAATGAACTCGTGTGGAATACACAAGAAATAAAGGCAGCTAGGCTATGAAAAGCGAGTCTAGAAACGCATGGCTTAAAGACCCGATTATTTTAGGGTCCAGTAACTTGAGAAACACTGATTGTTTGGTTTGAACTTAAGAATCTAACTATAATAAATCAAGAGCGTAATGCAGACCTATCAAACTGCCGGCATATATGTCAATATTTTTTGTTGTGTATGTTTCTCTTTTGTTGTGCCTTTCAGCGTTCAGCATTCATACAAAATCGTACAAGTGATCAAAAAATAAGTTGTACGAATTGTCAACAATTATTGGAGCTTTAAACGGGAGTAATTCCCAAAAATTTAACCCATGAGTTTAGCAATTAATGGGAGAAAGAAGCATCAAATTCCAAGCAATTAAAGAACAACTGAGGCCATTAGCAACCGCAGACTTTTGTGAAGCTTCATGTATCACTAATTTGTGTTTTAGTCATCGATTATATGAGAAGTCCTTCCACTATTTAATGCGGAAGTGCCAGAACCTCTCAGTTCAAACGCAAGATAATTAATTGATGACTACTGGCGTCTCTGCTTCCCACTGAACGATTCAGCGTCCCGGCTCTCGAAAGTCCCAATAGCGAGACGTATTGATCAAAATGTCGCTGGACGTTATTCCATATTGATGCACGGAAACATATGTTGATTCAAAAGTAAACGGAAGTGGGCATTTTTATGATAAATATAGTGTCATCTGCATTTCTTCTACGTAATCTTATGGTTATACGATCAGATGTTTTGATTCTAAAGGGAAGTGTAGTGGACATTTTTACTATAAAGTGTCATCTGCATTTCTTCTACGTAATCTTGTTGTTATACGATCAGATGTTTTGATTCTAAAGGGAATTAAAGTGGACATTTTTATTATAAATAAGTGTCATCTGCATTTCTTCTACGTAATCTGGTGGTCATATTATCCTAACATAACACTGGCATAATAAATTGTTCGAAAAAATAACCTCAAGTATTTTGAAACTGGAAAATCAAGTCGACAAAACACGGAGGCTCGTTTTCCCTAAGATTTTCTCTGTGCAAAACTAAGGAAATCCAAAATGAGTCCATCAATACAGCGAGAAAGCGCATAGAAACCGCATGCATTTCCTCAGCTTGCCAATGCATCCCAGAAATCCCTTCCAGGATCGAATTCAAATTTGCCGGCTCGTGTGCCAGCATTGTTGACTGAAACTTAATCTTTCTCTTCAGATTCTACTTCAATTTCTGGGCGAAGAGGGCGTTCTAGGTCTCCTGGGAGCGCCGTAACGCCTGAGAAAAGAAATTTTCGCGCTGCTCGGCAGCTGAGGATCCAATTTGCGCGTAGCCTTCTTATTTGTTGTCACAATAGAACCAAGTAAGGAATGCGTTTAAGCGCAAAAGCCACTGTCGGCTCTGAGAGGACAATTTTATTTCCTCTGCCAAACTCTAAGGCCCGCTTACTCTTCTACTTCCTGGATTCCTCGGCCTCAGAGGACATTTGTAGCACACTTCACCCCAAGATCAAACAAGAAGAAATTTATCACGGCAGTGTTAGTCTTGGTGAATGGGTGGGAACTTTCTCCCACCAATGCTTTGACGAGAATGTTAGCGCATCTCAGGTATTCTTCAGCAATGGCAATGAGTTCAAGCATACATGAGTCTGTGGCCATAGGATAATTTTGCGCTTCGCTTTCTTCGTCACGCTAATCCGATGAAGATAGCAGGGATATTTTTGAATACTTCATGCAGCATAAATTGATGTGAAATTTTGTTATTTTTGTAAAGAATATGGTCACTTGCTCAAATTGCAAGTTGAGGTCAAAATTCAGAATTTTCTGTCGAAACTCTCTTCACGGACGTTGGAGATGATGTTACTCTGCCTTGTGTAGGACATCGTTTATTCAAAGGCAATCGCTACAACACTCACCACGAAAAACTGCATCGCCCCGAAGATATAGGAAGCGCTGGTGCGAAATTCTTTTCATGTTGGGCACTTGTTGGCGACCAATTGTCTACCGTGTAGTTCTGTTTTTGTTCTATCGCAAAATGCCTTTAATGCCTATTGAGGTATATCATGACTGACTGGTTCATGTTGGATAACCAATTGTCTACCATGATGGTCTGTCTTTTTCTCTACAGCAAAATACCTTTAATGCTCATATCATGACTGATAGGTATCGAAATATCATGACTGGTGTCACTTTGAGTTATGTTGTACACTTAGATTCTCTCGAATGACTTCATTCTTAAAAAAACGAACCTTGAATTCGTTTCAAAAACCATAACTTGGATTCATTCCGAAATCCAAAGTCTAGATCACGAAATTCAGCGAAAGAGTTGCGCATGTTTCGAGTGTAATTTATCAGAGCGTTATTTTTTTTGCCATGCAGAAAGACCAGCGATGGTACAAGAAAATAATCAAATGGGTTAAAAACGAGAATATACCATACGTATTTCTAGCTTCAAAGCATTGCGATACGGATAATGCATTGACTACTTTATCAGGGAAGAAGACTTAACTTATGCAAGCTTTAGCTATCGCCTACCCAAGTTTAGTACTAGCAGCAATACGAGCTTTTGTAAGTTCACTGAAAACACTTTTAAAAAACATTCATGTTATTACACTAATAAAAATACATAAAAGAACTCCGAAAAACACTGATAAAAAAAAACATGCTTATACAGTTCAGAAATACCTTTACTTTTATAACACCTATAACAAATATAAGCCAACCATTTTATGACACTAATAAAAAAATGCAAAAGACTTCCGAAAAATGATTACAAGAAAAATAACTTGATTTTCACAGTTCATGAATAGTAAGGAAATATGATTCCACAAACTCAGTATCCGCCAAAAATTTGGTACGCACAAAATAAAAGCGCATCGTTGATGCTGGCCACAGACAGTCGCACTTGGCTCTAATAATTCATGTATCGTGCCCCAAGAGCTCCCCAAAAAAATCGAACAACGTCCCAAAAAAAAGGATCCCCGAAAAAGTCTACGGGAAAAAGAACCAGGATTTGGTCTGCACAGACGGCGAGCGAAATGAAGGACGAATGATTTGTTATTTCCTATGAAGAGGAAAGGGATCATTTTTCTCCCTTTTTTACTCTCGAGCTGCTGGAAAAATATGTGAGTGATGAGCGATAGCTCGGCAAGGAAGTTGGGGATGTGAAAAAGGGGCCCGAGTCTTTGTCTCAAGACGGGCTTGAGTCACACGGAAATGCATGGAAAGTGTAAGGAAATTTACCTTCCTGCATACTACTTGTGTGTTTCTTTGCAAAAATAAATAATGTTTATATATTTCTTTGTAATTAAAATGTACGCTGGTATGTGCGTACATGCACTTACCTACACATATATGAACACACATGCAGACATACATACACACCACTTACATACTCGATCTTACATACACGCACATACATACACTTATACTAATACATATAAATATACATACACACACACACACATACACAATCACATGTATGCACAAACATACACATATATATACATACATACACACAAATATACACAAATACACACACACACATTTATGAAATATTGGTAATGCTCAGTGCCAGTGCGCTGCAGTTCACCAAAGAGTCGAGTTGATTGGAATGAGGCTGCGGTGGTATTGTGTAAAAACTTTCCAGTCCTTGGCGGTTGTTGAATTTTGCGGCCGTGGTAAAATTGAAGCAAATGTGAACGTTCTGTTGGGCGAAATCGGTCTCTTGCCATTGACCAACGAGCTTTTTGTATCAATTTTTAAATTAAGTAATTAAGTTTTTCGCCGTTTCAAAATTTTTGATGTAAAATTAATGTCCGATTTAAAGATCTTGTGTAAAATTGAATGAGGCAATTACTATGGAAATATTTATTCATTAACATACTCTACATTGCTTTCGATGACCTCATTTCACTTTTCAGCACGCTTAAAAATGCTTTGCTTGTAACATTTTTTAGATTTAAAATCAAAATATAAATTAAACTTATTTCCAATCTTTTTTCCTCTTGTTAACTATAGTCCACTGAAACGATTTCGTAATCCTCGAAACAATTAGAAACCACAAGCAGGTTGTATGGACCACATCTAACTGTCTTTGAATTTCTCTAGCGGTAACAAGTGGGATTCTCGGACATGAAAGCGTTTAACTGGTCGGAATCAAGTGTTCTTGGACGACATTTCTTTGGCTCGTATTTGAAAACCTGTGGGTCATCCTCTTTATAAAAATCCCATCAGTGACCACCCGATTTTCAGCCTCGTCATGAAAATTGCCTGAATAACCAACGTATTTTCAACCACGCTATGAAAATCCCATCACTGACTATCGGATTTTCAACCTCTTTATAAAGATCCCCTCAGTAACCACTGGATTTTCATCCACGTTATGAAAGTCCCCTTAGTTACCGCCGAATTTCAACCACGTTATGAAAATCCTCTCAGTGACCACCGGTGGGACACCAAGAAGTCAAAGCTTTAATGACTATGGGTTTCCAATTTACATGGAATCTACGCTAAAATATTCAACGTGAACCTTGCGATGACGTTCAGATATTTTTTCAGCGCATAATTACAAACTTTAGCTATTTGCCCCTCACAAAACGAGGGCATTACACCCCTCGATAAAACGCTTCGTAAGTAAAGGCAATTATCCAGGTTGAATTAACTTAACTTCTGCTGTTGTCGCCTCTATTGTTCGATTATTGGCCAATTTATTTTAAATTAAAATTTACAAACAATTTGTTGATTGACCAATCGATTATCGGAACCGATTAGAAATTAATGCTAAGCTCGCGACGGCCGACTATGCATTTTCCTGAAAAATTGTAGAGGCTTTGTGACAGGCAGAATTCTTAAAAATTGTACCTTTATTTCGTAGCAATCTTCATTATTCAGATGCATTAGATTGGTTCAGTCTAAAACGTTCATTCTCGTCATAGATATAAATTCAAGCTCTAGTTACGTTTACTTTCGAGAAAACTATCACAGTTGTGTGTAAGTCATTCATATTCACGCGCTCGTACATTTTCTTGTTAAAAAGAATTGTTTTTTAATATTTTTAGTTCGATGAAACATCGTCATTTTTCATCATTATGCGCTGGCACGAGACGTTCATTGTTTAAGTAAGCGCATTGTCATTGTAGAAAATATTTTTCAACTGATTTAACAATAATCGGAGTATAATCCTCAAAATATTTCGATAGGTTTTTGCACTAAACTGTTTTCATCAAAACCACCGTTCCTTAAATAATAATTTTCACACGTGAAGTCAAAAAATATTTTTCATTATTAATAGTAATTAATATTTCACCATTTCATGGAGCGTAACTCCTTCTTTTATTAACGAGCTTTTTCGGCTCTCAGTTTTGAAAAAAAATGCTATGAATTCCTTTTCTACAATAATTAAATGAATTGTCAAACTATTTCATTGCTATAAACACGACGTTAAAATGTTAACATTAATAACAACCAATTTAGGGGTAAAAAATAGAAGGTGAAGTGATGGCCTTTAGCCACTCTATTTAATTTGTCCCTAATTTTATTAAGTGATCCGATTTTTTTGCCTCCCACCAAAATTTTTTTAATTGACTTCATTTTTATGTTTTTTGCTATAAATTCTAAGCATTTGGCAGAAATGAATGAAACGAATTAATGAACAACATGCTTATTATTAATATGAGAACAATTCTACTCTGAAGTATTCCACTAAACTGTTCCTGACAGTTCATAGAAGTCACATTTATTTGAAGTACTTCACCAAAATATTTCTGGCAATTGATAAAAACCATATTTATGTGACGTTTTTCACCAAAATATTCCTGACATTGCATAAAAGTCATATTGATACAAAGTTTAATCAAGCTTTATAGAGCGCCTGCGTTTCCAAGTTGAAGGTTTAATTCGCCAATACCAACATACCTGCAAATACTAACATACCATGTTTTTCGCCAATACCAACATACCTGTGAATACTAACATACCATGTTTTTCGCCAATACCAACATACCTGCGAATACTAACATACCATGTTTTTCGCCAATACCAACATACCTGCGAATACTAACATACCATGTTTTTCGCCAATACTAACATACCTGCAAATACTAACATACCATGTTTTTCGCCAATACCAACATACCTGCGAATACTAACATACCATGTTTTTCGCCAATACCAACATACCTGCGAATACTAACATACCATGTTTTTCGCGAATACCAACATACCTGCCGGGCGTGGTCGATCAGCGTAAATCGTTCGACAGTGTTGTCGCATTAGGAGAGCTTGGGCTACTTCATTATTCGAATGAATCAGGAGCTTTCATTACAGAAACTATAAAAAGTGAATAACAGGAAATTCAAATTTAAATAATAATTCTATCATTTTAAATCAGAAACTTTCATCACAAAAGCTTTAGAAAGTTATGCTGGGAATAAACAAGAAAGTTAAGTTTGAAAAATTATTCTAGCATTTCAAAGGTCAACCAAGTATTGATATTGTAACAAAGCGGATACTCAGTACTATTTACAAGATGTATAAGGAAATTAACAGCTTTTAGTTCAACCACTGGAAGCACAAGCTCTGCTCATACATAGATTACGCTTTTTTTGGAAGTTGAACTTATAAATGAAGAAGAAACACCTCAGAGGCATGGACTAAAAGTTTTTTTCGTGGGAGACGAACGTGCGCATGGCGTGTAAAAAATCTATTGAGAAATATACGAATAAATGATTCAAAATCCGTGAAATGCGAGAGGTAAGTCAGCTTTCATTCGACAACGAACAAACAAACCTGCAATTTGGCAACTTCACCTTGTGCAGATATGAGACTCAACTGCTCATAAAATAAGTAGTAAATTTGATTAAGAAATCTAATCTATCGTGTATTGCGATTCTTGAAGTACTCTTGAGATCTCGGTCGGATTATGAAGCAAAAAAATCCATAACTTTAATTTCAGAACCGTGAGTTGACAACAGAAGATGAGCAATGGCACGATTTTTTTATGAATATGTGAATGTGGAGTGAGTAATTACTAAATAGAGTATGAGTTCGAGTATCGAACGTGTCACATATGGGGGCTGTTTCTAATGGGACACGTTCTAAGCGATAACTCTTGATACATCTTTATTGAAATATGTGAATTATTCCTGGGTAATTCTTATCAATAGATGGAATAATGAGTAGATAGTTCATCCCATTCTTCTGTCACTATGCCCTCGTAAAGGACCTTATTGTTTTCAATTCACTATTTTCATTCATATTAAAACAACTAATCCTCCTATAACTTAACGCATGTCCTTATTGCAGCCGCGAAAAAGTTTACGATTTTTGCTTAGCATATCTTAATTCAAAACTTTCTAACCCAGTTTGTCTTAACCTACCCTAACCAAAATCAACCTACCCTATTTTAAACCTATCCTGCCCTAACAGAACCATACCCATGGAAACTTGACCTAACCTTCCCAACACCAAAAACTGACCTAGCCTAACACAATACAACAAAAAACTAATCTACCTTAACTCAGCTAACATAATTCAAACTAACCCTATGTCTCCCATCGCGAAGTAATATTACTCAACACAATTTATGCTATCCTGACATATTATATCCCAACTCATCATGTCTTCTCCCAACCTATACCAAGTCCTAGCCTACCCATCCTCTCCTAATCTAACCGATTCCAACATATCGTATCCTACCCAAATCTAATCTACCCTAACCGAAAGTAACCACAACGAAGTTTTGAATCGTGTGACTATGATACGAGTCTAATCTCTCATTTAAAAATGAGCACATTATACTGCCAAAACTCTAAAAATATCCAAAAGCCACTGTGCGCCCACCGTTAAAAATGATGGCATCCAGTGCAGTGATACTCCAGAGACCATGTGAACATTTTATTCCTGTTAAAGAACGGCGAAGACGCACCACGTATTATGGTCAGGAAAAAAGGTAAATCCTTCATACCCTTTTTCTTAAACGATCGACAGAATCAAATTAAGGATCGTAGCTTACCCACCTAAAATTAAAATATTACTTTCCTAGAAGTGTGACCCGAACATGTATGTGTGATACGGACGTAATATTACAACGTTCTCAAATGTGACGGACAGACCATAAAACTCGGCTCTGATTGATGTACAGAATGGCAAGTTCTGTATATCAAAATGTCTCTTTTCTACCGTACATCCCCTTCAATAATGTTCCCGCTCCACCAGTCAATATCAGCTCAGAACTATGACAGATGAGTTCCTCAATAATATCGTGTGAACTCACCGACTCAACTAAAATCTCGCTAATGACAGGGAATACAGGTGTATTGTTCCGGACTTCAGTCATCGGGTGCGATAGTGCTTTCGTAGTTCACTTTCACTGATTCACTACGACTCAAGACAACAATCTTTTTATGAATGCCAACTACGCGGTGTACTAGCTTTCGTGTAATTCTGAAGGAAATTAATTTTTCTACAATGAACGTATTAAGCACGCCCTACTAGGGTTTTCTCCCATCTCTCTTAATAATATAATGCTAAATTTAACACTCTTCCATACTAAGCACTCAATGCTATGATTTTATCCCATCAGTAGATCTGAAATAATTCTTAAGTAAGCACTTCTATCCCTGGTATTGAGCTCGTACTATAAAGATTTTCTTTCATCACTCGTAATAACATAATGCTGAATTAAACACTCTTTTATACTAAGCATGCCCTTCAATGATTTTACCCTATCAGTAGTTCTGAAATAATGTTAAAATATACACTCTCATCCCTTGAACTGGACACGCACCACAATGATTTTATTCCATCAGTAGTTCTGAAATAATTCTAAAATATACACTCACATCCCATGTACTGGACACGCACCACAATGATTTCATTCCATCAGTAGTTCTGAAATAATTCTAAAATATACACTCACATCCCTTGTACTGGACACGCATCATAATGATTTTATTCCATCAGTAGTTCTGAAATAATTCTAAAATATACACTCACATCCCTTGTACTGGACACGCACCACAATGATTTTATTCCATAAGTAGTTCTGAAATAATTCTAAAATATACACTCTCATCCCTTGTACTGGACACGCACCACAATGATTTTATTCCATCAGTAGTTCTGAAATAATTCTAAAATATACACTCACATCCCTTGTACTGGACACGCATCATAATGATTTTATTCCATAAGTAGTTCTGAAATAATTCTAAAATATACACTCACATCCCTTGTACTGGACACGCATCATAATGATTTTATTCCATAAGTAGTTCTGAAATAATTCTAAAATATACACTCACATCCCTTGTACTGGACACGCATCATAATGATTTTATTCCATCAGTAGTTCTGAAATAATTCTAAAATATACACTCACATCCCTTGTACTGGACACGCACCACAATGATTTTATTCCATAAGTAGTTCTGAAATAATTCTAAAATATACACTCTCATCCCTTGTACTGGACACGCACCACAATGATTTTATTCCATCAGTAGTTCTGAAATAATTCTAAAATATACACTCACATCCCTTGTACTGGACACGCATCATAATGATTTTATTCCATAAGTAGTTCTGAAATAATTCTAAAATATACACTCACATCCCTTGTACTGGACACGCATCATAATGATTTTATTCCATAAGTAGTTCTGAAATAATTCTAAAATATACACTCACATCCCTTGTACTGGACACGCATCATAATGATTTTATTCCATCAGTAGTTCTGAAATAATTCTAAAATATATACTCTCATCCCTTGTACTGGACACGCACCACAATGATTTCATTCCATCAGTAGTTCTGAAATAATTCTAAAATATACACTCACATCCCTTGTACTGGACACGCATCATAATGATTTTATTCCATCAGTAGTTCTGAGATAATTCTAAAATATACACTCACATCCCTTGTACTGGACACGCACCACAATGATTTTATTCCATAAGTAGTTCTGAAATAATTCTAAAATATACACTCTCATCCCTTGTACTGGACACGCACCACAATGATTTTATTCCATCAGTAGTTCTGAAATAATTCTAAAATATACACTCACATCCCTTGTACTGGACACGCATCATAATGATTTTATTCCATAAGTAGTTCTGAAATAATTCTAAAATATACACTCACATCCCTTGTACTGGACACGCATCATAATGATTTTATTCCATAAGTAGTTCTGAAATAATTCTAAAATATACACTCACATCCCTTGTACTGGACACGCATCATAATGATTTTATTCCATCAGTAGTTCTGAAATAATTCTAAAATATACACTCACATCCCTTGTACTGGACACGCACCACAATGATTTTATTCCATAAGTAGTTCTGAAATAATTCTAAAATATACACTCTCATCCCTTGTACTGGACACGCACCACAATGATTTTATTCCATCAGTAGTTCTGAAATAATTCTAAAATATACACTCACATCCCTTGTACTGGACACGCATCATAATGATTTTATTCCATAAGTAGTTCTGAAATAATTCTAAAATATACACTCACATCCCTTGTACTGGACACGCATCATAATGATTTTATTCCATAAGTAGTTCTGAAATAATTCTAAAATATACACTCACATCCCTTGTACTGGACACGCATCATAATGATTTTATTCCATCAGTAGTTCTGAAATAATTCTAAAATATATACTCTCATCCCTTGTACTGGACACGCATCATAATGATTTTATTCCATAAGTAGTTCTGAAATAATTCTAAAATATACACTCACATCCCTTGTACTGGACACGCATCATAATGATTTTATTCCATAAGTAGTTCTGAAATAATTCTAAAATATACACTCACATCCCTTGTACTGGACACGCATCATAATGATTTTATTCCATAAGTAGTTCTGAAATAATTCTAAAATATACACTCACATCCCTTGTACTGGACACGCATCATAATGATTTTATTCCATCAGTAGTTCTGAAATAATTCTAAAATATACACTCTCATCCCTTGTACTGGACACGCATCATAATGATTTTATTCCATCAGTAGTTCTGAAATAATTCTAAAATATACACTCACATCCCTTGTACTGGACACGCATCATAATGATTTTATTCCATAAGTAGTTCTGAAATAATTCTAAAATATACACTCACATCCCTTGTACTGGACACGCATCATAATGATTTTATTCCATAAGTAGTTCTGAAATAATTCTAAAATATACACTCACATCCCTTGTACTGGACACGCATCATAATGATTTTATTCCATCAGTAGTTCTGAAATAATTCTAAAATATACACTCTCATCCCTTGTACTGGACACGCATCATAATGATTTTATTCCATAAGTAGTTCTGAAATAATTCTAAAATATACACTCACATCCCTTGTACTGGACACGCATCATAATGATTTTATTCCATAAGTAGTTCTGAAATAATTCTAAAATATACACTCACATCCCTTGTACTGGACACGCATCATAATGATTTTATTCCATAAGTAGTTCTGAAATAATTCTAAAATATACACTCACATCCCTTGTACTGGACACGCATCATTATGATTTTATTCCATAAGTAGTTCTGAAATAATTCTAAAATATACACTCACATCCCTTGTACTGGACACGCATCATAATGATTTTATTCCATAAGTAGTTCTGAAATAATTCTAAAATATACACTCACATCCCTTGTACTGGACACGCATCATAATGATTTTATTCCATAAGTAGTTCTGAAATAATTCTAAAATAAACACTCTCATCCCCTATACTGGGCAAGCACAACAACGATTTTCGCACTTCAGATATTCGCGCGCTCACTCGCTAATATTCGCGTGCTTCACCCCAGCAAAAAAATTCCGCATCCACAAGAAAATGCTCTCCCTCGGGAAAGTTGTAATGAGTAATTCTAGAAGTTATAGCAAAATGTCATTGCCGTGGACAGAACTTTCCATAAATTCCTTTCTGTTTGAAGGTCTCCACACAAAATAGTGGCATATTATTCACGGCACCCAAGAACTTCCTCGCAAAGCTTGATTTAATCAACAACTTCACGTTATTCATACCGCGAATGCAAGGTGTAAGAATTATTCCCGAAACAGCGAAACATGACAAGTGAGAAAAGCGTTGGTGTTTCCAAATTGCATTGCTTACCATTTTCTGATGCAATTGCAAAGCAAAAGTAATTAAAGCGAAGTAATGCGCAGTTCTCGATCCACTCTTAAATATCAAGAGAACGAAGGTAAATTTTTTACGTGTATTCAATTTACTAATGTACCTGGCCGGTCTAAAACACTCCAATGCAAATCTATGAAACGTTCTACTGAATAATATTTTCGATGCTCAACCTCTCCGATCAAACAAAAGCTTAAATTTGTTAATTGAATTTTCACTTTTAAATATTTGAGCTACCATGTGAGTTTACGATTGAAATAAAAATTCACTCGTGTTGCATCACTGTATTCCCAAGTAACACAGTAAAATTCAATGGTGTTTGAAGTAATTTGTTGCAAAAGGTGTCCCCAAAATCGGAATGTTTATTAACAATTCAAGGATTACTCGAATATTTTGCAAATACCATATTATTTCAGAGAAAATCTGAGGCTGTTTAAAACAGTTCCTCAAATTCGCAATACTTGACGAAGTTCTCATAATTACATACAAGTTTTTGTCAAGCCCAAGTTTTATTCACGTTTCTGACACCGCGAAAATAAGAAGCAAGTGTGCAAAATTTTGTGTTCAGTATCCATAACGTTTCATTTAATGAATATTATTGCTCTGACAGTAACTAAAGATGCTCAAAAGAATTCTCGTTTGATAAAAAGAAGAACCTACGTAAAAATGAACATTTTTAGCATTTTTTAATAACCAATGTAAAAAATGAGCGTTTTTATTATCTTTTTAATAAACAATGTAAAACGATGAACATTTTCATTATTTTTTAGGAACCAATGTAAACATGAACATTTTTATTATTTTTCAAGAGCCAATGTACAAAATGTAAAAAATTATTGTGTTTTTACTATTTTTTAAAAACCAATGTAATGAATTATTTTGTGTTTTGAGAACCAATGTGAAAAATAAGCATTTTTACTATATATTTTCTAGGCTATTCATAAAAACATAATTAATCATTCTAGTGCCAAGAGTGACTCGATTCCTTGTCCCAGGACGCCGGTGCGCGTACCACTAAATTGATTTCGGTTTGAGAGCGTTCTTGTCCGAAAGTACATACATACATACATATACCGGGCTTATCCTCCCTATGGGAGGGTAGCTGACAGCAGGCCACAATCACCACACTTAGTCACTAGGAGGCGAGAGAGGCAGCACTGGCCGCACCTGAACTGTCAGGATCAGCAGCAGCCCAGCACAACCACCTTCCACAGTCAGGCCCGACAGCCACAGCTGGTTTACCCCGACCGCTTCATTGAATGCAGCCCCTCTCCCCGCACATAACAGGTCAACCCCATCACACGCGGGCAGCTTCCAGTAACGCGTTAAAAATAAAATTACCTCCTTATACACTGCCCCCACTCACTTATGTCCGCAGCCATCCCTCTCGCCACGTCCACAGTCAGACCCCTCTCATACAAAGCACGTCGCACCCCATCCATCCAACTCATCCGTGGTCTACCTCGCGCTCGAAGACCACTCACTTCCGACATATATATCTTTTTCACCAGCCGCTCAACATTCATTCTTTCAGCATGCCCAAACCATCCAAGCACTCTTTCATCCACTCGCCTGCTCAACTTTTTGATAACACCCGTCTGCCCCCTAACCAACTCATTCCTGATCCTATCTCTTCTAGTTACTCCATACATGCTCCTCAAACACTTCATCTCAAACACATCCAACTTCCTCCTCTCAGCTGCTCTCAACCCCCAGGACTCTGCTCCATACAACAAAACTGGCACAATCAAACTTTCATACAGTCCCCTCTTAGCATTCATACTCAAACTCCTGCATTCAAAAACTTTCCTCATTGCACCCAATGTCTTACAACCTTCACTCACTCGATGCTTCACTTCTACTTCCATACTATCCTTAACAGTTACATCCGACCTGAGGTACCTAAAATGTTCTACCTCCTCTAAAACTTCCCCATTTAACCTCACATCCAAAGTTCCAAACACTCCACCTCTTGAACATCTCATCACCTTACTTTTATTCACATTTACCCTCAATTTCCGCCTTTCGCACACTCTACCAAACTCTGCAACCAGTCTCCTCAGTTTTTCCTCTGAATCAGCCATAAGCGCTGTATCATCTGCAAACAACAGCTGACACACGTCCCAATACATACCATTTCGTCCCACCAACTGCGCACCTTTTCCCAACACTCTGGCATTCACTTCTCTCACCACACCATCCATAAACAAATTAAACAACCACGGCGACATCACACATCCCTGTCTCACACCTGTCACAACTGGGAACCATTCACTCACCTCATTCCCTACTCTCACACATGCTCTGCTATCAATGTAGAAACTCTTGATCGCATTCAACAGTCTCCCACCCACTCCATACAAACATACCACTTGCCATAGAGCCTCGCGATCCACTCTGTCATACGCCTTCTCTAGATCCATAAATGCCCAATATACATCTTTTCCCTTTAATAAGTATTTTTCATTCACCTGCCTCACAGCAAACATTTGATCCACACAACCTCTACCACACCTAAAACCACACTGTTCTTCAGCAAGCACACGATCCGTCAACACTCTCACTCTTCCAATTAACACTCTTCCATACAGCTTCCCAACGACACTCAGTAGACTTATACCCCTAGAATTCCTACACTCATACCTGTCACCTTTCCCCTTGTACAACGGAACTACGCACGCGCTACTCCAATCAACCGGCACTTTACTAGCCTCGAAACATACATTTAATAAACGCACCAACCATTCTATAACCACATTTCCTCCTTTCTTTAGACATTCAACCGTGCAGCCATCCAAACCTGGAGCTTTCCCATTTTTCATTTCATCCAACGCACATCTCACCTCTGCACTTCTTATTCGACTTCTATTCACTTCACCAAACACAGGCATTCTAACATCACTTCCAACAGCTACTACTCTCGCAATCCTATCATCCCTCACGTTCAGCAGTTCCTCAAAATACTCCGCCCATCTCTTTCTCACATCACAACTCTCCACTAGCAACCTCATAATGTGGTTTGTCCGAAAGTGAGCTCATAAAATTAAATGAATAATACAATAGTTGTCCTTTTCTAAAACGTTCTTGTCTAGAAGTGAGCTCATACACCTTTTCTCGTTTTATAACCACATTCTTTCAAAATGTACCGACGAACTGCAAATTTAACGACGACGAACCATTGAATATAACAGGGAATATAAATATAGAGACCGTGTCACAAAAAATAACAACAACGACGAATTATAGCGACACCAGGCAAAATGAATGACAGCGGAACTATATATCAGAACAAAGAAACAATGTGTAGTGACAGAGTCGGTTTATTGTAACAACGTTCAAAAAGGATAACAATTATACAAAAAATAGTAACGTACGTGTATATTTTTGTAACAAATTAACAATTTCTGACAGTTTTTTATAAGTAAAATAAACAGTAAAGTAGCATATAGCGTCATACACGATGCATATTCAGACTATGCATACAAAATTATTGATAATCACTATTATGAAAGGAGCCGCGTCCGTCCCTTCGTCCGTCCGGGTGGCCCCCTCTTGATTATGGTATCCAGAATACGCAATAGGCTTAGTTTTACCAATAGAAATTTTCTGTGGAGCTTTCTCTGTTGAAATTCATCATGCTGCTTTGACATTTTTAATTGATAATGCGAAAAGAAATGTTTTAAATTCGTTTGACCAGTAACCTGGCTACCGCTTAGTATAAAGCCCAAGATTTTGAAACATGAGTTATCGTTTTCGAAATGTGATGTTCTTGAATAGCTTCGAACAGATAAAAGATGACATTTCAAAATAAAATCCCGGCAAAAGAGGCCACCATGGATAGAAATGTGTCCAACCGCAAGTAGCAAGACTACGACTGAAAGAAAAACGCCGAAGACGATCGGATAAACAACGCGAAATGGCAAGACGAAGCAATGCTGTTCGCCAACTAGAAGCTAAAGCTAAATTGACCCTTGAAAGGCGTTTGGAAATTCTACGGAATAATGCAGGGCAACTCCGAGTAGCTAGAGAGAGCTTAATACACGAAAGAAGCGAGGAAATTCTTCGGCATAGCGCTGGACAACAACATCGAGTGGCACGAGAGAATTTAACTCAAGAAAGAAGGGATGAAATTCTCCAGACTAATGCCTAACAGCATCGACTTGCACAATCGAATTTAATTCAAGAAAGATGGGATGAAATTCTTCAGATTAATGCCGACCAGCACGTGTGCACTAGTTACAATAAAGAATGAACATCATATGTGAGATATTGAAACTATGTTCAAAATATAATATCTTGTTGATTAATGCACTTTAAGGAAGCAATTAAGGAAGCAATGGAACGTAGATCCATACAGTATTATTGTCGGGTGGCATTCAGAATCCCGAAAGTCAAAATCCCGAATGTCTGAATCCCGAAAGTCAAAATCCCGAATGTCAGAATCCCGAAAGTCAGAATCCCGAAAGTCAAAATCCCGAATGTCAAAAACCCGAACTTCAGAATCCCAAAAGTCAGAATCCCGAAAGTTAGAATCCCGAATGTCAAAATCCCGAAGGTCAGAATCCCGAAAGTCAGAATCCCGAAAGTCAAAATCCCGAATGTCAAAATCCCGAATGTCGAAATCCCGAATGTCGAACTCCGGAATATCTAAATCCTGAAAATCAAAATCTTGAATGTCTTGTTAAGTTAAAAACACCTCATACCAAATTTAAATATATACGAGCTGTCATACACACGTAGAGAATTTGTGTAAAATATTTTCAAATCTTTACAACGCTAATTCGTAACATACACCCACCAATTCGTAACACACACCACCAATTAGAGTCGACGCTTTCACTGCCAAATAAGGTCGGGAATTAGATATTCGGGATTTCGACTTTCGGAATTTTGACCTTCGTGTTTCAAGGTGAACCCATTACTTTTAATTTTTATTTAATATGGAAGTGCGGAAAAATGATTTCTATCGTCAATAGGTGTTTAAAAGATGTTGTTTCAACTTATGCCATTTTGGTTCTATTTATTTCATCTGTTACATTATTTTGAACCTGTGATACTGGCTATTTGAAGCTTTGTTACAGGATTTGATTATTTGTTGAAGAAAATGAACGTCTGTTACCAACATTCTGAGAGTGTTATATAATTTGAAGCAACTTTATATTTATTTGTTCTATCACTACATTTTGCATCTGTTATCAATTTTGCAACATCGTCACTAGATTTGTACTGGATGTTGCTATATTTTGAGCCGCTGTTATTAGTTTTTATTCGCTGTAATATGATTGTGCAAACTGTTGCTATGTTGTTTTGATGTGTGGTTATAAAACGAAAAAAGGTGTAAAACTAAATGAATAATACAATAGTTGTCCTGTTCTAAAACGTTATTGTTCTAAAGCGTTCATGTCCAAAAGTGAGCTCATTAAGCTAGAAAAATAAATAAGTTGTTGATATTTTCGAGAGCGCTCTTGAGTTGTGTCTGATAGCAATGAAATTGTGTTCTCCAGGATGATTTTTTTTGACAGCTGTCGAAGGAATATAATGCTGAAATATAGCTGAAGAAATATAAAATTCGCTTCGATGATTTTAAAGTTTCCGTTCGCCGATGAATTGCAATTAGATTTTCGTTTCAATTGTTCTTGCTACTAATAAATGAAAAGATTCATAATTTAGCGTTTCACATTGAGTAAAGTCACGTGATAAGCGAATTTGAAAATAAATTTGCTTTCCTGTGTGAAACTGAACTGCATTCTGGTGTCACTAAAACATTTTCATAACGAAAACTTACAGTCCTCACACCGTCAGTCACTAGAAAAGATTTTACCTTTCAAACATCAAAAATGCTACAGAGTTCAGTAGAACAACAGGCCCAGATGTCTTCCTAAAATACTTGCACAAAAGTGTAAGTTCAGATGGAAAGTCTACGTACCAAAAGCCAATATACTGACGAAGATAAAATGGACACACCTCAAAAATGCTCTCACTAAAGTTAATGTCCAGGTAAAAGTTTTTAGCTCCCTAACGCCAATAAAATGCAAGAGATCAAATGGATACCAGAACGCAATCTCCAACATTCCCTCTTGAGTTCCATTTGTTGACCAGTTGGATGATTTCCTGACCATTCTGATGAGAAGCCTCTCGTTTCCAGACAAAAGCGAACCCCGCGGGCAATCGATAACCATTTCAAACAGGAATGTCTCTTCCTGTTCCCATCTTGTAGGTAGTAGAAACAATCACCGAATGGAAGAGCTCTAAGGGTAATTTTAGAAGGAAACACGAAAATCTTCAAGCCAAAACCGTGTTTTCTCAAGTAGGGTAATGTTCCTCGAAGAAAATACAGTGATCTGGATTACACTCTAACCTGGTCATCGATAGCACATAGTGATTTCTTAGGGAAAACAAATTGTAAGGGCGAAATTTAAAACGGACTTACACTTTCAGAATTATTGCAAAACTTATGTTCTGAAGGCGGTGTCTTGTTGCCTGAATTATTTATAATAGACTTAAAGCAAAGGTAGGTAGGGGAAATTTGGTGTGTAGGGGAAACTAGAATGTTCAGTTTGTATTCGATTCAAATTAGAATCTGAGGAATTCGTAGCAGTTTTTGAAGTTACATTTGACTCAGTATCACTGAGAAGGCTTTTGCATTGGTCTTCGAAACATTTTATTAACTTGCGTCAGTTTCTCAATTGACGGGATAAAAATAAAACAGACTACATAAAAGGACTTCCGAAATATCATGGTTCTTTGTTGTAAGCCGTGGTAAATAAAATGGAAATCAAACTCTTACTGAAGTGTCTAGAGTTTCTCTAAAGCTGAGATCTTTTTAAATAGACATCACTAAGCTTTAGCTCGGATATTTTCATGAACAAGTCTTTTGATTTGAAAAATCTCACGAGTAATCGCGGATCACACGCAGTGACGGAGATTGCCAAGATTGGTTTTCGATCATCACTTGAATATTAACCCTACCCTGAAATATATAAGGGAGGGAATTTCATACGAAATTTCTCGAACGTCGAACTCCGACGAGTTTTATTCGTCTTTGCAATTTATGGCCTTCCCCCGGACAGGGAGGGTCGCGCTCCCGATAATGGAAGAGTAAAGAATGAAATCCTTAATTTACTTCCGATCAATCAAGCCGGTATTTCCATGTGAGGAAGGGCTGCTAATTTAGAGGAATCGTACCATCGACTGCGGGGCAGTACAGAATTTTCCACTCCATAACATACTCAAAGTTAGCGGGAGGCAAAGGCTTTCAAAAGGTTCCATAATTGAGACACAGTTGACTGCGATTCAACTCTACAGTCTTGAGTACATAAAAGCTGGTGATCTCACTGAAGGTCTAGCGAGATGTAGTGCGCTCGAGTATGAAAACATGTGACAGATGTTTATCTGGTTGCTGCTAATGAAATCTGATGGAAAGAGATTAGGATTGTGATCGCGGGTAACATCTGATGGTAGCAAATTTTATTTGGATCACGGGTAACATCTGATGGAAGCAGATTAAGATTGTGATCACGAGTAATATCTAATGGGAGCAGATTGAGATTGATATCACGGGTAACATCTGATGGTATCAGATTAAAATTGAGATCACGGGTGATTTCTAATGGAGGCAGATTAAGATTGAGATCATTTAATGGGAGCTGATTAAGCTAATGATATAAAATAAAAATGTTTGCATCACATAAAGCCTGTAATCTGATGATGGCAGCTTTATCTGATAGATTAAAATAAACTATGAAAATCAATAGATTAGCTTGCAATTCCACCATGCTACCTCTAAACAAATTTAACTCGTGATTCTGTAGAGCTACATCCGAAAAACCTAAATTTTCAATAAAATTCAGTTTTGCCAAACAATACCTTGCTGTTTGGGCCACAACTAACACTGAAATAACCAGTATTTTTAAGCAATTATTCTGGCTCTTAATTTGAACTGCAATAATCTGCACTGGTTTTACATAATTGAAAAATATGATGTGTGATTTTGAACTGCAGCTCATAAACGTGTAACTGACTTTTATGTAGAATTAGTTAGGTTGTCACAGATTTCAAATTTCAATCGATGTTTGAATTACTATGTTATATGTTAACCAAGAAGCTAATTTCCCATTTTAACTGATCACTGAGTAGATGCGTTGTGTGTTGACCGTAATTTAGATTTTTCACCTTAATTTGACCACTGAGTTACCAATAGCTAACAATATCTGTCGCTCATAGTTCCTGATGACTTACTAATGACTCAAATAGAAAATAGGTGAAGAAAATCTGATCTCTGTTTTAATAAAAAAGTTATCCGTCCTTCTCATGGAAAATTTCTGTGATAAACTACGTAAATCTCGATTTTGGAGCGTTTATAATTAAATGAGAATTACAAATCCGGACATGAATTACAACCTCTTGTACTTCCATAAAATATATAAGCACTCCCAATGGGAAAAGCCCTCCGGGGAAAAAATTCACTTATTCATCGAGAGAAAATCAAATGCTAGGAGTTGGACATTTGGCTATCGATGTCTCACCGTTATTTGGTGCGAGAGGACTCGAGCTTTGAAAGGAAATGCAAGGTGTTCGACTCAATGGCTCGGCATTAGAAAGCGAAACTGGTTCGGGTTGTTTGAAAAAGAAGGAAATTTGTCAGGATATTGGCGCTTTCTTTGCGCCTAATCCACCAAACCGAAACTCCTGAGTTGGACCCATACGAAAGAACGAGATTTCGTGGAAATACATCTTTCTTGTTTTCAGCGTTCAATTGTGTGCCAGCAGAGAGAAATAAGGGAATATTGGGGTGTTGATAGGCCTTTATAGGCTGAATTTGCCTTATGTCGCTCATTCTGAGCCAAATGAACGAATCGTCAAAACTCTTTTGGAGAACGTTATTGGTGCACTAGGTTATTCGAAAAAAAGTGGAGTTTTATTTCTTTTCCATTAGCATATAATTGAAGGCTCATTTATTAGAGACAGAATCCATGTCTATACTCCAACAGCAGACACTTGCTCGTACGCTCAGCAATTCATTGTAAGGTCATTTCAGAATACATTACACTTTATTCCGTTTCTGTGCGTACAAAACAGTAATTAATGTTTTAAATCGCGTGCGATCATTGCAGTATAATTTTGTACTTGCATCGCCATTTCGTTATCTTCGAAGGCAAATATGTTGAAAGCAAGCTTAAAAACTGCCGTAAAAAATATTCTCTGCCTTCAGCAAAAATTTCTATCTAGGGTAATAAAAATGCACTGATATCTTTTTCACTTAGCTCTTTTTCAACTTCCAACAACAAATTCCACAAAGAATAAAGCCACCGAAAAATTTTTCGACGAATAAAGACACCATCAAATTCCACAAAGAATAAAGCCACCGAAAAATTTTTCCTTGAATAAAGACACCAACCAATTCTAAAAAGAATAAAGCACCCTAAAAATTCCACGAAAAATATAACTTCCTTGCGCAGAAAGTTTTGTTTGGGAACTCACCTTGTACATACATTCCCCGATCCCTAGCCCCATTTTAACTCGCGCTTCCATTTTCCTCTCTTTGGAACACCTTCGGGACGGTTAGAGGAGCTCAAACTTACCCATTTAATCAAATTTAAACCTTAATTTAATTAGCTGAAACTCACCTATCTAATCCAGTTCTCTAGTTTCGAAAATTGCTTCTGGTAATCCATTCTTGAATTACCAGCACTAAAAAAAATTCTTTGCCTTACTATGGAATGAAGAAAAATTGCCACTGAATGCCTATTTTTTACACCCATGAATACCACAGATCGTACCACAAGCACCTACAAATTGATAATAAAATATCCAGTTCACTTGCCCTATTCATCGAGTCGCGACCTCATCATTTTCGGTGAGTACAATATCTGTCAAAAGGAAAAATGCTTCCATTGGCGAAGCACTCTACGTCATTTGTCACGGAAGCGATCCCAACTCTCCTACTGCCGGCCAGAAAACCACAGCCATAATATTTCGAGACCAGCGCTTTGAAACACTGCCAGGGTCGGAAACAAAGAAACATGTTATTAATAACTGCCGAGTGCTCGATTCATCATGGTGCCTGGAAAATTTTTGGGGAGGGTTGGATTCGAGCAGCGCTGTCTGACCCACTTCAATTTTGGAGCTGGAGATTCAGGTTGTAGTCGATTAAGTACAGTCATTAATTAACGCTTAATTGAGACGCTTGGGTCTTCTCTCGAAACTCATTTGAAGTTTCTACGGTTGAACCTCACGCTCGATAATTTTTGTGGTCTCGTTGGTCTTCTGAAAGGCAAAGCCGGCGTCGTTTCTTACCGAAATTATTTCATGATGATTATTCTGTGAGAAAATCTGCTAATTTGCAATGAAATTCTTATCGATCATGCTTTGTACGCGACGTAGAGTAACACGTTCAAACATTTAACTCGACTTTTAGCTGAAAAGAATCAAAGATTTAGTTCGACTATTATCTCAATGGGATCAGACGAGAAATTGAAGAGAAATAAGATGAGAAATTGAAGAGGAAAAGTGGTGAACTATCCGGAGTAAATACTTGAAAATCTAGCAGCGTCAGATATGCTTCGTGCATCTGCTTTACCTGCAATAAAAATTTTTACGGATCAGCCACTCATGTTTCAGTAAGTATAGGCAATGCACCCTGGTGATCATATGATAGTAATATAATAAATGACTCTATCACATATGATAGTGTTCATATGCAGGCGAAACGTATCAAAACAACAAAGAGCAAACAACTTACTTTATAAGTAAACATGAACAACTAAAACCCCATCAAGTTACTTAATTATAAATACCAATAACGTATATTTCAATACAATGAATGTATCTTCAAAAGCCAGCCAGAAAAGCGATTAATTCTAACAAAAACATAACCAAACTTCTCTCGAGAGACACGTGGTAAACGCTTTCAAACAGTTGAAGTAATACTAATTAAATACCACCATAGTAAACTTTGGGCCTTCCCTTTAATATGGAACACACACCAGTTGTTGAGAATCATGCGCTGGAATTATATCAGTCACCGCACACCGAGACATCAAGTTAAAATAATTATGCTAAATTTAACCCTATTGAAGTAACAAATCAGAATTCAAGGTTTTGTCTTCTACGCGACGCAAAAGCTGAGACTTAAACTTTGTATAAAAGAGCCCCGAGTTCAATTCTCAGTAACTTGGAGGCACTTTAGAAACTTTGGAACTAGTGATATGGAAAACGAAAATGGAAAGAGAGGACTTCAGCTCACAAATCTGGCGACTCAATGAGCCTGCATTTCACTCCTTATACTCTTAGTTGAAAACTGGAAAAATCTTCGGAATTGCAAACAAACTCAATTTATAACAAAGAACGGAAATAACTCTGTAATCGCAAACAAACGTAATTTTTAATAGAGAACGAAAAAACTTCTCAATTTGAAAACAAACCCAATTTTTAAGTAGAGAAGCCCCTCAAGAAAGATTTTTCTATCTTCGCGCTATTGAGTAAATTCCTCATTTTGTTATAGTGCTGTAGTTCACAATACAAATTTCATTAAATTGAATTTAAGACCATCAACGCCAGGTGAATAGTTACACCTTTTCTCGTTTTATAACCACATTCTTTCAAAATGTACCGACGAACTTCAAATTTAACGACGACGAACCATTGAATATAACAGGGAATAGAAATATAGAGACAATGTCGCAAAAAATAACAACAACGACAAATTATAGCGACACCAGGCAAAATGAATGACAATGAAACTATATATCAGAACAAAGAAACAATGTGTAGTGACAGAGTCGGTTTATTGTAACAACGTTCAAAAAGGATAACAATTACACAAAAAATAGTAATGTACGTGTATATTATTGTAACAAATTAACAATTTCTGACAGAGTTTTTTATAAGTAAAATAAACAGTAAAGTAGCATACAGCGTAGTACACGATGCATATCCAGACTATGCAAACAAAATTATTGATAATTACAATAAAGAATGAACATCAAATGTGAGATATTGAACCAATGTTCAAAAAAAAATATCGTGTTTATTAAGGCACTTGATCAAGTAGCTGTTGGTATGGGTGTAGTTGTCTGCTACAATGCGTTGAGTAACAGACTTATTATTACGAGCTACAGAAATTTGTGCACGTGTAAATGAGACGACAAAGAACCTCCTCCCGGTGCTGACGCAGTGACTTGCCTGCTCTGCGCGACAGTGCATGTCTCCGCGATGTCATTCAGATGGTGCTTCATTGTCATCTTCAACACTGAGAAACAATTTTCTATCGGGTTGAGAAAGGGTGACCAGGGTGGAATGAAGCGGACGTTGCGATTTGGCAGTACCTCTTGCACTAATCCATGACATGAAGCGTTGTCTAAAATGAGAACAACGTCGGGTTCATCCTCGAGAATTACCTCCAACGAATGCAAGAAACCAGCAAAAACGTCTTTTGTTGTTATTTGCGTGTTTGTTTCATGATAGATAAGGCCTGCTTGATCTGAAATAGCAGCAATGACAGTAATGTTGCCGCCCTTATACCCACCAACAACTCTTGCTACACGCTCCTCCCTGCCTGCTCTACCAAACGTGCGTCTCGTGTGTAGGTTGAACCCCATCTCATCAATGTACATCTTGTGCTTATGAAGGCCTGTTTCGTACATGTATAGTGGGCGCACTCCAGTCGCTTCACTTTCGTTTCCTCGGCGTTCCGCTGTGTGGGGACGTTGCGGCACTGTTTGACGGTGATCAGTTCGCCGTCCAGGGCCCGGGCAACTGTGGCATCTGAGACGTAAGATTTGCGGTCGAAAGTGGCACGAAGAGTTCTATTGAGATCCTTGACGGTGATGGTTGGAGTAGCCTCAATCAACATTACAAGTGAATCCAGACTCTCATTATCAATCTTCTTCTTGCGACCACAAGCCTCACGCCGGCTGGCAACAGACTGTCGTTGTTGGTAGGATCTAACAACGGAATAAGCGGTGGCACGCTTCACTCCCAGTTCTTGAGCAGTAATAAGGAAGTCTTCATTAGCCAGGTACTTGTCTACGATGCGTTGTTTGTCAACTTCTAAAATTACGGTGCGGCGATGAGGAGGCATTTTTACGAGCTACAGAAATTTGTGCAGCAACGGTCAACAACTGTGGAGGAACTAACCCTGTGTATCATACGTGAACCGGCCACGTCAGAGTTGTTCCGGAAAATTCCAGTACTTCCCGGTCGGATATTGCATCATCCATTGACCGGTAATTACATATTTGGAATTTTGACATACGGATTTCGAAGAGGACCCATTATTTGCAAATTTCATTGAATATTGAAGTGAGAAAAATGATTTCTCTCGTCAATAGGAGTTTAAAAAATGTTGTCACAGCTTATGACATTTTGTTACTATTTTTTGCATCTGTTACATTATTTTCAACCTGTGATACTGGCTAGTTGAAGCATTGTTACAAGATTTGACTATTTGTTATAGAAAATGATCGTCTGTTGCAACATTCTGAGAGTGTTATACAATTTAAAGTACACAAGGAGTTCCGAGACTCGAACTCAGGACTTATAAATTACCGAGCCGGCACGCTATCGACTGCGCTACCAATCACCCTAAAAGGTGACCGAAGCCCAACGACAGCAATGCTTGGCCCAGTGCAGGTACGTGCTGTCCCGACATATATTTTACTCCCTATTTTTATCGAGAGTTCACAGTCTAGTAAACTCCCAGAAACAGATACTGAATCTGGTACGAGAAGCTGCTGCTTCCACAAGTTGAAACGAAATAAATGTACACAAGGAGTTCCGAGAGTCTCGGAACTCCTTGTGTACATTTATTTCGTTTCAACTTGTGGAAGCAGCAGCTTCTCGTACCAGATTCAGTATCTGTTTCTGGGAGTTTACTAGACTGTGAACTCTCGATAAAAATAGGGAGTAAAATTTAAAGTAACGTTACATTTATTTGTCTCAGTCACTACATTTTGCATCTGTTATCAATTTTGCAGCATCGTCACTAGATTTGTACTGGATGTTGTTATATATGAGCAGCTGTTATTAGTTTTTATTCGCTGTTGTATGATTGTGCAAACTGTTGCTATATTGTTTTGACGTGTGGTTATAAAACGAGAAAAGGTGTTTTAAACTTCGTGTATTTAAGGCAAATTGGTGAAGCTCTTAGTAGGAAAATTAAGTGTAAAACTGACATCTTACTTGAATGCGAGAATTACCAGCAGGTAGAGCTTTGTTCCAGTAGTTCTGTTCGATGGAACCCTCACATCGTAATCCTTCCGTTGGCGTTATACTTCACCAGTTGACGTTATATTTTTACAGTTGTTATATATCTCAAATTGACGGTATATTTCTCCAGTTGACGTTATATTTCTCAAGTTGACGTTATATTTCTTCAGTTGGCGTTATATTTCTCTAGTTGACGTTGTATTTCTCCAGTTGACGTTATATTTCTCCAGTTGACGTTATATTTCTCCAGTTGACGTTATATTTCTCCAGTTGACGTTATATTTCTCCATTTGACGTTATATTTCTCCAGTTGATGTTATATTTCTCAAATTGACGTTATATTTCTCCAGTTGACGTTATATTTCTCTAGTTGACGTTGTATTTCTCCAGTTGACGTTGTATTTTTTCAGTTGACGTTATATTTCTCCAGTTGACGTTATATTTCTCCAGTTGACGTTGTATTTTTTCAGTTGACGTTATATTTCTCCAGTTGACGTTGTATTTCTTCAGTTGACGTATTGTTTGAGTTGGCGTTATCATTATGGAATTTAATTTTCGTTTAAAAGGAAGCCTGATGAACACACTCGCAGGTCCATAAGCTGGAAGTGTGTGTTTGTTGAGCATTTTTCTGAATGTAAAAGCTGGAAACTTTTTACGATTAGTTTGATTGCTGCAAAAAAACAATGATTGTGTCACGAAATTATGGTTCTTTTCATCATCGCTTACGATTGATCGCAAAGAGTGTACGCCTTTGATAGAAAGACTTTTGAAGTTTAAAATTTACAACAAATTTTACAAAAGAGTTTTAACGCATGTTATACTTGTAATAGTAAAATTCGTATTCAAATAGAACAATTCCATAGCTAAATAAATTAATTTCTTCAGAAGAGAATTCGATTCAAGACCACAAAGTTGTTGTGGTCTACTCTTTTGAGGGCAAAATATTGTTCACTGAAATCCTGAAATTCACAGTCCAAAAATATATTTTCTGTGGCACCAACGAATGAATTTTAAAAGATATTAAAACTATTTGTCTGAATATCCCACGCTTCAAATTTTTCTCTACAAAACATTTTTTGTGAGTGAGGAAATTTGTTGACACTGATGCAAGGAATCTTTTAAAATCAGATCTAAGTAAAATTTTTGCAAATTTTATGTGGCTCTGAAACTGAAAAACTCCAACGGAAAAACAAATATTCCTTCATTCGTGATTTTTATTTTCCAAAAATATTCAAGTCTATATTTATTAATATGTTTGATTTAACACCAAGTTTTAGGACCTGCATAGCTCCGCAGAATTTTTTTAAAAACTATTTAGTTTGAGCTGAAAACAGTTTATCGATGATCGAAATTCCCCACTGATCAGAACATTACGATTAGATGAATGTTATGTTGTTTTACAATTCATAACGAACATTTTTTCACATCAGAAAACTTTTATGTAAACATTATTTCAGTGATAGCTGTGTGTGTGTGTGTGTGTGTGTGTTGTGTGCGTGCGTGTGTGTGTGTGTGTTTGTCTAAGTAATTCGAATTGCTTTTTATTTTGTAAGAGACGTTTTGTACACAACAAGTTCCACCATCCCACTCACTCCCTTTTTAATTAGTACAAAATGCATTTACTGAGCACGACAAAAACTGTTTATAATTAATTTCAACTCTAAGCTGCTCACCGGACGCCAAGATCACCAGATTATCGTCTTTCTGCCGAACGATCTAAACATTTCTAAGCAAATTTCCCACACGATTCCAATTTAAATATATTCGCCTACCAATAGTCATTCTGACACTTGAGAGCACAAATTGAGAATCTTAAAACAGATAATCTAATTTCATCTAGAATTTTTTCTCGGCTTGTTAACAAACCGTGCGATTTATTTGAATTGGTAAAGAACTTACGCAGCCGAACGTACATGAGCACAACTCTTTTTTTATCAATTTCAAACTTATTTAGCTAATATTACGACTGAAAGCTACCTGCTCTTGTAATGTTCTTTGTGCCTCCCCAGCTCATGACAGCCTACCATTCCATCACGGGTCCGATTCGCTGTCAGAAGTTTTGTTTTTTGCCTGCGGGCTCAAAATGAGATTTAATCAGATAAGTGGATTTGGCCAGCGCATTGTTCGTCTCATCAAAGCAAACACACATTTTTGACATCTGCTTGGAAATGAATATGCAGAGTTCGAAAATAAATCATTTTCATTATGGAATGGGGTTGCTGGCTTGTTCCAATTTTCATAGATATGGATTGCAAGATACATTTGAAAATCAAACACCAACATCCAAGAAAAAACACTATGAGAAATTATTTAAACTAAAAAGCATGGACTTGGAAAAATCATGATGTCAGCACATAAAATGATTTTTTTTGTCCCTAAACACACCATCTAAAGAATTTCCAAAAATGTATTATTTTCAAAAAAATCGATCTCCACGTAAGAAGCTTAAGTCTCAAGATCAAGTTTTACCATCAATTCCATGTACCTGCTGGGCAATCGTTTCAAAATGTAATTTCGTTCATGTCAAAAACAGTTTTTCAAAATTAGATCAACTGGTTGATTCTAGTATTAAAACGTAAAATTCACCCGAGCTGTTTCTCCACTTCAAAGAAATTTTTCTGAAGTAGTTTTAGCGTTTGATTTTCGAAATGATTCAAAATCCATTTGCTTCACTACTTGGCATCATTATTTTCTTTTCATCAAGTGCTTTCTCTTATTTTCATAGCAAAATTTTAGTCACATCTGAAACGTGGAATTTTGGAATTCCAAATGGAATTTCCGATGCAAAGTAACTTTTGCACACGTGTTTCAGAAACAAACGACATTACATCTCTAAAGCCGCGCTTGTTTCTAAACTACAACCACATTGTAGGTAAACTGGCCTCCCAAAAAAATGAATGATAATTTTTCTCCCCTAAAATGAAATTTCGAAGAGGCTATAGCTTAGAAAAACCCTTAAGAATGACACCTAAATTAACTGGTAGTATAATTTTTCGGAGCCTACAGAAATAAATTTGACAAAAATTCAATTAAAATCATATAACAAAAAATGTTTCGTTTTTCATATAAACTGCACACTACAATATTATTACATAAACGTCCTCACAAAAATTTATCTTAATCTAAATCGTAAGCTAATAATCTATTTGTTTTTACAGAATGTCAATCTGAAATAAACTTCTGTTTTGGTTACAGGACGTATTTACATTATTTACCCGTATGTTTGGATAGGAATGGCAATTTTGGTCTCGGAACGCATTCACAAAAGGAAACAACCGCAGACAGCTACAAAAAAGTTCCCTACATTATAATAGTTTGTTTTATTTGTTTACTTATCTATGATGCCGAAGCTCACACGAATGCCTCCGTGGTCAGTCTCTAGAGCGTTGAAGCAGACGACGTCATTTCGCTTTGGAAAGTAGCAAAATATGAATTAAAGTTGCGTTATCTCTGACGATGTTTTAAAGCCAATAAATGGACTGATGAGAGTTGTTTTATCATAATTAAACTCATTCTCTCACGTCTGAACGCCCTTCCTTGCTAGGAGTTTTTCCGATTCAGTTTTTGTATAAATTCCTGTGAGTATTCCCCAAAGCACATTTTGTAAATATATTCATGTGAGTGTTTCCTAAGGCAGTTACTTTAAATTACCTCCACTAATCGACTCTTAGTTGAACTTCTATTTACCTGAAAAAGCAGCAACTCGTCGAAAGAAAAACAGTCTTTGATTCAGCCCGTCGATGGTTCAATTTTTCACTAGAGAGAACCGCTTCATTCAATCAATGGAGAAATCCCAACGGCAGATTTCCATGTTTTACCGGCCAGCAGGCTCAATTATAGAGCAGTGTTTGGCTTACGAACAGTCAATCGAAGCCGAAGTTTGGGCAAACTCTCCCAAGTTGCGCCGGCAAACGGAATTAACGGATTAAAGTTTGGGAAGCAAATTCGCAGGTGCGATTGAACGCCGCGCGATTGGTGATCTCTGAAAACATCACTGAGAGTTGAGCAGTGGCATACTGGTGATATGTTGCATGATGTACATTCACAGTGAATCCTCGAATTATACGAAATTCTTTATTGAGAACCCCAACTTATACGGAGATATTCAACTAATGCTATGAAGTATTCGAGGAAGAATAAATGGGCCTATTTTGTCGCTGTACAAGTTTATGTTCGCCAAAATTGTCGTTGTAAGCGAAAATTGACTACTTAAAATCATTCGGTGAAAAAAGCATCGCATCGCTGATTTTGGGTTAGACCGTGACGCAAAGTGTATCTAGCGTCATGGCGGGTTCGAACTCCAAAATTCTAAATTGCCAATTTTGGGTGAGTAAGGAAATTCATGTTGTGGTTGATGAATTACAGCAAGGAATTAACTGCGGGAGAAGCAATGAAATTCTCGACTTAAGATGATTTAAAAAAAGAACGGAGTGATTTCTAGTCACAAACTGGAACAACACCTAACGCAAAATGTATGTTTCGAACTATCATTTATACGGAAAAAATTTAGGTGGTTACGCAGTCATAAAATTTTTACAGTTTCATTCAGAACTGAAAATAAAGCAGATACACATTTTTAGGCTGCTACCGTTACTCTGAGTGATCTCATTAGTTCTCGATGATCTAGCGACGCTTGGTCATGATGCCGTCTATAATATTGTGAAATCCACGTGAATGTTTCCGAGTCGTTTTTACTTTTAATCTCGGTCTCTAACAGCGGGTAGATACATGATTTATCACGGTCAGGACTGATAATACCGAGAAAAAGCAAAGATGGACCGTACCACAGCATTTTTTAAGTTACAATGGTCAGATTCAAATAAACCTTTTGACATTTGATTGCATTGTGTATTCCAAGGTCTAAATGTGTCCACAACTAAAACTCGATGATTAATTTTATCAGAAAGTAAAGTGGCTACATCGAAACTCATCATCCGCAGCACACTTTCAAAGAGAAAAATTTGCTTAAATTATTTTAGAACTCAGCGCCTAGAAACAATCACTCGAGCTGCTCCGAATCCTGTGTATTCATAAATAAAAATTTAAGCAGAAATTTTTGGTCTAGTTTGAAAATAGGCGCAGACGAGTAGCGACAGCGCTGAAAAGCCTCTCGTATTCAACGACATTCACTAAGATAATCAATTCACTTACGTGTTGATAATTATGCCTTGGTGGAAGTGAAATACAAAATATACTCAGCCGTATGACGCTTTTCAACTTTCGTCGTATATTTTAACTAATTGCTTCATCGATCAAATATAAAAACAAACTCAAATATAAAATCAAATATAAAAACAAACTTCCGAAAAGGTTTAATGGCAAGGACAGAACATATAATATCATCCTATTTGGTATTTGCATTATCAGTGAATGGAAGATCTTTCGTGGACGTAAAAGAAAATATACAAGAATTAATCAATATTACTGACAACAATAAAATCATAACGACAATTTTCCAATCCTCATTCAAGATTACCGGCGTGTATCCGCTATTTCTGAAGTTAAATTGATCAGAACCTAAGCTATCTAACCTATCCCACCCTATTCTATCCTAACTCAACCTGACCCAATCTCCTGTGTTTAAACGTTAAACAAACCGTGAAAAGTCACAGACTTCGGAATTTGGCACTCGAGCAGATTGCCTCCAAGTTTAGTTGAATTTTGGCATTTGAGTTTCAGATTATTCAATGCGCCGAGCACTTACTTACAGAAAGTGTGTGGAAGGTAGTCCTTACACTGAAAAATTTGAGCTGATCAGATGTTTCAGGCAGAAAATAATGCAAGTCATATAGAAAATATAACTAGAAATAATCAGTTTCAAATTCTAAAACCTAAATGACATTCTCTAGCTGCATTATTCTCTTAAACATATTCCACGTTCTTTAAACTCACCACATGTAGTTACAGGTCAAATCTTTATCCCCAAATATTAGCGTCGGCAACTATGAATAAAACGGCAAAATCCCGAACGCAGCAACGTGTCAACGCAAAAATTTTCCATATTTTTACTCTACAGTAAAAATAAAACCGCGCTTTTTGAGGTGCGACGTGCAGTGATGAGGTTTCATCCTTGATTATTGAAATGATAATTAGTGCCAGCGCGAATATTGGGGGGACCTGGGAGCGTTGAATGAAGCCTCGCAGTAGCTCGTGTGTGGCGGGCCATCTATTGAGGCCTATTTTAATTTACAGGACAAAAGCCTGTACTACATAATATCGAAGCAAAATAATAAACTCAATGAGTGGGATGTTATTAATTACTGTTATAAGAATTGTAGCCTAACGTTATATGAGAATCAACTTGCATTTGAAAGGGGCTTTGCTGGTTTTCATGGAAAATTAACGAGAGTACTCTACAAAATTTAGCTAATTCACTTTATCAAATAAAAATGATTTTGAAGCATGAATTGTGTGTTCAGAGGTTTCGATAGATGGCGTTCAAAATGAATTACTGTGAGTTCAAAGTCCTTGTTACCCTCATTATTTGGTGGAATGATTCTTTTTCACAGCATTGGGACCACTTCGTGCTGCTCGGCAATAAACAACATCAGCTTCACCCTTAAAAGTTACAGACTGTTCCCTGCAAATTTCCCTGTAAATAAATTAGTGGGCCTCTGATGAATTTACTTCAAACACGAACAAAAATTTCATTTATGAAAAGCAATCATAATATAAAAGTGATATTAATTATCATATAACTCATTAGCAAGCCTACTTGAAAATCGTGTTATCGCTGGATGCTCGAGCGTCGGCAGCAAAATGAGCTCGCTTTGGTCGTCGTTCGTCTTGGCTGATAATATATAATCTAAGCGTGTCCGAGCGCATGTTTTTGGAATTTTTGAGGTGGCCGCGGAAAAATGATAGAGGTAAACAAACGCACCTGTGACCGCTGCTCGTTGAACTCAGAAGTTCTGAAAAACATGTCCGCATGGTGACCAAACGCTGGTCACAACTCTAGTTCAAATCACAAAAACATGTCCGCATGGTGACCAAACGCTGGCCACAACCCTAGTTCAAATCACAAAAACATGTCCGCATGGTGACCAAACGCTGGCCACAACCCTAGTTCAAATCACAAAAACATGTCCGCATGGTGACCAAACGCAGGCCACAACCCTAGTTCAAACCACAAAAACATGTCCGCATTGTGACCAAATGCTGGCCACAGCCGTAGTTCAAATCACAAAAACATGTCCGCATGGTGACCAAACGCTGACCACAACCCTAGTTCAAATCACAAAAACATGTCCGCATGGTGACCAAACGCTGGCCACAACCCTAGTTCAAATCACAAAAACATGTCCGCATGGTGACCAAACGCTGGCCACAACCCTAGTTCAAATCACAAAAACATGTCCGCATGGTGACCAAACGCTGGCCACAACCCTAGTTCAAATCACAAAAACATGTCCGCATGGTGACCAAACGCTGGTCACAACACTAGTTCAAATTACAAAACGCTCCTCGTGGTAATGCAGTTAGATTTGATTTTTACACAATTGAAATGCACAAAGGACTTTGGGACCAATTATTAGCATTTATACAATCCGGGAGTACATGAGTGTGACAAAGTAGCTGATGATGAAAACTTCGCCGTGAAAATTTTCATGCACGCTCGGAAATCAAAATTAATAACATAAAATCACGGCGTAAGTGAAAAATTTTCGTAACAACTTTCAAGAATTCTGAAGTTTTAATTTGAATTTGTGATTAGTGCTGAGCTTGCATTTATTTAGGGAGCAGAAGCGACTGAAATTCTTTGCGTAAATATTAAAGATGAAATAATTCACTCTCACAAGAACATGTGAGGTGCAGCTTTAATTGTGCACTAGCGCTGACTGTTTTATGCGAACTATTTTTCATTGAAAATATTGGAACAATTTGTTAAGCCCATAACCATTTGAAACTATAATAACTCAGCGTAAGTTTTTGTAATTCGAATCATCGTTGTGGAATGTCTACAAAGAATTTCGTCAGTTTCAACGTACATTTCTGCAGAATATTCTACAGTTATTTTTGAACTCTACCAAACTTCATCGTTTAAACTTCATAGTACAAACTCCATCACACTAAAGCTTGCATGTAATAAAACGTTTTTCACTAACTTAAACGTAGGCTGCCCCTCCGGATATATTTCAAGTAATATAGAACGCCAAACTTTGCATCAGGGATTAAGCTTTTTCATGAGACTGAATACTGATTTATTTAAAACGATGTGCCATCTCCAGCAGAGTAACGTCAGCTAATAGACACGACGTGCAAATATATGAGGTTCGATATTTTGCCTCCTGAAATACCAAATCTGAAGATGAATTGAGTTCAGATTAAATTCAGAGTTCAGATTAAACGAGTGAGTCCAGATTAAAAGTATGAGTTGAAATTAAAAGTGGCAGTTAAGGTTTAAAGTGAGAGTTCAGATTAAAAGAGTGAGTTAAGGCTTAAAGTGGGAGTTCAGATTAGAAGTGGGAGTTCACATTGAAGTCGGTAGGTCTGATGTATGAAGTGGGAGCTCAGATTGAAAAAATGTATATTAATAATGAGCGTTAAGTCATGCACGGAATGCATTTGTGTTGCGGTCGATGATTTTCCATTGTATCTTAAGGAAGTGTAAAATCCAAAAATATTCTCCTAATCTACAGCGGTGCTCGACAAGCACCAAACGTTGCTGAATTTTTAGAGTTTTGCGGCTTGGGTGTCCATAAAATCTGCGCTTAACTGAGCGTGTGCATGCCTTTTGCAGGCGAAAAAATAGTCATAACTTTGACCCTGGCATAGTCTGCAGTGAACGCTGTATGAGGGTATCTAAGATAACCTACAGTAAAGCAGAATTGCACTTCGTGAATAGTTACTTAACTTACCATGATTATCAACCTAAGCGTAATTATTGTGATGGAAAGCGCAGCTCATCGTAACGTTTCCAATTAAAATTGACCACTTTGAATTTGATGAACTCGAAAAAAATTTGCTAAATTTTCATGTCCACATGATGTCTACACTACGACTGTTGTGCGCCTTCAAAACTGTCATAGGCGACCTAATGAATAACGTGCAAACGGGTAGTCTGTGTGATGAAATGTGAGCGTAGTATAAGCCTTGTGGACCTTTGAAACAATGAAAGAACTGTAATCTCTAAAACAATTTCTTGTATCATCTACCCAAAAAACGGGAATGGGAAATTTTTCTACCTTAAGAACTGTTCTTTACTTCGAAACAGACACCAGGTGTTCGTTTTCCTTCTCCTAAGGTAATGAACGTGAATCTATAAAATCAGGAATTTTTAAAATGCGATAAACCATTCCTTTCAGTATTGTAAATGATTACTTTAAAATACTATGCAAAATTATTGATTTTTCCTGCTCCCAGATTTTGAATATAACTAAATTGATGTTTGAATCCGTTAATTTATGATTTTATGGTTATGTAGCTTCAATATTGAATAATTATAAGAGTAAATGATTTCATATTTACAATAATTTCTCTGGCTAGAAAACGTTACTATTCTGTACTCTTCATATGTTCTTTAACAAAATTTGATCCTTAAATTCTAATAATCAGAAGATTCACTCACAAATTTTGAAGCTTTTAAATTACACCTTACCGCAGCATTCAGAAGTCGGGACGTCTGGTGCTAGAAGTGGGAGTTCAGATTAAAATTGTTAGTTCAAATGAAAAGTAAGAATTATGGTTAAAACAGGGAGTTTATATAAAAGTGAGAGTTCACATTAAACTCCGGAGTTCAGATTAAAAGGGGCAGTTCAGATTAAAAGCATGAGTTCAAATCAAAAGTGGGAGTTCAGATTAGAAGTGAAATTTCAGATTAAAAGTGTAAGTTCAGATTAAAGTCGGTAAGTCTGGTGTATGAAGTGGGAGTTCAGAACAAAAAAAAATAATAATAATGAAAAATAATTTATCCACGAAATGTATTTGTGTTGCGGTCGATGATTTCACATTGTATCTTGAGGAATCATTTCGAAATTTCTTTCATGCTGATCTATTTTGTATCTTAAGAAATTAAAACTAAACTCCTTATTTGCTGATGTATTAACTATCAACCTAATTGGAAGCTCATTTTCAAAAAGATTTATCTTTTCAGCCTCACATGTTTACTTTGTGCCTTGATTAAACAAGCCTCAAAAACGAAAGCTCAAGAGTGTACACCACGTAGAATTGCATCTAAAAAATGACCATCTCATAAAAAATTATCCCAAAACACAATGTATCATCGGAAACGTCACCCAGCGAACACGATAATCTGTTTATTTTCCTCCCTCTACAAAAATGAAATCTTGGGCTTGACCGCAACACCCTGATAAAAAGCGTGAAAATCTTCCATGCATTCTGAGAGCGTTCTCGTAAAAAATTATCTAAAAGTCTCGGATGGCGGCGATAAAGGGTTCCGTTTGGATATAAATACGGCAAATCCTGAGCGTCGTTCATTCGATCACACGCAGTCGGAGTACAGTAAGCTACCTCCAAGTGTCCTATAGTGTTCATCTTGTGTTGGAAGCCCCGGAGTTTATTTTTCAAAGCTACCTTCTAGTGTTCTTCTTCTTGTGTTTGAAGCCCCGGAGTTTATTTTTCAGTGTAAGTTACGCAGTCGAAGTACAACAAGATATCTCCTAGTGTTCTTCTTGTGTCGGAAACGCCAGAGTTCACTTCTCAATGTGAGTTTTGATACTTCTTCTAAGGACCTGAAATAAGGGATTCTTCAAGATGTGTTTAATGTTCAGTTTTGAAATTATTTAGTAATTTGAATGCACATTATCATACTTCCTTTCTTTTTTCATCAAGCTCATGTTCATGCGCACATATGTGTAAATCAAAACCTTTCGGTAAACTTCGATGCTGTTGAATTATGGTGACCAATGTGCTTTATACACGAGCAATGTTCACTCATAGAATTACGCTCTTATGAATCAGTATTAATGCTTCGACATATAAAATACTTATGACTTTTACCACATTTGTGCAAAATTATGGAATAATTCAAAATTCATTGATAAGAGTTTATTGAGAGTTTCATTGAAATGAAAATTGGACGAGTTCTTGGACAAATAAATTTCAAGTCACACAGCAGCCCTGAGAGTAGTTTGCTTAATGACTATTTGACTTATTGAACGTAAATAAATGTTTCTAAATACGCACGTACCGAATTGAACAGTAATAATGTGACACATTACCCATATAAATGCAAATGTTTTCGCAATCACAAATCTCAGGTTATTTAGAGCATTCAGCGCAAACTTCAGCTGAATGAAATTATTTGTTCTCTAGCTGAAAGCCTCTTTCGATATATTTTTCCGATTAAATAACGTTTACAGTCGAATGGAATTGGTAGATATTAGTTCTCGACGTAACCCAAATGATATTTTGTTCAATACCTATCACAAGAAACATTTTGATCACTTCATTCATGGATAACAATAGAGTTTTTAATTGGCCAGCGTGAAATTAATACTCATAAAATTTTCGATAGATTCTAATGAGTTAATTTTGGTTCATAGGCTTATCGGAATGGATTATGGATAGCCGTTCTTGGTTCATTAAAGCGATGTCTCTTTTAAACGACACCGTCGATTTATGGAAATGAAATGTTGCCCCTCTAATTTAAGCATCCAATTTATTGGTGCATCCAATACAGGAAATTTATCGTGATTAAAATATGTGATGGTTATTTTAGACAAAAACAAAAGAATCCCCTAGATATACTGCATATTTTGTTCTTCTATTTACGAACAACCCTTTCTGTCTCTCATTGCTTGTTGTTCACTTGTGATTTTTCAAAAAGTGTAACAGAATTTGACCAAAATTTTTTTACGTTATTATTTCTTATTTCTTGGACTCAAACTTTTTTATGTGCTCCACAGATGGCTTCACAACGCAACCAGAAGTGCAGTTTGGTGGTCACCATTATAACACTTCTACACGTTCTTTCCTCCCACGGCGATCCAACTCAACCGGAAAAAGAAGCAACTAATTTTGATTATGACATTATCTCCAGAGACTCTTTCATCACGCCACCGCCTCTTGATCAAGCACATTCTTCACGCCAAGTGCCTGCACATCCGAAGCTGGAACAACTTTCAGAATCGGACGACGAGGTTCAAAAGAGCAAGCATGTACCACAAACGCTCGCTTACGTGGAAGCAAATGAACAGACGTCGAACGAGTTGAACAGCACAGATCAGTACCCTGACGCACTCTCAAAACGCCATCTGACCAAGAAAACATGGATTACTTCCAATCATCTTGGAAAGGAGCTCTTGTTTGAAACTAGTTCATCAAATTTAGATCAGTACCCCGATATTGAAAACAAGCTCCCGTGGAACAAGAAAGCACCTTTGTCGTGGAATTATTATGACTTGGAAACGGCATCTGAAACAGATTTGTCAGATTTTGAAGACTACCCGAACATTGACTCAGATCCGTCGGGGAGCAGCCACGACCAAGGCAAAACAGATTATTCGGAGAAGGATACACAGTCGGAAAAAGACCTACCAAGTTTCGATCAGTACCCTGATATTGAAACGAAACTCCCATGGAATAAGGAAGCCCCTCTCTCTTTGGACCACTCTAATGTTCAACCTAAAGAACATAGTACAGTTTTCACTCAGCATGCAGATGCGAGCCCCGATAAATTTTCAGTTAAAAAGGAACTTTGCCCTGCGAAATCAAGAACCATATCTCCAGGGTCGCAGAAAAAGCTGCTCGACTTCGTATCAAGGTGGGTTCGCCGGACCAAGAATTTATTGTCAAAGAGTGACCTGGGAGAGTTCGACTTCAAGGTTTTGTTCGCAGAATCATTGAGAAAACACTTCCCTGTAGATTTGCTAAAACAACTTGGCTTGGAAGAGTACATCGGAAGGCTGCACCTAGATGATGTCTCAGTCCAAATGGATGCTGACAAGGTCTTAGTAGAGTTCCCTCGCATGTACATTGACGTGCTTCGGAAAATTGGCTTGAAAACGTCCTCGGAGGATGATCCACACTTCACAAGTTCGCAAAACGTTTCCGTTTCACAAGAAGTTTGGGAAGCAGTTGGACGAACGGCCATAAACCCTTTTCTCAAGGAAGTCTATGAAGAGAACTGCCGGGACTCAAGAGTTCAACCAAACACTGAGTCTGCTATTGCCTTCATATTTGAAATCCCTTTGAACCTAGTCACAACTTTCAATAATTCGAACACTCTTTTTGACTACAACCACCACAAAAATGAAGGCTTAAGCTCGCAGATAATTGCCTTCATTGAAAGTTTGCCTGGAAGCGCCAAAGCTCAACTCGTCAACGAATTCCAAGAAGAGCATCCGAGGTTCAAAAGTTTGCCTTATAACTTAATCGAAATTGCCGCCTTGGAGGATCTCGCTGGGATGATCACGACTCTATCTTTGCAGCCCAATCTTAACTACGACAAGTATCTGACGGGAAAGATGAAAGACAATCTTTTTATGACGTTTGCTCTCACCAACATTGACACGGGCCTTGTTGATGAAAAATTATCAAACCACATCGCTTACTTCACCAAGAGATTTCCCGACAGCTTGCCGTTAGTGCAGAAAATTGAATACGTCTTTCGAAACTACCAAGATTTGTTCACGTCTTTGGAAACCATTCCACAAAACATAACCAGGGCATTCAAGATTTTCTCTCAGTTACCTCTTGATTTGGTTTTCCGAGCTCACTCTAAAATGTATTTAACTGAACAAGAACTTGAGGAAGAAAAGAACTTCTTTTCCAGTAATTTGCGATGGCTAGGATTCGATGATCAAGCTAGCACCTTTAATTTCTTTAAGTCTTTCCTGTCGGAAGCATTGGATCTCTCTATTCAAGATTTTGCAGTGTTACTCAAGAATATTGTGGACAACCTCAACCCATATGCAGTGAAAAAGACCAGCTTTAGCATATTCAATCTCAAAGAGCGCATAAATAATTTTTATGAAAAATACGACATCCGCAGAAAAAGCACTCAACTTAGGCAACTCTTTCAAGCTCGCCTGGACGCCCTCACTGAAGATTTGCCTTGGTGGACAAATTTCTTACGTTTCCCCAATCGGCTTCGATTGAGGCTCAAACACTTCTTAGAGAAGGAGCCTAAACTGTACGAAACCTCACCTAAGGGAAAGTATATTAGAGAACAGGAATTAATTGAAAAAACTCAACCGAAAGAAAACAAAATGATGCCAATTAATGATCTACTGAAGGTAGTTTATCAGCTCGTCGAAAGAGCTGACTACATTGATGATGAAACAAAAGATGAATTAATGGCAGTGTTGAAAAATGCCATCGAGCAGAACGACCAATCTGAGAGCACCGCTATCTCCGAAGCGGAAGCTGAGGATCGCTACGACTTCGATGAGAAAACTCACACTCACAATAGAAATTTAAACTGGTGGAGTGGCCGACCTAAGGGCATCTTCAATTGGTGGCAACCCGAAGAAAAATCTCCAGGCATTTTTGAGAGAATTAAGAACTTGTTTACGTGGAGCAAACCTGCAGCGAATGAAGCAACTGATGCTGCTGAAATGGGAATGACGTTCTCGGAATGGGCAAACAAAGAAGTAAAAAGCATCGAACGATCTAAAATTGGAAGTTTGAAAGTTGCTCTCGATGATGGTGATCGTGAGACTGATCTTTCAGTCTCGGATGGCTTGAATCTGATCAAGACTTACATGAAACGGAATTCACGCTCTGACAGCAACACCTCAGTCAAAAAAGATGAAGCCGTAGAACTTGTAGCAGAGAAGGCTTCAAATTTACTGTACTGGATTGATCCTGAGGATGAGACACTTCTCAGTTCTCAGTCAAACATGGCTGATCGACCGAAATTCAACGACAAATTACCCCTCATTGAGGCAATGATTGATGAGCTCGATGAAGTTTCTCAGTTCGTGGCCGACTCTGAATATAATAACCAAGTAACGAAGACGTTGAAGAAATTCTTCGAAGGGGGACAAGAAGTTCAGGAACTGAAAACTGCCTTCAAACTCATGCAGTTTCCCATCAAAGTTACCGAAGAATATTTCAAACTCATGCGAGAGAAAATGCTGCAAAAAGCCTTGGCCCCTGATCAAAAGCAATCAACTTTGTTGATCCTTGAAAGCTTGAAAAATCTTGAGGAAAATCTAGATCCTGCGACAGTCGAAAAAATTAACGCCATGAAAAATGTGATCGAAAATGCGAAAAACGAAAGTGATCTTCCTGGTGCCAGTGAAATTCTGTCTATTCTCACGCAGGTGTTCGACTCGGAAAACCCTGCTCTGCGGCTCATCTTCAAGACCTTCAGTGAATAGTTGGAATGAAGGAGAGTGTAGAATTCCAAGAAATCATTCTTTAAGGTGCGAGTGATTGATTTCTTGCGAGGCAAGAAATCGTTCTTCAGCCGTCGTAAATGAGTTAATAATCATCATGAGTAATAACCCATATTCATCAACGAGTAATCATCTAAATGATTATTAATTCAAATATCAAGTCAGCGAAATTCTATGATCAAAATTTTGATCTCTGGTTTATAGCGACAATGAGGGCTGATAGAACAAATCCTGAATTTTAGCCGCATTTTTATTCATGATATGTTATTCCTACGGTTTATGGTCTGATTAATTCATCTTCTATTATCTAAATACCGACCATTAGTCATTCTGAATTTCTCAGAGCTGTAGTCTGTAACCTTCATTAAACTGAAATCATGAATTTAACTGGTTAATGTTTGATTAAAATGCCACAAAAATCATGGTAATTTAGGCATGGGAGTTTCAATTGCATAAAAGATCAGGACTATTTCCCGGGCAAAAATAGAATTTGTGCCTTAGTCTTGCTTCTCATAACTCTGAATGTAACAATTACTACATGAACATTTTGTATACTAGTATTCATATTGGGTTTTATGGCATTATTTGTAGTTGTTCATGTGTGCCACAATTAATGGCTCACTCTTGTTTCCACATGTACATGCAAAAGCTAAAGATTTGTATTTGTGTTGGGTTACCATGGTGATATTTGGCCTTAATGATATTTGTAAAAATGATAATTTGTAAATCTTCATAGTTGTACAATTTGTATAAAGGCGGTAGGTTACATTAATGACTTTGCATATGTGTAAGTACGAGGGAAAGGCTCGCTCTTGGGGAGCAAGATTAGCATTAACGATTTTTATAAATCTGTACAGAATTAACAAAATTTCCTTCTTTTAAAATAGTTTTGCTCGTTATTTTCTAATTAAGTTTATATTTTTTGCCCATTTCTCTCAATTACTCTCCAGAATTGTCATGGGAATAACCGTACGATATTTTTGCGATTTTTCTGTGCGTCAGAGCTGAAATTTTTATTATTCCTTTCATTTTTAGTATTGTCATGTACTAGAAGGGTTATTCTTGGAGAATGTCAGAGTGGCCAGTCTATCCGCGTAGGATCGTGTAACCCACCGCAAAGGTAGCAGTATTTGCACAAAGAGTATATTGTGTGACTTATTTTTGAATCATCGACTATTTTACTTGTATTGTTCCTTTTCTTTTCTAGAGTAGCGTTAACTCATGAAACTGACTGCACTCATAAAGGCCCATAAATCATTTTGCCCTTTGGTGCACCGTTTAGGCTGTCATCGACCTAACAATGTATTACAGTTTTTGTACGATACAGTAAATCAGAAAAGATGCTTTCGCATTCCTTCTCAGCATTTAGCAATTAAGATTTTCACGAGTTTTACGAGCATTTTGTTCCATCTGTGTGACGTTATGGGCTTTGTCTTCAATAATTGCCTTGTACATAGATTTCTGTAGTATAAGAAGTTAAGTGATGTTTTTTATGGGAATTTTCGGTATTATAAGAAGTTAAGGGGTGTTTGTTATTGGGAATTTTTGGTATTATAAAAAATTAAGGCATGTTTATTAATTAGAATTTTCGTCTTTAGAGTAACTTTGTGAAAATAACATTTTTTGACAAAAAGTTCGATATGACATTTAAAAATAATTCTCTGAATAATATTGATCATTTGTGAACATTGATGTTGTGAGCGTGTAATTGTTTATTTTCGACTACTAGATGTTAGTCTTGAATGTTGTCATTTGGATTTGTTTCTTTTAAGTCCAGTAAATTAATAAACAAGCTTCAAAATCTATGTTTCAATGCCCTAAAGTAATTAATGATTGACGGTGATCAAGTATTTTGACAGCATTCCTACATTAGACGGAAAAGTAAATAATTTTGGAATGCAAATTGGAGAACCTCAAGAAGCCGACCATCTCAGTTTCAAGCTTTTCGTACACCTACATAGCAAATTCCTGGCATACGACTAACTTATCTTAACCCTACACTTAAACTAACATATACATAGCAAACACATAACATTTCGTAACCAAATGCTGAACATCTCCTAAGTAGATTCTCAATGTATGTTAATTCTATACCTTAACTTAAACCATGTAGCCATCATATCCTAACTACATACCTAACATATCAAAATTACATGCTAAACAAATCTCAAAGATGCACCCAAAATATTTTACGCGTGTATCGAGCATATCCTACCCACATTCCAGTAAAAAATTATTTAACTTCACTATGTCCATCTAAAAAATGCTAGTCGATTGTCATTTCTTCAGAAAAGAGTTTCTGTTTTTCTTCAAGTAAATCACAATTTATGAAAAAATTTCCAAGTGTATTTAGTATTTTGTATGAGATAAATTGCGTAATTCATACATTTCGAGTGGCTTTTGAATAAACAATTTAAATTTTTTAGTCTCTTAAATGTTCCAATGATGTGTTTGCATAACATTGGAATAATTTCTTTTAATAACTTGACGTTGGAAATGAATTAGTTTACATTCATTATATAATATTTCGGTATCCAGTTTACAGGCTGGCAGCACATTTTTTAGATAAGTTGTCGTCCGAAATTAAATAATTTACATTCATTATATGATATTTGGTATTTACTTTATAAATTGTCTTCCGAAATAAATAAATAAATTTACAATCATTATATGATATTTCGGTATCTAGTTTACAGGTTGGCAGCAACAAGCAACAATGATTATCTTTGCTTTCCACGCGGCGAAGTAGCATTTAACCATCGTTCTTTTGTACTGTTGTGTACTATTTTGGCCTACACCAAAATTGATCCAATCACTTCATGAATTTTGTAAATTGTTTATTCATCGTTCTTTTGCACTATCGCCAACGCCAAAATTGATCTTATCAGTTTTTTGAATTTTGGAAATTGTTTATTCAGATATTCCCGGGATATTTTCGGTGACAAAATACGTGAAATCCAAAACGATCGAAGATATTTCATTTTAATTCAAAATATCAAAAGCTCGAATATTTTCGACGTTGTTTTACAATGTTGGAAAGAATTTCTGAACGCGAGCGAGCAACTATAACTCGTTAATTGACAAAATTTTCCTTTCTTCTTCGGACAAAAAATATTGAAGAATATATTCTGAATACCTTTCAAAAAGCCATTATTTACTAAGAAATAAATTAGCAAATTTTATAGAACTCCAACTCACGGCAATTTTATATTACGAAAATTTTGCGAAAGCAATAATCCTTCGCTGTATATCGTTCTTTAAAATTTTTGCAGCGACACATTGGAGCGAATAAACTTATTTCACCAATTAAGTTTAAAAATATTCTTGCACCCATGTTGATGCTCCCGGGACCGCATTCATGGCAAACAAGCAGCTTTTTTTGGTTGACCAGCGAAGCGTTCTGTCGCGAATGCATTGCTTTCGAAATGCAATAACAACATTCTATATATAAGCATTGAAGATTTTTTAAACATTTACCACGAGAAAAGTAGCCTAGCTATGATGAAGTACGCTGAACATCAATATTCATGCTTCAAATACTCGTAACAAAAAAGTATCCGACCAACTGCTTCAATGCGAAACTTCATTAAAATATCATGAAATGTTTTCTACGATATTTATGACGATAAAAGTTACCTTCCAATCACAAAGAACTCGGAACTTCGGTATCCATGCTACGAATACACGCAATAAAATCAAAATCCAACCTTCCGCTCTGAACGCTGTAAAAAAAACCGTAACCTTATTTGCAACAGTTAAACCAAATGGCATAGAAATAGCGCAAATCTTGGGTCGACATATTATACACCATAAAATAGTGTTGAATATAGGATGCCCTAGAAATCACTGAACTTAATCGGCCTCACAAGTACCTATACTCAAATGAGTAAATTCTAATGGTCTTGAAACCAATCCAGGATGTATCGCTTGTGGTAAATAAATTGTGTATATTGTTCTAATCACGTTCAATCACTAAGTCTTGAGCCGGTTTGTAATGGTAAATTATGTTTCATCTGCGCCTTCATTCGGGACCAGAACAAACAGCCAGTCTTCGATCTGGCATCTACCATGTATATAATCATAATATGTGAAACATTATACAATAAATTTATGTATCTGTCCAAAATATCACAATGATAGTTCTTGCATTGTTGTTTACAGCTTCAGGAGCGTGTGCAATACTCGCAAATTATATTGCGAGTATTATATCGAAATTTTTCAATAGGGCATCCATTTCATAGAAAAGCTTTATACACAGCAATTGACCAACATACTACGCTCACAAAACCTGTCCGATTACAAAACTGTTGAACAGTAACTGCAGAAAGGTCGGTAACAAAAGAATAGCACTAATTTCTACGCCCTGCTATTTCAGCGTAAAAAATACTCCCGTTATTCCCACGCCCACAACGCGCGTTGGCAACACCCCATCCCGTTATTCCCACGCCCACAACGCATGTTGGCAACACCACCTCCCGTTATTCCCACGCCCACAACGCATGTTGGCAACACCATCTCCCGTTATTCCCACGCCCACAACGCATGTTGGCAACACCACCTCCCGTTATTCCCACGCCCACAACGCATGTTGGCAACACCACCTCCCGTTATTCCCACGCCCACAACGCATGTTGGCAACACCATCTCCCGTTATTCCCACGCCCACAACGCATGTTGGCAACACCACCTCCCGTTATTCCCACGCCCACAACGCATGTTGGCAACACCTCTTCCCGTTATTCCCACGCCCACAACGCATGTTGGCAACACCACCTCCCGTTATTCCCATGCCCACAACGCATGTTGGCAACACCACCTCCCGTTATTCCCACGCCCACAACGCATGTTGGCAACACCACCTCCGTTATTCCCACGCCCACAACGCATGTTGGCAACACCTCCTCCCGTTATTCCCACGCCCACAACGCATGTTGGCAACACCACCTCCCGTTATTCCCACGCCCACAACGCGCGTTGGCAACACCACCTCCCTTTATTCCCACGCCCACAACGCATGTTGGCAACACCACCTCCGTTATTCCCACGCCCACAACGCATGTTGGCAACACCACCTCCCGTTATTCCCACGCCCACAACGCGCGTTGGCAACACCACCTCCCGTTATTCCCACGCCCACAACGCGCGTTGGCAACACCACCTCCCGTTATTCCCACGCCCACAACGCGCGTTGGCAACACCACCTCCCGTTATTCCCACGCCCACAACGCATGTTGGCAACACCACCTCCCGTTATTCCCACGCCCACAACGCGCGTTGGCAACACCACCTCCCGTTATTCCCACGCCCACAACGCGCGTTGGCAACACCACCTCCCGTTATTCCCACGCCCACAACGCGCGTTGGCAACACCACCTCCCGTTATTCCCACGCCCACAACGCGCGTTGGCAACACCACCTCCCGTTATTCCCACAACCCAGACTGGGGGTGGCCCTGGTTTTCGCACGACCCTCTAATCAGCGATCCGTAAAACAAGGGATGAAGGCCAGAAGCAAAGTCTATTTACTTTGGCCCGATGGCATTTATAACTGATCTTTTTTACGAGGCCATTGGGCGGGCAGAATTACAGGCTCTAATTTTTATGTGGCTCGTTATTCTGAAGATCTGCGTGCCGGGGGAGCCTCGGTGTCACGAGTAGCTACCATTTATGGCTAAATGGCCAGCGGCTACCGCATTATGGAGCCGCAAATGGTCACGTCTAGTCCCTATTTATGGCTAAATGGCCAGCTAGAGTTGCATTATAGAGTCACATTTTGCTCATATCTAGTCGCCTTACATAGTTAAATGGTTTTCTGCGTTATTGAGCCGCAAATGTTCACATCTAGTCCCCATTTATGGCTAAATGGCCAGTTAAAGCTGTATTATTGAGTCACATTGTGGTCATTTCTAGTCGTCTTTTATGGTTAAATGGTCATCTGCATCATTGAGCCACAAATGGTTGCATCTAGTAGCCATTTAAGGCCACATGAACTGCGGCAGTCACGTTATGGAGTCACACTTCAGTCGGATGCAGCTGTCTTTTAAGTGAAAATGGTCAAGGCAAAATGGCCACTCACGGTCACATTACACAGCTAACCTTTGCTCACAGCCTGCTGCCATTTTACAATAGCCACTCAGTCGTATTTTGTAACAGACTATCGTATGCACTCAGCTGCCATTTTACAATAGCCACTCAGTCGTATTTTGTAACAGACTATCGAATGCACTCAGCTGCCATTTTACAATAGCCACTCAGTCGTATTTTGTAACAGACTATCGTATGCACTCAGCTGCCATTTTACAATAGCCACTCAGTCGTATTTTGTAACAGACTATCGTATGCACTCAGCTGCCATTTTACAATAGCCACTCAGTCGTATTTTGTAACAGACTATCGAATGCACTCAGCTGCCATTTTACAATAGCCACTCAGTCGTATTTTCTAACAGACTATCGTATGCACTCAGCTGCCATTTTGGGTAAAATGACAACTCACATTCGCATTATGGAGCTGTTCAAGTTATACCAAGTTCCATTCCTCTTGTTGTGCCAATTACAATACAACGAGCGGATTACAAACATACCACAAAGGAATACAAGTATACTATGTATCGCAAGAGGAATACAAATAGAGCAAATGGAAAACAAGTTTAGCAAGTATTAGAAGAAGAATAGAAGTTAACAAGAGGAATACAAATCTACTAAGTATATTTGAACCTAATTCCTTACACATTTTCGTACACTTTGTCAAAAAATTCCACTGTAATTCAACTCTCTATTTTCGAGGTGCAACTGAAAAACTTTTCGTCAGAACACTAGGAAATAAGTACATTCCACCATCTATTTAGAAGGAAATTCACACTAATTTTAATTTCACGTTAATAACACAGTGAAATTCCCAGGATTTCTTAGCACGAAATCCAATTCACTAGCGTCGTTTTTGTTTTACGTTCCTCGCACAGTAAAATTCACAGGCTTTGTTTTAATTTGACGTTCTTCCGACAGTAAAATTCACAGGCTTTATGTCAATTCCACGTCTTGACTGTAATAATATTCACAGGCCTTGATTTAACTTCACTTCATGGCTCCGATAAAGCTCACAGGCTCTGTTTTCTTTCTTCCCACAGTAAAATTCATTTCGATTTAACTTGCAATAAAATTCACAGGCATTGCTTGCAAGCCCTCGTCTCCACGACCATAGCAGAAAACAAGCTCAATTCCTCCCTCGCCGAAAAACTCCATATTTTCTTTTGGTCTTTGCACCAATCGGTTTGGCGCTTTTTGTGCTTGTTTTATTTTTAGATTTCCGTTGCATGCGCGTGGCCGAGCCCAGCACGCGATCTCAACTACAGCGTTCATGCGGCGCGCCTCTGTCACCTCGCACTGAACGCGTCGCTGCCTCGCGGTGGGCCAACGGGTGTGGAGATGTTCGTGTTTGAATGGAAAGGGTGGTCGGTGTTGGGATCCAGAAGAAGAAGGAGTTAATTTAGGAGACTGTGTAGTTAGTGTTGGAACCCTGAAGTAGAAGGAGTTAATTTATTGGAAAGAAAGTTAGCGTTGGCATCTAGAACTAGGAGTTCGGGTTAATTTAGTTAATAGAGTAGTTAATTAGAGATAATTTAGCAGAATGTGTAGTCGGTGTTGGAATCCAGAAGAAAAAGGAGTTAACTGAGTGAAAACGGTAGTGGGTGTCGGAATCCAGCAGTAGAAGGAGTTAATTTAGTAGACTATGTAGTTAGTGTTGGAATCCTTAAGTAGAAGAAGTTAGACTTAATTTAGTTGATGGAGTTTTTAGGTGAAGTTAATTAATCAGAATGGGTAGTCGGTGTGGAATCCAGAAGTAGAAGGAGTTAATGTGTTATCGGAGTTGGAATCCAGAAGTAGGAGGAGTTAGGGTTAATTTAGTCAATAGAGTTTTTATGAAGAGTTAATTAAATAAAATGTGTAGTCAGTGCTGGAATAAAGACGTTGAAGGAAATAATTAAGGGGAATGATTAAATTGCGAGATCGAGCGTCAGAGTTGAAATTCAGAAGAAGTTCATGTTTTTTTTAAGTCTACAGAAGTTATTTCACAGAACGCAAATCAAATAATTAATACCATGGTGTAGGCAGCCACTGTGTTGGATTCCATTAATTAGAGTGATTCATATCCACTTCATAGGGATTCATATCTACTTCATCGTGATTCATATCATATGAAAGTGAGTGTTGTCAACAATTCAATGAGTCTATACAACTCAATAATGCATATTGCATGATGATATCGCGACTGTATCGGAGTCCATAAGACGGAATTCTTTACATTGTTTCATTGAATTAGAAGCCATTGTCGAACTGGAATTATTTGTAATGTAGAAACGTTGATCACCGGGAAAAATTAAACACACAAGATGACCTGTTTAAATCTTACACTAACAGAGAAAGAGAAACGAAACAGCAACAGTAATTTTTTGAAGGGTGGACTAGGAATACACTCGCTGCTCTTTGAAGGTAATTCGATGATTAAGCTCTGAAAGGTTCACTTTCAAAAATATGAAATGGATGCCGATTTCACAAACGGAGAAAAATGGGAGTTACAACTGAGACTACTTTTTTTCCTACCCAAAAAATTCTATATTTTAGAATTCATACGGTACCGGAGGCACTCCCCGTTTAGGCTTCAACAAAGATTCAACATTATCGTCAAATATTTTATTCAATTAGAAGTATTAGCGTCAAGTCTTACTAGGAAAGAGATTCGAAGCGGAACTCTCCGTCTACAACAATTGACCTAATCGCGACCTTATATCAGTTTCCACAAACTTCAAGCTAAAATCACTTTTACCTTCGCTTCATGAAACTGAGTCGTGACCCAAAATTTTACACGTTAAACTACGACGTAAAAATAAGGGGAACATTCCGAGAACTTTTGTTTCAGAGGCTGCACGTTCGACACTCACCACAAGCAAAAGAACTCACGTATTTTTGGGACATTTTATAGCGTTCTCCGTTGCTTGTGACTCAAAAATATCATTCCGGCTTTGCGTTCCCGGTATTTCGTGCTGCAAGAGAGCGCTTCATTCTCGTCTACGCTTCGGCAGGTTGGGTGACAGAAGCTCCACATAAGCGAACTTCTTCGTGAGGGAAATCGCCTGAATTTTCATTCATCCCAGAAGAAGGGCTAGGTTTCTTGTTTTTTAAAGGTGTACCCCAGAAATATCACCTACTTTAATTCTACCCTCAAAAAGAACACGTTGTAAATACTCTCCTGGTTTAATTTAAACCACACAATGAAGTTGGAATAAAGACTTTTGAATTTTGATTTGTGCCGTGTGACTCACGTTGTTTTTACGAATTCGATCTTATTTTCAATTTTAGTTTAAAGCCCTAAATAGGGCGTACTAATTTCAGCTTCAAACCGAGTGATATCTAAACCCAGTCTAACTTTTTCGCCGGAGCATGCATGTTTTTTGCCGCCTAAGCGATTTAATTACTTGGGCGGCGAAAAATATGCATGCAGGAGGCGAAAAAGTTAGACCGGGAAGTAAAGGGTGTGAGAATTCGATTTGAATGTTAATTTCAGTGACAGGATGGACACAATGCCATCCTTCATTAATTTATGTTGTAGTTGAAATAACGTTGCACACATTTCAGCTCCACATCTACCACTTGAATTAAACAATTTTTTTCAAAATTTTAACTGTATTTTTAATCTTGGAGTTTATTTACTTACGTTTTGCATTTTCTTCACATTTTTGCCATTTCAAATGCATTCTAAAGTAAATTTGAGGGTTGCCAAATCTTAAGTCATATTGCTTAGTTTTTCGATCAAAAACTATGAAAAAATTGTGAGCGTTCGTCTTGAGTCATTTGAGGATCTGCTTTATTTATTAAATTTGCGAACCATAAAAAGTGAATTTGTGACTCATTTGGCTACAGTTGGTCAGACGTAATTAAAGTTCTTGAAACCATGTCATTAAGTTCCGAGCGTTTTAATTACACGACCGCCTCAAGCAGTGCGAGCTTCAGTTGCGTTACTCGTAAGAACTTTTCTTGCTGAAAGAATATGATAGGAGAAATTTAATATCAGAACTTCCACAAAATTTAGTAGCAAAAATATTAGCTGTGAACTTTATCTACAGAAAGTTTAGTGGTGTAAGCTTAACTTGTTTAAAGTTCTGGTTCATAAAATTTGGTTGAGCGAATATAATCAAGCTCATCCCTAGTTTTGGTAAATACCATCACTTTTCATGAAATTTGGTTGAGCGTATATAATCAAGCTCATCCCTAGTTTTGGTAAATACCATCCCTTTTCATGAAATTTGGTAAATCAAGCTCATCCCTAGTTTTGGTAAATACCATCCCTTTTCATGAAATTTGGTAAATCAAGCTCATCCCTAGTTTTGGTAAATACCATCCCTTTTCATGAAATTTGGTAAATCAAGCTCATCCCTAGTTTTGGTAAATACCATCCCTTTTCATGAAATTTGGTTGAGCGTATATAATCAAGCTCATCCCTAGTTTTGGTAAATACCATCCCTTTTCATGAAATTTGGTGAATCAAGCTCATCCCTAGTTTTGGTAAATACCATCCCTTTTCATGAAATTTGGTTGAGCATATATAATCAAACTAATCCCTATTTTTGGTAAATACCATCCCTTTTCATGAAATTTGGTAAATCAAGCTCATCCCTAGTTTTGGTAAATACCATCCCTTTTCATGAAATTTGGTGAATCAAGCTCATCCCTAGTTTTGGTAAATACCATCCCTTTTTATGAAATTTGGTAAATCAAGCTCATCCCTAGTTTTGGTAAATACCATCCCTTTTCATGAAATTTGGTAAATCAAGCTCATCCCTAGTTTTGGTAAATACCATCCCTTTTCATGAAATTTGGTTGAGCGTATATAATCAAGCTCATCCCTAGTTTTGGTAAATACCATCCCTTTTCATGAAATACTCAAACTTGAATCGGCGAAGCCTAGATTGAAACACAAATAAAACTCAAGCGAGTTCATTCTTTTGTTAAGAAAACAGCAGTTGCTAACAGCATCAAAATAGAAGAAATTCTACAATACCGATCCACAAGGGTACAGTGAACTTGTATGACCTGCGAACTTCTGGAATAAAAAAATATTTTCAATTTAGAAAAAGCATTGTCGACTTTGAATTAAAATACTAACTTTTGGAGAGCTGCCATAAACACGGGTTCGTAATATTGAGGTAGGCTTTGCAGTGTTGACTTCGGGCATTTTATATCATGTTCTGTAAATTTATTCATAAATAATATTCAGATCGTAATATTGAGGTAGGCGTTGCAGTGTTGACTTGAGGCATTTTATTTCATGTTCCCCCGTAAATTTATGAGCCTCGTCTGACGTTTAAGAAAAATACAACAAATAAAGACATTATCAAGTTTTTTGAACTTTAAGGAAACTTCAGCATTGTTATTTTTCGCTCTTAGTAAAAATTATACGAATCTTAAAGCAAATCTCGTCATGATTTGATTTTTTTAACGCATGATTACAGCATGTAAGTAGACACTTCAACAGTCAAGCTGGGTGTTTACAGAATCGTACTTGATTACATCTTTAACTCATATCTCCCAACGTTAAAAGAAATAAGTTAAGTAATAAGTAAGTCCAGAAGTTAAGGGAAATTTCACCATAAATCTTTTGTTTGAAATCTTGCGAATTTTTTTGAAGTATTTAAATAAAAGTCCAATCTGATTTTTTTAAATTTCAGGTACAGTATTCAGAAAAATATTTAAATTTTTTCAATTAAGTTTGCAGAAAATATCATGCGGCGGAAGCAAAGTGGACTTATGGAACGAAAATGCTCCGCGTTTATACACTTTCAAAATCGCGTTATAAGTCAATTTTCGTTAAATTTTTGGATATCAAGTCGTTATTCGAACATTCGTTTTAGGTTACGCTTGGTCGGGTTAGTTTAGGTTAGATAAGTTAGTTTACAAATATTTAAAATTATTACTAAACCTCCACGTATTAAGCCCTTTGCTGTCCATCAAGGTTACCATAACGAACTAAAAGTATTCATCTACGTAAATAATATTTTAAATATGTATTTTAGCCATTGAATACACATGACTCATTTATTAGGTTGCCCTTTCAAAAACATGAAACGTAGGTATCTTAAAACAGTTATGCTTTTTGAAGTGTGTGCCTTCCTATGAACTTTATCACCATATCCAAAGACGCGAAACCAGGAGAGCGAATACGTTAGATCAGTCATGGTTGACTAGACAAGCAGTCACATAAACTAGTGTTTGCCTTCAAAAACTACGCAAAATTCAATCAGAAAGTTAGTTGTTGTGGGACATTATTAAAGCTATTCAGTTTGACACTCAAGTCGGGCAGTCGTTAAAAACACGGGTCAATAAGACGACCTCGAATTCATTCGGCATGTACGCGGTAATGCACTCATTATTACTCCTAGTCACTTATGCTTTCGTATTACAGTCATTGACGTTCGTCATCAAATTTGATGCGAATGTTCACAGTTGAAAAATTGTAGTTATGTCCGTAAAAACCATTATCAAAACTCTTGAGTGATGTAGTCAGAGTTAAAGTGATGAAATGAGGTCATTTAAAATACCATCAAATTCCTGCAAAATATCCGAAGATTTAAAATCATAATAATGTCATTAAAAATCAACATCAAAGATTATCAGTCGAACAGTCGGAGTTACGTCCATCCATAAGACGTAGAGAGCAAATAAACTAAACATGAACTCGAGTGCTTCGATTAGTCGCCATCCATTGCGCAATGATAAAATCTGCCCATGAAGACTAGCTGTAGAATTGCACTGTTGCTAATGCACTCACTCTTTCATGTGGCATGCAAACCATTTGATTTTAGCGTACTGACACACTTAATGCCGGAATTTAATCCCCTCCGTCCGAGAAAGTACATCGATCTCGTTGAGTCTAAAGTTCAGTTCTTCTGGGTAATTCACTCGAAATGACTTCTTTATTATGATAAAGACTTACACTGATGGTTGTGTGTCACTCTCAGTCAAGTGCTTCGATTTCGTCGAGATGAAAGTGCTGATATGACTGAGAAAAACTTTGCTTTTTAACCGTCTTTCTTCGGTAATGGCCATTTGATAAAATCAGGACACCGTCTGGGTAAAAAAAAGTCCGTTATTTACGGATGGATTTCTCTGAAATTGTTACAGTAGGTGTGAAATGATGCAAAGATCATTTTTTACCTTAACAAATTTTTGTATCTGCTCTGGTTTTTTTTTTATTTTCGAAAAATATGATAAAATAGGTCTTTTTTAAATCTATCTTCTACAATTTTGAATTTACAGAACCAGTACTTCGTTTTTAGATTGCTTATATGTCTATATAACCATACGCAATAGGGAATTTCGATAACTTCTTTTTGTGGATTTTGGGAACTTTTTTTAAAAAAAGGTAACCTTTTTTTCAATTTTTTATTTTCATGTCGTGTAATTTTCTGAATAATTGATGTATCAAAAAGTTCTATCGCGTATGGATACACCTTGCTAAGCCCTATCGAATGGTATATAAGCCATTCTTGTAGCTCTAAAATTGTGGAAGAAGATACATTTGAAAAACCAATTATCAAGTTACCCTAGAAGCGTGTTTTTTCACGAAAAAAATTGTTTTTCTTCCTATCTTTTGAACTATCAAGTTTTCAACAATAAACTCTTAAGCTTTTGTAGCTCTTTTTAAGCCTTTTTGATTGATATAATTTACATTGTTGTAGCTCTGGAACTCTGGGAAAAAATCATCATCAAAACACAATACGCGTAATTCTTCAAAACAACCACTTTTTTGAAAAAATGAAAATTTTTTGGACCAAAATACGTTTTTTTTCAAATCAACTCCTCTGTTTTGTAGCTCTTTTTAAGCCCTTTGGATTGGTGTGCTCGCCATAGCCGTAGCTATGATACTGCAGCTGTCATCGAGCTATGAATGAAAGCTGCGGTATCATAGATACGGCAGAACAGCTAAATTCTGAAATTGTCAAAAATTATAAAAAATATTTATTCAGCGTTAGAATGTTTCGTTTGAATAATGAAAGCACTTTGAGGAGCCCATGAACGAACTATATTCCCATTGCCGCAGAGAAACACGCTCAATTGACGCCCGATAATGAGGGGGGGGAGGGTTCAAGGACACGCCACCCCCCATCGCTTTCTTCCCTCTGGGGGGCGTACCATTCGGAGTAGAGGTAAGCGGAAAGTACCAATAGAAGCGCAAGAAAATCCTCTATAATATGCATATAAAAACAGAAAATCAACACTAATCCCGATTTCTACCCCGACGGTGTCCTTAATATTTAATTAAGCCTGCTTCAAAAGAGCATTTTAGAACGTTTCAACATGATGTTTGGCTTAATCTAATTCATGTATTCCATCAGAATCTAGTTTGTTATTAAATTTTTCAATGGTATATTAGAGAGAAAGAATGCAACTTATTCTAATTTTACCTAAATTTCTTCAAAATATGTTGAGAAAATATCTTAAAATTTGTGCTAAATGGGACGAAATCAAAAATGACGTATGGAACAGATCGTGAGTACAGAACTATTTTACCATATAGAAAACCATTCTTAGGGTGAAATGCCTTACAATACCTATGACTAACAATATCTTAACAATATCCTTTCGACAATTTGCGTACCTAACTTACACCTTGATGTACAGGTCTTGCTATTGAAACATCAATGAAAAAATACATATTTTCCATGAGTTTTAGGGAAAAGTTTGAACAGATGAATATCGTACTTCAACTGCAAGAGAAACCTCCCGGATGTCACTCGTCATCAATCGAAAACAGTAAGAGACAAAATTTGTTACGAAATTCGAAACAGAGTAACAGGTCAAGTTCGAATAAACATTTCTAACCCTTCATATTGCCAGTCATTTGGTGAACATTTACATTTGATTCAACTCGTATTGTGCTGTACCTTTCAGTAGAGCTGAAAAACTCGAGGACTCAAGGTTTCTCAATCTTTCTAACTTGGAGTTCTTCTATGAAAAATTTACCTTTTTGAGAATATGTGAGGTAAATTAACACATATACGAGTTTTGTTGCATAAACGCTTTTTTTGCCAGCATAATGTAAAATTAGTTCATGAAAAGCAATTATTTTCAGGAGTAAAAATAATTTTCCTTTCAAATTTCCAAGATTTTTTTTAAAATTTCCAAGAATTCCAATGGTTTGAAGGAAATTTCGGAAACTTCTTAAAATTTATTCGGTCCGGATCGAGGACATTACTCCTGTAGACAATTGGTACATTAATTTCATTTGAACTAAAATCTTTGACAGAATCACGCACATTCGCGAAGAAACACCATTTAATAATTCACTTATTATAAAAATCCAGGTTCACGTGTTATTGATAGTTATTCGCATAGAATTACGTCAAAAAATGATCATTGATCCTTCTTGATTTTTTAAATGTTCCATTTTACCACATTCTTTATTTATTAACTACACTGAACCCTAACCTGCTTGACACTCTATCCCTACCTGGCCCGTAAAATCTCCCGATATTACACATTCGGCAAACCATCGAGCGTGAATTTAAAGCTCCAACTGCACTAGATCCGCTTTTTATTTAATCTTGTTGCGAAGCCCCATTTTTAGCGCTCTAACAACGCTGAGGATTTTCCAAGCGTGTTAGTTGAACTTGGCAAAACTGCTGTGAAATCTTTCCATTTTCGAGTGTCGCGTTGCGACTGGAACTGTTTGGAAGGTTGCCTCAACTCTCCGGGGGTCTTGACGATGATTTCATAAGACTGCTCTCGAGCACTTCGTCCGCTGCAAAGTTGTTCACTTTCAGCAAGTTAGATGGAATGAAGAGTCACTTTATGATATCAAGTTTTTAAGAGTCGACCTAACTCCTCCCTTTTAATGTGAAGATGGATTGTACTTGGAAAATTGAAGCGTCTTTTAGAGATTGATATAAATTATTTTATTATTATTAAAGTAAACTACAATAATTTGATTGTTAAGGCAACCTGCTATCATTATTGCTGTTTAATTAGAGTGTAGTGTGTGTCCAGTCTTCATCTGAAGCCCATCACCACCAATAACAAAATTCATTAAGCTACTATTGTAACATAAAGACTTTTTTTTCATAAATTATTCTCTAAATTCTGTCTTTATTGTAAATATATGCGCAAATCTTTATAATGAGAATTAGGAGCTGAGCTGCAGAAATGCTGAAAGATGTTTTGAAGGAGGTTTTCATAATTTTCGATGAAATGTCGAATGCAGCTACATATAAAAGATTCCGAGAGTATTATTGTTTATTCGCTAATATAAAAAAATTGAATTAATGAAAAACGTATAAGGTAGTCATACCATTGAATAATTCTACATCGGTCTAATCAACCGAAATAAAAGCAATTCAATTCTGTTTCATTGTTTTAATTTATTTTTTAGCCCGTTTCAGCTTTTCCTCTTTCCGTAGTTAGTTATAAATTTTAATCACCAATTCTATGGTTATGTAGTCTAAATGTCATAGAATGATGAGCTAATTAATGCCCTCTTTTGAAATAGCACACTTATATATACACATTATTTTCGTATTAGGATATGGGATTTTGTATTAGGATAAGTCTGTACAAATTTCAGAGATTATATCATTCAACACAAAGCATGTTAGCGCAAAATAAAATGATTTGTTTTCCTATTTGTTATTCATCGCATGTTTTAGTATACGTGTTCCTGGTGCAAATTAACTGTAACATTATTTCGGGAATGTCAGTACGTGAACCTAAATTTTGATGACGGCAGTCCCTTGCATTAAAGCTCTAATATCACAGCGAGCAAAGTTCTCAAATGTTAATGGGGTCAAATGATTGCACATTTGACATCATTTCCGCGTCGAACATGAATTTTGAAGGCAGAAATTCAGTAAGAATTAACCATGAGAAGCACTGTGTATAAGCAGCATTTTGCTCAAATGTGTCGGTCATTTGGCATAAGCATTTACAACATCACCATGCAAAAAAAAAAGTATTTAGAATATATTAATCTCGTAGAATAAAGTAGATTAAAAATGAAATATTATCTTGGAATAGAATAAATTCAAAACGAGTTAATTTTCAGCGGGCAACATTTTTATTTTGAAAATGTAGATTATTTGTATGGCTATTCAACAAATCTGTCTCGGTGCTCATGAAACGAACGTCTCACCTACACGTTCAATATCAATAACTCGCCCCATCTTTAACACAAATTTAGATAACGACTCTTGCACACGAGTTCAACCAAATCACTGATACAGCTAGACCACACACGAATAAAGGCATCATTGAAGCTCACACTCGAAATTATTTTAAAACATTTAAAGACTTTTAACATTTTAGAACTTCTAAAAACTTCTAACATTTTAAAACTCTCAAAAATTGTATTCCATTTTAACACGTTTAAAAACTATTAGCACTTCAAAACTTTTAAAAATTTTTAATATTTAAAACTTTTGATAACGTTTAACGTTGCAACACTTCAACGCACGCAGATAACAAAACGCGTCGTATATAAAACTGCAGTTCAGCTGTAACTTCAGACCGCTTTATTGAGACACCAGAGCACCATTCGCTTCTCATCGTTGGGAACAGGCCAGAAGGATCCCGGGAACTTCACGAGAGAAATGAGCCATTCCCAGCCCAATAATTGCCGCCGCCGTCGCTACTGGAGGACGATATTTGTGTCGAGAATTCAAGTCTTCCAATCAGCGGAGTCCTCGGGTGAATATTTCCAGCTAGCATCCACAGGAGCGAGCACTCAAATTGTCGCGTCAAATGAATTGGTGCGATGCCATATAGTCGCCTGTTCTATGAAATGCAGTGATTATTGCTGTCTACCAGCTTGTGTCATGATATCGACTGGTGTTGTGAAATCAACTGGTGTGATGAAATCAACTGGTGCAGTGAAATCAACTGGCGTTGTGAAATCAACTGGTGTGAAGAAATCAACTGTTGTGATGAAATCAACTGGTGTGTTGAAATCAACTAGTATGATGAAATCAACTGGTGTTGTGAAATCAACTGGTGTGATGAAATCAACTGGTGTGATGAAATCAACTGGTGTGATAAAATCAACTGGTGTTATGAAATCAACTGGTGTTATGAAATCAACTAGTGTGATGAAATTAACTGGTGCAGTGAAATCAACTGGTGTGTTGAAATCAACTGATGTGATGAAATCAACTGGTGTTATGAAATCAACTGGTGTGTTGAAATCAACTAGTGTGATGAAATCAACTGGTGTGATGAAATCAACTGGTGTGTTGAAATCAACTAGTGTGATGAAATCAACTGGTGTTATGAAATCAACTGGTGTTATGAAATCAACTGGTGTGTTGAAATCAACTAGTGTGATGAAATCAACTGGTGTTATGAAATTAACTGGTGCAGTGAAATCAACTGGTGTGTTGAAATCAACTGGTGTGATGAAATCAACTGGTGTTATGAAATCACTTGGTGTGTTGAAATCAACTATTGTGATGAAATCAACTGGTGTTATGAAATCAACTGGTGTGATGAAATCAACTGGTGTGATGAAATCAACTGGTGCCGTGAAATCAACTAGTGTGATGAAATCAAGTGGTGCAGTGAAATCAACTGGTGTGTTGAAATCAACTGGTGTGATGAACTCAACTGGTGTGTTGAATTCAACTGGTGTGTTGAAATCAACTAGTGTGATGAAATCAACTAGTGTGATGAAATCAACTAGTGTGATGAAATCAACTAGTGTGATGAAATCAAATAGTGTGATGAAATCAACTGGTGCGATGAAATCTACTGGTATGTTGAAATCAACTAGTGTGATGAAATCAGCGGGTGTTATGAAATCAACTGGTTTGATGAAATCAACTGGTGGGATGAAATCAACTGGTGTGCTGAAATCAACTGGCGGGATGAAATCAACTGGTGTGTTGAAATCAACTATTGTGGTGAAATCAACTGGTGGGATAAAATCAACTGGTGTGTTGAAATCAACTATTGTGGTGAAATCAACTGGTGGGATGAAATCAACTGGTTTGATGCAATGAGTCGCGTGTTCTATATGAACACCTGAAATGTAGTCATTATTGCTTTCTATCAACTCGTTTAATGAAATCACTATTATTCTATATACCTGTAAAACTCTGTCGTTACGAGTTACATTAACTAGTGTGTTGCAATTATTATTATGTTTCATCAACTCGTGTTAAAAAATAATTCTTGGGTTTCACTTGAACAATATTCGAATTATTTATACACTGCAAGCAATACATCAGTAGATTGTTTCTAAGGCTAGTGCAATGGGCACATTTGAGAACAACTACTTGTGGGCCCGTATAAGTTCAGCGACTTCTAGGGCATCCTATCAACAACGCCATTCTATAGTGTACAATTATGTTTAACCTATATCAGTTCGTGTAAGACAATCATTAACATGCTCTACGAAGTGTAGTTAGTTCATCACTTTCACTTATAAGCACCCACTACCAACTTGTGTGAGGCAAGAATAATTATTGCTGTATTTTAGCGTTAAAACTACGCTTGCATTCAAGTACTTCTTGATGCGCAATCGCCGCGTAATAATTTCAATATTATGCTCTGTGAACACGTGAGGTCAAATCATCAATATTTTCTTGTTGCTTAAAGGGTCCAATTTTCTTTTCGATCGGATGGCGTATGCTGTTTGGTAACAATAAGCAGTTGTCCTTTCCGAATATTTAGCTGAATAATTCTGACTGAAATGCTTCCGTCATTGTTCATTCCTGTCGTGTTACATAGAACAGTTTTCCGTTTTAAATAAAATAGCTAAATAATAATAATTCCCTTAAGGTTTATTTCAAACTTATTCAACCAGAAAAAAAGTAAAAAAAAAAAACTTCGTAATTTTATCCAAAATTGGCTTCCTTAAGTTCAAGTTTAGGTGCGAACATTTCAGAACATTTTTTGAGGCAAATTTTCCTGCACTAAGTTGGAGTAAGGAATGTTCAGAGCTTAGGTCGAAAGTACGGCGACTTCCCTGCCTTCAATTCAGAACGGAGGACAATAAAATACGGCTTCTGGAACGAGCCAAGTTCCCCATAGCAGTCTAAATTTTTCGCCAAGGCATCTATGATTTTAGCAGTCTAATTATAGTTTCTGCACTGAGCGGCTTAATTTATTGATGCCCCAGGGAAAAATTTAGACTGGGATTCTTCTTCCCATTCAAAGTTCATTGCCGCATGACAACAATCCCCCACAGGCACTACAGTAAAAGTAGAAACGAAAAAACATTCACATTCACAGTCGTCAACTTGAATGCCCGAAACCAGCACAACCTGTGTTTAACATTAGCAAGAGAACGTTTCATAGACTAGCGGCCGCGTGAAAATACCATATTTTGTTCCCATTGTCAGTGTTATAACAGCCGCGGTGCGTTTTCTTTCCTGCCCTGAAACGTTAGAACGAAGCGCTGCTAAACATATCATAACTTTATAAGGTCCACTATAGCAACATTTCCAGCGAGTGGCTGTCGGGTGAACTGTGACGGCAGTTAAAACACATACAAACAAGCTGGTGTAAAGATTTGATTGAATGAAATTTTGAACCCATTCAAGTGTACGCCAAAATGAAGACAATGACACGCATGACAAATAAGAAAACGTAAAAGCGTTCGTTTAAAACAGAGCTTGGAGTTAGAAATTTAATAACAGTGTAGACAACGTGGAAGCGTTATGCTATAAGTGAGACAACGTCGGTACTAAGAAGTTCTTAAATGCGCTTGTGATCCTAAATACATACCTTTTATTCAATCGTACATGGAACGTTTTATCATTCCCATGTCAAACTGGCATAATTCTTACCAAACACGAATCACAACAAAATCTCAGCTTACGAACTTGAAATAAATATTTAACTGTCGGTTTTTAATGTCATAGAAATGAAAGTATAAGCAGGCAATTCTCCTTAGTAATTACAGTCCGCATTATTTGCTTAATAATTAACAGAATCTTCGCCATTTCATGAGAGACGAGCAATGGGAAAGGAAATTGCCTGACAAGATTTCTGGAAGCCCAACGGCCGTCGGTAGAGAGCTTTCACGACGGTGGTGAACTGCTTCATTGCAGAGCAATAAAGCTTTACAACCTGCCTGCCAGACACTGCCACCGACAGTTAAGTTCCACTTACAGACACTGCAATGGCGTCAGCATCGATAATCGCACGGCAAAAACTCGTGTTTGAGCCAACAGTCATGCCTGAGTCCCTTATCTGAGGTGCGCGTCAATAAACAAATAGGTTTCCTTCTCAGTTGTTTTTAAATTCTTTGCAAATAATCTTTTTCATTTTGGTCACACCATCAGGGATTTGCTGGTTGTCTATTAGATCGTACATTGCACCTCCACTACGAAAGAAAAAAATCGTTTATCTAAAAAAAATCCTACGAACTATGTCTAGGCGTCAGTGTTTCGCCATAATTGTATTCTTGACCGACAAATGTGTTTTCTTTTCAGTTGTTTTCAAATACTTCGTAAATAATCTTTTCCCCTTTAATCCCACCATCAAGGGTTGCTGGTTTTCAATCCAGTCCTGCACTGCACCTCCGCTATGACAGTTATGTCTGGACATCGGTGTTCTGTTATAATAATGTTTTGGGCTGAAATTTCAAACGATGTTAATAGTATTTATGCATTCACGTCAAAGGGGATATTAGATTTCATCGCAGTTTAGTTTCCACTTTAGAACTTATTTTTACTCAATCATTCTCGTTCAACCGTTGAAATTTAGAAATGCCAGTATCGAAAAGAGCCGTGTTTCTCGCAAGCATTTTTGAAAGAATCCAGAGCTTCATGGCTTAACAACCTAACAACCAGGAAGCTTTACGTTTTTAAAAATTCTAGACACATGAAACCTAAAAGGTTTGAACCTTTAAACTTTGTATCGTAAAACTATTTAACTTTCAAACTGGATGAGTGTGACTTTTAAAAGCTTGAAAAATCAAAGCTTTAAAAAGAAATGAAGACATCAACCATTGTTGAAATTTGATATTTTTACACCTTTAAGCTTCTTTCGCTGCCACTTGCCTATTCGAAAGAGCTAACAAACTTACATAACCAAAGTACCATTACACAACTTCCAGAACATCGCACACATGAACACCCTGCTACTAATAACAAGGTATTTATAAAATTGGATGAATGCTATCCTGCTAATGAATACTAATGAGTACCAATGAATACTAATGAATAGTAATAAATACTAATGACTACTATTGAATACCCTGTTACTAATGACAAAGTAATTATAAAATTGGCCTTCGAAAAATCAGCGATTGCGGAGCTGGAGCCTTGAGAAACTCACTAACTTTAGTTTCTGCAGTTGCGCAAATTTTGAGAATAAGCATTCTAAAAATAGATGCTAGTACGCTCATAAATGACTCGCACTTCTACACTACCGAGGTATTTACTTATTTTCTGCGCATTAATACGAGATTCATCAATAACAAGATACAAAACCGTAAATCTCCATTTAACAGTGAATCTAGACTACGAATATGATTATGAATAAAAGGTCAGAGAGCCGTCGTAAAACTTTTAAATCCCAGCTGTACGTCCTATTCTCCTCGTTGGAAAAAGGAAGAACTCAGCCACAATTTCCCACCCCACCCAGGTGTCAGAAATAGGCATCGACTTGTCCAAGGGTAACCGTCATTACGTTCAGGAATTAGGCATAAGGCATTTTAAAAATCAATGTGCCAGATGATAAGTATCAGGCTTCGTTAGAATAAAACATTTTTTCTTCAATCTTTCCTTCTTTCTTTCATTCATTCATTCTTTCTTTCTTTCATTCATTCTTTCTTTCTTTCATTCGTTCTTTCTTTAATTCTTTTTTCTTTCTTTTTTTCTTATTTTCCAGCTTTCTTTCATTCGCTCTTTTTTTAAACGAAGTGCCAGCTAGTCGAGAACATGAACACGTCCGACAGTAAAACTCACGCAAGGCACGAAAAATCCCGATTATGACAAGGTACACTCATGGGACACATTTCTGTCATGAAAATTGCTCGTTGCACTGTGCCGACGACTTGCAAACTACGTGTTTAGCCTTTGATTCAGGGGCAAGTGGATTAAAGCTCACGAAATATCACAGTCAGCATAATTGTTTTACAAATAAATAAAACTTTTCAAATTTTACATTTTGAAACCCACCCACAAAACTCATTTAATGTGCTGCCATTTCAGCTGTGAGCAATATTTCTACCATCGCTGGGAATTTCGGCTTATGTTGCCTGGACATCCATGGAAGGTTGCTCATAGTCCAAATAATACTTTGGAACCGCAAGGGTTTCCAGAAAACATTGTTTTCAGTTTACCGAGCACTGTATTACAGCGATAATATCCAGAAATCATATCTCCACTTTTTTGAACAAACACTCAAGCTTGGCAAACAAATACAACTTTAATTAAACTATGGTATGTCGAAGTTTATCACAGAATGTTGTGCCCATATTAACTTATGCACAAGTACCGCAATGCTTTAACTTACGAACAGGTATCGCAATGCTCTAATTCATATGCAAGTATGGCAATGCTTTAACTCACACTCAAGCATTGCACTGCTCTAACTTACACCGAAAATGTTTCCACTTAGTTGAATTTTAAGGAGTCTCACGCGTTTGATAGCAAGGAGATCCAATGCAAAAATGAAAAATTGTAGTATTTTTCTTTGAACACGTTTCAGAATATTGCATGCTCTAGTTTATATACAAGTACCACAGTGTATTAACTTACACTCAATTATTGCAATGCTGTCCACAAACCGTGGCTACCGCTCGAGTTGATACCCTAATTCCGCATGGACTTATACAAAAGAGTCCACTTTGAGTCCACTTTAATCGCTACTTGAGTGTTGTATGTAGACGTGAATATTTTTCGTAGCTAGGCCCGAATGGCAGAAACGTTGAGATATTTCCGCTTACCTTACAACGCGAGCTAAGTGGCACTCGTGACACAAATTGATGTTGAGCAAACTTCCCAGCAGGGCGAGGTCTAAGCTCCGAGCTCAAATCACTTATTCAGGCCACATAGTATTCAGAATTCCAAATTTGCTTTGAAGCGTTATTTGAGTCTCAGATCAAACTCACTCATGCAGTATTCAGGAGCAATCTATTGGAAATGAGCAGGCTTTTCTCGCGTTTGCTTTTGAGTGTTTACTACCGTATGAATTTTAAGTGTTGACTATCTTATGAATTTTAAGCGTTAACTACCGAATGAATTTTAAGTGTTTAATACCGTATGAATTTCAAGGGTTTACTACCTTTTGAATTTTAAGTGTTGACTATCATATGAATTTCAAGTGTTTACTACCGTATGAATTTTAAGTATTGACTACCTTATGACTTTCAAGTGTTTACTACCTTATGAATTTTAAGTGTTGACTACCTTATGAATTTCAAGTGTTTACTACCTTATGAATTTTAAGTGTTGACTACCTTATAAATTTCAAGTGTTTACTCCTGAATGAATTTACGAGGTTACAAGCGCATGAAATTTCAATGACACAAAAATTGCAATTTGCCAAAAAAGAGCAGTTTTTTAAAGCTGAGAGTCTGTCGTCTTTACTCAAGAATGCAATGATAAACGTATGTAAATACAATTTGGTTCATCCCCAAGAATACAATGAAATACTTTTTTAAACATTAATTTATTTTGACCTCAAAACGCAATGAAATACGCGTATACCATGTTTTTACTTTCGCCCAAGAACGCATTGAAATACGTGTTTAAGCATCAAATTATTTTATATCAAGAACGCATTGAAATACGTGTTTTAAGCATCAAATTATTTTATTTCAAGAACGCATTGAAATACGTGTTTTAAGCATCAAATTATTTTATCTCAAGAATGCAATGAAATACGTGTTTTAAGCATCAAATTATTTTATTTCAAGAACGCATTGAAATACGTGTTTTGAGCATCAAATTATTTTATCTCAAGAATGCAATGAAATACGTGTTTTAAGCGTCAATTTTTCTTTGCCTGAGAATGCAACGAAAATGGTTGTTCAATCATCTATTAAATTGTTTTCGCAGGCTTTGCAATACATTTCAAGAGTTCGTAAGCCAATCTCAAGCAAAACATGAAACTTTCAATAGATCGTGCGGCAATTGGAGCCATAGCCATGTCTGCGCCAGGGAGAGACAGCGGTGCCAAAAAACAAAATCTGTTTGCGTCTGTTTTAAATCTCCCTCGATTTTTTGCTCATTAAGTGGGGGATTCCATCATCCTAACAATTCTTGCTTTATTTCCCCGGTAAAGAAACTCGAACTGCTTCATTGCATGAAAAATTCCAGTTAATTTTTTCGTGGTATCATTCAGATTATTTGTAGCTCGATGAAATGTAAATAATCCAAAATTTATTCGTTAACCACTCGAACAGTTTACATTGATTTCAATTAAGCGACCTGCTTGGCTTAGATTAAACAATGATGAACTATTAAGAGAGTGTTCGAGCGAGTTGTTTTTGTTTTCTTTTTGCATTCATGTTATAGCTGAGTAAAAGAACGAGAATTTTACATCAAGTTAAATTGGCGAAGGATTTTGTTTCTGAGAAATGTGCTCAATAGAGACTGCATCTTTAACCATGTTTTGCAATGCTTTTAAACGAAACAATTTCTACTTGTCCAATGAAATTGTTGTAATCAGATCAACACTCTGCACTCTAAATTAAGGTTATTGTCGTCTGTATCATTAGAGTATTGCCAATGAAGCAATAATAATGAAATTGCTGAACATAATAATACTATGAGCAATGTTAATCATAGAGAGTAATGATAAAATGGCCATAGATAATTTGTTAGTAATGGCAGCAATCTTTATCTATCCTGCTCTTCTTACTCTGATGCCTATGCGTGATTGACCTACGACGTCATAGAACTATGAAAGCAACCCAAAAATGGACAACTTACCTCATAATTAAAGCTAAATTCTACGTGTTTTGCTCCTTCTAAATATCATTCGTAACTAAGAACAACTAATCAACTTCAGGAGACAAGTAAAATATCAATTCGATACCAGTAAGATTTTCTTTCAAATTCACATCAATACTTGAAGTCAGAGCGATAATTAGGGTGACAGTAAACACTAGTAAAACTAAAACTACCACATACTTAACTTGAGGAGTAACATCAATTATTAATATGGTGCTGTTAGTACTAACAACAGCGCCGAAATGGATTAAATGACACTGATATTAGAATAAAAATAAAAATTATTAATCAATAAAAAACATAAATAACAGTTATAAAATTGAAATCAAAAATTCAAAGAAGGAGTACATTATTCCAATAATAAAGCAGACAGTAATTATGACATCAAAAATGTGAAGACATGACTACATCTGTTACAAAAAATAATAATGAAGAAATAGTATTCGAAATTTAACACAAACAGTATGTAGGTACATAAAAAAGGAAAGCTGTCCATTGGCTTTCATTATTGGCCTGAAAGACGGAACTAGTTCGAGTAAAACACGACGCTGCAATTATCTTTTCTGTAACATTAATGAGTTACTGGAGATTGAATTTTTTTCGTAACACCGTAGGATTTTTCTTAAATTAATGTGAATGAAGTTTTTCCAGTTGTCACCTTGAACTTTATGCCACCTCTTAAAATGCGGATGGATGGAATTTTGCCGTAGGTTTTCACTATTTACAGCTCTTCTTTTATAAAGTGGTTGGCTGAGATGTTGCCGGAGGTTTTTACTACATACATCTTTCCTTTAATAAAGAAGACGAAGGGTTTTCCTTTTATAAAAAGGAATTTCGAGAAGGCTTTTACTTCAAACCGACGTTTACGTGGGAGAATTTTCAACTAAGAAACTTGAAATTTGGAAAAAAGGTTTTCACCTTGAACTTGTACATCATCTTTCAAAATGAGAACGGTTGAAATTTAGCGGAACTTTTCACTTCGAACTGATATGAGATGATTGAAGAGATGATTGAAATTTAACTGCCTCTGCACCGATGTTGCTTTAGTGTGTTTCTTCTCGAAATGCCTGTCGTTGAAATTTTGCCGATGATTCATACCCTGAACAGACATTTTCCAAGCGTGAAAATTACTTAAAAAAAGGATGAGTTAAGTATGTGGGAGCACATCCCTTAAAAAAGATTCCCTGTGTATGCTTACCAGTATTTGAGAACCAATAAAGACTTAAAACAAATGCAATTTTTTTCATCGAATTGAAATTTAAGTTCCAAAGCTCCTTCTGAATAAGAATAACAAGCATTTTATTAGATTGTGGTGAATATTTTAACACTGAATTGATATCAGTGACTTAAAAGAAATAATTAAATCTTGAGCATAATCACACTGAAATAAATTAAAGTTCACTTAAGATCGCTCACAGCCTGTCATCAAACAGAAAATGCTTTGATCTGAAGATAAAGAACAATACGAATGAGAAAATAAAAGTTCACGAACTACTTCGGTAGGATACTGCTCACACGCACTTCTGCGTAATCGAAAGTCCACAAACGCTGAATCAATTATTTTCTTAAAAAACATAACTCTCCGGCATAGGACAAGTTATCTGAAGCCCTTCAAGTAAGCCAAGCCTACCGCGAACCGGCATTCCGAACATTCCGATTACTGGTAACCGTTCTTCGGAAAGGAATAGGATACTTTCGCTCCCTGTATCTAAATCATGTCTAATTAGAATGCAAAAAGACGAAATCAGGGCAATGTGTTGCACAAAGCTAGTCTTCCTGAAGCCACTTCCAATCCACGGCATCGAAGGCTCGAATATTAATAGGTTTTATCGATCCAAAAATCCATGATGAATGGCCTGTTCCGATCAGAAACATCGCCTCGCCTGATCTCAAAAGCGTTGATCTTAAATTCATGTAGCTTCTGCGGAGCATGCTTGAGTCTTGCATTGAATATTCATCTTTTGGCATCGAAGCTCTTCGAGTAAATCTCTTCTTCCTTTTTTGTGGTCGTTTGTGCGGTATTCCCTTCAGATTCTCTTTATACAGAGTGACATTAAATGCTTATGACTCCCAAATTTCTGCTTCTGTCAGAAAAAAATACCTCTCTTGGGTTTTAGGCTTGCCATTTTTTGTGCAAAATTGTTTTCTAATTTGTTTCCACTTACGCAGAGAAGTTTTTCAAGTAGATGCCCCTCAGTAAATGCATTCAGAGCAGAATCTCATCAGTCAGGCTAAATCTTGCTATGTTTACTCTCCATACAGTTGAATTTTTGACCATGAGTTCTTCCACTTTTCCCTTCGTTAGATTTCTAAATATGCTTCATTGAAAAACTACATTTTAGAATGGAATTTTCACACCTGTCATTCACATGCCTCGTTTGCTTCAAAATGCTGGAACTGCTTCTCCAGAGCAGCCGAATAACATGAAAGAAAAACTATCGTGTGGAAGGAAGCTTTTTTGATAGAAATTGCTCGCGAAAGTCTGCGTTGATGAAGTGACATGTACTTGAAAGGAAAATTTTCAGCAGAAAAACCTCGAAATAGACATCATGGCCATCAAAGTGTCATGGCCATCAAAGTGTCTCCCTTTCTTTTTGAGTATTTCATTTTTCACGGTTACAACTCGTTTTGTAGTGCATTCTTAAGTACACTTACACATCTCTTACGCAAGGTGACGAACGTGTCTAAAACTATAAAGTTCTGATTCGAATTTCAGCATTGAATGTTCGTTAGCAAACAAAGCATATTAATTCATAATCCTTTTTTCCTAAGCGTACCTCATACTTATTACCAATTTTTTAGGTTTTCGCATCATTTCAACAGGATATCATTCAAATACATCATTTCAAAAACAAAAATATGATTTTCATGCAACACTTAGCTGCACGAACTATATTTACTCAATCGAGTGCCAACTATGTAATGCATTTTGAGATTAAATCAAGTTTCAAAACCCAACTTTCACTCCCTAAATTCCTCTCACACACACTATTATAAAAGTAACTGATATAGCATCAACGTATTTACGATTCAAGAAGATGTCACAAATGGTGACTCGCATGCTGGAGGACAGAATTCTTAACGCGATGCTTGCCTCGCAATCGGCATCAATTTTTTATTTCACGGCTCTGGAGATGCGGTGTTTTTACTTCTGCATCGCTGCAGTATTGATGTATATGTCCTAGTGAAGCTTGGCGTGGTCCTACCCAGTCTAACTTTTTTGCCGGATCATGCATGTTTTTCGCCGCCTAAGCGATTTAATTACTTGGGTGGCGAAAAACATGCATGCAGGCGGCGAAAAATGTAGATTGGGTAGAGAATGGCGTGGTCCGTACTCCTAAATAGCATTGCGATATAACATATAATAATCTGTTTGAATAAAGTGATATTCTATAAATTTAGCATCTAAATTGAAATAATAAATTGCAAAATTAACAAATTCACCCTGTAAATAACACAATGAATTGAATATTAACCAATTTTAATGTTCTAATCCTGATTATTAGGAAAAAATTCCGGGTCTGTGTAATAATCTATAATTATTTCTCATTCATATCCTAAAAATTGTGAAATGTTTTTATTGAAGAATGTCATTCTGCACTGTTGCAAAATTTACGTTAACTTCATATTTACAACCATTCATATTAATTATACAATGTTTCTGCACCATACTACAACATATCAGAATTTCTCATTGACTATCCTTTCTGTTGAATAATGTTTTCTGATCGGTGAAACATCCATAACATAAACACATTCACGAACCTAATAATTCGACATTGTTTTCTACTCAGCGCATCTTCAAGTATATAAATATGTCTGTAATATTTTCGCACGCAGAATGCCTCAGTTAAATAATACTTTTTCACCCCGATGCCGAATTTTAGGTTTTTTCATATAGATCGTATGATCATGGAGCATTTTTTGTGCACGATGTTATGAATATTATTTAACAGCGGACTTGTGAGTGCAAAAATATTACAGACATTTTAAAGTACGAATGTAAAAATGCACTGAGCATAAAAACAATACTGAATTACTAGGATCATTATTAAGAATAATTCTTTCAAATTTTTCGTAAAATATAACAAACTTCATCATTTAACCACATAATAACTGGTATTTGCTACCCTGCCAATTTATCTTGCCTTCCTCAACGCTAAAAGACGAAAGTGCAACTAATTTCAATGGCACTAAAGAAAACACTCATGTCCACGAAATCCATCAGAGAGAACTGAAATATTTTAATTTATTCCAAAGTTATTATTGGTTAAAGTTGGGTTTGGTCCATCCTGTATATCATGAATAAATTAGCTTTTTGAAGGCAGAGGAGGTAAGGGTTCCGAGTCGTAGGTCACGGACTTGAAGCCAGCAGCAAGTCTTTCATATTTACAAGTCCACACGGCCCGTCAAAAATGACTGGTTCAGATATCGAACACGGTAGAGGAAACAAGGTAGGTTCAAACCAATCTTTTTTCGTTGACGGTGTGGTTTTGCTGACGTCACGGCAACGAACCAATGGCAGCGCTCATATTGCATCTGGTGGCACTGCTACCCCGAAATCTGTCTCCACTATTGGCAGAACAACATAGCGTTTTGGTGACGTCATAAAGTTTGTTTGAAAGGAAGCCGTTCTATTGGCTAGCGGAATAAGAGGAAGTGTATTTTCTCCGTTGAAATGACCCTACCTTGTTTCCTCTACAGTGACATCGAACCAACTGAGCTTTGACATGGCTTTCCCATGATTTCCCATGCTATTCTTTGGCTTTCCTATACTTTCATAAGTCTCAACTGATAATATTCTATGCAACTTAATCTAACCTACCAATGCACGCGATATTTAATCCGACTCCCAATCCGATGGATTAATACACCGAAAATTGTGGAGTTGATGAGGCTTATATCACAGATTCGCTCATCACACACACACACACTTTCGGCTATCACATTCATTGCAGCTGTAACATTCATTGAGTTGGTAGCCAAGCCCACTTAAAAATTGAACAGTTTTTTGTTTCACTTAGTATATGCGATAGAAAAGTACGTTTTTCAACAGAAAATTCTGTTTACCGGTCCTCATATGAAATCATAATCTTCCTACCCAAATTTGAATAGTTCTAGGTGTTTTATTCAGCTACTCGTATTCATTATACTTGCCCCCCCCCCCCCCCCCCATAAAATGCTTATCTTCTTACTCAAAGTAGAAATATTCCTGGTGTTTTAAACGGCAACTCGTATTCATGATACGTATTCCGTGCTCGATGGCCTTATCAGACTTAAATTACATTAATCTGCCCCATTGAACAAATTATGTACCGCGAATGTCTGATGAGTGAAATTATGTGGGAACTTTTGGAACACATAGAGTAAACTGAGGGCGGATGCTTTTCATTTTTGGTCAAAATTAAAAATTGTCGAGCTAATTTGTAGAAAAAAGTTACTGTAAGGCATCAATATTAACCGAGATCAAAACATAGGAATTTTTTCTATGCCTTTTCGCCCTGATTCAAAAAGCTTGCATGCGTATTTTTTAGTTAGGTATTCGAAGTTTTCTAGTGTCAGTTCACTGGTGCATTACTATGAACTACCCTGAAAAATGCTTTATTAGTTTGTATATTTTAAAAATGGGCGTCAATTATTGTTTGCTGATACTGGGTGTACCGCACAACACTGTGAAAAAAATTGAACAAGCATAACCTTTAGGGTCTCATGAATGAACACACATCAATACGCAACAACACTGTGCGAAAGTAATTCTCATTAAAACAAACAAACATTATACAGTACGGCCCACAAAAACCCGAACCGAGTATTTATTTTCCCGTATCAGTAATACCATCATAAGAATACCCGTATCAGTATAACCTTCGTAATTTTGCTAGGAATTAAATGCTTAAAGTATTCTTATGATGGTATTACTGATACGGGAAAATAAATACTCGGTTCGGACTTTTGTGGGACACAATGTATATCATCATTATATCTACGTACTAATCATTATCTACGCACAAATCAAAAGCTATGTAAGGAACGGCATTGCTACAACCGCACTCCTAAATTGCATTGCGAAATAACATATAATAATCCGTATGAATACAGTGATATTCTTTGAATTTAGCCATTAAATTAAAATAATAAATTCCAAAATCCACAGAATTAATTAGTAAATACCACAATGAATTAAATAAAACTAAATTTAGCCAGCAAATAATACATTTCATTCAAAACTAACAATTTTAGCCAACAAATCACATTATGAGAAAAATAACCAAAAAATCTCTGCTCAAACCATAACATCTCACAACACCTCATTGGTAACCCAGTGTCCGTGGTCTTTCTTACTTTATACTACATGCACAAATAATTAAATTAATTATCATACATCATGCTATCACAACATCCATACCAATGGCGGCGCAAAAGTCGGAACGCATCCTGCACAAAATGACGCTCTGTCAGAAATTCGGTCTACACGAAATTTCGACCGTGATTTCAAATATCATGGGATCTCAGAGGCCTGCGTTTGTGCCGGCCCACGCACCACTAATATACAGCCAGGGCCTCCACACCGCGCTGGTCGGAGTAATATCGACACGGTATAATTAAAAACCAAAAGTGTTTAAAAGAGTGTGTAGTGATAGCTCGAGGTCAACACACCTCTACGCTAGAGAGTACGCGAGGCAACTGTAACAAATAAATGAAATTGGTTAGTTTTGACAAATTGATAAAATTGAAATTAATGACGAGACCACAGAGATACGTACAATGAAGGCCAAGACCATGTATAATGATGTATTGTGGAGGTAATGATGCACTGAGAGTAAAGAGATTGTGTACCGTATGTGCCACAAAAACCCGAACCGAGTATTTATTTTCCCACATCGGTAATACCCGGAATTATTTCCCGTATCAGTATTAATAAATATCTCCGCATGATTTTGCTTGAAATTAAATGTTTATGGTATTCTTATGATGCCTTTACTGATACAGGAAAATAAATACTCGGTTCGGGTTTTTGTGGGACACACTGTATAGTGATGTATCTGTGTACGTTGGGTCTCTCAAATTCGGATGATGTCAGGATTCAATTTTATTCAGTTTAAAATTCCAACATTTTGCAAATGGTTCTGGCAGGAAAATAATCAAATTAAATGAAAATAACAGTACAAGAACATAATACATGAAATTATATGGTTCGATACGAATGCGTTAATATCGTTCCATGTATAACTTTAGGCACGTCTTTGGTACAAAACTACATGTGTCCTGATAAAATTCTTTTGCATACATGCCTGTACTTGTAGAGGACGCGGCACTAACATCCGAGCTCGTACTTGATTCATTGTGTTACAATGTATCCGTGATACACTCCTACCTCAAATAATAAGAGACTGGACGAAAATAGTTTCATTAATTATAAAGTACTAGTACACCCCCCTTTATTTGAAATGAAAAAATGTGGAAAAAAGGTGAAATGAAAGAAAGGCCGTATAAATATAAAAAATAAATCTCTCGACAGTTGATGAGGCCGCGTGAACACGGCCCGTCAAAATATTAGGACTGGAGCTTGTATCACAGATACGCTCATAACACACTTTCGGCTCGCTTCGGACAGACAGAAAGAAAGACAGACGTACGCGGCTCTTATTATAGTATAGATTTACCATTCAATATCTTAGTTCGGATTTTTTGACCAACCCTGTAGAGTGGAGAATTTTTTAGCAGTGTTTTAAATGATCACAGAGCTTTTTTTTTGTCACTAACTGATTTTGCATAAAGAAGCCAATTTTGTTAGAAGATGAACTTTGCAACACGGTTTAAAAACTTATGTTTTTACCTCAGGGAAGGTGCGAGTGCTGATACAGGTATGCGGTGGTAAACTGCTCTCACCAAGACGTATTATGCAACAAAGTAAAATAGTCTTCGCCTTCTGACTCAAATGTTAGGTAAGTAGTTGGGTTCTTTTGGGTAAATGGTGCAATTTGTTAAAAAAAACATTCATAAAACACCTCGTTATTACAACGTAGCTAGAAAACTAACATGACACTGATCATGTACAATAATTATTCATCGTAATGTCATTTAGCTAGCATAGCTCCTTGACGTTATGGATTCATTCAAAAATTTCACACAAGCTCATTGACTTGACATCACATGTCCATTGAAGAATAACACAAGCCTCTAACTAGCGTTTGAAGTTCCGGATTTTTCCAATGAAATCTCATGACGTCATATCAACGAGCTCTGCTGACATGACATCATGACATGCGCTCATCATGCGAAATCATAATGAATAATTATTTTATTAACATACCAAGAATTTTTCATGAAGTGACTAATACATTTCATCAGTTGGATGCACGAGGGCATCAATATGAAGCGAGCGAGCAATAAGCTTCAGGTCTCCAGCGCTGGGTGCCCAAGCCTCGCTGCAATACAAGCTCAAAACACGCAATTCCGCGATGCAAGGCTTCATTTAGTGTGTCAGCAGACACAGAAGCATAATGTTTTAGCTCTGTGTTATGAGATTTCGAGAATGTGAATTAAATGTTCAGACATCTTCAGATTTGTCGCGCTCTCTTTTTTTTTAATTTTATAAAGATATGTTGCATCTTAATTTCAGATTTGGAAGTAAGTCAGACTATATCTTTGTTTCCCATGAATTATTTTCGTCTCCCATGAATTATTTTCTGTCTCTCATGGATTCAGTATTTTCCTTAATATTCTTATTTTATATCAGTATGAATTAAGACAATATTTATCCTTTTCCACTGGAGGAGTGAAGTGCAGTTCTACCATCAACCATATAGAAATTCATGAATAGCAGTTTTCCGTGGAAAAACGAGGGAATGCATCATTTGCGATCGAAAACATGAGCAAGAATTTGATGTTTACTCGTAATTTCATCCATGTGCAGCGCAGTGTTTTTATTTATTTGTGAAAATATAACTGTTTGTTTAACAAATTAAGGCATATTACTAATGCGTTGATAATGCAATCAATGTCTGTAAATAAAGTTTTTAAGTCAAACTTAAATTATTTCATAATAGGAATGCATTCGTCCAGGGCACCTCTCTACAAAGAAGAGTAAGTTGGACGAAACGGAAACATGATTTGACGTCACTTAGCTCTAAAATTTAATTACTAAAGACCTCGAGGGATCACAAGAATTTCGAAGCAAGCAACACCAGTTTATAAGCCGCAAAAACTTCAAACAAATGGTGTTGGATTAAGTAGGTATCAGAATCACATAAGCGCGTCATTTTTCCATTCGAAAGTATGTCGCAAACAATGCACCCTTTGAAATTGATCTTCTAGCATCTCCCGAGGCGCAAGATTCATGTCGTGTACCTTCAGTTCATCTCACAGGATCGAATCCCGTCCCAGAAACTCTTTCAAAATCAGTTCTGATCCCAGCGTGCTGCCTCCGGAATATCGATGAACCCACGTCTGTCAGTACTTCCATGGCGTACGGCCAGATTTTGACGCGGCTTTTTCCTTATGCACTAAAATCTCGATGTCATGCTCGTTGTGGGAGATTTATAGAGGATGTTTTCTCCAATTTTGTACGATCACTTGCTGTTGTGGGAAAAACTTTAGTGATATTCACTCCGATTTTGTACGATCACTTGCTGTTGTGGGAAGAACTTTAGTGATATTTACTCTGATTTTGTACGATCACTTGCTGTTGTGGGAAGAACTTTAGTGATATTTACTCCGATTTTGTACGATCACTTGCTGTTGTGGGAAGAACTTTAGTGATATTTACTCCGATTTTGTACGATCACTTGCTGTTGTGGGAAGAACTTTAGTGATATTTACTCCGATTTTGTACGATCACTTGCTGTTGTGGGAAAAACTTTAGTGATATTTACTCCGATTTTGTACGATCACTTGCTGTTGTGGGAAGAACTTTAGAGATATTTACTCCGATTTTGTACGTTCATTAGAATCTTCGTACAAACAAGACCACTATAGGCTTTTTCCTTATGCACTAAAATCTTGATGTCTTGCATTTGGAACCAGATTTTTGTACGATATGCACTCCAATTTTGTACGATCATTAGAGCCTTAATGCAAACTAGACCACGTTACTTTTTCATTATGCACTAAAACCTATACGCTTTGCTTTTGGTGGGAGATTTTCAGATGATATGTATTCTAATTTTGTACGATCATTAGAATCTTAACATAAATTAGACCTCTCGTTACTCGTTGACGCGGGAAATAAGATACACCATCGTTAAAGGGTATGCAGAAATGAATTCACAACGCTACCATAAAAACTCTTTTACTGTCTTAAAATACATTAAATGTAATTATTACACCACGATTATGAAACAAACGTTTTAAAATTCATTCATTCATGGCTGGATCATTGTCTAGAGTGTTCCCTGAATGATTAGTTTGCTCTGCAATGATGAAAGAATTGGATTAGAGTTGATAAGTTAGTTCAAGCCTTCATAACCGCAACAAAAACGTCCTAAATAGAAGAATGATAGCACCATTTAGTATGGAATTAAGGAAATGTGGAATCTATGCTCGAGGCGTGTTCCCATACAAGGTCTACATTGCATAGAAACAGCAACTTAATTAAATGTGAAGGCTGTGAAACCTGGTAGAAGTTGAAGAAAAATGTTAAAAGTGGTGAATGCAGGAGTGAAGAAAGAATGACACCTAAATTTTGATACTGGTTCGACAGTAGCCCTCTTCAACAGCACAGACGACAATGGACGAGTTCGGAAAACGGGAACTTCTTTTTCTAAGAAGTCAACTTCTCTCTGAAGAATATCTAGTCATCATTGCGAAATGCATGAGAGTTTTTCCTGTCCAATGGTCACCGAATTCATCACTAATCATGATCCTGACGAAGTATAACTTCAAAAATAGGGTGAAATATTGCATGCTTCTCGAAGTTCACCAGGCTTCATACGAGAAATGCTTCTGGGTTAAGTAGGAAAATCTTACGGCGGAAACGCTTGACAAAATTAATTTTCCATCGGGCATGACTCTTGCGAACTTCCAGAAGAGCCTGCGTGACTACGTCGACACTAATTGGCAGCCTCAACCTAAGTGGGGATGTACAAACCTTCTCGAAATAAAACTGCATCTAGTTTACAACACGATTTATAAAATTTTCTCCAGTTTCAGTGTCAGTTTTTAATTCATCATAAATTCTTTAAACTGCTTAAACGCTTTTCATCGCGTAGCAAGTTGAGCCAAATTTTCATAGATATCTTTAGAAAGTTTAAATTTCTGACAGATCGTATGCACACTAGAACAGATGGGAACGTTGAATTTCACCCTTCATTGGTGCCAAAATCAAGGTAGGAACTTCTCTCTGTGTAATTACGGTGAACAGAAAGTACAATTTCTACCTATGTTGTTCATGAAAGCCGAGCCAGAACGGCGGCGTGCAACCACTCAAGCATACGAGGATTCGAACATAACAAATAAAACGGCTAGAGTTTTACGAGCAACTTGTACTGTTAGAAATACTTATTTCTCGAGAATCCCAGGTTAGAGGGAGAAAAGGAAACACATCTTTAAATACAGACATCTTGATGTTCTTGGTTTGTTTCTCAATGAAATTTAAAACGTCCAAAATAGAATATTTAAAGATGCGTTCAAAACCATTTTCATAGCACGAGAACTCAAAACGTATTCTAATTCTTCTCGTCAATACTCTAACAAACCTATTTTATCTTTCATTTCATCTATTGCTGTCTGTATTTTAAGCTCTGTAAAATTCAAAAGCCGCTCTTTCATTCTGACGTTTAGTCCCTTTTACAATGGGTTTCCGAACACCACATGCATGTGTGATCGATGAGCGAATACTTTAACAAAGTTTCTTACAAACAAGCAGAAATGCTCGGAAAAAATTCTTCAGGATTTCATCCGGTGTTGGAGGGCGGAGAAGAATTTAGTGAGAGGTTCCATCCCGCCTCCGGGTGAGTTCTAGGCAAATAAATTTAGGCCCCAGCAAACACTGAAGCCTGAGACTTCACGCTCCATTGCTGACTTTGCTATTTCCGTCACCAAGCCGAGAAGCAAATAAAAATGCTTCATTTCTGCCAGAAATGCAAGGTGCTGCTGCTTTGCTTCTGAGGTCCCAGTCAAACATGCATGCAGGCGGCGAAAAAGTTAGAATGGGGTAAGGAGCGGGTGTGAAAATGGGCGATGTTACTTACCCTGGTTAGGAAATGAGGACGTGAGGGCTGAAAATTACTCGTTCATTGGCTGGAATAATTTTTTTTTATTTTTAATTTAGTTTATTTCATATAAATATTTTATTCGTCGTAAAGAATGGTTTTGACCGTGAAATTGTGCATGCATTGCAAAAAAATTCAAATTCGAAAGATCTTTAGCTCATCATAAAACAAATGAGAAACATTATTTTATATTATTTATTGATAAAACTATTTTAGAACAAAAGATACTTCCCTCCTATGCGAAAATTTCTTCTTTTTTCACTGTAAAATGTAGTTAAAAAAAGCAATGTCTCTTTACCACTTGTTAAAATTAAAAATGAATGCACAAAGTTCACCCGAAAAAGGGATTGTAAAAAATAAACTTTTTCTTTAAGAAACGTGATGCACAAATTTGAAATTTGAGTATTCAAACAAGGCAGTCATGATTCACTTGATAATGTCTCATCGGAAAATAGAGTCAACATGTCAACGAAAGAAGAGAAGAATATAGCGACTCAGGTATTACTAGCAGTGTAGAAAAGGTCAAATCATGGGACGACATATTTATGAACGACTGCTCGCTAATATTAAAACGAATGCACGGGAGCTAGTGTATTAATGCAAATAACTTTTTCTTTCATTACGTAAAAACGCGTTCAAACCTATTTTCATAGCACGAGAACTCAAAGCGTATTCGAAGTCTGATCGAAAAAGTTTTAAAACGCCCATTTTTCCACTGAGGTCATCAATTGCCCGTTTTTAACCTATTTTTTTCTCTTTTACTACAACTCAGGTGCCTGCGCGTGACTGGTCTCTGACAGGTTGAGGCTTGTGTCTCTTTCGAGTTCTTGGGTCACTCGATCGTTTCATTCTTGTTACATTATTTTGTTCCGATGGTCACAGGAATGAGCACTTTACTATGTGCGTCTGACGCCAGCTGCGACGTGGGAAGATATTTTTAACTCTGACTCCCGAGGGAGATTCCCCTCACATTGCATCTAGATTGCTGGATATAACTTTATTTTTGTTAGCAATTAAAGTTATTTTCGAATATGGAAAGCTCACGATTTCCCTCATAAGCCATCGCTCGAAAATCGTAAAAAACTTTAAAGCTTCAACGATGTGGGAGTTGCAGCAATATCACACCCCAGCAACAACCCTACAAGTACAGTTCGTGTAAGATTTGGGTAGTGGTAAAGATTTAAATCGAAGTATTGAGAGTATCTTAATCGAAGTGCGAGTATTTTATGTAGGGCTTTAATTCATTTTCATAAATTAATTATACCTTCATTACAAAATGAAAATAAACTAACTCTAACATTTTTGTCACCACAGTTGCCTTAGACGTACTAATATAACAATGACTCGCAAATAAGCTTTTTTGCAGCAACAAGCAAAGTGTGGGAGGATGATACGGAAAAACGGAAGCTATCTGTCACCTTGCCTAGCTCAAATGTAATGAGAGGCTTGCGTAAATTTTCCATAATTCGAGTTAAATGAATTAAAATTAATCTGTTTTTGAAAGAGGCAGCGCTAATTTAAATATTTCAGACTATATAGTTTTATTCCAAGAATTTGGAAATTTAATTAACATTTCATAATTAATTACAATTAAATTATTTAAATCAAATCAAGCAAGTTCCCAGTGAAATAAACCACATGCGTATCATTCGGTAAATGACTCATTCATGTACCGGTATAAATGAATGACATTTCATCTCTTTTACGCTCTTTTTAAAAAATAAATGTCATCATACGAGGTGAGATATTAACGTGTAATTAGATTTTCAAATTTATTGGGACGATTAAAAATGCATTTGAGCAGTAAAGTCGATTTCCCAATTGTGCTATTCGCAACCTAACCAAACCAACTGTCAACAACCGCAGAAACGCGGTGAACGAATTGATTTAATTAAAATAGTTCAATTTCGTCCTCTAGAGCTCTTAACGAGGTGTCTAGGTCACCGAGGATGGCGTACACTCGATGAGACTGAAGCGTGAGCATTTTAGGTTGAGCTTCACACTGAGAAAATATGATCAATGTGAACATTTTTTAAAATATTTTGAACATTTCAATATATGATGTTATGTAAATATAATGTAATATAGCATAATATGTAATGTACATATAATATAATTCCTATAAATGTTCAAAAATATTTTGAACATTTCAAAATATTTTAAATTTTAACATACAATAAAAAATATATTCTAAATGAAAATACCTATGAGCTTCGGCCTGCATGCTAAATAGAACTTTACTTTTGAAGGTAAGACCATTTGATTTAATTTTTGAAAGCGTTTATTAAATGCTAGTCGTACCGTTCAGTTCATATATTGTTATTTAATAGTTTTTGTAAATGTTTTATAATTCAGTTAAATTATTGTCTATCAGGTCGAAAGTATCAATTACAAATTGAAGAACTACTCTCAGGACTAGTGAAAGTTTAACAGTTAATAACATGTTACTGAAAAAAAGGTGAAACACCATGAAATGTAGCACCCTAACTTTGAAATAACAGACTTGAGTTTGTTCGGAAATTTAATTGGTCGAGCGGTGCTAAAATTAAGTTACCATGTACAATATTGAGTACAGAAAAATAAACGATTTCCCTGAATTTGCATACACAGAATGAAACATACTCAAATTATAAAATCTCGACAGAATATTTGAAAATTTCTACGAATTTTTAATACTCATTCCTATGTTAAAAATTGATTTGAATTTCTTGGTATTAATTTATATAAATAAGACAAGTTAGTGTTAGTCTTAAATCGATTCAAAACAATGAAAGCAGTGCATCTAACCTAACGGACTGACTTGTACAGACTGACGGGGGCAATACCGTCAGAGTTATAATAATAATATCAGATTAGAGGGCCGACCTCGTCGAAAATAATGCGTTTTTTTTAGTTTGAGTTATAATTCATTCGGGAAAATTGCTTTTAATGTTATGTTTGAAAGCGTATCTCTTCTTATTTCGATTTCAGAAAGTCTAGCAATAACTCTCGTGAGGATAACGCAGTAAGCAAAACTGCAACTGAAAATCCTGAGGAAATTTGCAGTCATCCTTGAAGAGTTCAGGTGTTTAGTACACAGTCTACCAAGCACAAATTGTTCTGCGTGTCGGATATTCGAAAAATAATTAATACATCTATCTCCATGTATCACTGAGGTAATAATCGAAATGTTTACAGTTCTTCCAACAATTTTTGGGAGAATATTTCTTCGCTGTTTCGTGAATAATATTCCGAATAACTCAACTCCGTAAGGAAGTTACCAGTAAAGTTTGTTTCTGTTATACCAGGTCAAGCAAATAATTTAATCACAATCGCTTCACGGGCTTCGTTCCCTCAGCCAAAAAATACCACGCACTTTCCTAAAATTTTTCTCAACAAAAATTTGACGAGTCGCAGCAGGTTTGATTAAATGTTTCCTGTACGGTTTTTTTTTCATTAACGCGAAGCGTTGAAAAATACCTTTCATGAACGTTGGAGGTCTGAGCCAAGAATGAATTAAGCAGAGTTGATCCGCCCTGAAATTCATTATGCTAGAAATTAATTCGAGCAACCAAAAATGTGGTGATGAAATGACAGTACGGTGTAAAAATGCTTCAGAAAAACCGTACCTCCAAAAACCAAATCGAGTCACTGAAAATGTGCTAACAGATCTCAAATAAGCTTTAGTAGAATTGCAGCATTAATCCAACCTTTAAATTTATAATGACGACAAACACAGTACGAGAGATAACTTACTCGTATTTTCATGCTGATGAAAATTAATTTCCAGCAGGTGTACTTCAAGTTCAATGTTAGTCAGTGTATAAAAGTAGATCACTTTGGCGTAAAAACATAAAAGCTAATATAGACTTGACGTCAATCAACGTGTCTCTTGACTGCAGCAGCGAAAATGTTAACTGTTTTTGACCACAGAACTGCAAAAAAAAGGAGACGGTCGACCCTCAAGGGTTACTTTAATGTTACCGACTGGAAGAGATAGACCAAGTGAAGAGCATCATTTCGCATCAGTTCCCAGCCTTCTCAGAAATATAAATCCACGTTACACTTCTTTATTTTGATGCTATACAGCCTTAAAATAAGCATTTATTTCATGTTATTCCGCTTCCATGCTATGCTGCCTTGTTTTATACCACATTGATCTTTTTTATGCCGCAATGATTCATGTCATACACCGCATTAATACATGTTATGCCGCATTAATCCATTTTTACCGCATTAATCCGTGTTATCAAACATGAATCCATTTTATATCTCATTAAGCCTTTTTATATCGCATTAATCCATGTTATACGGTATTAATCTATGTCATGCCGCATTAATCCATGTTATACCGCAATAATCAATGTTATACTGCAGTGACCCATGTTATGCTGCATTAATCCATATTATACTTTATAAATTTGATGCCATACGTTATCATTTCAACGCTCTTGTCTCTGTTTCCATGTGGTATCTTTATCTTCAGTCTCCATGATGTGGTGACAATCTACACCGCGTAATTTTGAAGCAAAACAGCGCATTATTTAGAGGTGCTCCTCCACGTTATTTCGAAGCTTTTCATTATTTTAATTTTTATTATTTTCAAAGCTCCGCATCATTTTAAAGGCTTAAACAACGCCTACATGATACATTACTATACCGATCTGCAGCCTTTTTACGCGTTACTGCATTTTTAATTCTAATTGTTTAATTTTTCTGGCAATAAGCGCTACTCGACGACATTACAAGGCGTTTTACAACTTAATTTTGTGAAGCTTCTCCGAGCCATTCTGTCGAGTTATACCGCGTTAATTTCTTGAATTTCTCTCGCTAATCTTTGCTTTTTTGAAGCGCCAGGGTTTTTTTATATACTTCGACGAGGTATGAACGGGATTCAAGTACTTTTCAAGTCGAAAACGAGTAGCTTTTGATGTAGGAATTTTAGTTGAGTCTCTGTTCTTTTAAATCATGGAAGTATCTTATAAACAGGGCCGTATTTGTTTGGCTGCAGTCTTGAGATGCAAGAACTACAATGAACAACTTCTAAGATTCAGTCATCAGAAAAATACTCGTATTCTGATTGTACATTTGTGCAGTATATGCTCAATACTTTTTAATATTTGAGTCTAATTTTGTCTAATTGTAAAAAAAGTGTAATACCGTCTTAGTCTTTGAAAAACAAATAGTAGTTAATTTTGCTTGTCACGTTCTTGCCGGCGACAATTCGATACAAAGGCTGGAAAGAACAGCAGACACGCGGTTCAGTGAGCTTTACTGAGAAACGTTTATTTGAAGCAATAAAGGAATAAGTAATTTTGGCGGGGACGTTGATTTGTCTAACACATTTGTAGGATTTGCTCTGCACTAATTTTCTGCGCGTTATTTTTAAATTCAAGCTCAAAATTTCTCTTCAGCAATACACTGTTAAATTTTAGTTCTGGCTGTTCAAGTTCGAATCTTAAAACACGACGTTCACATTTTGCACTTCTAATTCGATTTTTCTCTGATAAGGTCATATTTTGCTCCACTGAGTTCATATTCGACGACCTCAAGCTTATTTTTTTACCTAAAGTTCATACTTTCATTTCTCACTTCCAGATAATACTTCAAATTTGGATTGCAGTTCATCAAAGTACATCCATTTCCAATTTGTTACATCCATTGTTCATTTCCAATTTTCCTGTTTTTTTTTTTTTTGCTCCGTCAAGTTTAACTTTCTAAATCGAGTTTACCATTTGCTAGAGTAACTCTGATTTGTCTACACTACGGTTAACTTTTGCTGCACATTTTTTAAGAAATTATAATACACTTTGGTGAGAATTGCCTTAGTAAATTGTGCCTGCTGAATGCGTCTCAAGAGATTTACGGAACCATTGTGCATAAGCTCATGGAGTTAATTGAAGCTTTTATATAACGAAGACTCGCTACAAAAAATATCCAGTGAAAGCCTGTTGAAATTTTTATTTGACGTAGTATTCAAAATACTAACATAAAATTTATGATTTAACATCCTATTCTAACTATTAAAATGAATAATTAAGTTCATAAACAAATTACTCCGTGCAAGACGTTTGCATGCAAAATAGTTTTGCAAAAAATTCGTTTGCAAAAAATGCCTATGACTTAAACTGATTTGAACCGATTATTTTTGTTAATTCTCTTGCTCTTAGTTGTTAGTTTCTCGAGAAAAGTACAGACAATTTCGATTCATTCAAATCAATGAGATTATTAATTTCCATGCTCCTTGTCCCAGTTGTTCGTTTCCCGGAAAAATACTATCAATTTAGATCGATTTATACCAATGATTTCATCTATTTCTAAGCTCCAGGTCCCAGTTGTTCGTTTCCCGTAGAGCACCGTCTTTCCGCACGCTTTCAAAGCATTCGTCGGCCTGAAAAACGCGCGTCTAAAAAGCCCTATACAAATTTGTTTCTACCCCAAAAAGAGCGCCCTTGCCCCATAAACATGGAGCTCACCCACCCAGAAATAGTTTATGCACTTTGCCTCCTGGAAATAGTTTATGCATTTTGCCTCGTGAAAATAGTTTATGCAGGACCCACACACTTATTTCTAGGAAAGCTCCATTTGGGTTCTTTCTGGGCCAGACTTGGGGCGCGTATTGCGCTGCAAAAGAGCTGCTAAGGATAAGATTTTACGCAATTTTCCGGACTTATCGCTCCTCTGACGAGCTCACAGAATTTGCTCACAGCAGACTTGCCCTTAAGTAAAACGGGACCGCCGTTAGCGTTCTTGTGACTTGTTTTTCTCCTTTGCTCGGATTACGGACCAGTCCTAGTTTGCTTCTAGTATTTTAAAGCGGGACTGACTTTGGCAACGTTTACAGACTTGTCCCTTCAATTATCCTTATATTGACGGGTCATTGTGTTTTAGTTCTTTCTATGATAGGTACCTGTCGGCATCAGAAACTTATAGGACTTGTTACTTCTATTATTCTGATGCTCTCAAATTTATAGGACTTCGATATGCCTTATTTTCCCATATTTTGAAGCAACCCTGCTCTGCATTGAATCACTATTTTTGGCATGTATGCGACACAAGCTAATGAGAGAATAGAGAATTCAACTCAAGTGTTTCGAGGAACTTTTCTTCTAAAAATAGAAAGGGTAAAAAGTGTAGGATCGATGTCTTTCAAGAAGCATAGTTGAAAAAAAAATCAAGTTTCTATAATTCGGTCAATGTATTGCCGTTTTCATTCACTTGACCATATTTTCAACACTATTCCGTTCCAAATTTTTGCTCACTGTACCGCTATTATAACTATTGTAATTGACTGGCACTGGCATCATGATATCACCAACATCAGAATGAGAAAAGAACTACCATGCACTCACCAGTGAATTCCAACTATCGCGCTGTGGTACAAATTAGACTAGAAATAACAGCATTGAAGCTGTTTACGGAAGGCAATTTCACAGGATGAGTTTAAATCTTTCAAGACTTTAAACATATATAATCTGCGTGTAAAATGTTTAGATGATTTGATTTTAACTTAAATCCCAATGCTGTATGTTAGAGAAGTGAGTAAAATGAGTTAAAAAACTTTAAAAACTAAACTTCATCTTAGACCGTTACAGCTAAAGAATGTGCTCAGCGTTATAGAAATAGTGGTAAGTCAGATAAAAAGTAAATAATTCGTTGCAAGGAACATACACCTGATTTAATCTCTCATCATTACCAGCCATTATGGCATTAGTGAAAGTAATCAAAAATATGTAGTTTCTACCCTATTTTTACTGAAATGAAGAACATATTTCTTTAAATTTTAAGTGTTTCTCATTCACAGGGCGAGGAAGAATTACGAAATTAATCAATTAACGTATTTAAGAACATGTGAGGATCCAGCCTACGCAAATGACTTTGAAGCTATTTCTCGGCAAACCGCTTGCAACTCTACGGAAAATACTCCCAAAAATACATCGAAATTGAGGAGACTAATCAAATGGGAAAAGTTTTGGCTCGCCAGGCTGGTCCGAGACTTCCGTAACATGAATGAAACCAACCTAATTGGAGGCACAGATGAGATGGGACTCTCTCAATAGGAGCAAAAAATTGAGCAGCGATTTACATTTGTAAAAAAATCATTTTTTCCAGGTTTTATTGGGGAAGGAGCTCAAATGGAATTTTGAACTCGTTTAAAAATTTAGAAATCAAATAAGAATGTAGAAATTTTAGAAATGGGATTTGAGGAATCACGGAACCAGAATTAGGTATGGGATAAAAGAGAGTGGAAAGATGAATGTATAACTCGCAGGCATCAAGGTTACCACTATTTAATAAGAAGTATTCTTAGCATTGTAACTATTTTCATTTGTTTTTATTATCATCATTGATAATATATCATTTTCTCATTTATATATCAGCAGTTAATAAGTGAATTTAGTGAATAATTATTGCAGCTATATAAAAGGATATACGTAACAATATAACAAAGGAAAATGACGCTGCGTAAGAAAAGATATCAAAATGGAAAACTAATTTCCTGCCATGGAAAATGAAACGTGTAACGGAAAAAGAAAAGTGAGTGAATTGAATGAAATAAGGCTTGCGTGTATGGCAGACGCAGAAAAAACTGGTGTGATAGATAAAGGAAGGAAATTTTTCCAAGTAAAAATAATTGAAAATTTAATGAAACATATATGGATTGAAATATCAGTGCAAAAAAAGCAAAAAGTGAAAAAAAATTAGCAGCTGACAATGGAATAAAAATAGTTTACTACGAAGAAAGAAAGAAAGAACAATAAAGCTCAATGTATGATTAAATTCTTGACTACTTGCTCGAGACTTTCATGAAGGTAGATCTAACTCACTCCGAAGAAACGAGAACTTTAATCGTGATAACGGCTCTTGAAGGTAAAAAATATATATATTTAAGCCGCCTTACATATATTACTTCTCACTTCCAGCTAACACATGCGCTACATAAGCAAGAATTATTCACTCGAACGATGCATCAGCGGAGGATATTAAATTGCAGTTGAATTTTTTATCATTTTGCAGACTGCATTTGAAGTTACGCAAGCCAAGATGGAAAAGCTGTTTCCCAGCAACGGAATGACGGGAAAATTCCCGAACATTACGTTCTGCCACACACAGTCTAACGGAGTCACTCGTATCCCATTTACGATCTTATAGCACTTTATTAAAGCAACCGTCCATGACAAAGAGAAACGACTCAGACGCTGGAAGTCGTAAGCTACGGAAACATGGCACCTGCTTTGCCAGATTTACCTATAGTCCTTTTGTCAGAATACTATGAATATGCATTAATGAACAGACACAAAGGTCTTAACATTTTGAGATTCTAAATCTCTCTACCTCCACCAAAAAAAGGGGGTAACCATGTCGTTAAAGAGAACAAAAATCTGGAATAAAGAACTGTTTCTTCAGATTCTGCATTTTTTGGACGTTTAGGGCCGTGTAGCCTCGTCCATATATCTTCCCGAAAATGGAGGTGTAATTAAGAACTTGCCCGGTCACTAGGATGCAAAGAATGGAAAAATCTACGGAAGTTGTTTGCCGCAAATAATTAGCCAAGAAATTTGTGGGTCCTGAAGAAACAAACTCTCCTTTCGCTTCATTTCAAGATTATGAAATTTTGGGTGGTTGTTCGCTGCTCCAGAAGTCGAAGCTAATTATTCTTAAGAATTGAAGGAAATCTGTGAACATTAGTGTTAAATTTTGTGATTTGAAAGGAATATATATTTCCATTACTAACATGAGTGATTAATGTAACTAGTTTTTAATTGTGCAATGGTTTACTTGATGGATGGAAGATAATATTCATGAGTTGAATTAAGGAGATTAGCAATCAATTGAAAACCACCCATTTACAATGGTGATATAATTTTATGAGGAGAAATCCTGAGATTATTTTCTTGGTTCCTTGATTTGTTATACATGCATAACAAGATTTCAAGCAGTAAGTGATCCAAAAAAACACACAAATAATTCAGAAAATAACTCCAGTCTTAAAAACTAACCACACAAAATAAAAAAATTAAAATGAAACGCCAAACGTAATTTAAATCAGTTTTCGTCCACTAAATTGACTTTTACATTCAAAACACCGGAGTAACTCCACAGAAAAATAACAACACACCTTACAATTGACCTTTTGACACTGTGTCGAACACTGCGCAACGTAAACTTCAAATTTACGGGACGAAAAGTTGCTTCAGCTGGAAAGTTCCCCAAGCTGTCCTTCCATTCCCTCTGGGGCGAGCGTTGTTTAAGAACTTGCCTTGGAAAACGCGGTGTTCGCTTCTAAATTTTTGTGACTCACGAATAAAAGTGCTCGAAACCGGGCGGCGTAGAAAAAAATGTGCATTTTGAAACGAAGAATCTGAACCAAACGATACATTAAGGAGAGTCTTCCTTCTCATGTTAGCGAATGATGAATTAAGTAAGGATTGGGGAACATTTGGAAGATCTGTGATTGTTTGGTACTTGAAGGTTTGAGTTTCGAGTCGGACACTCAAGGTTCGAAGAGAGAAGTTTATTTGTTTAGCTCACTTTTTCAAAATTTAACAGGAAAGATATATTAGCGGTCAGTGGTAACAAAAACAAAAATATCTCTTCAAGACAGATCCTGTGTTAAAAATCCCCACAGGTCATCTGGGCAGTGAAATTATGAAGGTATAAAAAATCTTGTTTTAAATTCAGTCCTAGGCGAACTTACAAAAGGATATTAATTTGGACAGATTCTTTAACATCTGACCCTCGTGGGCTGTTTAACTTTTCCAATTCTTTGGTAGAGAATTCAAAAGCGTATAAAACGGCTGAAAGGTCGCGTAAGCGTTGAAAAATAGTCTGACGAAGAAGGCCGAAAGAGAATTTTCAAATAATACGGTAGAAGATTTTTACCACCTGGATATTTTTATTTTTGACATTTTAAAATTCAAGATTTCTAGACTTCTATCAAAACTTTTTTTTAATCTGTGTATCATATTGATTAAAGCAGAACTAAAATCATGAAATATTAGTTTCACTATAGGAACTTGTAAATTCAACTTGTTGTGAAAATTAAGCTAATTCTTTTAGATAAGGAAACCATTCAGTCATTTTTCGTTCGATATTCTTTCGTTGATTGTTCATTCAGCCACACTTTGCTTATTCTGCGACTCAGATTTTCATTGGTTTTCATTCGTTTATTTTTTCCAGTTATAGAATCTACGACTCAGATTTTCATTGGTTTTCATTCGTTTATTTTTTCCAGTTATGGAATCTGCAACTCAGATTTTCATTGGTGCTCATTCGTTTATTTTTTCCAGTTATAGAATCTGTAACTCAGATTTTCATTGGTGTTCATTCTTTTATTTTTTCCAGTTATAGATCGATCACTGTTCAGAGGCTTTGCTTCGTTCATATCGTTGTACAAAATTATTCCTCTGTTCTCACATTAAAATACTTCTATGACTGGCAAAAGTTCCTAATATGGTCAAAGAGAACGCAACGCCACATTTTGATAACTCGCTCTAAAAAGAATTATTCGATAAATTAAAAAAAGAGTACCATATTTCAATTGCAACTGTTATAGCTACAGCAAAAGTCACGAAACACGAAAAAAAACGTAGCTGTCTTATTCGGATGATCTCTTTCGAAGAATTCAATCGTTCAAATTGACTAAGCAACATTCAAAAAGAAAGGTGATAGGTATTAAAATTAGGAAATTTTACACTGTTTACTTGGAAAAACATACTGATCTAAAAATTTAAAACCGTTCATTTCAGATGATCTTTCCTGAATCACACTTCATTCATCCACACAAAATCGCTTATTTTGATCTAAAAGAACGTAAATTAGTAAATTAAGCACGAACAACAATTTAAAAGATCTCCATTTTTCCAGTCTGTATACATACTCCATATTGTATTATTAAACTACAATATCATGCAACTTTTCCATGTAACTCGTAGATCTACTTTTTCTCCTGCAAGCTAACCTTCATTCTGAAAATTAACTTTGTGACACATTTTAGAACAGTTTAGTATATGTACATAATGTTAACAGCTCTAAAACGAAAAAAATACTCAATGTTTATGAGATGCAAACCATTTATTGATTATCGTATGAAATATCTGAACCTTTTCAACGCTGCCGAGCCGCTGAAATTATGAGCCCTTTATCGATTTCATAAGAACACATCTTCTAAAAAATACTAACTTGGCAAGAACTACAAACCAACAATCCATCAAATCAACCCTCCTTCCCTGATATTCAGTTACGGTGACTGTTCAATAACAGTCACTTAGAGCTATACATCACCTTCCACATTTTCCACCTCTACTACATAGGTGTCGGCAACTGCTCATTCGGCCTAACTGGAACTATCTTATTCAGTATCACTGATATTGAATGGCAATAAATGCATCCAGTCGTCACTCTGTAAATCACCTTTTTGCATTTGGTGCTGCTGTAGCGTGAGGTGTACCACACTATATCATGAGATCTGCCACGCTATTGAGTGAGATTAATTTGGGTTTCTAATGGATATTACTTATTTCTATGCATTTAATTTAGCGACAAACACTTAATTTGTACATCTCAGCTGGTGTGGTGTTAGGTTAGGTTACTAGTGGATATTGCTTATTTCCATAAATTTCATTTTGCGATAAACACTTAGTTTGTACATCTCAAACTGTACTTGGGTAGGCAATATATGTCGGTAAGCCTCACGTTATAGCAGCAGCACCTTGCATTTTCCTACAAACGCACAGCGCACCCAACCGCACAACCGACCCGACCCGACCCGACCCAACCTAAACCAAGCAACCACCGAACATGGAAGCCCGGGTCGAGTGACCAATCAACGCCTCGCACGTGTCGACTGTCACACCGTCGGCGCCATTATACGGAAGCAAGAGAGACGTCGCAATTGATGAAGGTAGATTTTAGGAGAGGAGTCGTCTCTAATAAGCGAATATTGGATGTCGCAGTGACGGATTATCGTCGCTCCTAAGACGAATTATCTCAGTACTTGAGACGAATTACCGACAAACAGGTCGTTAAAACCGCACCATGGATAACAAGATGATGGATTCTGATGGTGAGAGTCGATGTTAGTTGGAAGGAAGAAATTTGTTGCTGATGTCACTCGTGCTTCCAAATCATATAGGGTGGAGAATCAATACGTGTATTTCATTTGCAGTTTAAGAATAGTGCTGCGTTTTTAATAAGAAGCAAAGACATGAAGCATTTGTTATCAAAGTTGGTTCATAAATCGTTGGAGCTTGATATAAAACCAGTACATGAGCATTTACGCCAAAAATGCTATGTATTTTTGGAAAAGAAGGAAGTTTCAAAGTTTCAATTTTCGAAAAACATTTTACGATCTTTTCCACCCTCCACGCCTTACTCTGAGGATTCCTGTTTAATGATCAGCAAAGATCATTCCTCAAATGGGCTTCATATCGACAGCCTGTTGCTAAATTATCATTTGTTACACTGTAATTCGCATGTGAAAAACAAAGTAATACTGACATCGCTTTGCAAAGCACAACATTGTATTTCGTATGTTATTTTCTAACTGAAGTGGTACATGAAAGAGAGAGAGCGAGAGAGTGAGAGAGAGTGAGAGAGATTAATCAGATTTAATATCACGATTATTAATTATTTAATAAATTGATACCCTACGGAAATAAATACAAGGTAATTACTAAATAAGTGTTCAAAATAGCTGTGAAAAAAGAAACAAACTTGAATTTTTATAAATTTTGGTTTACGACGGCCACAAAACGAGTCGGAGGAAACTTTTTTGATGTATACTTTTCCTATCACACGTTCGCTCTAACCTTTAACCTTATAAGTGAATTTCAAGGTTCATATGCTAGAGGTAGCTACAAAATGTTTTATTGTTAATCTTTATAATTTGTGCACTAATATGTTATTGAAGTTCTACGAACAATGGCAGTTCCTTCCTCATTGTAGTATCGGTGATAACTTGATGCAGTACCACTTTTAGAGCGAAAGTGGCATTATGGGTACAATGAACAAAAAAATACACAGTACAGGGTTAAAACTGGGTTGTACAGGGTTGTAGACTGTTCTACAACCTATCGAAATGACTAGGTTGTAGTGCCAATTTAAAAACAGTAGTTGTATTATGGGTACAATGAACAAAACATCAGACAATTCAGGGTTGAAATTATTCAACATTCAACTCAATGAAATGACTAGGTTACAGTACCACTCTAGAAACAGTAGTTGCATTATGGGTACAATGAACCAGACATTTTAGGGTTAAAACTATTCAAAACTCGACACAGAGAAACGACGTCTTCAGTGCAGTTCTAGCTACCATTCTGCACATCTCGACGTCTGTTCCGAGCATTCGAAATTCTTTTCTAGCCTTCTGATTTAGCGTGGTTTATCAGCCTCTCCTCCAGCCGTGATTCAAAAGCGGTTCCGTCACCGAAGCTGACAGATTTAACCAAGGCAGAGAGGCGATATTTTGAAGCCGTTACGCTATCTTTCCGCTACATCGTTTGTTCCATAAACACTGAACACATTTCCTCTCCCAAACTCAGCGCGTAGAGTCTCGGCGCCGCGACAATTTCAGAGCCAGGTTCTAGCGTTTTCTGGTCACGTGCTTCCTCAGAATTTGGAATAAATTCGCTTCCAAGACCTTTGTCAATTCAGTTTATTATGAGGATAATTCACTCGCTCAATTCAATCGTCCTGTGACAATTTTTAGTGATGATATAAAATGAAAACATTTATTAAAATATGTTTATTTTTAAGATAATTCACTGGCTCAATATATCCCCAGTGAAAATTTGTATTCAAAAAGATCAAACAAATATATTTATTGAAATATATTTATTTTGAGGATAACTCAATGGCTCAATATACCTCGTTGTAAAATTTTACTACAAAAATATGAAATAAAGATGTGTATTAGAATATATTAATTTTGAGGACAAATCACTGGCTCAATCATATCCGGTGAAAATATATTCTTTTCTTAGGGAATAAAACACTATCCTCAGAGTCTGAAGAAATAAGCACTCTTCATGAAACCGAGAAATAATGTTTTCGAAAAGCATTCACTGGAATTTATTTTTAAAACCGGTAGTGTAAAATAAATATATTTAAAAAAAGAAATTATTAGCATAGGATTAAATCGCGTAATAATAAAGGTGAATACCCTTCTCTAACCCCCCTATCCGTCTATAGTTTGTCAATAGTTTGTTCAAGGGTTTTTAACTTACTGGCATAGGTTCGTTGCAGTTTCGATCTGTCCGCAGCTAGATGATCATATTTTTCTTGGTAAGTTCATTTACTGGTCGTTGAACTCATTTATGTCTACAGTTTTAGTGATGTCGGCTTTCCTGGTCTGTCGGGAACCGACTTCCATTTTCGCCATTTCAGCTTTAGCTTGTAAATTTCTATTAGTGCTATATCAGTGCATCGATTTCATCTGACCATACGAGCCGATTTGTTGCCACTTAATTTAGAGTCAATGGTTTTAATGCTATTTTAGTTCTGCGAACGCTTCTCTATGAATTTTACTTATGTGAATTGTTCTTGTCTGTGCGCAGGAACAATAACTGGAGCTCTTCCATAAACTCGATTTAATCCAACTGTCTGCTTGGAGGCTCCATATGTTTCCAAATAAACCCGTATTTCGATGAGTCTGGGAAATACGTAACAGGTAGGCTTTGATTCCATCATTGAAGTACCTCCTCAACCCACTGTATTTCACAGTTGCAGCCTCACTCTCCCCCAGTCAAACTTTTCCGCCGGAGCATGCATGTTTTTCGCCGCCTAAGCGATTTAATTATTTGGGCGGCAAAAAACATGCATGCAGGTGGCGAGAACGTTAGACTGGGCCTTCACGGTCTTGCTGTCTTTCTGCTTCAATTTCATGTCGAATTAACACTTTCACCGCTACTGGTTAAACTGAAGTTCAATATTCGACTCAAATTCAAATCCAGATGTAGTAAGCAATTTTGAAAATAGCAGGTATATTAACTGCACCGTACTCTCATTTAGCTTTGATTCCGCACTAATGAAAATTGAGTTTGTGACGTCTGGTCGGTCAGCAGCATTATGGCAATACCCCAGTGGCCACCGGTGGCTCACGTTGCAGCAAAAGTGTTAAACATTAAGTGATGTGCACCAGGAAGGCAACCTCAAGTGGCCACGTATGAAATATACTCATACTGGGGCACAGAAATGCATTTAGATAACCTACTTTCACTGAAAAATTACCCATTGTCACAAGTGAAGGACACCTAAACAAGTGTTCTTGGAAAGGTTATACCTGAACCTTTCTACGTGCTGTTCATTCCGGCTGAATGTTATGAAGTAGCAGTCAAAAACGAATGCATATTTTGTGAACTTTATTGTGAGGCATTCACGCGTCAAATAGTTGAATGAATCGTTTTATATTAATTTCCTCCAGCTCTGTGAGGAAATTACTAATATGTGCACCAATTGAAAAACACTTATTTCACAAGATCCGCTAAAGCACCGCAAAATGTTTCAAAAATTAAACATTCTTCCTTGACGATTCCTGTTGCAAATTAGCCGATAAATTGGGCTAACAAGAAATGTTACGCTCTGCTGTGTCTTTCTAGATTTTTTTAAATGTATTCATAGCGCATATATCAGCCTTTTGAGGCTAAATTGTAGTTAGAAAAACAACGATCGCACTCTTGAGTCACGAGACTCAGTTGAGACTCATGGCATAGGTCAGGTCTGAGACCCTCAACAGTACCTTCCCAAGAGACGACTCGGCTTGAGCTCAGGCGGCTGCGAGTAAAAGAATCTTTTTCTTCTGTCAGACGCAAGTTTGTTTCTCGTTCTATCTGGTTCTCTTGGTTCTCTTGTTCTGCTCTCTTCTATTGGTTCTCTTGTTCTGCTCTCTTCTCTTGGTTCTCTTGTTCTTCTCTCTTCTTTTGGTTCTCTTGTGCTGCTCGCTTCTCTTGGTTCTCTTGTTCTTCTCTCTTCTCTTGGTTCTCTTGTTCTGCTCTCTTCTCTTCGTTCTCTTGTTCTTCTCTCTTCTTTTGGTTCTCTTGTGCTGCTCGCTTCTCTTGGTTCTCTTGTTCTTCTCTCTTCTCTTGGTTCTCTTGTTCTGCTCTCTTCTCTTGGTTCTCTTGTTCTTCTCTCTTCTTTTGGTTCTCTTGTGCTGCTCGCTTCTCTTGGTTCTCTTGTTCTTCTCTCTTCTTTTGGTTCTCTTGTGCTGCTCTCTTCTCTTGGTTCTCTTGTTCTTCTCTCTTCTTTTGGTTCTCTTGTGCTGCTCGCTTCTCTTGGTTCTCTTGTTCTTCTCTCTTCTTTTGGTTCTCTTGTTCTGCTCTCTTCTCTTGGTTCTCTTGTTCTTCTCTCTTCTTTTGGTTCTCTTGTGCTGCTCGCTTCTCTTGGTTCTCTTGTTCTTCTCTCTTCTCTTGGTTCTCTTGTTCTGCTCTCTTCTCTTCGTTCTCTTGTTCTGCTCTCTTCTCTTGGTTCCCTTGTTCTGCTCTCTTCTCTTCGTTCTCTTGTTCTGCTCTCTTCTCTTCGTTCTCTTGTTCTTCTCTCTTCTCTTCGTTCTCTTGTTCTTCTCTCTTCTCTTGGTTCTCTTGTTCTTCTCTCTTCTCTTGGTTCTCTTGTTCTGCTCTCTTCTCTTCGTTCTCTTGTTCTGCTCTCTTCTCTTGGTTCCCTTGTTCTGCTCTCTTCTCTTCGTTCTCTTGTTCTGCTCTCTTCTCTTCGTTCTCTTGTTCTTCTCTCTTCTCTTCGTTCTCTTGTTCTTCTCTCTTCTCTTCGTTCTCTTGTTCTTCTCTCTTCTCTTGGTTCTCTTGTTCTTCTCTCTTCTTTTGGTTCTCTTGTGCTGCTCGCTTCTCTTGGTTCTCTTGTTCTTCTCTCTTCTCTTGGTTCTCTTGTTCTGCTCTCTTCTCTTGGTTCTCTTGTTCTTCTCTCTTCTTTTGGTTCTCTTGTGCTGCTCGCTTCTCTTGGTTCTCTTGTTCTTCTCTCTTCTCTTGGTTCTCTTGTTCTGCTCTCTTCTCTTCGTTCTCTTGTTCTGCTCTCTTCTCTTCGTTCTCTTGTTCTTCTCTCTTCTCTTGGTTCTCTTGTTCTGCTCTCTTCTCTTGGTTCTCTTGTTCTGCTCTCTTCTCTTGGTTCTCTTGTTCTGCTCTCTTCTCTTGGTTCTCTTGTTCTGCTCTCTTCTCTTGGTTCTCTTGTTCTGCTCTCTTCTCTTGGTTCTCTTGTTCTGCTCTCTTCTCTTGGTTCTCTTGTTCTGCTCTCTTCTCTTGGTTCTCTTGTTCTGCTCTCTTCTCTTGGTTCTCTTGTTCTGCTCTCTTCTCTTCATTCTCTAGTTCTACGAACTCTGAACGGTTTTGGTAGGCGTATCTGACTGCAACAGAGAATTTTGAATGTCCACTCAGAAACAATTTTTAATTGGAGTGAAAATTTGACTGATTTTTCGTTATACAAACCCGAAATGCTTTGACAGATTGAATTTAATAAACTTGCTCCAAAAAAGTTCAATTTCTCATCTCGTAAAATATTTCTAATTTTTTTTAATTTGAGACAACACGTTGCTGGTATAAAGCGTACGAAACAACAAAAGTAAAATTTTAAACTAGTTAGAAAACTTTTTTACCCATCATGAGTTGCACTTCTCAAAAAAATCTGAAAAAATCCCTAAAACTGCTTAAAATCCCTTGAAAAATCCACATTTTTTATCAGTGAATCAAATAAATTTCTTCGATATAAAAAATGATCAACTTAAAAACACAAAATACCGACCAAAATGAGATGAAATTACTAAAAAAATTGCAAAAACTCATAAAATCCAGACAAAATCTTGAAAATAAATTTGCACAAAATGCTAGTAGATCTTAATGAAATCTTAGCCTGGCTTCCTGAGCTAAGAACGAGTAACGAATTCCCGGTGTTGCCCTCGCTTATTTGTGCGGCTATACGAGGGTTTTATGGGGAGCGCTGAGCTGAGGGGAGCTGGGCAGGAGACGCAATAAATGAGGGTAGGCAAGGAGACTAGCAATGAAAAGAGGGTAGGCAGGGAGGACATCAATAAGTGAGGGTAAGCAGGGAGGCTCGTAATAAATGAGCGTCAGCAGGGAGTCTAGCAATAAATGAGGGTAAGCAGGAAGGCTAGCAATAAATGAGGGTAAGCTGGGAGGCTTACAATAAGTGAGGGCAAGCAGCTAGGCGAGAAACCCGCAGTAAGTGAGAGTTTTGTATAAAGAATCTATGCTACTCTTCAATAATCTATGCTACTCTTCAATAATCTATGCTACTCTTCAATAATCCATGCTACTCTTCAATAAAAGCGTTAATGCTACTCATCAATAAAATTATTGATACCACTCTTCAATTCAATAATCTTCAGACAAGAGCTTTTGAAAAATCAGACAGAGCTGTGCACATAACAAAGTTTGAAAAGAAATTCGCAGTATCCTTCTCTGTCTGTAAATTAAACCCTATTACGTGTTTCAACACCTATTTAAGTTTTACAAAACATAAGAAGAGGGTCTTACAGAATATCCATTAATTAACCACATGTTCATTTGAATTTACTGCATGATGATAGTTTGCATTTAAATAACAATTGTAGCAATAATTTTATTAAAACGATGTACAACAATAAAGATCGCTATCATTAGCGTATTCATATCAGAGTTCAACAACAGTTTTGATTGGCCAGAGGAATCATATTTTGTTGAAAATTTTCAAATAATTAGAATATTCATCCAATTTTCGTTACTCCATATTTATAATTGATATCATAATTATTCTCTCATGCTTACTAGCTTCTTTAGATTAACCGTGTTACCACAGCTATTCCCGCATCTATGCAACGGTTCTCAAAAAAGATCATTTTACTACTATATACAACCATTTACTTTTTTTCATAGAAAGTCGTATTGCCACCACATTTCCTGCAGCCTGCTATTGTCTTTACGTTATATCATTTGCAATTATTGCCGTAAACATTTTACGGTAATCATTTCCGCAAAAATTTTACGGCAATCATTCCCGCAAAAATTTTACGGCAATCATTCCTGCAAATATTTTACGGCAACCATTTCTGCAAACATTTTACTGCAATCATTCTTGCAAACATTTTGCTGTAATCATTTCCGTAAACATTTTACGGCAATCATTCCTGTAAACATTTTATACGATCATTCCCGCAAAAAAATTCATTTTCCTTACATCAATTCATATAACCATGGCTACTCCTACATTCATGCTGTTTTTTTCACTTTTAGTAACTTTATCACAATAATTACCGAAAGTGCAATGTTTTCCAGCATGAAGTCAGATTATAATAACTATTCATGCAAATAACCTTACTGAGAAAACTTCGGTCGTTTGTTGGAAAATGGAGCAGTAACGACTACGTTTGGAGGTAAGATTGGGCTATTCCTTCCTAGAATGTCTTCCGTTGTACTTGTTAATGGAGTATAATATGTACTTTTCCATAAATGAATGTATAGTATACATATTTGTACATTTCTATAAATGAACACAGTATACATATTTATACTATTCTATAAATGAATGTAGTATACATAAGTGTGCTACCAATGCCAAAATGACCAGCTTATTTTGCAAATTATTTCTCTCTTAACTTCTTCTTTTTCCGTTCACTCAGAAATAGATGTTCAACAGAAGGCATCAGTTGAAGTCATCCACTCCCACAATACCCGGGCGTCTCGTTGTTTGCTTCAAAACTACTTCAAGCTCATGTAAAAATTAATAATATTTGTCAATATTAATAATATTGACAAATATTTAATATTTATCATCTCATCTCAAGAGTTATTCATTATTGTCCCAGTCATTATCATTCAAAATACACTGTTCGATTATATTAGAATAAAAAAACTGGAACTGAACATAGGATTTGGACTCACTTGAACATTTGAACGTTGTAGAAAGAAAATTTGCAAACTTTCCTGAAAAACGACTATTTTCAGAGGCTTGGAATTAACAGGTTCCAACCAACATTCCAATATTAAATAGAATTCAAAAATTTTCATCCTGGTTCAGACCAGCTATTCGGACTCTTAAAGCACCCACGTTTTCAGCTACTTCACATGAAAAAACAAATATTTGTTTCCTCATATGCAAAATAAGATTTTTCCTCAACTAGGGACCAATTTCCTTCCATTTGGAAGGTTCACGAAAGCTAATTTACCTAGACTAAGGAAGGTCCTCCAAACTCCATTACGTCGGTGAACAATACAGTAGCAGCCTTCACTCCACTCCAGGACTGAAGGCTTCAAGCAGCAATCACTGAAGCTACGTAGTTGCCATCAATTGTAAATTGTTTCCTTTTCTCCGACGCCACTGACGTTTATATATTCATGTCATGTAAATTCACTTCGTAGCTACACTGGTCCGAGCGCCCTAAAAAACTCCACGGAACTTCGCAGCACTCAGCAAAAATTTCTTGCATTCAATTTTGAAACACCAATAAAACTGCCAATAAACTCAAAACTCACCGATTGAGAAGTTCGGTGGAGTCAGTTTGGCATTCTGTGAAAAGCGTTCTTAGACTTCTGACATCCCACGACTACGTAGCGGGGCTTAGACTTCTGACATCACATGACTACGTGGCGGGGCTTAGACTTCTGACATTACATGACTACGCTGCGGGGCTTAGACTTCTGACATCACATGACTACGTAGCGGGGCTTAGACTTCTGACATTACATGACTACGCAGCGGGGCTTAGACTTCTGACATGACATGACTACGTAGCGGGGCTTAGACTTCTGACATCACATGACTACGTAGCGGGGCTTAGACTTCTGACATTACATGACTACGCAGCGGGGCTGAGACTTCTGACATCACATGACTACGTAGCGGGGCTTAGACTTCTGAGATCAAATGACTTCGTAGCGGGGCTTAGACTTCTGACATTACATGACTACGCAGCGGGGCTTAGACTTCTGACATCACATGACTACGTAGAGGGGCTTAGACTTCTGACATCATATGACAACGTAGCGGGGCTTAGACCTATGGCATCACATGACTACGCAGCGGGGCTTAGACTTCTGACATTACATGATTACGTAGCGGGGCTTAGACTTCTGACATCACATGACTACGCAGCGGGGATTAAACTTCTGACATCACATGACTGCATAAATAGATTTAAATTAATGTAATTAAATCAAGTACTTTAAAAACAATTTTAACGTTCTTGTAAGACTTCATAACCACGTCATCTGCTGAAGAACAAAACCCAATAGCTCTAGCTTTCCACCAATAAGCCAAATCAAGCAGGTTTTATTTCCTAAAACAACGGAGTTTAAAATGGCGAGGGTGTTTTTCTGTTGTTTACAGGGATTCAAAAGAGCGCGATGTCTTCGATCTTATTTACAGCGGCCGCTAGTTGGCGTATATCTCGAAGCGAAGCTCGCTGGCGGTCACTGTTCTCGTCCCAGAAGAATCTGAAGAGGCAAACTTTCAACTCGAGAACTTTTGCTGCGAAAAATAGTGATTGAAGTCGGTCCAGACCCTGAAGAATTTCAAGGAGCTACTCCACGTCTGTGTTAGGAAGTTGTACGAGCCTACCTCTTGTGTGACGCATACGGGATGAGTGTTGTGTAGTGGACGGAATGTGTGTTGTGTGGTGGACAGAATGTGTGTTGTGAAAAGTACGAGTGTCCTGTTGTGGACAGAATGAGTGTTCTGTTGTGGACGGAATGTGTGTTGTGTGGTGGACAGAATGTGTGTTGTGAAAAGTACGAGTGTCCTGTTGTGGACAGAATGAGTGTCGTGTTGTGCACTTCGCTCCCGTCAGCAGATCAGCTAATGGCGTGCCGGTCTCGGTCGCAGCAAATAATTAAGTCATCGCCTCCAGTCATTAGTCATTACAGGGATGTGAGCGGGAGCAATGAATGCTAATTAACATGGAAATTAATGAGCGATAGTTGATAACATGATTGAAATGCATGTAATCTTCTAAAGAAGGAGGATTTGAATTTAATCCCTTCAAATTTTATGTGACTTTACGATCATAACAAACTGCAGTTATTAGGATGCAACACTTTGAAAGGCTCTGAAAATTAACATAGGCATTGATGATAACAGCAAATATTTTATAACCGTGTGGAAAATAGTAAGCAATAATAAGAAATACTTATCAAAAACATTGTGCGTTATAATACGAAAATTAATGAATGTTTTCGTTGTGCACTGATATTCAGAAAATAAAAAAGAGAATAGTTCTTCCCGAGGCAAGTGAAGAGAAAATTTTTTTTAAGAGTTTTGAAGGTAGAAGGTGAAGACTCGAAGGTGCACTTACATTCACTATCGCAACTTTTGTTCGTGAGGAGCGTGAAATAAAAACTGCTGGCGAACTGCACTCAGAGTGAAAAATGCGGCGCTATTTCAGGATTATTCAAGCACTCTTAGCTCAACGTGAGGTTTTATACGATCAAAGCATAGCTTACCGGACATATCTGTCCCATTGTCGCTTGAAGTATTATTGAAGAGTGCTGCAAGATTTAAGCTAATACCCAACTCGTGATCAGAATCATGAATATTTTGGAGTCGAAAATGGCCCTATTAGCTCCTGTTAAGCTAGTAGCCGTGATGCCTATTTGAGAGCATAACTTCAGACTCGCTCTATTTTGCCTTAATATGACTTGTTAAGACGAATTTATGCTGTATAATAAAATGAAAAACGACTAATGCAGTGACGATTTTGCCCGAAAATGTAGCGCTTTGTGAATAAGTGCGTGTAATTCGTCTGGAATATTTTGCGAGAATCTGCTGCTGCTGGTCATGAAACGTCCTGCAGAATTTTCGTAGCCTTTTAAATGAAATGAACGTGTTTTTCACAGCAAATCGTATAATTAAATCTTCATGAAGCATGCACTCGAGGTTAAATAGAATGCTGTGCGAGTGCATTCGGTGCTAATGACTTAACTAAACAGCCAACCGCGTCGTCAGAAAATGACGGCTAAAGTTCGGCGTCTTTGATTTTTATTTAGTTGTCCAACTTATTTATACTCAGCGCACCTCGCCGCTTCTCTTGTGCACCCTACAGCGAAGTCACGATGCAATCCTTAGCTGCTGGATTAATTTTTTTAAGTAAAAATTTCTTATTTTAATTGTGGAACGAATCCACGAGCGCTCTCGACTGTTAACTGTGACCTACAAAAAAGGACATTGTCATCAATTGTACATGTCAGATGAATACATAGACTCCATACATATATGTATGGAGATGATTCCATACATATATGTATGATTCCATAACAGATGATTCCATACATATATGTATGGAGCCTATGTATTCATCTGATATATAATCTATGTGTCCTGTCTATCTGTCTATGTATTCATCTGATATACATAGGCACACGCTATATAATTCATGAAACTGAACTCCTCACAACTTTTTGAAACGTTCACACGTAGAGAACAATAAGACGGGATTCAAAATTACCTCTGCGAAAATAGCCACTTTTAGCAAATATGTATGCAATAGTATTAAAAATAAAATAATATATATCAAATAGTAATATCTATAATTAACATTTACACAACTTCAGAATTCCTAAATGACATTTCATTCACGTTTATTAACGTGTATTTGCGGATAGTTTAATTCACAGTTTTTATATGACGTAATTTCTATTTAAAAATAACTTGGGATTTATTGCTTTGAATACACACCGACATATTTAACAACACATCTGTCTATTGAACGTGTCAATTTCTTGACGTACAGTTCGCACCAGACAAGATCAAGTCCCGATAGTCAGATCGTTTCCAAGAGCCACTACTGTAATAGCTATGTAGAGCTATTACTGCTATTACAACTTGAAGGAACGCATCAACATGGCATAACGTTTCTTTTATAAATTTAAGAATCGTTTCATACTCAGGGATATTACGGTACGGATAATATTCCTATCCTTCAAAGATAAGTACGTGAATAAGCCAATGTTGCTTGTTTGTTTTGATTCAATGTTTTTTTTCAATATGAAGGAACTTCTACTTGTTGCTCTTTTGTATCTCACGAACTGTATGTGATGTTCACTAGTAATGCATTGTGGTAAGTCAAGCAAATATTTGTTTGCTGAATACAGTTCAAGAAAAATATTAGTATTTTCCAACCCCCATGACCCGTAATGTTCAGCAAATTCCGTGTTCTAAGAGCATATCATCACTCTGATTACGTAACATTTTGTGTTCTAAGAGCATATCATCACTGTGATTACGTAACATTTTGTGTTCTAAGAGCATGTCATCACACTGATTACGTAACATTCTGTGTTCTAACAACACATCATACTCCGATTGTGTAAAATTATGTGTTCTAACAACAGATCATACCCTGATTTTATAAAATTATGTGTTCTAACAACAGATCATACTCCGATTGTGTAAAATTGTGTGTTCTAACAACAGATCATGCTCTGATTGTGTAAAATTATGTGTTCTAACAACAGATCATACTCTGATTGTTTAAAATTTTGTGCTCAAAGAGTAGATCATCACTCTGATTGCGTAACTCTCTTTCCACATTACCAGGAGAATTAATTGGCAAATTTCATTTCAATATAGCATTCTCTAAGCGACCCAAATCTCCTTCATCGTTACGGAACGTCATCTTCAATGGCTTTATTTTCGTAGAAGATCAAGCGTTCAGAGCGCGGTTACGGTAAACAGAGCACGTCAAGTTAAAGATACGCTGCTATAATTGCAGACCTTGTTTGACTAACTCCTATGTTTCCAGGCCACGGAAGCCCTTTTTTGAGAAAACCTCCTTTGAAATTCCTTGTTAATTTGGAACTCATTTCGTGCGTTCAGTTTCCTTTGACTGCAACCTGGGAGTGAAGGAATAGAGTTCCGGAAACGTAGAAATGGCAGATCAAATGTGATCTTCAGCTCTAATTGACGAGTGTTTTTCATACATACTCTCATGTGTACATAAATACTTATGAGATGATGAATGGTTAACAACAAGCATTCCATGCGATATGATCAAAGTTATACGTGTAATATTAGTTACTAATAATGAGCATTCGTTGCTAATAATCTCAGCCATTCTTGATATCTGAACCAGAAAGTATTGATGCGTGCGAATTTTACTCCACCGTTGTGAAGCTGTTCTCAATGGGCATCGATGGGATTTGATTTACAAAAATAAACTTTGAATGAAATATATTAGGTAAATTCAAGCAGATATTTGGCCGTTCAATACAGTTCGAACAAAATCCAAATATTGTTTTGTGCCTACATGACCCATTATCTTCCATAAAATTCGTGCTTTAATTGTAGATCATCACTCTGATTGCGTAACTCCCTTTGTACATACTAAAGGAGGAGAAGCAGCGCTAAATGATTTCATGCCACGAATGCGATTTGGTGTCAGCACCGAATGATACTTTACCAAAAATGCGTTTTAGTGCCAGCACTGATTGATATACCAGAAATTAATCCTAGTGCAAAAATGCGTTTTAGTATCAGCGCTGAATAACGTAATGACACTATCAGCTCTGTCAGCTTTGTCAGCTCTGTATGACATCGTAACATTAATGCGTTCTAGTGTCAGCACTGAATGATATCATGCTTCAACATGATATCATTAATGCGTTCTAGAGCCAGCACTCAATGATATCATGCTTCAACATGATATCATTAACGCATTCTAGAGTCAGTACTGAATGATATCATGCTTCAACATGATATCATTAATGCGTTCTAGTGTCAGCACTTCAACATGCTTCAACATGATATCATTAATGCATTCTAGAGTCAGCACTGAATGATATCATGCCAGAAATGCGTTTTGGAGTCAGCGCTACATGACGTCACATCACACATATGTGCGCCCTATAGCGCCAGTCACATAAAAGTGCGTCATAGAACAAGCTTCAGTTTACAGATGCCTCAAATGTTAAATGACAATGACGCCGTGCTGATTCGCATACCTCTCGAATTTTATGATGATAATGCACAAATTATCAAAATTTAAAAGCCTCATTGCCTGTTTGTGTCAGTTTTCAACTCATTCGCCCCCCTCATACGCGAATGCTCCAACATGCTAGGCGATATTATTTCTACATACTCTTCTCTATTGATTCGTGAACTTTTATCAGCAGAGTAAGCGTATACGTCTAAATATGGAACATCATTTCACGTTCAATCTTACGTTTTCTTTGGTATGCCCGTTTCTACTAGTCCATTAATCGTATATGATTCCCCGGTATAAATCATTGCAGCAGTTAATCATGCTTTACTCACACAGAAAGTCGAGCAATATCACGCCATCTAAATTGTTTTAATTAAACGAACGATCTTGTCATCCATTTGGGAATTATTTTGATGAACCACGCTGAAAAAATTATCCTAATTGCAATGTGTGTAAAATCGCACTACTGTGTAGTATCGCATTCAAATATGCATGAATGAAGTACATTGAAATGTGTCGAGTGGGACACGCGCAAACGTGTCAAAATGTGACTCATTTAGGTGTGTCAAAATATGGCACATCTAAATGTGTCAAAATGCGACACATTAAAACGTGTCAAAATACGACACATTCAAATGTGTCAAACTGTAACTCATTCAAATGTTTCAAAAAGTGACTCATTCCAATGTGTCAGAGTGCAACGCATTCAAATGTGTTAAAATGCGATGCATTCATACGTGTCAAAATGCGACGTATTCAAAAGTGGCAAAATGCGACGCATTCAAATGTGTCAAAATGCGACACACTCAAATGTGTCAAAATGCAACACACTCAAATGTGTCAAAATGCAACGCATTCAATTGTGTCAGAACATGTATCACATTTGAATGCACGGCTGCATCACGATGCTGCCCGACAGGCAATTAGTGTTATTGGGACTTAGGGACAACCCCAGAATGGGCCACTTGGTGCGTTGCTCCTGTCATATTATGTTCTTATGGTGCGAAGTAATGATGTTAAAGATTTAATAACGAATGTTGTTCTTCATTGGGGAAATACGCTGTTTATTGTGCCCCATCCTGACGCATTTGAAAGTCAAATTTTGACACGTGTAAATAGGTGACATTATCAATTATTTTAATGAGTCACATTCTACCACGTTTGTGCGTGCCACACTTTGACACATATGAGTGTATTTCATTTAGCTATTTTTGAATGTAGTTTGATCGATTTTTGTCTCATCAAGGTACTAAAATTTAACCCAAAAAGTAACGCACCTATCCATTTAAACAAAATCAGTATTTTTAAAACATTGAAGCGGCTCGTTTAGATGACATTTAATTTTAAAATTAATGAATGGGAAGCATGCACTCTTCAGTGTATTTTCCACTATGAATTGTTATCTGTCCTTCTTGTAAATATTCCTCGTTGGAGAAATGTTTTAAAGGCCATCCAATGACCATTGAAACAATATCCACTGCTTTATAAAACTCAATTTACCCACGTACTTTCCTTTACGCAACTACTAAAACGAATTTTGTTAAACCTCTATCTCTTTGAGGTGTTGTCATGCTCCCGAGTGGGAATATGTCCTTAGTTTTTTTACAAAAGAATTTTGTGTTTAAATTATGATAGACCGTAGAACATAAAAAAATATGCTTCATCATTAGAGAAAAATTATTGTTTACATTAAAATGCAAAATACCCAGTCTTCATCTAGTATTAAAGAGATTCAATAACATTTAGATCAAATTAAACGAAATAGTTTCGGACACCAAAATTTATGTCATGCATAATAAGCAAAATAATCACTTGAATTAATAAAATATAGAAGCGAGCTAAATAAAATCGTTTGTAACCAAAACGTGGTCGATAAAGTTTTACATTTTAAGGACAGAAAAGTTGTTGACTTTTAATACAACAAAAATAATAATTAGTTGAACGACGTTTAAAAAATACATAAACCTACAACATGTAGGTGATTTTCTTCAATCGCTTCCTATTTCGTCGACAGCAATGTTTTAAATTACCAGAGCAGCCAGAATTTCGCTGCCAAAGCGCCCACAATGCGGCGCGTGTCGTACGAGGTTCAGGCAGTGACCTGAAATATAAGGCATCAGAATTAGGAGCTTCAGCTGATCCTCTATCAATTGCAGCCGCAATAAAATGACCATAACAATAAATCAAAACGCAGAGGTGCTTGCTAAGGAAGCGCATGGCGTGTTCGAGTTCAGTGCCGGCTTAACGACTCATAATGAGGCCCATTAGATTCCTCAGCGCCTCTCTGAACGTCTCGTAATCGAAGCGCGCCAGCCCTCCAACGTCAGCATTCAAATGTAGGATCAGTGCGAGGTGATGGACAAGATTTCCCCTCTGTGTTTGCGCTGCTTAATCGAGAATAGGATGGGGCGGCGCAAAGGAACCATGCTTTCTAACATGATTCTCCTAGATATGAGAACGACCGATGATCACTGGGATTTCTAAGAAAATAACGAACATATTTTAACCGAAGGGAACTTCCATTTTTTTTGTTGCGACTGCTCATGAAAACTGATTGAATCTTAATTAGACGATCAAATAAATGTGGTGATAATTCTTAATATGGAGCTGGAAATGGAACTTAGTGTGTTTCTGATTGAGTTTTAACACATTGCTTGCTTGCGATACGACCATCGATGGGTCGTGCTATTATCGTATTTATTTTACTGCAATTCATTTTCGGTCTTTCAGCGAATGAACGGAAATCAGTTTAGAAATTAAATTCTTCCTGCTGCGAAACAATCCATCGATGGGCCGGTATAAAAATGTATCAATCTTTGAGAATTAAAGGCATTTGATGGACCCATTTTATTTTTGTGCTTCGAAAATTGCTGACAACTTTCAACTTTAAATTTGAGTTGAATATTGAACTTCAATTTAACCAGTCGCGGTCAACATGTCACAGTGAACGACGCCCGTCTCGTCTGTCAGTGTGTCGGCACACCTTCTGAAGAGGCCAACAATGCTCAATCCACGGCCGACCTGTTTGCGGCGCCGTGTTTACAATGCTTAATATTCTTGATGAGTGACGGACCTGTTACACCGCCCATAACCATAAGCCAAACTTAATTAAGGCCTGTGGGGTAGGTTAGCATCCACATGACTATTCTTGTTGACTCCACGATGGTTCATGTTGAGTCAGGTGGTTGCATTTGACCGACTTTGTTTATTCGTTTCTAGGAAGATTTCTGCTTCGCTCATTTCAGGTGATCAAAGGTTAAACAATTCTAGGGTAATTAACTGTACTTTTTGTTTTTTCTGATCACATCAGGTATGAAAAATTCATGAGCGAGAATAGCATTGATAAACCATGACCGAAAAAAAGACCAAACAAAACTGAGAAGATGTTTCTGCAGGGAACAAAAACTTGCCTTTTAGTCCGATAATTTTGGAGTCCTGAGATCGGGGCCACGAAGCACATGAGAAGTTATTTGTTTTAGTGGCAATCGATAAGATGTTCTAATATTCTGTTTCAACTGAGTCCTCTGACATTCTATGATGCTCGAGGGAAACATATTTTAGTCTACCGCCGCACTTCTCTTTGACTACCTAAAAGGTCTCAAGGAGATCAAAATGTTTTTTTGAACATGCCAAACAGAGATCTTGATGAGTGCACTCCTGACTCAGAATTTCTGTTGACGTCGAGTCATAATAGCGAACTGGAAAGTTGGGATCACACGTTTGCGCAGTATCTGAAATTTGACTCTTGACATACGGCGTTTTGTTTTCCGAAATAACTTGATACTGCATGGAAATGTTGTACTTACGAAGCGATTTTGATTATTCGTGTACTCTTTTTGATGATTTAACTAAAAACCAAAACTTAGAACTAATTCTTCTTATCTCAGTTTCAATTCACTCAATTATCACCTCTGTTCGAGACCGAAATCCGTATTTCATCATTATCCATTAGTGTAAATGAAACAACACATCACAGACAATAAACAGCGACTCCTAATTTCCAAAAGCAGAAACACTTTTTTTCTATATCAACGAATAAGGAAATGGACGGTTCAGGAGTATAAACTAAACAATACAACATAAACAATAAAGACCGTCTTCTAATTTCCAGAAGTGGACACATTTTTTCTTTAGCTACGAAAAAAAAAATGTGCGGCACACGAGTATAAACGAAACAACACAGTACAAAGAATAAACAGCGACTCCTAGTTTTAAAAAGCAGCAACATCAATTTTTCTTAGCAACCAAAAAGAAAATGAACGGCACAGGATTATAAATGAAACAAACCTTTAAGAGCGACTCCTAATTTCGAAAAGCAGCCACATCTTTTTCTTTAGCAACGAAAAGAAAATGTACGGCATTCTTGTACCTTCTTCCTGGAGTCTAGGTTTGTTCTGGCGGTGGGCAGACCTTGCGGCGGCGCAAATAGCTGTCATTTGCGGGGCGCATCCATCGCATGTACCAGACGATCCACTTGATTACCGAGGCCATCAAGTTTAAGGATCCGCGCTCCGAGTGCAGCCAAGGAAGCGCTTGGCTCTTCACGCTCTGGCGTGGATGGTGACTTCTGGAACACTTCACGCTGCGCTCACTCACGTATGGTGTTAATATTAATCTTTGTGGCTCAGAGGTAACTTTTGGAATCTATCATTTTGAGAGCTATTCAAGATAGATGACAATATTTATCACTTTAGCACGCAAACAAATTCTAGAGCCCATTGTTTTGTGAGCTATCTCAAGCTAGATGAAAATATTTGTCACTCTTGCACACACGTTACATCTAGAGCTCATAATTTTTTGCTCAGTATCAAGAAAGATGACAAAATTCATCACTCTAACACGCAGATAACTTCGAGATCCCATCATTCGGTGTTCCATCAGAAGTTAGGTGATAATATTATGACTCTAGAAAACAGGTGACCTCTGCAACGCCTAACAGTGTAGTCCAGATTGCGATTGACGTTTATATTATATCTCTAGCTCACAGGCGGCTTCTGGAATGTCTTTTGTTCTGATCAACTTCACTTAAGGTAAGTAATATTAATCGCTAAACCACACTAACGACCTCGGGGATACTTCGAGCTGTGCCTTGCTTTACTTTCGCCTATCATAAATGTCACACTTGCTTCAAGAGCGTGACCCTCTGCATCACAAATCAAGAGGCGCTGAAATGCGAAGGTTAAAATTTTCGCTTCGTTAACCCATTATGAGACATTCCTGCTTAAGACATTGCTTGGACAATTCAAACCTTTTCTTCATGCTTAAGCTCACTTAAAATTTTCTCCTCCGCTAGTCATATGAGCTGTGAAGTAATAGTACGCCATCAAAACCAATAAATTGCTTAAATTGTTGGACATTCAATCGAACTGCCTTCGACCAATGAAATCATGGCCTTGAGTCGAGAGGCGCTTCGTGGCGAGCCACTCGGAAGGCTGTGATTGGTGCAGCCGCAGTTCCACTAACCGGGTACGGCACTGTTTGCGTGTAAAGAACAGGGTGGTCTTGGAAGCAGTTCGGGTGATTTAAAGAAGTGCTGCCCTTTCTTTTAGTGGTGCTTATACCACGAGTAATGGTCGAAGCAGGTCCCAAGCAAATTATGTTGACTGGGAGAGAGGAATTGGTCGTTTGGGTAGCTCAGTGACTTCATAAAATCTAGCGAATTACGGTGCTTTCGATGTGGAAATGAGTTAAGTAAACTTAAGTGAGTTCGAAATCAGCTTGGTTGAGATTAGGAGTAAAATTTAAAAAAAATGGACTTCGTAATTTAAAACTACGGGAGGAATTTTTCGTCTGAAATACGGAAATAACTCACAAAATATTCATTTTGCGCTCACGCAAGAAGCGGGAATAGAAAATAACGAATTTTACATGATGTTCGAACTGAAATCGATGTTATTTACTGAATGATTGAGTTAGTTTTAATTGGGTGAAATGGTTTTAAAGAAGCATTTCACGAGTATTCTTTATAACATATGCGCCGAGGCTCCGCAAGGTGCGAACACCAACCCAAAAAATACAATAGTTCCAGATTTTCTCAATACATACATATGCATTGTGCAATGAAGAGGCTATCAACCAATTTTGATGGTGCAAATCAAACTAAGATTTCCCTTGCTGATGTGATGCAACTTCTCTAGCATAGTTTCTCCCTCATTATCCAATTAAACGCAAGTTTAACAGATCCGTCGGAATCCAGGTAATTATATTCCAGAAAAAATTAGCCTTTAACAAAAGCTTTTGTTTGTAATCGTCCGTGCAGAATGTTATCGTGAACGTGATGAACTGATTCTATGATAAACATACAAGGCTGGGACTGATATTACCGCGACTCACATATATTGAGGTGATGCTTTTCGCGACTTCATGAGGCGTTATTGTAGTTGACTCTGAGGCATTACTAAACTTATCGATAATTTCACATTAATAATTTAATAATTCTTAGGATGATAGTTTCAAATCAATAATTGATTCTTAGGATGACAACTTCAAATCAATTATTGATTCTTTGGAGGAAAATTTCATATCAATATCAATAATTAATTCTGAGGAAAATACGCTAACGTCACGCTCTCTAATACTAGCAGCAAAATATTTTTGCATTTTTCAATTCTCTATCAATTCGTAACGTCAGAATTCGGCGTGTCGATGCTACTAACAACGTCATTCTTATATTATTCTGTAGAGTTCCGCTAATTGGAAATATCTGGACTTGGTATTGCAATTACATTTGGCATTTCAATGCTAATAACGACTGCCTATCTAACTATTCAGTAGCGTTCAGGCAAATAGAAATATCAAGACTTGGTATTAGAATGGGATCGAACGTATCATTGCTACGTACAACTGTTATTCAATTATTACTCAGTAGCGTTTTGTTAATTAGAAATAATACGACCTGGTATTACAATGGAATTTGGCGTATCTATGCTGCTTACAATCTTCATTTTAATATTATTCAGCAGCGTTCACTTAAATAGAAATATCAGGACCTGGTAGAACAATGGAATTTGGCGTATCAATGCTGCTTACAACCTTCATTTTAATATTATTCAGCAGCGTTCACTTAAATAGAAATATCAAGACCTGGTATAACAATAGTACTTAGCGCATCTATGCTACTTACCACTGCTACTCAATTATTACTCAGTAACGCTCCTTTAATTAGAAATATTAGGACCAGGCATTACAATATAATTTGGCGCAACAATGCTACATACAACTGTTTTTCAATTATTACTCAGTAGCGTTCCGTTAATTACAAATATTAGGACCAGGTACATCAGGCGTGGGATTGCACAAGCCACGTTTAATCTTGAATGGAATGCCATAGCTCTCGGCGGAAGCGCAGATCGATCCAATCGTTCGAACTTATAGCCAAATTGTGCAGCCGTCGCACTAGCATGATTTCACAGCAATACAGGGCTGTATGTTTCGGAAGCCTCTTGCTTCATGTAAATGTATTCCAGGAACTCGATGTACGCACACACCGGCTCGAGAGGAAGCTTGTATTTCAGAGCTCATTTTGTGCTCTTTCGTATTCAGTGCCGTTAGCAACTATTTGGCGACATCCATTTCGTATTCTTTGTTGATGTTAACTGTGTGAAGACTATTTGGATTTCTCTGTTGATAGCAATTGTTCAGCACAAATTATTTTTATTATGGGCCCATAACGACTGTTCTACTCCGGCCATTTTGCATTCTGTGCCGACAATTACTATTATGTAATAACTTTTTAGTATTTTATCAGAAAAAAAAATTGTTCTGCGCGGATCAGTTTGTAGTCTGGATCGATAACAAACAATTATACTTACCATTTGATATTCTGTGCTTTTAGCATCTGTTTTGCATAGGTTATTAGGCCTTCAGAACCGAATATTTGGCGCAGATTATTTCGGATTTGGCAGGGAATAATGGTGTCAAAATCGCAAATGCTACGGCTCGATTCTCATGTACTTTGATTCAAATTAGCATACTGTTCTCCCAGATGTCAGCATTCGTATTATAAAAATACAAGTTAAAACAGAAGCCCGTAATATATAAGTAATGCAATTTGCGTGATGCACTCCAATAAGAGTTCTCAAAAAGAAGATATTATTCACATATCAATAGATTTTTATAATGTTATTATTATTGTCAATTGCTTAATATTTTAATAAGTGCTGCTATTTAAAATCAATCTTCTTTTAATGCCATAAAACTACGCTAAAAAATGAGCTCGAGCACAGTCATCACATAAGTGTAAATTGTAACATGAGCTCGAGCACAGTAATCACATAAGTGTAAATTGTATTTACTTTTTTAACCTTTAAGATGTACCTACCGCAATTATGTTAAATTTTGAATAACGTATCCACGTCCAACTCAAATTTGCTGCCAAAAGCATCCATGAAGCTCTCGATATTTATCTATCAAGTGTCTCCTATTCACGGTAGTTTGATTTTTTATTTCATAGTTGTTATTATCTGCTACCAAACTAGTGGAGCTTGGTTCCAAAACATTTGCTAATGAAATATGAAAAATTTAAATTTTCTTTATTAACAAATTGTGAATGACATTTTTCGTACGGTCATACTTTAAATAACGGCAAACAATGGTATTTTTCTTCTTCCTCTCATTTGCAAGTACGAGGTATTTGTTCGTAACGTAAAGTAATTTCCGTGCACAAGAAACGGAAGCAGAAAAAGAACGCAAAGAAAAAGAACTCTGGAAACATTCTATTCTCGTCCACTGGTACGCAAATCGGTGTCTCAAATTTGAGTCACGTTCTGTGTCTTTCTATAAGAGGAATTGTTAGGACGGCTGATCAACAGTTAAACTTCACATTGACGAAGGTGAGAAAATTAATCTAATTGGCATGGTTTTCTTGCTTGTTACGTTAATCAGTTAGTCATCATGTTCTAGTTGCCTATGTCGACTGTAAGAATTTGAACCGGAAATGTTTTTCAAAGGGTGACGCGTTTCCTGAACAAAATTAGCATTATTATACAGCACACTCGGTGTTTCGCTCAAAATAGTAACTTTCGCAACTTGGTTATAAAATTTGACCCATCAGTGAGATGGCTTAGGCAAATTTGTTCAAAGCAGACTGTGTCTTCAGCTAAGTACGGAAATGTAGCTTAGTTTCGCTTTTTCATAATTCATGTAGAAACTTTGGGTAAATGTTGAGGACTTGACCATAATCGATTTTCCACTTTTTGATTAACAAAGATTGTTGATCAGACCAAAATAAACAAGTTTTCTTCAATGCACTTTCCGGCGGAAATGAGCATTTTAAAAGTTATGGCGTTAAATGAGTTACCGGAACTCCAGTGTGCATCACCCTATTACAAACGTAAAGAGGTTGGGTCGTGAGGGGTAGCCACAGTTCTTTTAGTTTTATAGTTTTCACTAAAAGAACTGTTGCTACCCCTCACGACCCAACCTCTTTACGTTTGTAATAGGGGGTTTGCTCTTCGTCGGCTTGGTTGGCGCGCGGGAACGCCTGTTTACTTTCACGTCGGACCGCGCGGTGTATTTTTCCTCGCCTCAAACACTGGAGTTACGGTAACTCATTTAATGCCATAACTTTTAAAATACTTATTTCCGCCGGAAAGTGCATTGAATAAAACTTGTTTATTTTGGTCTCATCAACAATCTTTATTGATCAAAGAGTGGAAAATCGATTATGGTCAAGTCCTCAACATTTACCAAACTTTGTTCGGTAAATCTGAAGGATATGTCAGTTATCGATTTTCCGCTTTTTGGTGCCTGGACCTAATTAATTGAATCAAAATAAACAAGTTTTCTTCTATGAACTTTTCCGTCTTAAATGAGTATTTTACGATTTATAGCGGTAAGTTTAGTTTTGTCTATGATGACGAATGCGCTCGAATAAACAGCTACTCATCGATTTTCGAATTTTTGTTGCTTGAATCATGGTAATAAAATCAAAGTAAACAATTTTTATTCCACACACTTTTTTCGTCAAATGAGTATTTAACGAGGTATAGCGGTAGGTTTGGTTTCGTCTTTGATGAAGATCGCACTGGAAGCGAGTGCGCAGTGCAGTGTTGCTGTCCGACGTGCTCCTTGAATTACCTGCCGTTTCATACACTGGCGTTGCGGTAAGTCATTTACCGCTGTAAATAATAAAATACTCATTTGAGACGGAAAGTGCATAGATGAAAACTTGTTTATTTCGATCTAATTAACTATGCTTAGGCATCGAAATTTACAAAATCGATAACTGACATATCCTTCAGATATACCCTTTTTTCATATAAGTTAGGTGCTGCAAAGGAAAGATACTTTGTGAATCGGCGTTTTCTAAAATGATTTGGGTATATTGAAGACGTCACTCCAGAAGTAATACAGCCTCTGATTGTGAGCACTTGTAAAGGTAAATCTGAAGGATATGCCAGGACTCGATTTTGTAAATTTCAACGCCTAAACATAGTTAATTTAATCTGAATAAAAAAGTTTTCTAATATGCACTTTCCGTCTGAAATGAGTATAATATTAGTTATAGGGGTAAATGACTTACCGCAACTCCAGTGTTTGAAGCGGAAAGAAATTCATCGATCGCGCGGGTAAATCTGAGGGATATGACCGTAATCGATTTCCCACTTTTCGGTGCCTAAGCACAAGGTAAATGTGTAGCGTTTGGTAAGAATCGATTTTTGAACTTTTGGTGCCAAAACCTAATTAATTAAATCGAAATAAACAAGTTTTCGGTCGAATTTTACTTTGATGTTGTCAACGATTTTCATAATTTCGTTGCGAAGAATCAATAACGGAACACATTTAAAAATGTTTTACATGAATGACATTCTACTCGCTGATGCGTTATTTTCGAATTATTCAACTTTAAAAATGGCTTGTGCACGCCAGGGAAGCGTGCGCGCCTAGCGAAATTTGATCAATGGGAAGTTTAATGCAATCACGGAAAATAATAATTCCGAACCCAGGAATCACTAAAGGAACCCATTTAAGAACGTTTTACGTGAATGACATTCTGCTCGCTGATGCGGTATTTCCGAATTATTGAACTTTGAAGTTGGCCTTTACGCGCGAAAGGAAGCAACGGAATTTAATTAATAACGGAAGCTAACCCCCTATTACAAACGTAAAGAGGTTGGGTCGTGAGGGGGGAGGCACAGTTCTTCTGGTGAAAATTATAAATAAAGCTTCTAACCCACCCATTAGGATGACGACCGCAATCTTGTTTACATCGGCTCCAAGATGGCGACCACCATGGGCGCCACCATCTTGGAGCCGATGTAAACAAGATTGCGGTCGTCACCCTGATGGGTGGGTTAGAAGTTTTATTTATAATTTTCACTAGAAGAACTGTGCCTCCTCCTCACGACCCAACCTCTTTACGTTTGTAATAGCTGCCGTTATTAATTAAATTCCGTTTCGTGCGCTCGTTTCCTTTGGGCGCAAAGGCCAACTTCAAAGTTCAATAATTCGAAAATAACGCATCAGCGAGCAGAATGTCATTCATGAAAAACGTTCTTGAATGGGTTCCTTTAGTGATTCTTTGGAATCAAATAATTATTTTCCGTGATTGCATTAAACTTCACATTGACCCGAAATTTAATTAATAACGGAATCTAACCCCCTATTACAAACGTAAAGAGGTAGGGTTGTGAAGGGTAGCCACAGTTCTTCTAGTGAAAATTATAAATAAAGGTTTCTAGTGACGTCCGTTTACATCCACTCCAAGGTGGCTGCCGCCATGGCGCCACCCGGTACCCAAGATGGTGGCAGCCATCTTGGAGTCGATGTGAACGGACGTCACTAGAAACCTTTATTTATAATTTTCACTAGAAGAACTGTGGCTACCCCTCACGACCCAACCTCTTTACGTTTGTAATAGGTTAGCTTCCGTTTCTCTCGCAAAAACAATGACTGCTTTTTGCGCAAAAAAGGCCATTCAGGAGCGCCGTTCGAAATTATGAAAATCGTTGGCATTAAAGTAAAATTTGACCAAGTTTTGTTCTATGCACTTTCCGTCACAAATGAGTATTTTACGAGTTATAGCGTTTAATTAGTTACGGCAACTCTAGTGTTTGAAGCGGCAAGTAATTCATCGACCGCGCGTCTGGCAATACTGTCATGGACGCTCTGATCTGACGCGCTAGAATGCTCGAGCGGTTCCCGCCATCGACGACAAAAGTTAACTTACCGCTTTAATTCGTTATTAGTGATAATATCTATTGTGTTTTTAAATAAGACCCTAGAACCGATTTCAGGCTCCGAAAGCTACGCGGGGCGAGCTAATAATAAATTACCAAAGTATTCAAACGTACTCGAACAGCTCAATCGCGCAAGAAATAAAACTTACCGCTATAAATCGTAACATACTTATTTGCCGCAAAAAGTGTATAGAAGAAAAGTAGTTTATTTCGAAGTATTACCATGATTCAAGCAACAAAAATTCATAAATCGATTAGTAGCTCTTTATTCGAGCGCATTCGTCATCACAGACGAAACCAAACCTACCGCTATAACTCATTAAATACTCATTGGCGACGGAAAGTTAGTAGAAGAAAACTTGTTTATTTGAACCTAATTAACTATGTTTAGGCCCCGAAAACTGGAAAGTCGATTCTTACCAAACGCTACACATTTACCAAACGTAAGTAATTTGTGCAAAATAAACAAGTTTTCTTCTATGCACTTTCCGTCTGAAATGATTATATTACGAGTTATAGCGGTATGTTAAGTTTCGTCTTCGATGACGAATGCGCTCGAATAAACAGCTAGTTACTCATCGATTTTCGAATTTTTGTTGTTTGAAAAATGGTAATAACATCGAAATAAAAAACTTTTCTTCAACACACTTTTTTCGTCAAGAGTATTCAACGAGGTATAGCGGTAGGTTTGGTTTCGTCTTTGATGACGAGCGTGTCGAAAGCGAGACTCTGCCATATCGCGCGATCTATGAATTTCTTTCCGCTTCAAACACTGAAGTTGCGGCAAGTCATTTACCGTTATAATTAATAAAATACTCGTTTCAGACGGAAAGTGTATAGAAATATAACTTGCTTATTTTGATTAAATTCACGATGCTCAGGCGTTGAAATCTACAAAATCGATTACTGTCATATCCTTCAGATTTACCATCGCGCGATATGGCAGAGTCTACCTTTCGACATGCTCGTCATTGAAGACGAAACTAAACCTACCGCTATACCTCGATAAATACTCTTGACAAAAAAAGGGTTTAGAAATAAAGTTGTTTATTTCGACGTTATTACCATGATTCAAGCAACAAAAATTCGAAAACGACGAGTAGCTGTTTATTCGAGCGCATTCGTCATCATAGACGAAACTAAACCTACCGTTAGAAGGGAGAGTCCATTGCAGTGTTGCCATTTGACGCGCTCGATGAATTACTTCCCGCTTCAAACTCTAAAGTTGCGGTAACTAACTTACCGCTATATCTCAGTAAATACTCATTTGCCCTCGAAAATGCATAGAAGAAAAATTGTTTATTTCGATCTAATTAACTATGTGTAGGCAGCGAAAGTTGGAAAATCGATGATTGTCCTCCCCTTCACATTTACCGAAATGTGGGTCAGTATTGATTTCTGTTATCAACGATTTTCAAAATATCGTTGCCACGTTTAGGTAACAGTACATTTTAAGACGCTTTAGACGAATGACGATAATTGAAACAATGAATTGAAACAAATTTCTTCGTACTCGCTTTAACAGTTGACGGATGTAGAATGTTAAGTACCTACCAGATCCAGCTCATGTTTGCCGCATACGCGTACAGCATTAATTTCTTCCTCTTATCTTGCACTCTTAATCTAATCTGAAATTTATTGGGAACCGTAATTTCCAATTAGAACTGGGTTTAGGTTCAGTTCATAACTGGTTCAGGCAAAATGGATTAGATTCAGGTTCAGTCCTGAACTGGTTCAGGCAAAATGGATTAGATTCAGGTTCAGTCCTGAACTGGTTCAGGCAAAATGGATTAGATTCAGGTTCAGTCCTGAACTGGTTCAGGCAAAATGGATTAGATTCAGGTTCAGTCCTGAACTGATTCAGGTGAAAGGTATTAGATTCAGTTTAGAAGAACTGATTCAGGTGAAAGGTATTAGTTTCAGTTTAGAAGAACTGATTCAGGTGAAAGATATTAGATTCTGTTCATAAGAACTGGATTCAGCAGTATGGGAATTCTGTACAGGTACACACCTTGTGCGTAGATTCAGCAGTATGGGAATTCTGTACAGGTACACACCTTGTGCGTAGATTCAGCGTTTCCTTAACTGCATCCTAATTGGTGCCTTCGTCTTCCTATCTTAAGAACGCCATTGTTGCAGTTAGGGAGGCTTCAACTAATCTAATCTTTCGGATACGGGAAACTCAATTCATTTTTTTTATCGGATATGGGGAAAATTGACCCATTCCTCTTTACGGTGCAGGAGGCCAAACAAATCATGCTAAATTTTACTGTAATGCTTCGTGCTCTCGCAGATACTAAATCCACGTTCCAGAACCTTCTCAAAGCCTGCGTTTGCTGTCGACTACCGCATTCCCATCGTCTTTCGAGGGTCCTTTGAGGGGTCCAAGTTATTTTAAACCGTGAATGTTAGTTTTTACGCTCGAATATTTTTTATAATCTGAAAGTCGGGGTCCTTGCTCATGAGATATTTGCTCGTGAAAATTGGATGGCAGTGTTTCTTGGTTATCGTACAGTTCAAAACGAATTGGTTCTCAAATGCACATTGACCTGGCTTACAAGATATTAGAATGTTGGGTGAGCAAAAAACTTGGTCTCTTGTATACTCGTTAAATTATATTCTTAATATTTTGATTGCTATGCGAGCCCCCCTCAGGGAGATACAACTATTGTATCTATGGGAATTAGCTCTCCCATGGGAAAAATGTGAGGGCCCGAGCTGAGAGTTAGGTAGGCCTTTTTTTGTTGAAATAAAATGTTAATTGTTATGTTGAGGACCACCTTTTCTCGGTTCACTACTGTCCTGTTTTTCAACACCTACTTTCTTCTATAACTTTTGTTGTTTCATGAACTCTTTCTCAACTTACTGTTTCTATGCCTCTTTTGCATAGATTCCTCATTTTCTTATCTCCATACTAAATGGTGCCCTCCTCCTTCCTTTCTTCGATACGCTCTATTTTTGCAGCGGTTAGGGAGGCTCAAACTAACTTATGATCTAATCTAATCTATAATCTTAATCTTGCTATGTGAGCCACCGGTGGTACATGGAGGGAATTTATAAAATGCTGATTAAATAGTATTATAAATAATTTTCATGAATTCATACTGGAAACCAAATGAAGGCATGATCCAGTAAATGTTCGCTCTTTCCAACATCGGTTACGACAATTGGATTGACTTTCAGTGCTTCCTGCTGCGAAAAGACCCATCGATGGGTCGTTTAAAAAATTTCAACAATATTTTATTTTCAACAATATAGTATTTATCGGACCCAGTTAATATTTTGTAAATATGAAATTGCTAACAACTTTTGACTTTAAATTATAGTTGAATATTAAATTTCATTTCTACTCGCCGCAGTCAGTGTTGAGGTCAAATCCCCATGCAGGCTACGACTATTGTATCTGTCGGAATTGGTGCCCCCTGTACAAAAGTGTGTGGTCCTGAGCTGGAGGTTAGGAAGACCTTTCTGTTGAAATAAAAAAGGTTTTCGATTAGTTTCGAACAATTTTTTCTATTCACTGCTGTCCTGCTTTTCAGTAGCTTTCAAGTTTTTTTTCCATATCTTTCCTTCTCAACTCGTTTTTTCTATGAGCGTGGAATCCTGTGCGGGAACACGCTTTGTACACAGATTCCGCGTTCCCTTAACTCTTCATTAAATGGCGCCTTTATCCTTCCTCTCTTTGAACATCTTTGTTGTGGTAAGGGAGGCTGAAATTAATTTATAATTAACAAAATCTTACGTCCATAATACGCCTTGCTTAGATTAAATGTACTCGTATGAAATTACGTTTTTTTTATTTATGTGTAGAATTTACATCGGCGAGTACCAGTGAAAGAGAGATTCGTGTCTAATGCAATTCGATCTTTTTACCAACATTTCAAGCGGATCGTTTTCATTATTTTCTTCAATTTCCTACAGTTTTCTTATTCCATTTGTAATCATTGACACCTTTTAGATTTATATTCTTTGATCGAAAATTATCCTATCGCTTATCTTCCACTTCCTAGGTGGCTTTCCTCGCACTCCTTTATTTTCGATTCCTATGACGCCTCGCCTCAAAGGTCCACTCCTCAAAGTGGCAAAATTCCGCATTGGAACATCCATTAAAATTCGACCCACTGTTCTTTCCCGACCGCCGAGTTTTGTTCTCCAGCGAAGTTAACGCCGGCCAAACTGTGGCCCAACTCTGCCGGTGTGTCTGGCTGCAACTTGTGCGAGAAGCTCTCTTGTTTACGCGACATATTACGAATAAAAAACTCGGTGGCGCAGCGTATGACTCCAACTCAGAGGATGGGCAAGAGGGCACTAAATAGCGTTGAGAGAGCGGGAAGTAAGGAAGGCGATAGAAGTTCTGAAAGTGTTTCTATGCACCTTATGCATAGATACCACTTCCCCCCAGCAACATAATAAAGGAGAGAACTTGTGTTTTGCGCACAGTCAAGCTTTTTTTAACTTGTCATGATTTCAGAAAAATTACACGTTTAATTTATTGGACAAGTTTGCTCTCGCGACATTTGCGTGTCAATTCGTGGGTCAAACTATTGTTCTTACTGGAACTAGCGCTCGTTGCTGCATATAAAAACTTTTGTCAAAAAAGTAGGTGTAGCCATGGAAAGATATTTTGTAAATAGGCCACTGTTTGAGAAAACATCCATCATGCGCAGGGTATGGGGACGCTTTGTGATTATAGATTTTCCGTCCTCATAATTCGATACTACATGGTACCTATCTATACCTTCGTTGAGAACACCATTGTTTTGATTCAAGCCCCTCAGGAGGATAACATTATTGTCTATGGGAATTAGGCTCCCATGGAGAATATGTGAGGTTACGAGCTAAAGGTATGGTTGGTCTTCTTTGGGAGAAATAGAATAAGTTTTTTGTTTTGTTACGGTACATCTTTCTTCGGTTCACTGCTGTCCTCACTTTTCAGCATATACTGCTCTCTGCATCAACTTCATCTTGTTTCATAAACTTCGATCTCAATTTAGTCCCCATGGCCCTTTTGCATAGATTCTGCGTTTCCTTAACTACAAGCTACTCGACGTCTTCTTCCTTCCTATCTTTAGAACGCTTTTGGGGTGGTTAGGGAGGCTTACACTAACATGTAATCCTTAGCATTTTTTTCCTACTTTCATTCTAACTTGACAGTTCTACATGAGGGATATGCCACGTGGAAACATACTTTGTACCTAGATATCCCGTTATCTATACAACATATTTATTAGTACCTTCTCTTTTTTCTTGAAATCGCTTATCTTTTAGCTTTGGAGTCTTCAGCTTTGGCTTTACCTAAAGTAGAGATTCGTTCAAGACGATGTTGCCGAACTCAATGATTAACTGTGCTCGGTGTTCTTAAAATATTTTCTTACTCATATCAAGTACTCGTATATTTTTTTCATGTACTTATTTGTTGACATAGAAGCGAGTCCAATGAGTTACACCGATGAGTAGAAATTTGACTCAACAATACAACTTAACAATAACAACGCGTGCTTAAAATAACATGAAATCAAAATAAAGTGCTCATTTGTTATGGTAGATTAAAAATTGTTACTCCACTCGAAACAATTGTTGTACCACTGCAGCTCTAAGGTCCTGCAGTATTTACAAACGGAACTTGAGCTTCAAAGTTTATCTGGATCAAGAAATCTCAAAGCATACTATAAAATTTTTGTTTGCCGAAGTCTGTGTAGTTGGAGAACTTGGCTGCATAAGTTGAATCGATGCTGAGGTATTTACGTCGTTTTGCGTACGAAAAATTATTCAGAATCACTTGCGTATATGTAAACAATAATTTATAAAAATATTTTGTTAGTGCGCCCAGTTGCGCACTATGGACAAATCAAGTTTTATTGGAAATTTAAGCCTAATAGTCCAGAGACAGCAACCGAGCTATAATACAAGTATAAATTTCCGATTTTAGCATGTGGTCCATAACAATTCCGTGCATATCTAATTCCAGGATGAGACGATCAATTGCAGAAACCGATACGGCGTGTTGTGGCTTTTTCAATTTCTGCGCAAATAACCTCATTCGCTAGATTAATAGAGGGACGCAAACAGTGGATGCCCTTATTACGAATCTCGACTCAATTCTGGACCGCTGTTTGGCTTACGAACAGTCGATCGCGGCCCAAGTTTGAGCAAGCCTTGCCAAGTTGCGCTGGCAAACGGAATTAAAGGATTAAAGTTTGGCAGCAAATTCAGGAGTGCGATTACACAAGAGATAAGAAGTACTTCAGAGTGAATGGAAGGGAATATGACAATGCTCCCTGCCACGACCCATGAGGAATGTTGTTAAAAAGGCCATCGCGGAGGTTTGTGACACTCGATAGGTCTTGCTATGAGCAACCTGCCACAGGTTCCCTGTGGTTAAAAGAACCTCTCGACTAATTTGAATGAGTCATTATGATAGTTCTTCCAAATAACTGAAGGTAGATGAATCTGTTGCAAGTTATTCATGCGGGGACGTTTCTTCATTACTTAAGAATACTTGGTTTGGCCAGTCTATACTCCCCCAAGGGAGATGAATGTTGTATTGATGGGAAGGACCACTCTCGGTGGGAAAATTAAACATTTCGAGCTAAAAGATAAATGGGCCTTCTCTTTGTTGAAATGAGCGATTTTGTGTTGATGTTAATGATCATGTTTTTTCAGTTCAGTGCTGTCATGTTTTTCAGCACCTTTCTTTTTCAACTTATATCTTTTTTCATGGAGTTCCTTCATAACTTACCGTTTTCTGCATGGGGGATCTTGTGCGGGAACGCACCTTGTGCATAGATTCTGTGTTCCCTTAACCCTTTAACGCCCAAGTGGACTGTACGGTCCTCTTTCAAAAATAACAATAATATATTGTATTTCTTCTTCAATTTGTTCACTAATGTGCCCTTTGAACTTCACTGCCGAGTGGCAGTTCCTTCCACATCTTGATAACAGAGACTACCTAATGCAAGTGTCGGTTTAGGGATAGTGGTTGTGATAACGGTATTATGAGTATAAAAATGTGGGCGTTAAAGGGTTAACTTCGCATCATATGCTGCATTCATCCTTCTTATCTTCGGGACACTTCAGTTGTAGGTAAGGAGGCTTAAGCCAACTTATAATCTTGAACAGTCCATGCTCCTCTACGTACACACGTATATACTTTTCAAACATTTGAGCATCGCTATTAAGATCATGTATGAAGGAAAAGATTATGCAAAATTTAATTGAACATAAACAACATTCCCGACTCGAGTTCAGCTCATCACCCTCGTAAACCTGTGGGCGACCAATGAAACGGTCCGTTTCTCATTTGCCTCGGCCTGCCTGGTTATTACTGCCATTGTCTGCCATTATTTTATATTGTTGCTGCTATTATTTTACATTGTTGCTGCTATTATTTTACATTGTTGCTGCTATTATTTTACATTGTTGCTGCTATTATTTTACATTGTTGCTATTATTTTATAATGTTGCTGCTATTATTTTATATTGTTGCTGCTATTATTTTATATTGTTGCTGCTACTATTTTATATTGTTGCTGCTACTATTTTATATTGTTGCTGCTACTATTTTATATTGTTGCTGCTACTATTTTATATTGTTGATGCTGCTATTGTATATTGTTGCTGCTGCTATTGTATATTGTTGCTGCTGCTACTGTTTTATATTGTTGCTGCTGCTACTGTTTTATATTGTTGCTGCTGCTACTGTTTTATATTGTTGCTGCTGCTGCTGCTGCTACTGTTTTATATTGTTGCTGCTGCTGCTGCTGCTGCTACTGTTTTATATTGTTGCTGCTGCTGCTACTGTTTTATATTGTTGCTGCTGCTGCTACTGTTTTATATTGTTGCTGCTGCTGCTACTGTTTTATATTGTTGCTGCTGCTGCTACTGTTTTATATTGTTGCTGCTGCTGCTACTGTTTTATATTGTTGCTGCTGCTGCTACTGTTTTATATTGTTGCTGCTGCTGCTGCTGCTGCTGCTACTGTTTTATATTGTTGCTGCTGCTGCTGCTACTGTTTTATATTGTTGCTGCTGCTGCTGCTACTGTTTTATATTGTTGCTGCTGCTGCTACTGTTTTATATTGTTGCTGCTGCTGCTACTGTTTTATATTGTTGCTGCTGCTGCTACTGTTTTATATTGTTGCTGCTGCTGCTACTGTTTTATATTGTTGCTGCTGCTGCTACTGTTTTATATTGTTGCTGCTGCTGCTACTGTTTTATATTGTTGCTGCTGCTGCTACTGTTTTATATTGTTGCTGCTGCTGCTACTGTTTTATATTGTTGCTGCTGCTGCTACTGTTTTATATTGTTGCTGCTGCTGCTACTGTTTTATATTGTTGCTGCTGCCACTGTCTTATATTGTTGCTGCTGCCACTGTCTTATATTGTTGCTGCTGCTACTGTCTTATATTGTTGCTGCTGCTACTGTTTTATATTCTGTAATATTATCTCACAACTGCAAGTTAGTTTTGTTTCGAGAGTTTGCAGTCTTTGTGCTCCTCGTTGCCTTATTTGAAGCCTCAGCCCGCTACTTGTCCGGCTGTGCATCAAAATACATGCTGTAAAGTCTCTCGCACTCCAGTAAACCAGTTGCCTAAAATAACTCGGCGAAACAACTGAACTTTAGGCATAAATTATTTTTCATATCTAGCCAGACTCGTGACGAGGCTGGGGTTTATTCTCGTAGTCTTGTTATTTGAATCGAAAATTTCGAGTTAGTGAGGAACCGACAGAATGATGTGACAGGTGAACCAGCGCCAGTCCCCAAGACTGAAGCAATCTGTGAAGACTTTTAACAAAATAAGACTGTTTTATGCAGTAAACTGAGTCCTGATTGATCTCCTGTTACCTCTTTCTTTTTCCACGCGGAATATCAATAATTTTACATCTGTAATCATTTCAAAATTTTTGTAATATTACTCAATTTTCTCTTTGACTTGCCACCATTCTCTCGCATTTCATCGCATCTCGACCAAGTTTTCGTATTATTTCGCTGGCGTATATAATTGGAGTGTCCATCTCTCATTTTCACTATATATCTCGTTCTCTGAAATTTTCTCATTCCGACCAAATTTTCCAGCACTACTATTTCGATAGCAATATAGAATTGGAGCGCTCAATAATGGCGGCATTTAGTAGGCGCTTTGAGATTACGGACGAGCTGGGCCGGGGCCTATATCCGGGTGTCCAACCGCCGCCCTCCTGATAATAAGCAACTGCGGTGTGCTAGGATCGCGGCTCTAAAGCGAATCGTCGTCGTCGTCTCTGGTCGTAAAACTCATCGCTATGACCCACGCTAGATTGAACTCGTCGTAAAAGCGCCAATGCAGCAGATGGCGGGAATCGTCTCAACTCCCAATATACACCGAGGCGGCCACCACTGCCGTCTCCGAACAAAATACCGGGCTTCTAGATCAAACGTTGCTAGACAATGTGTGGTGTACCGTGAAGCTTGTGCTTGTTCCAGTGTCAGAGATGTGACGCGACTTTCTATGTAAGGGTGCGCACTGTTCCTGTTTATAGTTCTATTTTGGACCGTAAATGCTTTCAAATTAACAATACTCATTAACTTCGGCTCAGGAGATTAGTTTTTTTATATTAAGAGACCCAGCGCCCGTAGTGAGGGGCTAGGATACTAGAGATCCTCTCGATAGGCGGGAATCCAAAAATCCTCTTTAAATTTACGTGTCTTGGAATCTTTTGTCGTATAATTCTGCCAAGGATTTACTTTTTCCGGTAAGATTTTTCCATGTCTCCTTAGTGAAATAGCTCTTAGGTTATTCCAGGGCTGAAGGGATTTTTCATTATATTTCGTTTTGAAAACATGTGTTCGAACGCCTGAACTGATGCTACTGTCAACCGTTTTCTTGCTTCTACCTATAAACAAGGTAGCATTTCTTAGACCTACAAACTATTCTAGCAATTAAAAAGTAATTTTAAGTATCTTTTGACATTGCTTTCGAGGCTTCTCATTTTCTATCTCTTGAATTTTAGCCTGCTGTTTCTAGGAGCAGGATATCCTATGTTTTAACACGCTTTTTGATTATTTTCCTGATTTCCTGCAGCCCGTACTAAATTAATGATCCCGCTCTCCTGAGATAAACTTTGACGTAGGGATGACGTTTCCAATTAATTAATATAATGGAAATACGAACACCTCCAAAGTTATAAGTATCTTTCATTTGTGAAACAAAAGTCTATGCACAAGAAGAGCCTCTTTGGAGTAACATTATTCATTATCTACTGGTGGGTCATGAATACCCACCCATCGAATGCTTCGTAACCCTTCGAAATTTTTCTTGAGTGAATTTTCAGAATCATTGCATTACCTCATCTCGAGTGGAATAACAAAACAGCATTTTACTCAAACTCTAGCCCGTACATTAATCTACGGAGATCATTTGTAATTTTTCAATTTCTCATCAATATTCCCGCTACTTCCGTCGTAACGTTTCTGCAGCACTCGCAGAAACGTAACTTGCTTTCCTAAATGCACGTTGCAAAGTCTCCAGTTAATTTTTATTCCACTTTGAAAATGAATGGCTTTTTGAAGCCCTTGAGCCTTTCAACGCAGCGTAAGCGCAAGTGTGTTTCTCCAGTCGACGCATTATTTGAGAGGCGTGCGAGCGCGTCTGCATTTATGGAACTTTAACGATCGAATTTTTTTCGCGGTTTATCCAAGTCAGGGTTGACTGGGGAATCTCCCTCAGATTATTGCCGGGAGAAGAGAAGGATTCTTGCCTCGTAAAAGCTTCTTTCGCTGGCGAATGGCATCCCTAGCATGTGTGCGCGTCGTAGCCAAGACGATGCCGAGATGCTCGCAGCTACTAAATTCTCAGCGACAAACATCGAGAATTTTTTTTCGTAAATTACGACGTTTTCTCGAGTTTTGCCCTCGAGAGGCCGTAAACTTCAGCTGAGCATTAAACGCTCGCTTGTGACAGCTGCCTACGGTTGCCACTGTGACAGTTTGCCTCCCTTGCTTGTATGGGGATGTTGTTTTATTTTTGGCCATCTTCGGGAGATTCGACAACGGAAGTCTTTCCTAATCGTTCAATAATTTCAAAAAATTGTTGGGCTTCTCGTGTGCTAGCCCTGCATAGCTTGCCGTTTTTTCCAATTCTCACCTTTATGGCTTCCATTCAATGCACCTTTTTATTTCGAACAGCGAAGCAATTTAACAGTTCATTCACAAGGTCTCTCTTGCAGTTTATAGCATTCCTGTTTTAAATCTTCTATATTTCCCCGTTTTGTTATGTATACTATATAATAATTATAGGTGATGTATGAATTATTTCAATGTAGTTGATGAATCAAATGAAAATGCTTGATTCTAACAGTTTCACGGTGTTTTTCTTCCGGCACTTCATATCGTTACCAGTCTAAATTATCGTCTTCTCTTCCAAGCTTGAAGAATTTTCTTCCACGCCGTGCTTCTCACAATTCAATGCCCACTTCCTGAGCTAACTTAGCTGCTCACTGCACTTGCTTTTTGATACGTGTGCAAAATATATTCGGTTTTTGGCCACCGTTACCAGACCTGCAGCCAGACTCACATGCGCGCGACTCGGGGAACAGGGAACCGATTGCTCAAAAATCTGTATGTTTTCTCGGCGCTCGAGAAAGCCAAGGAAGGGCAGAGAAATGGCTTCCTCAATGCCCTCGAAAGCGTCTCCTTCCGAGGTCATGGCTCCTTTCTTTATGGTGCGCACTCAAGAATTTATGTTCAGATGCACTGTAAACTTTGTGGGCATGTCGTGCCTCGGACTCCCTGCTAAATGCGTGAATCTTGAGCACTGTCCTCATATTTAGTTCCGACCTTGAGATCTCTGAAGTTTTTCGGCGGTATTGGTGCTTCGGCTCCTTCTGAGACGTGGCTTGGTTTATAGGTGGGCTGTACTTTGGAATTACCGTTCAATGCTTGGAGTTCTTCGCGGGTGTCAACTGCAGGCGTGAAATATTAGAAATTTTGAGCGCATGAAGGTGTTCTCCGTACTTCAACTCTTGTGTATATACAGAGGACCAAGTAGCAATGCAGGGTATCCCCTAGATATGTGCTTGTCCTTTGAGGCACGCTAACTCGTATTTTTTTTGTTTTTCTATTCAGGTGCAAACGGACGCTTAAACTAACATTTAACCTAATCTTGTTTGAGGTGCTAGTAAGTTTTCTTTTATGACATTAAATTTCTTCAAATTCCAATTGCTAACCCCATAATGGGATGAAACTATTGTATATTTGGGAATTAGCAGTCCCAGAGGGAAAATGTGAGGGCCCGAGCTGGGACTGTTGAAATGAAATGTTTCTTTAATGTTAATTAAGGACCATCCTCTTTTATTCACTGCTGTCGTGTTTTTCAACACCTATTGTTTTCATCTTCATTTTTAACTTTTAATTTGTTTCATCAATTCGTTTCTCAACTTACTTCTCCCGCGTTCCCTCATCTCCATACTGAACGGTACCTTCCTTTTTCTTTAGATCGTCTTTGTGTTCTCGATAGGGAGGCCTAAACGATCATCTAATCTAATTCAAATTTCTATTCATTGGTGTAACCCATAGACTTGCGACTGTCGATACATTTAAAAAAATACATTAAAATTAGGTAGTCGAAGAGTGAGGACATATTTTGGGGACAATGAGATCATTCAATCATAAGAGTTCGACGACATCGTCTTAAACGTGCTTCAACCTATAGGACGAAATGTACATAGTCTTATGTATTCAATTGATGCGATGTTTAATTTAAATTGAAGATAACTTTAAGTAATTTGAGCTCATTTCTCTATACATAAGTGCAGGTTTGCTTCAAATGTAACACTCAAGCAAAGACTGGTGTTGGAGACCTCAGTCTTGACAGTTTTCGCACGAGTGAATGGAATTCGTCAAGATTTCTACCCCTCGAAATCCGAAGCAAACCACTTGCAAGAATCTCAACTTAAACGAGACTTAACTAGTCTTTTTTGGAACTTCCTACCTATTTTGCAGTCTGACACTGATTTTGACACCATAATTGGGGGATTTATTCTGTGTATATGCTTAAGTGAAGAATACTTTTTAATTCTATCAGTGGTACCAAAAATATATTCGAAACCGACCCGAGTTCTAAGTTTTACATGTATTATAAACTAAAAACTCAAGTCAAGAGCGAATGTAGTATGAGAAAGTAAGAATCACCTCGGAATTCCTTTCCAATGATCATGAGTATTTTTTCCAACCTTTCAATCCAGCGAAATCGTTCATTCATTTCGTGTTGATATACAGACGAGAATATCGTGATATTTTCCATTTCTCCATGGCTCTGAGTTTGTATTATAAAACGTCTAATGGATCGCTGCTAAAAGGTTTCTTGCGTGAATAAAAAAGTGAAGTCTCCCGATAGCCGAGATCAAACGAACGTGTTTACTCGGTTATATACCCTTTCTAAGAAATAAACTCCTCAGGGGGATACAACTATTGTACCTACGGGGATTAGCGCTCCCAGGGGACAATGTGTGGCCCTGAGCTAAAGCTTAGGTAGGCTTTTTTTTGTTGTTAAAATAACACACACAAGTTTTTGATTTGTTACGGACCATCTTTTTCCGGTTCACTGTTCTGTTTTTTTCAGCACCTACTACTTTCTTCTTCAAATTTGATCTTGTTTCATGAAATTCTTTCTTATCTTACTGTTTCTGTGCCCTTTCTGCATGGATTCCGCGTTCCCTTAACTCCACACTAAATGGTGCCTTCTTCCTTCCTCTCTTTGGATCTCATTTGTTGAGGATAGGGAGGCTTAAACTAACTAATAATCTGATATAATCTAAGAAATAAAATGTAAAAAATTATGGTGACTTGACCGGCCTCTGACGTACGATACTGCTACACCCTCCACAGCTCACACGTGCACAAACGTTTGTTTATATGCATATCCAGCATATAATAATGCAGGTGTTGCTTGCTTGGTTCGTTGGTTTATTTCTGTCTCGCTCTTAGGGATTAACAAAGAGGAATATTGCTCCCAGGGGTACGGGCTTAATGACTGCCTTTGAAGTACGACCTGATCACTTGATTTATGTGCTTTACCAAACACTATCAAATCCCGTCATTTTAAACGACCCGTGTACAATAGAATGTATATAAAACCATGCATTTCCCGACGTCTGTATTGTCGAGAAAAGCCTCCACCAATAAATGATGCCGAAAATTTAGGCAGCAGCTGAGCAATATTTACTTCATCCACAACGTTGCTGGCGTGCGCGTCGGTGTCGGAACGCGTGCGCGTCGGTGTCGGAACGCGTGCGCGTCGGTGTCGGAACGCGTGCGCGTCGGTGTCGGAACGCGTGCGCGTCGGTGTCGGAACGCGTGCGCGTCGGTGTCGGAACGCGTGCGCGTCGGTGTCGGAACGCGTGCGCGTCGGTGTCGGAACGCGTGCGCGTCGGTGTCGGAACGCGTGCGCGTCGGTGTCGGAACGCGTGCGCGTCGGTGTCGGAACGCGTGCGCGTCGGTGTCGGAACGCGTGCGCGTCGGTGTCGGAACGCGTGCGCGTCGGTGTCGGAACGCGTGCGCGTCGGTGTCGGAACGCGTGCGCGTCGGTGTCGGAACGCGTGCGCGTCGGTGTCGGAACGCGTGCGCGTCGGTGTCGGAACGCGTGCGCGTCGGTGTCGGAACGCGTGCGCGTCGGTGTCGGAACGCGTGCGCGTCGGTGTCGGAACGCGTGCGCGTCGGTGTCGGAACGCGTGCGCGTCGGTGTCGGAACGCGTGCGCGTCGGTGTCGGAACGCGTGCGCGTCGGTGTCGGAACGCGTGCGCGTCGGTGTCGGAACGCGTGCGCGTCGGTGTCGGAACGCGTGCGCGTCGGTGTCGGAACGCGTGCGCGTCGGTGTCGGAACGCGTGCGCGTCGGTGTCGGAACGCGTGCGCGTCGGTGTCGGAACGCGTGCGCGTCGGTGTCGGAACGCGTGCGCGTCGGTGTCGGAACGCGTGCGCGTCGGTGTCGGAACGCGTGCGCGTCGGTGTCGGAACGCGTGCGCGTCGACATATTTCTAGTAGACGTTCTCTTGCACTCGTTTTTCTTGTCAACAGATTCGTCGTCGCTGATGATAATTTTTCGGCTACGATGTGAGTGTTGAGAGAAATATTGGATTTTCAATGACTGACGAATGTGATACTTGAAATTTATTTTATTAGCATGGTACCTGCAGCGCGTTATGAAAATAGAATTTTTAGAATATCGCAGTTGAAATAGTTCGACTGAACTCTGTGTTACGGCGTGAATTGATGATGCCATTGCTCGGTTCATCGATAAAATGAACTGGGAATCTTAAAATGGAATAAATATGTATAATTTTTAGTCACCTCCTTTTGAAAGAGCCCAATCATCAAAGTCAATAAATTCATCTAATGTTATAAGAGCTTTGTGGAAAATGTGAAGTTCCGAGCAGAGGGTTAGGTAAATCTTTTTATAGAAATAGACATGTTTTTTGTTAAAGAATCATACTTTTCGGTTCGCTGCTCTCTTTTTTTTTCAGCACCTTATACTTTTTCTTCAACTCTTTTGTTTCATGAACTTCCTTCCTAACTTGCTGTTTGTACACGCCGGGAATCATGTGTGGGAGCCCACCTTGTGCTTTACCTCCGTACTAAATGCTGCCTTTCCCTTTTTTTTAATACTTTCGTTATAATTATGGAGGTTTAAATTAACTTATCTAATCCGTAATATAAATACATTTGTAAACTATCACATTATAGGTATGAATACATGCCTAAATAACGATAGCAGGATATGTAATATCACTCTGTGTTAATCTTCAGCTCAGGAAATACATCGAGAAAACTGTCCATGGAAAGTAAAAATTTTTCGAGTTTATAATGAAACCTTGACGGTTGCCATGCTACATCGTCACCCTAGATCTGGCTGCCACAGGCACGCAAAACGCGCAGATATTAGGGAAAAATATCAAATTTACCCTCGGATGCTCGGCAACTTATGGTCTCTACGAGGGCGAGCGGAGGTCGACGGAAGGGAGAAAAGTGGCTTCTGGAGAAGATCTTGAGGAAGCCAAGGCATGCCATCCGGACGAGCGTTATCCAACGCAGAGTTAGCCAGCTGTTGACCTCGAGAATTTATGGTGTTTGCAAGGCCTCCTAATATATATACGCACTTGTAGAAGATCGCAGTCGAGCTCGAAGTCTTTCCAGTATTTTGCTCTGGTCTGGAGCGTCGCTCTCACCCCGCCTCGTATTCTGTGCTCACGCAAGCACCAGCTGCTTTCGTGAACCCTAATATTGAAATTCTTTTGTTGTTCGTGTGCGACTTTTGGAAGATTTCGCATCTCGAACTGCAGGGTAGGAGTATGGGTGAAAGAAACGATGGGTCGGGGAAATTTTCGTGTGGACCTGAGGTTTGTGAATATTCTCATTTTCTCTACACTGCCACTAGTTCAAATATAGAAAATAATGTACAAACCTACATATATATTTGGAAGCGAGATTAGAATATTCGTAGCTGTGTGACTGTACTTTTTATTTTACCATTATCAAAGCGTTATTGCTTCCTATGTATATTTTTTGGCGTAAAGTACCCTCAGGGGGATACAACTATTGTATCTATGGGAATTAGCGCTCCCAGGGAGACTATGTAAGGGCCTGAGCTAAAGGTTGGTAGGTAGGCTTTCTTTTTTGTTGAAATAGAATAGGTTTTGTTTTGTTATGGACCATCTTTTTTCGGTTCACTGCTGTCCTGTTTTTCAGCACCTACTACTTTCTTCAACTTTTTCATGTTTTATGAACTTTTTTCTTAGCTTTCTGTTTCTGTGCCCTTTCTGCATAGATTCCACGTACCTTCAACTCCATACTAAATGGTGCCTTCATCCTTCCTCTCTTTGACCATCTTTGTCGTGGTAAAGGAAGGCCAAAACTTTCTTACACTACTCTAATATAATTAAACTTCAAATTGTTCTACGAATGACCATGCATGCTTTCGTAGATCTCAATGTCATTAAGTGAGTGAATCAGCTAGACTTGGTTGAATTGTTAATTTCTTATGCGAATGATTGCGTATTTGAATTGATCTCCATGATTTAGATGCGTGGGAATCGTTCTGATTTTTGATAGCCGATGGATAGAATAGACCAAATCACGAGTGCGTCAGTGTAGACCAAACCCCAGTGTATCCAATGAGGGCATTCATGTTAACCCTTTCGGTACGATAATTCAAATTGTTTGGGTAAAAACTTCCTGGGGAAAAAGTTGTCATTACCCTGAATTGTCAGTGAAATTGTCCTAGTGTGGTGCTTTTAGCTTAAGTAAGTGCCTTCTTCATTATTTTAATTTTGAAATTTTTTGTATCTTTGAAGCTCGATGCTTGGCGACAGAAATTTTTGATGTTGATAATAAAGTTTTCGTATTTACGAAGAAATTATTTATACGTTTTTGCCCGAATTTACCAAAAATCAACAAAGTTCAGAAAAAACTTGCTCAAGTTAAATGGAAAGGGTATTGAATATGTTGCTCGGGTCCTGTAGCATGAACTTACGCGTGCTACAGGGTCCTATGGTAATTACAGGGGCCTATGGTAACCTATGGTAATTTACGCGCGCAGGTTTCTGGAATTGTTTAAAAACTAGTTTAATGAATGGTTGTAATTTCCCTAATTTTGTTATTACTCCAAAATATTCCCTCACTAGTTAAATTAGTTTAAAACTAGGTTAGATGCCCTAAACTGGAAGCACTAGCCAACTTGGCACTGGAGTAGCCGTCAGGACCGAAAGGGTTAAGTTAAACTTGATGTTCAGAAGCAAACTTCCATTGCAATGCGCATTGTGTTGGTGGCATTGGGATTGCATGCACTCGAAGCTGACCACTGATTGATCAAGAGACTAGCTCACAAGGTTAAACAAAGAAGATAGAAATACATTCTTCCTCGTTTTCATGGAGGGGAGAATTGTCTTCCATGATAAAAAATTTAAAAATTTTCTGGAGAAAGTGAAGATTCCAGAGCAGCTCTATATACATTGGGCTAATTATTTCTATCCAAGTAACCATACCAAGTGAATTTCAAGTTTCCCAGAGCAATCTTGAATTAACTTTGAGAATTATTTATTACCCCAAAGCAGATTTATTTATACTTGCTGTGAGAACCTCTTGTGCGTTTTAGTTTGAAGTTAAGATAGCCATTTGTTTTAGTTACATTCTTTTTTTTCCAAAATATTCTAGGCGCGTCATTTCGGCGATTATTTGAACGGATAAAAATTGGTCACTTTTCAATTTTCCCTCGTGATGAGTTCTTATTTACTCGTAGCTGTTGCCATTCATAGTGGTTCTTAGGTCCTCGAGATGATTATTACTCTTTTTCTTATTGATAATTTGCCTGTCATGATTATCATTAGAACTATTATATCTATGGGAATTAGTGTTTCCACTGGAGAACGTGAGGTCCCGAGCTGTAAGTTGGGCTGGCCTACTTTTTGGTGAAATTTTTTTCGTCTTCACAGTCTTTTTTCAGTTAACTGCTATCTGGTTTTTATATACTAATCAATTTTTCCAGCGTTCATCTTTTTTCATCTCATCTTTTTTCATAAACTCCTTCCTTGACTCCTATACACATGAAATTTTGACTGGACACTCACCCTGTGCACAGATTCCGCGTTTTCTTAACTCCATTCTAAATGTCATTTTTTCTTTCTTTAGAGCACCTTTGTGATCACGGAAGCTCACAGTAACTAAAAATCTTTGAACTAATAATTTTTCCTATTTTGACATTCCTCATTAACGGATGCGTTAGTAACGGTCTTAAAGTTAAATTTCCAGCCTCATTGTCTTGAGAACCGAGGAGTTTCCAAATCTATGGTATCCATGGAAAATTATCGATTTTAAACTTTTTTTTCCCACTGCGACCCTCTCCTCGGGATATAATTCCCATATTTGAAACAACGATTTACCCAAACTGAGAAACCTTAAAATGAAGTAAAATGTCATTTAAAAACGTAAAATGCAAAATCATTGACGTATCACCACTATTTACCTCGCTTTAAGAACCCAATTCGTTGCAGAACAAAATCGTGAGCTCCAACACGGCCTGCTAACAAGAAGAGTCAGCCAACTCGTCTCGCTTCGCACCACCTGCAGCAGACCGTCACCCGACACCACCCAGCGCTCCGAGGTCAGGCTTCCAAATCCAGGCTGCGGAATACTACCCACGATGGAGAAGGTGCTGCCTTTCATCAGCGTTCTTCTGCTGGTAAATGTGAGTCGAACGTTGCTGAGAGCACATTTAAAGGCGCCAGGGTCGTTTCGAATTGCAGTTTTTGCCTCGTAGTGGAGGCTGTTAGAACCAAGTACACCGGAACAATTCCCGTCGATGGGGAAGGCGATTTCAGAATTTTCACTGTATTTAGAAATAACAAACTTGGATATTGGAAATGCTTGGAACAGCGCACTTGACTTACTCTCATGTTTGCCCTCACGTTAATTGAAGAATCTAGTTTTCGAAGTACTAAGGATTCCGAAAAAACGGAGGTTAAATTACAATTTTTCAAGATGAAAACGAGTGAAATATTTGTCAATTCTACTCGGGGTGATCCAACTATTGTATCAATGGGAATTATTACTCCTAGGAGGAAAATATGAGGTCCCGAACTAAATGTTAGGCTGACTTTTTCTTGGAATATAATAGGGTTTTGTTTCGTAATGGACCATTTCTTTTTTTCAGTTCACTGCGGTCTTCTTTTTCAGCACCTGCTAATTTTTTCTTCAATTTTTATCCCGCTCAACTTACTGTTTCTATGCAATTTGTGCATGACCTAACCAAATTATATATAACTTTAAAAATTACAAGTGGTGTCACTTAAGTGATCCATTTTGGAGTGATGTATGACCAATGGAAAAGATGTTTTTTTTTTGAGATTTGTAACTGATTCGAGACGGCATTTCAAGAAATGTAGAGTGTGTATTTGTGACGTCCCTGAATTTCATATTTTGCTAGTCGCTCCTATGAAATTAACGACTGTCAGCGTAATTATGCTAATCTTGAATAAACTCTTGGCGTATAAAACTAGTGTGCTTCAACTTACGGGAAGATGAATTGCGTTGCGTCCTAGAAGTTTAAGGCCACAGTTTCACAGTTTATCAAAATATTCTACCTAAAATCCAGTTATTTTCAAAGTATCACAATAACTAACAGGAAAGTAGCTTGTTGTTTAGAAGTTAAATAATATAACTCGATTTCATTTTGTTATTCAGCCGTGCTTCGGAGCTGCGATTCCAAGAATACTTTCTGACGCTGAAAATATAACGTCCACATCTCCAACAAAAGGCACGCGAAATAAATCGGCTTTCCATCACCCCGACCCTCTTATTTACAGAGAAGGTTTCGCTTTTCCTATCGCTGGCAACATGACGCATTCCGATGAACTCACCGAAACATCATTTGGTATCAACTCGAAAGTGAACACTTCTACTTTCAGTGGCCAAACTTCTCTTGAGGAGGGAAAATATTTGGAATCCGACACACCAGGTCCTCAAAATGCACCTCTTATTTCAAACCATGTCTTGGAGAACGTCGAAAACGGTCATTTCGCACACGCATCGCAATCTCTTGACGGTCACTTCGAAAATGTCACTGAAAAATTCGACCAGATGGCCGAAGAACACGGCTCCACACACCCAGTACACCACAGATCCAAGCGAGCGACTTTGACTTTCTTGGGCGACTACACCTGTGAGAACCGGACGTACCCGACCATTCAAGTGTACGCGGGCACCTTCGTGAGGATCTACACCGCCAATTATCCCGACACCTACCCAAACGACGTGAAGTGTGGCTGGAAATTTTTGGTGAGTTCAGGTTTTTGACGTTGAAATTTTGCTGGCAGAACTTTAAATTTGGTAAGTTTTTCACAGGAATGGCAATGTATGAAAGTTTTGTCTGAAAAACGTCAATTTGCCATTCTCAGTGAATTTACCTCCCCCCTTCAGAGGGAAACCACTATTCTATCAATGCTATAATTGGGACTCCCAAGGAGAAAATGTGAGGTCCCAAGCTCGGAATTAGGTAGGCTTCTTTAGGTTGAAATAAAAGATTTTTGGTTTTGTCAAGAGCCAACTTTCTTCAGTTCACTACTCTCGCATTTTTCAGCGCCTCATTCTTTCTCGAACTTTTATCTTATCTCAAATTTATTTTTATATCTTGTTTCTATGCCCCTTGCGTATAAATTCTTCTAATTTAATCTGGTGAATTGTCCCAGAGTCACCTGTCGATCAAATATTCCCCTGCAGTTGACTGATAGTGATGAAGTTTCATGGATTTTACCATGTCATTTTTATACGCCGATAAATAATTATTTAATTTTAAACGGTATCCGGAGAGCTTCATTTTTGCACAAACCCCTCTATTTTAGTATCGGTATTGTGGAATATGTTAAGTGACTGGATGAGCTTTTAAAATTGGAATTTTAATCAAAATCAAGTATTTCTAGATAGCTGATCAATATGATGGAAGGCTAGTAAAAGTTCATACGAGAAGTTTGAAAATACTCAATCCATGCAATTAACAAGGTGCTGGATGGAGAAATTCTGTACACGACCTAATTCTATGCGAAGAAACTCCTAATTTAGCAATCACAAGGCTTATTTTAGTCGGTACTAAGTGCCTCGTGGAGAAATAGTTTTCTTACGCGCTTCCTTCGCGGGAAGGTGTCGGCAGTTCGAATCCCGGCAATGATGCCTAGTGATTCTCCCTGCTGGGAAAAAAGAGAACTCGGCCACAATTCCCTACTCTACCCAGGGGTTGGATATGGGTACCGACTTGACAGAGAGTATCCATCATTAAGAGTGAGGCATTTCAAAAACCAATGTACGAGATGATATGTATTATGCCTGATTGGAATAAAAAATCCTTTATCGTTCCTCGCCCCAAAACAGGCAGAAGAGGGGAGAAGAATCCGCGTGTTGTGCCCTACGTTCGGCCTGGCACGAGGCGACAACGTCTACTACAAAGATCTCAACCTGCGTCCTGTACTGAGGTGAGACCAAATCATCAGTTTTAATCTGACCAACTTGGTAAAAATGGTCAGTCAGGCCTGCAACCTATGTTTGTTGATCTATTTCAGCGACCCTACGTCGTGCGAGGTTTTGTTTGCGTGGCGAGTTTGTTTGATGACTTGACTATACACTTGCATAAAAGACAAAGATCATAATTATTTTTACGAACTGATAGATAGTAATTAGTCCTTGTGCAAATAGTGGCCACAAAAATGTTTAGAGTAGAGGAGTAAAGAATTCTTCAACGTATATTGTATTTGGCAAGAGTTCAACTTCATTATATGGTATTTCATTTTATGTCGTCAAACACGAAAACAGTTAAAATGAGAGAATGCTTATAATGAAAGTATAGAAATAATAGGTTTTTCATAAATCTTATCTACATGCTGTTCCTTTTGCACCAAGATTAACTTTCAATTATGCTTTCACCTAAAGGCTATAACATCAAAGTTAAAGGCATGCACGTTCATGAATAGATTTCTTGGTTTCTCGTTCAAGAAACAAGACTTGCCTTCTATTCGACGTTTCATTAGAATTTATACCATCTTTATTGAAATAAGATAATCTTGAACATTTTAGATATTTTCTGGTCCTCATTATCATTGCTCTAAGTAATGAGAACTGTATAGTAAAGCCTAAGAACTCTCATTGTACAAAATAAATTTTATTTTATTTGCAGATATGATCAAAATCTGCCGATGCAGAACGTCACTTCAGTCACGAACTACATTTTCATTGGTCTAACCACTGATGAACGTGACACAGGCATAGGATTCAGATGCTTCGTTCGCCCTCTCGATGATATCAACCCTATCACCGCACCAGCACCCACCGTACCAACCTACATCGAAAACAGCGTACCAGTTCTCGTGAGGAGGGTTGGAGAGCCACTCAACCCTCGGCGAGACCTTTCATTCATTGGATCCTCGCAAAACACCGCGCCAACATCTTCCCAGATTTTACCCAGGACGTCTTCCCAAGTTTTGAGAGGGACGTTATCACGAAGTTCGTTACCGACGTCAAACATTTCGGTCGCTTCATTTTCAGAAAGCACCAAGCCAACATCTTCCCAGGGTTTACCGACCGCACCTACCTCAGTTCTGACAGAAACTTCACAAAATTCGTTACCGACGACGAGAACGTCTTCGCACGTAGAAGAAACGACTGTGTTGTCTCCGACTTCGGTTTCTCCGGAGTCTGTTCATGAGCTCAAGCACACTCAGAGTCTCAGCCTCACTTCCACTTCGCCTTCACTGACATCGACCTCAGTTGTAGCGATTCCAGTGCTTTCTTCCAGTACAGAAAATGGCACCCTTTCTTCAGATCTGAACGCTACCTCATTTTCGTCTGAGTCAACCGAAGATACAATGACCCAAATATCTACTTTGATTTCAAGTTCTGTAGAGGTCTCGATGACTGACACCTCTACCGTATCGACACTTACCGAGTCTCCCAGTGCATCGACCACCACTTCAGCTTTCTCGTCAGTTTTATCAGATGATCCTGATGATAGCTTCTCAACACCCTCCACTTTTACTACGCCAACTGAACTATATTCAGAGAGTGATTCTGTAACGAACGATACAGAGCAGTACAACGAAACAATGTCAGTTGATGGAAGCTCTAATTCCACGTCTCCCGAGATCGATTTAAATGACTCTCAAACGGTAAAAAATACACCGACTTCTCTGTATCCCGTGTACGACAGTTCAAAGAAATCGACGACGAACGCTTACGAAGCGTACGCTCCATACTGGCTTCGTAATTTGAAAACTGGCTACGCTGCGAAACCAGCCATCTTCTCTGCCCCACACACCGTCGTTGGTGGCATTACGACGTACATCGTTCGAAGCAACCCTTGAACTACGAAATTTTTAAGTCATTTCGTTGCTCCGACTTGCCAAAGAAATGCATTATTGGATGTAATTTTTTTCAAATTTTAGCATGGAAATTTTTAAAAATAAATCATTTCGTGTTCGTCGTAAAAAATTGTACGTATTTTACTGCAACTTTTTCACAGGTTTTTTTAGCTCCTCAAAAATACACGTTCCTACATTTTACTCATGTTCGTTTTGAACCTCCATGCCAACCCGCTTTAGTTTTCAGCACAATTGGTTGGAAATGTTACGGACATGAAGCTTCCTTGTATTCAAAACAAAAACAATATTTCAAGCCTCATTTCAGACCCAATTTTAAGTCATTTACAGCATTTGATCGCATGTGAATACAGGAAATTAGAATTTTAGTTGCGTTGAACCGATTCTCGCCGCGGGCGCGATACCCAATTTGGCAAAATGGAAAGTATCGACGAGTTTCTAATTACTTCTACAATTAATACAATAATTTCCAGTGACATTACGACTTATGAAATAAACAACATTGTCAAAATTTCAGAAGAATTGTTTATGCCATGAAATATAAGTAATTAAATTTTACATTTTGAAATCGGTAGTTTTTTAATTCAGAAACTTTGTAATGAAGAGCTACTTTCCGTATAGAACTGGCGTATATGAACAGAAACGAAAATTAAATTCCGCAAATTCAATTAGATCGTTGCCTGCAGTTAATAAACTGTAGATGGTCGCAACAGAGAGACCGTGGTCTCATTTTTTCTTTTTCTTTTTTTTCAGAAACTGAACTCTCCGATAAATTATTACTTACCTACATACTAAGAAAAACGTAGGCATAATTGTGTAATTATATACTTTATATATATATACACCGTGTATCATACGCACAACTTGTGCATATGTAAACTTGAATCTGTATGAATTTTATTATGCATGTAATTTTGAATATACAGTATGCTTACACACGAGGCTACGATATTTTTGGGAATTATCGCTCCCATTGAGAATAAATCAAGGTCCTGAAAAACGGTTATAGTTTTTAGACGTTTTTTAATACGGAGCATCTTTTTTCGGTTCGCTGTTATTTTTTCCAGCACATACTGTTATATTTCGCATTTTTCACCTTGTCCTACAAATTTCGCCCAATCCTGTCGCATTTGATTGCAGGGTGTAGGTGGGCACCTCCTGTATTGTAAATAACCTCCTCGTTTTCTTAATCCCGTACTAAATGGGGCCTTCCTCATTTTCCAGGGAACATCTTCGTTGCTGTTGTTAGAGGCTAACACCAACTCAAAATCTAATCTTACGAATAAATACTATATATTGACCGCAGAGATGAGTTCAGCACTCCTAATCAAAGCACAGCTCGTAACTGACAGTTTAGATTGTTCAGATACTACGATTGTGGCGGAAGTTAGACTTGTGTGCCTTAGGTTGGAGAATCTGAGAACTTGGAAGAGGAGTGCGGTGGTAAGGACTTCAGTTGACTTTTCCAGAAGTCAAAGCTTCGTTAACCTGTTGGCTAAGCTTGTGCAGTTGTTATGGTTGATTCGTTAGTAGGGAATTGAAAAACGAGACTTAATGGCTTGAATAAATTTTGTCCTTTCTAAGAAGAATGAAAACTCTAACTGCACGTAACATTTTACCTTGTATACTGGAATCTATTATGTAAAAGGTAGTTGAATAATTGGAATGCTTCAATTATTCCAGTATGTAAATGAGCAGCATTCTTGGTGGTACACATGAAGTATTACGTTTTCAAAGTGTTAAATTCAACTTAACACCAGGTGTTTTCTCGTAGGACGCTAAATCGTAGATATTCACCACTCAATACAAATCTAAAGAAACTTGAGAGTTGAGAACATTGCTAGTTTTTTTTTTCCCACTCGCTTTCGATGAGAACTGACCGAAGTTGTCGTTAACCGAGTCATTATTTCGGTGAGAAACTGAAGGTAAACATTTTGCCGTAGCGTTTTATTGCTGAAATAGTTTCACTCGAATTTTCCTTTCCTTGTGTTGTAATAGGTACTACAGCGACTTCTGAGAAGAATGAGGGGATTAGCAGAAGTAATAAATTATCCATTAGTCGCTCCCAGGCGAATGGACTAATTTCGTGGCGACTTTCTTACTTTTCCTTTCAAATTCAGTTTTAAACATTTATTTTTTCAATGGGTCGTAGGCTCAACACAGTGCGTTCTTTCAACTTGGCAAGTTATAGGCGACGTACATGAGTTTCATTTCACCAATTTTGTTCAACCATTGTCAAGTGATTGTGTTTTGTCTTACTAATACATCCCTTGAACTCTAAATGTGGGTTTTAGATTTAAAAACCAGTGAACAGCTTGATGTTTTCGTTCCCGTTTCAAGCAACGGGGAGAAGTACTTCTTAAAACTTTGTATGATTAGCCCAAGCATATTCTTTTTCGTGCAATACTTCATGACGAGAATCAAATTTTAGTTTCTAGTAAAATCGCTTGAGCAGGTGCATAGCGAGCGTTCCATTACCAATTATTGCACGTGACATTTCATCTGGTATAAGTTTTTTCTCTAATAGCTCGCGAAACATGTGAAATGTCATTCATTTATACCTGCCATAACACCATCAATGCATTTCTCCTGTTGTAAACAGTTAATTTGGTTAGGATGTAAGTAGCTGAATAGAGAAGTCGACTTTAATGCCCAAATACATTTTCATCCTTTCAAAGATATATGGCAAATACAATCACAGGCAACACTTCACTTTGTATGATAAGTTATTTCTAAAAGTCTGCAAAACTCAAAATATTCATTTATACCAGTACGTGAACCGACTGGTACACAAATGGCCCAATATGCGAGAAACGTGTTAGAAGGAATGCATTTTAATTTTCGCTGACAATACACCACCTAGAGCGGCACGCCGAAGGGTATTGGAAAATAGCACATACCATGTGTATGCGTCTCTCGAAGGAGATGGAGGATTCGTGAGCTGTATCTGGAGGATATACGAGATACACACTTTTGGTCGCTCATTGACATTTTTCACGTGTCTCTGAGAATTTGCGTTGCGCACTAGAGGTTAAGTAAATTTTCATGCAATAATTTTCGGGGAGTTTAAATTTTTATTTATCAAACCAAGTCCTAAAGAGATCTATGAACTGCATTGTTAGGGATGAGGTGGTACAGCTGTCGCTTGATTATATTGCCTTGAATGCGTTCCTGTGCGACAAGAGGAACCAGTAGGTTGAGATTGATGTTGCTAATATCACTGCGAAGTTATAGAATAACCACACATTCAATTTTGGTAAAAATATCAAAGCGAAAACTACATAGTCTTTGACCGAAGTTGTCGCTGAGTTCATCATTATTATTTGTATTTTCAAATAGCGCGCGTTTTCCAGTCTCTTTAAAATTGTTAATTTCCCGGTGGAGAAAAACGACACATCGTGAAATAAAACTGGCTTCTGTAAGATCGTTTTCTTCGGTGTTCCAATCATCGCTCTTCAGTGTACCTCGCTGAAAGTTGAAAAATTTTGAGATAAAACCTTTATAATACTGATATCCATAAAAATAAAAATAACATGGAAACAGGCAGGACTTAGAGACAAAAATCTTGACACACACTTCCATAACAATGAAAATGATTGAATGAAAATAAACCGATCATCTCTAATAGGTATTGATTATACTATTAATGGTAAATATGATATCACCTGAGTATTAGTAATAATGATAAAATGAGGAAATCCAATATTTCTACCCAAGTATTTGATGCCTAGAAACGAAAAACTTGACCATTCTCATTGTCTACAAAAATATCTCCAGGCCACACAATTTGAGGCAGGTGCGTAAAGAATTTTGTTCAAGTCCAAATTATAAAAGCTCACTGGTTGTCGATCATAAAATATTCAGAATATATATTTCTCAGGGTGGAGCATCAAATTATCTTTTCGTGCATAAAAACTTCATGGTTAAAGCCTACTCGGAGTGCTCATTCAAACAATGCTTTTGAGAATGAATGCATGAATGGCACTTGGATTTACGCTACTCAGAATAATCTGTACACACTATTTGAACACATGATGATACCTACAACACTCAATATTGGAGCTGATACTCCTAAGGAGGCATAGGATAGGCAATAGGCTTATTTAAGTTGGATAGGTTGGTCCATTCTATGCTGCAGGACTCGCGCCTCAGAGGGGGTACTGTCAGGTTTCCTCGGCGACAGTATATGATAGGCCTTTGCGATTTGTCTTTAGCGCTCATTTCGCTTCTTTAAATTTTCATGCCTTCTTCACGATCTCTTTATATTTTTTCCGTTTCCCTCCTCACATGTTTTTCCTATGCACATTCTATTTTGTGATGGAACACGCTTTGTGCATAGATACTCGTTTTTTTTAGTCTATTTTAGATCGTCCCTTTACTTTATTTGCTTGAGATTGACTTTCTTGTGCCATGGGGAGCATTTAACTGAGAAAAATTGATGATATAGGAACGAATAACATGAAATGTACTATTTCACTCTCAGCCGAGGGAGTATTATTATGTTTTTGCATCCTTATGCTTAGGTTGTTTGTTCTATTAGCTCATATTTTTGTTATGCGTTGATTAGTATTTATACTAGAATACCTAAAATACAAAACCACTATTTAAATCTTTTAAAATCCTTTTTCTAAATATATCATACCGAATACAGTTGAACTCTAGACCATCTAGACTACGAAACCACTCTTGCTAACAAATTCTCTACAGGTTACTCTACATTTTCGTTTTGATTTATATTTGCCATGCAAACTTTACCTTGAATATTTTGAAGGTAGTTGATCATGACTCGCATCAACGAATTCATTAGTCCTAGACGCCGCTCTGCCAAGTTCTCTATTCTTGCTCGGCGGCGTTTCTTTCCTTTGATTAAAAACTTGTCGGAGGAGCGCTTCGACTTCCCGGAAAGTTTCTTCAGAGCGACTCGAAAATGATAAGCAATAAAAGCAGCGAAGTTCGAGAAAATTTCTTCTAGTTCACTTGAGTTTAAATTGAGACGTACGACCAAATTATATAAATTAAAAAGCCATGTTAAAGCTGGTAAGTCGCTCCCGAAACGAGTTCGGTCGGAGAATATAGGGTAAGTAGATGGAGTATCTGTTGCTTCTCTTGGGCGTGCAACATGGGCTCAAAATTCTATTTCAGATCATTAAGAGACGTAGAAATGGCAAAAATTAATCGCAGTTGCTGCTCTAAACTTTTTCATATCAGACAACTAGTGAAACCTTGTCTCTTATTTAAAATGTAAATGATTTGACCGTAAAAATTTTAGAGCGAAAATGAGAGTTGAAATATTCATAGTAAGTATTGTAAAAAATAAAAACTACGAGAAAAACTAGGTTAGCATTTTTCAATCAAGGTCTAGTCCCCAGCGACGCTATATGTAAGCGTTTTGAACAATTGTACGCTGCAAATTAGTAACAAGGAAACAGTTATTTTAGTTAACTGTATAAATATACAGCACAAGAGTGGAAAGGAAATATCAGTTTGAGAAAATGATTTATTTCAAATTTCTCGAGTAGCTTAGTAGCACCTCGTTTGTAGAAAACCGAAGCATCTCCCATTTTTGCTCGATGGATAAAGAAATGAACGAAAATTCAAGCACATAAATTATAAATAAATTCTGTAAGAATGAAAACGCAAACACAGTGAGAGAAAAGCTTCAACTTTGTTTCGACTTTTCTGGAACACGTAAAAGTCGATCAGTTTTAACGCATCGGTGACTAAGCTATCAAGAAAGATCCTTGACTCAACAGCCGGCAGGTGGAGGGAGGATTCCTAAAGTCGGAAAGTTTGGCAACCTCCGGTAGATCAACGCGAACTTCACGAAACATTTAGATTGTCCGAAGCGTCAACACGATCCAGAGCTCTGCAAACGTTAGCCAAAAACTAAGCAAAAAAAGCCGATCGCATGCAACATTATTTAGTTTCGAACATCCGTTGCTTGAAGAAAGATGCGTACAGTGAAGCTCAATTCTTCCTGGTTGTGGGTTTAGATGCTAAGGCCTGATACTAGATAAAAGATGTGTATAATGGTTATTTTTTTCTGGTTGTGGGTGCCTCGTTGTGAACAAAGTGCAAATGTTCGAATGCAAACATTTTGTATAAGGTATTCATTAAAGCATATCTAGTTTAAATTCATTCGATAATGGTGGTTCATAGAAAGAAAGCCTCATCTATTCATGTTAGACATCAAGTTAGTGTAAACGTTTATCTTCTCTTGCGAAAATCCTAGAAAAAATAGAACAGAATATTTTGTGGAGCTCAATCCATTAAGTTCTAGAGATGAATTTTAACGAATTGTGTCCTGTTAGTTTCTAAAAAAATTGCCATAACTTGAGCGTATAGAACTCGGTCAATGTGAAGTTTAATGCAATCACGGAAAATAATAATGCCGATCCCAGGAATCGCTAAAGGAACTCGTTTCAGAACGTTTTACAGGAATGACATTCTGCTCGCTGATGCGTTATTTTCGAATAACTGAACTTTGAAGTTGGCCTTGGCGCCAAAGGAAGCGAGCGCGTGAAACGGAATTTAATTAATAACGGAAGCTATTACAAACGTAAAGAGGTTGGGTCGTGAGAGGGAGGCACATTTCTTCTAGTGAAAATTATAAATAAAGCTTCTAACCCACCCATTAGGGTGACGACCGCAATCTTGTTGACATCGGGTCCAAAATGGCGGCGCCCATGGTGGTCGCCATGTTAGACCCGATGTAAACAAGATTGCGGTCGTCACCCTAATGGGTGGGTTAGAAGCTTTATTTATAATTTTCACTAGAAGAACTGTGCCTCCCCCTCACGACCCAACCTCTTTACGTTTGTAAAAGGGGGTTAGCTTCCGTTTTTAATTAAATTACGCTCGCTTCCTTTGGCGCGGGAAGGCCAACTTCAAAGTTCAGTAATTCGAAAATAAAGCATCAGCGAGCAGAATGTCGTTCATGTAAAACGTTCTTAAATACGTTCCTTTAGTGATTGTTTGGAATATAATTATTAATTTCTGTGATTGCATTAAACTTCACATTGACCTAGAACTCTACCAAGACTGTTGAACTCCTCGCAAGGTTTCTGAGGTCAGTGTTTAACATTTTTATATCACTCTTACCTCTAACAAACTTCATGAATGGAATTAATTTTCGTTTATGATTGGTGTGAGTTCACTTAGGACTGAAATTCAGCGTCAGCATTTGAATACTTTCTATTTAGTTCAAAGCTACATCTTGCGTTAATATTTTGTAACCATCCTTGTTAACTTTGGCTAATGTCAAGAAGATGCCACTTATCGATTTTCAAAATCTTGTTGCCTGTATCATGATAATTGCGTCGAAATAAAAAAATTTTCTTCTATGCACTTTTTGGGGCAAACGAGGGTCAATATTGAATTTAATGTTGTCAACGAATTTAATAATTTCGTAGGTATAGATAGGTAATATAGTCGATTTTAAGACGTTTCACATGAATGACAATGTGCCCGGAAATGCTTAGTTCAGGAGATATAGGATAAATAACGCCAGGTAAGAATAGCATTAACGGCAGTTTCGATATGGCTCTTCCGGCGTTTTGCGGACGCGGACCACGCCAAGTTTTTTGGCGGGAGTCATCGGCCTCGATATGGTTGAGTTAAATTAAGATATTTTAGGCTTACTTAGGTTAGAATACTTACCTAAATTAACTTTACCAAACCTAACCTTACCTATCGTTACGTCAGAACCGGATTTCTGCTTATTTACCTCTCCGTTTGTTCAATTTTATAAACGACGTTCCTTTAACTTCAAAGTTAAATATCTCCAAAAATAAGCATTTTCGGGCACATTGTCATTCATGTAAAACGTTTTAAAATCGACTATAGTACCTATCTATACCTACGAAATTATGAAATTCGTTGACAACATTAAATTCAATATTGACCCAAACGAGTATTTAAAAAGTTATAGCGGTAGCTGTAATTTCGTCTTTGACGACGAATGCGCTCGGATAAACAGCTACTCGTCGATTTTCGAATTTTTGTTGCATGAATCACGGTAATAACATCGAAATAGACTACTTTTCTTCCATACACTTTCTGCGGCAAATGAGTATTTAACGAGTTATAGCTGTAGGTTTAGTTTTGTCTTTGATGGCGAGCGCGTCGGAAGCGAGAGTCCATTGTAGTGTTTCCATCCGACGCGCTCGATGAATTACTTGCCGCTTCAAGCACTAGAGTTGCGGTCAGTCATTTACCGCTTTGCTCGATAAATACTTGTTTGCCCCAAAAAGTACATTGATGAAAAGTTGTTAATTTCGATGTAATTACCATGACACAGCCAATAAAATTTCGAAAATCGATTAGTTGCATCTCCTTTACATTAACGGTTGTTTATTTCGATGTAATTACCATGATACAGGAAACAAAATTTCGAAAATCGAGTAGGGTAATTCATCAAATATCGAACTGAACTGATTATCGAACAACTTTGAAAATATGCGCGTAATAAATTTCGTAAGCATCCAAACTTGCACAGTGCCGGTGATCTTACATCTAAAACTCCTATTTTAGTGATAAGAACTCATTTCTGTGAGCTGTAAACTGCTACCAGCTGTTACGAACACATTTTCTGTACGACCCTTTCAAATTGGTCATATTTTTTCACTTGAAAAATCTTACGCACCTCGGGAAAATTGCGACGGTTTAACTGTTGTTGTGCCAAAGTCAACCTCCCGTCATAACTAGAGAGTAGTGTTGCCAAATGATGTTCTGTTGCTGTATTTTTTTCTTTTCCGATGAAAACATGATAATTATTCCATGTTCGACATTCAGTTCCTATTTCATGTCAGTATTAAATACTGAACAAAGGTGTTCGAATCAAAATTCCTTAAAAACCATGAATTTATGCCTCGAACAAGGCTTTTCGATTCTTAATTCTTTTAACACGTTAGTTGCGATGGGTTAAACCGAAGTTCAATATTCAACTTGAATTTAAAGTCAAAAGTGATAAGCAAATTTGTAAATATCAAACATTAACTGGGCCTGTTAAATACCACTAATTTAGAAAGGTTGTTAGAATTTTTCAAAACGACCCATCGATGGGTCGTTTCGCAGCAGGAAAAACCTAAGCACGACCCACCGGTGGGTCGTGTCGCAGTCAACGTGTTAAATAACTGAGTCGATTTATTGAACGCCTGTTTCATTTCCTTAAAATGTTGTATTAACGCTTGATAATAACATTGAATAGTTGAAGATGGCGACCAATCAGCTGCTGGTGTTCCAAGGCCCTCAAGATCATCAATGATTCGTCTGGCTACATTTACTGATGATCAATCCCTTGCCAAGAAAACTGATGCAAGCCTCAATAATAATTCATTGACGAGTGCTCGACACTCTACTCCAAAAAAGGTCACACAGGTTGATGATCACAATGATGGTTCAACAAGCACTGCAAATGAAACATCGACATCATTTTCAAATTTTGATAACTCTCCATTCAAATGCTTCCTGAAAATAAGTAATGAGACAGTTATTTCAAACAAACAAACAAAACAAACATCGGCATCTTTGGGATGCTTTATTTCCAATCAAGCCTGATACAAATGATCTTAAGCATTGGTTTTTCAAATGTCTTATAACTAACACTATACATAGGACACCATGACGGTTCCCCCGTAAAGCCGGTACCCATTTCCGACACCTGGGTCGAGTGGGGTATTGTGCTTGAGCTTTCCATTATACCCAACGGGGAAAATCGCAGCGCCAGCGCCGGGATACGAACCCGCGACTCCTACATACAAGTCCGATCCCTTAACCGCTGTGCCACCGCGAGCACTTCCAAGAAAATCCAGTGCACCAAAGAAAAAAAAAGAAAGAAAAACGTTTATTTTCCAAGTGGCCACATGAGATACAGGTCAACATATTGGGTTTTGAAAAGTTTCTTAATATAGGACGTCCTAAAACAAAAGTTCCATACGAAAAGTACTAATTGACAAACCATCAGAGGTGTACAAATAGAAAAGCCATACAAGGCGTATTAATTGACAAACTATACGAGGCGTGCTAATAGGTAAACTATCAGAGGTGTACAAATAGATAGATCATATGAGGCATATTAATGGACAAAATATACGAGGCGTGCTAATACTCTCACAAAAGTTCCATACGAGGAGAACTAATTGACAAACCATCCTGTTCGGATCAAAATTCTTGTTCGATTCATGTTCGATATTGATGAAATTATGTTATTAAAGAATTCGATTTTTAGAACAATAAATAAATTCCAACAATCTACGTTGTCTTTAAAGCGTCATCACAGAACAAGAAAGCAACTGTTCAAGAATAATCTTGAGGCCCGCAACAGTTATTCAGAGCAAAAGTTACCGATTTATGAAGGTTGTTTCTAGACACACGTGGTTTCTGTTCGATATTTGATGAATTACCCTAGTTGCATCTTCTTAACATTAACCGTAACTTTGGTCAATATTTACTTTAATGTTGTTAACGATTTTCAAAATTTCGTTGCGAAGAATCAATAAAGGAACACGTTTAAGAATCTTTACATGAATGACATTCTGCTCGCTGATGCGTTATTTTCGAATTATTCAACTTTGAAGTTGGCTTGTGCGCGCCAAGCGTAACTTAATTAATAACGGAAGCTAACCCCCTATTATAAACGTAAAGAGGTTGGGTCGTGAGGGGTAGCCACAGTTCTTCTAGTGAAAATTATACATAAAGGTTTCTAGTGACGTCCGTTTACATCGACTCCAAGGTGGCTGCCACCATGGCGCCACCCGGTACCCAAGATGGCGGCAGCCATCTTGAAGTCGATGTAAACGGACGTCACTAGAAACCTTTATTTATAATTTTCACTAGAAGAACTGTGGCTACCCCTCACGACCCAACCTCTTTACGTTTGTAATAGGGGGTTAGCATCCGTTTCTATTGCAAAAACAATGACTGCTTTTGCGCAAAAAAAGGCCATTCAGGAGCGCCGTTCGTATAACTTCAAACTTAAATAACTCGAAAACTATGTATTTGCGAGCGCGCCACTGTCATTCATGTAAAATGTCTTAAACTCGACTATACTACCAATTTATAGCAACAAAATTATGAAAATCGTTGAAAACATTAAAGTAAATATTGACCGTAACTTTTTGCAGGAAACTTTTCTTTTTCAGATAATTTTTTGAGAAAACTTCCATAGAATGATGAGCTCATTGACTGTTGGGAGAAAGTGCGAATCGTAGTTTAAACTTGTTTGTGGCTGTTTTCGAAACTGTCTTGAAAGTGTGAACTTGTTGTCCTAAAAAGACAAATTAAGGGATAACAAGTTTTTTCCGCCCTTGCCGAGCGAGGAATTACGATAAGCTGTACAGTGTACTCAATTTTCAGCTTGAATTTTCATGGACACTCCTAGTACATAGATTCCCCGTTCCCTTGATTCCACATGAAATGGTGCCCACCTCCTTTTCTTCGGAGCTCCTTTGATGTGGTTAGGGAGGCCTAAACTATCTTTAAATTTAATCTAGTAATGAATAATTGGACTTCATCTTTCAGTGCAAAATCATATCAATTAAGAAATTGAGCAACGGATCCGCAGTTGTGAGAAGTGTGTAGTATGAATTAATTGTAATTGTATACCAGTTCATTTTGGTGTATCATCGTATAGAATCAAAACGGTAAAGTAATGGCGTGCTGTAGAGAATTATTGCCATTTCGTTCAGTATCGTGTTCTGAGCTGTGCAGTATCACCGTAATGCAGTATCGAACAGTGCTCAATGGAACTCAGAGTTGTACAATACTGTGCAGCATCTTATAGTGTAGTGATGCAGTCATTTTCTACCAAAAGATCCTGTGAGGTTTCTGGCGTTGGAATGGCGAAGCATGGACATCCTGGAACTCCGCTCCTTCAATGAGGTGAGAAAAGTTTTCATGTTTCATTGGGTCTGCGGTTTCGGTCTGTTTTTTATTGTGTCTGGATTATGCTTACACACGCGCAGTTTCAATGTCAGCATTGGTTACTTCTTTAAATATTGGCAATAATATTGCTGCTATGGTGTCTTTGGTGTATAACATAAATCAGCGAAGGTAACGAAGCTGTTTTTCGATGAAAAAATATTTCAGTGAAAATTTGCACGTACAGGGTATCCATGAAGTTTCTTGATCATTTCAAAAATTTATTGCAAATGCAATTGATAGCATATTTTATTTAGATCTGATTGTATCATTCAGCTTTCATTAAAGTTCTTCGCGTCATTCACGTGGCTTCTAAATGAGCACCATTAGTTGTACGAAGCACATCAAGACGGTTCTCGATTTCTTCCCATGTTCATTGCAGCAAAGCGTGCCTAACTCGTTAATAGTGTATGCTTGCCTGATCTGAGAGAGAACGGACATGGATGATTAATTTTCTGTAGGGCCAACCTGAAGAACTCCAGCATATAATCGTTAGTTCCACCAGTCATGAGCTACTTCATTCGGAATTTTATAACTTTTATCAATCCTCCGTTACTCTCAACGGTCAATATTGAATTTAATGTTGTCAACAAATTTCATAATTTCGTAGGTATAGATAGGTAATATAGTCGATTTTAAGACGTTTTACATGAATGACAATGTGCCCGGAAATGCTTATTTTTGGAGATATTTAACTTTGAAGTTATAGGAACGTCGTTTATAAAATTGAACAAACGGAGAGGTAAATAAGCAGAAATCCGGTTCTGACGTAACGATAGGTAAGGTTAGGTTTGGTAAAGTTAATTTAGTTAAGTATCCTAACCTAAGTAAGCCTAAAATATCTTAATTTAACTCAACCATACCGAGGCCGATGACTCCCGCCAAAAAACTTGGCGTGGTCCGCGTCCGCAAAACGCCGGAAGAGCCATATCGGAACTGCCGTTAATGCTATTCTTACCTGGCGTTATTTATCCTATATCTCCAAAACTAAGCATTTCCGGGCACATTGTCATTTCTGTAAAACGTCTTAAAATCGACTATATTACCTATCTATACCTACGAAATTATTAAATTCGTTGACAACAATAAATTTAATATTGACCATCTCAACAACCAAACCATTTTACCAGCTGGTAACGCTATTTCTGTGCTGTACTGTCCCTAAATGACGCATAATTTCAGTTAATTCTTGGACAGAAGTCTTAAACCTCGAGGCAAAGTAAGCTTGAGGAAAATATGTTAGTTTATTTAACTGTATTGAAAAGCTGCATCGCATCCCCCGCATCTCTGGAATGCTCAATTAGTTTGCCCAAAATGATTTCACTTTCTTACCGAAGTTCATCAATTTAAACTCGTTTCATTAGAAAAAATTGTAGATTCTAAGGAATTCTTCGAACGATGTCAAAATATTTATAGAAACCTGAAAATTTTTTATGAAGACTTTGAAATCAAAGCACCAATCCGTCCGACGCTGGCACAAAAATGAGAATATTAGGTCATGACTGGTAATTTAGACATCTTCTCTTACAAAACCAGTTGAAAAGTTTTAAATATTAAGAATTTTAATGGAGAGGTCTGACAGTTTTAACCAACTGTTTCCTTTCAAGGGTTTCAATCCTTTCCCGAATTAACACGTTGACTATGTAGTGGTACTCTCCTCGGGGGGATACAACTTGTGTATCTATGGGAAGTAGCGCTTTTAGGGGGAAAATGTGTGAGGGCCCGAGCTGAGAGTTAGGTAGGCCTTTTTTGTTGAAATTATATGTTTTTTTTGTTAAGCTAAGGACCACCTTTAATCGGTTTACTGCTGTCCTGTTTTCCAACACCTACTACTTTTTTCTTCAATTTTGTCTTGTTTCATAAACATCTTTCTGAACTTACAGTTTCTGTGCCCGTTCTGCATAGATTCTGCGCTCCCTCATCTCTATACTAAATTGTGTCTTCCTCCATTCTCTCTTTTGGACATTTTTTTAACGGTTTGGGAGGCTTAAACTAAAATCTAATCTACGAAGAGGTACCCATGTGTACCATTAGGCAAATTGTTCATTTGCGTACCCATTTAAATGACCAGCATTTCAGTTATTTTACTACATATTTAAGCAATGGATTTTAGCGTACAAAGTAAAATAGTATTGTGCCGTTATGCTTTTCAGACTTCTTAAAAAAGGTAAAAATGAATTTGAGCAGTAAAATGTTTTCAATTCTGAAATTCTGATAATCAAAAGCTAACCTAACCGAACCAACCGTAGCAACCGCACAAACGAAGTCGTGCCAAGTTTGTACTGAAGTGCCAGATCCATTACAGCGCTGTAATATGGTCGCTGTTGTCTATGTTTATACTATTGTTAATTCGATTCTTTCATAAAGGAATAATACGGGGTAACTTTGGAAGCTTACAGGTGTCGTTTGTACTTGAACAACCTAAGGCGCATGTCTAAGCCTGTACTATGTTCATTGTTGTCTATGTTTATACCATTGTAAATTTGATTCTTTCATAAAAGATTAATACGGGGGAAATTTGGGAGCTTACAAATGTCATTTTTACTTTAACAACCTAATTTAGTGATTTTGGAGTAGGTACCAGAAAACCACCAGTTTTGACCGAATGCGTACGCTAGTAAAATATTGCACAAAACTTTGTTTACTTTTCCAGATGAATTGAAAGGTTTTCAAATTGCTTAGTTTCATTTTTAAATTGTTTAAATTTTCTTGCTGAAAGTTTTTCTCATGATAAATTGAAAAAATTAATGAAATTAGATCATTACGTTCAAAAAAGTAATACTATTATATCAGTCCTCTGTTTGTTAATTAAAGCTGAATGTCCTTTAGCCTCATTTATAAGATAAATTTCATGGGCTTAGTAGTATTAAGTAACTGAAACTGAACTCTGATAAATAAAAAATTGGAAGTGTGTGAAAAGCGTATCAGTGACGTAAGCTTCACTACACATCTCCAGTTTTTACTTCTTCCAGTTTTTTGATGCAATGCGAAACGTATAATTCGGAAAAAATAAATCCAAATCAAAAACACAAATTTTTGTAGGCATTATTTACGAATACAACTCTATTTTGGCAAACAAGATACATCTATCGTTTGATAGTGTCGCAAATTTCCTTCCTATTTTATTATATTGAGAAACCAAAAAATCAAAAAATAAATTACGCATTATAAATTTAGTGACATATTTTCACCTGACACAAATATTTTCTCGGATTATTTTTCCTCGGCTAATCTATGCAGTTACATTGACAAGGAGGCCAAATCAAGCATGTAAGAAATTACGTATTATAAATGTAGTAAATATTTTCACCTGACACAAGTATTTTCTCGGATTATTTTTCCTCGGCTAATATATGCAGTTACATTGACAGGCAAATCTGCGTCCTATAATTTCCCATCCCCAATTGTCCTCAGATAAAATCCTTCAACGCTGCTTTGTTTTATCCAATTAATAATTAAAAAAGAATCCATGTCGCTGGCGTTCCTCAGCTGGGCGCATCCGTTACGGGGAAGCTAATTAAGGTCTGGCAAAAGATGCACGAAATTTGCAAAACGTGCAAGCATCATTGATAATAAGCGGGATTTTTACCCGTCTTGAAATTCAGTGCTCAGGACAGTGTTGCTAGATAAGCTTTCCTCGTAAAAAATATCTAATTTGACCCTTTCTCCCATAAAATTTGCACATGAAAATCACTAGCACAATAGGCTTCTTCTTAACTCAGATTTTTTTATGCATCTTTCTTACTCATTTAATAATCAATAGTGCAAGAAGCTTCATCTTAACCCAGATTTGGATATTAGTAAAAATTTTGCTTTTTGCCAAGTCTTACGATGAATAAAAGAGAAAAAAAAAATTGTTTGGGGAGGGGAAGAGAGTAATTGGTTCAAAAACTCCTACCGACATGCTCAGCCACACGGATATCCAACGCTCGAATGGTCGAACCCACGTATTCCGACGTACACCGTGCTCAACAATATTTATAAATAACTGAGGAGTGCATGCCTTAGATAGTTAGTCCTTGTAAGTAAAATGGACCCTGTTTTGTACACATTGACCAATACTGTTTCAAAGTCCAAATGTAAAAAGTGGTTAGATAGCAGCAAGTAAAGACATTTTTTGAGCTTCTCAGACTGCTTGCCAAAGAACGGAAATGAAAAATTAAATTGTTTCTTAGGGGCAGTAGGTGATGGTACGCGGGAATAAAATTTATGATTTAATAAATTCTTGACACTTGAAGTTACCAGTCCTGAAGGAAAACCATTTCGACTAAACAATTTTAAAAACTCGAATTCGCTATGGATGACCATAAAAGGAAAAGCAGACACTGTAGGCCCTTGAGAGCAATGTTTTTACACTGACTGTAAATTTTAAATACAAATGGGTAGAAGCTAAAGAAACTTGTTTTCAGGCCAGTGAACGTTTGCCTGCGAAAAGCAGAACTTTGTAAACGGCCATCTGTGCGGGTAATTTTACTACCCAAAAATAAGATAAAATTGTGCTTCTCCGTTTCCATAGTAAACTTAATATTGAGGTGTTGAGAGTTCAGATACGCCAAAAATAAATTACTATGCATGGGACTTTTAAACAGGAAGAAATTATCGTCTTTTATTATCTGTAAAATACCGGCTTGAAATCTAGAGGACAAGAGTCAAGCCATCTTTGTTCGTGATAGCACATAAAAATATCAGCTAAAGTGGGCCCCATGGAGTGGCATATAAATTTTGAAAGTTGTTGATAAATTTTGTCACCAAACATAAAAAATAGTTATGGACAGAGAGCTGAAGGAGGGTTTTGAACAGAGGCTTGGTGAGGCCAGTGACTAAGTCAACACTAGCAAACTAATAGTTTAGGCAAATGTCAACTGTTTCATGCCACGGCATATTTGTAAACAGGCTCTCGAAACAATAAAGAGTTCGTTAGCATTTTTATAATCCCTGTTCATTTTAAACGATCAACCTATCTTAAGCAATTCGCAATCAGCCTTCCCTCTGCAATTTGTGTGGGTTCTTCCTTTTTTTTATAAATTCCGCTGATGAATGTATTTTGATTTTGTTATAACTCTGTTTGTGTATTTTTTCAGAAAGTTGAGAATGACCAGCAAATTGGTGGAAAAATTCTACTTTATTATTGAAATGTTTTTAAAGAAATATGGTTCCTATTACAGAAATTATCTTTGCCCTTTATTATTCATCGTAACTCAGATTTGTTCATGCATTTCTCTACTCATTTGGAGGTTACTAGCACAACAAGCTTCTTTTAACTCAGATTTGTTCATGCATGTTTCCCCCTCAGAGGGATACAACTATTGTATCTATGGGAATTAGCGCACCCAGGGGAACCATGTGTGGGCCCGAGCTAAAGGTTAGGTAGGCTTCCTTTTTGTTGTAATAAAATAGGTTTTTGTTTTGTTACGGACCATCTTTTTTCGGTTCACTGCTGTCCTGTTTTTCAGCACCTACTACTTTCTTCTTCAACTTTTTTCTTGTTTCATGAACTTCTTTCCTAGCTTACTGTTTCTGTGCACCTTGTGCATAGATTCCACGTTCCCTCAACTCCATACTAAATGGTGCCTTCCTCTTTCCTCTCTTGGAACATCTTTGTCGTGGTTAAGGGAGGCTAAAACTTTCTTATATAATAATAATAATCATGCATTTTTCTTATCCATTTCACTTTGGTTCACTGCTGTTTCAAATCAAAACTCGTGTTTTGCGTGATATATTTCTTCTCGAGGTCATAGTGTTGTGAGATGCAGGCATATCTAATCTCACTCACGCTACGAATCACAATTGTACTTGAAGGTTAACTAAAAAATACCCCATACTCTGCCACTTCTTGTCCAGCCTTCACAATTTTTTGATTAATTCTTATGGGAATAGCAGTTAAAATAAATTAACATGTTCCCTGCGTATTGGCCCATATGTTTAAAAGTAGGTAAATTGCTCATTCACATAAGGGTATGCATGATAAATATTCCATCTGTTTCGCAACCTTTTTAAAAAACTACTGTTAAACTAGGTGAAATGTTATCGTGCAATTGTATTTTTATATTTCTTTGAAAAAAATGAAAAAAGTTTTCGAGCTCTTTAGCCAATTTCCCAATTCTATTACTTACAACCTAACCAAACGAACCGTGAACAACCACAAAAATGCAGTGAACGCGTTACCTACTCCTAACCCACGTCACTCCGTTGGTCATTACGGTGGCTGGCTCACCGCGCCAGCGAACTTAATATGAGCGAATTGAATTCAAATCGCTTCTATTGCATTCTTTGAAATTCCGTCTCATTATGCGTAAAAGTTTCTTTCCACGAAAGCGAAAACGCTTTAAAAAATTTTTTGGTTTTCAGAAACGATTTCAATCATTTAGATTATGATTCGAAGAAGTATTAAAAGTTTCAGGAGAAAAAATCAATTTTTACAGGCCGAAGAAAATGAAAATTTTTCGCATATTTTAAGTCTGGTTAAATAAAATTCGAGGTGTTCCAAATTAACACTTTGACTGCGACGTGCGCCACCGGTGGTACACGGAGGTAATTTTCATAATGCTGCTAACCAGCCAGTGGTCGCAAACTCAATTTTCATGAATATTTAATCAAAGCTAAGTGAAGGGTCGATCCAGTTCGTGTTTGGTGTTTGCTAAATAACTTACTACAATTGACATTAAATTTGAGTTTGGTGTTGAACCTAATTTTGAGTAGTCGCAGTCAAAGTGTTAATCCAAAATATTCGCGCTTTACTATGCCGATAACGAGGTCAATAGATGAGAGAATTGTTATAAAATATTCGAATAAAGTTTAGCAGAATTTCGTGAATGCAAGAAACTCCTTTAATCAACTTTTGAGGCAGATTTTTTAACCATATTGACGAAATGAGCATTTATTCTGGTAATACTTTACACGCCACTTGAAAACACGCTTGTTGTACTTACCTAATTTTTCTGCTCGTGTCGTTCACAAAATCCCATCGAAAAAGTCATCATTGTCCCAAAGATAATACATCAATATCAAAAAACGAGCCCGGATTACAATTCTTTTTCATTTTCGTGGAAACGAAATCTCAATGATAAAAAAACTTGAACTCATGCATCTTTACGGCAATACTTTTTCATTTTCGTGGAAATGAAATCTCAATGATAAAAACTTAAGCTCATGCATCTTTACGGCAATACTTTTTCATTTTCTTGGGAACGAACTCTCAATGACCAAAAACTTAAGCTCATGCATCTTTAAGGCAATACTTTTTCATTTTGGTAGAAACGAACTCTCAATGACAAAAACTTAAGCTCATACATCTCACAGCTAAGCTCGAATCTCATTTTTGCTTATGCTCTCGATGACGCATAATGACGATCATTTCCGTTAACGAAGAACAGCGCTGCCGAGCATCGGACCTCTTCGCACCGTCCCCATTCCGCTTATTTCTAATTGCATTAATCGTCGATGGGGACAATCCTCGGAACACGAATAATTTCTCGGGCAAATGAGCAGTCGAAATTTTTTGTCAGGAAATCTTTATTGCGACAAATTGGGTATCATCAACGAGGGGAATATTTTGCGAGGGAGCCGTCAGTAATGATGGATTCAGTACCTTAATTATGATTGGAAGCACGGACAGTTCGACCGATGGGAAATGCTCGTGATTTATTTTATATATCAGCTCATCCCGCATTTTTTCGTGCTGACACGCTTGTGCTGCTGCATCAACGTACTACGCGTAAAGTGGGGAAAGTTTCGATACGTAATGGGGAAAATATAACAAATAATAATTATAATTATAATAGTAATAGTAATAGTATTTGAAGGGGGAAACATCAATTGCTCACTATATAGCATATGAAGCGTGAAAAAATTGCGCGTAGTTCATATGGAAAACTTTAATACAATGGAAATTTATGTACATATTGATGATTGTATTTGCAAAATACTATAACATGATTCAAATAAAACCACGATGGAATATGTTACTTTGTGCGAATATTACACTGATGATTCGAGAAATGAGAGGAAGCTACGTTAAAAAGAAGATATTCCAGAACTAAATTTATATCTAAATATCCTATGTCAATTTTCCATTTAAGAAAATTTGGCATCAACGAGCCTCCTGAGAATAAAATTTATTTTCACCAGTGGACCTCGCAAGATTACCACTATTTTGTCTCATAAATTTGCAAGCTAACAAGATTTTCAATATTTTACACTTGTTATGCTTCTCCGCATAACTGTGTACGGAACATCGCTAAGGATCTGAATAGTCGTCCGGCCAACGACTTATTCATAAATGATTCAAAAGACCGAATATTAAGCCTGATTTCTGCGAGAAAGCATCACATCGTTGAATTCTAGAACAACCGACTCTTCAGGAACAACGTTCGAACGTCGCCGATACAAGTAGCGAACGATCACGCCAGCCGAAGATGCCAAGAACCTCAACGGATGTCTTCATTTGCTTTAATTAATATGTATAACATTGTTTGTGGGGATTTTTATATAGTAATGAGGGTAAGGTTAATGATGTATGTTTTCTATTCGATAGTAGGGATGTATCACGTTCTTATTGGTAACCTTGTTAGGATGTTATTCAAAGTTGGCACCTCAAGGTGACGCCAGAGGCGGGTTGCCTGAGGGACTCAGAGGGAGAGAGCGTCAGTACGGGCGAGAATATCATTACGAGCAGTCGCATACGAGTTTGTCCGCCTTCCTAGGCCCAGTTGGGCCAAGGCTTTGCCTCTTAAATTCACTACTCAGAGCCATACTAGAATATCTGTGCCCTCATTCGCTCGAAAGTGATTAACTTCAAGAATACTCACCTGCAGTGCCAATAACGTAAACTAGAGATTGTCAACAAGTCAATATAAACTGCTACTGTTGGCATAGTCCCAGCCATCAACCTGGTCTCTCTGCCCTCAACCAAAGATGGCGGCCTTGCTCCAGCGCGCCAGCCAGGCGACATTCAGACTGCGAGCCCCAATCTCCAAATCTCAAGATAAGTTTCCCTCTGATTTCATGTCAAACCCCAGTCCCTACTCAAACTTCTGAGTATATTAGGATGTGAATGCGTAGATCGCGTGCGTCCAATTAATGCGTATATTCGATGATTAATGTTTCAATAATTTCCTGTGTCCAATAGCGAATTTCTTTAACGTCCTTGTGTTCTTCATATCCTTTAGATAGTTAGGAAAGGAGGATGATATGATTCAGAAGAAAAGAATAATAATGTTTGAAGCCAGGAAACACGGCTAGAATGCACGATTAATTTATGGCCTTAAGCCGCTCGTTACGCTCACCGAAGATTGAATTAAATATTTACTCAGACTTACTCTGAGTTGGTGGCAGCTACTTTGATATTAACAAGTAGAAAATAAAAGAAATGTGACGAATAATCTTAATGTCACGACTAATAATATCACATGGAAAAATATCATGCATCGCAACAAAGAATGACGGCAGAGAAAATGAAGACCGTGACTTCAGCGAGACAAAATAAAGAGGGTCACGACATATGGCGGCTGAGCGGTGGGATTTGAGTTTTGCTTTAAATGTAAATGTAAATGTTACTGTAAAATCTCATGCCTACCGAACTTATACCTCCGAATAAAAATATATACGTGCATTCAAACATTCAAATTTAAAAATTGATATTTGGCCAACTAAAAATAATTTCTTTATCTGAATCATCTCGTCTCTCTCTTCCTAATGAATACTTATTTGCAGAATGTCATTTGGAACGATTAAGTAATGTTGTATTAATGTTTCATATTTCAATGTTGTCGATAGACTCATAATAGGTACGGGTGTGCAACGTATCCCTTCATCAAGTAATTTTAACTACCATGTATGTAACATTTTCTGCACTACCCAACGTTAAAACTGTAATGTAAAAACTGAAATGTAGCAACATGCTATGTTGGAGACGAATATTGAATCGAACATTCTTGGCACCCAAGCCACAGCCTCGCGTACCCCGAGCCGATGGAAGGCCAAATGTAAACAGATCGCTCGTTCGCCCGCAGAAAGGGTCACAAAGCCACACTCAACAGCTTTCCATGATTCTAAACTTCAATAATGCGAACGATAAATGTTGTGAATCACGATTTTCTTAGTCTAGGCATGTAATGTTTACGTTTTTCTAATGAAAAATAAATTTAATTACATGTGAGAACGTAAAAATTTAATTATTTCATCATTACTACGTGTAAAATTTCTTATTCGACGTTCATCAAACAAATTGCTGCGGATACCACGGCATAATTATGTCAATATCATATGAATTTTGTATTCAAAATTTAAATAATGATGACCAAAACCAGCTTATAGATAATTTTATTTCAATATCTGGAGTATAGGACTCCCGGCACTCGAGCCACACCCGTGTTCAGGCTGGCATCCAAGCACGATCTAAGCTCCTTTGTTGTCGTCGTGTGAGCAGCCGCAAGGCTCTCACCACAGCTTCGACTATAGGAAATTTCGTGGTGCACGAATGTAAAATCTCACGAACCACGGATTGGTAAATTTTAGATGTAATACTTTACGCTTTCAAATAAAATTTAATTTGATAACGTGCGAGAACAAAATTTAATTAAATTCATTATTGCTACGGGAAATTTATGCGGTGTAATCAGTAAATACTAACGATCTTACACAAAATTTGTCTGATAAATTACTACGGATGCTTGGAATTGCTATTACAATTTAAAGTCAACGTATAATAAATTTAATCTTTTCCCAATATGATGTGCGAGTTCTTGATCAATTATCTGGGTATTACGTACAATAAATTCGAATCTAATTACCAATGACATTATTCCAATGAGAATGAATGTAAACTGGAGACATTTGTCTGCTATTAGAATTACTAGTTAGTTAAGGTTTCAAAATTTAATCACGATTCTTCGGAACAATCTCATTTTGGCGTATAATCTAAAGAATTAGATTTACTATTACTCTTCAAATAATTAACAGCCTACGAATACCTCACATGGGGACTCATGTCGTCATTGAAACGTAGTATAAATGATGCGCGAACTACTAGGAAAACACAACAACGTATCTGAATAGTGAAATAAATTCAATTCGTGATTTCAAAGGAAAATTTGATACAGCCAGGATTTATTTCTAACGAAAGAATTCAGTCACGACGATCTCATATTGATATGTTTGCTCAAACGTTCTACTGGTCCTGAACAATTATGAATTTCATTGCGTCGAGTTGGTTTAATTTAAATACTATGTATTATTTTTGTAATTAATATTTCTGTGTGGGGAAAGTAGTTCAATTTTATTTCGCTTTCATGTATTTCGATAATTCCGTAAATGTGTGTGTACTCGTAGGATGTAATTAATTTTAAACTTTGCGATCTATACTTAAATAAATTTTTTGAACCTTATGTTCTATTCGTAATTTGCTTATAATAACGTAAAATTCAAACGTAGGATGCTTAAGTCCCTTTGTAAATACTTGGGAGTTTGAGAGGGAAGACTTGGTTGACGTGATATAGAGGGAGACTTGGGAAAAATTAAAGAAGAACATCAGAACAAACACTTAATGGGATTGACCTTTCAGGAATGGTGGATGACATCAGCTGAGCGCGGCTGAACGCACGCGCTGGCACAATCACTCACCACTCACCATGGTTGGTGAGAGCGGCACCTCCACGAACACGCGCTGCACCACCGCTCTCACCGTCGCCCTGCTTGGACGGCATCACTACTACGGGTTGGCCGCGCACACACGAACGTACGCTGCACCACTGCTTCCTACTCCACCATCTACCTCGACGCTTGGAGCACGACGCAAGACGACAACCACCTGAGCTCGCGCACCGACTATCAGAAAACGGCGAGGCGTAGAAAACTTCGCCAGGCGGCAGCTGGCTATCTCGACACGCAGCTGCAGACCTGAGCTCGCACACCGACTCGTAGAAAACGAGTACGCGAAGAAAATTTCTTATCAGCGGACTGGGTCGACGACCGCAGCTAATTTTCTACTGAGGCACAGTGAATAGAAAACGACGGGCATTTAAAATTTAAAGGACAGCTCAACATAGGGATTTCAATCACGACTTCGGACTTCGGATGGATTCGACGACGACGGCTTCTGATGTGATCAACGACGATGAAAATAATACGGAGGCCCAGATAAAAATCAACGTATCAACTCAAAGATCTCAGCATAAAGGCAGCGAATCCTACGCAACCCCAAAAAGATGATGAACTCCACGAGATAGTAGTCCACTTCGATCGACGACACACGGAATATATTTCGGAGATCTCTATAAGACTTCTGCAAAGTGGTGGAGCAAGTCATGCAGCCCAGGACTATACGACTTGGGTGTATTTGGAAGTGTTCGCTACACTTCCGAGGGTTTTCACTCTCAAGGATTACTGCAGTGATCCACGCAACGGAGGGAGAAGTCGGTGTCATCTATAGGACACGGTTCTGCCCATAGGACAACTATAATGACTCCTTTATTTGACGACTCTAAATCAGCGCTCGCCAGAAGAGCAAACTCTAGTTGTACGCATCTTGACTCTTCCCATGATCCGCGCATTAAAGGCGTCGGCTGCACGTGTGAGCAACGTCGAAGATAAGCCCTTCAAGCACAAGCGGGAGCTTGTGATTTGTTCGGCCACGGGGGATTCTGTTATGCTTCTCCGCATAACTGTGTACGGAACATCGCTAAGGATCTGAATAGTCGTCCGGCCAACGACTTATTCATAAATGATTCAAAAGACCGAATATTAAGCCTGATTTCTGCGAGAAAGCATCACATCGTTGAATTCTAGAACAACCGACTCTTCAGGAACAACGTTCGAACGTCGCCGATACAAGTAGCGAACGATCACGCCAGCCGAAGATGCCAAGAACCTCAACGGATGTCTTCATTTGCTTTAATTAATATGTATAACATTGTTTGTGGGGATTTTTATATAGTAATGAGGGTAAGGTTAATGATGTATGTTTTCTATTCGATAGTAGGGATGTATCACGTTCTTATTGGTAACCTTGTTAGGATGTTATTCAAAGTTGGCACCTCAAGGTGACGCCAGAGGCGGGTTGCCTGAGGGACTCAGAGGGAGAGAGCGTCAGTACGGGCGAGAATATCATTACGAGCAGTCGCATACGAGTTTGTCCGCCTTCCTAGGCCCAGTTGGGCCGAGGCTTTGCCTCTTAAATTCACTACTCAGAGCCATACTAGAATATCTGTGCCCTCATTCGCTCGAAAGTGATTAACTTCAAGAATACTCACCTGCAGTGCCAATAACGTAAACTAGAGATTGTCAACAAGTCAATATAAACTGCTACTGTTGGCATAGTCCCAGCCATCAACCTGGTCTCTCTGCCCTCAACCAAAGATGGCGGCCTTGCTCCAGCGCGCCAGCCAGGCGACATTCAGACTGCGAGCCCCAATCTCCAAATCTCAAGATAAGTTTCCCTCTGATTTCATGTCAAACCCCAGTCCCTACTCAAACTTCTGAGTATATTAGGATGTGAATGCGTAGATCGCGTGCGTCCAATTAATGCGTATATTCGATGATTAATGTTTCAATAATTTCCTGTGTCCAATAGCGAATTTCTTTAACGTCCTTGTGTTCTTCATATCCTTTAGATAGTTAGGAAAGGAGGATGATATGATTCAGAAGAAAAGAATAATAATGTTTGAAGCCAGGAAACACGGCTAGAATGCACGATTAATTTATGGCCTTAAGCCGCTCGTTACGCTCACCGAAGATTGAATTAAATATTTACTCAGACTTACTCTGAGTTGGTGGCAGCTACTTTGATATTAACAAGTAGAAAATAAAAGAAATGTGACGAATAATCTTAATGTCACGACTAATAATATCACATGGAAAAATATCATGCATCGCAACAAAGAATGACGGCAGAAGAAAATGAAGACCGTGACTTCAGCGAGACAAAATAAAGAGGGTCACGACACACTAACTGGGATGGGTTACCCCAAGTTCAATATTCATTTCAAATTTAAAGTCAATTGTGGCAAACAACTTTGAAAATAGCAAACATTAACTGGATCGCGCCTTCATTAAGATTTCATTAAGTATTAATAAAAAATGAATTAGTGACTGCAGGCCAGTCAGCAGCACGATGGAAATCATGTAAGTGACCACCGGTGGGTCACGATGCAGGAAATGTGTTGCATGCTGCCGGAATTGCTGTAGTACGGAACGAATAATTCTACAGGCATTTGTGAGAAACGCACTACTGTAAACAGGGAGCTTACCGAAACTACACTTAATTCACGGTTTCTAACGGAAACTGACACCGAGTGATTGATTTTCTTCCACCGAACACGCTGACTAGAAATACCAAAAATAATTAAAGAGATTCGAATACATTTCTTCACAGGACGGAGCAAAGACAGTGTAGTTCAGAAATAATTGAAGAGAATCGAATGCATTCATTCACAATCAGGCAGAGCAAAAACAATGCAGTTCGGAATAGCTGTTTCAAGCAATCTCTGAACCAGAATCTTGCAGTCTGTTACTGAATAATTCCGTAGCATTGCACGCAAATCTAAGCCCGCCGAGCTTCATTCAGCTGCACAATAGCGGCTGCTGTTCTTAGTGTTGGCTTTCTTCTTGAACGCCCTAATTAAACGACCACAACTCCATCAGGAGTAACAAAGCAAACAAACCTCAAGCCTCAGTGCTGAGGAATAGAGTAGTCATTTTTTCCGCCGCTGCAAATGTTACTGGAATTTCTGGACCGTTTCCTTGCAGAGCTGATTTAAATTATGGCTTGAGCCATATACAAGGCTACGGAGCTGGTGCTGCAAAGGTTAGCACGGTCGTTTGAGCAGGCAAGTCTGTACGTGGGTTGATACAGCACAGTTAAGTCATGGGAGAGGAAACAAGGTATATCGAGATATTTTTATGGGGGAATGTTGTATAGTGACGCTCTCGGGATATTTATGGAGGTTCCGGCTGCGGAGATTTATGAGCCTCGCTCGCTCGGAGTTTCCGGCGGGACCGCCTATGCGCGCTTGGTATTTACAAGCGCCGGATAGGTCGGAAGCACGCCCACTGCCGGGCGGAAGTTCATTGTCCGAACTAGACTTAAAAGCAAGCTGTGTGAACTTGAGATCAGTACAATACTAGTAGTCTTGCTGTTCGTTTTGCTATCCTCTTGCTTGGTTTACGGCTAGGCTAACCGATCTACAAGTGCTGTCCAGAAAACCTTATATCTTGCTGAAATTCCAAGACATAACAATTGACGACGAGGCTTCGAACTTGCAAAGTGAATTTGAACTTCAAAAGTGCTCTGAAATTAAGATGGCGTATTCTACAGTCAGCTGCCCTCCGTTCGACGTGGGAGTGGAAACAGTGAGTGAATTCTTGGAGCGCTGGAAAGTACAAAGTGCAGACGCTCTTCAGAAAGCAGGAAATAATGGCGGTAAAAAAGCTAGTATTTTAATCAAAGCTTTGCCTGTAAACATAATTACTGATCTACAACGAAGAATTAAACCTACGTTACTCACTGAGGCTACATATGAGGAACTTGAAGAAAAATTAACACAGCAATTTGAAATTAAAAAATCCATCGTCGGTGCATCGGTTACATTTCTAAATAGAAAACAAGGTGCTAATGAATCCATAGAAAGTTATGCTAAAACGTTAAATGACTTAGCATCTGCATGCAATTATGGTAATTGCTGTCGTGATCGTTTATTAAGAGATGCCTTCGTGGCTGGACTACACTCAGCGCAAATTCTCAGCGCGGTTCTACAGAAGTGCGATAGCAAGTCATTCAACGAATGCGTTGAACACGCAAAACTTATCGAACAATTAAGCTCCGACGCTCAAGATATCATTCGTGAGGATTCATCTTCATCGTATTTCACTACAGAAAAACTTCCGCCGAACTACATATGCATTCGCTGCGGAACCAAGCAAAAGCATCTTGCAAAGAATTGCTATGCTTTGAAATTGAAATGTCACACATGTGGAAAATTAGGCCACATCTCTAAGGTTTGCAAATCTACAACTGCAGCTCGGCCTCCTCCTGCTATGCCTACACGAAGGGGACCTGCACGAGGAGAAATTGACGCAGCTCGCACTTACACAGTGCAGTCGGGAAGAAGCGGTTGCTGTGGCAACGTCGGGAGAGAAGACGTGTTAAGGAAGAATTCACGGATGCCTCTACAGAAGAACGAAGCTGTGTTGCAAAAACCAGGGAACGAAGGTGGTGACGGTAATCATCTACATGAGTGTTCTGATTATTCCCCAAATGATTCTAATTTTTTAGAGTAAACACCACTGTAATTCCCGTCACTAAAGAGCCCACTATGATTGCATGCAACCTAAATAGTAAACCTGTTGAATTCCTGTTGGATAACGGCAGTGCCGTGTCAACTATACGTAAAAGAGATGCAATCAGAGTTGGTGCGGTGGTAAATCCTACATGCAGCAAAATTCTCGGGTACAGTGGTGTCTCGGTAAACCTGCTTGGTCAAGCTTCTGTAACGGTTATGTACCAAAATGTAAGTTTTAATCATAAGTTTCTCATTGTGGAGGATGATAGAATCAACTTACTTGGCCGAGATATTTGTTCTAAACTAAACGTAAACATTGTCATTCCTGATAAATACGACTCCATTAATAAAACGGATTGTCACAGTCTGCCAAAAAATTTGTCGTTAAAATATGACGAATACTTATCATCTGACTCACAGTCTAACGTTAGAGAAACAGTCCATCTTGATGTGTTGCCTAATGCAGTTCCTGTATTTTGTAAAGCACGCCCGGTTCCTGTAAGACTAAAAGACTCTGTCAAAACCGAACTGGAACGCTTGCAGAGTATGGGCAAAATCACCAAAGTGTATGATAGCCAATGGGCATCTCCTACCGTTAATGTTCTAAAGTCTGACGGCAGTGTGAGAATCTGCGGAGATTTTTCAGCTTCCATTAATAATTTTCTGAATCCAGTTCAATCTGTACTACCTGTTATTGATGATGTCATTTCTCAAGTCGGAGACGCTAAGTTTTTCTCAAAAATTGATTTGTCTAACGCGTTTCTGCAAATTCCGTTGGACGAAGAATCAAAGAAAGTTACGACCATTAACACCTCTGAAGGTCTATTTATGTACAATTACTTACCCTATGGTCTACGGGCAAGCCCCGGCATTTTTCAAGCATTCATGAATAGGACTCTTTCGGGCATCGATAACATCATTGTGTACCAGGATGACCTCCTCATTTTGACCTCTTCATATGATGCTCATTTGGAAGTTCTGGACAAGGTCCTGTCTGTCCTAAAAAACGCTGGAATTCGCTTAAATCTGTCTAAATGTGCCTTTCTAACTGATCGTGTGTCTTATCTAGGGTACGTTTTCGATAACAAGGGTGTTCATCCTAACTCTGATAAAGTAGAAGCTATTCTCAATGCTCCTGTTCCTAAAAACCTCAAACAGTTGCAAGCTTTCATCGGATTGTGTAACTTCTACAGTCGTTTTGTACCCAACTTTTCTAATGTCATGCATCCTCTGTATTCGCTGCTTAAGAAAAATGTACAGTTCCGGTGGACTCCAGAACAGGACGAGAGTGTCCAGAAAATTAAGAACATCTTTCGTTCGCATAAACCTCTAAAGTTGTTTGATCCCAACCATGAAACTCTTCTGGAAACTGATAGTTCGGGTTATGGAGTTGCTGCCATACTCATGCAACGCGTTAGTCCTTCTCAAGATTGGTGTCCGGTTCAATTTGCTTCGAGATCTCTGAATAGTGCGGAAAAAAACTACTCTAACATAGAAAGGGAGAGCCTTAGTGTGGTTTTTGGCGTGGAGAAATTCAAGAAATTTCTACTTGGTGCTAAGTTCATTATCCATAATGATCAGAAACCTCTTTGTAAACTTTTTGCACATGACAAGGGTGTACCTCTCAACTGTTCCGCTCGAATTCAGAGATGGGCTCTTAGACTCTCCCAGTTTGACTATGTTTTCAGATATTCGAAAGGCAAATGTAACGTAAATAGCGATTGTCTCAGTAGGCTGCCACTACCTACGACTGTAAGGGAGCTAGAACCGTACGAAATGATTTTTGCTGTGAACACTCTTGATAAAACTCCTGTCACGTGTGAAAATATAAAAACTCATACTGATATGGATAGCGAACTATGCCAACTTAAACAATACATAAAGTTTGGCATGCCTCCTAAACCTGATCCCAATTTTTCAAAATTTAAGAACCTGCTACCTCAGATGACCATCATGAAGGGTTGCATACTTTATAAAGAACGGGTTTTTATTCCCAAGTCACTGCGTAGTCTAGTCCTTGAAACATTTCATGATGGACATCCTGGCATTTGTGGCATGAAATCGTTGGCCAGATCTGTTATTTGGTTTCCCGGAATGGACAAAACTATTGAAGACATCGTAAAATGTTGTCCCCAATGTCAATTAAATCGAGCAAAACCTAAGTCTAGAAATGTAGAATGGCCTACTCCTTCTCGTCCTTTTGAACGCATTCATGTCGATCACTTTTTCTACGAGAATAAAATTGTTTTCATTGCTGTAGATGCATTATCTAAATATATTGAATGTGAAGTGGTACCATCCACGAGTGTGTCAGATACTGTCGATGCGTTAAGAATGATTTTCAGCAGAAACGGGTTGTGTGATGTGCTCGTAAGTGACAATGCTTCTAACTTTTCGTCTCAAGACTTCAAAGATTTTCTTATTTCCAACGGCATTGAGCACCTCACACCTCCGCCCTACTCTCCAGCAAGCAATGGTCAAGCTGAGAGAGGGGTAAGAGTCATTAAAGACTTGTTGAAAAAACTATCTTCTTCCGAATCGTTCAAATCCAGGCTAGCGAAAGCATTATTTCAATCGCATTGTATTCCGCATAGTGTTACAAAAATTGTTCCCTCTGTTGCGCTGAACAATCGTAAATTTGTTACTTCCAAAGATAGAGTTCATCCTAAATTTTCTGTTTCCAGGTCTAAGCCTATGTATGTAACTCAATTTGATGTCGGGGATCATGTTCTCGCTCTGAATTTAAGAAATGGTCCCAAGTGGTTGAAGGGAGTTATTGTTAGTAAAGTTGCCGTTAATATCTTTCATGTTCAAATATTAGCATTAAATGTAATCTGGAAGAGACATTCAAATCAGCTGTTGCACAGTAGTTTGGAATCTACCGGGAGTGGAGCAGCAGAGACTCCTGCTTTTCAGCCTGTTAACAGCTCTCCTGAGCAAAATGAACCTCGTAGATCAGGCAGAATAACCAAACCTGTAATACGAATAGGTTGTTGAGTTCCTCCTTCCCTTTGTCACATATTCATCTAAAGGGAGGGAAGTTGTTGTATAGTGACGCTCTCGGGATATTTATGGAGGTTCCGGCTGCGGAGATTTATGAGCCTCGCTCGCTCGGAGTTTCCGGCGGGACCGCCTATGCGCGCTTGGTATTTACAAGCGCCGGATAGGTCGGAAGCACGCCCACTGCCGGGCGGAAGTTCATTGTCCGAACTAGACTTAAAAGCAAGCTGTGTGAACTTGAGATCAGTACAATACTAGTAGTCTTGCTGTTCGTTTTGCTATCCTCTTGCTTGGTTTACGGCTAGGCTAACCGATCTACAAGTGCTGTCCAGAAAACCTTATATCTTGCTGAAATTCCAAGACATAACAGGGAAAAATACATTTATTGTTCGGCTAGCCAATTGAAAGGCTTCATTTCTAACAAGCTGGATGATGTCACCATTGCGACGTGCCGTAAGGCCAATCGTGGTACTAGATTTGAGGCTAGCAGTGTTGTCAGATGCAATATGAGCGCTGCTATTGGTTCGTTGCCATGACGTCAGCATTGACACACGGTCGACGAAACAAAGACCGGTTTGACCCTACCTTGGTTCTTCTACCTTGGTTTAATACCTCGCTCGTGCAGCATTGGTGGTGAGTCGTTTACGCTACTCATGTTGAGATTTCGTTCACACAATACCAGTTGGGACGTAGTTTGTGAAATGAAGAGTGATACTGAGTTTGCCTAATGGAGATTGGTACGTCGTTTACAAAATGAGAATTGGTACGTCGTTAACACCTTAAGGATTGACGCGTTGTTTATACAGTGAAAAAAGATTCAACGTTTACGAAATACGGGTAGAAACGACGTGGACACCGTACGTTAGTACGTTGTTCATAAGAAAAAGTTAATTAAAATTAGTACGTACTTCACATCGCCCCGGAAGCACGTTTTCAGTTGTAATTGGTGCGCAACGTCGGTTGATTTACCTAAATACAGTTCATATTTTCTAACTGCGTGTAATCTCCCCTCAGGGGGATACAACTATTGTATCCATGGGAATTCGCACTCCTAGGGGAGAAAATGTGAGAGCCCGAGCTGAGAGTTAGGTAGGCCTTCTTTTTGTTAAAATACAATGCTTTTTGTTATGTTAAGGGCCACTTTTTTCCGGTTCACGGCGGTCCTGTTTTTCAGCACCTGCTACTTTCTTCTACAACTTTTATCTTGTTTCATGAACTTCTTTCCCAACTTCCTGTTTCTATGCACTTCGTAAATAGATACCGCGTTCCCCAACGTCGATGTTAAATGGTTCCTTTCTCCTTCCTCTCTTACGAACGCATTTGTTGCGGTTAGGGAGGCTTAAACCAACATTTAATCTAATCTGCTCCATCGAATGATTTATCTTAATTCAGTTCGCATTCTCCTACCGTGTTCGGTCAGGCTTTGTTATTTGTGGACTATAGTGTACACGGCCCGTGTAAAAATGACAGGACTGACTGTGGTCGATAAAATACCTCATATATGAATCATTGATGTTTTTAAAATAGAGAACAACAACAATCATACATTGATCCTCGCAAAGGCTGGTAGTATTTCATTTTCTGGCATTGAAAGCTTGTCACGATAGGTATGAACGTATTGGCTCTCTAATTCGAAAGTATTTTTTGTATAATTATATAAGATACATTTTTTATTTATGAATGAGGTATCAGTATTCTACGAAATACACTATCAACTCAAGAAGGACTAATTATTCACTTATTAAACGTTGTTGTTTAAAATTAATTTTGTCTAACACATGAATACGTGAGCAATAATTCATTAGTTTAATTCTTTCATTAACTAGGCTTCATTTTTCGCTAACAAGGTTTTATAGCTCATCACTATTTTTTATGGATAATCAGCAAATCATTACCTATCGACAGAGTCATCCGATATACACAAGAGGGTAAAATCCTAAAATCCTATTATAGATACTTCATTTCTTTTGTCATGAACGAACATTCGTATCCAATGAAAAATATTCATCATAAATCAACCACATTTAGTCATGAGTATGGTTGCCTCCTAAATGAACTTGATTCGTTATTAACGAACACTTCATTCATTATTCAAACATGTTTATTTTATTATTCACACGTGTTCGTTTTATTATTCACGCATATTTGTTTTGTTATTCACACGTTTGTTTTGTTATTCACACATGTTTGTTTTGTTATTCATACACGTTTGTTTTATTATTCACACATGTTTGTTTTATTCTTCACACATTTTCATTACTCACATGTTTGTTTTATTCTTCACTCATATTTTCATTATTCATACATGTTTGTCTTATTCTTCACACGCGCTCGGTTGATTTCCCTAAACGCTTCACTCATCGTTTACAAACACCGTTCATAATCACGCTCAATACATTCTATTAGAGAACTACTCGTCAAAGCTTCATCATTTCAATGTCGCGGGATTGCATTAAAGTCGTTCCTTTTAAGTCGAACCTTTCCCTAACCGCGCGAGGAGAGCCCATTTACTCGGTGTAATTGGCGGTGAAATGGAGGCAGGGCAATTGCAAAAGCGTTAAAAACGAGGAGTTTGAAGGCAGAATGTGCCGTGTTTTAGCACTTGGCATTTCTGTGGTAAATTTCTGTGACAAATCGGTGTGGTGGGCACCAACGCGTATTCCTGCGATAAACTGGAGTGGTGAGCCCCAATATCTGCGATAAGCTGGTGTAGTGAGCCCCATGAATATTCCTGCAATAAACTGGAGTAGTGAGCACCAACGCGTATTTCTACGATAAACCCGCGTAGTGAGCCCCAACATCTGCAATAAACTGGTGTAGTGAGCCACATGAATATTTCTACGATAAACTGTGGTGAGCCCCAACGCGTATTCCTGCGATAAATCTGCGCAGTGAGCCCCAATATCTGCGATAAACTGGTGCAGTGAGCCCCATGAATATTCCTGCGATAAACTGGAGTAGTAAGCACCAACGCGTATTTCTACGATAAACCCGCGTAGTGAGCCCCAATATCTGCAATAAACTGGTGTATTAATCCCCATGAATATTCCTGCGATAAAATGGAATAGCGAGACACATGAATATTCCTGCAATGAACTGGAGTAGTGAGAACCAACGCGAATTTCTGCGGTAAACCTGCGTAGTGATCCCCAACGAGTATGCTTACGATAAACTTGGGCAGTGAGCCCCAACGAGTATTCTTGTGATAAACTCGGGCAGTAAGCCCCAATGAATGTTCCTGCGATAAACTGTTGCACTAGCGTGGTTCTGATAAGATTTGATGAACTCCAATGACCCCTCAGGGGGATACAACTATTGTATCTATGGGAATTGGCGCTCCCAGGGGGACTATGTGAGGGCCCGAGCTAAAGGTTAGGTAGGCTTCCTTTTTGTTGTAATAAAATAGGTTTTTATTTTGTTACGGACCATCTTTTTTCGGTTCACTGCTGTCCTGTTTTTCAGCACCTACTACTTTCTTCTTCAACTTTTTTCTTGTTTCATGAACTTCTTTCCTAGCTTACTGTTTCTGTGCACCTTGTGCATAGATTCCGCGTTCCCTCAACTCCATACTAAATGGTGCCTTCCTCTTTCCTCTCTTGGAACATCTTTGTCGTGGTTAAGGGAGGCTAAAACTTTCTTATATAATAATAATAATGAACTCCAATGAGTATTCCTGCGATAAACTGCTCCTTGGAAAACTCCCCTCAGGGGGAAACAACTATTGTATCTATGGGAATTAGCGCTCCCAGGAGGACAATGTGAGGGCCCGAGCTGAGAGTTATATAGGTAGGCTTTCTTTTTTGTTGAAATAAAATATTTTTTCTTTAGTGTTGAGGACCACCTTTTTTCGGTTCACTGCTGTCCTGTTTTTCAGCACCTACTACTTTCTTCTTCAACTTTGGTCTTGTTTCATTCTCTTCTTTCACAACTTACTGTTTCAATGCCCTTTCTGCGTAGATTCCGCGTTTCCTTAACTCCATACTGAATGATGCATTCCTCCTTCCTCTCTTTGGATCGCATTTGTTGTTGCGGGTAGGGAGGCTAAAACTAACGACTAATCTAATCCTTTGAAAACTCAATTTATTACTGTGATAAACTAGTTGAGTAGACCCCAACTTTCCAGGGAGTTGATGCAAAAATTTTCGATCGAGGTGCTTTTCACAATACCGTGGATTTACTCAAAATTAAGTTACACTATTTCATTAAATCCTAGCAGTAAGGGGAAAATCAGGGAGTCGCAGAAAACTTTAGTGGTTTCGTAGTGATAACTGTAAAATTTCTATTGTCTACTTACGCCGCTCGGACTGTGACGCTCAGGCAACCATGGAGAATCCTCCAGCTCCTACCTCCGATTGCGAAATATGGGAAATTTAGGGGAAGCCGATTTTTTTCTGTGCCAGAAATTAAAATTACGACTGAAATTCCTTTTGAGTTGTGGTATGCAGATGATTTAGTACGCAAATTATATCGTTCAAAATCTGAACGTATTATTACATGTGAAGAAAACGCTGCCTACGTTTCGCCTTAGCATCTATGATTTTTACAGGCCATGTATAGTCTCTGCATTTTTCATACCTGTAAATGGATGCGCTCCCATGAATGAAATTTCAATGCAAATATTAAAGCTCTAATACAGTTGCACATGACTACAGTTGCGATGCATATTTCATACGTCTTGAAGTAAAAACAAATAACTTCCTTCTCTTGATCGATTAAATCTATGTCACTCACATATCGACCTTCCCTCTGTCAGCAGAGATACTAGAAAAAATTAATTTGAAAAGGGGCAAGTTCAACAAGAGTTCATTTTTTCTCACAATTTGGGCAACCTTCCCTCTTTAACGAAGATACTTGAAAAAATGAAACTGAGAAGGAACAAGTTCAAAAATTTTTTTTTTTTCAAGATTTAAGGTTAATCATATATCAACACTTTACTGCATGATAAGACCATCAGCCTGCACGTTCTGCTGTGAACCACCGTGGTCATTTTCGCATAGTTCCAACTATCATATCCACTCGGCCACGTCGTTGTGTAAGTAGATCCATTACATTCGATGCCGATTTGATAATGGAATTCTTCGGCATTTAAAATTGCATTGTTCCTAGAACAAACCCAAGCTTCTTAAGGCTTCTCTTTACGAGATCAAAGATCTCCTGAGACTGCAAATGGAGTCCGTGGTAATTATTTAAAGGTGCTGCAGATTTAAGACCTGGTGCAAGCAGCTAATGTTATCTCATTTTGTTGCTGCGAACTGGGATGCTTTTTCCTCTATCGACTCTTTCATGTACGTCATGCCTAGGCAATGGCCTAATGCTATCTCAGTGCACAACGGAGAGTATGAAAAAATTCTAAGAAATGCCTTACTCGATACTTAATTCATTTTGATTTTCGCAGAAATGTTTGGAATCCTTCTAGGAAAATAAACGTCGATCTGATCCGATTATGCTAGGTGTTCATCACTAAATTCCCAGATTATTCTGTGAGTGATTACGTCAGTTATTTAATTGCATCACTAATGCTGAATAATGGCATCCCTTAATACTTGGAGGAAAGCATTTATTGACGACTAAGCCTGTCTTAGTTGCTTGGCAGACCATGAACCGTTTCTCTATTCTAAATAATTTTGAATAGGAATTTTTTTTTCACTCATCGAAAAGATTAGCAGTAATTAATCATGGCTAGAGGCTGATTAGTCATATTATTCTGTGTTTAAATTTGAATCAAGCCCTCAGTTTTTGACAAGTAAAGCGAAAAAAAAGTATTTTTGACTTGAGAAAAATTAATGCTGGTTTGGAATAGCAGACGATACGAATATTAATTGCGAATTTGTTAAAAGTTACTACTGGAGCCTCTGCTAAACATGCTGAAAATCGAAGGTAATCCTGGGCTTCATTTCGAAAGTATGAAATTATATGGTTCCTTTTCTCTGTACATCAACGCTCGTAAAGTTCACTTTGCCATCCAGTTGCCAGCGCAGTCGATAAAGAAGTATACCAGCAAATTTCCTAGAGGATCAGTTTCGCTCCTGATCTCTTAATTTAAAAATAACTTGCGTGGCAAAGTTTAGACCGCCTTTCAATACATGTACGTTTTAAATGCTTGTACCAAAATTTTCGAAATGCTTTCTAAATGGAAGCAAGGTTTTACGAGATTATAGTACTTTTTTTTTGGCTTCCAAGCATAAATATTCAGTTCTTGATTTGGCCTGCGATTTGGCGGACGATTCGACTTTCTCGAATTTTCATCGATTTGGATCATTTTCTTCGAATTCCAAACGGTTTGTTTTTATTTCGTAGAGGTAGCGTCTACCCGCGAATGTCTGTGCGTCGAGGGAGAATGAAAATTATGGTTCTTTAAATTTTTAAATTACTGTGCAGGTTTGACGCGATTTTGTTCATTGAATTTTTACACAATGATAGAAAAAAGTTATTTTCGAAACATTCACATCGAAGATGTAGCGCTTGTGACTAATACTACATTTCTTTAGGACTCCTCAATTATTTAAAGATAACGACTCATTGAGGAATGCAACAAATATTTTAAAATTTGGAGGTAATCACTGCCGTCCTTAACTCGTTCGGTCATTCAAGGTCTTTTAACTCTCAACGAAAAACCGAAAGTAATAAAAATTAGCCAAATGTGAAAAAGTAAAGACAACCAAATAGTAACGTTGCTGCCCCAACACAGCTTTTCGCATTCTGCTAAAAAAAATTACGATGTCGAAGACGTAGACCCCGTTCTTTCTTCCAATTTCATCGATTCGAGTTTAATTTGACTGTATTTTTTAAGTCAGAGCAGAAAGTTTTCCTTCAAAATATGAACATCAAAGGCCATACTCTTTGAATTGCGCGTGCTGTTCAAAATTCTCACTTCAACATAACTGGTGTCTTAGGAAGCTACAACTATTGTATCTGTGGGAATTAGCACTCCTAGGGGGAAATTGTGAGGGCCCGAGCTGAGAGTTAGGTATGCTTTTTTTTGTTGAAAAAAAATGTTTTTCGTTATGTTAAGGACCATCTTTTATGCCTCCACTGCTATCCTGTTTTTCAGCACCTAATACTTTCTTCTTCAACGTTCATCTTGTCTCCTGAATTTCTTTCTCAACTTACTGTTTCTATGCACTTTGTGTATAAATTCCGCGTTCTCTGATCTCCTAACTATATGGTGCCTTCCTACTTGCTCTCTTTGGACCGTCTTTATTGCGGTTAGGGAAACTTAAACCAACATCTAATCTAACTTAATCTTCAGCCAAACTGAACAGGGGCACGTAAATGCAGCCTACGCACTTCCTTACAGGATTTGTACTCTAATTTTTTGCGAATCATGTTAGGCAAACGTACGTTACGGTCAAAAATTAATTATTTTCCTTTCAAGGATTTTCAGGAATCACCTTGAGATCCTGACGTACGAACAGAACTGTGCGTGTATAGTCGTGATGATTTTATTTTTTTACTTATACGTTAACCTCGGAATGGTATAGTGGTAGATTGTAGGGATTATATGAAATATATAAATACCTACCCAGCAAAAGGGCGTTAGGCTGAAAAATGAGGTCTTTTCCGTGCTATTCATTTTTCAAGCGCCAATAAATGTTTCAAAATAATGCGCGACTTTTACAATTTTTTGGAGCCAGAAGCCACGTCAATCTGCAAATGACGCGCTTCTCAGTATTTTTGCTGCACTGCTTATTGTCTTCTCATGAATTCTATTGAATTGTCTTTTCTGCAGTGGGCATTTCAGATATTTTATAGACCACGCACCAAGCTGCTTCCATGTGACGCTCACACAGTTTTGAAAAAAAAACATTTTCAACACGAAAGCGCATTTTAAACTCGAAAGAACATTTGTAGCCCACGACTGTTGTTGTACTTATCATGTTTCACATCATTAGAGGGATTTGTTTAAGAAAACTTATGATCGTCAAAAAAATGAACATATTAACGCTTCAAATATTCTAAGATAATTTTCATTTCGACTAGATTTAAAAACAATATGAATATTTTCGTTTTTTTTTCTTTCGTAATGTATAATTTCTTGTACGATGGAAAATCTTTATGCGAAGCAAATTTACAATAAGAAAAATAGAGAAGTAGGACTTAAAAAACATTGCATTTGAACGTTTCGACCCTTGGTTCATTCTCAACATAAAGTCAGCAAATAAAATAAAGGACATGTCAGGACAGTCAAGATTACAAAATCGCAGAATACAAGTACAAAAAAAATGAAATTTAATTATTGATTATTATCAGAGGGTAGGCACTCAGCATTTTGTAGCAGGAAGGTTTGAGTTTATGAACAATTAACACGTCGACAGCGCTCCCGCGGGTAAACGGTTGGTTTAGTTAGGTTGTGAGTAGCAGAATAGGGAAATCGACTTTACTGTTCGAATTCATTTTATCCTTCCTTATTAAAATAAAAAATGAAATTCCACGATACACTTCATCGCGTAAGATAACAGTTATTTCTTTAGGAGGTCTCGAAACACGAAATGTCATTCATTTTTACCGGTACGTGAATGAACAATTTACCAACTGGTACACATATGGCCCAATACACGGGGAAGGTGTTAATGACTCTTTAATACGTAGGTCTAGGTTGGCGGTACGAGTAGCTAATATTTCAAATATGCCAATATCAATAACCTGTTCAGAGGGACCATTGCTACAAAGTTCCTGGATCGCAGTATGTGGGATCCACCCACCGAGCACTTTACATCAGGGTTGCTGAGCATGCAAGTCGAAGTCATCGTACAGGTCACTTGCTTACTTCTCCTACTCATTCAAGTATAAAATAACATTGAAGTGATGGTTGCTGTGGGCAGATTATTAACATTAGTAGATTTAAAATATTAGATACTTGTACCGCCAAGTTAGACGTACGTATTTTAGAGCCATTACTTATTCATAAACCCAAACCTTCCCAGAGGATACCCTCTGAAAATAGTCAACTGATAAATGCAGTTTACTATTATTTTTTATTGCATTCCTTATTTTTTGTACTGTATTGTATTCTTGTTTTTTGCGATTCTGTATTTTCGACTGTACTGGCATGTCCTTTATTTTATTTGCAAACTTTTTGTTGAGAATGAGCCAAGGCGCGAAACTTTCAAAGTAAATATTTTTAAAGTATTTCATATCTTTCATCAGAATTTCTTGTATAATGAATTTCATTTTAATGAATAATTTAAAAGCTTTGGTGCTGATTCGTTAACGAAATTTTGATTTGACAAGGTATATATGCATTCCTGCACTAAATACTGAATGTTCTTGTGCTTTTGCCTCCAACAACACTATCCCACAAAACCCCCCCGCCACTACCATCACCACCACCACATCACCACCAACCACATCACCACTACCACCACATCACCACTACCACCACATCACCACCACCACCACCACCACATCTACCTCACAATCACCACCACCACATCTACCTCACAATCACTACCACCACATCTACCTCACAATCACTACCACCACATCTACCTCACAATCACCACCACCACATCTACCTCACAATCACTACCACCACATCTACCTCACAATCACTACCACCACATCTACCTCACAATCACTACCACCACATCTACCTCACAATCACCACCACCACATCTACCTCACAATCACTACCACCACCACCACCACCACCACCACCACCAATCTGCAGCCGTAACGAGATGCCGCACCAGCCGGCAGCACGTTGGTCTCGAGAGGGGAGCGGCGCGCAGCAGCCTAACGCCTTTATGATTATGAGTGTCTCTTGTTAAACAAACACGGGCATTTGGTCCAAAGCTCTTATTGCTGTTGTCCCAAATGGCTTCATTGGACTTAGGAAAGTGTCAAAAGAAATGTAGACTCGCTTGTGCAAGCGGTACTCGCCCTGGAAATTGCTTGCTAAAAACGCAAGGATTGCGTGAACTTGTTCGGATTGCTTGGAGAAAAAACAAGGAATACTTTGCAAATTAGGACACAAGTTTCTTCCTGAAATTTGAGTATGCGGTTTCTGGAAAAGTTTGAGCGTAGTTACAATATATGCGCGCTCGTTGTCTTTGGAAAATGCTTTCTAGGGATTGTTTGTTCGCCTATAAATGGTTTTAATGCGTGGAAAAAATTGCTGGAAAATTTTGGAAAATGTTCGCAGATGAACTTAAGAGCATTTGAAAAGCGCACTGAAAATGTGAAAATAAATTATATTCGTAGACGCATTCTAAAATATTCGATGGTCACGTCGTAAACACGCTGTGTAGGTTAAGAGTAAGTTACTTGTGATTAAAACCACTGTAGAAAACCTCTGCAACTGCCTGTCAAAAGGTGAAAAGTTAACTCTCATAAAGCGCCGGAGTGCTTTGCAAACAATAAATTCCAGCTCTTATAAAAACGTTTACCTTTTAGGTGTATTATTAATATCTCTGGTGACGAAAATTAATAGCCCTGACGATGAAAAACCAGTTACTTCTAGGTGTATTATGAATATCATAGCTCTGATGACGCAAGGTCCAGAAATTGAAATTGGTTCTTATTTTTGTTCCAAAAATTCTTAACGATAATTGCCGTCGCGTATGATATACATTTTTTTGTTATCTAACCATTGAAACTTTTGAACCAGCATAGCAATAAGTAGTTAAGTGCGTCATTGATGCGGGTTTCACCACCTCGCGATTATAAACACGGTATTTAAATTGCGGGTACCCACTAGGATGAACATATTTGTATAGTGAGCATAAGAGAAGGAATATTCAAGAGGTAGTGATGCCTGTATCAGAGGCATAAACGCTTATCGCACGCTTGCCCTTGTTCAGGAAATTAAAGACATTTTATGTTATAACGGACCTAATTAAATGGTTTTAAAGTGTTTCGCCTAACATTTTTTTAAAACGATGTTGTACGCTAGTCCATAATGACCGAAATATTAACCCGACGGATGCCCTCATGCATTATATTTATCATTTTTGGGCCTGTAACGGTTCAATTTTTTCGTCTGGAGCAGTTCAGAGAGCTTGATGAGCGCAGATATGAGATACAAGTTTCATAACCTCAACGGTATTAAAATACAATTAAAATTATTTCTGCTGATAATATATGGAAATTATTTGGGGTCCACATACATAAGATTAACAAATAATAGCAAAAATTGGAGACGGATGCGTTAATCACACATTTGAGTTCAGTTGTTCAAGATATTAGAGAGTAATGCAATTCTAGAATACCAACACAAATGCATGCTTTGCTATGTCTATCGAACATCCTTGACTGCTGCTTTTTTGAGCGATTGCGTGCACTGGCTGGTTGAAAATTTTACCAAGAGTGGCTGGAATGTGCAAAAGTTTGGAATCACTTTTCAACTTCTTGAAGAGGATGCGTTTCTTTCTTAGTCATAAGAAAAGACGTTCTGAGGAAAGTGTATTCAATTTTTATTTGGCTTACGGGCCTACCGAAAATTAAAATTTAATTTCCATAAAATTTGTTGGATTCTCAACGTCATTAAAGATAGTGAAAGTCTTCCATACCTATCCACCTTCTCAGAGATATGCATCTCCTTACTGCCGCTACCAAAATGAATTACTAAATGTCCCGTGAAAGAAATTGGAATTAAGGAAAGTGAAAGTGTTTCTCCCAGTTGCAATCATCATGACTGATGAAAAATTTTTTTTTTTTAACTACATTTTCGCTTCTTAATTCTATTAATAGAAGTTAACCCTGTCGTGAAACCCATTCTCTAATAGGACTGCAAGAACAACTTCTTCAATATAATTTACACCATTTATTTCAAAGGAGACAGTGGGGAAATGCCGTTCCCATCGTACCCTGAGCTCTTGGTTATTACCGGCGGAAATTTTCCGACCGCTTTTAAGGAAACTAGTTCACCATAGTACCGCACAGTGAAGTGTCTTTTGTCTCTGCGACAGAGTCGCACGTCTCTTCATGTAAAGAAAGGAAATTTGGAGCATCTTCCTTTCACAATTCTTCAAAAATAGACTCGTTAAAGCTGATGATATTTATTACTTACAAAAATTGGATATACATAGTAATTTTCGCTCGTATCGGTAATTTTGGACAGCTGGGAAAAAATCATTTGCATAGTTTTCGGTTCTGTAATAACGTGCCTGATTATGGTTACTATGGCTCATGATATCAGTCTTATTGGATTATTTTCCCATTTTATCGACTATGATCTACTTCTCAAATGCCTTCTATGTTATAATTTTACGGAATAATTTTCTAATGTATCAATTGTATTTGTGGTAATTAGCACTCCCGGGCAGACGATGTAAGTCCTGGGTTGTAGGCTCGGTAGGCATTTTATTGTTTGTTTCAATAATTTTTTATTTTACTACGGAGCTTGTTTCACGGTACATTCCTTTCATTTTTCAGCACCAATTACTGTGTTCTTTAACTTTAATCTTTTTACATTAAATTCTGCCTGTATTTTTGTTTATATGCACAGAGAATGGAAGACACCTTATGCATAGATTCTCCGCTTTTTAAGTTCCATACTCAATTAATAGTGCTTTCTTCCTTTCCCTCTTCGACCACCTTTGTTGTGGTTAGTGAGGCTCACACTACCTCAAAACCCTTTTATTATCAATGTTTTTTAAATACTTTTGAGATTCTTTATTCCTAAAGTAGCGTGAAGATACAGATTATATTTTTCTAACTCGTGTTCGGGAACAGTAAGCCTGAATCCTCCTATGTTACAGTCCGTTGTGCTTCACTCGCTCCATAAAAACATGCTTCGAAAATTTTACACATTGGTAACCCATTTTCCGAGGGCTGTTCACGTGGACTGACACTGTTAATGGTTCAATTCAGTAATTAGGTCGAGACATTCCTGGTACAACAATGTTTCTATGATGATTCTATACGTGTACAAGCCCTGGTATTAAGATTCAAAACTGGCAATCTACTTGCAAGATTCGGATGCGGATAGAAGCATTCAACGCGTTAAATAACGTTTGCAAAAGATACTGTACGTAGTACGTAGGATACTCTACAAGAACAACACTCTTTTTCTCCGAGCTCTTGAGAACGTGTTTCAAAATGAAGATAGTCCCTTAAAATTGAATCCCATATATTGACACGAGCATAGTTTTGTAAGCCTGGAACTGGTAACGCAAATGTTGGAGCTCTTGATGTAAATGCTAAATACCATGCCCTATGATACTATAGCCGTACACCTCTACCTATGCGAGTGATAAGCTGGTGTGGATGTTGATCACAAGCGGGATAATGCATCCCACTCACGCGTTTTCAGAAGCGTAAAAATGCGTCCCGCTGACGCATGGTCAGAAGCGGGAAAATGCGTCCCGCTGACGCATGGTCAGAAGCGGGAAAATGCGTCCCGCTGACGCATGGTCAGAAGCAGGAAAATGCGTCCCGCTGACGCATGGTCAGAAGCAGGAAAATGCGTCCCGCTGACGCGTGGTCAGAAGCGGGAAAATGCGTCCCGCTGACGCATGGTCTGAAGCGAGAAAATGCGTCCCGCTGACGCGTGGTCAGAAGCGGGAAAATGCGTCCCGCTAACGCAACGTCCCCTGTTGGGACGCAAGACTAATGAACGTAATTTCGCCTCGTGGAGAAGGTGTGAGGCGTTTTTGCGCTGCAAAAATATCATGTGAAACGGAGGACATTTTTGCGGAGATCAGGGGGACGTGAAAAGAAAGTGTCGAATGAAAAGTGTCATCTCATTATAAGGAATAATAGGAATGCAAGGGAAACAAACTCAATGTTCCAAGGAATATATCACCGTCAGTGTTATGGGGTGCACATTTTAGAAATTTTCTGTTCTGGAAATATGAAAGTTGTTTAAAAAAAAGACTAACGCGCAGACGGTAATGAAAAAGAACGGAAAACAGAATACAACCTTTCTGAATTTGTAGAATTCACAGTGTATGCACTTTGCATTCTATTGAAGGGAAACGTCGGAATTAAAACGGGAAAGGAGCTCCAGCATATAACACATCCACCAGTTGTAGCTCGTCTGAATAGAATATAAAATCTTAGCGTCATTTGTTAGAGTGTAATGATATGGATACATATTTGATCTGGCAACTTATTTTACCATCTGCGTAAGTTTTGGTCATTTTCGAATAATTTCTATAACCTTCACCAGAGGAAGAAAAATTTTATGCATTTTAATGGAAATTAGTTTCTGGAAACCAATTACATAGCAGTCAATAATCTTTCTTTTTAAAAATAAAAAATCCATTGTTTATGAAGTTCCGACTAAGTTATTTTGCCTTCCTCTGTTGATGTTTAGATAATATTTTCAGTCAGTAAATTTTTTCATCTTTCAGCACATTGCGTGCAAATATGCGTTGTGACCCACTTCCCCCCAGTATAAATTAGGGCGCGGCGCTCTCAGTGGCGCATTTATCCTGTCAAACTCTCCAGCATCAGTCATCAGTAAATTCAGCATCTCTCCCGCGCATCGCTATCCTTTGGTCCACATACATCTGTTAATAATTAAATCCTGAATCCTATCCAAAAATAAAACCCCATTATAGAGTGTTTGGTACATCAAATCACAATTGATTATTTTCACATGTAAGTGTTCTGTATAAATACATCCTTCTCTTTATTTCAAAAACGCTCTGTTTGAATATCTCCTTGTTTTCTTGATTCCATAAGTGCACTGCATAAGTATATTCTTGTTTTCTTGAATTGATCTACTGAATCAATAAATTCTCACCTTCTGCAGTAATATCATTCAGGTTACGTCCGTCAGACTACCTGAAATTTTCTAGCCAAGTTAAAAAGCTTACCCCTCTCGAGGCTGTTGAAAAGCTCATAAGCATTCTCCGTCTACAAAAAACAACATAAAATGAAGCCGACCCTAATTACCTGTCCACCAACAGGGCCTCATAACCTTCCCTCGTCAAACGGTTGGCTGCTGTCTTCTGAGAAGAAGTATAGCTTCAGAAACGGATATATTTGACAAGTTCAACGCGTATTGGGCAATATGTGCTCCACTAGGTAAATTGCTTATTCACGTACCGGTAAAAAATGACATTTCATGTTCCGCGACCTCTTTTAACTTATAGCTTTTAACATACGACGTGTGTTATATACTTCTTTGTTTTGTAGAATCCGAGTTTATGATTTTTCAAATTTTCTTTCTTTTCAAGTCTAAAAATCAAAGGAGTTATTTTCCGAAAGAAAACACGATTCTTTCAACGTGGCCACATCGTTTTTACTTGTTATAATGAAAGATGTACACAAAATATGACAATGGGGTAGATGAGACTAGCAAATTTAGGAACAATTGCTACATAAGTCTTACGCATCTTTTGGGTACGCAGCGATGTCGGGGTATGATGACAAGATCTCGAATTGTACGTTAAAGTCTTTTACGTGAAGATTAACACAGAGTCAGGGACTAATACGGTGTGCCTACCGTATACAAGTTTTACAAATTAAAGAAAGCGGCACCGAGAGATCTTTAAGCGACGGAGTTTCGCTCTATAGTGATGATGCCCTAGCCCTCGTCGTACCCTTTAAGTAGACTCGCGCCGTGACCGTTACTTCTGGGGCATGCAGCAAATGCCGCAGCTGAACACCCCTGTCGTCGCTTAGGCCCAGCCGCGCCCTCGGGTAGCGCCAGCCGTTGCCATCTGCTGTTGCCGTCCGCTGCCACACTGGTGCCACACTGGTGCCACGCTGGTGCCACGCTGGTGCCACGCTGTTGCCACGCTGCCACGCTGCCCCTGGGAGCGCAGGTGTTGCCTCTTTTTTGTAACGGTCGAGCCCTCGCTGGGTAAGCGTTGCCCTTTCTCACGCCGGGTTTATGCTGAATTGCAGGACTCTTTTTTATTGCAGTCCAGATGTCGGACTCACGTTCAACCGTCCTTACTCCTTTTTTGTGGTGAAAAACTTAACGGTTCGTACTCGGGACACAACAGAATCCCCCCCACCTATATTAATCAGCATCCTCCTGGATGTAAAATGGAAGTTTCCGTCTACTGAAGTCACGCATCTGAGATTCGTACTTCATTGCAGGGGCGAAATTAGACAAGCCTTGAGATTTGTGCTTCTGACGCACTTCTGAATCGAAGATCCTGAACAAGCGATAGCTTACTGTAGTCGTCGGGACGTCCTATTCCAGTTCACTATCGAAGACCTTCTCCCTTGGCTAATGACGTTCTATCAGAGGCCTTCTGAAGACGTTCAAGGGGTGAAAACCACCTTAATAAAATATCGAATATGCATTCGACCAGTCTATACTCAACCTCCTGCGTGTAGTTACTACGGACATATTGCTGTCCAACGGTATCTTCTTATTTTTTTCTTCGCCGTTGTTGAATCCGTGTCTGGCGAAAATATAGATGTTCAGGGGAAAGTCCAGTCCTTTGTACGAGTGAGTGTACTGTTGCTGCAGATGGGAAACTGGGTCCGCCTATTGCGTCTGTACAGCTGGGGCCGCGGCACGCCAGGACAGCTGAGGCGGGCCCTTTAATAGCAAGGTCGTCGCTGACGGCGCGTAGCAGAAACAGCTGGTATGGAGAGCGGTGTTGCCATAGCGTTGGTAGTGTACTGTGCGCCTGCACACTGCCCCTGGGCCGCTGCACTGCTGCGCGGGCGAGCGGTGCGTGAGTGCTGTTCGCCTGCACACGGCTCCCCAGCCGCGGCGCAGCTGCGGTGGAGAGAGGAGGGTGTGTGCTGCCGCTGCTCGGGCCCCAGTTGGCACAGCATCGCTGCAATCAATCGTTCCACGTTAATCTCAGGCTTTGATAAATTTTTCTCTCGGATTTCTTTGACTTATCGTAATCAATTGTGTCCATCTACTCATCACATCTCCCCCATGCCATTCACATCCCGGTGTACCATCCTTCGATAGCATTTTAACTAGAATCAAAGTAATCTAACGCAATAAGTTCTAAGAAATCCATTTAGAGAATATTATAACTAACGCAAAATAAAATAAATGCAAGGTAGATGAAATTTATGAGAGATCAAAGTAATCTAACGCAATAAGCTCAAAGAAATCCGTTAGAGAACACAAAATGCACGGTAAATGAAGTTAATGAGAAATACATAATATGACATTCAATATCTCGGATAATTAGTGGGCTGTAAAGGAAAGTTCCTACGTATTAGCACGCATTCCTGGGGAAGAGCTATGAAAAGACATACGAACGGGTTACAAATTTGACATCGAGTAAAATTTTTATCTGATTAATGAGCATCATCAAGGTAAATACATAAATTGATTTATAAATCGACATTAATCATGTAATACATCCTATCTGCATTTCGCTGGAGAAATCATTTAAATTTAAGTCGAAGCACTTATCCTAAAATTGAAATATGAAAGAAATGTTAAACACAAGGGAAATGATTAGAAAACATTCTTAATATTAAACATAGAACATTTGGGAGTGAAATGAGATAATCATTATTGAAGTTTTGGGACGTGGAAAATCAGTTAATTCTAAGTCAAAGCACGTATCCTAAATTTGTAATACGAAAGAAATGTTAAACACAAGGGAAATGGTTAGAAAACATTCTTAATATTAAACATAGTACATCTTTAGAATGAAATGGAGCAATCATCATCGAAGTTTTGGGACGTCCTTGCGAGACACAAATAATCATACATAGTTTGGGCGTCTCGTCCGATTCCTCAGAGAATATCTTGGAATCATTTCTTCATTTCTCTGGCTTGTGCTCGGCACTGTAGGAATGTCGTTCGTCTCTGCCCCTTGCAGTTCGTCCTTTTCTTCGTCGTTGTTGAAAGGGAAGGCCATGGCGTCGTCAAGATAAGCTCTTTTGACTCGGTTGAGGTGAACCTTCTGCTCTTTTCTGTCTGAGTAGAGGCCTTTGATAGTGATGTTATTTCCATGTCTAGAAGTAACTCTGTACGGGCCTCTGAATCTCGATGGGAAGGCTCTGTCCTCGACCCGCCCTGCTTCATTCCTCAACATAATAAGGTCCCCAGCTTGGACATCACATTCTTTGGCCGTTCGATTGTAGATCTTCGCCGCAGCTTGCCTGGCCGCCTCAGAGTTTTTTCTAACAGCAGCAAATGCTTTGGACAGTCGGAGCGAAACTTCTGTTGAATAATCTTGGTCACATGCGTAATTGATGGGCTGCTCCTTGAAGATGTCGTGGTAAGGAAGGTTAGCATCTCTACCGTAGACCAAGAAGAACGGCGTGTCTTTAATCGCAGTCTGATAGGAAGTATTCACCGCGAGAGTCGCAAAGGCAACGCTCTCGTCCCAGCTAAATTTATCTTCCGCGGCCAGGTGAGAAATTGCAGTTTTCAAGATGCCATTGAGTCTCTCACAGCATCCATTTGCCATCGGGTGGTAAGCAGTAGTCGTTTGTGATCTCGCTTTAAGATTCTTGCAGACGTCCTGGAATAACCTATTGGTAAATTCGCTGCCTCTGTCACTGACGATCGTATTTGGGGCTGAGAACTTTCCGACGTATTGGACAAAAGCTCTGGTGACAGTATCAGCAGACTTATCTGTAAGGGGGTAAGCATCAACATATCTTGTGAAATGATCAACTATTGTTAGAAGGTATTTGTTGCCAGCGTAACTAACAGGAAGTTCAACAAGGTCAACTGCAACTCTTTCAAGGGGAAAAGAGGTTTCGGGGAATTTACCTAAGGGGACTTTAAATTGGCCCTGCCATTTCCTTCGTTGGCACTGCAAACATTTCTTCACGTGGTCTTTGACGTCACGAATTTGATTAATCCAGAAGAATTTATCCCTGGCCCGTTCAAGAGTTCTCAGGAAACCCATATGAGCGGACAAATCGTTGTCATGGCTCAGCTTTAAAGCTACCTTAACTAAAGACTTAGGAATGACTATTTGTACATTACTTCTACCGTTTCTGCGTTTCTTTCTCGACAATCTACACAGGACATTGTTCTCATCAATAAAATATTCGTCAATGTTTGAAATCTTAGTATCACCCAAGTCATTGCCAGTTAACAAGTTTCTTACATCAGACCAAAGTGAGTCCTGTTCTTGCTCTGAAACAACATCATCCAGGCTCAATTGCTTTGCCTCGACGGCAACACTCTTATCACGTTCACTGTACACGGGTGGAGGGCACACGTCGTCGACGGGAACATCTGTCGCATTATCATTAGAACAAGGCTTAATTCTAGAAGGAATATCAGCATTAATTTTAGGATCATTCTTATTACTACAGTTTGACTCAGCAGTGTCAACGACAACGACAGCATTGACGATTCTTTCGGATCTAGACAAATAGTCGGGCAAATGGTGTTGTGCTCCCGGCTTGTACCGAACAGAGAAATTATACTCCTGAAGAAGCAGAGCCCATCTTGAAATACGGTGATTACCTGTTTTATTAGCAAAAATGAAAGTTAAGGGGCGATGATCTGTCACCACGACGAACTCATTTAAGTACAGGTACGCATCATAATGTTTGATTGAATCATGGATAGCAAGAGCTTCGAGTTCTGTTGCAGAGTACTTAAGTTCATTTCCTTTTAATTTTCGACTATAGTATGCTACAGGTAACTCAATGCCGTCATGCATCTGAAGTAATGCTCCTCCAATTGCAATGCCCGAGGCATCAGTGTGCAACACAAATTCTCTCTGAAAGTCAGGAAATTTAAGTATAGGCGCAGACACAAGTTTATCTTTCAAATCATCGAAAGCTCGCTGATGGACGTCAGTCCATTTAAATACGTTCGTCTTTTTTGTAAGCTCGGTTAGAGGTGCCGCGATATGAGCATAATTTTTAATGAACTTTCTAAAGAATCCGGTAGAGCCTAAGAATCTCTTCACCTCCTTAACACTCCTAGGTCTCAAAGCATCCGCTAAAGCTCGCACTTTGTCAGGTCTGGGAGTTAGTCCCTCTGAACTGACTTTGATACCAAGGAAAGTCACGCTACTCGCAGCAAATTGGCATTTTTTGAGACTTAGTTTGAAGCCTGAAGCAGCTGTTTGAAGCAACGCCTTATCCAAATGTTCGACATGAGTCTCGAAATTTTTTGAATAGATGATGATGTCGTCAACGTAACAGAACAGAAATTTTGAAATGAATGGAGAAAAAGCTATATTAACTGCCCTTTGGAGTGCAGCTGCAGAAGTGATAAGACCCTGAGGCGAACGGCAGTACCTATAACTACCTGTAGGCGTTCTGAAAGCGGTAATGTCTCTGCTCTCTGGGGACAGTTCGATCTGATGATAGGAGCTTCTCATATCTAAAGTGGTGAACAAGTTTGAGCCCTTTAGAGATTCCAAGGTGTCTGTCATATTCGGAATTGGGAAAGAGTCCTTCCTACAAATCTTATTGATAAGTCGGAAGTCAACTACGATCCGATGTGAACCATCACTTTTACGTACAGCTAAGATTGGGGAAGACCAAGGCGAAAAACTTGGTTCAATAACTTTTTGCCTGAGCATCTCCTGGACATGCTCTTCAACCAATTGCTTTGTAGCGTGGGGGACTCGATACTGCGGTGTATTGATGGGGGAGTGTCCCTGAACGTCTAATCTATGCACAGCATTTCGCGCATGACCAATCTCGTCTCCAACCGCGAACGCATTCCTGTGTTTGTTAATCAAATTCACAAGGGTCGTTCTCTGATCTAAGTTCAAGTGAGACAAATCAACATCGTCTATCATTTCATCGAATTCAGGTTCATTGCGTTTCTCTGCGACGCGTATGAGTCTGCTGTTCCCAATCTCTGTCTGCTGGTCAGAGCGGCATTGAGCTGACTCGCTAGCTTGCCTACATCCATGGTCGCTGTGCACTACAGCCACCGCCTCATAGGCCTTGCGCCGCGTCTGCGCTCGAGCATCACTTTCGCTTTCGTCTGAACCAGACTCCGGCTCTTCAATAGCAACATCTAGGGTAGCACAAATTTTATTTCTAGGTACAAGAACATTCTTATCATTATAATTTACAAAAACTACAGGCACGGTACCATCACGGACAGTGGCTAACGTACGAGGCACTGCTATTCCTTTGCACGTAACGCTCTGTTTTAGAACGACTGTTTTTCCATTCATGTGCTTGGGAACTCTCAAAAAGGAATGGCACAACGTGCCTCCCTCAATAGTCAGATCATGTGACATTCTCGCGACACTGAATGATGCATCCTCAGATTGTTTCACAAAATTTACTGAATTAGAAGCAGCAACTGATTGAAATGGGTAAATTTTATCATTAATTCTCACGTGACCTTTCTCATGCTGACTGTATTTTATTTCAATACCGAATCTCTTAAGGAAATCTCGGCCTATCAAGACAGCTCCAGGGAAGTAAGAATCTTCCACAATGACAGCGGAATGGCAATACTCAACATCACCTAGTTTAAATTTCAGGTCAATCGTGCCTCGAGTGTGGAGATTATCTCCATTTACAGAACAGAGAACTTTAGTGCATCGTTTAATTCGGGGTGGAGTTTGGAATAATTTGCTAATTACACAAGATTTCACAAGAGTCACGGAAGAGCCTGAATCAACGAAAGTGGAGCATTTTTTCTGTTCAATATTTAGCAAAATCACGGGGGAAAAGCTTTTCGGTTGCTGTGGAAGTTTTTTGACTTTACTGCGGCGATGTCACCATTCTGACTCGGATGGCCATTGAATTTGCGTTGATAATTATTAAATGGGCGAGCATTTTTGTGTGAAGCACTTTGCCATTTGAATGGATTTTTAGGCTGGTACGCTCGCTTTTGTGGTGAATTGTATTGGTACTTCTCAACCACCACATCACTTTCGTGAATTCGCCTCTTCCGGCTCAACATAGTTCTTTCTTCGATCAAAGACTCCTCAATTGACCTCGCTTTGTCTAGGAGTTTTGTCACACTCTCAGGATCAAAATCATGAGATAATTTTTCACTGATCTTGGGATTCATATTTTTAATGATAGTAGGAATGAGTATCTTTTGTGCTTTGCTATCCTCGTAGTGCCATTCTGGACCGAACACGTCCTTCCAGCTAGCAAGAACGCGAGTTGCAAAGGCATTCACTGTCTCATCATTCTCTTGACGCAGATTAAATAGGATTTTATGAACGGTTTTTCTATAATTTACAGCCCCCTTGTACACAGAAATAAGCCAAGTCTTGACATCTTCCAGTGTGACCAATTGGTCGGACTTGAGGACATAAGAATCCCAAGCCTTCCCAGTAAGAGCATTTTTCAAATAACGACATTGCAAATCGATGTCATTCGTGTAGATGTCAACTCTGGTCTGAAAGTGTTTTAAAAATGAAGTTACACAGCCTTCACCATTAAATTTAGGCAGTTCAATTGCGTGATTTAAAGTGACAAAGCTACTTTGATTGTTCTCACCATTGTTACTTTGATTACTTTCATTATCGTCCCCAGCCATGGTTTCAACTGATAATTAGGGCAAAATTGGCGAAGCAAAATAGATTCACAATGAACACTGATAGCAATTTTAGAGTTTCAAATTAGAAGTTTAAATGCAATATTTCGTACAATATGTTTCCAAATACACAGACATAATTGAGTTTTTTCGCACAATAAGTTTCCAAATGCACAGAAACAAATGAATCGTCAATAACATCAACAACAGTAATAGAAAATAGGGACATAATGGGGATAAAATGGGGTTTTGAATAGGCACAATAATCATATTAGAAAGGTAAATGGGTTAAATTACGCAATGGGAATGAGACAATAAATGGGTAAAGCATCAAAATAGTAAATATGGTACAAGTTCACACGAAATAAATCAATACACTGACGCAAGGTGCAAATAATGACAATAAATCACATGGGAAATACACAAGTAAATCAAAACAATGACATAAATTATGTGAATAGAATGGGTACAATGATGAGTGAAATAAACTTCCTAATCATGTGGCCATTCATGTTACGTTAAACATCTAATTTTTTTTTTAATAGGTAGCGTGGCAACAGCGGTCTCTTGCGGAGACGTTAAGTTTTAATGGGTTATGATCCCACACTCGCTGCCCACCATTTTGTTATATACTTCTTTTTTTTGTAGAATCCGAGTTTATGATTTTTCAAATTTTCTTTCTTTTCAAGTCTAAAAATCAAAGGAGTTATTTTCCGAAAGAAAACACGATTCTTTCAACGTGGCCACATCGTTTTTACTTGTTATAATGAAAGATGTACACAAAATATGACAATGGGGTAGATGAGACTAGCAAATTTAGGAACAATTGCTACATAAGTCTTACGCATCTTTTGGGTACGCAGCGATGTCGGGGTATGATGACAAGATCTCGAATTGTACGTTAAAGTCTTTTACGTGAATATTAACACAGAGTCAGGGACTAATACGGTGTGCCTACCGTATACAAGTTTTACAAATTAAAGAAAGCGGCACCGAGAGATCTTTAAGCGACGGAGTTTCGCTCTATAGTGATGATGCCCTAGCCCTCGTCGTACCCTTTAAGTAGACTCGCGCCGTGACTGTCGCGAAACGTGAAAAGGGTTACTAATCACGCACGCAGGGGGAGTCTCAACCCCCAAACATGTTATAGTATTATCCTTTATGCTTGCGTACACCTGCATACCAGACATGGAGAATAAAAGAGTTATTAAGATTTACATGAATTTATTTGGAAACACGTGGATTTGAATAGGACACACAAATTATTTCAATGCAATGATTAAAGCACAGGGAAATGTTATAGCAACAAGCGCATGAATTTAACGACATGGCAATCCCACACGACACAATGAGAAAGCCGCACCTTGGCTGTCTAGGCCGATGACTGCCATAAATCGTGCTTTGCGCACGCTCCGTGGGCGCGCAGTGTTTGGGCCAACATGAGCATGAAATGAACGCGTTAACCTAAGCAACGTAATAAGCCACACAAAGAACGAGAAATCTACTCTCCTTATTACAATGAACGCTAGCACAACAATTACAGGATTACGACAAAAATACTTTCCGCACTGTGCAAAAATTAGGAAACATAGTCGGTGAATGGGCTAGCATGAGCACGAAACATTGGAAATAATGCAATATAAAAATCAAAGAACTTTGCTTACCACAAGGAGTTCAAATTTTAATGAACGCTTCGGGTCACGTACCCTCTAAATCTTGACTTGTGACCTAAACACATCCTCCTGCCAAGAGCACACCACCACAGTAGGAAACACAAATCCATATTTATACATCGCACGTCGCTTTGAATGCACAATTCGGTGTACTCTTTCTGGCTTTCAATTTTCACCTTGAAGCACTGTTTCAACGATCTCCATAAGACGAACTTTCAACCTTTCTGTGATGCGCGATCGCTGAGTGTTCGGTGCCGACTTCTTCCAATTTTCCGACAAAGTTCTCAGAGTTCCATCGCGGCATCGGGCGGGCGCTGATGCCTCCATTTCGTCCATGCTTCGTATGTTGGAGTTTTGGCCGCGTTGGAGGGCTGGATAACTGTAGATCTTTGCTTGTTCCCTTCCGCGTTGTTGGTGAACGCGTACTCCAGATTTTAATGTTGCGGTTGTTGTGAGCTTATGATGAGCGTAGAGATTCTCCATGGGTGTTTCTCTTCACGTTGGATTGTTAATGTGCTCAGGCCGCAATTCTTCGAGCAGGTTTCGTTGCCGGTTGAAGCTTCGACGATACGCCCGCAGTCTCCTTGAGCTTTCGTAGAGATTACCAGCATGTACTTCGAGCAGGTGCTTGTTGCCCAATCTTGTCGTTCTTGAAGAAGTTAAACATCAGTGTCGATGTTTCCAATGGAGTTTAATTTTTGGATTGTGACAAAGACCGGGAAGCCCCGGCATTGCCGGCTTTTCGTTGTGGCGCTCACTTTTGTGCGTCTCTCTTGTCACGAGTCCGAGAGAAAATTCCTCTCGAGGCTTCATTTACCCTCCTTATAAACGTTTCGCATCCTTGCTACGAGATCAATCTCGAAGCTTCTATTCTACAGAGGCAGCATCTGCAACCTCATTGGCGGAATCCTTGCTTATTCTGACGTCTGGGACTCTCATTGGTGTGTTCTCAGACACACCTTCTTGCGTCATTCCTTTGGCAAGCGGTGATTGGCTCAGGTCGTGCGGGCCTCTGTTACTCCGTCACGCCCGCCTCCTTGCTCTCCAAAGCCTCGGCTTGTGTTGTGCCTGTGTATGTGTGCTTCGATGTGTGTTTGTGTTGTATGGACGCCTGGACCGTAGAAGTTTGGACGAAGCGCCAACCGCCTTGTGACACCTTGATATATGACATCCTGTTTCAAGCACTTGAGAGCGCTGTACAAAGAACCGACCCTCGCCGATACGACACACAACACATTCCAATGTTTGTAGCCCCGCAGAATGTTTACCCTTCTTTAAAATGTTATAGTATCGCGGAATTTAGCCCAAAAATGAAATTTGATGTGATTTTGCCAAATATATATATATATACCTAATTTATTCTATTTCACCACATGACCGTTACTTCTGGGGCATGCAGCAAATGCCGCAGCTGAACACCCCTGTCGTCGCTTAGGCCCAGCCGCGCCCTCGGGTAGCGCCAGCCGTTGCCATCTGCTGTTGCCGTCCGCTGCCACACTGGTGCCACACTGGTGCCACGCTGGTGCCACGCTGGTGCCACGCTGTTGCCACGCTGCCACGCTGCCCCTGGGAGCGCAGGTGTTGCCTCTTTTTTTTGTAACGGTCGAGCCCTCGCTGGGTAAGCGTTGCCCTTTCTCACGCCGGGTTTATGCTGAATTGCAGGACTCTTTTTTATAGCAGTCCAGATGTCGGACTCACGTTCAACCGTCCTTACTCCTTTTTTGTGGTGAAAAACTTAACGGTTCGTACTCGGGTCACAACACGTGAAATGTATCGTGCAATTGTATTTTTTATATTTCTTAGGAAGGATACAAATGTATTCGAGCGAGCAGTAAAGTTTATTTCCTAATTCTCCTACTTACAACTTAACCTAACCAACCATTAACAACCTCAGAAATGCGGTGAACGTGTTAAGAAACTACATCACCAGCCCTCGACATCATAATAATAATAATAATAATGAAGGCGTCTACGGATGCTTTATTTCCAATCAAGCCTGATACATATCACCTTGTACATTGGATTTTCAAATGCCTTATAACTAACGCCAGGACGCCATGACGCTTTCCCCCGGTCGAGACCGGTACCCACTTCAGACACCTGGGTAGAGTGGGGTATTGTGCTTGGAATTTTTCTCCTATACCCAACAGAGAAAATCGCCACTGCCAGCGCCGAGTTTCGAACCCGGGTCCCGACCGCACGGCGACGGAACCTATAGCACATGGCTATCGCGAGCACACGCGGGATCAAGCCATCTTAAATGGACTGTTCTATGCTGAAATATTGCTAGATATGAAAAAAGGACTGCCATAATAATTCTAAACATTCTATTTCGTTTATTCACGTTGTTAGTATTTTTTTATTTTTTTCAATCTACAGCTAATAAGATTTAATTTGTGCGGACGTGTGGTTCAGAAATTGTATTTATGATTTACAAGATTTCTGGAATCGCTCAATTTGTGATAGAACATAAGTCCTTTTGAAGGTTTGCACTCCTGGACCCAATTATCAACCGTGAACTGTTCTTCGTGCCATTATGACGTTCTCAGTAATAATGCGCTCGTATACGTTAATTTTGTCACATTTGGGCCTTAAACTTTGACTATGGCAGATGAAAGTGAAGTTTAATATTCTATTTAAATTTAAGGTTTTCAAAGTCATGTTTTCATTTAGTCTTGATTAGGTATTTTTAAATTAAGTTTGTGAATAATGGTTGGTCAACAGCATACTGGAAGAAAAACTCACTCAAAGACCAAGTTAATGTGGCTGTTGAAGTTCACTCCTGGGGGGGGGGGGCAGTTCCGTCCCTATTCTGATGTAATGACAACCTATTGCCAGGGCCAGTCTCATTTTAAAGAGGTGGTGATATTATGAGTAAAATTTCTGACTGTTAAAGCTTAAAGGTCATGAAAGCCAGAAGTGTAAAAATTACGACGGAAAATACTACATGATTATCAAAATAGAAAAATAGCATCGATACTTTAATTAATTGGTTAAGAATATCGACTCGCTTTTTTCCTTTTTATGCTCATCGTTGAAAATTATAATGTAATATCGACAGATGATAAAACTTATTTCCAGCATCGAACATTGCTGCACGTCAATATCCTGGGTCAGCGTGTCACGACCATTGCGAAAATTAGTTCACCATTACTAATGTCTTATTTATGGTAGAGTTAATTCCAGATCGTTATAAAACACGTGACTCATTTCCTTCCATAAATCATCATTCAAGTAAGTTAATGATTCCTCCATTCGTCCATAAGGAGCCGCACAGCGAATTTAAGGACCAAAAATATGCGTCTATGTTCTACGGGTTCCATGCAGTGTTCCATTCAAAGACGAAATATAAACCACGTTTAGCATGGAAAAAATATTTACTTTGCCGATTCCTGGTAAAATTACTTCACACTAATGTTTGCTTTTAGATGTAACATTGTTGAAATTTTCAAAGAATTTAAGCAGCCTAAATTTCTATGGGATCTTTCAGCAAACGTTTGCTATCAAGATTTTAAGTGAGAACCCTTAGCTATTTCACCTCAATTTTCAATTTTATACGGGTAAGTCACCGTAGTTATTTTTTGTGTTATGAGTGCGATCTACATATCCTCAGAACTTTTCAACAAACGTTCGCTATACCGATTTGAGCTCAGCTACTCCTTACTAATATTTGCTTGTATACATATAGCTAGAGCCTCGTAGTACTTTTCAATGAATGAAAGCTGCCGAAATTTTTTCCAAATCTTTTCTTGTGTAGCACAACTTTCCGAGTGTAATCTAGAACACAAAGAGGAAGAAGAAGTCCAGCGGAGACTCCATGAACAAGTGACGCCATTCAAAGGGAGCGGGGTTAAAACGAGAAAAATTTCGAACTCTAATTGCCCGCTTTTAAGCTGACGCAAAAGTGTTCCACAAAGGAGATCATTTCCATTGTCGTGGGCCTTCTTCGTGCTATGCAATTTTATTCATTGGACGAAAGAAGGCCTTGTTTGACTTGTTCAGTACTGCAATGGGAAGGAAATCGGCGGGGACTTTCCTTCGTAGGATTTTAATCTTGTTTGGTTTCCCTGAAGATTTATATAATAGTTCTTGGGCTGGTGGAGGATGTGAGTTGCTGCGCGTGTGCCTCCAACAGCTCCAAGCTCGTGTCTAGCGGGATTTTGTTGATGATAAACATTCCCCTCGTATGACTAGGTCGTGTGTGGCAACTTGGGCCGTCAGTGCAAGTAAAAGCCACTAAGTTTTTGATGCGGGAGAACAGAGAAGCCCCTGTTTTCGCGGGGAAATACAGGACTGTATTTTATAGAAATACACTACCTATAAATCTTTGGAAATCAACGAGGAATTTAGTAATCAATGCGGTGGATTGAAACGCGTATTCTATATTCATTCGTCCAATTCAGATTGAGACTTTATGATAAAACTGAAGTACGTATTAATTCAATAATAGAAATATTTTTAGCCTTATGATTTAGGGTACTTTTGGCAGCTAAAAAATTCCGCTGAACATGAGTGCGTCCCACAGCATCATCCTGACTAACTATATTCAACCGATATTTAACTGATAAATTACTCTGAAAAATTACGTCATCACTGCTATACGTTACAGATTTATTCTATGAACTCCTTTCACAATAATTCTTTGGGACTCGCAGAATTTATGAAAGATGTGAAAAATATTATCCACGATATAGATTCTAGCTTGATGTCACGTGGTTACTCACGCCAGAATAACAGAAGAGAATCTTTTTGGGCCTAGAATAGTTCACCTCATCGAACTCTAACGTGATTCTACTGAGTCTGACGTAATTCTATTCGAGATTTTGAAGAGACGCGCGGTCTATTTGTTCTGCAAAACCTTCCCTAATTAGTTGTATTAAATGCATTGTATTGCTTTGAAATGCCCGAACTTTCGTTTCATGTTTTATGCGTGTGTGTGTGTGTGTGTGTGTGTGCTCAAAATCCCATTGTTCTTGTTCATACGAAATTAAACTAAAATTTGAAAATAGCGAGCAGTTTTTCTTTCTAATGGAATTTCGCTTTTCGTGAACTTAATATGACAGAAAATTTAATTTCTTCAACAACAAATTCAATATATTCATATTCCAGTCAAAAGGTTATTGGCTAATAGCCAAAGGAATTCCATTCACGAGGTTAATATTCCAGTGTTAAACTGTTGGCCTTCGAGTTCAAAACCTTCTTTTGATCGCCTTCGTAACTGATGGAATCCAATTCTGTGTTCGTTTGAGACCTTCATCCGATAACTAAAGAACTCCTTCAGACAATACGCTGGTTAAATAAAACAGCCGGACGATCCCAGTGCTTGCTATACAATACGCTTTCAAATACCTCGCAATATCGGATTCCTTGCCTCTTTGTTCTTTTTGAGTACTACTGCTGCTAGAAATAATGGAACGGCATAACTGAAGAGGACAACCACTTTAACTTTAATACAAACTCAACCGTTGTGTCACTTTTAATTTCTCAGCCCCCTTTAGACCCATAGTCTTTGTATCGTCAGGCAGAGAATACGTTTATTTTGGAGCCCAGCACAGACGGGATAACCTTCCCCCTTTAACTTGAAATGCAACAAATAAAAGACGGTCTCGAGACTAGGTCGCGATATGCCCAACTTCATCAAAACGCTCGAATGGCGTCGAAATTTTACCTTGCATTCGACCATTAATGGAAGCGTAGGAACTTCTGCTGCTAATACTGATCTTCTTTTATTACGAGTGCCAGGCGCTGTAGTCGGACGTCTAAAATGTTCCAATGGGTGCCTTTAAGCGAACCCCAGAGAGCATTTTGACCGGCATGACCTGGAATGTTGCTAAGCCTAAATTCACTTCGAGAGCGAGCTTCCAGTTTCATTTGGAAGAGTTTGAGCCGCTCGAGGTAGTTTGAGAGACGTCAAGGGCGTGTATTTATTGAAGAAATTTTGTCTCTCTGCACGGAATTGCGTGAACTAACTGAATTTGAGAGGAAAAAATGTCATGTTGTCTAATTGGTTTAGTGGCCAGTGTAGTTACATCAGGTTGAAGAAAGAACGTAAAATTTTCGCTATATGTTCATTTATATTATAACAGGTCTTGAACTGCTCTGGCAAGGTAATAAATGTAACCATATTTTAATGCCGGCAAGAAGTTCTATACATCTCAACATTTCAGGAGGTTGGAATTATTGTAGCTGTGGGAATTTGCTCTCCAGAGGGAAAATGTGTAGCCCCGAGCTGAAGGTTAGTTACGCCTTCTTATGCTGAAAATAAAACAAGTTTTTTTTTGTTAGAGACAATTTTTTTTCAATTCACTACTAACCTGTTTTTTCAGCATTTATTATTTTCTCCTTCAACTTTTATCCTGTTGCAAAAACTCGTCGTTTCAATGTGCTGGGGATGTTGGGTGAGATGGTTTCTGAGTTCCATACTAAACAGTGCCTTACTCCTTCCTCTCTTTGGGACACCTTTGTTATGGTTAGGGAGGCTCAAACTAATCTAATCTCAGAAATTCTATTCCTCGCTCATTGCAAACACAGATCCTGTCATTACATTCTGTAGGTGAACTTACATACGTAGAAATTCAAACGAATGGATAAGTCCCACACATTCTTCTCCTACAGGACTTTACTCTACCTACGTACATGAAAATGGTCCCGAATGCTAATTCTCCGGTTTACACTAAACATTGTAACATCCACTGCATAATAATACAAAGTTGTTGCTTGGTTTGTTTGTCCGTTTGTCTCTGAGACAATCTTAAGGATGCTTAATAACTGCATTTGTGGTACGAGTTATACCAGTGCACAGATGCAAGTATATTTTTATCGCGGGTGCTATTAGGACGGATGTATTTGTTTGTCATTCTCATCTGGAAGATTTATTCAAGGAAACCATTTAATCCTGTCATTTTATACGCCGTGTACACTAGTGGTTACTAAGTTTCAGAATGATAAACAATATCATTCAACTCAATGTGAATAAACTAAAATAATGACGCAATCATACGATTGAAAACGGTTTTTTATTTGCTGCAAACACAATTTACGGTCTCGAAAATTTAAGGATACCGTCTGGGTAGAAATCAGGATATGTGTAGATTTTCTGTTTTTATATGCATCTTATAGAGGATTTTCTTGCGCTTCCATTGGTACTTTCCGTTTACGTCTACTCCGAATAGTGCGCCCACCAGAGGGGGTGAAAGCGATGGGGTGGAGTGACCTTGAACCCTCCCCCCCCTAATTATTGGGTGTCAATTGAGCGTGTTTCTCTGCGGGAATGGCATTATAGTTCGTTAATGGGCTACTCAAAGTGCTTCCATTATTCAAATGAAACATTCTAATGCTGAGTAGATATTTTTTTATAATTTTTGACAATTTCAGAATTTAGCTGTTCTGCCGTATCTATGATACCGCAGCTTTTCTTCATAGCTCGATGACAGCTGCAGTATCATAGCTACAGCAGTGGCGAGCACACCAATCCAAAGGGCTTGAAAAGAGCTATAAAACAAAGGAGTTGACTAGACAAAAAAACGTATTTTGGTCGAAAAAAATGATAAATTAAAATTTTTTTTTTTGTCAAGAATAATACCTATTCTCTTTTGTTGTTTATTTTTTCCCAGAGTTACAGAGCTACAGCAATGTAAATTATATCAATCAAAAGGGCTTGAAAAGAGCTACAAACGCTCAAGAGTTCATTGTAGAAAACCCTGTAGTTCAAAAGATAAAAAGAAAAACAATTTTTTTTGTGAAAAAACAAGTTTTTCTGGAAACTTGATATTGGTTTCTCATATCTATCTCCTTCCACAATTTTAGAGCTACGAGAATGGTTTATATACCATTCGATAGGGTTTAGCAAGGTGTATCCATAAGCAATAGCATTTTTTGATAGATTTATTGTTTTGAAAATTACACCACATGAAAAAAAATGAGAAATATATCATTTTTTTTTCAATTCCCAAAATCCACAAAAAGAATTTATCGAAATTCCCTATTGCTTATGGTTATATAGACATATAAGCAATCTAAGAACGAAATACTGGTTCTGTAACTTCAAATTTGTAGAAGGAGATAGATTTTACAAAACCCCCCTATTTTATCATATTTTTCAAAAAAAAAGTGCAGCTACAAAAATTTCGTCGAAATAACAAATGATCTATGCATCATTTCACACCTACTGTAAAAATTTCAAAGAAATCCGTCCATAAATAACGGACTTTTTTTTACCCAGACGGACTCCTTAAGCAGTGAAGACGAAAGGAACACTCTAAACGCCTTTATGTTGCGTGCCCAGAAGACGGTTTGCGCGCGCTAATCTCTGTAATTGACTGTGGATCATTTTCAGCCGCCAAGCTCAGACTCATGAACGCTTGTGAACTAAAGCAAGAGTTAACAATTTATTGGGGCCGGGCACTTCCACTTTATGAAGCTCTGCCTTTTATCCAAATTTTGGGCTGGTTCGTTCACTCTCTTTTTGAAGTGTTTTCGTTTTTTTTTGGGGGGGGGAGGGGGGGGGAGGGGAGGGGAGGGGTTGCGAGGGAGAGGGGTTGCTGTTTCTGTGATGGTGCCGAGATAGAAACATCGGCTTCGTGTCATTTCTAACGAGATGGAACAGGGTGTCAATGGTGCAAACAACTATTTAAAACGAACAGAAGCTGAGAAGATATTTTTACAAACATTCGTGACGGTTAAAAATTTGAAAAAATTATTGGCGAAGAAGCACCGAGATTTTGTTTCCACTTTTAACTTATATTCGAAGTTTTGTCATTCAAAGCTGTACCAGACTAGGCTGCTCATTAAAAAATAATTTTATGGCTTGAAGACTTTTTGAGAGTCAAATTATATTCTGTACGGAAACAAAAATAAAATCGAGAGCTACTGGATTAATGCTTACAAAGATTAACTCTGGCTTCAAGGAAGAATTTGAAGAACGTCAATTGAAAGTGGAACTACATCCGCTAAAATTTCTATGATATTCGCACCCAATGATGTTACCTCAAGCATGCGTGTCTGTGAAACTAAATTTGTTTTTCTCGAAAAATTGCACAAAATATGGCTCAGGGGAGGCAATTTTATTTTGTCAGAAGCCCAACGAGCTCGTTAGGTAACATGCAGCATGATACAAGTTTTTCTTCTACGCGTCCTGCGCGTGCGTAATATTGAAAACAAGAATGAACAGCGACATGTTTGCACTATTTTACGTAAAATTTAGCTAAATTGGAGTGCATGTGTCCTGGACACTGAATCTGAGTGTGCCATAGGTGTTCTACGGGCAGTGTTAAACTAGCGCACCCCCTCAGGGGGATACAACTATTGTATCTATGGGAATTAGCGCTCCCAGGGGAAAAATGTGAGGGCCCGAGCTGAGTTAGTTAGGCCTTCTTTTTGTTAAAATGAAATGTTTTTTGTTATGTTAAGGACCACCTTTTTTCGGTTCACTACTGTCCTGTTTTTCAGCACCTCTGACTTTCTTCTTCAACTTTTATCTTATTTCATGAACTTCTTTCCCATCTTACTGTTTCTATGCCCTTTCTGCATAGATTCCTCATTTTCTTATCTCCATACTAAATGGTGCCTTCCTCTTTCCTCTCTTCGGTACGCTCTGTTTTTGCAGCGGTTAGGGAGGCTTAAACTAACTTATAATCTAATCTAAACTAGCGCACAGATCTGGATGGTGAGAAGGAAGTGAGAAAACTTTTGGGGTATCAAATGAGAAATAAAATTGTTAAACAGAAGTGTGCTAAAGTTATGATAAAACGCTTGCCTGATATTCTTAGGAAACGATACACCTGTTCCCATATCCGCCTTCTCAGTTAACGGCAAACAATACTCCTGTTCCCATATCCACCTTCTCAGTTAAAAGGAAACAACACTCCTTTTCCATACCCATTTTCTCAGTTAAAATGAAACAATGCTCCTGTTCCCATATCCGCCTTCTCAGTTAACAGGAAACAATCCTCGTGTTCCCATAGCCCGTAGAAGCTCCTAACTTCTCGTTTAACAGGAAGCAAGACGCTCGTTCCGTATCCAGTTGAAGCCTGTGCCTTGCTAGTTTAATTTGACCTCGTGAGCGATGAAATGGAGGCTCGCAAACAAGCCTCAGAACATACAAGGAAACATCATTCGCACGAGTCCGTCTCCATGTCTCTTATCTCGCGAGATAACGCTCCGTCTCGCATCTTCGACACAATGCCAACAAGAAAGGTCCGCGATGCAAATTACGCCGTTACTTTCTTTGATGAGAACCGAGCTTGGCACCCGATGGAACGCGTGCAGCTTCACGGCAGACCGATATTTCCCGAAATGTCAAAGCCCTCTTGCCGCCTTCAGCTCAACTCGACAATCACTCCAGCTGCCCTGGCTGACGGGAAGCGGCTCATGAGACGTGCCGTAGAGATTCCCCTCGGATATCATTCGCGGGATTACTCATGCGCTGCGAAGACTCCAGAGATTGGGGTGCACTAGCTTGTGAAATCGTGAAGTGTAGATTTCCCGACGACTAATTAATAAAACCGAGTGTGGTTGACGGTCTGATAATTTTCTCACACGTTTTTTTTTTGGGGGGGGAGCTAACTTCTTGTTTTTTTGAGTATTTATTTAGGTAGAGCTGTCAGGCTTGCGTGCTTGTTTTTGTGGCAGAGTTCGTCTAGTTACAGCACTACACGAGCAAATCCTGAAACACTTAGATGTTAGGTCGGTCTAAGTCCACTGGATTTGGCATGAAACATTGAATAATTAGACTCATCGTGAGTTTAAATAGAAAGTAACAATATTTTATTGTTGCTTATCCTCCCCTCAGAGGAATGCAAATACTGTATCTAAGGGAATTAGCACTCCCAGGAGAAAAATGTGTGAGGGCCCGAACTGAGAGATAGATAGGGAGGCCTTCTTTTTGTTGAAATAAAATATTTTTGTTCTGTTAAGAACCAGCTTTTTTCGGTTCACTGCTGTCCTGCTTTTCAGCACCAACTGCTGTTGTCTTCGACTTTGAACTTTTTCATAAACTTCTTTCTCAACTAACTGTTTCTATGCCCTTTCTGCATAGATTCCGCGTTCCCTCAACTCCATACTTAATGGTGCCTTCCTCCTTCATCTCCTTGGATCGTCTTTGTGGCGGATAGGGAGGCTTAAGCCACCTAATAATCTAATCTTCTCCTCCTCCTTGCGAGTAAAGGCATGATGTCATTTCTGTTTCCTACAACAGTTAAGAGTCTAAGACCATCGTAAGCTGATGGAATGAGCAATCTAACTTTATTTTGCATATTTTGATGGAAATTCATTTATTACTGATGAGACATAATATAATCACTAGAATGCCGGTCTTTTACAGCCATGCTTTAAGTTGTCGTGCACTCCACAAACTTTACATACTTGTTGCTGCGAAAGCCAATGTCCCCAGCGATGGCAACCTACCAGGTACCATTGAAACAAATTCCTTTAAAAGACTGAAACAGAAATGTAAATTTAAATAGATCACGCAAAACAATGCAAGCCTTTTTTCATCTTGAATTGAAAGTTCATTTTATTATTGTTAAAGCAAACTGTAAATGGCAATGCTACTCTTGTTCCATTGCGCCTTCGAATGTATATGATTCAAAATTTTAAAAGGCTTTTAGATTCTCCTTGCAAAGCCTAACACTAGAATAGAGGGAAAGAATTTAAAAACCCTTGCAGCACTTTGAAAAGTATTCTTAGAGTGAAAAAAAGCACTGCAAACATATAAATTAAGGTACGTTTTTTATCGATGATAACTCTAATTTGCATTTGCTAGAGCACAGTTGTACTTTGCTGACTCTAAAGCACAGTTGTCTGCATAAATTGTTCTTAACAACAACACGCAATATATTATGAGCATGAATTCTTCCTTGAATAATTTCTCAAAATGATGATAATTACACGCAGCTCGTTTTTGCCGTAACCCTCTGCCCTACTGTCGTACTTATTCTCTGCGTCGCAGAAAATCATGAGAGTAAAGGTTTTCTCTACGTCCGACTATTTCTTTTTCTGCAACGCGACGTTTATAACTCGGAAGCTCCGTGTTTTCCTGAAGAATTTTTAACTGAACGACAGGGTGCTGGGCCACAGAGGCGAAATGCGTCTAACAGCACAAGACTTTTATGGAAATTTGCCTAAAATGCTGCGTGCACCGTAGAAAATACAGATTAAAACATGGCTGCCGTACGGAACACGTATAAATAAAGTGGCAGGCTACGAAGCACGCGAAGCAATTTCCAACAACGAGAGCCCGGAACGACCCAAGGATTGTTATGGCTGGGGCACCTCAAGAAAAAATTAACGTGAACATTTGGGCGACGAAGATTTTGTCCTCCTCAAGTGTCGCGCAAAAGAGTTCTACAAGAATCTGTTTAGGAGAAAATATTGAGTTAGTCAGGAACACAGACGACGATACTCGTAAAAAGTGGCTCTGCGACGTCTGCTTTTTGCTGGGCCCGGCATTCTCGCTTCGAGTGGAAGCCGAAGGGAGAAATAAAAACTACGGCACGCAATTTATGACTAAAGCTGGTGCTGCGCAAGAAGTCCCTGGCGTGCATCAGAAAGGTTTTCCCGAGACTTAGCCTGAACTGTTGTGGCTTGACTGTCGTCCACACGGAACTGTGTTGTGGGTCGTATGTCACCGCTCAATGTTTTGAATTCTGCTGTTTGTCGTGGCTCCGACTGCAGCACGGAGGGAGGAATTGTATAATCTGATATAGCGGGGCTATTTTGAGTTACGTTACTTGTTTTCCTCTTTCCTTGTGGGTGCAGATATATAAAATCTCGTATTCTCCCGCCCCACACCATTTCGAGTTTTCTAATTGTTTTTCACAGTTGCGCGATAAAAGGAATTATTTCATTTGTAATCCTTTTGTATTTTTCTGTAGGACTAATGCGGTTGTTTGATTGTGACAGCGGAGTAAGAAATATAAATGGCTGTAATTAATACAAAATAACTTCTTTTACCTCGATGGATTTTCGAGTGTCAGCCGTGCGTTGAAAATTTGAATATAATGAAATGACTTGCAGTGCCAAACTTATTTGGCTGTTGATGCAATTATTCGATTATATTTAGTTTCCATTAAAGATCAATTCTGCAGACATCTGTTACATTTAAACGTCTCCACATTCTAGCGCTGAATATAAGCATAAAATCAATGAATAATGCTGATATTTATCATGACGTTCATGCGTCAGAAAATTACTTGGGCATGCGATCTCATGTGTGCAGTTTCATGGATACTGTAATGCTGAAACAAAATACACGTGTCCGTCTCTGATCTGTATGTAGTTAGAAAAAAAGCTTCAATATTAGCTAAGCCCTTGATAATAAATAACAATACCGCATCTAAAATAATAATAAAACATTTATAAAGTATATGAGAAATGCTAATTTGCACCGTTTTATCAAATTTTCAGTAATGATTATGGGAATATTACAATAACTATGAATGGGATATCAATTATTTTAATTATTAATGATTTCTGGTTGAAATAATTATTATGTAAGACTCCACAATGAGATCCTGACATCGCTGAGATATCGCATGTCATGTACTGCCTATTTTGCTGCTGTTATATTATATATATGTATCGATAAGAAATGGTATGTGACTATTATATATTATTATATTATATTTATTTCATTTTATCCCCTCAGGGGGATACAACTATTGTATCTATGGGAATTAGTGCTCCCAGTGGGACTACGTGAGGGCCCGAGCTAAAGTTTAGGTAGGCTTTCTTTTTATTATAATAACATAGGTTTTTGTTTTTTTACGGACCATCTTTTTTCGGTTCACTGCTGTCCTGTTTTTCAGCACCTATTACTTTCTTCTCCAACTTTGATCTTGTTTCATGAACTTCTTTCTCATCTGACTGTTTCTGTGCCCTTTCTGCATAGACTCCGCGTTCCCTTAACTCCATTTTAAATGGTTCCTTCTTCCTTCCTCTCTATGGATCTCATTTGTTGAGGATAGGGAGGCTTAAACTAACTAATAATCTAATCTAATCTTATTTTATTTTATTCTACATACTATTATTTATGTATTATGTATCTTAGTAATATGTATGTATTATGTATCATAGTGATAATATTACATAGTGTAGTAATATCACAGTATGTCGAACGTGAGAGCAAAGAGTTATCCCAAGTAAAACTTGAATCTGAAAAGGCTACAATCGAAACAAAAACAAAATCCCACTTGAAGCTAAAATAAATAGTCTTACTTGAAAATAATTTTAATAAAACAGCAGACGACACTAAATTAAGTTGAATCAAATCCCAGTCAAAGCAAAAATTAATGTAGCTGCAGTGAAGCTAAAACAAACCAAACCACAGCTGAAGCTACACTGCAATAAAGTAGCAGGTGACGATGAAAGTTTTTGATGAGTAATACAAAACTTTTCTCTAGTAAATATCAATGTGACCGCGGGAAAATAGGAACCAAATACGATGCTTTTGTTGTATTTAAAATGGGAGTAGAACTTTAGAGCAAAAATTCGGTGAAGTTATTATATTATTTTGGCGAACGTTAAACGGACGTTTCTATATAAAAAATTTAAAATTAGACTTTCTGCAACCCAAACTTCCTAAGAAACCATAAGAAAAAACTGCGCTCTATTTAGCTTGTTAAATTCCACGGAATGCTTTCCTAAGCCTTTATTTTTTCTGTATTTACCTGACTTGCAATTCGTAATTTCTTCTTTTGAGACTCGTAACATGTTTTCAGTAAATCGCTCACAAGTAAGTTTTGAATCAGTGTGTTGTATATGATAATTCATAATTAACATGCCGTTTTTTGCAATTTATAACTTGTATCTAATGATTGTTAATTCACAAACAGATTTAAATCAAAATATATCAAAAATTGGAAAATTAGTGTGTCACAACAAGTGTAGTATTATACGTTATTTATTTCAATTTTTCTAACTTTTCTCTCCCCTTTTTGATACATTTTAAGTTAGACCTGACTAGTTTTTTCTTTTTTTGCGTCTTAAAGTTGATAATGAGCTAAGATGTCGAAGTGTCCATTTTTATTTTTACTCATTGACTTTCATAAAATAATGATTCCCTTGAATACGTGTTTCTTCGCGCTTTAATTTACCATTTGGATCTTGAAAAGCAAAAAATTTAAAATATAAAAAATATCGTTTCCATAATTTTCTTTGGCCCGCTTCAATGTTGTTTAGAAAAAAACAGGTTTGTCCCTGAAAAAATTCAAGCAGCGATTGCTTCTATGTTTGATTTACATTATTCAATTAATCATTTAAACGAGCTAAAAAGCTGTTAAAAAGAAGAGTAAACTTCCCATGAGCTCACAAAGTCTGTAATAATTTAGTCTCATGAAATGAAGAGCCCATCCATAAATTTAAGTAAAGAAACCCATAATGCACGAAAATCACCGTTAATTTATCAAAAATTTCAGGCAAGGATGCCTCATGCGCGCGTACCACATTGCGGTAACCACTACATTACCCCTCAATTTGCCCTCAACTACGCCATCTCCTCTGAAAGCCTGCGCAAGTGGAGCGAAGATTGCCCCGAGGTCTATGGAACGTCTCAGCAAGACGCTCGGTATTGTGTGGCGACCGCCAACAGTGTCCAGGACCATTACAAAAGGACACTTGCCGTATTACGCTTCAAGACTGAGGTCCAGAAATCACAGGAAAACCTACACCACAAAGAAACCAAAAGACAAAGGCCACGGAATCGTCCATAAGTCGTTCCAGGAGATTTGATCAGCTTTTGGCATTTCGAAGCCATCATTATTGAACGCTCGGGTGAGGAAGCTTGTTGTCGTAATCAGGGTTATGGAATTGGATACGCTTATGTACCAAAAGAAAGAAAGATGTCTTTGGTGATGAGACGTGGATGAATCTTCGGAGAAAAGGATGCTTCTCAAAGTAATGAGAATCATGCGAATGGATGTGTCTGTGCTACGACGAAAAACGTCATTTCTAGCATTCGACGTAATGAATCTACCAAACACAAGTACAATATTTACAAAAGAAAACATGGGAGCGCTTTTGATGGAAAACCTTTAGGACTAATGACATAGAGAAGAAGGAAAAAGTTCCACTGAACTTTTTTATTGCAAAAATCTATATCATATTCAGTGAGAATTTTTTATTGCAAGAACGTACTCATATTTTCTGCAATTACTTAATTAAATGTAGATTAATTTTTCCATCATAGTCTCAACCTCCTTTCTTTTTCGTAGCAGAAGAGATTTTAACTCTGTACAAAATTGGGAGTCATTTGTTTCGAGAAAAGATAAGACTTCCACAAACATATCATTGACGGCACGCAGCTTAGCAAATAATTATATATAACCATTTAGTTTTCACCAATATGCACCATATGGGTATGCTGCATCTGGGATAAACTATAAATCCCTATGTTATCGTAAATTAGGTTTGCTGATCGTTTGAAAAATTTTGTATCATGAAAAATTACAGTTTTTATTGACAAGAAAACTTCGTTTTTTTTTGCGAGCCACAACTTCGTTTGTTTTTTGCGTTGCTTGTATTCGGGAAAAGCATTGTATCCTCAAATTTAAATTTTGTGCGAAAATTAGTTGATAAATTGTAATTTCGTTCATCAGATACGAGTAGGCACCATTAGTTGCTTCAAAAAAAAGTACATTAGTTTTCGACGCATACTTGAGTAAATCGAGCCAGAAGCGAGGTGAAGTGAGGCTGTGTGTTCTTTAAAGAAGAGAATCAAAGAAATCGAAATAAGTTGATGAGAGGCATGCAGAGTATGAATTTCATCTTCTCTGATGGATAAATTAGTACGTAACAATAAAATTGTAATAAGAACATCCGATTTCCTCTCAAAATCTTGATAGGAAAAGACAAACGCATCATCTCAGTTAAGTTTGCTGTCAGACATTCAATTTTTAAAAGATTCCTGCTCTGAAAATCACATGAAATTTCTTTGAGCTGCTCTAAGCTAAACGAGGAATATTGTATAGGACAAATATCTTGTACAATAAAGAAATTTGTAGTTTTGCGTTCTACTAACCGTCCGTCAAGTTACAAAGCTATGGGCGGCTCTTTTAACCGTCCGTCAAGTTTTTACAACTACACGAACTCAAAAGCCATCGACGAATATTCAGTAGGAATAACTTCTACCATAAACAAAGTTTCATTTATTCTTTATACTAACTCACTATCGTCAACCCCGTTTCTGCGGAAGGTATACTTTAGGAGCTTGCTAACAACAACAACCCGCTGAAATTACGAGAAGCTAAAAATACTCGACCAAAACAACAGAATCGCCCACAAACAGCGACAGAGACCGGGTCTCGGCGTCTTCCGAGATCGAGAAAAAATAAGTGGATGTCATCGATTTCCTTTGGGTAAACCATATTTGATATTATTCGAGAGGAAGACCCACTTAAGGGGAACCTATACCATGAAGCTGAAAGGATTCCCAGATAATGTTATCATATGGAGCCATTAAACTATCAAGTATTCCCGAGCATTTCAACCAACGGCTTTTAAATTGTTATTATGTCTTTTGCTATTGATTTCCATTGTTGTCAACGTTTAAATTCCATTGAAGCATTTCTTTAGAAATTTTTGAACCTGTATGGACTTTTCGTGACTGTGGAGATGCTACTCTGGAATTTCATTAGTTCCAAGTTTTCTATTTAAAATTGGTGCATGATACATATATCAACACGTATTCACAATTTCTACATGCTTTCACTCTTTATCACATTTTTATTCACTACACAGGAGAACCGCGTTTGTTACAACCACAAAAGTATCGTAAATAGTGTGGTCATTTTCTAGCTTGCATAGTCTATAGGAATTAAGAAATTTGAACACCTTCAGAAAATTATTAATCTCTATTTTCTAAGTCTTAAAACTACACGAAAGTATTATGTAAACTCAAATTCACATTCCCGGTAAAACTATTCATAGCATTTACTAACCTTGCCATCGTTTCCTTATCTTTCTTGACGAATATGATCAATTAATTCCACACGCTTCCCTGAGAAAAAAATGCCCAACACCGCACCAACCATCATGTCTTAAAATGACCGATCCATTTACGAGACGATTCTTATGGGGAGATTCTTGCGGACCCATTATCATGATCTGAAAATCGCGTCTCATCGTAAAGCCACGTCTTTATTTTGCCTGTATACGTGATACCCGATCGAGGAGGGTGACTTTGGATCGTGTCCATCAATTCCTGCTTTAATCTCAACAAAAGTTAAGTTGGGAGATAAAGTTCGGGCTTCCCTTGGTATCGGCAGGCGCTTTTAAGAGGCACGCAGTCAATATTATTACAAAGCTATGGGCGATATGAGCGCTCCCGAGCACAGCGCTTGTGCTCCATCTCCAATGGAAAGTCTGGACCGAGCGTCAGAGGAGAGACAGGGGCGAGAGAAAGAGCATCTACCGAGGCAGATGCTATTGGTTCTTTTGCTTCATTAGTTCGAGGAAAGGCTATTTTTTTGGGAAATTTTCTTCGTGAGTTCGAGGAAAGGCTTTCTTTTTCGATGAATTTTTCTCATAGATGTGCGTTTTCTGGGATTTTAATTTTTCAAAGCAGTGTTGATATTATAAATTCTTTTTCGGTTGCCGAATATTCCTCGAAGTGAAAAATTAGGCGGTAGTTCATTTCCTTAGGTTTAAAAAATTTATCTGAATAAACATTCAAATATTCTGTTAAGAGGCACGTAAAGATTTGTACTTATAAAAAAGTGAATATGCTGAATATATACTCGGAAAATCATGAGTTGGTAGTCTTTTAGTTCATGCATAGTAGACTAGTTATATAGCAACGATTTTTTGACTACGACATTTTTTGACAGATAATTGTGAAGAAGTATTATTTCCACTTCAAATATTTATACATAACCTTAGACGTATATTCAAACGAGAACACTGACTATTACTCTGCAGGGCGTTCCAATAATTTACTAACATGTGCGAGAGCAATCAATTATTTGTTGATAAATTTTTTCACTCAGAAATGATATGATTTACACGGTCAGCTCTCCGAAGATATAGATAACATATTTTAGCACAGTTGTAGAAAATAGTAGTTATGCGTGTGAGCCAAACTATTTATCACGAGTCACAATTAAATATCAAGATGATTATTCTTGTGCTTCAACAATCACAATGATAGTGATTTAATTTTTTTCTAATTATAAAACACGTTTAAAATAACCTCAAATGCAACTTTCATGCTACAAATAACGATATAAAAATGTCAAAGCCCTTCATGGAGTTTGACGTATCGCTGAAATGAAGAAAAGTAGGCAATTTTATGAATTTTTCGTAAACTTCAGAGAAGTGTTGAGCTTCCTCAACGTCAGATGCCCGAAACTGGGTTGTTTTAATTTAAAAATTGTTAAGGGTGATGCAGTAAAAAATTATGATACATGTTTTCTGCATCAAAAGGTTTCATAAATATGACTTTTTTCAATTTAGAATAGTTTGACTAAAAAATAGCCTATTAACAATCAAATGTAAAAATTTTCCAAAACTGAATTAATTTCATTGACACTTTGAATAAGATATGCATTTGCATAAATAGCTTACATTTGATTAATTGTTTTAAGACTTAAGCGCTCCTTTTCTATTTTTCGTTGAGGAAGTAGGTACACTTACTCGAGGGATCTCTATCTAGTTTATGCCACGATCGCCCTTGGTTGAATTATGATCGAATATTTACTGGTCAGCCTCATTTTACGACTGTCTCGACCATTATACAGCAAAATATTTACTGGTCAGCCTCATTTTACGACTGCCCCGACCATTATATAGCAAAATATTTACTGGTCAGCCTCATTTTACGACTGCCCCGACCATTATATAGCATAATATTAACTGATCAGCTCCATTTTATGCTCGCTTTTACTTTTACGCTAACAAACCTTAAAGATCAGCCTCATTTAACCATCACCTCTACCATAAGACAACCATAAGTTTGCTGATCACGACCACCTCTACCATAAGACAACCATAAGTTTGCTGATCACGACCACCTCTACCATAACACAACCATATGTTTGCTGATCACGACAACCTCTACCATAACACAACCATATGTTTGCTGATCACGACCGGGGAAAAATGTGAGGGCCCGAGCTGAGAGGTAGGTAGGCCTTCTTTTTGTTGAAATAAAAGTTTTTTTGTTATGTTAAGGACCACTTTTTTTCGGTTCACTGCTGTCCTGTTTTTCAGCACCTCTCACTTTCTTCTTCAACTTTTATCTTATTTCATGAACTTCTTTCTCATCTTACTGTTTCTATGCCCCTTCAGCACAGATTCCTCATTTTCTTATCTCCATACTAAATGGTGCCTTCCTCCTTCCTCTCTTCGATACGCTCTATTTTTGTAGCGGTTAGGGAGGCTTAAACTAACTTATAATATAATCTGCTGATCACGACCACCTCTACCATAACACAACCATATGTTTGCTGATCACGACCGCCTCTACCATAACACAACCATATGTTTGCTGATCACGACAACCTCTACCATAACACAACCATATGTTTGCTGATCACGACCACCTCTACCATAACACAACCATATGTTTGCTGATCACGACCGCCTCTACCATAACACAACCATATGTTTGCTGATCACGACCACCTCTACCATAACACAACCATATGTTTGCTGATCACGACCGCCTCTACCATAACACAACCATATGTTTGCTGATCACGACCGCCTCTACCATAACACAACCATATGTTTGCTGATCACGACAACCTCTACCATAACACAACCATATGTTTGCTGATCACGACCGCCTCTACCATAACACAACCATATGTTTGCTGATCACGACCGCCTCTACCATAACACAACCATATGTTTGCTGATCACGACCGCCTCTACCATAACACAACCATATGTTTGCTGATCACGACAACCTCTACCATAACACAACCAAACATCGACTAAGTTAACGAAGAGGCTCTCTTGAAAGTCTTACTTTTAATAGACGCAGAAAGTTCAAGTTGCTACGCAGAACTTGCGAAACTATTAAGAAAATTCAGGAGCCGACGTTGTAAAACTGATAATGAAATTCTATGAAGGTTCGGTGCCAAGAAAAGTTGCACAACTTCAAATTGGTGGATGTTATTAAGGCCATTAATTTCGGCCAAGGATATCATGGGAAGAAGAAGGACTTTTCTTGCCGTTCGATATTTTTGTCTGCGAAATGAGTTTGAAACTGAGAAGACGAGAATTTTTCGTGCAATATCAGGGCTTACTGTAAAAATACCATTAGGAATGAAGAGAATTATCGTATAAATATCACTTTATTTCTGAATGATAGTCATGGAAACATCTCACGTTTAATTTACACGCTACAACATTAGCCATACGATTCATGTATGAAACCAATGAGAATTATTCATCTTTTCAAAAACAGCTTTCCTACGTTCAGCGTCTCATGGATGCACCACGAAAATCGTCTTCAATATTTGTCAATAAAATTTTTCCCCTGTGCTGCAGAAACACTATGTTCAATGTTTGTTTTATAGATTTTCTTGCACATCAATGGAAGATCGTAAAACCAAAGACTGCCAGAATGGGAAAATTTGCTCCCTAATTATGCAGAGTATTAATAAAATGACAACAAGCGATTAAATAGCCAGACATGTGGGTCACTTTTATCGAGCCACCTTTACAAATACGTAATAACACTCAACCAAATATCTCTTCTTCTTGGTACCCAGTAGCATGAAACTCCCAACGTCCCTGATGAATTCGAATGGTCAAATTTTGTCCGGTCACAGCACATCTCTCAGCAAGAACACCCGCCTGACGAGCGACGATAGTGAATTGAACTTGTAATCTCATCTCACCCTACGCCACACATTAACACATCTCAAAAGAAAGCCAATACTTAATTTTAGTTTTCTTATAAGCAACGCATAAAAAGAGAATCTTGAAAAATGTTCAAAATGTTTTACGGTCTGCTTAACCGTTACCAGGAACGATATTGCAAGCATTATGGAGCCCCTTGAAACACTCAGTATCGAAGACCATAGATCACAACAATCCTTGTATTAAGTTTCACTGTGCCCTGCAACACGCATAGCACACCCTGCTGCCAGCATCACTGCACATCAGAAACAACTCTCCCTGTTCGCCTTGCAACAAGCATCACAACCTACAGCACGCCCTGTAACAAGCATCACTGCACTGCAGAAGCAACTCTCAGAGTTCGCCCTGCAACAAGCATCACAACATATCTGGTACAAACATATCACAACATATCATAGCACACCCTGCTGCAAGCATCACTGCACAGCAGAAGCAACTCTCAGAGTTCGCCCTGCAACAAGCATCACAACATATCTGGTACAAACATATCACAACATATCATAGCACACCCTGCTGCAAGCATCACTGCACAGCAGAAGCAACTCTCAGAGTTTGCCCTGCAACAAGCATCACAACATATCTGGTACAAACATATCACAACATATCATAGCACACCCTGCTGCAAGCATCACTGCACAGCAAAAGCAGCTCTCACAGCTCAGCGTGCAACAAGCATCCCTGCACAGGCAGATGCATCACGTCAGTGTGTACAGCTGGTGTCAAGACAGCTTCATGCCTCAATGCTCTAAGTATTTACCATGCAGATGGAGGCCATCAGCCTTTGGAAGATGATCCTTGTGTCAAGTAATAGTGATTGATGGTCCCTAAGCTTGCAGTTCTCAACTGAAATATACCGAGAAACTCAGCGTAACGTGCGCCTGAAATTGAGTCTATGTTGGTGCTAGAATATATTTTGAGAAGTGAAACTACACGTCATGTTGAGAAACACCTTTGCGTCGTTCCGAGTTACGAGCCCATCCACTGAGTAAATGAGTGAGCTTTTAGTCATTGAGTTTGAATTACTCTAGCAGAAATATCATTCCGTGGCTGAGAAATAGAACGAATTCAAGTAACACGATACATACCTCGAGTAGGAGCAGTGTTGGTTGATGAAAAGAATTTGTGTTTAAACTTTTATTCTCTCTGTTTAGTTCGTTCTTCGTGAGCATCTGAAACTTTGCTCGTTGAAACAGGAAACGTTCTATGGTATTCCTGATTTACTGAGCTACACCTGAGAAAAAAAATTCAGTTCTACTGTAAGGGCTAACAATAAATCGGATTCCAGCTGAGATAATTTTCCTGACTTTTGACTTCCTATCCTGGGTATTCAATAATCATTTGGACAAATTTCAACGTAGAATTAGGAACGCACGTTTTCCTTCATACCAATTTTGCTGGAAATGCTTCATTGAAGAGAACGCATTTTAAACGCATTTTAAATCTAGAACGCATTTTAAATTCAGAACGCATTGTAGGTATATTCGTGCTGTATTTGTAAAGTTAGAATAAGATGAAAAGTGGAATTTAAAACATACGCATAAACATAGAAAATGAATTTCGAATTGAGATGAACATTTATAAACATTGTTCAAATAAACGTAGGCATTGAATGTAAGCTGCAATGATTGCGCAGCACGTTGCAAGACCCTAGTATAGATAGCTTCATTAATACGTACAGAAGCATCAATAATTTTATCCATGGAGTCTTCATCGGACTGTATAGGTGTTCCATGTACCAACCTCATGTAATGCTCCATGAAGTTGATGTACAGATGCCTCAAATCAAAAGACATTAGAGGAACAGTCTAAAAATCAATCCAGGAATTCGGATGTCTGATATCATAGCTGCAAAGCTGCAATCGTGAAGTATACTGCATGGAGCACTATCGTCTTTGGAATAATTCCTCAACGGTTAGCCAGCGGGATATTCTCTAACAACTTTGGCAATGTTTCACTGAAAAGTTCAAATAAATGATCACAGTCAGTGTCTTGGCATAATGCAGGACTCAATCAGATAATCGCCGAGAACCCTCGCCCAAACATTTACTGGAGATCGAATCTGGCACTTTCACCGTCGTGTTTCGAGTGAACGAGACCGCATTGTCAGATTATTTAAGTTGACTACTTTTTTTGCGTGAAGAAACACTTCTTCTGGAAGAATCACTTTTCGAAGAACACAGGTTTTTGCGTGAATGATGCTTCTTCTGAACACTTATGACCGAAAACAAGTTGCAAACTTTTTCTGCAAGACCCACGTCGAGATCTCAACACGTTCGGGATAAATTTGAGCATTCATTTCCTGCGCTCACTTGATGTTTCCGAATATCGTGGATCAATTTACGCTCCGTAATACGATTCAAACGAATAACATGCAGCAGAACTCCCTAATTGTACGTGGACTATTTTGAAAATATTTTAATACTTCTTTTTCTATCGCTGGATCTTTCACTCTTCTGAAGAGGCCTGCATCGTGTTACGCTATGCGAAATGACTCGTTTGCGTGCAATTTCTGTGTTATGGCCGGAAATGTTTGATGGGTTGATATATGTCAGCCGAGATATCTGTATTGACAAATCATGACAACTTGTCTAGAATTATCGTTTCCTTTGCTGTGAGCGAGGTGAATATCTCCCCTAATACAGCGTTGGATATCCGCTCTATTGCCGTTGATACCTTTGCAGCCAACGTACTGCTTGGTATAAGAAATAATAATATTCAACCTATTGCAACACTCAGACAAGCGGATATTAAACACTAGGTTGATGACCTTTTTAGCTTAGCACTGGCGGCTGAATCACTGCAGAGCACATGCTCATTTTTCCGATCCGTAAGCTCGTTCGTTGTATTTTCGGACACGTTATGTACACTTCTGCCCACCATCGAACGTCTTTCACGTTTCTATCTCCGAGTTCCTCCTTGGCTGCCACAAGCTGCTCAGTTCAGTGGCCCGCGAGTGGAACGCAAGTGCGAAATCGTCCGGGCAATCAAACTAAGCGTTACCTCTTCGCCCTCAAGTCATTAATTGTTAAAATTATGGGAGGATGAAGTTGATAAGCGTTCGTTATTGCAGGCAATTTACAAGAGCTCACTTGCTTCTTTGCAGCCGTTAGATGTTCGCAGAAAGTGGAACTCGAGCAAAAACATAGTTGAGGATCTTTGGTATTAACAAAATATTTTGTAGTAAGAGCTGTGTTATTTAGTAAAGCGCTCCTGGAATATCACGTCAAATTGCAGGAATAATTTTGACTCGAGAATAACGAGTTAACAAAAATGAAACCAAGGCGTCGTATGACGAAATAGAAACTTTTGATGTCACGTGCGCCGAAATTAATGGAGTAAAATAAATGTTCTTTTCATCGTCATCGAAATTGGTCATTTATTAATCCATTCTTCATTTATGTGGCTACAATTAGTCCCGTGTGATACTCGTTTTGGTTCTTTGTCCAGCGTATTATCTTATTAGCGACGAGATAGTGAAGCTGAACTGCCCTGAAAATGGAAACTGTTAAACTTCGAGTAGATGGTTGTTGTTGTACCATACCTCTTGAGTGGAATTTAAACTTTTGAATTGAAATTCGAAATTCTTTAGCATTTATTTAAAGTTATTTTAGACAAATGCATAGTAGAGGCATCGGACAAAATAACTACATTGACAAGAAATTTTCTTGACGATAATTTCCTCATACTTGACAGGAAGTCTTTTCAATCATTTTTCCGTTTTCTAGACGGTGTAAAGAAAGCTTTTATGATATTTCTTTTAAATTCAGTTTGCGATTACAGGTTGGTTTTCGAATACAAAATTATGAATTTTATGAACGTTAATGAATTAGGTTATTAGTTTCAAATAGTTCCTCTACGTTTTCTCACAGTAAGCTGCTCAAAGTTTCCTAAAATACTAAGTAAAATAAGTTGATCACACCTCTCTACATAAGTAGCACGAAGCCCTTTTACAATGGAATAAACTTCATCTCATAAAACACAGAATTTCTTCCTGAAAGTTAATGCATGCGCTTCCCAGTATAAATATGAGGACTTCAAAGTGGCTCTGTCGTTAAACAAATTCCATTCGAGAATACGGATTTTGGACTAACTCCCCGCTTTGAAGTCACAGAAATTCGAGGTCCTCCGACACTGGCAGTTCACATTTGGAGTTATACAACCGAGGCCCTGAAGACATGAATTGTGGCGTCATTGTTCCCAGGGGGAGGTTCATTTTAGCCTTTTTTTCTTGCTGCCAGGAGAGGTGGTCGCGCTGTGTAAGAGGCTCTTATCGTGTCGTTCATTTCTGTACGTGAGACTCCAGAGGCCCGAGCGCCGCTGTTCTTTTGGAGGTCCAAGGGTTTTTGAGCTTCAGCGAAAGTTGCGGCCAAAATTGGGTGCTTTGGCGTAGCTGTGCTACGAAACTCTTCTACAGGCTACAATTATTATTGTAAATCCCGTGTTGGTGTAGATCCGTGCTGGATGGAGTTTGCTTTAACATTTGGAGAATGAGGATTCGAATTACGCACCATTCTATTCAAACTTTAGTCATGAATAATGAAGCAATTCGACAGGATGAAAAAATTATGACCTACTCCTGAGATTAGAGAAAAATATTTCGTTTAACACTTTCATAACCTATACAGCACGGTGGAGGAAACCTCCACCGTGCTATACAGCTAGCAACTTTAATAATTGTGAAAAAAAAAATTGAAGTTTTAGCTATAATTTATTGTTTAACTTTCAGGGGCGTAAAAATGTATTTGTTAGGTAACTTCTGTAAATGCCTATTAATCTGATGGTACATTGAAAAGAAGAATACTGAATATAATTGAAATCAGAGTTACGAAAACAAGCAATGGAGTTGAGAAAAGAATGAAGATTTGTGTATTCATTTTCGTGAACAAGATCGTTTTCGGAAGCATTTTACTGTCTTGTAAATGACCAGGTTAATGAAGTTCAAAGTAAATGCGCTCTTTCAAATCTCGCATTGTGTAGCAGCTCATAATATAATATATATTACGATCTGGAAGCATTACCCGTGACTGTAGAAAAAATTACTGAAAAATTTGAATTACAGATTATTTTAGATGAATTAATTTGAACCTCCCTAACCACAACGAAGGTATTCGAAAGAGAGGAACCACCACAATTTGAAGCACTATTCAGTGCTTCGCAACAGTATTCCCTTTGGAATTTTTGGTTTGCTTGTTTTAAGTTTTCAAGTTTATGAAATTAAATTTTGGTCCGCAGGGCGTTTGATTAATAAAGTGGTTATTACTTAGACAAACACAAGTATCAATAGTTAAAAAATAAGAAAGTTAGACTGAGCTGTGCTAAAAATTAGATCACGCTACCAAACAGCGAATTCATAGCAAACAAACTGAAAAATATATCTAACGCCAAGCAATAGTGCTACACGGCAAAATTCCTGGAATGCAATATTTCAAAAAGTCGTTTCCTTCGTGTATGTAAACTTGTTAGTTCCTTATAATCTTGTAGCTTTCAAAGTACTCGAGCCATAAGGTACCCAAAAAATACATTGAACTTGTTCGGTCTTCATGTCGTTGGATTTGAAATGGCACGATGCGATTGTTCTAAGCATTGATTTTACTGATCCGTTTGAGTTTCGATTATTTAATTTCTCTCATTGTAATTATCAAATGTTTAGTGTCTCGCTTATTTTACTTTTAACAAATCAATAAATAACTTCACTCTTCATCATCATTGATATTCGTCATTTATTCATTCATTTTTTATTTACATGGCTACAATTGGTTTTGTGTGATACTCGTTTTTGTTGTTTGTCCAGAGTACAACCATGATCTCAACTATTATTTGCTTCTATTTAATAAACCCCCAGAAAGTAGCTAATGGCTCTAACAAGGAAACATTTCTGTGAAGAAATTTTAGTGGTCAGTAAGAAAATATAGGAGCATAAGCGTTATGCTTGCAGCAATACATTAGAATAAAGTGAAAGTAAGCAGTGAACAGAAACGTTTACATTCTCCCAGCTACGACTTTGTTTGAAGTTTTCTGAAGGTGAAAATTTCCATCTAAGTCCGGCTTTCGAGGCTTATCTCACTATTCGATGACTTCATATTTGTAAAATAAACTATCAAGTATACTATCTGCTTTTTGAAAATGTGGCATGTACCTATGAATCACAACACAGTTCGTTGCTTGGCTTCTTGGTTTGTCCGTGTCTGCTCCCACCCTGTAAATGGGATGCCTGAACTCTGCACAATATAAGTAAATTTTGTTTGTTCTGAAGCTCCACTTATTCAAATATACTGAACTTCATTCCAATGTTAGCTTATCACGAAAACACATTAACTGAAAACCGAAAAGAAGCGCATTCAAATTCATTAATTTCAAAATACGGGACATTAATCAATTAACAAACGCCGTCATTTCTGACGTCGACGTAACTCAAGTAACTACATTTCTGACGTCAACGTTACTCAAGGAACTACATTTCTGACGTCGACGTTACTCAAGTAACTACATTTCTGACGTCGATTTATCTCAAGTTACTACATTTCTGACGTCACAGTTATCCAAGTAACCTCCTTTCTGACGTCGACGTAACTCAAGAAACCATAAATTCAAGACACATGCTGCAAAAAAACAAGGCTCGTGTGTAAGCGCATTTCCTTAATCAAGTGAGCAACGCAGAAGCGATTATGGGAGACCTTCCTCAAAAGCAAACCATCGACTTACCGCCCGCCGGCGCCGTCGGTTGCGGCCACTCCAGCTAATGAAGCTCTGGAAGGATGGTTTCGATGGCCCTTCATTGATTTGCTAGCCACCGACACCGGAGAGCTGGGCTGGAACTGCTCGTGTCAATTGATCCCATTCACTAGCCTGAGTACCCCGGCCAAGACAAACGCGTTTTTGAATTTTGTTTCTGCTTTTCGTGTTAATATGCTTGTTCTTATCTTGCACGAGATGGTGCGCGTGGAATTTTGAACTGCTACGCACTTTGAAGTGAATTCCCCTGGTTAAACCGATAAAAATATTCAAGAATTTTTTTCTGGCGTGATGAAAAGCAAAAAATTAACTCGCTTGAATGAACGCGAAGGGAAACAAGAAAATAATACAACTCTGTGGTTCATTTTAGCTTAATTTTATAACTCAAACTAATTCCCACTTTTTGAGTGAATTTCCAGCTTCAAAATAAAGTCGAGAAATCTATTACAAAACTGAGAACCATTCTCTAAAATTATTTTGATTTTTTTTTGTGCTCACGAGCTTGTACTGTGTGCTTGTGTAGGGACGTGTTAGCGTACTAGTGTAAACGATAAAAAATATGTTGGTGCATGAATTTTTTTAAGCAAATATATGTGAGTGATGCGATAACATTTTACGCCAATTTGCATTTCTTCATGAACACAAAAACGAAAACACGTTCACGCTTTTCTTCAAGCCCAAAAACAAAGTTGGATTAAATCTAAAACACCAACGCCACTCAAAAAAAAAATTCCTTTGGAAAATCAACCATTCTTTCAAAATTGCGGGCGAGGACTACATTTTGGCAGGGTCTATTATGACCCTCGGTGAGATCACGCAGATCGTATCAATCTTGCGTTAAGAGCCCGCCGCTCTTCTCGCCTGGTCATATCTGAAGCGCACAATATTTTTCTAAGGGTAATCGCTACGACTCGCCGCACCCGAGGCTCCAGGATTTGAGCTTGGTCGTAAATTATGGCTGCAACGGACGCTGGAACCCTGGCTTGACCTGGACATGGACGTCGAGCCCCAAAACGATGCGATGAAGCGTTAAGAACATTGCAAAATCAGGACCTTTAACTTTGTCTCGGAGAGACGCCCTGCACAACTGCGAAAGACAATGGCACAAAAGACTTTCCGAGCGCTGCGGTGTGCTGGATATTCTACACTGGTATTTAAAATGAAGTTGCTCAAATCAGCATGCATTTGTGTGTAGAAGGAAGAAAAAAATTAAATTGGACGGGTTTGATCGGCATTGAATTTACTAGAGCAATGATGAATAGCAGTATGCAGATGATGAATTAGAATGTTTGAAATTTTTTTATTGTGCGTATTTTTCTGCACTCATTCACATACTTTAAAAATTGCTTCCAATTTACATTCTACTACGCTGAAACTCATGGAGGGACATTCTCACTTTCAATTTCATAGATTTGGCTTAGTTCTTTCAAGTTATGAAACTAATTTCATTAATATTACTTGAAATCATATCCTGAGTTATGAAAAAAAGAACTGGAAAACGACAGGGTACGCAAAAAGCAATAAAAAACGAAAAGTATTCAGACTGTCTAGTTTAGAACACTTTTCACTGATCAATTGTAGCTCCTAATTAAATGCAACTGCCGTCATTTCTGATGTCCAGGGTGTACAAGCAACCATAATTTCAAAACTCAGGTACTGCAAAAAACTCCGATTCGTGAGGGTTCTTTGAAAACCACACACTTAATCTTACAGATTTCCTTTCAACGTATGCTGAATGACAATGGTACTTTGAAGCTTTGATTTTAAAACAATTCCGTGATGGCCGCCTATATGCTTCTAAAAACTAGCTCATTATCTAACCCAGAATAAAATGCTAACAAACGAATATCGATATTTACTGCTCGAAAATTTAAAGGAATAACGTATTCATTATCGCATGTCATTTAGATTTCCGCATTATGAGAACATTGTTTCTTTGGAGAAAGAAAATTAATTCTTTGGTTTGGGAACTCGAGGCTGAGAAATCTCATCTTGTCATTTCCAGGTCTGATTCCTTCCACTGTAGTTCAAGTTACCTGATGTGAAAATCAATTTCCTCCAACCGAAAATCATGCTTCTTGAGGCTAAAATAAATTTCTTCTAAATGAAAATCCAGTTCCTCTACACGCATATCAGTGCAAATAGAAAGTCCCTTTCCGCAAAGTGAAAACTAAATTGAATTTTAAAATTAAGTTCAAGAATTAAGTTAAAAATTAAGTTCCTCGATAAAGCTCGTATATGAAATTGGTTATGATCCATTTAATTACACTTTTTACTCGTTATACATTAGATACAGTGAACAATTGCAGCTGTATACAACAGAAGTTTTGGATTTTTCTCATTTTGACCATGATCACTACAACATGCACCACCGCAATTTCGAAAATGAATTACTACAAAATCAGCATAAATGATGGAAAATAATTTTCCAATTCTCTGGCGCTGAGTGTGATTAGCAAGCACTGCTAAAACATTGATAGTTAACACTGAAACACAGTACGGATGGTTGAAGAAGAACAGGCAGATTCCCATGGAAAACATCGAGAATAAATCCAAGAGGGCGAACGATACCAAGAAAGAAACAGTATCTGCAGTCGAAACTAATCTTACCATTATATTGTGGCAACTTAAAGTGAACTTGTCAAGAACTTCTAATTACATTTTAATGTCAATTTAATTTACAGTTCGTTGGATGGAGAAATGAATGCAGTTAAAAAGTGTTATAAATGTAATCATTAACATGAGTCCCCCCAAAAAATGGGGCAAAGAGATCAACGAACATAACGAAATTTTCTGATGCTAGATCTACAACTTTAGTAAAGCACTCCCCTGGATAGACGGAAGAAGCTTCAATCTTATTTGCAAGCGTAGAGAATGAAGGTCCAAAATCGGGAGATGAGCTTGAATTTTTCTCTGCAAGTAAAGTAGCGAATCTAAGATGTATTGGAGAGCAATATCCTCGTCTGCCGGTGGCGTTGTGTGTTTCACAAAACCTCAAACTGCCTTCAAATCTCAAGACTGTAACGTGTGGTTTGTGGATTCAATTCAAGCTTGCGAACATCAAAATGTTGTTAACCATACTGTTATAAATGATAACGCACCTCACAGTAGATTGAAAAATCTTCTTCAACAACATCCAAGCTTCCAGACTCTTAGGCTAGCGTCTTATTCTTATTTACTGAACCCAATTGAATCTGTTTGGAGTGCTCTCAAAAGTCACATCAGACGCAGGCTAAGAGAGAAAATGGAAAACATATTGAACATAAAGCGATAACCCAAGCTGTCAAAAACAGAACAGAGGATGTGAAACTTGAAATTTTTTGTGCGAGGAGCTATTTCTAAAATAATTCCGACTATGTGAATAACTTTATTAAACCGAAGGTATAAATATACCGAGCGGTAACCTCACGAGATGGACTAGAGAAAATACCTTCTTAAGTGACATCAGTGAAGTTACGTATTAAATACGGTAACTCAATAATAAGAATAAGGTATATTTTATTATTTATTAATGATATAATATTAATGAGCTCGTAAACTCGATGATGAAAAAAAGAAGAAATTTAATTTATACGAAAGATGTTGACTACTACTTTATTACGCGTATTCTCCTGTAGTTTGGTAGAATTAAGGCAATGCACAGTCATTTCATTACATTTACCAATAAATTTGGATAAATTTGAATTTTCGTTGGACATATTTCGAAAGAATAAAATATTTTTATAGTTTGTGGAATGGCTCACAGTGACGCAACAAACTTTAAAATAAACGTATCTATGAGACGCATTTGCATTATTATGCATAAGTATATTTACACTTGCAGCAAAATCATTCCCTGTTTATGAGTACTTATTCAAATTACTGATTCTCAAACACGACTTTTTTGTTGCAAATATTTTATGTTTGATATAAATTCAGTAATGAAATTTATAAGGCTGAATATTTACAACCTTAGAATATTTACAACTTGAAGGAACTTTTTATTAAATCTGTGGAACTGAATTAAAGTTTTCTCAAAATGCTTAAACTTTCCTTAGAAGAAATAGACCTGAAAATTGAATAGAGGAAAAACTGAGAGCCATGAAAAGATGAAGAGTTTAATGACTTGAAATTGCTTTCTTCACATTACGCCCGTCACTCCGGAAGAGTTTATGGCGTGAATCCGTTACCTACCGAACATAGCGGCTCTGTGTGTTGGGTGATGTTTAAAGATTCTACTGCCGTTAATTACAAAACAGAAAATGCTTTCGAATTTCCGAGTGGTATATCACCGAACAAAACGGCTCGATCTGTGTGAAGGCTGATGTATGCACATTCTACCGACATTAAATAAAAAAAAGAAAACGCTTTCCAATTTCTGCGTAGCAAATTATTTACCATTTCTATTGTGGCTAAGCAAATTGACTTGGTTAAGCTTAAAGTAATACTGAAGATTAACAAACGTCCTTTTCATTTCAGACGTTCACGTCAAGTTATCCCCTACTGTACAATTGTGGTACACTGTAGGCGTATACTATTATTAAAAGCACGCTATTCGAAATCAAAAAATGAAAAAATATCGGAAAGAATCACTCTTCGTATTTCAGCTGACTGCTTCATACTGACCATGAGAACCTCGACAAACTGCATTCGCTCACCAGAAATAAACCATTTTATAGTGAAATGTTTTACTAGCTAACAATACCCTCTTTATTCTTGCTTTACTAACTCATTTCGTTCGTATCATTATTTATCCACCTTCTTGTTCTTTACTTTTATTGGGCGTTTTCATTCTTTTTATTTTTATCCTTTCAACCCATTATATTCTGGTGGATTTCATTGTCAAAGGCGATGATGAGCCACAGCCATCAGAGTATTTCAATTTTTCGGGCAATTATTTCCTCGTATTTTAAAAGCTAATATTTTGATCCAGCCCCGACTTCGTGCCAAAAACATGAATGATCGTATCATTCTCTTTAACATACTGAACTGTTTTTTTTTGTGCTAATTCTATGGCTTAATGGGCAGAAACTTTATTCTCACTCATCGAGCTCTTTACGGAGTGGATCTTTCCGAAGAGTTTTGATTCGAAATCCTGTCGCGTAAAAGAATCGTTTCTTCGAGATCACAAAAGTTGGGAGAATCGTCTGGTCCGAGACTCTGACGAAAACCTCGTCCAGGCCTGGAAAGTTTACGAGGGTCAAACTCTAGGCGGTGGTTTTTTAGAAACAAATTTCCACTCCGGAAAAATTGTACCACATTTAGATTTGAACTTCATACCAGCAACACAACGTCAAAGGAAGTTGAGTGACCGAAATACTGTCTCTCAACGTAAAAAGAACGATAGTTAATAGATAGAAATCTTTTTTTGTTCGAACAAACATTGTTCTTCAGGTTATTTTTCGCAGGGAATATGTTTTTCAAAGGAGTTCAGGCCGAAATACTGTCTCTCAACGTAAAAAGAACGATAGTTAATAAATAGAAATCTTATTTTGTTCGAACAAACATTGTTCTTCAAGTTCTTTTTCGCATGGAATATGTTTTTCATTTGTGGTTTAACTTACAAAGGAGCTCAGGCAGTTTTGAGCTGCTTCCCATTAGTCGTCCACTTCTCACCCTCGTTTCCCAAAATAAAACAGAATTTACTTCATACATTCATTTCTAGATAACTCGGTGGGATGGACGACACTTTTCGATCTTCATTCCTTGTTTTCTAAGCTTACGAGGTAATGTTCAGTAATTCTTTTAAATTTTTGCTATACTTCAACCATACGTACAACGGTTTTGCCCCTCCTATTAAATTTTTTCAGTTAACGTCCGACAAAATTTATTCTGAATTGGAATGTTCCATTCCATAAAGTGTTCTTTATTACTTTCCAAATAAAAAATTTTCACTCTCCTATCTTATTTTCTCCAGGTATATTGGTGTGAAAGATTTAAAACCTAACCACCTATTCCAAAAATAATTTTTCCCATCTTTTGCGGAGACTTTCATTAGATGCTTTTACTCGAAAAAATTGGAGTGGGTGATTTCCGAGGCTGAATTCTAAAAGACCTTTCGACAGAAATCTCCCAGATCACGTTTCAGGGTTCCTTGCACTAAACATTTTGACTCTGCGAACGTGCATCTCTTATTTTTAGCTTGGCGGGGTCTGTGGAGCTCAAGCTCTTAGAAGCAGGGGCATTTGAAAACGCGCGTCATATGCAGAAATGATGCAAAATTTCCATGATATTTCCGTTTTGTAAAACGCTGTGACCGTCGTAATTTCACATGGTATATCAAGGACGTCTTCGCTAATATCGTCAGTGACCGTAGTTTTTTTACTTTATTTTCGTTTAGTTTTCACCCTAAAAATGTTGGTCATTCTTTCACCGGCGAATGAATTATCGGAAATTTTTCTAGAACATTCGGTGAGAAGTTTCTGAAGCAGCAACCGATGTTCACGTCGCGATATGTTTCCATTTTGTAAAGCTTAAAATAGGGGAATGAACTTCAAAGCAGAATTTTTCGTGGTGTGGTAGAAATCGTGACTTTTTCTCGTGTTCTATAATAAATATTACCCAAATCATGTATCATCTTCAGAAAAGCTCAAACAGTTATTCAGAAAAACTATAAAAGCTCCATCAAATCTTTGTAAGAAATCATGCGAACATGGAATAATAAAATACGTGGAAATCGTACCAGGTTCCCAAACAAGCCTGATGCTTAATTCAGTATTCGATGAATTTTGAACAATGATCTGAATCCTTGAAGCTTCTGAATCTCAATCGCTTCTTCAGAAAGCGTTGGTCTTGCCCATCGAGGCACTCTAGCTAAGACTGAATAAAAATAAAAGGAACCTACTTCAGTTGCGAGAGACTGAATATCTTCCAGTCAGAGGCGTCTCGGATTATGCAAAGTTGAAAGATTGCCTTGAACTCCACCCTTGAAATGAAAACCAAGTGGTGAGCTCTCCTCTACTTCTATGAATGAATCTTACGAATTATGAATAAGGAATGTCTGCAGTGAAGGAGAACATGATCCTAGCATTCAAGGAGCAAAATCTTCAATTCATTTGAAAGCCATCTTCACTTGAATTGAAAACTTATATTATACAGCTTGGTCGTAATCTTCTGCAAGTGATGGATGATTTAAGGGCACGGTTCGGGTCTATTTTCGGATTATGGTCATTTTTCGGTTTATAAATTCAGCTTATAGAGATTTTTCTTGCGCATCCAACGATATAATTGGCTTTCAAGTACGTCAATTGGTTAGTCTTCTGGACGGGGTAAAAGACGCTCACTAGTGTGACCTTGGGGTGCACCAATGGATGGGTGACCTCCCTCTTCCCCCCATTACGAGCCAGTATGGAGTGTTTCTCAACGGGAATAGCATGAGAGTTCGTTCATGGCCTTAATTGAAATGCTTTTGTACTCAAACGAAACATTCTATTACTCAGTGATAAATTATGATGGTATAATTTGAGTGTTTGTTTTGAGTCCGGCTGCTGAGTCATCAGCTAATTAGCTGGCTATGTAAACCTAAACGCCTCCCGGAGTTTTAAAGCTACAGGAATGGCAACTATATCAATCGAAAGGGCTTAAAAAGAGCTACAAAGCAATACAGGTAATTGAAAAAAAAATTAGCCAGCTTTGAAAAAAAAAATTTGTTAAAAAAAAAACCTGTTCTGAAACTTGTATTTATTGACTTTTGATATGGATCCTTTCCCACTATTTTGAAAGTGCATAAGAAGGTACAGAATCGCTCATAAGACTCAATTTATAAATTAGTAAAGAACGACAAATTTTTTTTTTTTTTTGAAAAATGATGTTTCTGCAAACTCACTTTTTGATTTTGGAAAACCTACTCCTCCCACAGTTTTGAAGGTACAGAGATGGCGAGCATACCAATCGATAGCGCTTGAAAGGGAAAATAGATCCAGTGCAAAAGTTTTTTATTTCAATTCACCTTAAAAATCAGAAGCAAATTATTAAAAAAAGGAAAAAAAAGGTCATTTTTGGGGAAAAAAGTTCTCATAACTCAAAAAATCAAATAATCGAAAAACTTTTGCACCGGATCTCTGCACAAGACAATTTCCTATCTATAAAATATTTTCTCAGTTCTCTGTGTTCAAAATTGTAGGAGTAGGATTTTCCGCAACACATGTTTTTTCGTGTTTTTTTTAAATAATCTTTTTCATGTATGGTTACGAAAAATACGCACAAATAAAATAAGTATTCATAACAATTTACACCTACGGTAGATATCTCAGAAAAATCCACCGAGAACTTACAGACTTTTTTTTTACCCCGAACCGTCCCCTTAATCTAGCATATGAAGTACTGACAGGGAAAACTTATTTCATAAGTTCCATCATATTTTATATCATCAGTATAAAATTCTTTTAATCGCAATTGGAAATTCCATCTTGACTCATAATTCTCGTTTGTTTCGTTTCATGAGCTGTAAAAAAAACTTACTGAAAATGGGAATATCAAAAAGACAAATTAATATTTCTGTACCAAAAAATATGTGAAGCATTAGATTGTTTAGTTGTTTAATAAACTCTATGCAGGTTTATTTTTACTAATTATTGTTTCTGAACTCTTCCACTCACAGCATAGTAAATTATCTTTCTTGGTTATTAATTATTCATTTAGGAAGTGATCGTGAAGTTTTCTGCTTCAATTATCTCCATTATCATAAATTTTCTCGGTAAGTTTAATTTATTCAACATCAAAATAATCATGCAACATTTTTTTCTACATTTAGTTAGGATATTAGAAAAATCATATCAAAAGTAATCACCTGAGCTTTTTTCGTGTTTTGTAAAACATTTCATAATATTCCAATTTTTGAGTGAACTGTTCAATTTCTGCGTAGCAAATTATTTTACCATTTCTATTATGGCTAAGCAAATTGACTTGGTTAAGTTTAAAGTAAAACTGAAGATGTAATGTAACTGATTGTAAAGTCGCTTTGGAGCAACTGCCACTCACTCTGGCCTGTGAGCAACGGCTTTGGTGACAGAAAGAATCCTCCTAGAAACCAGTGACGGTAAAATCTTTTCTAGATTTAAGCGCCTGAAAAGTCTTCGCTAATTTCGATAGTGGGAAAATCTTTGCCGGATTTATTCAGCGAGGCAAAATCAGTGAAAATGAAATTCAACAGAAACAACATGACAGAGTGACAGAGTGACAGAGTTCAGCTTTAGCTTCTGAACTTGCCTTAGCTTTTGTTGCCCCTAGAATTCTTTTCTCTTTAAAATTCTTAACACTGAGAATCGGAGAAGCTCCCTGAAAGCTTCTAATAATGAAAACTAAGCCCTCGTATTACTTCCCAAGAAAGCAAAAATTCAACATCCTCTTTCTAATAAGTGATGAAATAAAGTTGAAGGCACTCAAGATTCTTTTCACTTACTACCGTGGTAGAATATGTTCTTTTTGAAATAACAGTGAAGGTAAATGTATTCGCTATCCACGCGGAATTTTTTGCCTGCTTATGTTTGTTTACTAAAAACTTCGGGTAATGAGGCGAAAAGTCCATGCTACTTTAAAAAGTGATGACATACCCGCGAGCTAATTTTATCCTTTAGTTTAAATCATAACTCAAGAAAATAAATGTAAAATACAACTTTTCGCACAAAACGCGCTGAGGCAAGGTGAGCTCTGTAAATCTTACTCTATCCATAATTCTTCAGGAACTGGGCAAAGTTTGCAACAAAGAAATGAGTTCCCGGGTGCCTTTGAGCTGCCTACTTTGCTATTGACTCTTCGTGCTATGGCTTGTCGAGGAACGGCTGACTTGCACGAAGAATAACGACTTGTAAAATAATTAAAAGCCTGAAAGGGAGAATTTTTGAAGTGTGGTTGTGGAACTGCAACATAAAGAACTTGAAATTAATCCCCTCTTGAATTAGCATTCCAAGGGGCAAGATGCGAGGTCCAATCGTGAAGGTTAGGTAGGCTTTTAATTTATAGAAATAGAATAGTTTTTCATTGTTATAAACATGTTTTTTTTATCACTGATTTACTTTTCTCCGTATCTATAACTTTGTCTTAAGCTTGCATCTTGTTTCATTAACTTCAACCCCTCAGGGGGATACAACTATTGTATCTATGGGAATTAGCGCTCCCAGGGGGACAATGTGAGGGCCCGAGCTAAAGGTTAGGTAGGCTTTCTTTTTGTTAAAATAGAATAGGTTTTTGTTGTGTTACGGACCATCTTTTTTCGGTTCAATGCTGTCCTGTTTTTCACCGCCTACTACTTTCTTCTTCAACTTTTTCTTGTTTCATGAACTTCTTTCTTAGCTTTCTGTTTCTGTGCCCTTTCTGCATAGATTCCACGTTCTCTTAGCTCCATACTAAATGGTGCCTTCTTCCTTCCTCTCTTTACATCTCATTTGTTGAGGATACGGAGGCTTTAACTAATAAACTAAACATTAACTTCAATCAATCTTGATGCTTCTATGCTCAAGGAGCCTGGAGTGGGGACGCACTTGCGTTTAAATTCGCAGATCCCTCAATTTCGTATAAATTGGTTCTCTCCTCCTCACCCTCTTAGGATCGCCATTACTGTGGTTAGAGAGGCCTAAATTAACTCATCATTCCTGATCTAATTGAAATTTAATGCTCAAAGACAAAAGCCGAATATGTGTTCGGACGCTTTTCTCAGCGCCTGTTATCTCCAATTTTTTTTTACAATTATACTTATATTGCAATTGTATTATGCTTTGATTCAAATTGCGCTTGCATGCACTTCTTTTTTATACCTGTTAATTATATACAATTCTCGTTAGTCCCAACTAAGGATCGAGAAAGAAATTTCTTCAAGTCGTGTCATTATTTATAATCCCGAATAATTCATCGCACTTCATCAAATAAAATTTTTAGCTCTGTGTACAAATAAACTGTGGCGACTGCGAGCGCGCCTGGCCTGCGTGCAAAAGATCTGATAAAATAAAAATGGACAAAGAAAACATAAGACTCAACTGGTTAGAAAAGCTGTTAACAAGCCGTTCGATACTGTTTTAATTAGTCCTGATTGTTGATTCATGAAGTGGAAGTAAGTTGCCTAACTCTTGTAAGTAAGTTGCCTAAGTTTAACACATTTCCTGCGAAGTGACCCATTGGTGGTCACGTAGGGGATTTTCATATTGCTGCTGACCCACCTGCACTCACTGACTCATTTTTTATAAATACTTAATGAAAGCTAAATAAAAGCCCGATCCAGTTAATGTTTGACTATAAATTTGAATTGAATATTGAAATTCAGTTTAACCCATCGCAGTTAACGTGTTAAATATCTTTGAAGTAGAACTATGAAACCAAATTTTCGTTTCTATGAGGCGTTTTTTACCGGCGTGTAAGATTTAACGCTGTCACAAATCTTACTGTTCCAATTTTAGACAACCGCCCTTATAAGCAACGCGTGCTTGGCTTGCATATTTTCCATCCTGTCTACCCCACCATTCCCTCGTTTGTCAAGCGCCAACTGACGAACTTTATTCTTTCAAAGTTCAGATTTTTTTAGTAAACTAGTCAAATCTTTTCTCTTGTTCTCCAGCAAATTGGGATTTTGAACCAGTGTTTTGCGCACGTGTGTGTTTGCCATTCTTCATTAAGAAATCTCATACTTCGTACTCTGTTCTGTAAAGCCAACATGAATGCTAACTGCATTCTCTTCATTTTAAAATTCATATTTTAACTGAACGAGACGAATTTAGTGGTTTGATTCCACTCAGTCGTTGACTTGACATTCGAAGCTCATGAAAATGTCTTTTGACGAGGCTTTCGTCGTAAAATTCATTGAAGTACTCACCAATTTCTGGAACGTGTTTCAGTTTTGCTGCCATGCAAAATACGTAGAATCATTGTTTCTTCACTAAGAAAACACTGGCACACGTCTCACTCTTGAGCCCTGATAAAAATTGAGGCCAGAGTGAGTGGCAGTTGCTCCAAAGCGACTTTTACAATTAGTCGTCTCCGGAGGAAAGTTTGCGAGTGAAAGATTCCTGAAGGAATTTCAGGGCAAATATTCGACAGTGCCTCTCTACTAAAGGCGGGCACCAAAGCGAGCTCAAGTGCCTTTGTCACTGCCTGTCCTTTGTCGTTTTAGGCGCTGCGGCAAAATTGTCCGTCGATTGAGGACTTGCACAAATGCCTTCAACGAACGGCTCGTTGCTTTGGTGACAGAAAGCATCCTCCTAGAAACCGGTGACGGTAAAATCTTTTCTAGATTTAAGCGCCTGAAAAGTCTTCGCTAATTTCGATAGTGGGAAAATCTTTGCCGGATTTATTCAGCGAGGCAATAATTCTCATTTTCATGCATCAGAGAAATTTTCAGAATTTTCACTGCGGGAATAGCTTTCTTGGTTTTTTGATGCCCAGACATTTTGAGTTGAATTTTCTAATGGAGAAACTCTGCGCTGCTGTAATGTCCAAGAAAAACTGTCCTCTCCTGGGTTAAAATATATAATTGAATTATGTCCTCTCCTTAGACTCGTATGATACAGTGATTTTTAAATATGGGTCCTATGAGAATTTTCGCTAATTCCCTCAATTTTGGATAGATTGAAAAAAGACAAAGCATTCATGCAAGCCTGAGAAATAGTAGTTTTATTTAGATTATTTTTTTGAGAAAGACATTTTTCATGCACCGCCCCCTTAATTGCAGACTAGAAACGACACGATAACGCAGGCAGATCACCTCGGCGCTGATAAGATCTTGTCCAATTCTTTGAATTTCTACCTAGATGGTCTCATGAGTATGTGTAGGTATGTAAACTTTTCACGGTTTAATCTTCATTTAAAGAGTTAACCGTGAAAAGCTTACAAATCTACAATAACTCAAGGCTTAATTCGGGGTGGAAATCCAGTGAATTGCACAAGATCTCACCAAGGCCGTAAAGATCAATCTGCGCAACGTGGCAATTTTTGATAGCACTCAGTGGGGCGGCACGTGAACGATAGTGTAACCAAAATTAATAAAATAAAGCGAGTGTTTCTGAAGTTTGCATATATGCGTTGTTTTTTTTAAATTTCAACCGATATTATGGGAGTAATAAATGAATCTTTTAGAGCTGTATTAACAAGAGCTGTATTAACTTAGCAGATGCTCAGACTGAGCGATGTTGAAAATTTGGTAAATAAAAAAATTCAGACCAATGAATTATTTACTTAATTATTATTTACTCATAAACGAAAAGTTAGGACCATTGAAAATTTCTAAACGAGTTCCTATTAGGTTAATTTTTGTTTTTATACAACATTCTAAGATCATTTTTTTAAATTGATGTAGTAGCAACACAGTCCCCGTTTAACTTTCAAAGAAATGAAAAAGTACCTGACTATTCCATGTTACTGCGCTACTGAAATGCTATTTTCTTCTTAGGAGCCATTGGGTTGTCATAAGTAGATTTTGTGTGAGAGACAAAACGAAGGAAAGGATAAATTATAGAGTATAAGTCTCACGCAAATTTATTCAACAAAAATATGATTATCTTGATGGTTGATTTGTTTGTTTGTGAGCTAGTTTGCTTGCTTTGTTGTTAGGGTGTCACCCGCCATTCAAGTTCCGCTTTCAATAATAACATAAACCAAATTCAGCTCTGAGCTTTCGGTAGTATTGTGCCGCTGTCTTCCCACATATAAGCGCTTGTCACTCCGGCTTAGGCGCATTTTGGTCGCGCTCTCCATAACGCCAGCACTTGTCCCCCTACATTCTAGCCTCTGCGCAGCAGTAAATTTTTACACCGGGAATCATTAATTTCTACCCTACCGGTGACTTCGTTTGGGAGTCACAATAAGAGGGGATAAAATTCCACTTCCATTTCATTGTGTAGGTACCTCAAGTTTTCACCATTACGTAGGGAGACTTTGGTGTTCTTATTGCGGCAACTGGGACTATGTGAGGGCCCGAGCTATAGGTTAGGTAGGCTTTCTTTTTGTTAAAATAGAATAGGTTTTTGTTTTGTCACGGACCACCTTTTTTCGGTTCACTGCTGTCCTGTTTTTCAGCACCTTATACTTCCTTCCTCAACTTTGATCTTGTTTCATAATCTTCTTTCTCAACTTACCGTTTCTATGCCCTTTCTGCATAGATTCCGCGTTCCCTTAACTCCTTACTAAATGGTGCCTTCCTCCTTCCTCTCTTTGGATCGCATTTGTTGCTGCGGCTAGGGAGGCTAAAACTAACGACTAATCTAAACTAATCTATTGCGTCAACTCATTTCATTATTATTCCCACCCGCTGTGTTACGGATACAATTTACGGCAGATGTTTATTTTGCAAAAATATTTCTCACTAATTGAACTAATTGGTTTCATTTAAAGAAACCATGCGATCACTTTGAGAAAAAAAAGCAAGAATTTATAATTGATGTATTAACTCGCTAACCCATCATTACTGCGCATTATTTTTCTAATATGTCTATTGAAGAAAGTTTTTAAAGAATTTCCTTTTGAATTATTTCTGTTTTTTTAAAACGTATCACTATCAAGAGTTGGTATGGAGGATTAGGTGTTCAGTTAACCGTTTTAAATTTTTAACTGTTTTAAAAAAAATTAACCGTTTTAAATTTTTTACAACAAAAGAATGATGAATAACTCTGTTTTCAATTGCCTACGTACGTATTTTCACTAACTTAAAGAATTTGAAGAATATGAGTTTAACGAACCCACTATTAGATTTTATTTCAAGACGAACTATCCTATCACCTGATAACAAAATGAATAGCTGAAAATAAAGTTCAAAACACAATATTACGGCCCTATTACCTAAAGTTACCTAATAACAACAGAAATGGTTCGAAAATGATCTCCGTAACATCGTGATTAAACTGCTGTTAAGTAATGGTTCAAAAATTAAATTCATAACATTAAAATATTACTGCCCTATTACCTAATAACACAAATGGCTCAGAAATGTTCATAACATCGAAATATCACTGCCCTTTTACCTAATAACAGTACAAATAGTTCTAGAATGATTTTCATGACATCGAAATGTCACTGCCCTATTACCTAATAACGACGCAATTAAATGGCTCGAAAATGATGTCCACAACAATGAAATATTTAAACTAAATTCAACGTCGCTCGTCAACTATTGACACAAGCCACTCTTGGTCACTTCCTAAGTGCCAAGAAAACCAATTTTCTTCCAATTTCCTGCAGCTCCCGAGCGTCTATCAACGAATTTAAAAGTGTTCAAAAGTTTGCGTCAGTTGCTGCTCTTCACTGAGTTCGATCACTTCACGCATCATACATGCCTTCAAGACTGTTCGTTTTATCGTAATTTTAAAATTCCTCAAGATTTTCTGCCAACTGCAAAGGGTGAAGTATATTCGAGTCTATAAAGTAAATTGCAACTCTCTTAACGGACTTGTAGGCAATGAAAATATTCAGTAAAATTTTGTGTTCAAGTAATGTACACTATTTAACTTTGATATTGATTACTGTGGAACATAAAAATTATAAGAAACAATACTTAGACTATTTATGAAAACATATATGTAGACACACACATATAATAAAGGCATTTACTAAACTCGTATACCGTCCACACGTTTATTATCGAAAGTTAACACACCCTATTTCATTTAAACAATAACCAAGCATCAGAACACATAAAAAACACCTGGGTGCAATTCTCTAGCCTCTATCAACTGCAAGCAAGAGTCCCTTCGTTGGTAAATTCGAGCCTCTGGAACTCGAGCGACTTCACTTGATAACTGCGATGTACAATTTTTTCCGAGTGTCTCAACGCTTGATAACTCAGTGGAAATTTTTTTCGTAGTGTCTCATCACTTTGATTGCGTGGTATAATTTTCTTCGCAGTGCTCCAACGCTTGATAACTGGGAAATTTTTTCACCGTATCTCAACACTTTATGATTTCTTCGTAAATTTTTTTCGTAGTGTCTTAATAACTTTTGAATATAAATTCTAGGTAGCATTTTTCATGGACTGTGCACATAGTTGAAATAATTTGTTTTAGTTCAGTTAATAGTAATTTTTTAATTTGTGATGTTGGACAAGCTAAAATCGATATCAATGAATCAACTTACGAAAATAATTTATATTAACTGCATGGAAACTCGTTTCATGTTTGATTATTTTTCTATATTTGAGTCTATAAAGTAAATTGTTTCTCTCTTAACAAACATGTAGGCAAACTTGCCTACAATAAAACTTTGTGTTCAAGCAATATACGAAACCCCTAAAGGATTCGTGAGGCCTAATTTGAAGAATTGAATATTTTCATTAGTTAAATTATTACTCCTACATGCTTCCAGAAATTACGAAGACCGTAGTTCATAGATCGATTGTAACTCTGGTACACGTATACTTTGTACTTTTTTGAACCATTTTGCAAGGAAATGAACACTTTGCGAGCTACCCAGTTATTGCCTCGAAATGAAAAGATTAATTTAAGGTTCGACGCAAATATGGCAATTTTTGACGAGGTATATTTCCCCTCTGTTCAAACCGAGTCAACGCAGCTCATTTGCAGTCCACTTTTGTCGCGGAATCTCCATTGAGGAACAGACTTTTCTCCACAAAATCGAACTGCTTCCTCGAAGGAATAAACTCTGCGGACTTTACTCCCCAGAATCAACTGCATGAGCTGTACTTAGCCGCTCTAAGAGTTCTATATTTTCATTCTACTCTTCAAAAAACAAGTGTTGAAATAGCAACGTTTATAGCCCGGAAGTAGATTTTGAAGCGTAAAACATTTCTTTCTCTCGATGCATGACATTCCTATCTCATTCAAATGAATATTACCGGACCCTGTTTTACTGGGCACAAAAACGTCTGGCCTCACATTTCGCTTAGGATTCCGAAAAGAACGAATTTTGGCGAGCTCTCAAAGTTCTTGGCTAAAATTCCGAGCGAAAAGCACTGATATTTTTTATACGTGCTAATGGATGCAAATTCATGCGTTGCTAGACACAGCCATAAAATGCCGCCAGAACTGATCATTTGTGAGCGGAGCGGCATCTGGAAAATTGCATTGTTTTTAGGGACCCTGGAAGTTGAAGAGCATAACTGGAAAATTTTGTGCAGCCCGCTGTTATCAGTCAAATTGAAAATATATCATTCAGTGCGCTTGTGTTTTTGCTCACTCTTAGTAGATAGCTATATACCAAAAGCGGGTCGTTTATTGAAGAGGAAGCTCCAATTCTCCACCTCCATAACTGCATGTTGGATGAACTCATAAGGGGCATTTTGTGCCAATCGTGTTCATCCATGTCGTATCATACTTTGACTTTTCCAGTGCCTCATAATTAACGACAGGACCCGATAATGGTTACTCCCCATCGATGATGAAATTATGTAGCTTCTCTTCCTTTCCCAGGAAGGGAAGAAACACCGGGCTAAAACAGCATGGTTCTGTGAGCCATGCTCTCTCAATCACTAGGTCATGGGGGCCATGAAATGCTGTTTCATCAATGTTTCCCAGTTGATGTAATCTTGTGCTTCTGGTTTGTAGCTCTTCCAATGCAAACAATGGGCTCATTTATACCTTGAAAGTTTGGGGATTGTGGAACAACAAGTTTAATGAAAATCTTCCTTATTTACGTCCATTATCCATTTTCAATGTACTCTATTCTGTCCGTGCTCGTTCGTTGTTCTTATGTAGATTGCGTTTGCTAAGATAAGATATTTTATCGTAATATGTTCATCAGGAATTTTTAACGTAATCGTTTTCAAGGAGGTATTGACTTGTTTAAATTTGCTTCACCCACCTGAACTTTAAGGCCAAAGTATCTCACAGACCATATGCAAAACAAGACCAGAGGAGACGAAATCTACAAATTTAGCTCAGATATATGTGTGTGCGAAAAATACTTTATTTCTTTTCTGAAACCTTTAAAAACCATCACGAATGCCAAATGGAATTTTCTCCATTCTTTACGAGAAAGAAATTCACTCTGAAATAAAACTTTTTACTCTCGCCTTAGATTACCGAGTCCTTCCTTACTCACTCTTCACCATAGGTTGATTCAGTTTATTTCAGCATGTCATTGCCAATGCACCACGTGCCACTTCTTGGGGCAGAAAACTGAAATAAATAAATAAATTCCTGCGCTGCCTGCAGTCTGCATCGCTGCAATACGTAGAGGCGCTGACGAGCATTCCTGGAACTGGGCTTTGATTCCTTCTTTTTGAAGTGGCAAATTAAGTCTCGAGAATGAAAGCCAAAGAGTCGAGCAAATCTTCTTTCGTTGGACAAGAAGAATCTGAAATTATTTTCTCGTAAGAAGGAGCCTGCAGCATTTGCCTCTGAATCCGACTTTTTCGCGAGAAACGGCGCTTTATTCCATTTTGGAATTGGCAAAGGTACTTCCATTCATCGTTATGTTTTGTAGGAGATGATTTCTTTTTGAAATAGAGTAACATGTTTCTGTTACGATCGATTTGATTTCCTAACTTGAATTTTGGACAGCCAATTTCCTTGTGGGGTACAGAGATAGACGATATTTTTTTGGCAAAACCTATATTTTCTTCAGGCTGTAGGATAAATGTCTAACATATTGATTTTTAAAAATTTCTTTCGTACATTTTTTAAGAACCAACAAAAATTTAGTAATTGAAAAATTTACATTCCCATTTAAAAACTATCAGGATCAACTAATTAAAATGAAAAATTTCATAACACCCACACATCCATTATGTTGAATGATAAATAGCAATATAAATCTAGATTACATTTGTCCATTTTGATTCAACATAAAACCACTCACATATTTTAGCTTACATCTCATCTGAGTACATAAATTCAGTAATAATTCACGGAAAATCTTTGTATCCTCGTGTTTTATAAATTTGAATTCAATATGGTCGTACATCTTTGAGGGCACTTCGAAGTTATTTGTTTTAAATTAAAATCTAAAGTGAAATTTTCCTAAATCAATTAGTAAAAAGTTACAGTGAAGGCTTTATTTTTAAATCATGAAATATACTAGAAATATGCTTGCATAGTGCATAAAATTAACAGAAGTAATCAGCAAGTGCAAGAATTTTTGCGTCTCATAATAAGAGAATAGTAGTTATAATGATCATGGCAAACAATATGGCAGTGAACAAGAATTATTTACAGTATACATGCACCATTCTATTGCAAAAAATAAATTTACAGTGCAATGTTCTGTCTATTAAACAATTCTATTGCAAAAAATAAATTTACAGTGCAGTGTTCTGTCTATTAAACAATTCTATTGCAAAAAAAAAATTTACAGTGCAATGTTCTGTCTATTAAACAATTCTATTGCAAAAAATAAATTTACAGTGCAATGTTCTGTCTATTAAACAATTCTATTGCAAAAAAAAATTACAGGGCAGTGTTCTGTCTATCAAAATTTCGTACTTAATTGCAGTAATCGCTGCATAACTTGGGAAAGCTCCACGTATCAATAACCAAAACACAGCACTGAAAAAAAATAACTAGAAAAACAAATTCACAAAATTATGTCCGCAAAAAAGAATAAAATAAAAACTGCAACTCGGTGAAAAACTGTTTCTGCCACAAAAAGAAATCACTTGCTTGTTTACTGAAAGTCTGTACAATTTTTTTCACAGAAACCATTAATGTGCATGAAGGTTCGCGTCACTTATTACTTGATGTTTGATCTCACGAATAATTTTTCTCCTCGATCTTTGGTTACTTATGATAAGAAGGTAACTAAATTCTGAAATTTCGACCATATTGATGTACGGCTTACAATAATAGGCAAAATTTCAAGCAGATCTACTGCATTGCTATTTGTGGCAAAATTTATAATTGCTATTTACAGCAAAATTGTTTATGTGACATTTCAGCGAGTGGCCTGAATGCTTGAACAGACTAAACAATAAAACCACTACTAAAATTATCCGCTTAGCCAGATACCAAAGCAGGTAGGCGTGATTGTAATTTACCTTTCACTGCAGTGATACATTTCTCCACGTCCGTAGTAAACAAAGAGCCAAATAAGCTTGCATGCGGGTGAATAACTCAAAAATTTACAAAAGAGTTTAAATTTTTCCTATTTTCTCAAGGTTTTGGTTAACTGATATTCTTCCTGCTTTGTGATGACCGTGTGCTAAACCTAATTCCTTCAGGTAGTGAGGAAGTCTTATCCCAATTTTGTAAAGCACTTAGAAGCTGTCATTTTACCGGGACATGTAAATGGTCGCACCTTGGACCAATATTTTCAAATGGGTGAACAAAATCCTTAATTTTCTTTCCCATGATTAACAAACCATAACTGTTGTTGTGCGATTACTAATTTGATCGTGAATGCCACCTGATTGCTACCTCAGCACGCGATACTAGCATCAAGGCAGACGCTCAAATTCTACAAAACCAAACACAAAGTAATGCAGTTAGGTGATTGGCCGAGCATGCTCCCCACGTGGCAGACTCCAGCTGAAGTGTGATTGGTTAGCAACAAACCGAGCAATTAGCGGTTGCTTTTGAGTTCTACATCAAAGCTAAATCATTTCCTGGATACTATTATAGTTTGCAAAGGAAGTGGTTGGTTCTTGTATTCAGCTCTTTTCGTCCGATACTAGTCCACCCCTCTTTATTTGAAATAAGAATGAAGGTGAAATGAAATAAAGGCCGTAAAAAATATAAAAAATCAATCTCTCGAGAGTTGATGAGGCCGCGTGAACAAGGCCCGTTAAAATATTAAGACTGGAGTGCGTATCACAGATACGCTCATCACACACTTTCGGCTGGCTTCGGACAGACAGACGGACGCGGCTCTTATTATCAAGGAGCTTTAATGGAATGGAGGCGGCATCAGCGCTCTAAAGTGAAGCCAATTTTCGGTAGCTGTAGGGTATACGGGCACACACACGGAGATGGGGCTCAGTGCGTGTCAGACACTCAGTGTGACAGGGCGCCGCTTATCCACGCTGCGGTCAAAGACGAGTGTTTTCAATATGAGTTTTTTTTATCATTCAGCGAGGACGCAATTGAAATATATGCCTAAGAAAAAAATGTATAGCACAGAGTAGCTCAAGTCTGCCATTTAACAGCGCGGTCTTCAGTCGCTGATGATGGAGGTGGTGCTACCCCTCCACTGCAACACCACCTCCACACTGGGACCCAATGCCGGGTAGGCGGGACTTGGGTCGGCAAAATTGGCTTCACTCGCTTGACTGGCAAAAGATAGCGATGCCGCATCCATTCCATTAAAGCTCCTTGCTTATTATACTATAGATTGTACTTGGAAGAAGGTAGGTGAATGTACCTCTGTCAGGTATTGTGTTTTCACATTTCTGAGCGTATAGGGAGGAAATTCGGCTTAGTGTTTCGTTCATTTTAAAAAATTGAAACGTCTTCCTCTATTTTAAAGAATGACTTGTATCGTACATCGATTAAAGTATTTCCGCGTACCCGAAACTATGGAAATCATAAACGGAAATATGAGTATGGGTATTATTTTAAATTGAAAATGAAAATAAGAACAATGAACTCGCAGTTGTTTAACCCTCCCTCATGTAAAATTGTTCTTCTTTAAAAGGATTGTTAAGAACCGAATAACACTGACTTTTCTTTGTCCGTTGCTCAATCGTTAAGGCAATGTTAGAGAACCATCATCCGCTTTTGTACGGCTGCACTGCGAGTTGATGACATATAAAAACTTTCGTTTCATAAATGTAATTCCGATAGAATTCTTGCTTAACGCCGGCCTGCAGGAAATTAACGCCGCTTGTGCCACATGGAGAAATCAACTTAATGGTAAATTACAAATTTATCATCAGCTGTAAAAATTTCTGAATTTTTTACATCGTTGTTTGAACTTGTGCAGCCTTTCTTGGAAAATATTTCTGAAGAATCGCTTGATGTAACTTGAGTTCAATGTTATTTTCAAACACTTTCCATCATCAAAGCATTGCAGCTAGTTGCGTAAGTCTACTTAACGGAGCTTACGGTGCCAGCTGCACCGCTACAACGAAATAAGTTTAAAAATTCGACCCCTGAACTTCGAATGGCCTAAATCATGACATTGCTGTAGACTGACGACCTCAGCAATATCTGCGGCAGCAAAAATGTAAGCGATTTCAGAGCTGGAGTCCGACATTGATTCCGATTTGTTCATTATAATGAATTCTCATGTTGTTATACATCCATCATGTCATTTTTTTCGTCTCAAAAATTCTCTGGTATAAGAAATCCTTTCCAATAGAAATGTTTTCCTTCCATAAAATAAATTCCCAGCGAAATGGGGAGTTAATTCTTTCTGTCTTCCGATGACAAATCTTCCATTCAGTTGAATAATTTTTTTTAATAAATTATCAAACATTTCTCTAAATAAATATAGGTCCTGATTGAACTGAAGGGGGTAAAGTCATTTTTAGTTTTCCGTCAAAAAAATGTATATAAATGATCAGTGTGGGTCCTAGATCATAGCTTTCCTTCAAAATTTGGCTAAATTTGGGCCCCCAACTTTATTCTTATCGGTAAAAAAGGAAGCTTTTAAAATTATTCATGCTCTCAACACGGAAACTCTAACATGATTCTTGTTGTTAAAACTCCCTGTTGCTAAAACGAATTAAGAAATTTTCATTCATGCTATATATACGTGTAATAGAAATTAAACTAGGGCACTCATTTTTAAAAGCAACATGCGGACTCAAAGCCACAGTTTTTGTAAGTAATATGGTTTTGCTAAGCGCACAGCACTTTATGTACAAACGGTCCAATACGTCTCGAAATAAGCGTTTCTGTCCAGTCGAATAAAACTTTTTCGCCGGAGCATGCATGTTTTTCGCCGCCTAAGCGATTTAATTACCTGGGCGGCGAAAAAACATGCATAAACGTGGAGTTTACAGCATGCATGTTTTTTACTGCCTAAGCAATTTAATTACTTGGGCTTCTAAAAACATGCATGCAGGCGGGGAAAAAGTTAGACTGGGTGTGCCTCTGCTGTGCTATGGACAGCAGGTATCCAGTCGAAAGGTCACCAGAACCCAAAGCTACTACAGAAATTTCCGGTCAGTAGTGTATTTTCCTGCCTCTGACATCAGTCCTTGGTTGACTGCATTCGAGACCTCAAGTGTTTTGAGACAGAATTGTTTTCTCGCTGATCTTGACCAAAATATCTTTTTTATTCTCCACCGATACTGGTAAAATTTATTTTGTTCTGGAAATTGCTTCGAGTGTTTTCGTTGCCAGTGTAGGCGGGAAGCCATTGTTTCGAGCTTTAGGTATTCCTTTAAAATGAAAAGTCTTCTTCGAATATAAAAACGAGTTGCGACTTCTTGCTGACAAGTGAGTCTCCCCAAGGACGCGTTCGCGGAAGGTGATGTGATGCATGCCGAAGTGAAATTCTGTGATGGAATTTTGTTGCATCTTATGAAACATCTCTTAAAAAACGCAATTTTGCCATTTTTCAAAAATAAACTTTGTTTGACTCCTGACTAAACTGGAATTTTTGGGTGTTTTCCTGTATCGCTGATGCTGTTAGGGAAACTTTAATGCCTTATATGAAAATTTTAATCAATTTCTTACACTGTTCTTCATTTTTTGGGGGTATCTTACACGAGACGATTTCAAAACTAGAATCGGACGTAAAATTGCTTCAAAATTTCTTCTTCTCTCGAAACTTTCTAAGTACCTGCTGATTTTTTAACAAAATGACAAGTAAAACGCTTTACTTCTCTGGGCCTTAGTGTAAATTACGGGAACCGGCGTTTCTCAAGGAATGATATAAGTGTAGATTACATAATTGTCAGCCTTAACTCGCTTTACATAACTCCCCTTGCACATAGTGTGTAGCTTACGACTATTGACGCATATGACCCATGATGCACAACTCTTTATGAACATAAAACTCGGCGTACAACTTTCCATACTCACTGAATGCGCTTTACAGTTATCTATAAGCACTTTTTAGATGGCATAAAACTTTCCTTGAACGCTGAATGCACCTTACAGTTGTCTATAAGCAATTTATAGATGGTATACAACTTTCCATGAACGCTGAATACACCTTGCAGTTATCTATAAGCACTGTATAGATGGCATACAACTTTCCATGAACGCTGAATGCACCTTACAGTTATCTATGAGCAATTTATACATGGCATACAACTTTCCATACTCATTGAATCCGCTTTACAGTTATCTATAAGCCCTTTACACATGACATACAACTTTCCATGTATATAGTGTCCAGCATACAGCTATATGTACAAATTATATGAAGTACACTATACAGGCGAGCACACTTGTACCTCAGTAACACATCAAGCATGCTGGTGTGTGAGTTTGTTCACATCTCTTAGAAACCTCAGCAGTAACGCTGAATATTTCAGTGGCCTAATCCTGCTAGCACGAAGAGTTTTGCCAATAAAAAGACTTGCTTGTACTGTACTTTGCGGAACTTCAAAGTAATAATTACTCAATCGTAATCTGTGATGGATCATTCCTCATTACTTCTCCACTCAAAATTGTAATTGTCAACATTGTCTTGTGTTAGTTCTCCCATGCTTGAGAAAATATATCACGGTTACTTTGATACTAGCACACTAGTACTATTGAATACGATGACTGAATTTAGAGTTATCCCTTTTGTTTCTTTATTTCTGCTTTGATGTTATTTCTTTTGAGTTTAATATGCACCAACTGCTGCCTTCGTCACCGCGTGTCTACCATCCATCACTTCGCTTGGTTGTGGCTTGTATTTTTTCGTGCGGTGACACTTCTCTTTTAGCGTCAACTTGCTCTTCTGCACTGTTACCCAGCCGTTGAGGGCATCTCGTGTAGGCCTGTAGATTTGCCAATTCAATTCTATCTTGTAAAGCTATCTAAAAATATTACTAGGTTCGTGTTTTTTTTTTCAACATGATCTTAGATAGACTCGCTGACATCGTCTGTCTCTCTTTTTCAAATGTTTTCATTTTTGAAACGATCCCTGTCTTGTGAGAGATTTTAAGTAGTTATGGAAAATGATAGAAGGTAGGAAAAATGGATAACCTTACGTAGTTCTGCAAGGTTAGGTTGCCTCAGAATTCAGAATACCGTTAGGCTAACAGTTTAGTTCACTAATTAATTTTTCGTCTCCTGCCTGCTAGTTTTGAAGATATACTATAGGGTTGGCTGATCATTCCTATTTTACGCTTACTTTTTTCACGAAGTGAATTACATACGCTCAATTGTTTCCTTTTTCTTTTTGTATAAGCAAAATATGATGTATTTAACTCCAATGTCTAAATGTACAAGAAAAATTATCATGTGATGGTGGTTGCATGTGATTAACTTTTCAAAATCGAGGGGAATTCGTGTGAAGCGTTACTGTTGTACTCAATTATAGTTGGCGTTTTCAAATTGAAATTTATCTAGGTCTACAAACAATGTTCATTTTTTTTTTAATTTGACCCGCTTCATAACTGTATTCACATATCTTCACTTTAATTGTATTAGTCAGTAGCTCTTTCTCACAATGCTTCCCAGGGGGAAAATGTGAGGGCCCGAGCTGAGAGTTAGGTAGGTCTTCTTTTTGTTGAAATAAAATGTTTTTTGTTATGTTAATAAGGACCACCTTTTTTCGGTTCACTACTGTCCTGTTTTTCAGCACCTCTAACTTTCTTCTTCAACTTTTACTTTATTTCATCAACTTCTTTCTCAACTTGCTGTTTCTATGCCTCTTCTGCATAGATTCCTCATTCTCTTATCTCCATACTAAATGGTGCCTTCGTCCTTCCTCTCTACGATACGCTCTTTTTTATAGCGTTTAGGGAGGCTTAGACCAACTTGAAATCGTAATCTTCTCAAAATGCTCATTCAAATTAACTTAAACGTGATTTTCTCATCAAATTCTTACCCTCTTCTTAGCACGCAAAATAACAAATTCTATTAAAATTCCACTCCCGACAGCTTTCAGAAGCAAACATTGAGCTACCAAGTCTATATTTATAGTCAAGAACAAAAGCTGAACTTCACTAACTAAAAGAGTTCACCGTTCTCACAACTTTGAATTTCGAGGCTTGGAGCGTTCACTGCCAAACACGGCTCAGGATAAAGCTGGCAAACCCGACCGTTCAATAAAGCAATATTGACCAGCGTTGTGGGAAAAGCTTTCTATTATTACCCTGTCAAGTCGGCTTTGAGGGGTGATTTTCTTTTAGCATCCTCTACATCTTGCGTCGCCGACTGACGGCCGAAAAGAAACGCCCGCCTACCGAAGAAATGTGTTATTCAAATGACTCGGCCTGAGTGTGTAGAGCACTCGAATGGGTATAGCAATGTTCTGCCTCAAGTCTTGCCAACTGTAGCAGTGTTCACTGGTCGAGTGTAGCTATGTTCAGGTCTTGTCAAGCATTTAGGTGTGTCTAGCCAACTGTCTTGTCAAGCATGTAACGATGTTCAGTCAACAGTCTTGTCAGGCACATAATGATGTTCAGTCTACAGTCTTGTCAAGTATATAATGATGTTAAGTCTACATTCTTGTTGAGTATATAATGATGTTCACTCTAGTCTTGTCAAGCATATAATGATGTTCAGTCTACAGTCTAGTCAAGCATATAATGATGTTCAGTCTACAGTCTAGTCAAGCATATAATGATGTTCAGTCTCCAGTCTTGTCATGTAACATCATGATTCAGTGATGTTCAGTAAAGCAGTAGTGATGTTCAGCCTATATAGCCTTGTTAAGCACAACGATGTTCACTGACCGAATGTAGGATCACCAAATATGTTGATGGTCATTATTAAACAGGAGCTGTTTTGTGAGATAATGTGGAAGATATTTTACAAAACAAAAGTGGAATACATTAATGAAGTAAACACACACAGAAAGTTGAGCTTCCTTATTCCTTGGAAAATAAATAAAGAAAACAATTTAATAAGCTTTGTGTAATAAAAAAGCTAAGAGTACATTTACTGACCTTGATATCGAGTGAAATGCGTCAAAGTTGCTACGTTAACTTGACAGAATGAGCCATTACAATAAATACATGTGTGCAATCGTCTCTTCTCTATATGTTTGCGCAAGCTTGATGTCTGAATTTACGTACATTTTGTATGTTCATACTTCTTTACGTTGCCGTGATGATAACCTAAATACGATATTTTCGATAGCTCTTTCGGGATATCAATCTTTTGTGCTACGATTTTATAACACTTCGTGTATGCTGTTCTTCATCGCACATCACCTCCACGTATTTTATTTGTCATATTTCACCACTGAACGAGATTAATTTTAATAATTTAATACAATTTTCAATAATTTACATATTATTAAAGATACTGAAAGTGTTATGTCGAGTACATTTCATGGGAAAAGTAAAGTATTCGCGCTTATAAATCTGTTTTTATTTCGAGTGTTTCTGAGCCTAGAGCAAAACAGTCTTCCCGACTTTGGTGAAACGCAGTTTTTCAACGAGTACAATTATGCGGCAAAGTTAATCTCATAGTTTGCAGTAGAACGATTTAATGTTTTTGAGTGAGCCAGCAGTATAAGCAGTTTTTTAGCACAAGTGTTGAAAATAATTACTCTCCAGGAAGTGTGTAAAGAGTGAGAGTTCTCGAGAGCTTAATGTTTTACATTTCGAAAAACTAAATGAAACGTAGTGAATTTCCGACTTTAATTACATTTAATTCCAAGTATTTTTATTAAGAATTGAGGATGTTACAACCAACGATAAAAGTCCTTCTTAAGTTTTACTTACGATTCCTTTATCTATGACTTTCAGGGTCGATGGCATTAAAAATGGAGAGAAAACTTAGCTGAATCAGAACGCATACTACTTACTTATAATTTGGTAAAGTGAGCAAGTACCGATTTGCTGTTATTTTTCACATTAAAAAATTATTGCTAGTGACTGCTGCTTCCAATGAATATCTTTTGTGGTGACGTGTCAGTTCATTGATCGTACTCGTAACTGCAATTAATAATGTTATTAGAAGACTCATGGCAAATTTCATTAAATACGACATCAGCTCGTTAATCAACAGGAATAAATATTTATTATACTTAAATGCTGAAAGTGGCAGAGAAACCTTTTACGCTTCTTTTTCTCGCTATTAAGATAAAAGGTCTTGAAAATTTGAACTCGTGGCCATAAATTGAACTTTTTTCTTCAGTCTCGAAAAAACAATTCTTGATGCCGGGCATATAAATAATTCAAATAATTTTGACAATCCTACTTCATAAAATCTGAAAAAGTGCGGTAAATCCCCTTTCTGGGGAATAAAGCTGCATTGTTTGGAAATGAGAGAATGGAGGAGATGGAGGGGGTGACGGCTGCTACTTGTATCGGTAATACCTTCGTACCTTTTGTTTCTGTAATATTTGTTGAAACCCGCAAGTTCGTTCGGCCCATGGTGGAGAAATAGTCTTTGAAAAGAACGCACGAACTCTTCGCTGGAGTCCATCAGTGGTTTCTTCAGCTTCCATACTGAAGCGAAATTATTCTTTGACAACTCATTTCGCTAAAGATTTGTGTCTTAGGCATTATTGATCGAAAGCCTCCTTTCAAAAGGGCCTGTTGTGATCGACTTCAGACGCAGGGACGTCATTACGTGATGAAAATGCAGTCTTTAATTCTTATCTCCACTTCGGTGACAAGGGCTTTATTGATCAAGCACGCTGGGTTAAAAATTCGTGCCTACAGGCTCGATGTTATCTATCAAAGTTATTAGATACGAGTGAGTAAGCGAGACTTCAAAGGCTGCTGAGCTCTCACACAGGTTGTGCTATTTTTATATTCGTGCGATTTTACGGACAGCAATTACTGCTTGTGCTTCTACCGTGTAGGTTTTTAAATACAATCAGTGCAAATGAAATCGTTTCTAAGTCGGAATGATGTTGATACCGGATTAATTATTTAAAATAACTCGTATACGACTAATACTCGAGTCGCGTTCCCAAATTTTATGGAAAACGTTTTGGAATTTTAATTAAAAAATGTTATAATCTGCGTGAAGTTTAGCCGGACTATAATTTGTCGGAACGCATGTTTTTAAATCACAAAGCCTCACCTAATTGAAAAATTGTTCGTGATTTTAATCAATCTCCTCCGTTTTAGGAAAATTAGATGACGTTCCAAATTTTCAGAGTAAATCTGAAGTTAAATTTCAGCAAAAATAACCAGATAGGAAGCAATTGTTAGTTTTGATTCTTTTCAATGGATCATAAGTCACTAATTTACCAAATTACCTACCTTTCCGTTTTTGTTGGAGACATCAGAATAAAATTTCTGAATTCGAAACTCTCGAAAACGAGCTCGTGACGACGTGGCTTATGACCAATCGAAGATCGTCATCGTTCCGCTTCCTAAATCGGTGACGCTGTCGGAATCAAGGCACAGGGAACCGGAAGAACGCGCTGAATCAGATCTCAAGGAACACACGCACAATCAGCGAACGCTGAAAAATACTGGAAAATTATTGGCTTCTTTGATTTCCGGCGCGACATTGTTGCGTGAGAATGCGGAGTTGTGATTGGTTCCTTGGGAATTTTGGATGGAACACATTGCGCGTCGCAGCCCAGCCAGATTGCTTTCCTCGACTTGTAAGCCGATGTTGTGCTGCAAAACCTCGGATTGATTTCTTCAGCTGAGAGCGACGTGAAAACTTGGGACATGTGGCGATTGATTTGCTTATGTTTTAAACACAGCTGGATTAGTAACTGTGTTGGTTACTTTGTATTGAACCTGTACGTTTGGATGTACTTGAGCAACGAGTGTTTCCTTTTGTAGTACGCGAGAAAATTAAAACAGCTACGAAACGAGAATTTATTACAGTTCCGACTACTATATCGTCGAGTCAGGTATTCTTGTATGGAAAGGACGATAAAATCGACGAATGAAAATTTAGAAATTAAAACTCTAATCTCGTCACCGAAGTATTTTCAATATTTTTTATACTCGTGTATACCGTCTTATGTCATTGATGGAGCCAGAATGTGAAAAAGTGCAACTCAAACGATAGCAGTGTAAATATGCGATGCTGGAACCTTTGAACTGAAAAGAGAGCCTGCAAGTCTTTTCATATACATAGAACTAATCTCGTAAGTCTTCATTTGACCTAAAACTGTTCTCAATGCGATGATCTTCACAGTTTGAACTGTTCGCCATTGTGAATCAATTCATTAACGGTCAAAAATTTACCTTGACAACATGACACAATTCAGTGAAGAATGTTGTGAATTATGATTCTGAACATTTATTGAGGGATAATAATACTCTTAATTAAAATGTTGCCTAATTTTATTCAGGCCAAAAAAACATCATGTTTTTAATTTTTCAATTTTGTTTCCCTAGCGATCGCGCAGTCGACATTTATAACAACTATTTAAAAACATTTTATTCCTCGTCAAAGAGCTAAGGCATCAGAAGATACGGATTCAAGTTACTCAGTCCCATTTTCCCACTGTAAGTGTTTCTGGAAACTATTATTGTTCAATAATTTATAGATTATTTGACTTCGCTACGCACCATAATGTGGAAGATTTTACGGATAATTTAGAACAACTGCATAATCTTAAGCTCTCTCACAGGTCGAACAAGGATAAACGCACAAAAGTTGTTGATGAACCTAGTCAAGCTTAAAAGGAAATCTGAGTGGCGGAACTCTTCTATGTATTCTTGAAATTCACAACTGCTGCTCCGAAAGAAATTTTCCAGTCACAAGCTCCGAATAACGAACTGATGTTCCGTCCATGAGCACAAGCTAAAGGATTTGAAAGTGTTGGATTTAACAAAAAGGTTCCAGTCGTGCAAATCGCGATGAATCGTTTTCAAACACAGGCGTGTTGACCCTCAGCAAACGGTTCTATTCGCACCGCGCTCTCTGCTCTGTGCGATCCTAGGCTCCCTTGTTCTAGAGCTCATTTTTCTTTGTTTCTAATTTATAACCATTTCGCTTTAAGCTTCGGAATTTTGCCATTTTGAGTTTTCTGGTTCATATATTTCATGGGCATATTTTCAATGAGTGCAGAAAGCCTGGCACTAAAATGTATGATATTTTGTGCGATGTCTCAACTACCATGAGCTGCTTCATCTTTTATTACGATTAGATGTGTATGGATTTAAACGTGTTATATTATAATTTATGTGGCTTATGAGATAAAACGATAACGATTTTTACGGTGTTGGAAACACTCTTTTACACTTACATGTTTAAATATGACTTGGGAATTATTCAAACAAAAGTGTCTCAATTCTTTATTTATTTAATTCCCCCATATGTGTCCCAGTGGATAGAAATACCTGTTCTGCATCAGTTTTCTTCTGATGCTTTTATTTGTTCTGAATATTTCTGAGTTTATACGGGGCTACTTGCCTAAAAAAGCATTTTCCTTTCTTCTAAAAATCATTGGGTTCTACGTTATGTTTTTTCAAATAGAATATGATTTTTGTGTCACGCTGAAATTTAAATTTAAATAACACGAAATTTTATTTTCTTCGCAATTTTTCAATATTTCAATTGTAATTAAGTTTTAGCTGCATTTTTTGTAATTAATCGTATTCTGTTCTTAAAGAGCTCATGTGAGATCATCTGAAGTTTATGAATCTCATCGAAGCGAAAATATTTTTTTTGTCTGTTTGTTGTGGAAAATTATCCACACTAAAATTAATCACGAATCTAGTCGATTTCCTGCTTTTATTGCTTCTAGGACCAAAAAATGTTCAAACTGTGCGGAAAAAACAAAGGCTTTTTTATGTTAAGCAATATTTCAGATCCAGAACTCTAAAGTATAAGGTAATTTCTATACGTATACTCTTCACATACCCTCAGGAGGACACCACTTTTGCGAATGGGAATTAGCGCTCCTAAGGGGAAGATACGAGGTCCCGAGCTAAAAGTTACGAATGCCTGCATTTAGTTGAGGTGAAGCGGGCTTTTTATTTTGTTCCGGAGCATCTTTTTTTCGGTTCACAGGCATTATCATTACTTTTTTCTTCAACTTTTGTCTAACAATATAAATTGTTTTAATTTTTCTATTTCCCTACGCAGGGCATGGATAGTCGCATTGGGCATAGATACCCTGTTCCCTTAAGTCCATACTATATGGTGCCTTCCTCATTAGGAATAATTTTCATCTATTAAGAGGAGAGTTTAGCTTCCGAACAGAAAAAAATTTACAGCACACGCAGTCTGAATAATTTGAAATCTATTTCTTCCCGTTTCGACGAAGGGAATAACATTTTCCAGGGTTTCTCGACTCTCACAAAGCATTTGACGAGGTTAATAGCATTCTTCAGGAGTATACAACTATTTTATCAATAAGAATTAGCACTCCCAGTGAGAAGATATAGAGTTCCAAGATATTGGTTGAAGTTCCTGCCTTCTTTCCTTCTTTCCTGCCTTTAAAGAAAAAGGTTCGTCCCTTTAGGTGAAGAAGAATAGGTTTTTGTTGTTTCGAATCATCTTTTATTGTTTCACTATTCTGTTTTTCAGCACCTACTACTTTCTTCTTCAGCATTTGTTTTTTTTATGAACTTATTTCCTACCTTACTGGTCAATAAAGTACTGGTGACAGCACACCTTCTGCATAGATTTCTCGTTTTCTCAACTCAATGCTAGATGATACCTTAAGAGAACCTTTTGGTGAACCTTAATTGTTGTGATTAAAGAGGCTTAAAGTAATCTAATCTCAATCTGTCCATTGCAACAGCTCTGCGTAACGATTCTGCTGGTGTACTACTTCTGCAAATGACTAGTCTTATTTGCATTTATTTTTATTCATAGTGGTACTGTAATTTTGTGCGTAATGCAGGTAAGTATATTGCGTGTGCGATCTTTTGGAAAACTCTCCAGTTTCTCCTATCTATTACACTGGGGAACGCACTTTTGGTTGCACGGGTTTTGACACTTGTTCCGAGGGGATTTGAGGTCACTGATTTAGAAAACGGCATTTATTTGTGAAGATCAGGCCTAATTTGCACGCTAAGCGACCGTGTTTTTATTTTGATCAAGAATTGTGGTTTAAATTCATAATACTGTGTAGGTAAATGAAATCATCTCAGTGGGAGAGTTGTTCATGATTTTTTTTTACATATTTCACAAAGCCGTTAAAGGAAAAATGACTTCTGAATGAAGTAAAAGAACGTGTGACTCGTCCGGATGTGCTCTACTCCAAATGTAGTACATTCACCGCTCCAGAGCAAAGAAGGAACATTAGTGAATTTGTGAAGATAGCTTACTTTTAAGTTAAACTTGGAAATCAAGATAAACCATCAGTACCACATAAGGTACGTCATTCCTGCGAAAAAAAACTTTCGTCAATAGTTTAAAGGAAAAATAAAATGAAATTCGGCATTCCGATGATTTGGCGTGAGCCACGAGACCGTGTCACAGACTGTTACTTCTGTCTCGCTGATGCTGACTTTGCTGGTAAATCTCGTCAGCTTACCACATACCCTAGTTTAGATCCAGCAATCTGATCTGTGCCGCATTCAGATGCTGTTCCAAAACCTTTCTTTACTCAACTTGCGTTCCCCGGTGTAACGACAGAAAAACTCAATAGGTTTTTCATACGGGCTTCAAATTAGGAAGCTGATCAAAGTTCAAGCTTTCACTGAACCTATCACTGATGTTGAGAAAAGCGCAAGGGGAGCATTCGTTTGTCGTAAGGAACTTTCTTGGAAACGGGAAATCAAAGGAATATAAAGAGGTAGTTGAATCTTTAATGAAAAGTTTCCAGGTGTTAGAGAGCAGCATGAGCATTAAGATACATTTCTTGAACAGTCATATTGAATCATTTCCAGTGAACTTATGGGACGTGAGTGAAGAGCAGGGTGATCGGTTTCACCACGAAACCAAAATCATGGAAGATCGGTGTCGAGAACGCTGGGACGTTCACATGATGGCCGGCTATTGCTGGAAGCGTAGTGCACAGGGGAGCAACATTCTCGACGGTCCATAAAACGCAAGTTTCGGCCTGAATAAATCTGGCATTCTTCGTAAAAGCACCTGATGAGTCCCCAATGCATTTGCCTAGGTAAGAATCAGTATTTATAAATTAATTTTGCCTGTTTGTAATAGAATTCCAGTAATTTTTCAAGATTTCGAATGTTGTCAGTAGTATTTTGTGGTCTACCTATATATTGACAGTACTAAATGAGAGGTAACTCATTGCAAGAAAACTTCACCCAATATTAAAAATCTCATGCCTCATATGAAATCACTGACCTTAACTTAAGTCTAAGCAACTGACAAAAATTACAATTTTATTCACTAGTGTTATTTTTAGATATTCTTTGTTTTTTAAAGTTTAGAAAACTGCCCATTAATGAAATAAGTAACGTTTTTGTTACATTTAGCATACTCACTAAGCAGAAAAATTCAACTGCTCATACAGCTAACAAATGTATCCTCTCCGCCTTCAATACTCCGCTGTACACAAGAAAAAACTAAATATTCGACGAAAAATTCTTATAATATTGCCATTATATTTTTCTGAAATTCTTTTAGGAAAGGTTCCAATCCAAATCCTAAATTACGTTTTTTTTCTAGAGTATATCTAACATTTTTTATCATATGACTATTTGCTCAAAAACATAAAGGTATGGCCATATGATTTTTTCCACCTTTTCATTCAATGTTTCCAAAAGCGATGAAACAACTTCAATACTCGGTTGAACATCAGGAAAACTAATTTTTTGACCCTAAATTCTTATAAAATTACCTTAAAATTCTTCTAGGAAAGGGCCGAAGCCCGCAAGTTGCATTTCGAGTGTTTTTAGGTCGAATCAGTCTGAGATTAACTTAAAAACTGCGTTTTCTAATTCATAAGTCGTTGCTGGTAAGATATCTAAATATTTTTAATACATTTGTCGTACGAAATTTTTGTCAATAATCGTTAAGGAAAGGTTCATGAAATTATTTTCAAGTTCTTCTGATGAAGGGTCCATATCCGTAAGTTGAGTTTCAAGTTTTTCCTATGTCGAATTAGTCTGAGATTAACGTTAAATTCGGATTTTCCAACCCTCAAGTCATTTTTCTTGAAAAATGAGAAAATTTCTAATACTTTTATTTCACCAAAATTTTTCAAAAACTTGAACGCGAAACTTTGGCATAAATTACTCTAATTTTTCAGGAATTCTAAATCACAGCTCGTCAGAACTGTCAAAAGTTCAAACTTGGAACGAATTTGCTCTCCTTTGGAATTCTCTTAAAGGACGAAAGAATTTTGCACCGTTTGGGAACTGCATTAAAGAGAGGACTTGTTAAAAAATTTAGTTTCTGAAAGCATTCTCTGTTTGGGAAATTTGGTATTCTACTCTAAAAGAAATACTGAGAAAATATGCAGATAAATATTTACATCAATAGAGCGAGCGGTGTCCTAGATTGAACGGTTTTGTTACATTAAATTTTTCGATTGCCACTATCACTAAAAGCATCATCATAAAAGCGAGCTCAAACGAGTGACAAGCAAATTTTAAATCTTTTCAGCAGCCAATTGGACATTTTGCCTCTCTACTCGACTTGAAAATTCCGGAAAAATGTACTGAAACACACCATTCCGATTAGCGATTTTTGTTCTTTTGCACATGTCTTACCGTCGGGCTCATTTGAGAATCATAGTAAAATGTGAGGAAAACTTAGGAACAGTGCGAGTTGTTAGCACCAAAGGGAAAACAGAATAAATACTTATCTGAAAATGCTTTCCTTGAAAAAAAACTAATTAAAGGCTTTGGTTTATGACGTGATTTCATTCTAAACATAGCAGTTCAACTCCTCAGTAGTTCACAAGTATTGTATTTAACACGTTGACTGCGACACGACCCACCGGTGGGTCGTGCTTAGGTTTTTCCTGCTGCGAAACGACCCATCGATGGGTCGTTTTGAAAAATTCTAACAACCTTTCTAAATTAGTGGTATTTAACAGGCCCAGTTGATGTTTGATATTTACAAATTTGCTTATTACTTTTGACTTTAAATTCAAGTTGAATATTGAACTTCGGTTTAACCCATCGCAACTAACGTGTTAAATATATTAGCGCTAAAAGGAGGAAGATGTGACACCATGAGCTGAAGATTTGATAGGCCTTTCTGTTGAAATATCTCCCAAAGGGAAGATGTGAGGTCTCCAACTAGAGATTCTTTCATTCGTTGAATGAAGTAGAATAGGTTTTTGTTTTGATACCGATCATTTTCTGCTCAGTTCACTGTTGTCCATTTTTTTAGGACCTATAATATTCTCCTGCACCTTTTATGTTTCATTAACTTTTTTTCGATTTTGTTGTTTCAATGCGCATGGTGTCAGGACACACAGTGTATGTAGAATTCTTCATTCCTTAAATTGCATCCTTGATTATCCTTTCTTCCTTTTTCTCTTAGGAACTACTTTGCTGTGGGAGGGAAGCTTAAGCTAACTCATAATCTGTTCAAATATTGTAATACCAATACAAATTAAACATTTCTTCTGCATTGATGTGTAACATATATGTAGTTGGGAATTTTTCATGAGCTGAAATTTTAATTTCAACTAAGTTAGTCATGGAGATTGTGTTATTAATTTTTCAAACTGCATGTTTTTGGCCAAGGAAAACAGTCTCAAAATCGTAATCGTCGGTCGGAAGCAAAAATTTAATTTTAGATTACAGTCTTTTCAACCACACACCAAACGGACGCATGAAGCCCAAATATTGAAATAAGATTTTTTCAAACAAAGATCAAGGCTCATTCTAAGTTATTTTGAGATAGTGCGCGTCTCACGATAGAATTACTTTCGAAATATTTTTTTGACGATATTCCGATAAAATTAAACAATAAGCATTCGGCCTATCCGAACTACAAGTTATCATTCATAGAAAGTCCCAACCAATAAATAATTACATTTAACGAGAACTAAATACTAAAAGAACACGAAAAACTGAAGCACAAACTGGAAGAACAATTATTTTGGTTAACGAAGTTTTAACAGACGCATAATTTTTCTCATTTCTTGTTCTTAGTCAAAATGTAAACTCGAATTTGTCCGCTGAAACTTTGAAACGTCGCATTTTAGGTTCCGCAGATCGGTTAGAAAATTGTCCACCTCATTTATTTTACAACATCGGTTCGGTCCAGTTTCCCCCTCATCTTTTGGATTCCCCTTATTTTTCTTCTCATGAAATCAATTTTGATGTGACGAGGGGATCTTGGCCTAACTTATAGTCACGACAGTTATGCTAAGAATAATATTCAAACTCTTTATCTGCTATTTAAGAGGTCCGCTGTTCCAAAATTCCCTGTGTAAGGACTACCGCTCGCTCATTTAGCCCTTCAGCGGCAGATTTAATTTAATTATTTAATTTAATTATTTAATTTATTAATTTAATTGATTTAATTTATATAAATAATTTAATTAATTAATTTAAATAATTTAATTATTTAATTCGGCAAAGCCGAATGCTAAGATTTAAACTTATAAGAAGTTCTATCTTATAAGAGTAACTTATAAGCTTATAAGAATCTGTGCGTTAGCTAGATAGCGAAATCGGATCCTTTTTTTTCGATTTATTTAACATTGAAACGCAGACTGTAGCGTCAGGTTAAAATTTTTTTTTTTTTGATCTCCATGGATTGTGTTTAGGTTTATTTATTCGAAAAAAATTAATACAAGCTAGTAAACTGAAAGCCATAGAAAGGATTATTATTATTTCCTTTATTTATTATTAGGATGCAAATGACGCCGGAGAGCTACTAGCTAACGTTTGTACCTTTTGTAGAAATTGAAAGAAGTTGGGCAAATTTCTTTTCGACATACTTCTACTAAAGGCCGCTCCCCAAAAATGTTCAAAACTTGAACTCGAAATTTGAAAGACACATTCCTGATATTTCACTTAAGTAACTTTTTTGCGGCTGCAATCGTTGATGTTTCTACAAGCCTCTCCTGAAAATAGAGCCCTCATTGTTCCCCCATAATAGTCGAAAATCTTGGGGAAAAATGCAGCGCTAGAACGAGACCGCAGTTGAGTATTTTTTTCGGAAGCATAATGCACATGAGCTCGAATTCTTTACTGGGAAGGGAATTTCAATTAATTTGGACTACATTAGAAATATTTGCACGCGAAATGTTACGCGCAAATACAATTAAAATGGTTTAAATTTGCTTCTCTGTTCAGTTAAGCATATTCAATTGTAACGATTCGTTAGAGAAAATCAAAGGCTGCCTAGAAAATTTACAGTAGCTCGCTCAAAATATTTCAATTCAGTTTGCAGTAGGTCGCCATAAATGTTTCAATTTGTTACAGTTCAGTCTCGTAAATGAAGTTAATTACTTCAAGGTGCCCCACGAGCAGACTTACGAGGATGCACGGTTCCAAAATCTTCATTTCAGAGCCGTTCATTTTATAATCGAATTATTCTGAACATATAGATGTTATATGTTCAAGCATTTTATAATATTTATAATCAATCAGCTTATAAAAAGGAATAATAACAGTTCTCAAGACAAACCTGAATGTGATTCAAAATGTCTGATGAAATGTACAATTAGAAAGTTCTTTATTCCCTCACAAAGTTGGTATTGCGTGTAATTTCAGTTCGGTGCATATTTAACAAGCAAGTGATCAGAGGAAGATAAATTTCAATGATTAATTCATCGTAAAAATTATCAGCTCAGTCCCCTTGTTTTGAAGAATTTTAAATCCTCCTTGTATGTCCCCTCTGAAAAACTTGAAAAAAAATTACTTTATATTTGTGCGTTTAGATGGTCAGTGAAATAGTGAGTGTAATAACTCTGAGGAGTTTTGGGTTCAACATGACGCATGTAAATACTATATTTGAGTATACTTCATGAATGGAAGGGTTTTTCAATACTTTTAAATACCTTGAACATCTATAAAACCAGAGCTCAAACTATTTACCAGAAGAACTGGGTTCTCATTTTTGAGCACCCCAATAACTTTGCTGAAAGCAGAAAAATGGTTACAGTTATATTGCAGTAGAAAAATGAAAGCTTAGCTACACCTTTTTTGCATTCCACGGAGCCTAGAACCCTGACCACCGAGTATGTCTTAACAAGAAAAATGCGGCACCGACAAACGAGTTAGCTGCGAGTTTAGACAAGTTCTGATTAAAAGAAGAGTCCGTTCAAAAAGTGCCCCGAAGCTTTTTTGCGGGCTAAGTGAAAAGCTCTTCTTGAAAATTGGAAGCAGCAACCACAAACTTAACGACTTGTTTTTGTGATTCAAGTCGCGGGTTTGCATCAAAGGAGCGCGGAAAATTGCCGAACTGAGCTAAAGCAGAAATGCTGAGCTCCGAAAACGGAAAAACTCGAGTAGGTTTCCGAGAGATGCCCCCTTGTACGAATGTTCGCTGTTCCAGACACGCCGTGAAATCAAAGTAACGAATTTTATTTTGTTAGTAGACTTTGGTGGTATTTATTGCGAATTTTTAGTGTTGTGGTTTGGCTAGGTACGCGGTTAAATCAAAGAAACGAATTTTATTTTGCTAGTAGTCTTTGGTAGAATTTATCGCGGGATTTTAGTGTTGTGGTATAGCCTGTTTTGGTATAATATTTGTTTCAAGTATTAAGGTATCACGTACCATAGTTTGTGAGCAATGGTTGAACATGTTTCCTTATATATTACATATTCGCTCCCAGGGGGACTATGTGAGGGCCTGAGCTAAAGGTCAGGTAGGCTTCCTTTTTGTTGTAATAAAATAGGTTTTTGTTTTGTTACGGACCATCTTTTTTCGGTTCACTGCTGTCCTGTTTTTCAGCACCTACTACTTTCTTCTTCAACTTTTTTCTTGTTTCATGAACTTCTTTCCTAGCTTACTGTTTCTGTGCACCTTGTGCACAGATTCCGCGTTCCCTCAAGTCCATACTAAATGGTGCCTTCCTCTTTCCTCTCTTGAAACACCTTTGTCGTGGTTAAGGGAGGCTAAAACTTTCTTATATAATAATAATAATATATTAAATATTCGAATAGATACAATAAGTTTACTTGGTGTTAGTGCTTTGGTATCAATTATGCGTTTTAACTCGCATTTTCCATCTTTAATTGCTTGAGTAGTTCCAGCAAATATTCTGGACTTACAATATAATAAATATCGCATTCGGAAAACGTCTCGAAATAAGCAAATTGGTGATGATGCTTTCCCGTCCTTAGGTGTGCTCTGGACTGGTGGACTGAAGGTCATGTTAGACTTCTCCAGTCTCTGCGAAATTTGAGAATAATAATGAAAACTTTATAATATTAGAGAAATTTTCTTATTTATTCACAGCAAATGACCTAGACGAATGCATGCACCCGAAATATCAGTTTTTTACATTGACGAAAAACTACTATTGAAACGTTTTAGCGTTAGTCATTGTGGACACGTGTTTTTATCGGGTTCCACAGGCCATTCTTATAAACTCTAAACTGAATGTGCTTTCACCCTTACTCTCTTAGGAACACTTTTTTTGTGATTAAATCTTAGGAACACCTTTTTTATGATTAAAGAAGCTCAAACTAACTTCTAATCAAATCTAATTCAATCTAATCTAACCACTAGCGTTGCAGTCACCGAGCCTCGCGGTAGCCGCTGAAGTGGCTGGGATGTCACTCGATAAGAGTGACGGAATTTAAATGGAAAATTATAAGTTCCGTCTCTTTGCTCAGATTCATTACCTTAAAAGTTTTTTTTATCAACTTGGATCCTGCGCAGGCAAAGAATATTTTTCACTCGTTTTCACGAATTTCCAATGCATTTTGGTTCAGAACTCCATGACAAAAATTTTATAATTATAGAAGCCTGAATTAACTAATTTAGCCGTTAGTTTATTGGAAAATAAAAAATGACTAGTAATGTCCAGTAACCTGGGAAGAAAATACTTTGTTCTAATACAGATTTGATATAACAGTTTAGTATCACACTTTTCATCAGAATCGTCAATGCGGTATCAAATTTTCAGTATTTTCAGATCCTTTTCAAGTCATGACTCAGTGCTATTTTATACGATGAAAGACCTTATTTATAGCAAAACGTTATTTTGGAAATAAAATAGAACCAGACATTACGAACTGATTTTCATTACATTTTACTTATTACATGTAATTACATTTTTTTCAAAACGGAATCCTTACCCAAACAAATGGAACGCGTTCTACGCGTTTGACTTAAGTATTGTATATGGACACTCGTGGTTTTCTATTTTTCTACTCAACGTTAAGAATAAACATTGTGCATGAAAAAGTATCCGTGCATTGTGTCCCTTAACAAATGAATACTATTTAAAACTAAGTTTTGAAAGTAAGAAACCTATTAAATTCGCCTTGTATAAATGTAACATCTTACGATCTAAGTTACGTCTAGCACTTGAACAATAATAACCTAAGAAACTTGACTAACGTAAAAGTACGTCTGTTATGAAGCTAGTAAAAGAAATATTCGAAGTCATCCAGAAAAATGTTAAGGCACTTTAAAAAAAGGCAGAGTTTCAGGCTTTGACTGCGAACAAGACATTTTCTAGTACGCCTATTTTGCACTCAATCTGCACTGTTGAACAATACCTCTTAACACGTTAACCCCCTTGGGCTAAACTAAAGTTCAATATTCAACTCAAATTTAAAGTTAATGTAGTCAACAATTTTGAAAATAGATTTACTATAACATGCCTTCATTTAGCTTTGATTAAGTATTTATGAAAGTAGAGTTCGTAACTACTGGTTGGTCCGGAGCATTATAAAGGTTTTCTCAGTGTACCACCCGTAGCTCCCATGGAGGTTAACGTGTTAATAATATTAGGTGTCAAGACGATTACTACAACACAACAGATAATTGGAGGGCAAATTTGCAATGTCCTCTCCCACAAAACACCGAATTTCAAACACTCAAGTTAGAGGCGTGGTTTTTATCGCAGGGTTGCCAAACTGGCTCTACCTAGCCAAGTTACTAACTAGGAACTGAACTAGAAACTATAGGTCACTCTGCCTGAATGATATCTACGCCGCTATGAGGCGAAATTATCACTTAATCCACTTTCTAGTTTTGATCTCTGATTTGTGGGTTTGTACACTATGCATATTTGCCCTCCAATTACTACGTCACCGTAGCAGCTGCATACATAGAAAGGCTGAATTTACCATCAATTTAAGACGCAGCGAGCAGTGCGAGTCCTTTTAAGTCGACTTGGCTATGTTACGTATTCAATCACTTAGCGTAACCATTTCCACTGAGAAGAATTTACGCTGTTAGCTGAACCGCTACGAGAACGTAAATCAGTCGAAAATTTGTACCCAGATATGTGCAATTACAAATTACACATACCAAATAGTTATTGTACATAGGAACACATAATTTGCACTTTGGAATAGTACAAATAACACATACCCAAATAGTTGCTGTATATACGAACACGTTATTTGCACGTCAGAATAGTTACCCAGGAACATGTAATTCGCACTCACTTTCATTACAACAGACTTTGCACTACCGCATGAAAACTCTTAATATTTTTGCTGCTTCCGAGGCGGAGACCAGTACAGCGGCGCGCTGGAGACCTCTTTGTGGGGCCACAGCGATCGTTCTAGCAAAGTTCATGAATACTAAGCAGTGGACGACGTAATCAGTTCAGCGAATAATATAAACATCGCCATCACTAATCAGAAAAATTAAATCTAACATGAAACGAAACTGCAAACCTTAACGCGTCGATTTTTCAAAAAGGTTCAGTGAATAATAGAAATTTTGCTAATCTAAAGAATGAAATCTCAAATGAAACTGCTAACATTTGCGCACCAATTTTCCAAAAAAAATTCGTTGAATAATACAAACTTCGCTATTACTAATCAAAAGAATGTAGTCTCAAATGAAATGAAACTGCAAACAAAAATGCATCAATTTTTCAAAAAAGGGTACATCGGAAATGGGTTTGATCAAATTTTCGTTGATGCTCAAAATACGTTTGTGATTCTAGCAACAATAGTCTAATTCAAGTCAATACATATCGAGGAACGAGTTTCTACTGTAAATCACGCTCTAAGAGTTAATTGTACATTCCCCCTGTATGATGAAAAACGCTCTCAGTATAAAAAATCTCATCAGAACAAAACATCGGTAATTTTACAGCAACTTAAATTATTTCCGATGAACGTATATCAAAATGTGGAGACGCACTTTCTTTAGAGTTACCGCGCATCCGCTCGTCGGATAAGTCTGTTCATCAGAAAGGTTTCTACAATTTAATCATTAAGTTCACAAATGGAAACAAGAAGCCCCAAATACGTGGAATGCTGTGCGTTATGTAACTACATTTATCGCCATTTAATTTTCCACTCTACGTGATTCCACGTCGTGTAACTCCCATTGTTTATGCAGCTAAATTACGAGAAAGAGCATCAAAATTCTGCAGATGAGATCAGATTAGATAAGTTAAAACCGTAATGACCACATAAACGGAGTTCTACTGAGGGAAAGAGACAGGCGTCATTTTGTATGGAGTGTAGGGCATGCGGAATCTATGCACAAGGTCCATATCCACACACGATTCCATGCGAATAGTAACACACGATTCCCTGCGAACGACTAATACCACACCAATACTATTAAAAATTATTTAATCACAATTAAAAAATCAACTTGTACTATCAGTTGGGAAACAATCCTAAATTCAAATTAAGAATACCACTAAACGATCGCTAAAGAACAACAACCCGGTTACAACGATACTTGAAAATAGCGACGCCAGGATTTTCAAACAAGAATACTCCAAAAAACAGTCGAGAAAAAATCCGTAAAAGCAAATTAAAAATAGGACCCCAGTCAGTAAGTAGGAACACGATCTTTATTTCCAAATGTAAATAGAACCACTTTTTGTACTTCGGTGTTAAACACCAATTTCTATTCATTTATACCATACCAATTACTTATTAGGAATAACACCATATTGTACGAGAAATATTGCTACAAGTGCGAGTAAGGAACACTATACGAAATTTGAGGACAGAGCACCCAAAATCGCCATAAGGCATAGCCCCTAAATCTCAGGTGTATTACTCCACACTGTATTTTTCAAGTTGAGAAACTGTGCATATCTACATGCAGACAAAGCATCATTGTCTTGAGGTACAAAATTTTCCCTGAGCATAAATTTGTAGCAACTACCCATATATTCTTGAAGAATTGAGATTTATTTTCAATAGTTCAAATCTCTATCGTAGGAGAACGAATGCTGCGTGGTAGCATGACTAGGTCTTCCATCTAGGCTGATTTATAGGATCGTTGCCTGTAAGATTCGCCATTATTTGCGAAGGCTCTTTTCCCATTTGACATCAGCTTTCATTCACAAACCTAGACAAGTGAAGATTTTCAGTGATTCTTTCGTACCTGACAAAATGTTTATGTAAGAAACACTCGCCTCCGAACGCCATTCAATTTGACATCACGCGAAAAATTTTGCGTGCCCAACGTCGCGATTGAAAATCTCTTCCTCCAACAACATAAATAAGTCAACACAGTATGGGGCATCCGATGAAGCAATATTATGATTCTTCAAATTATGTTTAATTATGTTTAGTTTAAAAACTTCTTTCTATGCAATACGTTACAAAATTTACGTACAAAACAAGCCTGATACGAAAAAAAACGCTGATACGAATTGTAATCGATGTTGTACTATTTATATAAAATAAGTATTCGAATTATTTTTTTTGTGCTGGAAAAAACACAAACAGTCTAACTCACTCAAGAATCTATGTAAACTACTACAAGAAGAACTTTCTCAATCAGAATGAGACGCATGTGTTGAAAAATTGTTACTACGTAAATATAAGAAACAAGGATGTCTTACGAAAAACTTGTATTAAAATTTTTCAATGATACCAGCTGCGAAAATTCGGAAAAGGACTCGCTAAGAACGCAGTTTTTAGCTTTTACAGAAACGTACTAATTAATCAGAAATGATGTTCAGTACAATCAAATTTCTACAACAAAAATTTTAATTCATAAAGACGAATTTACATTGAAGTTCTTATTTCTTAGCGAAAACAATGGTAACTTGAATGAATCGAAAATAACTACTTGGAAGCAAAATCTAACCACTATTTAACATAGAAGCAAACATAGCTCGAAATTTGTATCGCCTAGGACAATGGCTCTTAAGAAATCAAAAACGAAGATACTAAACATGTAAACGTATCGAACACATTAGGTAATAGATTACACAGAATACCGGCTTCTTCGATATGAAAATAAAATGCAAAAATGAAAGACTCGGTCAATGTAACAATGAAAGTAAATAAAAAACAGCGTAGTACGACATGTAATGATGATTATGTTACGAGTAGCTTAAGCAACTTTTGAAAAGCATTAACCCTACAAGGTACGCTGAAACATTTAAAAAAACAGCCACGCTAAAGCGTGCACAAGCCTACAAAAACAGAGCTACAGGTCTCGTAGTTTTCCACGGAATAACATACAACAGAAAACTTATGTTTTAGCAAGTTACCAACGTAAGTATCTGAACACTGGAAATTCAATATGCATAGGAATCAACTCACGGAAAAGCGCAACGCCGTTTGTTAACAAAAGCGACTCCACTTTCTCGATACTCATGGGAGACATTTAAGTCTCACTCAACTAGCTTTTTTTCAGTCCTCACGTTCAGAAACAAATCACTGGAACAAATATCTTATTACTCTAGATATAAAGTTTATAAGTCCAACCGCCCCTGTGACAGCATGAAATTAAGAGTAAGAACACGCTGGGTGTTCTTACTCAATGGGTGTGCATCTCACAAGATAACATTTCAGAAAGCCACAAGAATAGCATATTTCAAGTTTCGAATGAACGCGAACCCGTAACAAGGCTCCATCTTAGCGCTAGCATTCCAACATCTCTTGGAGACGAAACTGTTGAATGATTTTCGAAGCACACCAAAGCAGACAGTTACGTGAGAAGTTGTCGCGATACCAAGGCCCCTTTAAACGAAAGAGCAAAAAGGGTAGGACGACATTGTCACGATGGCAACAATGATAAGATACCTGTGAAACGCTAAACTTACCATGGCGTAACTATACTTGCAACTTACTTCCACATGGGTAAGTCTATTCAACACTTTGTGGGTTACCGCAGTTGAACAAAGGAATGACTAAAAATAATGAACAACATGTAAAAATAATGGGCCACATTAAAAAAAGACTCGCCAAATGTTGCAAGCAATTTGAGTCGCCGCAGCGGTATGGCGAGCGAGGAAAGTTCTTCTATCGACTTTAGTGCGTTTCATGCGGTTTTTCGGTATTTCGAACATATATCCTCAAACTTGATTCTAAAAATCTAAATCTTGGGATATTTCGCGGAAAAGCAACACAGCCAAGTCGAAATGAGAACTTTCACAGCTAGTTGTACCGCCACGAAGAGGCCATTGTTTGAATAATTCGGCTCCGGAGGCATGCATGCATTACAGGTCTACCTGAATAAATAAGCAGATAACAATGCCTTAACTGTGGTTTCCACACACGAGTGTTATAAGGGGTTTCTCACCTGAATACAACATTTCATTCAGAGAGAGGGGAATTATTTCAATTTAACAAAGCAAGCAGATTTCAATTACGTCAAGACATCACTCTAATCGAGATATTTAAATAACACATGAGATATTGACACTTCCCATGATTCGCACCAAGCTACAAAGCAATGACAACCACGGTCTTTCAATGAAAAATAGAAAATAACATCTCCCTGCTACACACATTTTACGTTCAACTTTTCGAACAATTTCGAATAGAAATTCTTCACAGTTAGATAATTGAATTTTTATTATCCGGAGAAAAAACGCTGTTTGAGATGAAGTAACGAGGCAATATGGAAAAAAGATGAAGCGAATTTTGCCGCACCGAAGAGATTGCTGAAAATTTCACTCGTAGTCAATAGAAAACTTGAATTTTTCAAACAGAACGTACATGAATTTCGCTCAGAATCAGGGGTTTTTCTTATGAAAATAATAAAATATTGAAATCGTTTAGTCGGATGATAATGCATTATTCATTAGTAAAAACCTGTGAAATATTTGTTTCATTAATAATAAAGAATCAAATCAGCGACAGAAAGTTTACAGACCTCAAGTATTTGCACTTTAATAAGCATCATTATTTTCTCTGAACAGCTCAATCGCGTCGAAAGAGCGTACAAATTAGTCTAAGAAAATATGAACATTTTTCATACCAACATATAGAGAAACTTTCGGCAAAAAAGGACTAAAGTTAAACTTAACCCCAACCGAAGAACACATAGTCTATGACATTAATATTCTATCTCGCATAAATATCAGGGATGAAATTCTTCAATTTGACAAAGCCAGCAGTTTTCAACGTCGTCAAGATATTCTAATCGACCATGAAACTTCTGAATTAAGGTTTATTGAATGCAGACTGGAGATAAACCAGCAAACAAAAATGATTAACTTGTAAAATGATGAATTGGTTATGAGGAGACTATATATCATTAATGATGATAAAATTATCATTCTCATAGTTTATCAAAATCGCAACATGACGACAAAACATGAAAATTCGATTTCAAAACACAATCGATAACTCACGACAGAAGGATGTCCAGATTTCTTCCCAAGTAAACATCAAGTAAACACAATCGACAACAATCGATGTCCAGATTTCTTCCCAAGTAAGCATCAAGCAAACACAATCGACAACAATCGATGTCCAGATTTCTTCTCAAGTAAGCATCAAGATTCGTTTTAATGAACAGTCTAAATCTCATCACAACATTTCTAGCAAAATGTCCGCATCAAATAGCATCCACATTTACTCAAACAGAGTATCCTAACTTTGCAAAGAAGATTGAAAATGTTTTTCAAACCATTTGAATCAAATCATTGTTGACACGAAGATTCATTTTGATATACAATCATTGCAAACAGGGAAAGTTATTTTCCAAAATTGAAGTTAATTCTGATTAGGGCTCATTTCAATAAATGAGATTAATTCAAATGAGATTAATTCAAATGAGATTAATTCAAATGAGATTAATTCAAATGAGATTAATTCAAATGAGATTAATTCAAATGAGATTAATTCAAATGAGATTAATTCAAATGAGATTAATTTAAATGAAATCGTAGATTAATTCAATTGAAACATCGAGAGCTGATCTCGACCAATATTTATAGTGAAGACCCATGGAGTTTGCAGCGAAACATCAAGATTACGATGAAAATCCCCCCAGAGATTTTCCAAATAACAATAAAGGCTCTATTGATCGTACAAAAAACAATAGAGGCTCTATTGAAACACAGCACCTTGTTTATGCGTTAACCAATTACAAAAAAAAACATGTTCTAGGGAGGTCTGGACTGTTTTTTCTCGAAGAGGATGAGTGAATACTTGACTACGATGTAGGCATCCGTAGCACTCGTCTCCTGCAGAGACACTTTGATGACGAGTGGCACGGGGTGTTGCTGCTGCCGCTGCTTCTCCCACAGCCTCTGCACCAGGAGTTCTGCTCGCCCGATGTAATCTGCAAGTTATAAGTACATGGATAGCATTTAATATGTACCTCCATCAAGCAAAAAATAGAATATAATATCTCCCTGATACACACGAATCACATTTAACTTTTCGAATAATGCTTTCCTTACTACTATTACTACACAACTAGCCCTCTACTATTACTACTATATTATGCATGACAAATAAAGTGTATTTAAATCCGCCAACAAACGATGAGTCAATCGCGTATTTATTGCAACGATAATATAATCAGAATTGGTTGTTAACAATCCGTAACAAATATTCTACATTGAAATCCGCCATCAAACGATGAGTCAAAGGAGCATTCATTCCAATGATGAATAATCAGAGCTGGTTGTAAACACACCGTAGCAAAGGTACAGCATTCAAACGCACGGACAATCGGCGAGAAAATGGTGAGCTTAGTATGTTCTAAAAATGTCTGTTACCTTCTAATGCTACAATGTCGGGCCGAAAAGTCCTCGAATGTCGGCCCACAAAAAATATACCTACATAAACGTACAGCTTCACCTGCAAGTTACGTGACTAAAAATTGTAACAGCTTCACCCGTAAGTATCGAAATTTTAGTACGCGTAATTGTAACGCGAAGAATTGGAAAACCCACGTGTTTTCCCCCTCAACACAACAGTGCGTGTAGGTGCCTGCAACTGTGTAGTAGGTGCAACCAAGCTCAATTATGTTAGCACTCCACATTAGCACACATCTCGTAAACAGTTTTTAAATCGTGTTCAGTATATATCTAAGAATCTTACTCGTTTATGTACAACTAGTACTTAGCATCTATTCAAAAGTAACACTAAGTACTTATCCACAACTCGTGCTGCACACTCATGCACAAATCGTACGTAAAATTACTCGAATCTCGTATCCAACATGTATCCACATCCAAACACAAGTTTTACAAGCAGCAAACACACGCAGGTAATGGAAGCAGGTGAAGGACAAGCACTGCATCGAAAAGTAATAAAAAATCTAGGGATACTAATGCAGCAGCTCTCGAGTGAGCCACTTCAGAGGGCACACCGTGCTCAACGAACACACCAAAAATGCTATCTTGTATTTGAACACGTAATTTAACCCTTTAATGCTCGGGAGCACTTTTTGGTCCACGTTTGAAAATAGACTCTATATATTGTATTTCTTGTTAAATTTGTTCCCTAGCATGTTCTTTGGAGTTCACTGCCAAGAGGCAGCTCCCTCCTTATTTTAACCGGTTACTACCTGATGCCAGAGTAAGTCTAATGATCGTGGTCATAATAACGGTAAAAAGAGTAGAAAAATGCTGACGCTAAAGGTTAAAAGAGGAGTAATGTGTTAAAGATTTACGGTGGAATCTAAGAAGAACAAGTGGAGCTGACGAAGGCAGAAGTAAAAACGAAATTTTTATGTTTTACAGGCGCTCTTCTAGCGCATATTATTTTCTTTAACTGTAGCATAGAAATGAACAGCAATATTTTCACGATTATTAAAACCAAACGAAGGGATTACTTGTTTGTTAATATTTAGACAAATAATGTATAGACTTCAGAAGAAACGAGACAGGCATTAAAAGATTTCGATAGATATTCGTTTTCATGAGAAACTCGATAGATGTTCAACACGGAGAAATATTATACATACTGAATTTGATTAAATTTCATTAAATATGCAAATTCACGAGAACTTACAGTCGACTTCATGAAAAATTCTATACTCGACAATATGAGAAATTCTACACTCAACTTTATGAGAAATTCTACACTCAACTTTATGAGGAATTTCTATTCTAAACTTTATAAGGAATTCTATACTCACCTTTACGAGGAATTAAACACTCAATTTTAAGAGGAATTCAACAGTTAACTTTATGAGGAATTTCTATTCTAAACTTTATAAGGAATTCTACATATACTGAACTTGACGAGAAATTTTATACTCAACTATATGAGGAATTCTACACTCACCTTCACGAGGAATTCTATATTTAACTTTCTACTTTATCCGATAGATTTCCAACTACACGAGAAATTCGACATAAATCCGCCCTACCAACTCGCGCCCGTACGCGCGCTGACGAGCTCGGCGCACGGAGAAAATCGTCCTCTCGCGGGCCGTAAAGCACGCAGCGCACGCAGCACATCACCCTCTCGTCGATCGTTACACGAAATTTGCGCGGAAAGCAAGCACCGGCTCGTAAGATTCAGCAGCAGCGCCCGTTTTTATAATTGAACGAGTTCAAAAATAATCCTTTGTCAGAGTTATACTACAGCGCCAGTTTTCATAATGAAATGGCCTTAAGGATTAAGGAGGCACAAGCATCGGTGCAAGATTTACAGAGCGTAGTTTTGATAATTAAATGGCATGACGCAAATGCGAGCTGGCGAGCGTGGCACAGCTCTCATGGGTGGAAGCATTTCCTTTAATTGAATGGGCCCAAGAAAAGGTGCGCTGGGAGCAGGCCGCGAAAGTGAAGTTATGCCGACAAAAAATCGCTGAAGTAGATTAGGACGATGTGAAACAATGAATGTATTCCGTGAAGAAATCGAAGTTTTATTAACGTTGTTCTAAAAGGGTAAGTTTTTAGAAGGATAAGTACCGGATATATACGCACTATATATCCTTTAAAAAATTAAATTTGAAAAACTCACGAAGATCACGCACCATCTACTCCAGTTGTAGGTAAATAAAGGCTTCAAAATATATCTTTAACAATGAACCTAAAACTCAAGAGGAATTATGAAAAGAGCTTTGGGCAAGAATAAATCTGAACTAGGAAGTTTGAACATAATTCACACTAAGACTTTAGGTTTGGAAGTATTCAAATGCCTTCGGGCGTTTGAAACGATGTGATAAGGCTTGATGCGAAGTGAAAAGGATGAAAATAGCGAATTTCGGGCCTACGAAGACTTGTAAAAAATTCTGAAACGAAACAAACATCTTCGACAGCAGGTGATCGGCCTAAAGTATAATGTTTAGTTCAGCAGATAATGCATTATTGAGGATTCGAACGGCTAAGACCTTTAAAATTTATTCGATGGCTATTAAGCCTTCAGCAAGCCTCGGCGTTATTAACGGTATCCCAATCATCCACGATGCTTCTAACGCCGATTATGTCTTCAGTCTAACGACGATGTCTTCAGTACTACCTGATTATGTCACCAATCAATTGAAAAATGGCCATTTAACACTTTGATCCCATCATGCGCCACAAGAAGCCACGGAAAGAATTTTCCTGGTGATGCTGATGGACCAGGAGTCACAAACTCAATTTTCATGAATACTTGAAAAAGCTTAATGAAGACACAATCCAGTTAATGATTGCTATACTTAAAATTGCTTACTACAATTGACATTAAATTTGAGCTGAATATTGGACTCTATTTTAACCAATTGCCGCCGAAGTGTTAACTGGTAGCTGTACTCACCGTTAGGACTCAAGTATCCCTTCAGTATGACGGTGATACAACCCTAATTATCCTCCTTTAGCATCACCGTTAGGTCTGAAGTATACCTTGAGCATGAAAGTATTACAACACCTAACCATCCTCCTTTAGAGTAAAATTGCCCCTAAACTGGTAGCTGTACTCACCGTTGGGCCTGAAGTATCCCTCGAGCATGATTGTGACCTAACCATCCTCCTTTAGTGTAGCATCGCCTCTTAACTGGTGTCTGTACGGTGATACAACACTTAACCCTCCAACTGATAGCTGTACTCACCGTTGGGCCTGAAGTATCCCTTGAGCATGACGGTGATGCAGAGCCTGTCGTCAGCGAGGGACTTGACGTAGAACTGCATGGAGGAGTCCCAGTGCGGCTTGTGTCCGGTGGCAGGGTCCGTCTCCCGCACCTGCGACCCCAGGCTCACCTCGCAGAAGCTCTCAGTCTTCTCACCTTCGCAGATTAACAAAATCTCGGATTAGACAACCAGAGGGCAGTGGAAATTTAGGTTTCGATTTATGCAGTTTAATCAGCTAACAGGAGATCGAATTGTTAAGATCCTGTTTAATCAGCTAACGGGAGATCAAATTGTTTAGATGCGGTTTAATCAGCTAACGAGAGATCAAATTGTTTAGATGCGGTAGAATCAGCTAACGGGAGGTTAAATTGTGTAGATCCGGTTTAATCAGCTAACGGGAGATCAAATTGTTTAGATGCGGTAGAATCAGCTAACGGGAGAACAAATTGTTTAGCTAACGAAAGATCAATCAGCTAACGAAAGATCAAATTGTTTGCCAGCTAAGCTTTGAATCTTGTTTATAGCGCGCACTATTCTGCGGTGAAGGATTTTACAGTCTATCTGGGATCCAGCAACATGGTGAAATGAGATCACAGACTGAGGTCTGAAATAAACGGAAAGAAGAGTACACCTACAACGACGCAGGATAATTAGTATTTTGAAGCCAGTTGGTCTCATTCTTCGCTGTATGGGATCTCGATCGTACTGAAAAATTTAACAGCTTTCTAGACCCGGTCTCCTAGCGCCTTCCTGCAAATAAATTTTGAGAATATATAATTAACCTCCTTTCTTCACACTGCAGACACAATCCCGGCAGTGCCGTCCGGTGATTTTCCCCGTAGGGAAAAGGGAGAACTCAGCCACAATTCCCCACTGCACCCAAGGTGTCGGAAATGGGTACCGACTTGACCGGGGGTAGACGTCATTGCGTCCTGTTTTTAGTAATGAGGCATTTGAAAAACTAATGTACAAGATGATATGTGTCAGGCTTGATTGAAATAAAACATCATTCATACTGTTCCAATAAGACGAAGGCTTCTCCGTATTTGCTCTAGCAAACTTCAAACAGCTTTTAGATGGCAAGGATTTAATAATCTTCTTTCATACGGACAGTGTCGTTTCGAGTCAGCATGTGATTATATTGCACATTTCGATCTCGAATTTTATCATCTTATCTCCTACAGTGAAGGAAGTATGAACGAAAAGCAAATTTTTGAGATTTCCGGACACTTTCTAATGACACTAATTCTTCGACACTACAATGAACGACAAGTTAATATCGTCATCAAAATCCATCACGTGTCGTCAAAAATACAAAGAATTTACTACATTTTGTTAGTAGGCTCAAAGTAGTGTTAGGCTTCCAAAATTAATCAAGAATTTTTTTAATTTTCAAGTAATCGCCGCACAATAAAAACGTACTCTTCATGAAACAAAAATATGTTAATTCACAAAGAATAAGCATCAACTATGATGACGGAAATTTAATTTCAGTCAAATTCATGAAGACTGATTACGAAAGCAATATAAGATTCTCGAATTTGACACTCTTTAACATTAACACGTCAACTGCTCGGTGACCACCGGTGGTCACATGCTGAATGTTTGTTCATATTTAACAACAGGCTGATGAAAGCACTTTCCAATCAATTTTTGTCCATTTCAAAATTGAAATTCAGTTAAATTAGGGAAGAAGCCAGAAAAACAAATTAGCAGACTTCATTACTTCAGGAAAACTGACCCCTTTATTATAAATAAAAGAATTTATTAAAAGCAAATATTCACGCAGAAAATTTTTTTCCTACAAACAAAGAACCGACAAATCCAGGAGACGCGCCGGCTGAAACTAGTTAACGAGGTTATAATTAATATTTAAATAATTGAGACAAAATAGTTCATGTTGGACTGAGAGTTCATTTAACTCGTTAACTCGGCACTTTTATGTATTAATTATTTATAACATTTATTATAACTTCATTAAACTTTTTTACTCAACGTGTCTCCCTGATTTGTTGGTCCTTTGGTTTCAAGGAAAGTTTTCCTTATCTTTGAGAAAATCTGCTTTCGTCACAACTTTTTATTTATAATAAAATGATCACGTTTACGGAAGTGAAGCAAATTTGATACTGTCATAAAAACAAATTCAAAATGCACTAAAATTAACAAGATAACTTCATTCTACCTCGACGTTCATTTTTTATTTAGTTAGATTAAATTCGATTAGATGTCAGTTTACGCCATCCTAAACACAACAAAGGCGTTCCAAAGAGAGGAAGAAGGAATGCACCATTCAATATAAACACCTTCAACTCAGGAACTGATAGGATACCATTTCGTCGTATTATTGGCTTAAAATTAACTCCGTTGTGTACGTTTGTATTCGAGTCAATGAATTTTGCAATCGAGCTACGACCATGAAGCTAGACACACAGACAATTAATTTAAACACAAGCTGAAAATCTCGCACAACAACCAGCGGGTTCCGGCATAGGAAATTCAAGAGCACCAATCTCTCAATTGCCGGTCCAACAGCAAATACAACCCACTCATGGCACGGAATTCGTTAACACTCATAATTAATTAGAATAGCAAGCAAATTCAAATGACTTCGCTGGGCGCATAAAAACTATTCGGGATCGAATTGCATATTTTATGACTTGCAGTTGGACCGCCAATACAGCGCTGCCGTCAGACCGCCAATACAGCGCTACCGTCAGACCGCCAATACAGCGCTGCCGTCAGACCGCCAATACAGCGCTGCCGTCAGACCGCCAATACAGCGCTACCGTCAGACCGCCAATACAGCGCTGCCGTCAGACCGCCAATACAGCGCTGCCGTCAGACCACCAATACAGCGCTACCGTCAGACCGCCAATACAGCGCTACCGTCAGACCGCCAATACAGCGCTGCCGTCAAACCACCAATACAGCGCTGCCGTCAGATCGCCAATACAGCGCTACCGTCAGACCGCCAATACAGCGCTACCGTCAGACCGCCAATACAGCGCTGCCGTCAGACCGCCAATACAGCGCTACCGTCAGACCGCCAATACAGCGCTGCCGTCAGACCACCAATACAGCGCTGCCGTCAGACCACCAATACAGCGCTGCCGTCAGACCGCCAATACAGCGCTACCGTCAGACCGCCAATACAGCGCTGCCGTCAGACCGCCAATACAGCGCTGCCATCAGACCGCCAATACAGCGCTGCCGTCAGACCACCAATACAGCGCAACCGTCAGACCGCCAATACAGCGCTACCGTCAGACCGCCAATACAGCGCTGCCGTCAGACCACCAATACAGCGCTGCCGTCAGACCACCAATACAGCGCTGCCGTCAGACCACCAATACAGCGCTGCCGTCAGACCACCAATACAGCGCTGCCGTCAGACCACCAATACAGCGCTGCCGTCAGACCGCCAATACAGCGCTGCCGTCAGACCACCAATACAGCGCTGCCGTCAGACCGCCAATACAGCGCTGCCGTCAGACCACCAATACAGCGCTACCGTCAGACCGCCAATACAGCGCTGCCGTCAGACCACCAATACAGCGCTGCCGTCAGACCACCAATACAGCGCTACCGTCAGACCGCCAATACAGCGCTGCCGTCAGACCACCAATGCAGCGCTGCCGTCAGACCACCAATACAGCGCTGCCGTCAGACCGCCAATACAGCGCTGCCGTCAGACCGCCAATACAGCGCTGCCGTCAGACCACCAATACAGCGCTACCGTTAGACCGCCAATAGAGCGCTGCCGTCAGACCGCCAATACAGCGCTGCCGTCAGACCACCAATACAGCGCTGCCGTCAGACCGCCAATACAGCGCTGCCGTCAGACCGCCAATACAGCGCTGCCGTCAGACCGCCAATACAGCGCTGCCGTCAGACCACCAATACAGCGCTGCCGTCAGACCGCCAATACAGCGCTGCCGTCAGACCGCCAATACAGCGCTGCCGTCAGACCACCAATACAGCGCTGCCGTCAGACCGCCAATACAGCGCTGCCGTCAGACCGCCAATACAGCGCTGCCGTCAGACCGCCAATACAGCGCTGCCGTCAGACCACCAATACAGCGCTACCGTTAGACCGCCAATACAGCGCTGCCGTCAGACCGCCAATACCGGTGATACAACAAGAACAGAGGTACAAACACCGCTAATGATTCATTAATCAGATCATTCCCAGCGAATATCCATTACATAATTTTAATAATGACCGCAACGCAGGCCATTATTCTCTTGTATACACAGGAATATTTAAATCCAGTTCAAATATAACAGAAATGCATCAATAGGCGGATCAACGATCGGCCATTCCAACGAATGAAATCATTTCAGAGCAGCCAAAGCGCATTGGCTATGAAGAAATCGATTGAAAAGGAAGCACTTCATGCTTCAACATTGCCAAGTAAACGTACTAGTTGATTTAGACACCGTGTTCAATGAAGATAATGGGTGATTTCTGCCGACATGATGTCATATCGGACATTAAGAACGCGGGTGTTTGGCGCTGGAATGATGGGCGTTGTTCTGCAAGTATCTCCTCAATATTCTGGGCCCAAACTCTGTCATTCTGCGAATTATCTTAGATTAGATGTGAGTTCAAGCCTCCCTAATTACTAAAATAAGCGTTCCGATGAGAATAAAGAGGCAGGTACGGTACCATTTAGTATGGAGATAAGGAAATACGGAAACAGAAGGGGCATAGAAATATTACGTCCAGAAAGAAATTATGAAACAAGATAAAAGTTCAAGAAGAAAGCGCTGTGATGATGTGCGCTGTTCTACAGGTATTTTTTCGATATTATGGGCCCAAATTCTGTCATTCTGTAAATTGCGGACCGCCTGAACCGTAAACAACTTCTCGTCGGTCAACAATTGGTTCGTGCAGTCCATTAGACGTTGGAGAAGCTGTCTTGCTATGTTCAGTCTTTCTTCTGGTATTAGACTTGCCAGAAGCTGTTGCTTCGCTTTCTTCAAAGGGATGACACTTGAGATCCTTCTTAGGGGTATTTTGGATCGTCATATGAATGACTTACATTGGCCTTTTTCGTCTTTCTTCTCGTGCTTCTTTGTGGATTGGTCCTAAGTTTGTTCCTGATGGTATTGATCAATTATGGAGTCCTTGACGGTCGAGGTGGGGTGCTTCTCACCTTTAGAAGGTAACTTCCGGTATATTCGAAGCATTAATGACCTTATAGACCTCAGATCTGCTCACGAGTGGCCTCAAGATCTTGAATATTTGAGCAGCTGCTTTTCCGTTTCATGCAGACAGTTCACTGTTGTCACTCATTCCTCCAAAATAATAATTTCTTACAAATGTTTCAATATTTACGCTAAAACGTCATAATTTACGCTGACAGAATCAGCAAAGTAATAGTAGTTTAGCATTATTTGAGAGTAAACAAAATAAAATAAAAGTCTGCCTACACTTAACATTTACACCTTGCACAACGTCCGCTGGTAAGGACTTCCACTGGTTATGTTTTTCTCTGATTATGAATAAGACAAATCATGATACCGACGATTACGTGTCTTCTGCAAAAGATTGCCACAGATTATGGTTTCCGATGGTTATATAATTTTCACAGGCTATGGTTTCCACTGTCAATGAATGCCGCAGGTTATGGTATCAGACGGTTATAATTTCAACAGATTTTGAAACACTGGTTGTGGTTTCGACTGATTATGATTTTCCCTGGCCATGAATAACTCTAATAACAAAATTCGATGGTTATAATTTCTGTAGATTTGGATTTACACGGTGATTTCCGCTGGTTATGTTCAATTCAGTTGGTTATGATTATTCTGCTGGTAATAATTTGATTTTTTTTCAATAGGTTCGGCATTGTTTTATCGGAACTCACCGCCAAATGTTTCAGCTTAAAGCTCTACCGGAAATTCTTCAATGAAACTAACAGCAGTTATGAATACGGATTGTTATAATTACCCGCGCTTAGATGTTATTCTCTACCGTTAACGGCAGCCGGTGCTTAGTAGGAAGATAAGTTCAGAGAACTCGCCGCACATCTCGAGAGCATCTACATTGGAAAGCGTATTGAAAAATGACGCGCAGACCCCAAATAGCGAATTTTATAGGAAAATCAAGGCGTTCTGAGAAAGCAGTTCGTTTCATTTATCTTCAAATGAAGTGGCGCATCGTCGACCAAGATCAAAATTTTCCGCGTATTCCAGCTGCACAAATAACGTTGAGTGATCTCAGATCGTAGCCGTGTTTTTCCGCTCGAAAACAATCAAATTAGGTACCGAAACTCTTCGAGGATAATTCTCTTCCCCATCTAAAATTGTCGACGACTGTTCATGTATCTGTGACCGCGTCGGAGTGATTGGATTCGATCATAACACAAGGCGATCTCTACATGCATCAACCATGCCGTACGAATGAAATGACTACTTTCAATCTCATGATAAAATGATCTTATCGTGCTTCAATAGTTACGAATCAGTAGCGTCATCACTATGGGTCTATCATTAGGTCTAGCCAATTTTTTTAGGCCGACGGAGTACATGAGCTAGTTCTAATACTATAACAGTCGTTATCGAACTACTTTAACATTGTGCAAGTCTGGAAACTGTTTTTTTTAAATATCAGTCCTACAACGTAAACTTTGTTTAGCAATTCAATTAATTCTGGCGCAACAGCCGAAGCAACGTGGAGAAACTCGACAAAATAGTGCAACTTTAGCTCAAAACATGCCTCAATGACAAAGTTTTCATTTTTTCGAGTAAATCCCTTAGTGAAAGAAACACGAAATCCTAATTATATTTTCTGCATAATAACTAAAGGAAATTAATTTAATCGAACTGCAAATTTACACTTGAAGCTAAAGAGATTATTTACGCTTACTTCAGTACATTAATGTAAGATGATAGTCCTCGATTGTTTTCAAGAAAAATTCACCAGCTACTGGCCCTGAGAGAACCACGGCTAGGCTTTAAAGTAGTATTATAAACGTGCGTATGGGTTGCTAAATTTAACCACGCCCAAACGAAACCTTATCATCTAGGATCGAAACATCATAAGTTTCTAAGTCGAGTTTCTTCATCTGCATTAAGTTCCTCTATGATTTTTATTCTAATTCGTTACAGTTTTACAAAATATTTTAGCAAATGTCAGCACAGAATCTGACTGTGATATTTCCAATGAAAACATCTTTAATAAATACCTTTAAGTCTCACAATCATGTTTTACATCTGAACTTCATAGTTAAATTCAAAAGTAAAATTAACAATCGAGTTGAGCAGTTCAGCAACCCAGGCGAGTTTTTCATATTTTTTCAGTGCACTCGGGCAAGTTTCAGAAATGAACCTCATTCCAATCCTTAATGGTCTAAAATAGGCCCACATCTTCCATAAACAACACACAAGCAGCAAATTTCGACAGAGGTTATACCTTGCAGGTGACGCGACCCATCAACCTCAACTTATAGTTACATGAAGTCCTGAAATTTCACACGCAATAAAGTCAAATTCACTGAAATTTAAATGCAATAAAGTTAAACGAAATAAAGTCAAATGTAATAAAGTTAAATGCAATAACGATAAATGCAACAAAGTTAAATCCAATAAAGGTAGATGCAACAAAGTTAAACGCAAGAAAGTTAAATGCAATAAAGTTTACGAAAGACTGTTCGGTGAAGTTGCAAGGTCAAGATCTAAAGCCTGACTCTCCTCGAAGCAAATTCTTATGCAAAGCTTACCTTGGCTGGGTTGACAAGCGCCTTTGGCTGGTCACCCACCTTTGTCGAGGCCCGTGAGGTGGCCTTTGATGATGTCTAATCTGACCACGCCTTTGGGGGGCCGCTTGCGGACTACACAGGCATGCGACAGCGGCAGAAGACGGTGGAAGTCGATAGAAATGTTAGTGCGAGTGTACGGCGACTTGCAGGCAAAATTCTCGAAAGCAGGCAGATGTAAAATGATAGCTACTTCAAGGAAGTTTGTTACAGAAAAGCACTGCTGATGGAGTAAAATGCACAGAACTACCCCAGATAGATCAAAAAATTCTGTAAGCAAGTTTGTTAAAGGCACTGCTGATGGAGTAAAATGCTTAGAACTGCCCCATCTGGATTAAACATCCATGAATATATTAACGGACTACTGAGGCATGCTATTACGCTCGACAAGATGATCAAGAAGAGAAACATGAGCGTTAGTAAAGGGGAAAATTAAACTAATAAATAGAAATGCGAACATGGCAAAGGACTACACCGGACTAAAGACTCATGCAACTTTACCAGTAAAGCACATCTAGGCAGAAAAAGGTAAGTCACAATAAAAATTAAAAATGGAAAAAACTTTAAGAGTGGCGTCTCCAATGGTTGAAAAACTGGAAGAGAATCGCGAGGAAGAAGAGCATTTCAAGAATGTTTTGAGAAGGTTAAACAACAAATATTAGCAAGGTATAAAACAAGGGCTAAAAAACACACACGCAAACCTAATATTTGCTGTTTCAATAACGTATAACTTCTATGCATTTTAGAGTTTTTGTTATGGCAATTGGCGTGATTATTATTAACTAGGGCAAATTAACAGTAATTTATTTGATCAGATATAAGAAATTTGTTTGAAAAATATGAAACACGTAAAGATCGATGTTTTCAGAACCTTTGTTTGACTGGATACTCTTATTTGAAGTGAATTATATACATTTATTTTATGTTCAAACTGAATTACGTGTGTTTGTGTTTATGTTTGAAGTGCATTATACCTGTTAATGTTTATGTTTGAAGTGAATTATGTTATCTTAGGTTCATATTTGAAGTGAATTATGTTATTTTAGGTTTATACTTGAGGTGAATTATGTTATTTTATGTTTACATTTCAAGTGAATTATGTTATTTTAGGTTTATATTTGAAATGAATTATGTTTGTTTTTTTAATCTTTCGAGCCCTAATCTCCTCTGGGCTCCCAGTCAAAATAATATAAATTCGACCTACTCGAGACCTAAGATGAGAGAACCGTGAATTTTTAGCATTAATTTTAAATACGCAGGCTAAAAGCGGGAGGGTTATTATTATCATTATTATATAAGAAAGTTTTAGCCTCCCTTAACCACGAAAAAGATGTTCTAAGAGAGGAAAGAGGAAGGCACCATTTAGTATGGAGTTGAGAGAACGCGGAATCTTTACAAAAGGTGCACAGAAACAGTAAGCTAGGAAAGAAGTTCATGAAACAAGAAAAAAGTTGAAGAAGAAAGTAGTAGATGCTAAAAAAACAGGACAGCAGTGAACCGAAAAAAGATGGTCCGTAACAAAACAAAAACCTATTTTAATACAAAAAAGGGAAGCCTACCTAACCTTTAGCTCGGGCCCTCACATGGCTCCCCTGGGAAAAGCGGGAGGTAAGCCTCATAACACCAACATATCGGTGTCTCGGCAAAATGAAATTGAGAACGCACTCTGAACCGTTATATCGGAGTCTCAAGTTTTAAGTGTTGGGAGAGATTAAGTTGACTCTCTAATTAGAAAAAAGAAAAATACGTAAAGTTATTTCCAGTACCATAACAGGCAACGTGGGGCCCCAACGTAAATATAGGGTGCTGCAAAAAATGAGCCCACTTTTTATTTGCCCTTTGATATTTCGTTTTGATATAGGTTTTTCTTGACAAGGATATAAGTCTAATGAGTCATATGAAAACATTACTTTAATAAAATTTAGCACCATAAAATAAAACTCAGTTGCACGTAAAACAAAAACCATAAGAGTAATCGCCAGTGAAAGGATGAGAACATTCTTTGCTCCACCCTGTAGTGTGCACAGATGCTAAAGAGAGTGTCAAGTAACGAAGCTTAAAATATAGTTATATTATCCCATATTGTTGTGATACAACTCAAATCTACAAGTGCTCGCCTTAGAAAGAGGGAAAAATAAGTTCACATGAAGAGAGAAAAAAGTTCATTGAAACGTATATTGTACATGTAATGTTAAAGGAACATCGAGAAGCCCTTGCATGTGTGGCATAAAGCCGTTCTTCGTCATCAGGTAAAAAATAACAGTGTTAGTAGGGGAAAATAAATTGGATCTCAGTTGCACTACTGAGATCCAAAGAATTAAACAGATAATTTACTGCTCTCTGCGAAAGCGGAAAAAGGCTTGAGTTTCTCAATCGGACGAAAAAATGAATAATAGTAGTACTTATAGGGCGATTTTCTTGGAGAATCTTACTATGAAAATAAAAAGAAGAACCAACGTTAAATAAATGTTTTTTATAACGTTGGTTGTTCTTCTTATATTAAGATGAAGAAGTATAAAAGACAGACTCTCGTGCAGGTCGGTTGCATAACACGCCAATTTCCTCCACGAGAGACACAGAAAAATGAAGAATAAACGATAAGGAAAACCGGACCATAAATCTAAACCCACAACAGACTCCAACAGACTCCGTGGTGGGTAGCTTCCGTTCCAACCGAGGAGCGCTACTCCCAAAGGTACACTGACGAGATCAGACACCCTCAGCATATCCTCCTGAGTGTAGCTCCGGTATCCTACGTCTCCCCGAGGAGCCCTAAGTCCTCAAGGACAATCCCATTCAGCGCAACCCCCGGATAATCCCTCGAGGATCATCTACTTCAGCGCACCCGTCGGCCAATCGTCCCCCCACTTCCCCCGGACAATCCCTGAAGGATCATCCACTTCAGCGCACCCATCGGCCAATCATCCCCCCCACTTCCCCCAGACAATCTCTGGATGACAATCCCCTCCAGCGCACCCCCGTTAAGGAGACGGATGAACAGTACATTGATCAAGAGAAGCATCAAAAGCTCTAACGAGCTGCGCTCTGGCGCAAAAACTCCATCAAACACACGATGAGCTACAAAACAGATGTCTGTGACGCTCAGCAGAGGCGCTGGCCGTTAAAACTTCTACTTGTTTGCCGATATTCGCAAGGGAAGTTAATTAGCATCGGCTCGTCGGGGTGCCGCACCCTCGATATGTCCTGACGTATTTGAAAAGTGGACGTCAGCTACGTTTGTGCGACTGATCAGCTGTGTTTGTTTCAATTGGTCAGCACCGTTGGTGAGACTACTGTGTTCGTCTCAATTGATCAGCTGCGTTTGTGCAACTGATCAGCTGTTTGTTTCAATTGATCAACTGCGTTTGTACGACTGATCAGCTGTGTTTGTTACAATTGATCAGCTGCGTTTGTGCGACTGATCAGCTGTGTTTGTTACAATTGGTCAGCACCCTTGGTGAGACTACTGTGTTCGTCTCAATTGATCAGCTGCGTTTGTGCGACTGATAAGCTGTTTGTTTTAATTGATCAACTGCGTTTGTGCGACTGAGCAGCTGTGTTTGTTACAATTGGTCAGCTGCGTTTGTGCGACTAATCAGCTGTGTTTGTTACAATTGGTCAGCACCGTTGGTGAGACTACTGTGTTTGTTACAATTGATCAGCTGCGTTTGTTCGCCTGATCAGCTGTTTTTTCAATTGATCAACTGCGTTTGTGCGACTGATCAGCTGTGTTTGTTTTAATTGGTCACCAGCGTTTGTGAGACTGTGTTCGTCTCAATTGATCAGCTGCGTTTGTGCGGGTGATCAGTTGTGTTCGTCTCAATTAATCAGCTGCGTCTGTGCGACTGATCAGCTGTGTTCGTCTCAATTAATCAGCTGCGTTTGTGCGACAGATCAGCTGTGTTTGTCTCAATTAATCAGCTGCGTTTATGCGACTAATCAGCTCAGGTTTCATAATAACAGATGAGCAGTACTTGTGCAACTGATCATCTGAACTTTTATAAAAGCTGATGAGTAGTACTTGTGCAACTGATCATCTGAACTTTTATAAAAGCTGATGAGTAGTACTTGTGCAACTGATCATCTGAACTTTTATAAAAGCTGATGAGTAGTACTTGGGCAACTGATCAGCTGTTTTGTGTAAATTGATCAAATGTACTTGAGCATCAGACCAGCTTGAGGGTATAATCGGCATTATTTAGACTATCTAAAACTTCAGATGCAAGCTTACCTACCTAGCATTCATGCTTCAGAAATGAACGCTAGATCGGTTTAGTTAATCTAGGATTGGCCTGTGGTAGAGCAACTCTAGACTCATCGCAAAGCAACTCGGCTGGCAGGAAATTTCAATAAATTCTTCACAATCCAAGAAACCTAGCATCAAGACAGAGAACATCAAACGGCGTAAACAAAGTAGCTTTCCCCTCTTCGTTGATGAATACCTTATACCTCTTCATTAATGGCTTGTAAGCTTTAATTATCATATAGATTGTAAAAACAACAGTTAAAAGAATTGCGGTTTCTAAATAAATACTCTCCCAGTAAACAATGTTAGAACACACAACTACATGAGTGCTAAACAATATTCAATATTCTGCAATACTAGACAATATTCTGTAACACTCTCCCAGTGAAACGATGTTAGAGCACACAACTATAATGATTCATTGCTCTCAGCGAATACACTGGCTAAAAATAGCAAATTCAAGAAACAGCTCAACAACTCATTTTTTATTCACCCATTATAGCCCAAGTTAGGCAAATTGTGTTGTATATTAACACCATAATTTTTATCCTTCAGCGAACACCATTCTATGGATTAGATTTGAAAAGCTACTTTAGGCCTCTCAAACCACAAGAAAAATGTTCCCAAGAGAAGAAGGGCACTATTTAGTATGGAGTAAAGGGAACGCGTAATCTATGCAAAAACAGCAAGCTGAGAAGGAATTTCATGAAAAAAAGATAAGGGTTAAAAAATATCACAGGCGCTGAAAAAACAGAAATGGACCAGATGGTCCATAACAAAACAAAACCCTATTATATTTGAACAAAGACAGTCCTACCTAACCTTCAGGTCACGATTAACACATTATTTACTGTTAAATTAAATGTCTAAAACTTGCATTTTTCAACGCTTTCAAACTCACTGCATCAAAAATGAAATTGAAAGTGCAATACAAAGGCAACAGAAGAAACATTTAACATAAATTTATAATTCAAGGAAAAAATTAGAAGTCCTTGGAGAACAGCCCCCAATACTGATGAGCTCTAATTCATTATATTTATTCATATATAACACGAAGTGGAGAGCAAAAATTTACCTATAATAAAAATTATACAAAATATTACAAGACGTCTCCAACATCACGCTAAAAACACATAAAGAAAACATCAACAACAAGAATGCTGACAGCGAGAACACATACAAACGCTCCCAAGCTTTGAGGCAAATCTCAACAGAAAAAGCTTCGTTAGTAAACTCACAGCATAGCATACTTGAATCGTGCGAAATCATGCAGTAAAACTTTCTAACAACACTTATGCTCAATAGCGTTCCGTGTACATCAAGAAACCCAACATACAGAAAATCAATTTGAAAGCCGCACAAAATTTGGCACTCACCTCTTGTTTCAGACGCTGAATTACTGTGCTCTCTTCTTGCCGTGCTCAGGTACTAAATATCAGTCGATAAACGGGTATTATGAAGAAAAAAGACACTAGCCAATATGATATAAGTACTTCGCAATAGAAGTAATTTTTATAAGTTGAGGTAAATTAACTTTAATAACCTCCATCTTCGCGTAAAATAAAATTCAGGAGATCACAGGAATTAGGGGCAACCTAGCCCACACGTTCTCCTGATTTTGCCCATCCAGTTTTCAAGAGCCCTCGATCATACCCAGCGGTGAGTATAGGAAACATACCAAGTAGTGATGTTGGAGGAAAATTCTTCGTTCCCACTGCAGAGAAGTTCTCATACAGGAAGGAAGATGAATCATTCAGCACGGGCTGCAGAAATCGTGAAATCTACGCACAACGAAATATGTCCCTAAAAATATACGTTGAGCATAGAAACAGTAAGTTAGGGAAAAAGAAGAAGGGAAAAAGAAGAAGGGAAAAAGAAGAAGGAAAAAAGACACGAAGTGATGGCGAAATATTACGCAAATTAAAACAAGCAAAGTCGCCACAAAAGATGAAATTCCCGAAGGCTTATCATTAGCTGAGGTAACCTAACAGCATCCCCATAGGGACACCAATCCCTACAGCATAGGCTTGACAAAGCTAACTAACCTAAACCTACTGCTTATCCTATGCCTCACTGAGTCAGCGCCACGCTTTTGTCTCTCCCGATTTTGTCTCTCCCGACTTTCCAATAACCATCGAAATTTGGATCGTTCACACACTTCCAATGTGCTCGAAACACTCACTGCCCATGGAAGTTAGACCACTCCCGCCCTCTCAGCACCCCAGGGACCCCCAAGACAAAAAGACCGGCAATAAGGACACGTCGGAGTGACCGCAGGTTTGCAGTCACAACACACGGGTCCAGTATGAGCGCAACGCGGTGGTTTACGAGCACCAACAGCAGATCCAGGCACGGGAACTGGAACTTTCAAGATCTTGAATTTCCACAGTGTAGCTTATTTTGAATGATAAGGGTATGTTAAGGGCTTTAACTGTAGTGGCCACGAGTGTTATGGCCACGGATGTTATGGCCGCGGATGTTATGGCCGCGGATGTTATGGCCGCGGATGTTATGGCCGCGGATGTTATGGCCGCGGATGTTTTGGCCGCGGATGTTTTGGCCGCGGATGTTTTGGCCGCGGATGTTATAGCCACGGATGTTATGGCCACGGATGTTATGGCCACGGATGTTATGGCCACGGATGTTATGGCCACGGATGTTATGGCCACGGATGTTATGGCCACGGATGTTATGGCCACGGATGTTATGGCCACGAATGCCATGGGTATGAATTTTAAGAACTTAACTTTTAATGGTTTAAATGTTGAGGATATGAATGTTAAGGGTACAAATTTTAAGGGTGCAAAGGTTAAGGGTACGAATGTGAAGGGCATGAATGTATGAACATGAATGATAAGAGTATGAATGATAAGAGTATGAATGAAGTAAGGACATTAAAAGTATATCCGAGCAACTGCACCCTAAAATATCTCAAAAAAATTCTCCCATGGATGAAGCGTTGCTCAGTGGGCGATCAAGGTTTCTAACAGCAGATCCGCTGAATTCATTTTTTCTAGTCCCTCCAATACTTCGTAAATACGTTCATGTTTTATGATGTTCAGTCTGGCCAGGGTTAAATTTATGAAATATTTCAATGAAAAACACCTATCATTCCCTGCATACTTAGCAATTCCAGTGAACTTTTTCTTGGGTGAACATACAGGCGCGAAATATCTTAAGGAATCTGCGATACTGCTCTCAATAGCTTAGGTTAGAATACGGGAAGCGAAATCATGACCACACAACGAGGCATGAATACTCTGACCTGAGATACTGTTATCAATACCTTATTATCGAGTACGTGAAATTTCGATGACACTGAAACAGGGCACGATTACAGAGGTGTCAGACACCGCTCTCAGGGACGGAATAGTACGGTAAAGAACAGTAAACTTAGAATAGCAACATAGAGGAAGTAAGACGTAGCGGGGTCTCATACACAGTTCCCCATAACGGAACGGTAAATAACAGAAAAATTCCAGTAAAAATAAAGGAGGATGTAGCCATTTCCGGCACTGACCTCTGTCGTTGGTGTCCAGGATGTTGCTACCGTGCAGGACTGTGATCAGAACACGCCCCACGATGCCGCGCTGCTCTTCTGCGCACACAACCGCATGTGTGTCATGTGTGAGCACCGTGACACGGGGCACAACCCAGCAACAATACCGTCGTGTACATGGCATTATGGTGCACACGGTGCACACAGCGCAAGTCAAAAGCTGCACCAAGTTGGGGCAAGCAGCAACACAAAAATAGCCCACACGTGGAATCACTCAAATGAATACAGATGAACAGGAGCACTACCAAAAGCAACCACACGCACCTGAACGAGTACTAGAGTCGGGGCATTTAAGATCAAATTTACGACCTGTTTCCTCCAGTATCGATTTGCTCACGCAGAAACTAGATAATCACATAGACAAAAGTACACAAACAGCAATGAGTACCTGCACAAGTACACAAATAGCAACGCGTACCAACACGAGTACCACAAGCACCAACGCGTACCAACACAAGTACCACGAGAACCAACGCGTACCAACACAAGTACCAAAAGCACCAACGCGTACCAACACAAGTACCACAAGCACCAACGCGTACCAACACAAGTACCACAAGCACCAACGCGTACCAACACGAGTACCACAAGCACCAACGCGTACCAACACAAGTACCACAAGCACCAACGCGTACCAACACAAGTACCACAAGCACCAACGCGTACCAACACAAGTACCACAAGCAACAACGCGTACCAACACAAATACACAAACAGCAACGCGTACCAACACAAGTACACAAGCACCAACGCGTACCAACACCAGCACCACAAGCACCAACGCGTACCAACACAAGTACCACAAGCGCCAACGCGTACCAACACAAGTACACAAACAGCAACTCTTACCAACACCAGTACCACAAGCACCAACGCGTAAACACAAGTACAACAAGCACCAACGCGTACCAACACCAGCACCACAAGCACCAACGCGTACCAACACAAGTACAACAAGCACCAAGGCGTAAACACCAGTACCACAAGCACCAACGCGTACCAACACTAGTACCACAAGCACCAACGCGTACCAACACTAGTACCACAAGCACCAACGCGTACCAACACTAGTACCACAAGCACCAACGCGTACCAACACTAGTACCACAAGCACCAACGCGTACCAACACTAGTACCACAAGCACCAACGCGTACCAACACAACAGAAACAAAAACTCCAGATTAACACACAGAAGCTCAGACCTGCACGTGGTGCCTCAGAGAGAAAGATAAAGGACTGGTGATGAGAATGTAAGCTAGCTTCGTATAAATTCGCTATCAGCTCGGCAAAATTTGATTTGTAGTCAGACGGCACGTCAAAATGGTAGTTTTGTAAAATAGTTGTTAAATTTTTACTAACTTCACGAAAGCATGAAGTTCGGTGTGCATACCAGACAGTACGTCTGTATGGTGTAACTTTGTATAATTTTAGTAAAATTTTAGGGTATAAGTTATACAATGTTTAAAAATTCATGAGTTTAGTGTGGTGACCAGAAACTAGAATGACATAATTTTATTTAATTACATATATAATTTTGCCAATTTTAGAACCAGGTGAAGTTTGAAATGTAGATCAGCGTCCGCATCAAATTCTATTGTTACTAGTGCAGGCAAAATTATTTCATTGTTCCATGAACTGCAAGTAAAACTGGACGACTAATTTTGTGAGCACTAGATACAGGACACAAAAGAACCGAAACACTCAACACGCTTTAAAAATGAACATCTTCCGAACACAGCTGCTCTCCTGAGAATTAATAATTTCAATCACCCAAGAATAGCCTCTGTGCTGGAACGCCTAAATTACAGATGCTCTAGCGAATAATTTAGACTGGGTTTTCATGATTTTTGCGTTGATATTAGTACGATGTTGGTAAACAGAGACAGTTACGTCAATATGAATAAAAGATCCAGGAAAGTCCTTCTAGACTCAGCAGAGTATGAAAAACAGATTTCAGTTATTTGCCAACAAAAGCAACACATCACTGACACCAAACTGCAAATCACCAAGACAAAGCCACAAATCAAACAAACATGGCAAAAAAATATAAGACACAATGCAACACATCACTCATAAGGCAACAAATCACTATCATAACATAAAATCTAAAAACCACAATACAAATTCTGTAAAACCAATTTACAATTCAAATAAATATTGCGTGTATTTCAGCACCAACTTGACATGCTAACTGCCGCGTGACGCAGATTCAAAATTTTCGAGAATTTTTCAAAAATTTTCCTACGAGGTTCACGCAGCGGTGCTCATAAACTCATAGAAACAGCGTGTCTCAAAAAAATTTATTTACTCTTCGACTACCCAGTACGGTATTTTTGCATTTTGTTTCAATGTAGGTGTTTAATGACCGATAAAAGTCTGATGAGTTAAATCAAAGAAAAGAACATCGAATTGAAAGAAATTAGATATCGTCAAAGAAAACTTGGTCGCATTTGAATCAAAAACCAAAAGTATATGAGTACTTGTCAATCAAAAGATGAGTACATTTTTGGTACACCCTGTTCTTGGCTTTCATCAAAGAAGACACGACTCATTTCATGCTTCCCTCATTGACTACTGAAATTGAATGTAAATTGAGTAGAACATTGAGCTTCCGTCGAACCCACGGCAGTACCGTGCAGCAAGAGCTGATGTTTACCACTAAAGCAAGTCACACGAGGACGCAAATCTCAAAACAACACGAGTGTTGACATGGAAATTAGTATTGAAATTTAACACATCAAAACAAAAAACATAGAACTGGAGGTAAAATACAACAAAAATAATTGTGTTGTGTGCCAACAGTTTGTGGTTTCATTTCCTAAGTTTTTATACATAGAGAATTGTCCATATAGTTGGTAAAGTTAGGTTAGGCTATGTGAATGCTTAGTATTCAAGTAAAGTTAGGAGGTCTAGTTGATTAGTTAAGAATAGTTTAGGCCCACTTATTTAATCAGGTATAGTGTAGGTTTAGGTGATTGATTCAGGCATTGTTGATTCAAATTAACAATAAATCGATGTAAGCCATTTACCTATGTTAACCAATTAGATACTAAATCAACAATACATAAAAACTTGGAAAATTTGAAAACAAACTGCTGACATAAATAGCAAGTACAATGAAATAATTAAAATGAAGTTGAATTTAAATAACTTTGATGGATCTTGCACAATGATTTCTGAAAACGAAAGAACGCAAAAACGGTTACAACCGGTGTAGTCAGTTAGCGTTGACAGTCGTAAAAATCCTACATACCTAGTCGCTTTTAATGATGGAGCCGTTCAATCAAAAACAAAATGTGATTAAAGAGAAATTATTTGGTACTTAACAGACATAGAAGCAAAAGAAAACGCAAACTTAGGTGAATTGGAAAGAGGCAGTGAAATCGTCAAAAAACAAAAAAAATAACTAATAGCTATACAAAGCGTTTAAAATTACGACCGAAACTCCAGTGAAAAAATAATCGGAGTTCCAGTCACACAGCCAAATATTTACCAAGTAAAGCAAAATGCAACGAGGCGAATTTATTCTGAGGGGTGCACAGATTTAGAGACACAACAGACCAGGAGGCAGAGAGGCGTACAGACACAACAAAGCATTAGGCAGATAGGCGAAAATATTTAGAGAGGCGTACATATTTAGGAACAGAACAGAGCCGAAGGCAGTGAGGAGTACAAAGATTTTGTTGTGCGCACAGATTTACAAACACTGCAGAGTTAAACAGTAGCCGAGAGGCGTACAAACACTGTAGAACTAAACAGAAGCAGAGAGGCGTAAAGCCGTACAGCCACCACAGGACTAAACAGAAGCAGAGAGACGTAAAGACGTACAGACACTGCAGGACTAAACAGAAGCCGAGAGGCGTGAAGACGTACAGAAACTACAGGATTAAACAGAAGCAGAGAGGCGTAAAAACGTGCAGACACTACAGGACTAAACAGAAGCAGAGAGGCGTTAAGACGTACAGACACTACAGGATTAAACAGAAGCAGAGAGGCGTAAAGACGTACAGACACTACAGGACTAAACAAAAGCAGAGAGGCGTAAAGACGTACAGACACTACAGGATTAAACAGAAGCAGAGAGGCGTAAAGACGTTCAGACACTACAGGATTAAACAGAAGCAGAGAGGCGTAAAGACGTTCAGACACTACAGGATTAAACAGAAGCCGAGAGACAAAAAGACTTAGAAAGGCATACTATTTAGAAACAGGACAGAGCAAGAGGGCAGTGAGGCGAAAAGATTTAAAGAGGCGTAAAGACTTGAAGACGTACAGACACTATAGAGCTGAACAGACGCCGAGAGGCGTACAGACACCACCGATCCCAAGAGTATCACAGCAGCGTACCAGATTGCTGGCGAGAGAAGAGCGAGGACCGAGCGTCCCTGAGGGAGCGCTGAGCTTCGGCCACTTTCTGAAGCCAGTTGTCGCGCTCCGTGCTCGAGCTGGCGACCATCTGGACAGCGGTACAGGGTTAGGTAGGTGCGCCGGGCAGCACCAGCTGGCGACATCTTGAGGCGATACGATCAAGTAACACGATCCAATGACAAGATCAGGCAAGACGATCAAACAGCACGATCAGGCAACATAGTAAGGTAACACAGCAATACGATCAGGCAGCATCATCAGGCAGCACCATCAGCCAACACGATCAGGAAACCAACTACGTTTTCAGACCAGCTCATTCCACAACCCCCGTCGACCCTAAAACTACCGCAGCAATCATCTGAGTCGACAGCACATCGAGAAGTTTCATGCCACAAATAAGAGCAAGCAGTGCGCTATTCGTACGCCACCGAGAGGCTGGACACCAAGTCACAAGTTTTCACTGTGTTTCGGTTAGGTCACCTTCGAATAAAAATCAAGAAAATGAATCTGGAATTTTACGGGTAACGTGTGACGACTATAATACCGAAACCCATCTTCGGGTGTCATTGCATAGTATCGATAGCTTCAAAACGCATCAGGAAGGTATTGGTGTCGGGTACATGTGTTAGTTGAGCAGTTCTCAAGTTCGTTGAATTTACCGAGAAAGTATGTTTGATTTGCCAGGCATGTTTATCAGCTCTCATATAAAATATACCAGGCTAGTCAGTTGGCATGTTGGACAGTTGTGGTTATCTAACTAGTGTATGAAGTAAGTTGTACATACATAGTAGTATAGTAACAAATGAGTACAAGTAGTATATCAATAGAAGCACATACATCAATAAGTAAGTACAAGTAATTTAATGATAAATGAGTGGTCGCCTGGCAAGAACGTGCTCTATAAGCTCCTCAGACTTAACGAGTCCACTTGAAATAAAGAACGGTTCGAACACGTAATAACTTTAAATAATTTTTGAAGCCCTCTAAAATTATAGCTTGGAATTTCTGAAGTCAAGAATATTTCTAAAACAACTATCACCGCAAAGGTACCTCCGAAAAATGAATTTTTTCTAGAGCCGTAAGCCCTCAAGTATCAGAAATACACCCTAAAATTCGGTAAAAACCGGTCAAATGCGTACAGTGATACATTATATACAGTATATCCTCAATATGAACAATAACTGAAAATCATGTAACTAATTAAATAAAAACAAAAACAGAACACGGTGCGTTCATTCAACTCAGACTCTCGATCTCATTGGATAGCTTTTACGATTCTCAAAATGTTCAGAAGACAACTCCACAAGGCAGGTAAACTCACGGAGACGACTTCCTCTCCATTGCAGTATATGAGCTCCAGTTCGTTGTCTTTGTGTTCACTCCGCACCGCAGCCAGCTGCTCCAGTAACATTGGCTGCCAGGAGAGCACCTTAAGTTAATTATAATTATTATCCTTAATATTATTGAACATCTTGAGAATTAGGGAACGTATTTCTAAATTCATTTTTCAAATAACGCGCCTCATTAGCTCCTGTGAAGGCTTAAACTCACGCTAGCTCAATATATGCAAGTTTGAATCAAACAGCCATGCATTGTACAAATACAAGTTTTGTGCTTAGAACAGCTGTTTATAAAAAGGATGTCAGATATAAATGTAGATAGCACCTAAAACTTCGAAAGCATGAGAGCCATTGCATAAAATAAAACCAAGAATAAATAAGTACCTAAACTAACGAATGAAGAAAATTAACAATTAGTTCACCTTTATTGAACAGTCAAAGATGACGTTTCCATTTAAAGAAAAAATCCACATGAAATACTTTACTCGCGTGTTCTCTCTACGATCAAAAATTTTACAAGCATTAAACATATATGTATTAAAATGTAAAGAAGACCTAATTCTCCTTAAAATTAAAAAACGCAAATAGAAGTCCATATTTGAGAAATAAATATATGCTGAATTTTTTTCGTTTCAAAGACTCAAATGAAAGACAAAATCCATGATTCAGTCCGGTCCACCACTAATGTCTCGAAATAAAAACATAGTTAAATCTTGGTTACTAAATCCGTAGAGTTTATGATATATCATCCTCTAGAGATAGTTAAATTTCAGGAGTAATGTCCGTAGAGTTTAGGACACATCATCTACGGGAGATAGTTAAATTTCAGGAGTAATGCCCGTAGAGTTTCTGACACATCACTCACTTGAGATAGTTAAATTTCAGGAGTAATATCCGTAGACTTTTGACAGGCATAAAATAAATATTACATGTTTGTTATAAACAGATATAAAATATGCCTGCACAAAGAAAATTATATTACCTCAACGGACAAAGCATCACAGAAGCTTTCGTAAAAATCAACTAGCTTCAGCCTAATAAATCATGGAGGATCAAGTTCAATGTCTTATCTTTACTTGACCAGCCCAAGCGCCGATAGCTTTTAGACTAGCGCAGTGGCTAACGGGATGAGCTGAAAACGACACGACAGGACACTACCCGGGTTCGAGCTTCCTCACTGCCATGACTTCCTTTCATAGTTTTTCTCATGGTTACCGTGGCCGAGTGGATGAGAGCGCGTGCCCGTCACGAGAACGTGTCGGCAGTCCGAAGCTCGGCAGTGCCGCCCGGTGATTCTCCCCGTTTGGAAAAGGAGGACCTCAGCCATAATTTTCTACCCTACCCAGGTGTCGGAAATGGGTACCGGTTTGTCCAGAGGGTAACCGTCCTTTCGTTATGGTGTTAGTTTTAAGGCATGTGCAAATCCAATGTACAAGATGATACGTGTGTATCAGGCTTGATTGGAATAGAACATCCATTCTTCTTCCTTTCCTTCCTTCAATAAAATGAAATTGACCGAGGGGTAACAGTCATTGAATTCTGGTGTTAGTTATAAGGCATACGCAGAAACAATATACAAGATGATTATTATCAGACTTCATTGATATAAAACATCCATTCCTTTCTTTAACCGGGAGTAACCGTCATTGCGTCCTAGTGTTATAAGGCATTTGAAAAACAAGTGGACAAGATGATATCAGGCTTGATGAGAATTGAGCATCCGTTATCCCCTTTGGTGTAAGTCAAAAGGCATTCGAAAAACCAATATAAAAGATATGTATTACGCTAATTAGAATAAAACATGGTTTATCCCGACCTTCCTGTAGAGCGTGGCAGCGGTGGAGCTGAGCGCCCTGCTGAGGGCGGCGAGGCTTGTGCTGCACGACGCCAGCGACCGCTGCACGGTGCACAGCAGCAGGAAGTCGCTCAGCAAAAACACCAGCACCTCCCGCCCGCTTTTGCTCTGCAAGGTACACGTACAAAAACTACTTATTAAGTTCAACAGTAACCGGTGCTGAAACTACTTATTAAGTCCCACAGTAACTGGCGCTGAAACGACTCATTAAGTTCAACAATTAGCGGTGTAGATACCAATTAAATTTAACAGTAACCGGTGCTGAAACGACTCATTAGGCTTAACAAGTACCGGTGTAGATAACAATTAAATTCAACAGTAACCGGCGCTGAAACTACTGATTAAGTCTAACAATCACGGGCGCAGGAACTACTCAAGTTTAATTGCTCGATTGAAATCAGTGAACTACTGCGCGTCACACGGTTAGTGATGAGTTACTCGTTTCTGCTCTGCAAGAAACAGGAACAGAAAATACTAAGTTTGACTGCTCACTTGAAATCAGTGTACTACTATTTACATGGTTAGAGATAAGTCACCCGCTCTTGCTCTTAAAAATGGCCATAGAAAAAACTCATAGTTCGACTACTCCGTTAAAAGTAATAAACGCGAAGGGCAGTCATTATTACAATGAGTTACAGATGAATTATAGAGCCCTGATGAGACTGAGTAACAGATCATTTAATAGCAATTAAAACTCAGGAAAATATCAATAGAAGAATAAGTATTTTCTAAAGCATTTAAATATAGATGACACAATGCAACTCGCAGACAAATGCAAGCAATCCAACAGGGGATTGAAATTTCAACTTCTTCGTCACTGAAATGACCCCTACAACTCAGTCAAAGCGCTGCCTAACTCGGTCAGCGAGTCCCATAACTGAATTACTCAGCCCGTGAGAGCATCTGGTAATAAATGAAAAATAAATGTAAAAACGTTTTCCAAAAAATTGCAAACAATTTTAACTATTACTGCTATTTCAAACTTAGATCAGTGAGGACTCACTTCATAATACATATACCTAATAATGTAATTACATAAAACCCCCAAAAAAATAGCTCCCTACGTTTTCAAATACTTACACCATCATGTGAAGAACACATGAAATGTTTCCGTTCCTCATCAAGAGAAACTCCTTAACAGTATAGTTTCTCAATAAACTTGTCAAACTAGTAAGATCAATAGGACTCTGAGCCCCTAACTTTCACGAACACATTCACAGCACGTGTTAGCGCAACGAAGAGCTTGCATCACTCAATAAAGCCTGAAACACGCACTAAATCGACAGCAAACGCATTGCCTAAGTACAACAACGATAGTTAAAACTCAAAAATTAAAAAAATTAAATCCTTTCCATATCAGACCGTTCGATGCGCACCAAAGCTTCCTACTAATCATGCTATACAAAATCTTCACTAACACTGTTTGCGCTAATTTTAGGGATCTATTACACAATATCGATCTACCATGTTTATTGCGCTGCATTTTGAAGGAATAAAAGCAAAAGGAATAAATTTGTCAGAACTAAATTTTTGTAAGGCATCATAGGTATGTAATATTATATACATTTAAAATCTAGGAGTACATTCTTCATAGACGTCCTGCATAGTCTATAGGTATCGTCATGAATAACGTCGCTATTTATAAGTTTGACACAATAATAATATAATTCACTCAAAAAAAAATTTTCCAGTGAACAGGAGGAGCGATCTCCGAACACGTATCCTTAGAGTACTCGTACGCGAGGAACAAGTAGTAGAATCGCAAATCTGTGCTACAGACTTACTTAATGGGTCCGTTTCACAGATACAACTACTTCGCCCTTGCGGATCCCAGCGTACTCGTCCGCGAGGAACAAGCAGTAGAATCGCGTATATGTGCGACGTATCTACGAAGAACAAGCAGTAAAATCGCGTATCTACTTACTTTTATGGGTCCGTAGCGCAGATACTACTACTCTGTCCCAGCGTATCCCATCGCACCCGTACGTGATGAACAAGTGGTTGAATTGTGTCTTTGAGCTATAGACCTGTTTTGTTTTTACTGTGTGACGAACTAACCGAAGTCTTGATTTGGCATGGACCAAAAATTTTAGCTTCAAGGACCAATTAAAAAAAAATGCCTGTATTTTCATACCTGATGAAGAAGTCTCATGTAAAAAAGCTTGTGTGAAGAAGCTTGGGTATCAAAGCTGCAGACCAACTGTTATATTTTCAGAGTGACGAACGAACCGAGACCCAGTATAGACCAAAAATTTCAGCGTAAATTGGTAATTCAAAACGCAAGTATCTTCATACCTTATGAAGAAGTCCCATGTAGAGAAGCTTCCTCTGCTGCTTGAAGTTGGTTAGGGAGTTAAATACGAGTCTCTCAGGCAGATCGGTGAGACGCAAGTTCTTCTGAAGCCACTCGAGCTTCTCGGTGTTGTCTCTCTCGGCCACCGCTTCGTTCACCTTCAAGACATTGTGACTCGGCAATTATCATCAATTCTCTGCTCTCTTTTAAACCTTATTTTTTAACCCAATAATACAATTAATATTATTATTACTACTATTATTGTTGTAGCTAGACTCCCTAGCCATTTTCAATTTCTATTTATAATGAAAATAGCATCGTTCCTTCGTCTGTGACGTTTTCATTTATTAAATGGAGAAAAATTTAAAAAAAAATATGTTTGAGCAATGATACGTTAAAACAAATTATGTAAGCATAAGTTTCTGCAACTTAGGATAGCTTATATAGTAACCGGTACCATGGCACATATTTTTCTTGAATAGGTAATAAAATTAATTCATTCGTGGCCTAACTAACACAGGATGAGCCCTGCACAAAAAAAAACTGAGTTTCTCGTTTAGTTTAGTTTAATCGTTAGTTTTAGCCTCCCTACCCAGCAACAAATGCGATCCAAAGAGAGGAAGAAGGAAGGCACCATTTAGTATGGAGTTAGGGAAACGCGGAATCTACGCAGAAAGGCATAGAAACAGCCACACATATTCATTATTACACTGTAATCTTCCATCTGCACACCGTCACTGGTTTACCAATTGCACTCAAACATGCATATTAGATTATTCGTTAGTTTTAGCCTCCCTACCCAGCAAAAAATGCGATCCAAAGAGAGGAAGGAGGAAGGCACCATTTAGTATGGAGTTAAGGAAATGCGGAATCTATGCAGAACGAGCATAGAAACAGTAAGTTCTGAAAGAAGATGATGAAACAAGATCAAAGTTGAACAAGAAAGTAGTAGGAGCTGAAGAACAGGACAGCAGTGAACCGAGAAAAGGTGGTCCTTAACATAACAAAAACATTTTATTTCAACAAGAAGAAGGCCTACCTAACTCTCAGCTCGGACCCTCACTTTGTCCCCCTTGGAGCGCTAATTCACATAGATACAATAATTGTATCCCCCTGAGGGGTCTCGAACATACAATAAGAAATGAGACACACGAAAGAAAAACCTAGTTAGATTAAACAAAACTGCGCAGACACCTTTGAACCCCGATTTCAGCGATCCAGCAATTCTTTTAAAAAAAACTTCAACCACCTCACTCACCTGCTGACACAGTGTCTTCGACTCAGCGAGCGCCTCGACAGTGTTGTGGTGGTCGGGGTGGTTACGAGCCGTGCGGCTCAGCAGCTGCAATCATAACACCGTGAATTCCACTCAAGTGATGCAATAATCGATCAAATTATATTCTTGCAAAATGATGACAACAATAAAAGGAGTGATCTCAATTTTACGTAACCAGATTATTATTATTATATAAGAAAGTTTTAGCCTCCCTTTACCACGACAAAGATGTTCCAAGAGAGGAAGGAGGAATGCACCATTCAGTATGGAGTTGAGGGAACGCGAAATCTATGCACATGGTGCACAGAAACAGTAAGCTAAGAAAGGAAGTTCATGAAACAAGAAAAAGTAGAAGAAGAAAGTAGTAGGTGCTGAAAAACAGGACAGCAGTGAACCGAAAAAAGATGGTCCGTAACAAAACAAAAACCTATTCTATTTCAACAAAAAGAAAGCCTACCAAACCTTTAGCTCGGGCCCTCACATAGTCTCCCTGGGAGCGCTAATTCCCATAGATACAACAGTTGTATCCCCCTGAGGGGTTCCGTAGCCAGATCAGCGATCGAGGTCTGTCACGTAAATGAATTAATAAACCAATATTAAATAATATAAAAATATGCTTCAGTACTTCTCAATATACGCAAGGTGATCGGAGTCGAGTCCAAGCAGTAACGAAATAGTTAAAATAACCACCTCCGTCCGTAACTTCGTGTCTCACTCTGGTCCTTAGACATATCAAGGCTATTCTGCACTGCTCGGAAGCTATGGATGGATTACCCTCATCACGTTAGAACGCCGTTCCGTTTCTTGCACTCATATTTTTCCACAAAAATTCAAAGTGAAAGATTAAATCCCAATGAGAGCAGTAATAATATGCAATAAGCGACACTAATTCTAAAATTTCTATGATCTCCAACGCACGTTATTCTGTTCTGTACAGACATGCGCAAAGCACTTTACTCTATTCAAAAGCAACACCACACCCCGGCATCGTTCTTATAACAAGCAGTAAGTAAACACCTACACGAGAGGAAAACCTTCCTAATAGCATAAGAGCATTTCATTATTTCATTATTATTTTTCTCGATTTCCACAACACCGACCCTGAGCCCGTTACGACATCCACTCGTTTGTATTTTAGAAGTTGTGCCGTAGCTGCGCTAAGCGGTTTTGAATCCCATAAAAGCAACATGATCAGCACACACCTCTCATCACCCAAGCATCAGGACACAGTCCTCTATCCGGGCAGATTAAATTTACTTAAATCTACCGGGTCAAGAACTTTGCGAGACAGCAGACGGTGCTCCAATTCAAGATGCGCTCGGAAAACGTAGCTGAAGAGTGCGGTGTAAAAGAACTTTCGCTTAAAATAGTTCTAATTTCGCTCGAATGGAAGTTACAGAAAGATGTAGCGTAGTAGCTTTACAAAAGCGAGTCGTTCAGAAGTACGTAGTTGTTAACTAACAAAGTTTTCCTGAAGAAGTTTTAGCTTTAAATAATAGTTACTCAAAATAGTTGCAGGTATGTCTAAAATAGCTGAAATTATAACGTAAGTAGCGTAAATAATGCGAGTAACGTAAATAATGTGTGTAACTTAAATAATTCGAGTAACGTAAATAATTCGAGTAACGTAAATAATTCGAGTAACGTAAATAATTCGAGTAACGTAAATAATGCGAGTAACGTAAATAATGTGTGTAACTTAAATAATTCGAGTAACGTAAATAATGCGAGTAACGTAAATAATGCGAGTAACGTAAATAATGCGAGTAACTTAAATAACGTGTGTAACTTAAATAATTCGAGTAACGTAAATAATGCGAGTAACGTAAATAATGCGAGTAACGTAAATAATGCGAGTAACGTAAATAATGCGAGTAACGTGAATAATGCGAGTAACGTGAATAATGCGAGTAACGTAAATAATGCGAGTAACGTAAATAATGCGAGTAACGTAAATAATGCGAGTAACGTAAATAATGCGAGTAACGTAAATAATGCGAGTAACGTAAATAATGCGAGTAACGTAAATAATGCGAGTAACGTAAATAATGCGAGTAACGTAAATAATGCGAGTAACGTAAATAATGCGAGTAACGTAAATAATGCGAGTAACGTAAATAATGCGAGTAACGTAAATAATGCGAGTAACGTAAATAATGCGAGTAACGTAAATAATGCGAGTAACGTAAATAATGCGAGTAACGTAAATAATGCGAGTAACGTAAATAATGCGAGTAACGTAAATAATGCGAGTAACGTAAATAATGCGAGTAACGTAAATAATGCGAGTAACGTAAATAATGCGAGTAACGTAAATAATGCGAGTAACGTAAATAATGCGAGTAACGTAAATAATGCGAGTAACGTAAATAATGCGAGTAACGTAAATAATGCGAGTAACGTAAATAATGCGAGTAACGTAAATAATGCGAGTAACGTAAATAATGCGAGTAACGTAAATAATGCGAGTAACGTAAATAATGCGAGTAACGTGAATAATGCGAGTAACGTAAATAATGCGAGTAACGTGAATAATGCGAGTAACGTAAATAATGCGAGTAACGTAAATAATGCGAGTAACGTAAATAATGCGAGTAACGTAAATAATGCGAGTAACGTGAATAATGCGAGTAACGTAAATAATGCGAGTAACGTAAATAATGCGAGTAACGTAAATAATGCGAGTAACGTAAATAATGCGAGTAACGTAAATAATGCGAGTAACGTAAATAATGCGAGTAACGTAAATAATGCGAGTAACGTAAATAATGCGAGTAACGTAAATAATGCGAGTAACGTAAATAATGCGAGTAACGTAAATAATGCGAGTAACGTAAATAATGCGAGTAACGTAAATAATGCGAGTAACGTAAATAATGCGAGTAACGTAAATGCGAGTAACGTAAATAATGCGAGTAACGTAAATAATGCGAGTAACGTAAATAATGCGGGTAACGTGAATAATGCGAGTAACGTAAATAATGCGAGTAACGTAAATAATGCGAGTAACGTAAATAATGCGAGTAACGTAAATAATGCGAGTAACGTAAATAATGCGAGTAACGTAAATAATGCGAGTAACGTAAATAATGCGAGTAACGTAAATAATGCGAGTAACGTAAATAATGCGAGTAACGTAAATAATGCGAGTAACGTAAATAATGCGAGTAACGTAAATAATGCGAGTAACGTAAATAATGCGAGTAACGTAAATAATGCGAGTAACGTAAATAATGCGAGTAACGTAAATAATGCGAGTAACGTAAATAATGCGAGTAACGTAAATAATGCGAGTAACGTAAATAATGCGAGTAACGTAAATAATGCGAGTAACGTAAATAATGCGAGTAACGTAAATAATGCGAGTAACGTAAATAATGCGAGTAACGTAAATAATGCGAGTAACGTAAATAATGCGAGTAACGTAAATAATGCGAGTAACGTAAATAATGCGAGTAACGTAAATAATGCGAGTAACGTAAATAATGCGAGTAACGTAAATAATGCGAGTAACGTAAATAATGCGGGTAACGTGAATAATGCGAGTAACGTAAATAATGCGAGTAACGTAAATAATGCGAGTAACGTAAATAATGCGAGTAACGTAAATAATGCGAGTAACGTAAATAATGCGAGTAACGTAAATAATGCGAGTAACGTGAATAATGCGAGTAACGTAAATAATGCGAGTAACGTAAATAATGCGAGTAACGTAAATAATGCGAGTAACGTGAATAATGCGAGTAACGTGAATAATGCGAGTAACGTAAATAATGCGAGTAACGTAAATAATGCGAGTAACGTAAATAATGCGAGTAACGTAAATAATGCGAGTAACGTAAATAATGCGAGTAACGTAAATAATGCGAGTAACGTAAATAATGCGAGTAACGTAAATAATGCGAGTAACGTGAATAATGCGAGTAACGTAAATAATGCGAGTAACGTAAATAATGCGAGTAACGTAAATAATGCGAGTAACGTAAATAATGCGAGTAACGTAAATAATGCGAGTAACGTAAATAATGCGAGTAACGTAAATAATGCGAGTAACGTGAATAATGCGAGTAACGTGAATAATGCGAGTAACGTAAATAATGCGAGTAACGTAAATAATGCGAGTAACGTAAATAATGCGAGTAACGTAAATAATGCGAGTAACGTAAATAATGCGAGTAACGTAAATAATGCGAGTAACGTAAATAATGCGAGTAACGTAAATAATTCGAGTAACGTAAATAATGCGAGTAACGTAAATAATGCGAGTAACGTAAATAATGCGAGTAACGTAAATAATGCGAGTAACGTAAATAATGCGAGTAACGTAAATAATGCGAGTAACGTAAATAATGCGAGTAACGTAAATAATGCGAGTAACGTAAATAATGCGAGTAACGTAAATAATGCGAGTAACGTAAATAATGCGAGTAACGTAAATAATGCGAGTAACGTAAATAATGCGAGTAACGTAAATAATGCGAGTAACGTAAATAATGCGAGTAACGTAAATAATGCGAGTAACGTAAATAATGCGAGTAACGTAAATAATGCGAGTAACGTAAATAATGCGAGTAACGTAAATAATGCGAGTAACGTAAATAATGCGAGTAACGTGAATAATGCGAGTAACGTAAATAATGCGAGTAACGTAAATAATGCGAGTAACGTAAATAATGCGAGTAACGTAAATAATGCGAGTAACGCAAATAATGCGAGTAACGTAAATAATGCGAGTAACGTAAATAATGCGAGTAACGCAAATAATGCGAGTAACGTAAATAATGCGAGTAACGTAAATAATGCGAGTAACGTAAATAATGCGAGTAACGTAAATAATGCGAGTAACGTAAATAATGCGAGTAACGTAAATAATGCGAGTAACGTAAATAATGCGAGTAACGTAAATAATGCGAGTAACGTAAATAATGCGAGTAACGTAAATAATGCGAGTAACGTAAATAATGCGAGTAACGTAAATAATGCGAGTAACGTAAATAATGCGAGTAACGTAAATAATGCGAGTAACGTAAATAATGGGAGTAACGTAAATAATGCGAGTAACGTAAATAATGCGAGTAACGTAAATAATGCGAGTAACGTAAATAATGCGAGTAACGTAAATAATGCGAGTAACGTAAATAATGCGAGTAACGTAAATAATGCGAGTAACGTAAATAATGCGAGTAACGTAAATAATGCGAGTAACGTAAATAATGCGAGTAACGTAAATAATGCGAGTAACGTAAATAATGTGAGTAACGTAAATAATGCGAGTAACGTAAATAATGCGAGTAACGTAAATAATGCGAGTAACGTAAATAATGCGAGTAACGTAAATGCGAGTAACGTAAATAATGCGAGTAACGTAAATAATGCGAGTAACGTAAATAATGCGAGTAACGTAAATAATGCGAGTAACGTAAATAATGCGAGTAACGTAAATAACGTAAGTAACAACGAAAAGTGACTATCATAAATCAGCCCTTCGCTACAAGTACAAAACGCCCATCTAGTTAACTCTAAACATAACGTTCGGAATGCAAACCTTGGAAATAAGGAGAGGGTATCTGGTGATGCGCTGCATGGGCTTGAGCATGAAGCCTGTGAGTGTGTGTCCCCTTACTGAGGGGTGCTCCTGGCACTGGCGCAGCAGCTCCTGCCACGCGCCGCCCTCGCCGCTCCTGCAACGCGCGCATGCAACGCGGGATGATAGGTAGGGCACACACCACTCTCTCACCGCCAATCACTCTCACCGCCACTCATACTCACCACCACCCTCACACACCGCCACTCACGCTTACCGCCACTTACGCTTACCGCCACTCACGCTTACCGCCACTCACGCTTACCGCCACTCACACTCACCGCCACTCACACTCACCGCCACTCACACTCACCGCCACTCACACACTCACAGCCACTCACACACTCACAGCCACTCACACACTCACAGCCACTCACACACTCACCGCCACTCACACACTCACCGCCACTCACACACACCGCCACTCACACACACCACCACTCACCTCTCCCCCAGCAACGCAGAGCCCCGCAGCTGCACGCTGCAGAACCTCATGTAAGGCGTCAGCCCGCGGATCTGAGGGCAGTGTAGCGGAGATTATTTTGGTGTAATGTTGGCACTAGCATCAGCATTACATCAGAATCATCTTCAACAGCATCATCATCATCATCATCATCCCTACCATTACCATCGCCACCAATGCATCAACATTAAAATCATTTGCAGCATTATCATAACATCAGCAATACAGTATCATAACTGATTGCTCATCAATATCGACATGAGATTAAGATTACAAGTTAGTTTAAGCCTCCCTAAATCAATATCGACATGATCCTTATATCAATCATAGCATAAGACGCCAAAAAATGGAAGTAAAACTTTAATTCTCAATGTCCGGTATGTGGAATGGAATAGCAACACCATGATTTAATGGAACAGAATCAGTTCGCACGAGAAATCAACCAGCTGTTCAGATAATATCTGAACATGCTGATTGAACATAAATATTTGAATATGCTGATTGTACATAATATATATATGTATAGAGATGTGAATTTAGCATCAGAACATTAGGGTACGTTGATTAGATACCATACTTGCTGATGTTAATTTGACGTGGTACTTGAATATGGCAGTTGGATATAATACTTGGATAGGTTAACTTGAAATATATTAATATGTCATTCTGATAAAATAATTTCATTTGTTGACTGAATAAGATACTCGTGAATATTAATTAGACACAATATTAAAATATATTATAATGACTTCAATTTTTTTTTTTTTATGAATTACACAATGAGCACTAGTACTTGATAGCAAGCGATCCTATCAACGATAGACACACGTCAACAGCTGCACACAACAGACACACGTCAACAGCTGCACACAACAGACACACGTCAACAGCTGCACACAACAGGCAGACGTCAGACAGAACAACTGCTGACAGAGAACAACAGCTGCACACACAACATACGCAGCTGCAGACGTCAGACGTACCTGCTGACAGAGAACGTCGCCTATCATGACGACGTGACCGTTGACGCTGTTAGCTTGACGCACGCGCAACGCCCTGGATAACGGTAAATCATGCTTTTTGAGTATAAATAAGTAAATTATAACATTGCATATTTAAATAATTCGATGCAGTGCATTTTCAAAATCAGTAAGTTACTTCATCCATATTTAGAGAAATCATTCCATGGAGTGCATTTTTTAAGTCTTTGTCTTTTTCAATTCATTTCTTGAGTAAATGTATTCTTAATTTTTCGAACATTAAGTGTTATTTTTTAGTGCTCATGTAAGGTGTAGAACCGAAACTCTAAATTTTGAAACAATAAGTATTATAAGTTCAACATGTAGATGATTATCGTAACATAAATCACAACACAATAGCAAATTGACTATAAAATGACAAAGTCAACAGAAACTACACACAGAATAAAATCCCCAACACAATTAGCAACAAAGTGCGTACATAATAACTTTCTAATACAAACTAAACATGTAAACTACTTCCAAAATAAGAACCCTAATTGAAACAGGCACCAATTACAAATAGAATTACTTTTTATGACAAACTGAACATGTAAACTACGTACACAATAAGAGCCCCAATTCAAACACAAACAAATACTAAATAGAATGACATATTACAAATAGAATAGAGTGACTGGTCAAATTGTTTAAAATTGTTTACAACGAACTGAACATGTAAACAACGTGCAGAGAAAGAACCCTAACACAATGAGCAACAAATTACAATTGGGAACAAAGGGAGCAAATGGAACAGCAGCGACTCACTTATTGAAATGCGAGCTTGCAGTCACGAGCTCCTCCCAGTTGACGAAGACCTCGTCCAGCTCCTCCGCGTTGACGAGGGGGGAGGCGCGCATCACGTCCAGGAAGTGCTGTTTTGGAAGAGCAAATCGTGACTCGTTACCCTCATAATACTGTTTTACAATGGAACTCGCAACTCATTACCGTCATAGTGTTGTTTCAATAATGATGACTCGTAACTCATTACCGTCATAATGTTGTTTTAAGAATGGCAACTCGCAATTCATTACCGTCATTGTGTTGTTTTAAGAATAACGACTCGTAACTCATTACCGTCAGAAGTGTTGTTTTGAGAATGGCGACTCGTAACTCATAACCGTCATAATGCTGCTATAAGAATGGCAACTCGCAATTCATTACCGTCAGAAGTGTTGTTTCAATAATGATGACTCGTAACTCATTACCATCATAATGTTGTTTTAAGAATGGCAACTCGCAATTCATTACCGTCAGAAGTGTTGTATCAAGAATGACGACTCGCAACTCATAACCGTCACAATGCTGCTTTGGGAATAGCAACTAGCAACGCATTACCGTCATGCGGTCAAAAACTCATCACTGTCATAATAATGTTTTGAGAATTTAACTCGTAACTGATAACCTTCAAAATGCAGTGAAATAAGAACAACACGTGATTCATTACTGTCATAATGCAGTCAAAGAATAGCAACTCGCAATTCATCACTGCCATAATGCTGTTTTAACAATAATCTTGTTAAACAAGAGCCAATTGTAACTCATTACCGTCATAATGCTGTCGAAGGAAAAAGAGCAACTCGTAACTCATTCTCGTCACACTTCTGCCAGTGAAGAACCACTTTAGATTAGATGAGCAAGTCTAAGCCTACCTAACTATAGCAAAAATGTTGCAAAAAGAGGAAACGGGAAGGCACCATTTACTATTTGGTTAAGGAAACCGGAAATTTATGCACGAGGTGCCTTCCCACAAAAGATGTCCTGCGCATAGAAACAGAAATTTAGGAAACAAATTAAAACAAAATAAAATTTGAAAAATAAAATGTAGGTACTGACAAACGGAACAGGGGTGAACCGAAAACAGACAGACCATAACACAAAAAGGGTTTACATCATAAAAGGATGGCCTGCCTAACCATCAACTCGGGACCTCAGATCTCGTAAAAAATTACAGCGCCCCTAAATACATTTCATTTTTCCTCATGCACTTCGCTTCTATAGCTTCAGTTAACCCAAAGTAATCCAAAATGCTTTTTTGCATGGAGCGGGCAATAATTTCATAATGCCTACGATGCTTCAAAATATTTTCCAAAAGGAAACGTAAGCTCTACCGCACGGACGACGCGCCAGAATCAAGGGCAAAACAAACCTTTTTGACAAGCTTGAGGTCGCGGAGATGTTGCTCCTCCGTCTTGATGATCTCAGCGATGCACTGCTGGCGCTGAGGGTCTTCTGCCTCGGCCGCTTTGGCCTCCAGGCCCCAGTTGCTGCCGTGAGCTGCGGCGCGGTATGATGTTGTAAGTACGAGGTAAATGAGGTAAAAACAAAGATGCAGGGGATATGAAGTATTTGACGTTGAAAACGGTACGGGGCAAATACAGGGATGCAGACAACATAAAATGTAGTATTTTGTTATAATGGCACAGGCCAAATCAAGGAATGCACACGATATAAAATGAGGGTCGACGTTGAAAATGTGACACGGTAAATTCAGAAAAGTACATGATTTGAAAAGAGGTTTCAAGTTGAAAATCTAACCAAGATATTCGAAAAATACCAACCATTTATACAGAATAAGGACCACGGTGAAAAGATGTGAGTAATGCTGGGCTAAAGAACGAATAAAAACATGTATTAAGCTGAAAATATTTTGGGAAAATATAGTGGTGCAGACAATGTAAAATGAGGTAATCGTACAATTATTAATGCAAAAATTATGGTAAAACGAATAAATGATGTACGGGAATATATTGTGTTTAAAAACATCTAGCATCATAGCAATCTTCGGTGCTTCAGGCAAAATGAAACAAAATTATGCTTAAATACTACAAGGAGAAACAAAAACAAAATACGCAGGAATATAAAATTAGTTCGAAATAGTATGATAGTTAGTAAGGGATGGAAATAAATTAGATTAACGTAAAAAGTATGCTCAAAATTATATTAGACTGAGATAAATTAGATTAACGTAAGAAATATGCTCAAAATTAAATTAGACTGAGATAAATTAGATTAACGTAAGAAATATGCTCAAAATTAAATTAGACTGAGATAAACAAATTAACTTAATCTTCTTTAGCCCCAACAAGTGTGTTTGAACGAATGAAAGTAGGAAGCATTTTTTAGGATAGAGTTTAGAGAACGGGGAACTTATGCATAAGGAGTGTTCAAACACAAAATCTCTTGCGCATAGAAACAATAAATTGAGAAACAAGTTCATAAAATAAGACAAAAGTTTAAAGTCGAGGACACACAGGCTGAAAAACATATAAGCACTAAACCGAAAAAAGATGATACTGAACAAAATTAAGAACCCATTCTGTTTCAACAAAAAGGCCTACCTAACTTTCAAATTGGGACCTCACATTTACCCCCGGAGAGCGCAAATTCTATAGATACAATCGTTGCATACCACTGTGGAGATAAATATTGAGTTATGAAAAAAAAACAGAAATATAAGATTTTATTTACAATTTGAAAGTGGAAATGAAGTCAGACATCAAGATTTCATTGCGGGTAAAATTGCAGAAATCACAAGTAGTTGAAGAAGAATGAAAACGATGGAATTATTTCGAAAAACATATGAAACAAAGTAAATAAAAAAATATAACGAATTTGAGCCAAGCTTTCAAGCAATCTAATTTTTTTCATTGAATTCCGAGAAAAAAATACTTATCAATCGAATAGAAATTCATCAAAACAAATATGATATCTTTCGTGATATTGATGAGTGCAGATTATTAATTAGTTTAAGCCTCCCTATTCCCTATTCGCTAAAAAGGAGATTCAAAGAGAGGAAGAAGAAAATCACCATTTAGTATGGAGTCAAGGGAACGCGGAATCTATGCAGAAAGGGCATAGAAACAGTAAGTTGAGAAAGAAGTACATGAAATAAGATAAAAGTCGAACAAGAAAGTAAAAGGTGCTGAAAAACAAGACAGCAGTGAACCGAAAAAAAAGTCCTTGACGTAACAAAAACATTTTATTTCAACAATAAGAAGGTCTAGCTAACTCTCAGCTCGGGCCTTCACATTTTCCCCTTGGGAGCGCTAATTCTCATAGATACAATAGTTGCATCCTCTGGTGAGGTATATCAATGAGTGGATTTACTCTGAGGTAGAACATGCAAGTTTCAGCCTCACAATGCTCAAATTTATACCTACATTCCAAACCCAAAAAATTTAATTTCTGAAGAAAATTAAAACCGTAAAATCAAACCTAAATTTGACCAATTCTCATACTAGATTACGAGTTAGCTTAACTCTCCCTAACCACAACGAAGGAATTACCAACGCAGGAAGGAGGAAGGCCCCATTAAGTGTGTTATTAAGGGAATGAGGAATCTACGCACAAAGTATATCCCAAAACACAGCGCAGAGAAACAGGAGGTAAAAAAAAGGTTTAAGAAAAGAATAAAATAGGAAAAGATAGACTAGGGTGCTGAAAAAAGGACAATGAACCTAAACAAGACGGTTCGCATCAAAACGGAAAATTTGCTTTATTTGAACAAAACGACGAAAGTCTACCCAACGTAACCGTGGGATTCCACATCTTCCCCACTGGGAGCGCTAATTCTCAAGCGTACGATGTTTGAACCCCCCTTCAGGAGCCAGATTTGGCACAATTAAGTCAGAGGAGACGTTTTCGCATTCTCTCGTATTAAACATCGGGGCCATGTTTATCAAAGGAAATTTCAGGAAAAAATTATGCCCAAAATCGATAGGTGTTTACTATGTGCAGGTTTCGAGTTAATCGCAAATTTATTTTCATAGTGACAGTGAATTGAATGTCATTAACGACTTGGTACGTCGATGAAAGATGAACGGCAGAATTCTCTAACTCCAATTGATGACTGAAAACAGATATCTGAATTTTACTCACAATTCAACAAAAAGAATAAGGTTTGTGATAAAAATTAGTGGTAGCAAGGCTGTCCTTAGTGGTAGCAAGGCTGTCCTTAGTGGTAGCAAGGCTGTCCTTCCTTAGTGGTAGCAAGGCTGTCCTTCCTTAGCGGTAGCAAGGCTGTCCTTCCTTAGCGGTAGCAAGGCTGTCCTTCCTTTACGGTAACAAGGCTGTCCTTCCTTAGTATTAGCAAGGCTGTCCTTCCTTAGTAGTAGCAAGGCTGTCCTTCCTTAGCGGTAGCAAGGCTGTCCTTCCTTAGCGGTAGCAAGGCTGTCCTTCCTTAGCGGTAGCAAGGCTGTCCTTCCTTAGCAGTAGCAAGGCTGTCCTTCCTTAGCGGTAGCAAGGCTGTCCTTCCTTAGCGGTAGCAAGGCTGTCCTTCCTTTACGGTAGCAAGGCTGTCCTTCCTTAGTAGTAGCAAGGCTGTCCTTCCTTAGTAGTAGCAAGGCTGTCCTTCCTTAGCGGTAGCAAGGCTGTCCTTCCTTAGTGGTAGCAATGCTGTCCTTCCTTAGTGGTAGCAATGCTGTCCTTTCTTAGCGGTAGCAAGGCTGTCCTTCCTTAGTGGTAGCAATGCTGTCCTTCCTTAGTGGTAGCAATGCTGTCCTTCCTTAGTGATAGCAATGCTGTCCTTCCTTAGTGGTAGCAATGCTGTCCTTTCTTAGTGGTAGCAATGCTGTCCTTCCTTAGTGGTAGCAATGCTGTCCTTCCTTAGTGGTAGCAATGCTGTCCTTCCTTATTGGTAGCAATGCTGTCCTTCCTTATTGGTAGCAATGCTGTCCTTCCTTAGTGGTAGCAATGCTGTCCTTCCTTAGTGGTAGCAATGCTGTCCTTCCTTAGTGGTAGCAATGCTGTCCTTTCTCAGTGGTAGCAATGCTGTCCTTCCTTAGTGGTAGCAATGCTGTCCTTCCTTAGTGGTAGCAATGCTGTCCTTCCTTAGTGGTAGCAATGCTGTCCTTCCTTAGTGGTAGCAATGCTGTCCTTCCTTATTGGTAGCAATGCTGTCCTTCCTTATTGGTAGCAATGCTGTCCTTCCTTAGTGGTAGCAATGCTGTCCTTCCTTAGTGGTAGCAATGCTGTCCTTCCTTAGTGGTAGCAATGCTGTCCTTCCTTAGTGGTAGCAATGCTGTCCTTCCTTAGTGGTAGCAATGCTGTCCTTCCTTAGTGGTAGCAATGCTGTCCTTCCTTAGTGGTAGCAATGCTGTCCTTCCTTAGTGGTAGCAATGCTGTCCTTCCTTAGTGGTAGCAATGCTGTCCTTCCTTATTGGTAGCAATGCTGTCCTGCCTTAATGGTAGCAATGCTGTACTTCCTTAGGGGTAGCAAGGCTGTCCTTCCTTAGTGGTAACAAGGCTGTCCTTCCTTAGTGGTAGCAAGGCTGTCCTTCCTTAGTGGTAACAAGGGTGTCCTTAGTGGTAGCAAGGTTGTCCTTAGTGGTAGCAAGGCTGTCCTTAGTGGTAGCAAGGCTGTCCTTAGTGGTAGCAAGGCTGTCCACAGTGGTAGCAAGGCTGTCCACAGTGGTAGCAAGGCTGTCCTTAGTGGTAGCAAGGCTGTCCTCAGTGGTAGCAAGGCTGTCCTTAGTGGTAGCAAGGCTGTCCTCAGTGGTAGCAAGGCTGTCCTCAGTGGTAGCAAGGCTATCCTCAGTGGTAGCAAGGTAGTCTTTAGTGATGGCGAAGCATCATATTGCGTTAAAGGTTACAAAATACGAGCGAAAGCTGTCCAACCTCACCACGTTAAAAATCGCAGTCCATAGGTTTCTTCAGGGTAACTAATAATATAACAAAATATATGTTAACAGCTCTCACTGAATGGTTCCAGTTAACATTCATCACTATTTTGAAAAGAGCCGCGTCCGTCCGTCTGTGTGTCACACCCACCAGCCTGTAGTGTGCGATGAGCGTATTTGTGATACAAGCTTCATCAACTCCACAATTTTCGGTGCCAGCAGATTGGGAGTCGGAATGAATATCACGTGTATTAGTAGGTTAGATTAGGTTGTATAGAATACCAGCCTTTGATACTTGGGAAAGTATTGGAAAGACAGAGAATAGCATGGGAAATCATGGGAAAGCCATGTTGAAGCTCAGTTGGTCCTATATCTAATCCTGAAATTTTATGACGGGCCGTGTGCACTCGTAAAGAATAAACGTCTCATCTGCTCTATCTATTCCACACGAGTCGATACGATTTTCGACGTCGCCGAATCTGTGGTAGAATGAATAGTACGAACACGTACACTTATCTGTATTTTGAGCTGTAACTCCTCCTGAAAGAAAAATTCAATCGAGCTGAAATCCACTGAAAATGATAGTGAATCAATCCCGTATGTGAGGCGTGAAAAATAATTTATAAAGAAACTCTAGATTACATCTCTTCTTCCTGTGTAGTACCAGAGCAAAAATGGAAGAATTTTTACAATTTTCGCCCAATAAAAAAAACGAAAATCTTTCGTTCGCTCAAAATTCGAAACCTTTATTGAGCTACTTAATATTTCATAATACATAAAATTATATACAATGAGTTAAATTTTTATCTTTCAACAATTTTTCTTATTCCAGACGAGATGGAAAATTTGCGACGTTAATATCTCCCTCACTATTATGGAAGGTTGTGACGAAAACAAAACACGCAAAATCAAAAGCTTCTGACTTCCATTGTTTCTCCGCACGAGCGCAGACCTTGCCGGCTCCACCACCAGGCTATTAATATATAATTTATCAATATATAACTTCCACAAACGTCAAAAATAGCTCGTAGGCAGGAAAAATGAAACACTCAGCGAATACAGCCATGCATTTGAAGAGCTTCACGGTGCGAGAACACAAAGGACAACAACGCCACGTCCATCTCCACTTTAGCTAAGTTATTGTAACCTCAACACCTAAATTTAGCTATAGGAGTTACCTAATTATCATTCCTTCTAAGAACTCGACATTCTCTCACCGTATAAGTAGGGAACATGGAAACGAGATATCTAAAATTCATCCTCGAATACAAATACTGATCATGATTGGTATTGATTACGTAAAAGTTACAGAGTCTCTAACGGTACAAGAGTAACCAACATCTTCCACTGAACTGAGGCACCCGTCAATCGGCTGAATGCAAACGCGAGGAGTGGACTCGACCACCGTAACAGGGTAGCAGTGACTCAGCTCCGAAAGACCCACGCTACAGAACTAGAGGTCATTACCAAATCTCGTAGCCAGTAAGATAATGATAATTTTACGATAACTTTTCCACTGGGTCACTTGCACCCCGCCACTTGGGGCCCTAAAGAAGAACCAGAGAAAAATCTTGAGTAGAAATAATAAGCGCAGCACCTAGCACATTTTAGGAGGGTCTTGCATTTCAAGTTATTTCAAATACGACAAATGACACTACCGGCTTAAAAGATAATTTTAGATGTTAGTTTAAGCCTCCCTAACTGCAACAAAGCCGTTCCAAAGAGAGGAGAGAGGAAGGCACCATTTAGTATGAAATTTAGAGGATGCAGAATCTATGCACAAGGTGCATAGAAACTGGAAGTTGAGAGAGAAGTTCATGAAACAAGATAAAAAGTTGCAGAAGAAAGCAGTAGGTGCTGGAAAACAGGACAGTAGGGAACCAATAACGATGGTCCGTAACAAAACAAATACATATTTTTTTTCAACAAAACATTAGAAAAACCTAACGTTTAGCTCGGTACCTCACATATTCCCCCTGGGTGGGATAATTTCCATAGGTACAAAATTGTATCTCCCTGAGGAAGACGAACACGAGAAGTTTTGGTGATTTTGATAATGGGTCAACTCATCTCACCTACTTCAAATTAAAAATAAATATCCACTGGATATTTATTCTATCCTCAAGTGGATATTCCATCTTCAGAATATCCACTTGCGTAAACATTCTAAATTCCATTACAAAATTGGTTAGCGACACCTAAGTAGCATATCCCAACAACAAACGAAAAAACTCTAAGAATAATAACTATGAATGCAATACTATTTTAAAATCATAGACTTTTGGCAAGTTGAGATAAATTAAAAATATAAGAATAGATTCAGTAACGCGGTTCTGTTGTTCAAATAATGAGTATTTTTGTTTCAACATTTGTGACAAAGTTACGTTGACCTTATGCAAAATACAGTGTATAAACTAAACAACTTAAAATTAAAAAAATTTTTAACACATACCTTAAAGCATGACTTGCATTGCTCTTAGTTGGTAGTTACACGTTTAACATTTATTCCAATGAGCGGCGGTTCAAATCAATTTTGTAGGTTACAGCCATGAAAAAACTGTGCTTCTATTAATCTACTTTAACCTTGATCCCAGGTCTTGTCATAGGCCTGCTTAACCGTGATATCCATTAACCTGTTATCTGTCACAAGTTTTGTTAACTGTGATTCCCATTAATCCCAAACAGTTACCGTCAGGCTTTTGTCAAGCCACGGGCCATTAATCCCAACAATTCCCATCACAAGCTTAGCAAACTGCGATCCTAATTAATCCCAAACAATTCCCATCACAGGTTTGTCAAGCCGTGATCTCTACTAATCCCAAACAGTTCGGTCCCTATTAATCGCCAACAATTCCCATCACAGACTTGTCAAGCCACTAATCCCAAGCAGCTTCCCATCATAGGCTGGTCAAACGGCGATCGCAATTAACTAAAATGCCCAGACCAAGCCACTACAGTACAGATACGCTGTTCGGTTTTGGGAACGACGCCAGTATCGCACGAAAGCTCGACTCTGGTTAGCGCTGTACATGTTTCCAGGGGGGAACGGATGCGACCGCGAGCTCGTATCATGAGCACGGATCACCGAAGCCCATGAAAATAGCAATGAATTGTAGTTATTTAGCAGGTGGGACAGTCATGCAAGAGTCAGGTAGGGATGTTACACCCGTTCATGATTTTAAAAGTAGTTGTACAATACTACAGTTCTGAGAAGTACTTCTTATGTCACCCTGATGTTCAGCAATGTAGATGCACGTACGTTAATCAGCGGGTGGTTAACATATTTCAACTCAAAATTTTGTACAGCTACATATTAGCACATTTTTTCATACAGCTGTCATTTTATAAGTGTTTATGAGAAATATATTACGGAGTACTAGTCATATCCTACCGCAGTATTGCGATTACCATACTACCATACACTAATGCTGTATTCCGAGTAATAACCGTGTTTGAATGCTGTATTTTGAAGGTTCATATATTAATGCAGCGATTCGTGCATCGGAAACATAAATGAACGCAATATTCTGCGAAACAGTCATCACATATAACATTATGTCTAAATCTTAGACGACGTTGGTATAATAACGATATAATATTGATGTAATTTAATGTTCTCTGCGCAGAAATCGCTCATTGGCAGACCATTTCACGTTCCACATAGCATAGGGAACCATATGGTACGTTGACAGATATACTCTTGTTTCGTTTACCCTAGAGTGCGGAGAGTAGGTAACTAAAGCAACGTTCGCTCTGAGGATAAAATTTTAAGTTCACCCACTTTAGGCCCTCCAAATGCCAGCGGTGGTACGACCCACAAACACAAATTGTGCGAACGTCAACGTTTTGCCTGCGTATTACGGATCTTAAGATTTATCGGTAATGATCTGAATCACGCGCAATAAACCCACCCTAAGACCTAAAACTTCACGCACATAACGAAATATAGTATGATGCAATGCGCCGTACGTACGAGTATATTAATCTCATTGTTTCATACCGGAATAAAAAGGAAGCACACACAAGAGCAAAATCCTAAGTACTCAATAGAGCAAGCCAGCTACGCAAACATTTGCACTTGAACTAAGCAGCACGGCACTTACAAATAATTTGATCAGGAATGTCATAAGATTGGCATAGGAGAACGATGAAAATCCTACACCTTTCGGCGCTCGATCAACTTGATTCTGCCAGCAAAAACTTAATTGCTACAAGCTATGGACAACAGGACAACGGAAAATGCTAAAAATCTCATAAAAAAATAGACATAATCAACTACACGATTGAAGCTTAAAAATTGAGAGAAACTATCTCAAAAAAATTAGAACAAGAGACGTACGAGCATTATATTATCAAAGACTAACGATACGTTGAAGTTAATAATGAACTTTCATCAGTGGGGGGGGACTTCGTGTAGCCTCAGAAGACGTTGCTGTGCCGCAACGTATAAATGAGTTACCCACGAAAAGTTTAAAGCTACAGAGTATTTTATCAGCTCAAGGCATCATTACAAGCAACATAGAAAGCGCAGCACAACATCACGGATAGAACTTTGAACAATAACACAGTCGCTGTCAGGTATAGGATTTCGTTGTGACACCAACATAATAAATAATGAAGTAAAAAGTTCTTGTAAACGGAAAGTTTAACGCGAGACGAGCTCGGTCTGCATCATTGATGAATTTAGTTAAAGAGTAATCAATGTCGCAAATGCGTAATATTGTGAACATGACGCACACGAAATAGATGTAATTAAAAGTCACGTTCTTTGAGAATAATGGTTGCTTTCATCGCAAATTCAACATGATCGTAGGCTATAGCTATCGCGTAATAGAATACATTAAGTCTTTAACGGGAAAGCACGAGGAAATTGTCAGAAAAAGGAAAATAAACGAGAAACAGTCCCCCCCAAAGCCAGCAGAGCAGCAGCGTTACATTTGAAAGAATAGTTTGAAAAATCGCACTACATGCGGACACAATCCAAGAATATTTCCACTGAGTACCAAGTTCAGAGTCGGTGCCGCTAATCGGATTCAGAAATACACCAAAATGATTAAGAAACCTGGAAATTCAGTGGAAAATACCAGAAAGATCTCCTACTTCCCCATTTGAGTGTTTAATTTGTGATAAAACCCAAAAAGAATATCACCGATCAGAATATATTTAATGAAATTCGCACAGCAAAATCGGCCCACATGGACCTTGGCAGTCACCAGGGACGAAACACTGTAAGGTTTCACATTAATTTCACCAGCAACTTAGAAACAAGAGAACAGAACACCAAATATTACAGCATCCATGAGAGTTTCCCCACAACTAAAGCGCCACAGAACGGAGAAGAGGATATTACTATCAGTGCACAAAACTGCGTGATCCAGAACGGCGCCAGCACAACAAGTCCATGACAAAGTATACGCGACAAATTAGTCCCCTGAGATTTAACACATTGACCGAGATGGGTTAAACTGAAGTTCAATATTCAACTCAAATTTAAAGTCAAACGTTGTTAGCAGTTTTACAAATACCAAACATTAACTGGGTCCAACAAGTACCATTAATGTTTAAAGATTGTTAAAAATTTTCAAAAGACCCACCGATGGGTCGTGTAGCAGTAGGGAAAACTTAACCACGATCCATCGGTGCGTCGCATCGCAAGCAAAGTGTTAAATAAGATTCCAAAGATAGGCAAGAGAAACATGCCAGGAAGAATCCTACAGCACCGCACATGAGGCAACAGAAGCTTCGTCCTCCCGAGCGTCAAGTTAACGAAATAACTGAGCCACAAAATTACACTAAATAAAAGGAACAAATATTTACAGGGTGCTGTCAACGCATCAATAACGAAAGCGTTCGATTACAATATACATATAAGCCTCTGTGAAATAATATAATTTGTGACCTAGAGGTGACACGTAAAGATAATGTTCAGTGAACAATGCTGAGACGATGGAAATGCGAAACAATTCGCAAATATACGGAATAGAGAAAAAAGAGAACTTGGAAACAAATGTAACCCGCAACGACGTCAAGAATTAACATTGAGTTCTGCATGATTGATGCACCTAGCACTTGACTGGAGGGGACACATAATCGAAGACCACACAAAAAGACCGCCACTTTGTGATGCGAGAGAGTGAGAACTCTACAATAGCAAGTACACAACATATTTTGGCTAAATCGCAGGTAGTTAATAGCAAGGAATAAAGAGAACGACAGAAAATTTAAAACAAGAACAGCATTTAACAAGCATAATTCCGTGAAAACGAACAGCAGGGAAGACGTCGAAACGCTAGCAGATGAATAAGCGAACACCCAAGATCGAGATGACTCCATTTGGTTAAAGAAGAGCCTTGTTTGCGGCACCATGACTACGACAGACAACACCATAAAATTGCGAAGTTACACAAGCACATGGTACTTAATACAACTACTGAGAGTATGACTTATCCAACAGCAGTAGCCACTAGAGTGAGTAGGCCAAACACTGACCACACAGAGTAAGCACACATGTCTGCCAAGGAAACGCGTGCACAGGACATCCTTAACGAGAAGCTTGGCTCAAGTAACGAACTACAACGAAGTACAGGAACAATAACAACGCATCTGCGTGCCACTTAAAGCAGAGTGTCCTATCAACAACCTCCTCAAAAGAGGCATGACCTATAGCAACAAGCCAAGGCATCAGCCAGGGTGCGCAACACAAGACAAGAAACATGCCTCAACTTTAGTAAAGCTGCATGTCTCATCAAGGACCTGCCCAAAAGAGGCATGACCAATAGCTACAGGCCACGGCATGAGACAAAAATAACTCCACATTCCTCAAGCGAACCAACGTTCCTCAACGACCCCCTCAACAGAGGCAGGCATGACCTATGGCTACAGGGCACGGCGCTAGCCAGCTAGACCGAAATAATCACACGTTCCCTCAAGTGAACTAACGCCGCAAGTTCCATCACGGACCCCCCAAAAAGAGGCAGGCATGCCCTATAGCTACAGGCCATGGCACCAGCCAGCAGGGCGCGTGGCAGGAGACAGAGCACAAGAAGACGCAGAGGATGCGACTGAGAAGAGGAGGAACAGGAGGGCGCGGCCAGCTGGAGGATGGACACGAGCTCTGTGCCTGCCGCTCCTGTGGACAACCAAAACAACCCAACATCAGCACCACAGCAATCACTCCCACGAAATGCTGCTCACAGCCTTAGAAAGGCTGGCATATTGAGGAGAGATAAGTTGCTAAGGACAGTATGTAGATGAACACGCGATAAGTGTAAATAAGGTTAAGGTCTGAAATTGAGGAGAGATATGTAGGTAGGTATGTGTAGATGAATACGTGGTAAGTGTAGATGAGGTAAGGGTCTAAAATTGGAGATATGTAGGTAGGTAAATTGGTACTAGGTAGGCATGTGTAGATGAACATGCTTTAAGTTTAGAAAAGATAAAATTCTGAGACATGTATAGAAAATGAAAGGTAATAGCACTTACGAAGAATATCTTATAAGGGAAGGTTAAAATAGTACAATGAAACATTTTAACATTTGAAGGGTTAAAATATGTGAAACATACGCAGGGTAAGAAAAAAATCCGAAGATTCTCACACATTAGGCAAGTGGGCCACTGGATTAAAGATTATTAGAGGATAAAAGACAAGACGAAACAAAATGTAGAAAAAGACCGAAAGTAGGGCAAGTGACAAACAAAGGAAAAAAGCACAAAAAAACAGCAGCAAAAATACAAGCGAACATAGGAAGAAGATGAGTGGATATTTTTACTGGGCAGCAAATACAAGCAAAGACTATGTGAAACTAGCAGGTGAGGCAGAACACAACATATTTTGGATCAATTGCAGACATCCAGTGTTAAGTAATAAATGGACATCGTGAGTATATTTATAAATAATAAAGTAAATACTCGGTATAATTCAGTGAAACGAAAGTTTAGTAAGTAAAGAAATGGACGGAGAACGTATTCCCGACTCCACAAAAACAAATAGAGCAGAAAATAAAGCGTACAAACCAACACAAAATAAGGGAAACAATTGAAAAACTCAAAATGAAACAAACGTTTACGACGATATAAAAATAACATAGCGAACACAACGACAGAAGAACAAGCAAGATAGAAGTTTTTTAAATGGAAACTTCTGAGCAACTGCAGTAAGGTAATAATGATCCTAAGAGATGAATTAAAATTACCACTAAGACCATTTGAGCTAATCCAAAGGTACCTATCTCAGGAAGGCATAAATCTCTCCGATAGCTTAAGGCCAGGGCGCGCGCAACATTATTCGTCTGCAAGCAGATACAGCGAACGTGATGAGGTAAATCTCGCTGCGTAACAAATTAACGATGAAAGAAATAGAGAAGAGAAATCTTGAAAACATTTCGCGCGAACGTTGCAAGCCGAGGCTCGTATTCAACGAGTTCTGTAAAAATTTTAAAATGGCATTCAAGAGAGATTCACAACTAAAATATTGTATGGCAATTCTAAAATCAACTAAAGGGTGAATAATGACTTAAAAACCAGAGGGGACACACAAAATGTGATATCAATCAATCTATACGACAAAAGCACTTCTGGAAACAAAAAAGTACCCTAAGGTAAATTGCAGAGCAAACAAAATATTTACGAGAAACATGGAAACAAATTCCAAATTTTCAAATATCTGAACTCGGTGATTTGGAACAAGGTAATTCTTTAAAACTTATCGATGTGTGAACCGGTGTGACTTTCTGTAGTCAAAATTATCACATATTTCCTAGTTTCAGACAACACTCGGGCACCCTACAAGACAATCAGGTGATTTGCGTTTTGGAGGCCAAATTCATTCAGAAAGAAGCCAATTTTAATAACTTCACATAGAGGGAAGAGCCAATCTAACAGCCCTGGTTTTAAATGATCGTCTGAAGAAAAGAGAACCTCTGTATCCATGGTACGATGTCTTCCGCATGGCACCCTACACGCGCCTTCTCCCCACTCCTCCTACGTTATAGTGAGGACAATGTGTGCCAAGTTAGCACAATGTGCCAAGGGAGCTCAAAATGTTAGCTGAGCACAAGTAAGCAATGTGCAAATGAGCACAATTTACGAATGAGCACAATTTACGAATGAGCACAATATACGAATGAGCACAATATACGAATGAGCACAATATACGAATGAGCACAACATGCTAAGAAAGTACAATATGCCAAAAGAGTACAATATGCCTAGCGAGCACACCCAAGTGCCAAGTCAGCACAAAGTGTTGTCAAGGGCATTTGTATGCATAAAAGCCACGAGTAACGCCCTGAAGGCCTTCAATATTGGCAAATAAAAACTTGGGTCGTGCATTCGATAACGCTCTCGTGACGAGTTAACTGGAAGTAGTGAGAGTGCTTCATGTTTACCAAGAAAATTCGTCAGAGGTATATGAAATGCTAAGCATTCATGAATTTAGGGAAAACAGAACTAAATGTTTACAACGTTTTTAGAGCAGCTTCAAGTAAAGGTAGTGACAGGAGAGGTAATGAGCAGTTTGACCTTGAGCTAGTAGCACTATGCTTTATATGAGTGTCGGTGCATTCATGCAGTGGCAATAACAAAGTACAACAAACTGTCAGACAAAACTATAAGTTAATTCAGCTCAGGGCACGGCTTATATCGATCGCATACGTGCTTATGAACAGGCGTTTATCAGTTGAATCAATTAGTAAAATGATTTTAAATAAGTTCAGATTAGCTGATTGAGTTAAATTAAGCCCCCCCCCCCCCCCCGATTACCCCAATGGTGTTCCTAAGAGAGGAAAGAGGAAAGCACAATTTAGTTTGGAATTGGGGGGAACGAGGAATGTATACACAAAATATGTTCCCACCCAAGATCACCTGCGCATAGAAACTAATTTAGAAGGAAAATTTATAAAACAAGAAAAAAGTTGAAGAAGAAAGGAGTAAATGCTTAAAACTGGACATCAGTGGACCGAAAAAAGATGATCTGATATTAAAAAAAACTATTCTGCACTAGCAAAAACGGAAGGGCAACCTAATCTTCAGTTTGAGACCTCACATTTTCTCCTGAGAGCGCTGTGCAATGAACGAAATGGTAGCGCAGAATTAGCAAAAGATCACGGCCTAATGCATCAAAGGATTTATCCCATCAATGTAATATCCCTACGTACAACAACGACTCTTCATTAATTGCGTTATGATAAAGCAACAAGTAACAACTTCGTATTCACAACCAGTTTTATTACCGTAATCCAAGATGTGAAGCTATGTACAATTTCCGCGTTAAATAAGACTGCAAAGAAGAATTAGTAAAAAATAAAAGCCTGGTACTTACAACAAGTTTTACCGCACAATACCGTGTGAACAGCTATTTACATTCTGCACAATAAAATAACACAGCAATGAAGAATCAGCAACAGGTAACAACCTTGTACTAACAACCGGTTTTATTACCGCAGGCACAAGATGTGAAGCTATGTACACTCAATACTGCACATTAAATAAGAATCAGCAAGGACTAAGAGCCTGGTACTCACAGCAAAGGTTGCCATCGTCCAAGTCGACGCCGAAGTCAGCGGCGGCGGCAGCGATCTGGGAGACCTGGGCGGCGAAGCTGTCCCCGCCACCGCCAGTGTACGGCTGCGACGAGAGGGAAGACAACTTCAGAATTGCGACACTTCTTTCCAAAATTGATAAGTTAACTGAACAGTTGCAAATAACATGTTTCTGGATATGCCACATTAAATTCTGAGTCACGAATGACATATTCTGAGTCACGAATGAAATTTCCAAGCACGTTACGCCAAATTCAAAATTCTGAAAGATTTCTATAAAGGTAATACATAAGTCATATGCAGATGGAAACGACTCGTTGCCAGAAAATATAACGACAATTGCATTCTTAAAGTACCATTTCCATAGAAATCAAACAAATTTTGTAACGTTTCATGATATCGAAATGAATCTTCCGCTGCACGTCATTGGGTAACTTCCTGTATTCGTCCAAGGCGATTATTCTTATGAAAACGCCATTCATTTGGCACTTCGATAATGCATAAATTTGGCGTTACGACTGCCATTTTGTCCATCGCTGCACTTACTAAAAGACGTTATAATCGATTCCGATGAACTAGAACAATGATAGAAGAAAAAGTAGTTAAACTCATCGCAAGTGACATAAGAAGCAGAACGAACTAAAACGAAATATTTGAAAAGATATGACAAAATTAAACGAACCTAAACGCAAGCGCGCACACTCGTACGAAATGAAACGCGCCTCTACGAACGTACACGAATCCGGACAACGGCCACACTAACAGAAAGTACGAAATTAAAGAAAAAGTAGGAAATAAGAAAACTTGTCCACTAGCACACACACCATCACAAAGAACTAACCCTTTCTTTCAGTCATAAATTTTATGCACTTCGAATAAACAAACGTCCACGAATTCATTAAAAACACGAGTCGATCACGAGTCAAGCTCTTTAACAACACATCGTTTGGCCTCATACATTTGCTATATTTATTAAATAAGCTACCGATGCCAATGTTCCACTTCACACCTCACAAATTCAAATTTACGAGAGACAGTTCAACAACAACAAACACTCACCTGCACATAGTTGCTGGGGAAGACTCCTTCATTGCCGTCGAGACTGCCCTTCCACCAAGCAGTATCCTCCTTGTCCAGCACGGTGATCACGGCCCCAGCGACGAAAGTCAGCTCGTCGGGGTTGACCGCCGTGTAGGGGTAGAGCGCCTCCACGCGCTCAGCCGGCGCTGCTGGCTTGTCAGCGGCAGGGGATGCGGTGACGGGTTTGGTCTCGGTGTTAGAGGGCGGCGTCTGCGCTGGAGGCGCGTCCAGGATGTTGGTGGCCTCCTGGAACACGGGTGTGGACCGCGCGGAGGCGGAGCCACCGCCCAGCGCCTTCACGTAGCTCGCTGGGAACCAGCCCACTTGCCGCTTCTTCCCTTTAGCCTGGTTGTGGAAATGGAAATTTATGTTTTGTTTTTCCACAGAGGAAGAGTTCTCTCTTGTTTAAAGAACCCTTCAATTACTAACCTTGGGGAAAGAAAACGATTCATGTTTCTGTAGACAGCTAACCATCAATTCGAGCTTCAATCACAATTCGCAGAATGAGTAATTTCTCGAAGTTAAGAACTCGATTTAAATCTAAAAAGACAGATGGCATCGCAAAATAACCATTGTAGTTGAATTTTCAAAACAATTTTAAAACCTAGCTCTCCTCGTATAAAAAATGAATGTCAGGCGAAGTGTTCCCCCGATTTGGCTCCATTTTAGAAGCAATATCCAAAGCTCACCTTCCCACCAGCCCGTCAAGTGATCTCTCTACTGAGCACTCGTAATTTGGGAACTAAAATACAAAGCTCGCACTCCCAACCGCCCGCCATGACTGAGCTCTCATAATTTGAGAAGAAAATACGAAGAATTACCTGAAGTTCGCCTTCCCACCAGCCTGACGCTGTCTTCTTGCGGATCATGACCAGCTGGCCACGCTGAAGACTGAGCTGGTTGCTGGAAGTGGCGTCATAAGGTGCGAGTACTGTCGCAATCTCCGGCTTTTTGCCGCTCTTGCCCTGCAAACAAATAGCCCTTATTTAGCTTTTAATTAACGGCGTCAAGGAACGGCATGTAATTCACTTCATTCATCATCGTTGTGTTGCTCTAACACGCATTCCTTCAATCGTGTGTCAGTTGACTCAGTATATGAGAAATGGTTTTAAATCAACATTCCTTACGGCTCTTCGATTCAATACTCCAACCAGTCTTCATGCTTATGTGGCTTCTAAAGACATTGTGACACAGAAATTTGTTTGCCTCATCATGGATCGATCAAGATTCTTATGAAAATAGTTAAGAAAAACACCCCATTTTCATTTGGTGTAATATTTCTGTCCCTTCGTCATCGATGTCTTGAACTTACTTCCCCCCTAATTCTGTAATTACTAAATCGCAAACAGATGAGGTTGACACACATTACCACAATTTATGAGCCATGGGCTCAGGACCCAATGTTTCGTTACTGTCGTCGCTCGAAAGACGTATAAAAGGTACTATATTCAATCAGCGATAACTTGATGAACGCAGCAGGTTCAGTTTTGACGGAGATGGAGCATTTAACACTTGCATGACACATTGGTACATCCACTGCTCAAAAACGCCGAAAGAAAGAGGAGAAATGAAGTATTTTTTAATAATAACTGCTAAACTAAACTCCCACTTAAACAACTTAAATTTGGAATTATTTTAACTTCGTGACGTTCAGTTTCAATGTTTCTTGCTGGTAACTGTACATTCTAATGAAGAAATTTTTAACCGGATTGCCATATTTTCTCGTGAAATTGTCGAATTTTTCGGGTAAAAATTCCCATATTTGTCCAAACGCTACTTGGAAAAGGCCAAACTTATGAATTTTGGAGAGTAAAATAGGCCGATATCCTCGGAGAATGGGAGCAGAAAATATTCTTCGCGCGCTTAAATCCAAGGCACACTGACGTCAGCTCCATAGCAGTTCCAGGAAGGAAACAGCGCTCTAATATTCAACGCTCAAGTCTTACTTTACGTAACAGCTGCAGTTGTTAGAATGAAACCAGGAAATGTTAGCCTAAATTACCACATAGAAATGTCGAGTTACAAAATCACAAAAGCAAAGTATAATACAGGCAAGGGGAACTTGGCAGATTTCACACGTAAGCAAGCCACCGGAACACAATTACAGGATCAGGTCGCAGGAACCAAAATTTACGACAAGGCGCAGGAAGAACGCAATATGTAGATACTCACGTGACGATGCTCAGTAGAAACATACAAGGAATATTAAGAAAAGCTTATAAAGGAAAGATAAACAAAAGTCACCAAGTTAAACATTTTTCATCAAAAAATTTTCAATTAAAGAGTTTAAGCCTGGTGGGTTACATGAGGCGGAGTAGTCTTCGTCGCTAAATTACTTCTTGAAAAAAGCAACCCTTGCAATTTTGGGAGAAATTAAAGTGAGCTATTCTCTCACAACTAGTATAGGCAGAAAAATGCAGTTGGCCCAGATTTGATCGCACTCATCGGTTTCATGGATGTTCATCATCGCGTTTAGTTATGACAATGCTGATTGGCACCTTTTAAGGTGTTGATGTTTGATTAAACACCCCCGCTGCATGGCAGTCGTCTCGTGTCGATCCATTACCGAATTATTTATTGACTCCTCGAGTAAAAGAAAACGAAGCGCATTTATTATATCGAAGGATGGGACTGATCAAGTACACTACGAACAAATCGCTAAGGAAATGAAAGGTTATAAAAGTAAGCCTTGCAGGACCAAGAGCTACAAAACTAGTCGTACGGAAGGTGATAAAAGTACGGACGCTCTGGTAAGGACAAATCAGTGTGGTACGGACGCAGTCATTAACAACTAAACGGTTAATATATGAAGAAAGTTCTTTATTCTGAAACACTGTCAATCTTTAACATTCTACGTCTCAGTCAGTCTATCGAAAGCGACATAGTCAGTCTTTAACGTCGCTTTTTATAAACCAACAGAGACAAAGAATTTTAAAGTTAGACAGCGTTTCAGTAAAAATAATGAGTTTCTTCGTATTTTAAACCGTGAAGAACTCGAAAAATTTTGTGGGGTTGAAAAAGAGAATACACAGTTTAACTACGATAATACTCAACGAGTGGAAAATGATTTAGGCATCAGAAGCGGTTTTGGAAGGTGAAATTTAACATTACTTTAATTATTCTGAAGTCAATGCAGTAGAATTTAAGGGTAGATGCTGTCATCAGTCAAGTAATTCTACGTCAAAGTTATACAACAATGGATGCTACAAAATTCACGGGATAGATGCGGATGCGAGAGGTTTATTTTAACGAAACTAAAATAACGTCCCTGAAAGTTTCATATACTTTACTACGCAATACTAGGACTTGATCTACTAGGGGACACTAAGGTACAATTTCAACAGGTTGCGATTCGAAAACTAATAAAATTTTCAAGTATGTATATAAATTAGCGTACTGAAGGAAATCTACAAAGAGGAATAAGGTCAGTAGTTATTTCCGAACATTAGACGGTAGGTGAAAACTTACCCTATTTTCGTCATAGTCGTCCTGTGGAGCACAATTGAAATTTTTAAAACAAAGCTACAAAGAAAGCAAATGAGTAAGAGTAATTATGTACAGCAGGAGTGCGGGGAAATATTTAGGACCCGTAGGATACTGCCCCAAGGCCGTCGAACGGGAGAAGGGTCGTTATCCTGGATACGAAACATGACAGAAATAGAAGTTTTCTCAATAATAGAAAGAAGTTGTTACAATTTTTCACTGCCTTTATATTTTCACCACTAAGACGCTTCAAAAAAAAACTCAAATATACGGGAAAGTAAACAGCGGGGCAGGGAGACACACTGGAATAGCATGGGTTTTAACGCACAAATGTTTAAAGTTAAAAGAATTTTCAAAAACTACTGAACAAAAAAAGCCTCGTTCAGCTGTCTCTCAACAAGGTGAGCTCTACGTCTTTGTGAACACCTGAGTTTAAAAACAAAACTCGTAATTTAAATATGCCGTAAAATAAGACATCTAATTGCCCCAGAATGTGAAGATGGACACTAAGCAGTTGGACAACATAATACGACCGAGACAAGAGATAAGTCCGTATTTTAATCTGCTAGCTAAATGCATCACGATTATTATTTTGGCTTTCTTTCACTGAATGTTCACTCCCAATCCCAGCAGCGAACAGTCGTTAAAATCAGATTTTTTTGAAAACCATCGCGTTAGCATCATAGATCGGCAAATTTGTCTACACAAAGCTATGCGAAGTAATAATAATTCGAATGAACAGGCCCTCCTAAGGTAAAATTATTTTAAACGAAATACTGTACAAGTAAAGGAATTTGAAACAGGACGCGGAAATCTCCAAATGAGCGGTCTTTTAAAAAACTCAAGTATTTTTTTTAAGAAGTTTTCGATGTGACACGCAATGCAAGGCGATTTCAATGAGAGAATTGCGAGTTGTTTAAGATTTGTAATTAAATAAAAATTACATTTATCTAGGCTTAGGTGGTGGTATGATTGATGAGGTGGTGGTATGATATACCATGTACTAGCTTGGAGGCGCTAAATAAATCAAGTTAAAGAATAATAATTTCGGGCTACTTGCAAAGATGTATTTAAAAGAGTATTTAGTATGAAGCACCATAATATCCCACATTCCAGAGTACACTTTGAGTCGTTGAATTCTATCACGAACGTACTGCAATTTTTATGTTCTAAATAAAAAAAGTACAAAAAAGTAATGCTATTTAATTACTGCAGAACAAATATTCAAATTAACGTCAACAATTAGTTAAATGTTAACGAAGTTCATCGGTCAAGAAATTATTCCAAGAAATCGTTAAACTTTTTATGCAACAACCGTTTTTACTTAGAAACTGAATCAATTTATACTTAAGAGGAGAGAAGGTGGCGTGTTTAGCAAGAGCAGAGCATTATTTAGTGAAACACGGACATGGTTTCCACACGTAAAGAAAACATCGGGAATTATTTTAAGCGGAGAATATTTTAAAGAGTAGAAACTATTCACAGAGGGAAATTTTGTGAAGGGAAAAGTCTTAAAAGAGGCAAAAACTTTTAATTAAGTGAGGCAGGGGAATTTTTCTTTTCGGGCGCGGTTTAGATTATTTAGAGAGGACGAAGATTTTCAAGGCAGGAAAAACAATGCACAAATATGGTGGGAAAAATTCACTAGCTTACCGCACAAAGTAGCGAGAGCTTCTGCAAAGCAAAAATGATATTGCGTCACCACCAAAAAATTTCGCAGTAAATCTTTCAAAAAATGTTACCATGAAAGCTAAAAATCACAACATCGCAAAGTTCATCAATATTACAAGGTTTTCGAAACAAAATATGAATGACGCTTATTGAGAAAGTGACATTACGGAGGATTGTTCACTGTAACATCATTAGGTATACTGGTGAAATAAATACTTTTAAGCACACATCTTAGAATACACGTCTGTGAAATATAAAGAACGTAAGAATGTAAATAGTCATTTTTACCAACTTAGCAATTTTTCAAAAGAATACGAGATTAATAGTTTCAACCAACACTTTAATTCCGCTTTAAATATTTGATAAACATGAACGTGGGAGGTCGATCAATTTTCAAGACTGGATCACCTTACCCATGATAAATAAAGTCGTCGCAGAGAATATACAGGAAAATTCATTCAACCTTTCTCCCAGAAACATGTTGCGAAGACCATGCTATACAAGTTTTTAAAAAATCAAAGGATCACCGGAAAAACCAAAGCCACCCTAACATGCTTCCTTGTCTACCAATGATAACTATGTGCCTAACAATGTGGAGCAACTATCTTTTTGAGAACTCGAATACATGATCAAATAAAACAATAAGATTAATAAAAAACTGCAAAATATCGTTTCTATAGGCCCATGTCTGGCAGAACACGGAAGACATTCATCAAAAACACCAGTAGAACAAAATCTGAGCACGTAAGGCTAATGTAACAATAGTTATCCGTCGAAAATAACTACTAAAATACCTAATTTGTAATACACAAATAACTTTCCCAGTAATAGTACTGTGAAAAAACTTTCCCAGCACATGTAAATAATCAATTCGCCTAACAATAAGCCTACATGAATAAGATAAGACCAAACCATGCACATAATGAAACTTGTATAGGATCATCTATACTGACATGCCAGTCATGTAATTTCTTAAATCAGTTGTTCCGAAACAGCTGCGGGGAAATCGCATTCCGAATATATATTTCGACTGTGAAAATTAATGACCCAAAATCACCCCGTGATTTTAATCAATAATTTTTACTCACTATATGATTATAACCGATATTAACTAAATCTGGGATTTCAATCCCTAATTTAATATACCCCAGTGATTTCAATACAATTCCAACTCAATTTGTGACTTCAACTCTTAACATCAACTCCTCAGCTATTGATTTGAACCCACCCATAGATTTCAACCCATAATTTCAATTAGCTTGTTGATTTCGACCCATAATTTCAATTAGCTTGTTGATTTCCACCCATAATTTTAACTCCCTTGTAGATTTCAACCTCCCCCCTCTGATAACTTCAAGCAATGATTTAAATCAGAGCATTAATGGCCCATCATTTTGACTAGAATCAAATCACTAGACCGGGTAATTGTTACTAGAATCACACATCTAGGACTAGTTATTTTGGCTAAAATTACATTACCAAGACTGACAATTTTTACTAGGATCACTCAGCTAAAACTTGTCATTTTAGCCAGAATCACATTATCTAGACTGGATCACACAGCTAGAAAAAGTCATTTTGGCCAGAATCACATTACCTAGACTGGATCACACAGCTAGAAAAAGTCATTTTGGCCAGAATCACATTACCTAGACTGGATCACACTGCTAGAAGAAGTCATTTTGGCCAGAATCACATTATCTAGACTGGATCACACAGCTAGAAAAAGTCATTTTGGCCAGAATCACATTACCTAGACTGGATCACACTGCTAGAAGAAGTCATTTTGGCCAGAATCACATTACCTAGACTGAATCACACAGCTAGAAAAAGTCATTTTGGCCAGAATCACATTACCTAGACTGGATCACACAGCTAGAAAAAGTCATTTTGGCCAGAATCACATTACCTAGACCGGATCACACTGCTAGAAGAAGTCATTTTGGCTAGAGCTATACTACCAAGACTAGCAATTTTTACTAGGATCACACAGCTGAACTAGTCATTTTGGCTAGAATCACATTACCTAGAGTGGATCACACTGCTAGAAAAAGTCATTTTGGCTAGAACTATATCACCAAGACTAGCAATTTTTACTAAGATCACACAGCTAGAACTGGTCACTTTTGTTAGAACCACATTACCAGAACTGGCAATGTGAGGATGCACGTCCAGATGCGCAGGTCATGAACACTGTGTTAGGTGCGAACACTGAAGCAAACAGGCCGTGCTCTCTTTAGTTTTAGTTACCAAATATAAGCAATTCCTACACCACAGGCAACGCTAGGCATGCAATGAGTGATTGTGACATGCGTCTTCTTCAATGTTATTGAAGATCAAATACAAGAAACATTTTTAAACCTAACAATTCAATGATGTTCATAATACTATTAAAAAAATGAGCCGAAGGCCTGCTAGACGGCAGGAGATCAAAACCTGTTGGAATGCTGTTTGAGAAGAATAAAAAATAAACATGTAGGAGTCATTTAAAAGTAAAAATTGGCGATAATTTTAAAGTAGGACCTGTAAACAAAATTGTTGAATTATAACGCGGCTTAAATAAAGAATAAAATAACATGAACTAAAATACAAAAATGTAAACAATTTTTGAAATGATTTTTGGAAATAATTGAAGCTATTTCCGAAACAATTTTTTTTTGTTTATGAATTATTCTTCTAAATAATTTTAATATATATTTAAAACAATTATGATAACTGAGAAAAAATCAAACTATGGATCGATAAAAATTCAAAATGCGCAACATTCACAAAAACATAATTCCAAATATGAAGCAAAATTCAAAGGGAAAGAGTTAATAAAATACAAAACTGGGAAACAACATAAGAAGGAGAGTAAATACAGACTTATTTAAATGCAAAATCTCGCACGTAAAACGTGGTTTGCATAAATGATGATACGAACACAGGAATTAAAAACTTACAACAAAATCGATCACAGAGAGTGATACGTATCTAGAATGACACGAAACAAGGTGAACTGAAAACAAAGTGAAAAGTAACAAAGCCCAAGAAAAGTTACGAAAGCTAAAAACATTCATAAAAAAGTATGTATAATTAGTAAAAGAAATTTTCTGTTAAGCTTTCACAGAGCATAGACAGTACAAATGAAAACTGGGTGCAGCTATTTAACAAAAAAATTAAAATGTGAGGAGCAGCAGTAACATAGTTACACGAGCACCAGACCAACAAAATAGTTAAGATGGGAACGCGTCTGCAATTACTGAACAATTTTACCAAAATGAAGAGAAGGTGAACACAAAACTTTCTTCTGTAGCTGCTAGAATGAAAATGAAAGTGTAGTAAGACATAACGATGACAAATGTGTGCCCGATCACAGCCGCTTCAGTAAGTCTTGAAAATAACAAACGTGCCTTCGTTCAACGTCATGAACGGTGGTCTTCATGCCTTGTAAATTCGTGCAGAACAAATATTTCAATAGTTATTAATTAATAACGAATAGAAAAATGGAAATGAGGAAAGCCCAGCGTTAAGTAATGAATGAGAGGAAGAATGAGCCTGAAATGTATGATGGGCTACAAAGACGATAACAATAAAAAAGAATCAGAAATAAATTGGGCATTAATATGTAAAACTAATAAGGCTATAAAGAAAAAGAAGCGTGGCAGGATTAATAAAGAGTGGCAGGGAAATGCATAACACACACAAAAGAGTGCATCATATTCTAATGAAAGTGGTACAAATTCACAGAAGAGCAACGATTCAACCAAAAAATAGAGTACAGACAGAAATAGTGGCTTGGATGCCTACAAGAAAGAGTGCACCTGATGCAAATACGAATGGCACGCATTTAAATTAGAAAGATCATGGATATAAATGAATTACGACTTGAAGAAGAAAAAGAACGATTAAAATAAGCCATAACGACATAAGAAAGCAGCATGATGTAAATAAGAAACGACTTAAGTGAGAAGGAGCAAGGCCAATGAAAAGAAATAACGACCTAAATTGATAGAAGCAAAGATACAAATGAGAAATAAGAACCTAAAAGCAAGAAGCCGGGGCATAAATAATTTCGAAAGTGAGAGAGCAGGGATACAAGTGAGAAACAACAACCAATATGAAAAAAAAGGATATAAATTAAAAAAGCCATGACTCGAGTAAAAAAATAGAAACCTAATTACGAAGAGCAGGGATCTAAATAAGGAACAAAGATCGAAATAATCCAGAACAAGGATATGAATGAGAAATAACTTGAGCACCAAATGGTAAGAAGACCTCACAAAGAAAAGAAAAAACAAGGTTTTAAAAACCTAGGCAAAAAATAAATACGGTCTCCTCACAAAAGCGACCACAGGACATGAACAAGGATATAAATAATAAATAAAGAAAATCGCTACATAAGTACTACTAAATTGACACCTACGCAAAAAAAAAGTATGGTCTCTTCACAAAGACGAGCACACGAGAATTTAAGAACGAGGATATAAATAATAAACAAGGACCTAGGTAAAAATCAGTAAGCTAACTTTACAAAAACGAATTCAAGAAAAAAAAACAAGGACAAAAATAATATGAGCAACAAAAGAGTTCGGTCTCCTCCCACAGACCACAAGACAAGAAAAACAAGGATGTTATTAATAAATGACAACCTATGGGAAAAAACGGTCTCCTGACAAAAGCGACCACAAGAAAAGAAAGAACAAGGACACAAATACTAAACAACAACCTAAGCAAAAAAGACGCTTAAAGGATATAAATAATAAAGGACTTGGGCAACAAAAGAGTCCTGTCTCCTCACACAGACCACAAGATAAGAACAAAGATATAAACAATAAGTAAAAACCTATCAAAAAGAGCACGGTCTCCTAGCACAGACCACAAGATAAGAACAAAGATATAAATAATAAATAAAAACCTATCAAAAATGAGTACGGTCTCCTCACACAGACCACAAGATAAGAACAAGGGTACAAGAAGCAAGGCACGGGAACAGCGCAGGGCGCCCACCTTCTCAGAGAAGAGGCTGGAGGAAGAGTGGGAGCGTCTGGACCGCTTCTGGAGGCAGCGGGTGAGAGGGCACACCGAGTGGGTTAGAGTGGGGCATAGTACAGAGTTATAGCGTGGAGAAGATTAGAGTTATAGAGCACTAAGTTTACAGTGAGGCAAGGTAGAGAGTTATAAAGCCCTGGGGTTACAGTGGGGCATAGTAGAGATATAGCGTGGGGCAGCATATTAGAGTTATAGAGCACTCGGGTTACAGTGATGCATAGTAGAGAGTTATAGCGCACTAGGGTTAGAGTGGGCGGATGGGTGAAGAGAGAAATGGTGTGAGTGAACTGGAGGTGATGGAGTGAAAAGGAAAAAGGTACAAGTGGACAAGAGATGGTGGAGTGGAAGGCAATGGTGCAATTGAACTAGACACGGAATACAAGGAACTTGATACCTACAGGAGGACCTGGGATGGAATGCAGCAGGAAATGATGCGAGAACTGGAGATGGAGTCCAGTGGACGGAGAAATGAAGCGTAAATAGGAAATGGGTACAAGTTGGCAGAAATGGGCAAAAATCGGCAGAACTCAGTGATACCGGCATAAATCAGGGGGAGAAATTGGATGAAATAGGCTGAAGTCTTCCGAAATCGGCTAAAATGGGCCGAAATGGGAAGTTGAGTTAGTGGGTTACAGAAACACGTGGGATGTACGGGTTACTGATGAGGCAGCGAACGGAACACAAAATAAACATGGGATCTAAATGGGAAAAAAGTGAAAGATGTAGCATGTTCATTACAGAACAAGGAAATAGATCGTAAGGTCAAATAGCCCTGTTTCATAAAATAATGAAAATGAACAGACAGCAATACGTTGAAATTTGTACAATGTATTGAAGGAAGAATAAAAGAACCTCTGAAATGCGAGTGAAATGATGTGAATAACTGTTGAAGGGTCAAACACATCTTAAAACTGTCGTTGTTTGTTGGCCGTGTATTGTTCATGTGTAATAATATTAGCAAAACATTGTTTAAAATAATATATTTTTTTTTGCAAGAAATGCTAAAATTCGTAATTATTTTGCACACAGAATAGGAAGCATAAAATATTTAACCAAAATTTTTCCCGTCGAAATGAAAAATGTTCTCAACATTAGGAGACAAGAAAGCTTAATGAAGAAGACAGTTATTAAGTATGGAGTTAAAATTAGGGTAATACATCTGAGGATCATTACTGACAATTCAACAATAGCGATGTGGGAGGTTAGTAGAAAACATCACATACAGTAAAATACACACAAATACACGTACAATGAAGGCACAAAAGAGCTACAGTAAATAACACAATAACACACAGACGAAGACATCGAGGTAGAATCAGGTACCTGAAATGAGAGCTCAAGTTGCGTTACCTCAAGTAACTTCATTTCTTTTCATTAACCGTAATCAACCCTTGAACTCAACAGGGGTCACAATGAAGCATACCATTAGTAATGATCTACTTACAAATCGTGCATCTGAAGATACGTAGGAAAAGGTTCAACTTAGAAATTGTGTCCCTAGAAGCGTTTCAATTATAAAGTTACTCAAGATGAATCAATGAAGCCAGAGAAATTACTCGAGGTGAGATGAGAAAAACAAGTTACTTGAGGTACCTAGAAGAAATCTTAAGATTTACCTCACGTAATCAGCTAAACAGTTACTTGGTAGAAACTAGAAAGCATGGTGATCTTACTCTGGGAATGTAGACAGGAGGGTTAATGAGCGCATCCATGTTACTCAAATAGAGTACACCAAAGAGTTACGAAGCATGGTGATGTTATACTTGGAATGTGCACAGGAGGGTTAATAAGCGCGTCCATGTTACTCCAATAGAGTACACCAAAGAGTTACGAAGCGTGGTGATGTTATACTTGGAATGTGCACAGGAGGGTTAATAAGCGCGTCCATGTTACTCCAATAGAGTACACCAAAGAGTTACGAAGCATGGTGATGTTATACTTGGAATGTGCACAGGAGGGTTAATAAGCGCGTCCATGTTACTCCAATAGAGTACACCAAAGAGTTACGAAGCATGGTGATGTTACACTTGGAATGTGAACAGGAGGGTTAATGAGCGCGTCCATGTTACTCCAATAGAGTACACCAAAGAGTTACGAAGCGTGGTGATGTTATACTTGGAATGTGAACAGGAGGGTTAATAAGCGTGTCCATGTTACTCCAATAGAGTACACCAAAGAGTTACGAAGCATGGTGATGTTATACTTGGAATGTGAACAGGAGGGTTAATAAGCGTGTCCATGTTACTCCAATAGAGTACACCAAAGAGTTACGAAGCATGGTGATGTTATACTTGGAATGTGAACAGGAGGGTTAATAAGCGTGTCTATATTATTTCAAATAAGCACACAAAAGTTACGATGTTATTCTTGGAATGTCGACAGGAGGGTTACTAAGCGTGTCGACGTTACTTCCGTTAAGTAAAGAGAAAGGCTAAAAAAGCATGATCGTGTTACTTCAGCTGCTCACTGAGGTCAAGGGCAACGAGGGTATGATGTCCTAGATGCATATTCGAACGAATGAATACCACTACACAAACAAAACGAAGCAACTTAACCCCAAAAAATGAAATTAAACAGGGAAAAAATAGCGCGGTCGACAGGAACCAATCGTACAATTCTGTACACGCAACTCCAATTTTGTCTCTATGAATTACTACGTAAGGAACTACGAAATGGTTCTAAAACTGATCAATTTAATAAACGTAAAGTAAAAAGTATTACACCGTTAGCCCAGAAACATACATAAAGAAATAGATGAACAGGTGTTTTAGAACATTTCCTGGTCAAGTTCGTGAAACAACAATCATTAAAGAAAAAATTAGTCAATTTTTTTTAAACGGTACCGAAGGTTAGACCCACATGAGACGAGCCGAAGAAAAAATTGCGTAAGCAGAAACCCAAACGCGTGCCAGTGTGATTTGAGGAAATTTCAAGTGCAATTCTCCTCCTCAGCCGCGATACAAAGCTTTGCATCGTTAAAACTTCCGGACGATAAAAGAAATTCCCAGAAACAAGCAACTAAAACCCTTGTTAGTTTATAGAATAAACAAAAGAAACCCTTCCATACGGAAAAATATAAAAATCCAAAAGAAGAGAGTAATTGTAAACATCAATTAAATACATATGAAAGGACCACAAGAACCATGGCGAACATAATCGAAGATTTCTCTACAGAAAATGTAAGCCACCGTTGTTGCGTTGAACAACTATCGAAAACGAGTGTCCAAAGCCCAGGGAATTTAAAACGAGGGTTGAGCCTAACTCATAACCAGTGTTCATGACGAGACCATTCTGCATTGTTGGTGCGCACGTCAAATACATATAAGTTTAAACTTCCGAGTTCTGCAGTGAAATGAATAATCGATTCCACAATACCTGATCCTCACCTATGCGCGCCTGAAATAGATATTGAAACTTCAAGTTTGGCAATGGGATAAATAATCCCTTCAATAATCCCTGATCCTTGTTTACACGCACGTGAAATGTGAGCTGAAACTTCGAGTTAGGCACTGAAATAAATACTTCAATAACACCTGATCCTTGCGTAAGCAGACACTCCGAGCTGAGCAGTGCAATACATACCAGCTTTAATAATACCTGATCCTTGTTTACACGCTCATGAAACGTAAGCAGAAACTCCGAGATGAGCAGTGCACTACACACCCGCTTCAATAATACCTGGGATTCCCGGCGCGAAGACTTGGCCATGGTAGCGGCGACCTCTGCAGCGGCCTCGGCGTCAGAGGCGGCTTCTGTGTCCGACGCAGCAGGTGTAGTAGCTGCGGGCGGTGCTATCGTGACAGCTGCGGGTGCTGATGTCGTGACAGCTGCAGGTTCAGGGGCAGGTGCCGCAGCAGGTTCAGGTTCAGGCTCAGGCTCAGGAGCAGGCGCAGCTGCGAGGCTGTCAGTGCCGAGTAACTAGAAGAAGCACACCCACGTTTGTTGAAGGATGGGGGGTATCGCTGCGACGCTGGTTTAGAGCTTAGTTCCGTGGAACCCCGAGTCATTAAGTAAACCATTGCGAAATTGTTCTAGTTCTGCGTGTGTTGAAATATGAAGGAAATTATCTTCGTATTCGCAGTGATTATGATCACTTATCAATTCTGCTGAACAGAGCACTGAATAATTAAGGTGGAATGTGTTTAAGTGAAAGCACGATGTGTGTTCTATTCAATGAATATCACCGAACCGACGCTGTGTTAGTTCACTGTCGAAAATCAAAGCACAACTGCGCACCACAAGCAATATACATGAGGAAAGCCGATAATTACAGGTTCTAAATACTGAAATAACGATCGATCGACCGTCCCACATGGAAGTTGAATGGCAGAGCATTGATTGGAATACCAATTCGTTCGAAAAAAACAGAAGATAGAGCACGAATCAACCAACAAGTAGGTATGATGTGAATTTTTCATAAACACGCCACTCAAGAGCTAAAGTTGATCGAAGTGTGAATCGCCACAAACAACACAAAAATTCAACACAGGCAAAACGAGAACTACTTGGCAATCAAACTGGGTTAGTAGTAAACATTAATATGTCAGCGTGGTAGTAAGAACTGAGAGCTACAGAGGCGCGCGCAACTTGAAGCGTACTACTGTACATACAAACCTCCATGAGGGGCTGCACTGCTTGGTCATCGCTGCTGTATCACGCATTCATAACAGATAGCAAATGAATCGACAGTAGTAGTATAAGATGATGAAATTCAATGCAAATATTCACGAGGAGACACGCGAAATTCAGAAGACTCTCTAAATAAGAAGAGCTTGAACTCCCAACCCTAAGCCAATTCAGCGCTCAGTAGATAATCGCTTACCAGCCGAGGACACCAGGTCTGCTCAGTAATCTGCACCTGCTATATGCAACAACATCCATAAAATCAAGCACACAGAAAATTCTCTCTCTTGACACCCAGAAAAACATGACATCAGTGAACTCTCCCATATATATATGAACACACAAATTGTCTCGCTCAATGCTGGCCAGAAGAAGATGTTGTCACCAACTACTGCAGGTTACTTTCCTAAAACCCAATATCCACTATCTCTTCTTTCAGATGACCAAATATTCAACTACTCTGCCAGATAAACTACTATCCACTAACTCTTCCACATAAAGCAATAACTCTTCCCTTAAACACAGCGATGAAAACAAATATGCAACCACTTCTTCAGCTTTTACCCCAAAGGAATTCCTACAATCCTAACCTTCTATGGTACACTGAAACATAACTGACTACACTACCTACTTTATACACCAATAATAATAAACTCCTGCCCACAACTATCCTCCATTCGTCAACTAACTCCTGACCAAAAACTCTAATACAATTTTACAGAAAAGCTGCACTATGAAAGAACAATACTATGATAAAAAACCTCTGTACTCTAACTTGAGTAAAACAAAAGACAAATAAAAGTCCTCATCCTCAAGTTCTAACCTAACTACCTGAACTAACCTACCCTAACCTAATCTAACCTAAACTAACCTACCCTAACCTAACCTACGCTAACCTAACCTAACCTACTCCAACAACCTAACCTAACCTATACTATCCTAACCCAACGACCTACCCTAACCTACCCTACCCTACCCCAACGACCTACCCTACCCCAACGACCTACCCTAACCTAACCCAACGACCTACCCTAACCTAACCCAACGACCTACCCTAACCTACCCCAACCGAAGTACCCGAGCGTCACCTGCTGGGGAGCGCGCTCGACGAAGTTGGAGGGGAAGACGCCATGCAGGTCCCCGCACACACCCGTCCACCAGTCGCCCTCCTTCTGCACCACCAGCACCAGCTGGCCTGCGCTGAAGTTCAGGTCTCCGGGCTCTGACGACTGCAAAGCCATGTAATATTACATCCTGTCTGATGAAATGGCAGCACCTCTCTTCTGAAATAGCAGACACTTTCTTCTGAAATGGCAGACACTTTCTTCTGAAATGGCAGACACTTTCTTCTGAAATAGCAGAAACTTTCTTCTGAAATAGCAGAAACTTTCTTCTGAAATAGCAGAAACTTTCTTCTGAAATAGCAGAAACTTTCTTCTGAAATAGCAGAAACTTTCTTCTGAAATAGCAGAAACTTTCTTCTGAAATAGCAGAAACTTTCTTCTGAAATGGCAGAAACTTTCTTCTGAAATGGCAGAAACTTTCTTCTGAAATGGCAGAAACTTTCTTCTGAAATAGCAGAAACTTTCTTCTGAAATAGCAGAAACTTTCTTCTGAAATAGCAGAAACTTTCTTCTGAAATAGCAGACACTTTCTTCTGAAATAGCAGACACTTTCTTCTGAAATAGCAGAAACTCTCTTCTGAAATAGCAGAAACTCTCTTCTGAAATAGCAGAAACTCTCTTCTGAAATAGCAGAAACTCTCTTCTGAAATAGCAGAAACTCTCTTCTGAAATAGCAGAAACTTTCTTCTGAAATAGCAGACACTTTCTTCTGAAATAGCAGACACTTTCTTCTGAAATAGCAGAAACTCTCTTCTGAAATAGCAGAAACTTTCTTCTGAAATAGCAGAAACTTTCTTCTGAAATAGCAGAAACTCTCTTCTGAAATAGCAGACACTCTCTTCTGAAATAGCAGACACTTTCTTCTGAAATAGCAGAAACTTTCTTCTGAAATAGCAGAAACTCTCTTCTGAAATAGCAGAAACTCTCTTCTGAAATAGCAGAAACTCTCTTCTGAAATAGCAGAAACTCTCTTCTGAAATAGCAGAAACTTTCTTCTGAAATAGCAGAAACTCTCTTCTGAAATAGCAGAAACTTTCTTCTGAAATAGCAGAAACTCTCTTCTGAAATAGCAGAAACTTTCTTCTGAAATAGCAGAAACTCTCTTCTGAAATAGCAGAAACTTTCTTCTGAAATAGCAGAAACTCTCTTCTGAAATAGCAGAAACTTTCTTCTGAAATAGCAGAAACTTTCTTCTGAAATAGCAGACACTTTCTTCTGAAATAGCAGAAACTTTCTTCTGAAATAGCAGAAACTCTCTTCTGAAATAGCAGAAACTCTCTTCTGAAATAGCAGAAACTTTCTTCCCGAAATAGCAGAAACTCTCTTCTGAAATAGCAGAAACTCTCTTCTGAAATTGCAGAAACTTTCTTCTGAAATAGCAGACACTTTCTTCTGAAATAGCAGACACTTTCTTCTGAAATAGCAGAAACTCTCTTCTGAAATAGCAGAAACTCTCTTCTGAAATAGCAGACACTCTCTTCTGAAATAGCAGACACTTTCTTCTGAAATAGCAGAAACTTTCTTCTGAAATAGCAGAAACTCTCTTCTGAAATAGCAGACACTTTCTTCTGAAATAGCAGAAACTTTCTTCTGAAATAGCAGAAACTCTCTTCTGAAATAGCAGAAACTCTCTTCTGAAATAGCAGAAACTCTCTTCTGAAATAGCAGAAACTCTCTTCTGAAATAGCAGAAACTCTCTTCTGAAATAGCAGAAACTCTCTTCTGAAATAGCAGAAACTCTCTTCTGAAATAGCAGAAACTCTCTTCTGAAATAGCAGAAACTCTCTTCTGAAATGACAGAAACTCTCTTCTGAAATAGCAGAAACTCTCTTCTGAAATGACAGAAACTCTCTTCTGAAATAGCAGAAACTCTTCTGAAATAGCAGAAACTCTTCTGAAATAGCAGAAACTCTCTTCTGAAATAGCAGAAACTCTCTTCTGAAATGACAGAATCTCTCTTCTGAAATAGCAGAAACTCTTCTGAAATAGCAGAAACTCTCTTCTGAAATAGCAGAAACTCTTCTGAAATAGCAGAAACTTTCTTCTGAAATAGCAGAAACTCTCTTCTGAAATAGCAGAAACTTTCTTCTGAAATAGCAGAAACTTTCTTCTGAAATAGCAGAAACTTTCTTCTGAAATAGCAGAAACTTTCTTCTGAAATAGCAGAAACTTTCTTCTGAAATAGCAGAAACTTTCTTCTGAAATAGCAGAAACTCTCTTCTGAACGGGCAGAAACTCTCTTCTGAACGGGCAGAAACTCTCTTCTGAACGGGCAGAAACTCTCTTCTGAAATAGCAGAAACTCTCTTCTGAAATAGCAGAAACTCTCTTCTGAAATAGCAGAAACTCTCTTCTGAAATAGCAGAAACTCTCTTCTGAAATAGCAGAAACTCTCTTCTGAAATAGCAGAAACTCTCTTCTGAAATAGCAGAAACTCTCTTCTGAAATGACAGAAACTCTCTTCTGAAATAGCAGAAACTCTTCTGAAATAGCAGAAACTCTCTTCTGAAATAGCAGAAACTCTCTTCTGAAATAGCAGAAACTCTCTTCTGAAATGACAGAAACTCTCTTCTGAAATAGCAGAAACTCTTCTGAAATAGCAGAAACTCTCTTCTGAAATAGCAGAAACTCTTCTGAAATAGCAGAAACTTTCTTCTGAAATAGCAGAAACTCTCTTCTGAAATAGCAGAAACTTTCTTCTGAAATAGCAGAAACTTTCTTCTGAAATAGCAGAAACTTTCTTCTGAAATAGCAGAAACTTTTTTCTGAAATAGCAGAAACTTTCTTCTGAAATAGCAGAAACTCTCTTCTGAACGGGCAGAAACTCTCTTCTGAAATAGCAGAAACTCTCTTCTGAAATAGCAGAAACTCTCTTCTGAAATAGCAGAAACTCTCTTCTGAAATAGCAGAAACTCTCTTCTGAAATAGCAGAAACTCTCTTCTGAAATAGCAGAAACTCTCTTCTGAAATGACAGAAACTCTCTTCTGAAATAGCAGAAACTCTCTTCTGAAATAGCAGAAACTCTTCTGAAATAGCAGAAAATCTCTTCTGAAATAGCAGAAACTCTCTTCTGAAATAGCAGAAACTCTCTTCTGAAATGACAGAAACTCTCTTCTGAAATAGCAGAAACTCTCTTCTGAAATAGCAGAAACTCTTCTGAAATAGCAGAAACTCTCTTCTGAAATAGCAGAAACTCTCTTCTGAAATAGCAGAAACTTTCTTCTGAAATAGCAGAAACTCTCTTCTGAAATAGCAGAAACTCTCTTCTGAAATAGCAGAAACTCTCTTCTGAAATAGCAGAAACTTTCTTCTGAAATAGCAGAAACTTTCTTCTGAAATAGCAGAAACTCTCTTCTGAAATAGCAGAAACTTTCTTCTGAAATAGCAGAAACTCTCTTCTGGAATAGCAGAAACTCTCTTCTGAAATAGCAGAAACTCTCTTCTGAAATGACAGAAACTCTCTTCTGAAATAGCAGAAACTCTTCTGAAATAGCAGAAACTCTCTTCTGAAATAGCAGAAACTCTTCTGAAATAGCAGAAACTTTCTTCTGAAATAGCAGAAACTCTCTTCTGAAATAGCAGAAACTTTCTTCTGAAATAGCAGAAACTTTCTTCTGAAATAGCAGAAACTTTCTTCTGAAATAGCAGAAACTCTCTTCTGAACGGGCAGAAACTCTCTTCTGAAATAGCAGAAACTCTCTTCTGAAATAGCAGAAACTCTCTTCTGAAATAGCAGAAACTCTCTTCTGAAATAGCAGAAACTCTCTTCTGAAATAGCAGAAACTCTCTTCTGAAATAGCAGAAACTCTCTTCTGAAATAGCAGAAACTCTCTTCTGAAATGACAGAAACTCTCTTCTGAAATAGCAGAAACTCTCTTCTGAAATAGCAGAAACTCTTCTGAAATAGCAGAAAATCTCTTCTGAAATAGCAGAAACTCTCTTCTGAAATAGCAGAAACTCTCTTCTGAAATGACAGAAACTCTCTTCTGAAATAGCAGAAACTCTCTTCTGAAATAGCAGAAACTCTTCTGAAATAGCAGAAACTCTCTTCTGAAATAGCAGAAACTCTCTTCTGAAATAGCAGAAACTCTCTTCTGAAATAGCAGAAACTTTCTTCTGAAATAGCAGAAACTCTCTTCTGAAATAGCAGAAACTCTCTTCTGAAATAGCAGAAACTCTCTTCTGAAATAGCAGAAACTTTCTTCTGAAATAGCAGAAACTTTCTTCTGAAATAGCAGAAACTCTCTTCTGAAATAGCAGAAACTTTCTTCTGAAATAGCAGAAACTCTCTTCTGGAATAGCAGAAACTCTCTTCTGAAATAGCAGAAACTCTTCTGAAATAGCAGAAACTCTCTTCTGAAATAGCAGAAACTCTCTTTTGAAATAGCAGAAACTCTCTTTTGAAATAGCAGAAACTCTCTTCTGAAATAGCAGAAACTCTCTTCTGAAATAGCAGAAACTCTCTTCTGAAATAGCAGAAACTCTCTTCTGAAATAGCAGAAACTCTCTTCTGAAATAGCAGAAACTCTCTTCTGAAATAGCAGAAACTCTTCTGAAATAGCAGAAACTTTCTTCTGAAATAGCAGAAACTCTCTTCTGAAATAGCAGAAACTCTCTTCCGAAATGGTAGAACTTCTCCTCCAAAATATAGTCAGAACAGAAACTAGCTCTCTTCCGAAACGAACAGAAACTCAAATTTACGAACTATCTCCGTGACGTTTGTTATTTTAGTAGCATGTGATGAAAGTGCGCACAAAATAATTCAAAATAAAAATCATCTAGAGATAACCTAGATTTGGTCTAGGCACAACATTTCCGGAAGGATAGGGTATTTCTTCTGTACTGTACTCAGGCGCCTGAGGATGATAGGTGTCTGACGAAGCTAGACTTAGGTAGCAACCGGAAAAAGGGTCACTCGGCTTTTCCTTTCTACCGTGTTTTATTCTATGATTCCAATGACTCACGGCATTCCCGTCAAAACAATTGCGTTATGATCACTAGTATCATTTTGATCTAGACCGTGAATATCAAGAAAGAGAACGCGATTTAGGAACAAGGAGTAAGACGAGAATGTTTTGATGGTGAATAACTCACTGGAAAGTATATTAGTAATTACAGAATACAAGGCGCGAAGAGTCAAAAGCAGTCGCCCAGCAAAACTAGACGGACACAACTCTGTGCCAGCCCATACCTCGAACGCGGTAAGGCAGCAAAAGTAACCTAAATCACAGTACTATTCTCAAAGCGCACCAATGAATATTGGGCAATCGCCCAGCAAACACTACATAGACGGATAAAACTCATTGCCAGTCCGCATCTCGTAAACGATTACCCAACAGAAGTAACCTGAATTATACCTTTTTCAAACCACACAAGAAATGTCAAGGATTCAATAGAAGTCACCCACCAAAACTACACGGACACAACTCACTGCCAGAGCGTACCTCATAAGCGATAACCCAGCAAAAGTTACCTGAAGTACAGCACTACTCTTGAAGCGCACCAATGAATATTGGAAGAGTCAAAAGTAATCTCCCACCAAAACTACACTGACAGAACTCAATACCAGTGCGTACCTTGGAAACGATTACCAAACAGAAGTAACCTAAATTATAATAACTCTTTCAAACCACTCAAAAAATAGCAGATTCAATAGTAGTAGCCGACCAATAAAAGTAACCTAAATTATAATACCTCTTTCAAACCCCACAAAAAATTGGTAGAAGATTCAACAGTCGCTAAAACCTACGCGGACACAACTCACTGCGATGAACAGTAGCCGCCCATCAAAACTACAAAACTACTTAACTATTTGGCGGGTGGCCCTGACAGCGAGTACCTCGTAAGCGAAGTTGGAAATGTAAAACTCGGACACGTCGTCGTGGGCCAAGAAGTCAGGCACCGCTGGAGGGGCGGGGGGAGACTGCATGGCGGGAGGCAACTTTGGGTTGGTGGAGTCAAGGGCCACGAAGTTGCTGGGGAACCAGCCCCCTAAGTCCCCGCACTCTCCGAACATCCAATCAGACTGTAAAAGAAATTGAATCAAATGAACAAAAATGTTGAAGGATCTTATCTTTTAATAAAACACGCATTGGCGAGGAATGGGAGCTGCCAAACACAACAAAAAGTTTCTGCACTAACCCTTCTCGGCAGCTTCAATACGAGTAAAAGGACATGAATCGCCATCCTTCGAGTCTCTTGGAGCTGCTTTACTAACGAGTAAAAGAATGTCAACTGACCGTTTCGAAACTTTATCAGATATGGGCGTTTTTTGGCAGCCCGGACACAAACAATTCTGCCGTTGAGAAGCTCGGGTAACCACAGAAAAGTTCAACCTCTTACAAGGATACTGACAAAAACTGCTTATTAGTACACTCTTCTAAAGAAAGATCAGGAATCATACAATTTTCCCGAGGAGCGGTAAGTCACAAGATAAGTGTGAAGACAATTCTGGCCTGCGCATTACAAAAAAAAAGATACACAAAGACACCCTTAACACAGATCTTATCCCTAAAATATTTCCACAACAGAACTCGCAGCAACATTAATAAAAAAGTCATCAACGAAGTAAAAAAATACCCTCGCAACACTAACTGCTGTTCACCACAACAGCACAAAAAATAAACTAATACACATCTCTTCTTAGATAGAAACTGTTCATCACAGGACAACAAATTAAGCAATCAGATCATTCTCTTGAGTAAATCAGCAGTCCCAGACGCAAACACACATCCAGACTATCAAACGCAAAAGAACATCGAAACTTCCACTTTAGAGCTGCACACACGCACCACTTGCTACCTGCCTACAGACCAACAAACACAGCACAACACCGACACGCACCACTTGCTACCTGCCTACAGACCAACAAACACAGCACAACACCGACACGCACCACTTGCTACCTGCCTACAGACCAACAAACACAGCACAACACCGACACGCACCACTTGCTCCCTGACGAGCACCCGCTGTCCAGGAGCGAAAGCGAGCTGGTTGTTGTGCTGAGGTGTCCAGCAGAACACGGCCAGCGCTGGACCCAGCACTCGAGGTGCTGGACTCGCTTCAGCCGTCACGCTGCACACGCCAGAGAAGTTGTCAATAGAAAATGGGTTACCTTCAATAAATTTTCACCATTATGCTTTTACCAATTTTGCTTAATTGAATACACATCACGCGAAATGGAAGTTTTTGGGAGAATTGATTTTATTCATATTTGAAAGGGTTTGCTTTTACTTGATTCAAACCATCATTGAAATACCTACTGAGTAATAAGATCCTTGTGAACGCTAGTCTTTATGAGATATGCTCATCAGGCTTCCAATAATTTTGTTTACTTGGTTTTACTTTTAAAAATATAAGTGTTCATTCTAAAATGATATTTACTCATTAGAAAAGTAAGACATTCTCAATTTTAGCGTATTACATAATCTTTTCCAATTCCTCTCCCTTACTAATTATTTCCCGTTCATCACGCGATAAAAGATGAAGAAAATTGCTCACCATATTCACTAAAACACTCACTACACAAATCAAATCAGTGATATAAAATTGTGTAGCGAATGTTTTAGTAAATATGATGAGCAATTTTCTTTGTCTTTTAATGAGTATTACATACTCATTTAAAAAAATTCACACTGGTTTCAAAAGTAACATATATTTATTTCTGAAAAGAAATACTCAACATACATTCTCACTACAAAAAAGATCAATACCATTTGAAAACACGCATATACGTACTCCACATAATTATTTCTAAGAGCTGAACGTGCAATCTAAACCGAAGGAAAACACTCACGCGGCCACAGGTTCCGGCTGCGGCTGCTGCTCGCCCGACCCAGCGATGATCTCACAATAGGCCTCTGGGAACCAGCCCGTCTTGCCGTTCAGTTCCCCGCCCAGCCAGCCTGGGTCTGTGCCTTCCACCAACGTCACCTGCGAACCCGTTAAGTTAGATTATAAGTTAATGTCTCCCTAACTACAATAAAGGTGTTCTTTAAATACGATGGCGCCATTCAGTTCAGAATTAGGAAACGGGAAATCAGAGCACAAAGATGTCTTCACGTCAGCGTGTCGAAAAAGCAAGATTGAAAATGTTTGGGAAAAATTCTAGATGTTTGTAAATAAAATAGTCAATGCTGAAAAAGGCAGCAGTGAACCGAAAAATAATTGTTCGTAATAAAACCAAAACCTATTCTATTTCAATAAGACAAATTCCTACCTAATCGTAAGTGCTGATTTCCATTAATCCAGCCCCTGATAATTCTCCTGAAGCATACAAGAAATAAAAATTGGTGGAATCCGTCTAACCAAACAGGATCTGAACCTACCAACGTCACATGACCTGCATACAATTTTCCTCTCAATAATTGTTACAATGGTTCAAGACTCCATAGCAAGGCCTCCAATGATCGAAGAGAAGGGGCCATTATGTATGAACAGTTGAAGACGGTTGCTATATTGGTTCAAGACTCCCTAGCCACAATAAAGGCGGCCTCAAATGGGGCAAAGAGAAGGGGCCATTTAGCATGGACAGTTGAAAACAAGGAAACTACCAATGAAAACTGAGAATTTGAAATGCATTTCTAGACAGGCTACTCTTCGCATTGAAACAGCAAGTTAGGAAGGAAGAGGAAGAAAAAAGGGAGAGGAAAGAAAGCATAAAAACTAAAAAAGGTAAATATGAGCATGAATGATAAGTCTCAAAGCCCTGAGATAACAAATATCATCCCTAAATAGCGCCAATCCTCATAGCATAGAATAGATAAAGCCCTATCTAACTTGAACCTATTGCATAATCTATATCAGTGTTTTTCTATACCTCTTGAACCTACCTATAATCTATACCTCTTTTGGCAGTGACCCAAAATCTGCCCAAAATAAAGTAACTGCCGCGACCCAAGCCTCAATAACAATAAAAAAATATTCATTCATAGGATGATTATCTTTCGAAAACAGGTTACTATAGGTTTACACTACAGAAATAAAAATGATTGCTGTCGTGTTCATCAACATAAGCAGCACATTAGAACAACACTAACGTGTTGGGTCGCAACCCAGGGGTTAAGAACCACTGATCTATACCCTTTCTTTGGGAATTTTCCAAAAATCTTTGAAATTAACTTTCATCGATTGGTATAATAAATGCATAAAGTTGGGCTAAAAGAGTTAAAAATTAGTCCCAAACTCTTTCAAGCTACGATCAAGACTTTTATGGCAACCCATCAGGTACAGAACAAATTTTCGAGTTGGGCACGGAAAGACATTCAACCAATTCACATGAAAAACCTATGCTACTTTCAAACTGAGAGAATCATAAAACTCGAATCAAAAGTAAACTAGAAAAGAGGGCTAACATTGAAAAACACGCTAAAATGCTCGCAGAGCACTACAAAGTTCAATCTTTTATTTTTGAGGCTTTTTCTAGGCGGGGGGGGGGAGGTGGTTTAATGCTAATTCTTTTGGCGGAAAAGCTAAACTCACCGTAATGATGTCGCCAGGCATGAAGGAGAGCTCGTCTCCATTGCGGGCCTGGAACTCGTAGAGACCGCGGTACTGCGTGCCCACCACCACCGTCTCGCCCTCCGCCTGTGCCGCCGTAGCCTCTGTCCCACCTGCTCACACGCTCTCGTTTTACTCACAACAGTTGCACTCCGGCATACTCAAGAATGCGAAAATAAACGAATGCAACAAATTGATAACATTTTGCTTCATTTTTAGCGAATAAAATCGGTAGCTACAGAGCAGATGAGTAGAAACTAAACAGGTATATGGAAAATAACATTCCTAGGCTCTCATTTTCCGCAATTCGAAGAAGCTTAAACAATGACATAATATTGTCAAGTGCATTTACAAGAATACTAAAAACCCTGACTTGACCAAAGTTGCCTTATTTCGTACTTTCGAAGACATAGGTCAATTGAAATCATCTCGCATACTCATTCAATGGAATGAAATACACAAACTCATCAATGAAAGCATGCAGATGTCGCGTTTTGAAGAAAAAAAATTACCTATGAGTTTAAAAATTGTTTTACGCGATATAGTAATAATAAGTCATTCTTAGCTTAATTCTATGCCATTTTTTGCTTCAGATTGCTGTATTTCACCGATGTTAGGTCTGATTTCAAAAGGCTTTCACTATGACATGAGTCAACCAGAACATCAGGGACCATCGAATAGTCGCGATATTCAACAGTGGTGTCTATCCACGCCTGTACAGCTAGGTGATGTGCAAAATAAAATGGTAATCAACAACGAAGCAGTAAATTTTGAAAGTAGGCGCGCAAGTCCATGCCTTGTGACTTTTTCCTTCACACTTACCTGAGGGTTCATAATGCTGTACCTGTAGAATCTGGTTATTACATCATTAAATATATTCATCGGACAATAGAGTGGTTTCCCACAGTAACCGATTCCAAATAGATAGTGTGCCTGTGGAGGGAAATATTGGGTGATTAAGAACCGAAGGAATCCGGTATAAGTACTTTAAAGGCGATTCAGCTGTGTGTTGTAGAAACATCGGTGGCGGCTTTTGTTTGGAATTGAAAATTCTTGCACCAGGCCTAGAAAAAAGTGAGAAGATGACGTGGAATAACAGAAGACAACCATATAGCAACAAATAAAATTGTAACACACAATACGGTAGCAGACAACGATAAGGAAACAGACAATGAAATCGTAACACACAATGATATGGAAACAGACAACAATATGGTAACAGACAAATAAATGATAACAGAAAACGATGTAATAAGAACGATATTCCCGACACACACAAAGGTAAGTAACACACATAAGTAGTAAGGTAACAATATTGCAAACGTCAACGATAATGTACCGGACAACGATCAAGTACCGGACAACGATAAGATAACGAATGATAAGTAACAGATATCATTAAGCAACAACGATAAGATAACGAATGATAAGTAACAGATATCATTAAGCAACAACGATAAGATAACGAATGAAAAGTAACACATATCATTAAGCAACAACGATTCGACCCACATACACAGATGAAACAAATCAAACAAACACATATCGATCAAACATAGGCAATGGTTAAACAGAATCATTAACAAACCAAAATTCATTGATTGAATACAATACATCAAAGGACACCGCTGAATGAATACATGGATGAGATAAAATATTCCAACAAAATACATATAGCACAGGCCAGAAGAAACACGCTCCTCTGTTAGCAAAGGAAGAGCACAGTTGCGACTACGACTAATGTCGTGCTGCCAACAAAGCAAAAGCGCTGACACCAAATCCAGAAGGATAGGCATGAACCTTCAACGTTAGACCAATGACAACAGGCGAATGGCAGTAGGTGAACACTCGGACGAGTTAATAACAGACGAATGGTAATAGGTTAACACTCAGACGAGTTAATAACAGGCGAATGGTAATAGGTGAACACTCGGACGAGTTAATAACAGACGGATGGCAATAGGTGGACACGCAGACGAGTTGAAAACAGGCGAATAGTAATAGGTGAACACACAGACGACTTAATAACAGGGGAATGGTTACAGGCAAAATTACAGGCAAGTGATAGCAGCAAGTAACAGGTAAACCCCCATATGAATAACAGGCGAATAACAACAGGTAAGCCCACAGACGAATAAGAGGTTAAGAGGTACCCATAGACGAGTGATAAGTGAATAATGAAAAATGAACCCACAGACGAATCACAACAGACGAGTAATGACAGGTGAACCATCAGACAAGTTGTACGAGTGAAGAACGGCGAATCATACAATAAAAAGTTAATAGGACAGTATAGTCACGATACAATATGAAACAAATTATACTAAGAGAAGTGAACATACAATAAAAGCGATATGATACAACGCAAGAGTTAAGTGATACAAGATACCAGGTGTGTCATACCGTGATACGTGTCGACCAGTAAGAGAGAGCGACAACCTAGGACAGGTGAGCGTATACAGGGAACGGCTTAACTCAAACAACCAATCCCATTGCAATACATTGCTGCAGAAATTAATAGATCTTACCTAGTACAAATAAAAGAAGTACTGACACGTCAAATGCAAAGGAATTACAGCAAAGAAGAAAACGATGAAGAAAAACAGCTGTAGAAATGATTAGAGAAGTGGGACAGCTGGAACGGAGGAGCTGCCATGAAAAATAAACGAACTGTAATCAAAAACAGATGAACGATAATTTAAAATCAACGAACGATAAATGAGAACAAGCAAGCGATGACGACCACAGACGAACGATAACCGAAAATAGGAGAACGATTATCGAAAACTGGGAAACGAAATGGAGAAACGGACGAGCGATAATAGAATATCGGTGGAAGCAATATGACACATGAAACCAACATTAGTTATGAGGCGGCAAATATTGAAAACTGCTAACGATCCTTCAAAAAAGGCAACGATCCTTCAAAAAAGGCAACGATCCTTCAAAAAAGGCAACGATCCTTCAAAAAAGGCAACGACCCTTCAAAAAAGGCAACGATCCTTCAAAAAAGGCAACGATAATGGAAAAACATGTGGCGATAATTCAAAATATGTAGCGACAATTCTGAATCCGAGGCAATTATTCAGAATCCGAGGCAATTATTCAGAATCCGAGGCAATTATTCAGAATCCGAGGCAATTATTCAGAATCCGAGGCAATTATTCAGAATCCGAGGCAATTATTCAGAATCCGAGGCAATCATTCAGAATCCAAGGCAATCATTCAGAATCCAAGGCAATTATTCAAAATCTAAGGCAATTACTCAAAATCCAAGGCAATAATCCAAAATACGTGGCGATAATTCAGAATCCGAGGCAATAGTTTAGAACACGAGATGAGTTTTCAAGATATGCGGCGATAATTCTTAACACGCGGCGATTATTCATACCACGCGGCGATTATTCATACCACGCGGCGATTATTCATAACACGCGGCGATTATTCATAACACGCGGCGATAACTGAGAACTGGCGGCGATAATTTAAAACAGGCGGCGGTAATTAAAACAGGCGACGATAATTAAAACAGGCGACGATAATTAAAACAGGCGGTGATAATTAAAACAGGCGGTGATAATTAAAACAGGCGGTGATAATTAAAACAGGCGGTGATAATTAAAACAGGCGGCCATAATTGAGAGCAGGCGGCGATAATTGAAAACATGCGACGATGATAAAATCGGGTGGCGATAATAAAAGACACGCGACGATAGGAAAAAATAGTCGTCCATTGTAGAAAATGAGCGAGCGGAATAAAAGGAAACATATACATATACGGTAACAGAAAACGAGCAAGTGATATTAAGGAACAAGAGAGCGGTAACAGGCAGGCGACTGAAAAAAACAGGCGATATTACATTCCACATGTGAGTTAAAACTAAAAACAAAAAGAGGAATAGCACATAGGCGAAAGGTAACACGTAGAGCAAGAAATTGAGATATCACAATGCCGTGACAGATTTGAAACAGTGGCTCCCTAGATACTAGAAACATCTTTATATTGCGGTTTTCTCTTCAGTTCAAACGCTAGTGACCTCCACTTCGCTTAGTTCTGCTTCAAACGAGAGGAAAGGCGTGGATATGTGGAATATAGTAGTTTACTAGGAAATGGAAATTTTCAAGTGGTTGCAAGAGCGATAAAAAGTATTCTTTTCGTCGTACGTAAAACTTCTAAGAAAACACACAAAGAGAGCCGAGATATCAAAACATAATAATCTTCGTGTAAGTCGAAAAATAATGGAAGCTGTTTATTAACTCTCATTCCAACTCGTGGTTCCGTTATCAATTTTGCTGAACCACTGCTTCCCACAACCAACGAGAAAGAATTACAACTACTCTTAAACGAAAGGTGGATTTCTGCTCTCAGTTGTGCAAAATCAACAAACGGAAACCTGCACTACCACTGCAGTGGAGCTCTCAACTAAAACATTTTTGAAGCAAACACGAGAGAATTTGCTTCAGGAGCTGTAAATCCTGTCTGTTTGAGCGGTCAAATCTCAAACAGAACTCCACAATCTACTCAGCTGACTCTACAAAGAGTGTTGATGCCAATACATGGAGAAAGCAATAAAGGGCGAAGAACTCGATCAAGTTACTTTAGAGCCTCAAAAATATTCCAGGTCAGTGCCCCCTAAACTTGACATCTTAACCTAATCTTGCCGAACGTCACAAATTCTCAGAACCAGCACTACTGACTCAGCAAGATACCCAAGAACTAACATGCTCGGAAACAGACAATTAGCCATCCTCTCCAAGAACACCAGAACACAAGAGCAATTTAAAGAGGATACAAGATTTTACAAGGCAACATTTGCGGGGAAAAACTCAATTATACCCAACCTCCTAAGAACACCAGCACATAAGGAGCCACTGTTTAAAAAGGATGCAAGACGTTTAAAGACAACACTTGGGAGAGACGAGCGAGCATTCAGACCTGGCGTAGCATCTACAGCTGCAGTTTCAGACGCAGCAGCGGCAGCATCAGTAGCAGCAGTAACAGCGGCGGAGCTGCGGTCAATGCTATCACTGCGCCAGGGCTCCGCCTCTGCTAGGGAGGTGCACGCTAGAGGCTACGAAGCTGGCTAAGCTTGTGTGAGGCATCGCCAAGCGTGTTTGTCCTAGTGATCAAAAGCTGAGGCAAATCAACGGGGAGACTATTGATCCAGGGCTAAGGAAATGTGCTGTAAAATAGAAGAGAACTTAGAAAAATGTGCGCTAAAAAAGATTGAGATTTGAGGAAAGACTCCACCGAAAATAATTAAGAACTGAAAAAATGTGCACTAAAAATGACCGAAAACTATGAAAACGCATTAAAAAAATGATCGAGAACAAAGACAATGCACTAAAAAATGATCGATAAGAATGAAAACGCATAAAAAAATCCACAAGTAAAAAAATGCAAAAAAAATACTGAGTATGAAATGCATTAAAAAAATTATCGTGTGACCGAGGCTTTTTATGTTGACCACCTTACTGAACGCGCCAAGCTAAGAAGTAGTCTGGCTGCAGCGGCAGCAAAGTTTGGGCTGAGGGTTGGTCAGTCGAGAGTCTTAGAGAGAGCGAGGCAGGGTGCAGATCTGATGGTGTGTATCGCGCATGCTAATGCGTGGATTGTTGCCCCTATATGCTCTACTCGTACGCCGTGTTTCTGAGCAACAAGTGTAGTTCTCAGGTTTTGACAGTGTTGTCAACACCTGTGCCTGAGGGCTGCCTCGGTAGCTGTACTTGTGCTGTAAGCTCGTGTGTTCAAGCTGCTTGAATCGAGGCGTTTAGAGTCTCAAGTCGTCTAACTTTAAAGTGCGTTTTTGCCAGTTTCACCTTGTAAACAATCTTTTAAAACTGTTTGTCAATAAACTTGAACTTTTAATCGCATTGAAAATGTTATCTAATAAAGTGTAATTCCTTCGGTTAATTTAACCACGTTTTTAATAAATTATGACCAATTACCGGAACTGTTGTTAATATTGGCCTCACTGCAAATGCATGGAAAAGCAATAATGTCCGTGGAAATGGAAAGAATAACGACTGTAAAATAATTTATTGAACAACATCGCAGTCCATTGTGAATCGTCTGTCGGCAATTTATAGTGGTCAGGAATCCTGAAGTCGTAGTTTATCGGCCACAATCGAAAACTAAGAAAATAGAGGATATAAATAACCGAAAATTAGGAAAAAAATAATGTTAAGGCGATATGGAACGCGAACAGCGTGAACGGAACAATGACAAATAAGTTCCATATTAGAAAGCATCTAAGAAAATAAAAGGACGGACAGAAATGCTTCCGAAATCATTTACAGATGTAGACAAAGTTAGTAAACCCATCATTGGCTAATGCATGAAAAATACGCTAACTAGACGGTTTCAAGAAACTCAACAAGCTGTTAGTGCGGTACTCAGACAAAAACAATAGCGAAGCACTAACAAAAATTAATACAAAAACCTAGGAAGCAATAATATAATTTTGATTAAAGAGAAACCTGCACACATCAAGGTGGTGGAAACCCAAACAAGTGACAGCACAAAGCACAAAAAATGCACAGAAACATTTATTATTGAAGTAAAATTCCCGAAAAAAACAGCTAACATAAGGCAAAATAATTCAACTCAATTCACAATGAAGTAATGAGTTGACGAATATAGAAAATTGTTTAGAAAAAATGAGAAAATGCAGTAGAAAATAAATAAATTTCTAGTTATTATTTCTACCTGCATTAACTGAATTGGAAGCTAAAGCCAACGTTCTAATTATTTAGTGGGAACTAAACAATTAACTAATTTAATTCTCGTTATTCTCAGCCGGAATTAAAGTTTTAAATGATAATCACACATGGACACACTTTAAGTAAACCAAATGAAACAAAACCATTTTTACTGATGACTGGAAACTACACTTTTCTTCATTATTTGAAGAAGGTTAGGTCATTCTTCTACGGAACTCAATGAAATTAGTGCACTCTGTTGAAGAACACAAAATTGAAACATCCTACTCTTTGCTCTTTTATTCATTGTTAGACTTTGCAAAAAGCAAAACCTTTACTTGTATCCTACTAAAGCATTGCACGAAAGTAAGACTACAAGAACCTACTCTTCACTCAGAATGTAAAAATCAAAGAAGGAAAATAATGGCGTAGCCCTGAGCAAAAACAGAATTGAAGGTACATTTTGAGCTCACACGAATCATCCGTGAAGTCCCAACAAGATACATGAGAAGCAGTACAAGTTGAGAAATATAGTGAATATGCAGACTAATATACTTATATGTACTTATGCAGACAATGGCGTAGTCCAGAAGCAAAAACAGAACTGAACGTACATTTTGGGCTCATACGAACCATCCGTGAAGCCCCCAACAAAATAAACGAAAAGCAGTACAAGTTGAGAGATCTAAAAAGTGTGCAGACTAATGTGTTGATGTGCAGGTCACAGACTACAGTTAAGCATGGCTATCATATAGACTTGGTTTGCTACGAACAAGCTTTGCAACGGAGCAGTCCAAATTTTGCGTCCAAAAATAACCGATTGAGAGTATGCGCATATTGGAACCAAAGGTGTGTTATAAATGATGAGTGGCATATTGGAAATTAAAGAATACTGAATATGAAAAAATGAAGATATATTGGAAATGAAGGTAGGTTGATAAAAAAGATACATCACAATTTAAGGAACATCTTTCTGAAGGGAAATAATAATGAAAATAAAGGAGTAATACTAATGAAGGAATGTTAGAACTGAAAGAATAATTAAAATGAAATAATATCCGAAATAAAAAAATATTAGACAAAAAAATTTTGGAGATGAAAATTCTTGGAGCTAAACTTCAAGAAATTGGAACAAAAGGAATATTGTCATGTGAAGAAATACTGATATTGACGGAATATTTTAAATGAAGGAGTATCACACCGAAATCAAAATTTAAGCTAAAGGGAGAAAGAAATTAGATAAATGACATTCAATATTCACGAACTAAAATCATCCTAAACTAAGATCACTGGAATATTGTTTTCATGGGACTACAACATTTCGCAAGCAAGAATTTCTGAATTTTACTACTGCAGTCACCCTACGTTCCCGTGAAACACTTCGCTAACACCAAGCTTCACAACAGGGGTTCGGACAAATGCAACAATCAACTGAAAGGCCTACAAGGTTTCGCTTAGCTTTTAAGTATTTTCTTTCACGCAAGCATTCAAAAACACGTCACTGTCAAAACTACAAGACTGAATGCACAAGTAAATTTAATTTGACCATCAACTTGACTAGAGGGATTTAATTTAAATGATATCACTTAGGAACAATAAGCATACTAAAAACATACTGCTTTCAGTTTCGTAGACAATTTTGTCTCGCAATGAAGCATGAACAACTCGAAATTATTTAGCACTTAAATAAAAGTAATATTTACATGTGGATGTATGTTGAGAAGGGAGAATTGCAGGCATTTCGAATTTCACGACTACAAGCTAATGGAAGCCATGGGATGCAAAGATTGCCTCGAGTTACTAGGACGCATGTAAATTGAAGTTCCAATGAAAATCGATGAGTAGGTGAACATCATTGTTGAGCTCAACCAACTAAGCTACCGATCATAATTATGAAAATGATTCACATTCTGAAGATCATTACAAATAGTGTGAACAAATGCTTTTTCAGGAGAACACGCCAGCAACAATGACACACACAGACAGCACATACAGTACAGCACGCATAGGGAGAGTACACCTATCACTCACACACAGAGTAGACGCACAGACTAAGTACTCCCACAGACAGAGTAGACCCACACACAAACAACACAGCACAGCAAACAACCGCCTCACCAGCAGCATAGAGAGGCTGAGGCTCGTCCTCGGCCCAGGCAGCGTCGGGGTTCACCAGCTTCTCCCGCAGCGACAGCACCTGCACACCGCCACACCTTTAAATCAATACCACAGAGAAACAAATGTGATGTTTCTCCACATTTGTGGAGAAACAAATCAACACCACAGAGAAACAATCAACACCACAGAGAAACAATTTCAAATGTTTAAATCAACAACACAGAGAGAAATCTAAATAATTTTAAAATTTTCAAATAAACAACACGGAAAAACATCTTTAAAAATTTATAATGGTAAAATAAACAACACAGAGAAACACCTAAAATTCCTCACACACACACACACCTGCGTCATACTACGATAACCATGGCTTGTTTTGCTCAGACCAACATCGAATGAGAGATTGTAGACAGCGGTTTAATTTATGGAAATCAGTTCACCCGAAGATGAAGAAATGAGCAGATAGTATCGAAACAATCTGCTATCATGTTAAATGCACATTATAATTGTTCGAATTGTTTCATCTCGAGCCAAGGTTTTTATTGGGCGTTAGGCGTACACTTGATCCCAAAATGGATGCAGCAGCACACGCACGCACAAACGCACGCACACACATTCACAAGCACGCAAACTACACACAGGCGCACGCAAGCAGACCTCATTGCGGCGGCTGGTGAAGCGAGCGTAGAGCTCCTTGCCGCGTTCCACGCTCTCCTTGAGCTCCTCCTTGAGGGTGCGCACCGCGATGATGTTGTTGTTGAAGTCCTCCTCCTTTCTGGTCATCTGCACGTGTCACCACGTAAGTCGTTATCATACACGTCCGATGGATTCATAAAGAATAAGGACTACCCTAGATTGATAATAATGGATCCTTAAAAGTAAAAGGACTGCCGTAGATCAATGATAACGGTCGTAGATTAACGACAAACACCTATGTTTAATGGATCTACACAGACTGAGTAATATCGTAAAACTTAAAGATGAGTCAAGTGAATATGAAAAAGCCTATAACCTTAAAGAACAATCACATATTTATAAGGAATAAATTTTGCCTCGTAAAGAAGACACGTCCAATTAATTTTTTTTAAATTTTGCAGAACCAGCAGAAATACATGAGCACTTGATATAATTGCTGACGACACTACTACATATTTATAATACACTAGCGTGCCGTATTTACCTCGTAAAACTATACTTGTAATCCCATGATATTTCAGCAACAAGCGAATACATCGTCATAAAATTTCATTTAAATACCAGTGCACCGTCATTATATTTCTGTGACATACTAATGCACTGTTGAAACCTTCCAGAGAAAAACCACAGAGCACCGTCATATTTTAGTGACTTGCCAGAGCACCGTCATATTTTAGTGACTTGCCAGAGCACCGTCATATTTTAGTTATATGCAATCATCACATTAATTTGGGAAGTACCTAGGTTTACTTCCTTGAGCTATGCAATTATCTCCCTTTTTAGGCGGTCACCACGGCTTCCAAAAACAACCTTCCAAACAACACACAACACCACAGAACACTTACCTCGGTCTCAAGCTCGGTCTGCTTATCCTTGAGCTGTGCGATGACCACCTTCTTTGCATCGACCATGGCCTCCACAGCCGGCGTCTCGCCGCCTCCTGCCGCCCCCGCAGCCGCAGCGCTGCGAGCCTTCAACTGTGCCCGCTCCTGGTTCACCACCAGCAGCCTGGTGCATGAATTTTAAGCCTAATGCATCAACGTTCAAACGCCGGACTGTTAGGAATGTACTTCAGATAATACTCATTGATTATTATTTTTCTTCCTTCATTTCACATAATACTGCGCTATCACCATTGTCTTATTTTTTGATAATCCTAAGCATTATTGTCTTTACTCCAGATGATCCTATTATTGTCATTCCAGATAATGATGTGCAAGGTATTTAATGGAGTACAAGTTACGCTCAATAACATAAACAGTAATTACCCTAATACTGTATACATATGTCGAAGTAAAAGTAGCAGATCCCAATCCCTAATTCCAAGAGCCAAATTTATTAAATTTGGCATTCACTAGCATCTGGACAAAATTATTCTTCAGACCGCGATCCTCCCAATCTCTTCTAAGCGTGTATGTGGTCATGTAACTCATGTTTGGACCATATACCCTCACCGGAAGGGTTCAAAACGAGTCCCTCAGCAGCAGAAAATTAAAATCGCAATTATGTAAAGCTTCCGTGTTACAAAAAGACACTTGGTTACTGGAAATTACTTGAAGAATTAGTGTCAGGAAGGTATTTCATGCGAAGCACAAGGAGCGATGCTGCATTCAAAACAGTAAGACACATAAAACGAGTAAAGGTATTCGTGTCAGTTGAGTTTAGGTAGAAGAATCGCACATGTGGTTCTGAGGGTTAAGAACGATAGATACTGGCTAACCAAAAAACGAACGAAGGCATTAGTGTCAATTGAGCTAGGCACAAGAATGGGACCTGTGGTTCTGATCGCGCGCCTGGGCCTTGAGGGAGTTCATGTCCTGCATGTGGGTGTCTCGGGTGCTCCTCATGTTGTCGATGGTGGCTTTGACCTCCGTCACGCTGCACCGCGTCTCGCTGATCTTCCCTGTCAGCTCTTTGATGCGGTCGTCCTGTCAGCAAATTTAAAATGAATTTCATGGTGAATAGCATTTGAAAATTAGTCCGATGTCCACGTGCTATTAATTGAAAAATGCCGCCTACCACCTAAAGTGAAGAAGCCCAAACGAGAAGTACTTTCTGCACGCTGAAGTGGTAGTTACAGGGATTATTACACTTCTTTATTTTCATTTGGACTCGAAAAGGTTAAGGTAGAGATAAAGTAACCCCCAAGAATGGGCCAATAACCTAGACCTTGCTGCAGTATTCTATTCCATTGGTTTTACATGTCTATCCTCGCGTAATCGAGCCTTAAAAATTTACGCTTAATTATCATTTCTACAACCCAATTCTATTCTATACGTTTTTCATCCATACACTTGTGTGGCCGCGCTGTCAAAAATGGCAGCCAAAGCCCAGTGGGAGACATTAATCATTTAGGATAACAAAACTAGCAGCCGGTCTAGACAAAACATAACGAAAGATTTCACTGCTGCAAAGGAAAGGAAGGATGGCTTAAGCTAATCCTGCAAAAGAGAAGAAACACTAACGTATAATCTAACCTAATCCTGCAAAGGAGGGGGAGGCATAAACTAATATCTAATCCAATGATGCAAAGGAGGAGAAAAATTGACATCTAATCTAGTTTAATCCTGCGAAGGATGATCCCACTCGACTCACGCCCACCTTGGTTTGGAGTTCGATGGCGAGGCTCTGGTTCTGAGCCTTGAGCGCCATGAGGCTCTCTTGCTGCCGCTGCCTCACGTTCATGAGCTCCTGCAGTCGCTGCTTCTCCCATTCTTGCTGGCGTTGCTTCTCCGCGTCCCTGCGTGATGCATGGACGATATAAATAATTTGTAGTAATAAACCGCACTCCACATACTAGTGTGATGTACGAACGTTGTAATAATACGTAGCTACAAGCGTCATTTCACACCCCGGCTAGGCAACCCAACCCAAGAATGGACCACTCTTAGGCAGCAACCCAACCCAACAATGGACCACACTCAGGTAACCTTTGAGAAGGAACCACCTTAGTCAAGAAACCAAGAATAGACTACACTTCGGCAACAACCAAAAAATAGACAGCACTCGTGTAATAACTCAAGATTGAATCAGTTGTTTCGTCCTGGGTTCCGGATTCAAGTCCGTTTTCTATCCATACAAAAAAATAAAGATATCGTAACTCACTTCCTGGCCTGCTCCTTAAGCTCCTCCTGCCTCTTGAGCTCCTGCTCCTTCATCTCCTGCTGCTCCTGCTGCCTCAGCATCTCCTGACGCAGCTCTTCTTGCCTCTTCTTCTCAGCCTCAGCGCGAGCCTTCTCCTTCTTTGCCTCCTCCTCACGCTCTCTGAAAAAGGCACGTGTTTGGAGGGCATAGTTCTCCACCTCAGAGAAGAAATAAAATTCTCATATGAATTCCATATATAATTTCTATACTCTTCTGTCCCCAGTGAAATGAAGGCCGCATCTAGTTATTTTAATTTATAAGTAAAAATATATGAACTTTGAATTGTTGCGGTTGTCCGATAATCGATAAACGGCGCAGGTTGTAGGCTGCACGATTGTACACAATCCAAAGCATGTAATTATCAAAGGGTTTTGATTCAGAACTTCTACAACTCACAATATCTTACTAGATAGAAAATATAGATTGCGAAAGGAGAAATGCACCCCTTCTGGTGGCTTCTCCAAACGACAGAGAAAAAGATAAATACATACATAAATCATTTATGAAAATTTTTCACTTTAAAACTAGATGTTTTCCCCCGTTTCAGCATTTAAGGAACATCTGAAAACATAAAAACATTGTTTTTACTAGATTCTACCAACTGGAAATATAATTTCTACCAACCGGAAACATAATTCCTAGCACTCAGCAGAACACGAAAAACAAATAAGCCCCAAACAACAACTGGTATCGCCTGCAGAAGTTGTCACCTGCGGAGGCGCTCCTCGGTCTCCCTGCGCTGGGCCTCAAGCAGAGCCTTCCTCCGCCGCTCCAGCTCGGCCTGGCCTTTGCTGAAGTTCTCGCGGCGCTTGTCTTCGAAGTCTGACGGCAGCACCGACACATGCATCACGTCTCAGTGACAATTTGGATGTGATTAAATATTAGTTTAAGCCTCGCTAACCGTAAATAAGGAGTTCCAAAGAGAGAAAGGAGGTAGGCAGCATTTAGATTAGAGTTAAGGGAACGCGGAATTTGTGCATAAAAAGAATAACTGAAAAAGAGATTCATAAAACAAGATAAAAGTTGATAAAGAGAGTAGTAGGTGCTGAAAAACTGGAAAAAAATGCAATGTAAAATGTTGTTTTTCATTTCGTTTTAAACAAACTAACCATAAAATTATGAGGAAAAAATAAAATGTTTTTGTACCGTAAAATAATGCCCGAAGCAAAGATGTTTGCATAACTAGACTAAAAGTGAAACAAGAAAGCTACCATGTTTATACATAGGGTAAAAACCAAATAATTTAATGATGCATATATAGCAACAACACCTGTATGCGATGTGATCATGGTCACATGAAATAATATAGGCCAGATTTAGAACATATAATTGAGATCATACACCCAGCAGTACAAAATCAGTTGAATAAGTACACAAAAGACGCTGGTAAAAAAGACAAAACTTGAGAAGTAGATGATAGTCATCTCGCTCTGCAAATCACCAGAAGCGCATTTCATGTTACCTGCAGTCCCACACAAATTATCAGTAATGTTGAAACACAACCTCACACACCCTTGAGGCGAAACAACGTAACTTATGTACAGTCATTTTATATCGACATGCAATGTTAGTACCTGAAATATTTAAAGGAACGCACTCGTTAACATCCCGATGCAAAGTAATTTAGAGTTGTTTTACAAGGGTTTACAAATAATTTTTATTTTTTTCAAAATCAATAAATTATATTAATATATACCACGTCTGAGTATGAAATTAACCCAAATCAAACCGTAACGAATAATTCACTCCAAGAAATCACTGATAAACGTGAGGTAATCGACTCGTGCTTGGGTACACAGGAATACGAGATCGAAGATTCCTTTCTTCTGTTCATTTAACCCTTTAACGCCCAAGTGGACTGTACGGTCCTCCTTCGAAAATAGCGTCAATTTATCGTATTTCTCGTAAAATTAGTTCCCTGATGTGTTTTTTGGGCTGCACTGTCGAGTGGCAGTTCCTTCCTCATCATTAAATCGATAAATATCTGATGCCGGTGCCAGTTTAATGATGGTGGTTGTGATAACGGTAACAGAAAATGTGGACATTAAATGGTTAAAAGCTGTCACAACATCAAGCACAAACTGTTGGTTACCACTTTGACCGTAATTTATTAAACTGAAGTTCAATATTCAACTAAAATTCAATTGTAGTAAGCAATTTTGAACATTACAGACATTAGCTGGACCGTGCCTTTATTTAGCTTCAATTTAGTATTTATGAAAACTGAGTTGGTGACTACTGGTCGGTCAGCAGCATTGTGGAAATCACCTCCGTAGCCACCGGTGGCGCACGTTCCGGTAAAAGTGTTAAACTTAAAAATGACGCCGTCATTTTAGGCAACGCTAGTATACCAGTAGTAATATGGATTCATCTTTGCTGAGGTGCGCGTTTGAAAATAGAAGCAAAAAATCAAAACACTCGCAAAATCAGGGCAAAATGATGAGCATGAAACAGTTGCGCCTCAACTTGACGAACAGGACCTGCACAAGGAATCTTCAGAAGCGCTTTTCGTGCTTATTTTACTACGTACTAAACAGAGATCTTTCTAAGCACCGCCCTAAATCTCGCACTAGCACACCCTCTACTCTTCTATCATACAGTCTAGTCTCTTCGAACATCCGTTTTGTCGCGCTCTAATTCTTTCATGGTCCCATCCGAAGCATTACACGTTTATATATTGTACGAGTTGAAATAAACTAAAATATCTCACTTCAACAACTATTTTTTCTTTTCAATGTACTTAAATCTCTTAGAATTTACTTTAACCACAAAGGAACCTAAGACTAAGCTTACCTAAAGATTTCAAAAGCGATAACCTGAACACATGAAGAACACACAAAGTCCCCTCCGGTACCAGAGAGAATTAGTAGTAAAAGCAGTAGCATCATTTAAAGCATTAAGAAAACTCAAAAGCATTTAATCGGAGTTAGTTTCAACAAATCTACAAGAAAAAGACGAAGGGAATAGAAACAAGGTGAAGTCCTTCGAAATCGCTAATTAGAAATAACTTTTTCGTGCCACTGAGCACACACCGAACTTTTCTCCGTCCCTTTAAAGAGAAATGTAGTGAAAAACTCCATTCTTGGTTAGTATGAACAAAACGCAGGCAGGGTAGTTACGGTAACCTTGTACTTTTATACGTAGGCTCAACGTAGAAGTTATAAACCCACAAATAAACTAGAGCGAAACGTCAATAAAAAAGACAATCCCGTTATTTAGTGGAAAGTCAAACACGAATGTTACCTTCATTAATTTTTACGCAAACACAAACATTACTACAATTATTTACAATAGAAACATAACCACGAACTTTAAGACCATATTATTTCAAGTAAAACGTCACCAGGAACATAAATCCCGGCAATTTTTAAAAAACTCAACCATGAACGTCAATGCACAATTTAAATAGACGCAAACAATGTTAACCCAGTTATTTAATTTACACCAACTCAAAACACGAACGTTAATCCGCTATTCATACAGAAGCTCAGCATTAAACAAGTTATTTTTGATACCGTGAACTGAAACACGAAACCCGTTATTGTCAGCCAAACCTCAAACACGAACGCTAAAGCATTATTTACACAGAAGCAGAATCAAAGTTAGCCAAGTTACTCCACTCATCCCAACACAAACGCCAAAAACCCGGAGAGCTCTAAAGAGCAACGCGTTAGTAAACATTCGCGGCCAATTAGAGCGGGCAAAACCACACAAGCCAAGTCCCGGTCAAGACAAGCGAGTCCCGGTCAAGACAAGCGAGTCCCGGTCAAGACAAGCGAGTCCCGGTCAAGACAAGCGAGTCCCGGTCAAGACAAGCGAGTCCCGGTCAAGACAAGCGAGTCCCGGTCAAGACAAGCGAGTCCCGGTCAAGACAAGCGAGTCCCGGTCAAGACAAGCGAGTCCCGGTCAAGACAAGCAAGTCCCGGTCAAGACAAGCAAGTCCCGGTCAAGACAAGCGAATCCAGGTCAAGACAAGCGAGTCCCGGTCAAGACAAGCGAGTCCCGGTCAAGACAAGCGAGTCCCGGTCAAGACAAGCGAGTCCCGGTCAAGACAAGCGAGTCTCGGTCAAGACAAGCGAGTCCCGGTCAAGATAAGCGAGTCCCGGTCAAGACAAGCGAGTCCCGGTCAAGACAAGCGAGTCCCGGTCAAGACAAGCGAGTCCCGGTCAAGACAAGCGAGTCCTGGTCAAGACAAGCGAGTCCCGGTCAAGACAAACGAGTCCTGGTCAAGACAAGTGAGTCCCGGTCAAGACAAGCGAGTCCCGGTCAAGACAAGCGAGTCCCGGTCAAGACAAGCGAGTCCTGGTCAAGACAAGCGAGTCCCGGTCATGACAAGCGAGTCCCGGTCATGACAAGCGAGTCCCGGTCATGACAAGCGAGTCCCGGTCAAGACAAGCGAGTCCCGGTCAAGACAAGCGAGTCCCGGTCAAGACAAGCGAGTCCCGGTCAAGACAAGCGAGTCCCGGTCAAGACAAGCGAGTCCCGGCCAAGACGAGCAGCACCAAACAGCGCAGAGGCGCCCTACTCTGCGGTCCGATCGTGGCAGCGGCGGCGACAGAGGCAGCGGCCTGAGGCGGCGGGTCGCCAAGCAGCGAAACTCGGGCTGACGTGGCTGCGGTGAATAGAGCTGCACGTGTTGGGTCACGTGCACGTGTGTTGTTAACACGAACATACTTCAATTACGGAAGGAACACAATTTCGCACTGTTTCGTCACCTCCACCTATGTTAACATGTTGAGTTCTTACACAAACAAGGAATGAACAAAATTTCACACGTGTTTGATCACGCGCTCGTCGATTAGATGTTAGTTTAAGCCTCCCTAACCGCAACAAAGACGTTTCAAAGAGAGGAAGAAGGAAAACACCATTTAGTATGGACTTAGGAGACAGCGGAATCTATGCACAGGGGGCATAGAAACAGTAAGTTGAGAAAAAATCATCAAAAAAGCTAAAAGTTGAAGAAGAAAGTAGTAGGTGCTGAAAAACAGGACAGCAGTGAACCGAAAAAAATCGTTCTTAACAAAAAATAAATTATTTCAACAAAATGAAAGCCTACCTAGTTCTCAGCTTGGAACCTAACCTATTCCTCCTGAGGGTGTTAATTGCTGTGGATTTAATAGTTGGAAAGTGCTCGCAAGTTGATATGAAGATACTGTACACAAATATGGAATCCACATAAAATTAAAGTGATAAATAGAAACAAAATTCGAGTGGATGATTAATAAAAAAATTACAGCAAGTAACAAAGAAATGAAGAGAATAAGCAGCCGGGAAATATTAAATCTGAAAGTGAAAGTCTTTTAGATATGCATTGAACATATAAAAGCTGTTGACATTGTTGCAGAACTAGCATTACTAGCGTATTAACTAGCATTACTAGCGTGGTAAATAGCATTATTTAGCGCTGTAACTGGCATTACCGCATCAGACGCAGCTGTAATCACTATTTGAGTATCACTGTATCTCTACTCAACGCTGACTGCATCGTACACGACATTGAAAAGCTTTATAGATGGTGAAGCCACAGTTCGAATACAAACAAAGAAATGTGCCCCTGTGAGCTGGTAAATGGAATGAATACTAACGGTAACAAAAAGACTAGAAAGCAAAAGAAGAATAAAAGGTTGAAGCGTAAGATCAAAAACGAGATTTTTGTAAGAGAAATGAGGTAGCATTCTTATGGCAATAGGCGCTTACAAAAACTGTTCATCAGTGAAGCTAACAAAGCGAACAAAAGCTTGGAGTTTACTGAGCGGATATTCTCCTGAACACAAATTGTGGGGGGTGAACATGAGAGATCTACAGGGGCTCATACCACTCCTCACCCCAGTTCCCTCAGCCCTCACACCAGTCCCCTCAACCCTCACCCCAGTTCCCTCACTCCTCACCCCAGTTCCCCCACCCCTCATCCCAGTTCCCCCACCCCTCACCCCAGTTCCCTCACCCCAGTTCCCTCACCCCTCACCCCAGTTCCCTCACCCCTCACCCCAGTTCCCTCACCCCTCACCCCAGTTCCCTCACCCCTCACCCCAGTTCCCTCACCCCTCACCCCAGTTCCCTCACCGCTCACCCCAGTTCCCTCACCCCCAAACCCCTTCACCCCTCACCCCAGTTCCCTCACCCCTCACCCCAGTTCCCTCACCCTTCACTCCAGTTCCCTCACCCTTCACTCCAGTTCCCTCACCCTTCACTCCAGTTCACTCACCCCTCACCCCAGTTCCCTCACCCCTCACCCCAGTTCCCTCACCCCTCACCCCAAACCCTTTCACCCCACCTTCAGTAGGAGTGCCAGCAGCACCCCCGGTGCCAGGTCCCCCCGAGCCGAGGGAGGCGAGGGAGGCGCGGCGCTGGGTGGGGGGGATGAGCTTGGGGGGCAGGACAGGGGGGAGCGGCGCCCCCGCCTTGGTCTGCTCGCATAGGTACAGCGCCAGCACGAACTCCTCGCACGACAGCTGCCCGTCGCCATCCACGTCTGACAGGCCCCTATAACAAAAATGAAAGCCCCGTCTACCGTAATAAAAATTAAAGCCCTGGTATAAGAAACACTGTAAGGTCAAACCAGTCTTTGTTTCGACGACCGTGTCGCTATGCTGACGTCATGGCAACGGACCAATGGCAGCGCTCATATTGCATCTGGCCACACTGCTAGTCCAAATCTTGTACCATTATTGGCCAAACGATATGTCGCAATGGTGACGTCATGGCAACGGACCAATAGCAGAGCGAAACTACACACACGCACAGCAGAACTTCGTGTCTCGTTGTGCTTACTGTAGGTACTTTAAAAGTCATCAGAGCAACCGTAATAAAAATGAAAGAGCATGAGAAGCTACTTTAACCATTGAGGTATGTATTCCAATTAAACCTCATTTCAAACGTTTCGGTAATTCCAAACGTTTTTGTCGGTAGTTATAATGCAGTTGGAATCGTAGGGCTGAATCAGAATACAAACGAACTTGGTATCTCGTAGCAATAAGTAAGCGTACTTGAGATGGTTGTATTGAACTCGTAGCTTAACACCTTGACTACGACTACTAAATATTAAGTTCAATGCCAAACTCAAATTTAAAGTCAATTGTAGTAAACTATTTTGAAAAAAAATCAAACATGAACTAGATCTTGCCTTCATCTAGCTTTGATTAAATATTTCTGAAAATTAAATTTGCGACTACTGATCGGTCAGCAGCATTATGAAAATTACCTGTGTACCACCGGTGGCGCACGTGACTCAATGTGGTAATTAGTTGTAGAGATAATATGGTCATCCAAGCAAGTTACAGGTGTGGTACACTGCGCAGAGGAACTCGATAATCCATTATTTTAATTGCATATCCTCGTAATATATCAATTAATGTGACTCTAGATGAGAGTCACAATATTAATTCATAAATACTGTATATTTATATTGAATGCGCGAGTGAGAATTTAGACAACTATTGCTACACATTTCAATTTCCTCATTATACAAACCTATTTATAATGGCCACATAGTAGTAGTAAATTACAATAGTATACTTAAGACTGCAAAACTGTACAATAACTCGAGAATACAATTTTCTGTAAATTTGCACAGTGAAATACATGAAAATAACAACCGTAAATCACAAATATAAATCGAAGACTATGGAGAATTATGGTTAACTAGAGACGTTAGTGACACGCACAGTGGAATATTCTTATTGAAGGTATACGCGATTCTCTTAGACAAGTTACTTTGAGCCTTTAACGCCTTGGTGGACTTTTCAGTCCACTTTTGAAAATAGTCTCAATATTTCTAGCTAAATTTGTTCCTAAGTGTGTTCTTTGGAGTTCACTGCCGAATAGCAGTTCCTTCCTCATTCTAATGTCGGTCATTACCTGATACCTGAGTAAATCTAATGGTGGTTATAATAACGGTTATGTGAGTAAAAAAATGCTGACGTTAAAGGGTTTAAGCCTCCCTAACTACATGATAAGTCACAAAATAGACAGGAAAGTTTAAGCCAGAGACGTGGAATATTCTTATTGAAAACAGATAGCATGCACACCTTTTAGTCAATGTAAGCGTCCCCAACAATATGAACGGTAACAAAAAATAGAGCAGAGGGCGGTGGCCATCCGGACCAAATCTGAGCAAACCAGATAAACTTAGATAAATCAATTTAAGCATACCTAACAACATGAAAAGTTCTAAAAAAGAGAGGAAAGTAGGAGCCATACGGACCAGATCTGCGCGAGGACAGGGTTGGGCAGCTTAGACTGCACGAGGATGTTGCGCGCCTGCACGCCGCTCAGGTAGCCGCTCTTGTTCCTGTCTATGGCGTTGAACACCTGCCATAGTCAACACACTCCTACTGAGTCTAATTAACATACAAGATTTACTCTAATTCTTCCTAATATTGTCAACATACAAGAACAGGTAAGATAATCCCTTCAGTACCCGTCTTGTTCCGGTCTATGGCGTTGAACACCTGCCATAGAGTCAACATACTCCTACTGAGTCCAATTAACATACAAGATTCACTCAGCGCAGTGCGCATCGGCGTACGTCGGAATGACGTCCGCGCAATATCTACGCAAGAGTGGCAGAGCACCGCGGAAAAAGTCTGCGTGCTGGAAACTTGTTGGCTCATCCTCCTCATTCAGCAATAGGCAGCCATGCCGAGAAGTGTAGTGCAATTATTCGTGATGATGATTTTAAAATAATTCACAGTTCTTTCCGTGATTCAGATCTTAGAATTTTAGATCTTTGAATATTATAAGTTTTCTTTAATGAAATGACTAATTTAATACCATTTTTTTGCTTTTAAATTTTTAGTAATATCGATAAAATATCAACTCTTCACGAATAAATAATTTAACAACATCGACATGATATTGACGTTTCACCATCATATATACCATTATTGGCCAAACGATATGTTGCAATGGTGACGTCATGGCAACGGACCAATAGCAGAGCGAAACTACACCCACGTAAAACAGAACTTCTTGTATAGTTGTGAAGCTTACTGTAGGTACTTTACAAGACATCAGGGAGCCGAAGCAACCGTAATAAAAATGAAAGCCACGGTGGAAGAAACAAGGGGAGGTCAAACCAGTCTTTGTTTCGTCGACCGCGTCGCTATGCTGACGTCATGGCAACGGACCAATGAATAAAAAATGTCACTCTCAACTTCAAACAGTGACGTCAAAAAAAATCTAGACAAAATGAACACAAAATGAACCATAAATTCATCAACACTAAATATAACATAAGCTCGAGGAAGCCACTCACCTGAGTAAATTTGAGTTTGCTGGCCTGTGGGACGCCCCATTCCGTGCCCACTGACTCCCTGAAGGAGGAAGGCACAAATCAGATTAGATGAAATTAGATGATGGGTTAAGCCCCCCTAACCGTAACACAGGCGTTTCGAAGAGAGGAAGGAGGCAGGTACAAATTAGATGATAAATTAAGCCCCCTAACCGTAACAAAGGCGTTCTAAAGAGAGAAAGGAAGAAGACACAGATTAGATGATAGGTTAAGCCCCCCTAACCGCAACGACGGCGTTCCAAAGAGAGGAAGGAAGAAGACACAGATTAGATTAGATGTTAGGTTAAGCCTCCCTAACCGCAACGACGGCGTTCCAAAAAGAGGAAGGAGGAAAGCACCATTCAGTAAGGTCTTTAGGGAACGCGGAATCTATGCACAAAGTTTGACACACAGTGACAGGACAAAAGTCTCACTATAACAGGATTGTGACAAGATAGAAGTCTCACAACAACAGGACGCTCAACATACAGTGACAGGACACATGCCTCCCAACAACAGCTCCAAACAATCACAAAACTCACCCCGACTCCTGACTGCCTGTCCGCGTGACAGTGGCGGCAGCAGCTGGCACCACGCCTGGTACTGCTGCCATACCAGCTGGCGTTACCCCGGGCATAACAGGGGCACCAGCTGGCATAGCAGCAACCCCAGCTGGCATGGCTGGGACTCCAGCAGACATGGGGACACCTGCTGACATGGGAACACCAGCTGGCATGGCGGGGAGACTAGCTGGCATGGTGGGGATGCCAGCTGGCATTGAGGCAGGCATGGCAGGAACACCAGCTGGCATTGAGGCAGGCATGGCAGGAACACCAGCTGGCATGGGTGTGATGGGGGCGGCACCCATAGCCATGCCCATCTGTACGAGGAGATAACAAGAACTGTAGCATGACAACACAGCCAGGGAAATAAAAAAAACTTTCATATGAAATGAGATGGCCTCTGCTACCAAAGCCAGGAAATGAGCGGTGTAGGTTTCGTTAGAGGTACTTCTTGGTTTACCTTAACAATATTCTTCAACATCTATTTCAACTACGAAATAGCGCCGCATATGCTAATTCAGTGGTCACTCCTGAAATCTGGGAGAGTCATCAAAACACACAAAATAAAAAACATTCTAAATGATGGGAGTCGGTAGACAAATGAGAACATGAAGAGAATTAATCTTTTTACACAACCAATTGTATTAGAAGTCTGATGATGCATAAATTTTATTTCCAAGTCAATGGACGCCTAATTTCGAAATGAAGATTGTATCTCACACGATTCCTCCCTAGTATTCTAAAAATATAAAGCATCTTTATGCACAAAAAGTAACTCGAAATAAGTCAAAGCAGGCACAAAAATTTAAAAAACTTTTCAACCCAAAGAAAGTAGAACCAAGATTTTCTGCTGAATACATCACAGTAAAAGCAGAGAAGTATTTTTCACCGAAATTTATGATGGAAAGAAAAAGCTTATTGATTTACAAATTAACGTAAAAACTAAAACCTTAAAACCAAATCGATAAGTTTTCCACTTGGAAAACAGATAGAACCGTAATACAAAAAAAAATTCTTAGTAATTAATAATATGAGCGGAAACAATGCAAATAGAAACCGTTTGTCATTTTTTTACCAGTTCCACATCTGTAACAAAAAATGAGAGTAGAAGAAAAGGACTACAGCAATGCTTGTTCCGTCATTTAAATTCGCGCCTACTCACAGGTCTCGCGGCTGCAAAAAATCACAGTGAAAAATTAAGGGGAAATGAGGGAAAAAAGTGGTGAAAAAGAACTCTAAATCACAGCCAAAAATGAGGGAGAAATGACGGCAAAAGGGGTGAGAAAGAACTCTAAATCACAGCCAAAAATAAGGGAGAAATGACGGCAAAAGGGGTGAGAAAGAACTCAAATCACAGCCAAAAATAAGGGAGAAATGACGGCAAAAGGGGTGAGAAAGAACTCTAAATCACAGCCAAAAATAAGGGAGAAATGACGGCAAAAGGGGTGAGAAAGAACTCTAAATCACAGCCAAAAATAAGGGAGAAATGACGGCAAAAGGGGTGAGAAAGAACTCAAATCACAGCCAAAAATAAGGGAGAAATGACGGCAAAAGGGGTGAGAAAGAACTCTAAATCACAGCCAAAAATAAGGGAGAAATGACGGCAAAAGGGGTGAGAAAGAACTCAAATCACAGCCAAAAATAAGGGAGAAATGACGGCAAAAGGGGTGAGAAAGAACTCAAATCACAGCCAAAAATTAGGGAGAAATGACGGCAAAAGGGGTGAGAAAGAACTCAAATCACAGCCAAAAATAAGGGAGAAATGACGGCAAAAGGGGTGAGAAAGAACTCAAATCACAGCCAAAAATAAGGGAGACATGACGGCAAAAGGGGTGAGAAAGAACTCAAATCACAGCCAAAAATTAGGGAGAAATGACGGCAAAAGGGGTGAGAAAGAACTCAAATCACAGCCAAAAATAAGGGAGAAATGACGGCAAAAGGGGTGAGAAAGAACTCAAATCACAGCCAAAAATAAGGGAGAAATGACGGCAAAAGGGGTGAGAAAGAACTCAAATCACAGCGAAAAAGGGCGAGGAATGACGGCAAAACTGGTGAAAAAGAAATTAAATCAGCCAAAAATAAGGGAGCTATGACAGTAAAAGTTACAAAACTCCAATCGAAGCCAGAAGAACTCACAGGCCTGGTAGGGGCAGACTGCATCAGGGGTTGCATCACAGGCACTGCTCCTGCACACACAAAAGATTTCATTATACGTCAGTTTAGGCTTGTCCAACAACAAATGAGCTCCCAAGAGAGGAAAGAGGGAAGCACCATTTATTAACGAGTTAAGAGAATATGGAATTAATCAGCAAGTATATTTCCAAACAAAATGAATAAATTAGTTAAAACCTTCCTAAACATAACAGAAGTGCTCTAAAGAGAGGAAGGCGGATAGTACTATTTGAAATAGAGGTAAGGGAATGAGGAATTTACCCACAAGGTGTGTTCGATCACAATTCAGACTCCCTATCCAAAAAAAAAACAGTTAATTAATAAGGAAGCTTACAAAACACCTTAGAAGTTGTAGGAAAAAGCAGTGGTAGTAACTTAAGAACAGGAGAGCAGCGAACCATAGAAAAAAAATCAGTAACGTAACGAAACACCCACCATTCTATTTCATCAGGCGTAGGGCCTACGTAACCTCTAGCTCGGTATCTTATACCTTCTTCTAGAGAGAAATGACTCCCATACATTAGCAATAATGACTTATCAAGGGGAAACAGACAAAACAAAAATACACACTAAGCTATCGTAATAGTAAAGTCATAAATTCCCTTTAAAAAGTAGGATAAACGGACGAAAACGCTTCACTAGAGCTTCATCACCGCCATTACAGCTCAAAAAAAGCGCTATACAAAGTGACAGCACACAACCACGTCTACACAGGTGTTCCGCCACACTAGCCAGAACGCGGTGTTGTGCGCCGACACCGCCACACCGCCTGCGTATCGAATAGCGTTCAGCGTTTGCCGCCGAACCTGTGCAGTCATTATTGAGAACCAGAGAAATGATTATAATATAGTGCACCAGAAAAATTATTATTGTGAACCAGAGAAGTTTTTACTGTGAACCAGAGAAGTTTTTACTGTGAACCAAAGAAATTTTTACTGTGAACCAGAGAAATGATTACTGTGAACCAGAGAAATGATTACTGTGAACCAGAGAAATGATTACTGTGAACCAGAGAAATGATTACTGTGAACCAGAGAAATGATTACTGTGAACCAGAGAAATTGTTACTGTGAACCAGAAAAATTGTTACTGTGAACCAGAGAAATGATTGTTGTGAACCAGAGAAGTTGTGAACCGGAGAAATGAGCATTGTGAACCAGAGAAATGATTATTGTGAACCACAGATATGATTATTGTGAACAAAGAAATAATTACTGGGAACCAGAGAAATGATTATTGTAAACCACAAAAATTATTATTGTGAACCAAAGAAATAATTACTGGGAACCAGAGAAATTATTATTGTGAACCAGAGAAATGATTATTGTGAACCAAAGAAATAATTATTGTGAACCAAAGAAATAATTACTGGGAACCAGAGAAAAGATTATTGTGAACCAGAGAAATGATTGTTGTGAACCACAGAAATGATTATTGTGAACCACAGAAATGGTTATTGTGAACCAGAGAAAAGATTATTGTGAACCAGAGAAATGATTATTGTGAACCAGAGAAATGATTATTATGAACCAGAGAAATGAATAGTGTGAACCAGATAAATAAATTAATTTAAAGGAGTTTGCATGAACCGTGTCCCGAGAGTAAGTACCCAGTTTACGCAGAACTAAGACTGATGACGTAAAATTAATCGACAAAACCAGTCGGAAGATTAGAGTTCTCAAGTCAGTTTAAGCTCCTTAACGTGTTCTTAGAGACGCTATTTAGTACACAACCTTTGTAATAACCGCCCAGAAATATTCAACAAATTTATACCCTCAAGTGTTCTTTGCAGTTCACTGCCGAGTGGTAGGTCCTTCCTCATTTTGATGATATCGACAACCTGATGCCAATGCCAGTCCGATGACGAGGGTTATGATAAAAGTAAGAAGTTCAAACGGTGAAAATAGTTTTTGTTACAATGAAAAAAATGCGCCAGAATCAAACGAAACTCGTGAGAGCATCAGTCGTGCCATGTTCTCCATTTACTTAGGCAGTAGGTGTACAATAGACTCGTCATTACGGTATTGATTACGATGTGGTTTGCCAATAATTTTTCAAAACATACAAATGAATAAAAATTCGAAAATTTTATCTTTTCACACAAAAACGTCAACCTACAGAACCGTCGAACACAGAATTCAACAAGGATACTCCCAAACAACTTAATAACTCAACAAACACCAGGGTAGGCTCACGGTAAGAAAAAACAGGTAGGGTCAAACCAGTGTTTTTTCGTCGGCCGTGTAGCATTGCTGACGTCATGGTAACGAACCAATAGCAGCGCTCATATTGCATCTGGCAACACTGCTAGCCCCAAATCTATAACCACTACTGGCCTAACGACATGTCGCAGTTGTGATGTCATCAAATTTGTTCGAAATGACGCCGTTTTATTGGCTAGTCGAACAAGAGGAGATGTATTTTCCTCCTATAAAAATGACTACCATGTTTCGCCTACCGTGGTTGGCTCACATGCGATATAAATGTTCTTTTTAACTTATATATACCGGGAATGAGATAAATCCGTTTCACCCAGCAAACGAAAATTACAGTGAAGAATAACACATACTTTTAAAATCCGTTAAATTGACACATTTTCCCCAACTAGTTAATGCATCAATGATTAATGAAACGTATCAATATCATTCATAGAAGACACCACGCTCACGAAAATGGTCAATTACAGAAAAATAATTTCGAGTTTTCCTTCACAAAGAACCATGTTGATGCCGTATCCAAGATACAAAGGCACCGGTGAACCAATTACAGTCGACGACGAACGAAAATTTATTTTTTGAGCGAGGTAGCTGCATTATTTGTATATTATTACTAACATAGCAGCTTCAAATGCCTCGAACAAATCAGAAAACCTGCTCCTTAAATAAGAACTGTTTATCGACATCCTAACACACTAAGACAAATCAGTCATGCTAAGACAAAGCAGACACGCAAAGACAAAGCAGACACGCAAAGACAAAGCAGACACGCAAAGACAAAGCAGACACGCAAAGACAAACCAGTCACGCAAAGACAAACCAGTCACACAAAGACAAACCAGTCACGCAAAGACAAACCCAGCATAAGCGGTCGAGACAGAGCAGATATGAAAGAACAGTGTGAAGTGAATCAAAGTGCGTAAATTACCGGGAATCATGGTTGGAGAATCGTAGTAAAGCAAAGACTTACCGGGGACAGGAACAGCAGCGTGCGCGGCGACGGCAGCGGCAGCAGGCGGAGAAAGGATAGGAGGAGGGGACGCGGCTGCAGTGGGAGGAGGAGAAGTGACAGATGTGACAGAGGGAGGTGAAACGACAGAAGCAGAAGCGGGTACAGAAGCAAGAGGCACAGCTGCAGGAGCGGAAGCAAGAGGAGCTACAGCTGCAAGAGGAACCGCAGGAGGCACACCTGCAGGAACAGCTACAAGAGGAGCAGGAGGGTGTGCAGGAGCAGCTGCTGCAGCAGCAGCAGCAGCGGCCACAACTGCAGGAGGGGAAGCAAGAGACACAGGTTCAGGGACTGCCTCTGCCGCTGCCGAGCTAGGGATCCCTGGAGTGCCGGCTAAAGAGGACAGACGCGGCGTTTAAGACCCTAATTACACTTGAATTAGTTACTAGCTACCCTCGACGTTAGAAATTAAAGCGTTATTTTCTAGTTGGAACTACAGTTAATTCGTGGTTACTCTTTTTAGAACAGTGGTTCTTAACATGGGTACGGCATGGTACAGTTTGTACACTAATACAGTATATAGTTATATACACATAGTTTAAATTTGAAGAAAAAAGCATATTTTGTTTTTTCAACAACGATGGAACGGTTCCATCAATGCATGTATGGAACTTATGGGGTTCAGTACCTCCAACATGTTAGAGAACCACTGGTCTACATAGAAGCACAGAGGGAAGCGACTCAGATCACTTGGTCCACCGTGCCAGTGCACGGATATTAATTAGTTCAATAGCGTATCTGTGCTACGGATTTGATATTATATATCCTCATCAAGTGTCGGACAGACGCGCGATACAGTGTGCATGTTCACCGTAATAGGTAGAGCAAGCGAAAAAGTTCAGCAATGAGCTTTCGTGTGTTATGTTATAAAAACGGATCGAATTGCAACAAGATAGTAAAAATTGAGCGACCAATAGATGTTACTTTTCTACTCTTGTGTGATTATGGTTTTGTTATGCTAATCAAAGGAGTGCACTTATGATGATTTTACAGGAGTGGCTAGCAATGAGACGAGTTTAAATTGAAGCATCAATTGAGAGTTGGGAGAAGTGGGGCAATGACGAAAGTATACAGTCGATCCTCGAGTGATACAGCTTATGATTGTAGTATTTCGAACAATGAACGTCTAAGCCCTATAATGCAGGAGTATATATATACATTTATATACTTCACATACATGTTTAATTAAACATCTTACATAACATATTGTGAATGGTTCTGCAGTAAAAGTGCATAAGCACTTTACATTTTCTTTACCGAACTTCAACTTAAATAACGGATAAAATAAGTTTTATTTCTTTATAACTTGAATCAAGCATTGGGTAAATTGAATAATGAAACGAAAATTTAGCTGTAGAAGAGAAGGTCCGCCTGAGCTGATGAGGTGTTACTCGAGGATCTACTCTATTTCTGTAGTCGTCTGCTCCGAACTCCACACACGTTTCTGCACCAACCACAAGAAAATCTAATGCTTCTTGTTATTTTTGAAGCACGTCAAACAATTTCAAGCTGAATTAAATCCGTAAAATTGCCCTAAAGGCTTTAGGAAGGATACAATTTAGACGCTATTAAGTGCGTGATGAACTTCTACTCCAAAATGGCATTCCGCCATGTTAATGGGAAATATACTTGACTGTCACTTCAAATCATCAATATCATCACTATAACTGTGGAAATCACAACAGTGATACCATAAGCAATATAAATCTATACCCACGACTGTCAATCACGGACAGTCCATCAGTAAAATGAATATCGTTGGGTTGCACTACAGATGAGTAAAAACTACAAGATGTGGCCTAGCATAGAACACTTGACACCAAACAAAAGTTCTGCTGTTTTGTATGCAGCACTGACTTACAACTAGAAACGGCAGACCTAAATGAGATCAACACTAAAGCACTAACAGAGTAGACAGACACACGGACATGCAAACAAATATGGGTGAAAACTTGGATTTGCACACCAAACCATGCGTGTAAAATAAACCCATGCGTTTGAGGTAGCTTGATTCAGGCAATCATTATCATGGCGGTACTGGAGATTTAACGAACGTTCGCTCGCTCTCTATTAAGAGAGATGCGCACCGCGCGACATTGCAAATGTTTTTTTTCAAAAGAAGTTGCGCAAAGTTTCAATAATTTCTATAATCGCAAATAATTTCCTGATGCAACACTTTAATAAGCAGCTCATGAGACACATTAAAAAGGTAAGAAAATAAAATAACTTATGACGCTCGTGCAAGAAGTCAAGCTTTGATCCATTTTCACGATAGCAAACATGAATGCATATAGCCGAACCTAAATTTCCACGTGGTTTAAGTGCAGTGACAAAATTTGCTAATGTGGCAGCGAAGGCATGTAGATTAGATTAGATTATAGTTAGTTTTAGCCTCCCTATCCTCAACAAATGAGATCCAAAGAGAGCAAGGAAGAAGGCACCATTTAGTATGGAGTTAAGGGAAGGTGGAATCCATGCAGAAAGGGCACAGAAAAAACAGTGAGATGAGAAAGAAGTTCATGAAACAAGACCAAAGTTGAAGAAGAGAGCAGTAGGTGCTGAAAAAACAGGACAGCAGTGAACCGAAAAGAGGTGGTCCTTAACATATCAAAAACATTTTATTTCAACAAAAAGAAGGCCTACCTAACTCTTAGCTCGGGCCCTTACATTGTCCCCCTAGGAGCGCTAATTCCCATAGATACAACAGTTGTATCCCCCTGAGGGGAGCGAAGGCATGTAAGAAACTCTGATTATGAAAGGCATGGTGATGATGGCGGACAGCATGCCGATCCGCACAAAGTTTTGCGCAATGTGCACCAATATAATAATTTTTAAAATAGTAAATTTATTTGAGTCTTATTATAGGGCAACTAAGTCAGCGATAATAGTGCACACACCGCTACTTTTATACCAAGACACGGAAATTATCGCACAACGTATATGAATACCAATATATCAAAGAACCGAATATAAAACTTGAATGGGTAATTGATTAAATTTGAACTTCACCTGCCTTGAGAAGCTGTCTACTTCGCGAAATCAAGCCACCACCCACACAAAATATTCCACCACACTTCAATATAACAAAGGGGGTGGATTACAGGGATTAATGGATTACAGGGATTGATGGATTACAGGGATTGATGGAATACAGGGATTGATGGAATACAGGGATTGATGGAATACAGGGATTGATGGAATACAGGGATTGATGGAATACAGGGATTGATGGAATACAGGGATTGATGGAATACAGGGATTGATGGAATACAGGGATTGATGGAATACAGGGATTGATGGAATACAGGGATTGATGGAATACAGGGATTGATGGAATACAGGGATTGATGGAATACAGGGATTGATGGAATACAGGGATTGATGGAATACAGGGATTGATGGAATACAGGGATTGATGGAATACAGGGATTGATGGAATACAGGGATTGATGGAATACAGGGATTGATGGAATACAGGGATTGATGGAATACAGGGATTGATGGAATACAGGGATTGATGGAATACAGGGATTGATGGAATACAGGGATTGATGGAATACAGGGATTGATGGAATACAGGGATTGATGGAATACAGGGATTGATGGAATACAGGGATTGATGGAATACAGGGATTGATGGAATACAGGGATTGATGGAATACAGGGATTGATGGAATACAGGGATTGATGGAATACAGGGATTGATGGAATACAGGGATTGATGGAATACAGGGATTGATGGAATACAGGGATTGATGGACTACAGGGATTGATGGACTACAGGGATTGATGGAATACAGGGATTAATGGAATACAGGGATTGATGGAATACAGCGATTAATGAATTACAGGGATTGATGGACTACAGGGTTTGATGAACTACAGGGATTAATGGAATACAGGGATTAATGGAATACAGGGATTAATGGAATACAGGGATTGATGGAATACAGGGATCGTGTTAATCCCCACGTGCATGGGAACAAGACAAGCGTACAGAAGATGCAGCTACGTGCGTTGTGATAATAACATGCCAGTAACACAAGCAAATGATGATCAGGCTACTCGATGGCTTAGTTACCTCATGTCTACAAGGTACCCCACTTCTACAAGGTACCCCACGTCTACAAGGTACCTCATGACCAAGGTACCTCAGGATCAAATTTTTCCATTATCGAGGTACCCAAAAATCAGGATACAGGGAGACCACGTGACCAAGGGTACTTGAAGACCAGGTTACTTTTACCAAAGTACCTCGGCACCCTTAAGTACCATGGTATTCTGATCGTCACACTCGAGGAAACCTAACGAACACGACACATGAATCCTGCTGATCGTGTACGCATACAATTACGCCAATTGCAACCGCATAAAAATACTGAGGATTTCCAGCCAGAAGAACAAATTTAGCAAAATTTCGTCGCGAGTCCAATGATTCAAATTAAGTACTTAAGAGTAACAGCCAATTGGAACTTAAAATATCTTACATAATTACTTATATCAAAGAGCTGCTCACCGCAGACAGAAACATTAGCATTAAAAACAATATTAAAAATAAGAATTTACAATCACATTAGCACTTAAAATTTGATAATTTATTCGACTTTTTAACACCTCGAAAGAAAACGATTTAGTAAATACACTTTTAAATTTAGAAAAAATATCCAATTAATAAGATTTTTGGGATGATTACAATAGATTATTATGATGGTTATACCCTCTCTCCCTAACCACAACAATGGAACCCCTAAGAGGGGAAGGAGGAAGCTACCATCAAGTATGGAATTAAGAGAACTGAGAATCTACGCACAATGTGTATCCCCACAACCTGAGCAGATCAACAGTGAGATGGAAAGTAACTTGTAAAACAAGGTAACATTGAAGAAAAAGTAACAGGTGCAGAAAAAAACCGCAGTGAATCACAAAAGATGGTCTGTAACGATACAAAAAATCTATTCCATTTCAGTAAAAGGAAGACCTACCGTAAACTTCAGCTCGGGAACTCACATCTCCCCGCAAGATTTCTGGCAGATTTTAAAATTTGCCAACACAGGAAGATGAGAATACATCTATCGAAAACCTTATCAAACTTGTATCCTCCCAACAGAAAATAAAGAAATCAAATCTTAAATATGATTGCTAAGTACTTTGAAGAGTAATCCCATCGAAAACCTCACGGAAGTGGAACTGACCATTCAGATATGCTAGAATTTAAAGAGATTTACACGGTTAAGAAATACCGACAGCAGTTGTCTCTGAGCCAATCTCCGCTCTCTACAAGCAGGGACAATAACAAACCAAGCAACTTGATAAAAAGCCTAGCAACAGAATAAAGTTTCAGTTGTCACGCTTAGATTTGGCGTGTGGGCAGCTCAGAAACGCATCAATTGACATGAACGTTCTGTACTCGGTTCGAAAATCAATAAAATAAGAAAATTAATAAACAAACGTAGATGTTGATTCCGCTATGTAGTCTGAGACCGTCATCGAGAAAAAAGTTCCTCGAAACGTTAATGAAAACGGATAGTACCACGCTGACGAAAGTAGACAATGCAGCAGTAACGAAAACAGACGCTGTCTAGCAAATGCAAAGAACGAGCGACGACACTCTTGCCTAACTACGAGATTAAACTTCAAGCCAAATTCGAATGCTTAGAAAACAATGGACCGCAAAATATTTTCGCGAGACAGAGAAAATCACTAAAGTAAACCATTCGAGAGAAAAACAGAAGCTCATGCTCGGAAGACTTTGATGTTTTCAATTTTTCATACCGCGAATTTCAAACCTAAATCCGTAACTCATTTCAAATTTTGAAAGATGCGTCTAGCAAAAATTGTGACCATAGAAATTAACAGAATTTAAAAAATTGCTTTTTACAACAAGAAGTGGAAAAGGTGTGAAAATGATAAAAGATCTGTCTACCGGTACGAGAGCTCTAACGTAGAATTACAATAACTTCAATCAAATATCGCCATCACAACTTGGGTACGTCATCAAAGCGAATTTCGAAACAAAACCAAAAGACACTGCAACGGAAATAAACTTCCGAGAGACTTAGGGTAAGGTTGAAGAAACGAACATTTAAAAGTCCACTACAACCTAAACAAACAACCTAAACCAACAGACTCGAACTCACTACAAACGCCGATAACTATACGATGGTCTGCAAGAAGCATCAATGAAGAAGGGGATAGTGGTGAATCTGCAGAAAATGGTAACATACCGTCCTTCCCCATCTGATGTCACAAGGCCTCACACTTGAAATGAGGTCTCAAGGACATGTTACAAGAAAGAAAACTAACACTCGATCGTAACCATGGTTTACAACTTCGTTGAAGATTAGATTAGATTATTAGTTAGTTTAACACTTTGACTGCGACTACTAAATATTAGGTTCAATGCCAAACTCAAATTTAAAGTCAATTGCGGTAAACCATTTTGAAAGTACCAAACATGAACTGGTTCGTGTGTTCATTTAGCACAGATTAAATACCAAACATGAACTGGTTCGTGTGTTCATTTAGCTCAGATTAAGTATTTGTGAAAATTGAATTTGCGACTAATGGTCGGTCAGCATCATTATGAAAATTACCTCCGTGTACCACCGGTGGCGCACGTCGCAGTCAAAGTGTTTTAAGCCTCCCAATCCGCAACAAAGGCTTCCAAAGAGAGGAAGGAAGACGGCACCATTTCGTATGGAGTTAAGGAAACGCGGAATCTAAGCACAGAAACAGAAAGCTAAGAAAGAAGATCATGAAACAAGAAATAGTTGAAGAAGAAAGTAGTAGGTGCTGAAAAACAGGACAGCAGTGAACTGAAAAAAGATGGTCCGTAACAAAACAAAAACCTTTTCTATTTTAACAAAAAGAAAGCCTACTTGACCTTTAGCTCAGGCCCTTACGTAGTCCCGTGGGAGCGCTAATTCCCATAGACACAATTATAACTTCGTTGAAATAAACTATTATAAACGCTTCTAGTGACTTCAAAAAACACTAAGACTCTCAAGGTACTGTACATCGAAACAAGTGCAGTTTCCTTATTTTCTACCAGTTGAGCGACTATTTAATCCCACGAAAAGAATTCGAGTTAAAAAAAATGCAAGTCCAGTAGTGCGTGAAATTCGAGGGTGATTGGAAAGTTTCCGGAAAATTAACCAACGCTATATTCCATGTACCCTTTACTAAACTAATTCTGTGGTCGCTGTGTCGAGCACCTTCCGATACGAGTAGAATTGCCACAACTTTATTAGACAAATCATGATATAATATTTGGCTTCATCCGAAGACTCGAGTCATAGAAATCTTACTGTGCGCGCCGGCTGTCAGGAGACGGTCGTTGCGCCGGCTTAGATAGCTTGTAGTCAAAAAACAAAATAATACCGTGTGCGAGAACTTAGCCCAGCTACTTCGCACACGCGCTTACCGTCAACGGCAGCCTCGCACAGCCCAAGTGTTGATGGCTGGTTGTTCAGGTGGTTGATGGCTGCGAAAACAACAGCTTTGCTGTTGGTGACGAGGTGTGGATGAAACCACCACTCCCCACGTTCACGAAGCAGTAGACGTCTGATGAGGTCACTGGCGTCGTGTCTAAGCACGTAGTGTGCATAGAGGGCATCCCTAGACATGTACGGGACGTTAGAAAACGTCAGTTTGGTGGTGAGCGGGGGAAGGTTCCTGTGAACGATGGTGGTGCCGCTGACACCACCGAGCCCGAGACAGTGATCTTGGGTCAACTACAGTGTGACTCCGGGCTCCCTTTGCGTTGTCAGAGAGAGTTGCAGTTGACGCCTTGAACAGGAAGCCTGGATGGATCGCGAGTTGCCCTACTATTCTCAGGGAGAGGAGGGGGATGAGCGAGATGCTGTTGGCGGTGATGTTGATGAGCATCGAGATGAGCCTGAGCCATTGAGGCGGTGGCACGATGAGCGAAAACGTTCCGCATACTTAAATGAGTATGAGAGCTAGGCACTAGGTGACATGAGTTTCGTGAGAAACTATGGAAGGTATGTTTTTTACTCCCGCGAGAGGGCGCTGCGAAGGTGTGCGCGCCGGCTGTCGTGAGACGGTCGGTGCGCGGCTGTGAGCAGCGTCAGTTAGGGAGAATAGCCATGCTCTTGTGAGGTTCATGTGCTTGTGCGTTCAGTACATTGTCCTCGGTGTTTATAGGCAGTTAACTGCGGCAAAGTTAATCTGTGTGCCTGTGTAACAGTCGGGGCCTTGTGCGTAAAGTGGTTCCGTGGGTTGGGTCTGTGGCAAGGCAGCGTGTGAGTGTAGGGACCGGAAGAGCTCACGAGTGGATGGGCCGTGAGGTGCACGGTGCTTACCAGTACGGTGCAGCTGGGCTGTAATAGGCTGCCGTTGACGGTATGCGCATGTGCGAATTAGCTGGGCCACGTTCTCGCACACGGTATTATTATATTTTTCGACCACACTTACGAAATGGAAAAATCTTTCTGGAGGCTAAGTTGAAAAGTGCAAAAATCTAGCGAGGGAAAAGAATCACAAATATTGCCTATGAACTTATAGAACGCGTACTTCGTGTACCTGCAATTGAAATTGCAGCCGTGAAATTGATGCATTCTCTTAAATAACACTTTCCAATTCTTTAAAATACTTCCCAATTAATTTTCCGACACTAAAATTATACAACGAGCCTAACAAAAACTTCCCCTTCCGCTAAAATGATCAATTTGAGAAAACTAAGTGCCCTCTCAATTTCGAACGTAAGACTTACGTTGACGTTTCATAACAGCTTAGAATATATTTGATTCTCTGGCAAATCCAGGTTCTACCCTGTTCCAATCTCGAAATGACCGAAAGTATTCATTATTGTCAGTGCAGATTTGGTTTGAAGCTACTGCAGCAAACCTTCAGGCAAGCTAACGCTTCATCAACAGATCTACGAATAACAGATACTCCCTTGATAACAAATACTCCCTTGCAATGTCCATTTAAGGACGCAACTAAAATAGTTTTTCCGTAAACTTTCGATTCATCCTGGTATTTGAAGAAACTGACATACGAGAATAGACTTGATCAGTTCAAATACAAAGTTACAAATTTAAGACTAATTCCAAGGACGAAGGAATACGAGTACTGAATTTTGTTTCAAAACATATAGCTTAAGACCAATCAGTTGAAAAACAGCGAAGACGATATTGACCCTCCGTTCAGCTCTCATTGATACCTTGATACTCCAAAGTTGACTAACAATATGAAAGCGTATGAAGCTAAATTTTCACTCTAAAGTGAATAAAATTTGGCATTCTAACCTGAATTAGAATCACGTACAACAGAAACTTTACAATGGTTCACAAACACCGAAACTTCATCACAAAATTCAATGTGGATTAATTGTTTTTACAAGTTGAATTCAGTGACGCAGGTATAAAGCCATGCTATATAGAATGCAGTAGAAACAGTTAAATGCAATACAAGACCAGTAGCAGCAATAGTAGCAGAAGAAGCAGATCAGAGGACAAGCGCTACAGAGTCTTCAAGACTCACAAGTGGACACAGGAACAGCAGGCGCCAATGGTGCTTGGCCAAGATCAGATCCTGAGGACACGGCCGATGTCACTTGGCCCATGGAAGACATCGATGTCATTTGGGCAAGGGAAGACGAAGAAGTCATTTGGGCAAGGGAAGACGAAGAAGTCATTTGGGCAAGGGAAGACGTCGATGTCATTTGGCCAAGGGAAGACATCGATGTCATTTGGTCAAGGGAAGACATCGATGGCATTTGGCTAAGGGAAGACTCAGAAGCGGTGGCTGACATTGGCTGACCAATAACAGACTCAGACGCTACTTGACTAGCAACAGATGATGGAAATGATTGACCAAGTGAAGCTTGGTTCTGCGACACGGTAACATCAGAAGCCATATCGAGCAAGGACTCTGAAAGAAGATCTTGCGCTCGTATCTGCGTGGAGTTCGAAGAAGGTGCAGACATCATGTCATCAAAGTCTCCCAATAAATCGACTGTGGATGGCTGGGTTTGGTGATGGACAGGCGGAGGCCGAGCAGGAGGGTGAGCATGCGAGGCCGGGGCTGAAGTCGACACTGGAGGAGGTCGTGCAGGCTTGGACGGTGACGCTGTAGAGCTGCTGAACGACGCCCAGCCGTCCACGGTTGGTTGCACGGCTGAAGCCACCCAAGTAATAAGCCAACACTTTACCAAATGTTTGTCACTGAATATGGTCGGAAGAAGAAGACGTAGTCGGAAACGGTTGAAACAAGCAGTAAACATAATTAGAAACATTGTCGGAAAACGCAGTAGACATAGCCAGGACAAGCAGTAGACATAGTCGGGAATATTATCAGAACACGCAGTAGACGTAGTCGAAAACAAAATCGGAACACGCAGTAGACGTAGTCGGAAACATAATCGCAACACGCAGTAGACATGGTCAAAAAAAGCAGTAGACATAGTCGGAAATATGATTGGAACACGCAGTAGACGTAATCAGAAAAAACAGTAGACAAAGTCGGAAACATGATCGGAACAGGACTAAAAGAACTTCCAACATACCGCATAAATGCGAGTTGTGAAGTCAAAATATGACAGTAAGAATAACCCCTACGCGGAAACTTCACTTCACGATGGCAGTAACAACAAAAAAGTACACGTCGGAGGAGGCGATGTTTCACGACATTTGGAAAGAAGTCAAAAATTTCCAGTGACACCAAAAAACACTTTTGGAATGAGGATGAACGGTGTCAATCAGTGTTTTACAAACTGAAAATAACACTGCTCTAGCATCGAATGCAGATATTTAAATAAATAAGAACTTGAAACAGAAATTGACGAAAAAATGCTTCACAATCAGAATACAATAAATTTTGAGACTTTCTTTCAAAAAAGAACTAAGTAATTTAGAACAGACCTAACTTACAAGGTAAATGAGGTACAAATGACACACATTATCATAGTGATACTTTGAATGATTAAACCCTAAGGAACATTAAGAGATAGTGCAATAAGTAACACTAACATCAGTTACTAGATCTGGTGCACAGCAACACAGCTATAAACAACTATAATATAAAAAACTTAAATAACAGCCCTGAATACTTGAAATACAAAATATATTTCATAAGTAGAAAACAGTTTACGGAGAAAACTAGGCAGCAGATTAGATTAGATTAAGAATTAGTTTAAACCTCCCTGACTAAAACTTCAGTGTTCCAAAGACAGGTAGCAATTCGGTGTCAAACCTAGATCAGTAACTTGAAATAAAACTGAACTTTTTAAAAAACATTGAAAGTCGCATAAAAAAATGGTATGATGTACATTGATCCGCCTGAAAAATTGATACTGAGTGAATGTGGCTGAAAAAACAAATGCGGGAAAACAGTAGCGCCTTTGTTTGGAACACGTCGTCGAAGATATAGTCACATTAGATTAGAAATTAATTCAAGTCTTGCTAACCATTACAAGGAAATATTAACACGAGAGACGGGAGGAAGGCATGATTTAAAATGGGATGAAGAAAATGGAGACTCTGTGCAGCAAGTGTGTCCCCACACCGTGCGCCTAGAAACAGGAAGATTGAAAGAAGCATAGGAAACCAGATAAAAGTTAAAGAAACTGTAGGAGGAATCTAAGAACACATTCGAGAAGCGCGGGCGAGAATTTTAACACGTTAACCGCCATGGATTAAACTCGAGTTTAAAAATCAACTCGAATTTACAGTCAATTGTAGTCAGCAATTTCGAAAATGGCAAGACTGGATCGCGCGGTAATTTAGCTTTCATTAAGTATTTATGAAAATTGAGTTTGTGACTACTGGTCGGTCAGCAGCATGATGAAAATTCCCTCCATGTACCACCGGTGGCTTACATGGCGGTTAACGTATCAACGACAACTAAATGAATCTGTTCAGTGGTAGAGAAGAGCTAACAAACATCACCAAGTGAAAAGGCAATACAACGAGAAAGTAATAGCTTGATGATGTGGCGAAGATTTGCGATGAACATTTACGATGAAAACCGTGGTCTTTCACCTCTATCTTCTGAATCTGGTGATGTATTTTTCAATGATTGATGTCGTACAATGGTACAAGGTATAAAGGTACAAACTTTCAAAAACGAAAGTTTTTTCGTCAATTTGGGACACTACGCGCTGTTTTTTCACAAAATTTACAAATTCGAAAGTCCACTCAGCATTAAGCAACTCTGAAAGGTATGCGAATTTTCCATAGCATTTGAAAATGGTCAGAACACGATCATTTTCCATTAATAAAATTTTTATAAGATGACATTAGAGGAAACAGTAACCGAGTGGAAATAAAGAAGAAAAGAACAATTTAAACGTCAGTTAGGAACGTAAGTTTATTTATATTAGAATTAGAACAGGAAAAATAAAAACTAGCAGTTTTATATATGTAAATAACCACCGAGTTGTGCAGTAAATATAATTAATCATATTGGACGTGTGAAGCCTTAATAGTGAACAAAGTGATCATATATTGGATGTAATTTGTGGCACTATTGTCTCCTATGCACATAATGTATAGAAATAAATTAATGTTGAACGATCGTCAAAACATTTATGAATTACTTTTCTATTTTACAAGTTCAAATGAAGAGTCATATTTCGCTGTTTCACATTTCTGTTTCGCTGTTACATATATTTGAAACATAAATAATAAAAAATTAAATTTAAAATACATCTGTTCCATTGTATTTAAATATTATAGTATATATGTGACGTCGTACACTCATCTTGAATATGAATTACTTTAAAAACGCTTCAAAATCCAGGGATCGCTGTTAAAATCTTAGGAACGGAAGATCGGAAGTCCGGGATCGCTTTAATTTTTTGGCAGCAGGATTGGAAGCACGGTAGAGGAAACCAGGTAGGGTGAAACCCGTCTTTTTTTCATTGACGGTGTGGTTTTGCTGACGTCACGGCAACGAACCAATGGCAGCACTCATATTGAATCTGGTGGCACGGCTACCCCCAAATCTGCTCGTGGCCTAACGACATGGCGTTTTGGTGACGTCATAAAGTTTGTTTGAAATAAAGCCTTTCTATTGGCTGGCCAAACAAGAGAAGGTGTATTTTCTTCCATAGAGATGACCCTACCTTGTTTTCTCTACCGTGATCGGAAGTCCGTATTCGGAATTAGCCATTGACCGGGATCGGGCTAATATTTTGAGGATCGATACCCACCGTTGCTATCACCCTCTAACAGTGAACCCTCAAAACTGCTCAATCGGTTCTGCCGCACTCTACACTACCAGCTGAAGAAGTAATTAAGGGCTGATTTAGGAAATGAAATTTCCTTAGCAGTTAAACAAGAAATAAAGTCTTAAAATACAAACAAATTTATGTCTTCATATTTCACTAGAGTGACTTTCATGACAATCGCTCTCAGGTCTGAACTTGCAAACTTACTTTACAATAAAAATGGACTCTTGATAGCAAAGTACTTAAAAATACGTCAATTTCGGGGACTCTTATACAGTCTACAGAAAAATTCATTAAAACACCTATTTTGGGGTTTCCTTCAAAGACAATCAAAATAAACTTAGAAATACAAGTAGTAATACTAAAATTTACGAGGAACTGCACTGATTACGAGTACATATGCCTGTACTTTTGAGGCTTCATTACCGATATACCGGATGATAAATTTTTACTTATATTCTCACCCAGCAGCTTCAAGCATAAAATTTAGGGACTTCAAAGCTCAGCAAGCATCATCAGATGGAATGGCAGGGAATTTTGATCTACGCACAACACCGTCAATCGAACTAAACTAAAGCAACTTTCGTGATTTACGTTAAGGTATGAACAAATAAGAATAATTCCACAGCTACAGGATGAAGCCCATACTTGAAGGCGACACACAAAAACTGATCGAATGAAGGTAGAACTGAAGAACTAGTTTTCACAAGAGAGCAGAAAACCCTCATGAGGGTATTTTATATAATTTACTCGGTAAGTTCAACACCAGTTACTTCGTAACTTTAGATACCAGTTACTTCGTCACAGGTACCAGATACCTCGCATCATTGACACCAGTTACTTTGTAACATAGACACCGGCTACTTAGAAGCAAAGAGACTGGCCGTTTGAGGTTATTTTGTACGTCAATGATTTTGAACCACTCAGACATAATATTAAGACCAGCTTTTTGTGTGTCACCGCATATAACATGCCTCGACGGGAAATTTAAACCAGAAGATTGAGCGGGAGGAGGGGAAATTCTTTGAAGGGCAAACCAAAGTAGGGACCTGAGACCGGATTTGCGAACAATTTTTCAAGCTAAGATTAGATGTTAGTTCAAGCCTCCATATCTGCAACAATGGCATTCCTAAGAGAGAAAGAAGGAAAGCACCATAAAGTGTGGACTTGAGGGAACGCGGAATCAATGCAAAAGGTGCATAGAAACAGTAAATTGAGAAAGAAGTTGCTCCTGGGAGCGCTAATTCCCATAGAAACATCAGTCGTGTCCCGCTGAGGTGAAACAATTTTATAATTAGGTTAGATTATCAGTTAGTTTAAGCCTCCCTATCCGCAAAAAAGGCCATTAAAAGAGAGGAAGGAAGAAGGCATCATTTAGTATAGAGTTAAGGAAACGCGGAATCTATGCAGAAAGGGCGCAGAAACAGAAAGCTAAGAAAGAAGATCATGAAACAAGAAAAAGTGGAAGAAGAAAGTAGTAGGTGCTGAAAAACAGGACAGCAGTGAACCGAAAAAAGATGGTCTGTAACAAAACAAAAACCTATTCTATTTAAAAAAAAAGGAAGAATACCTAAACTTTAGCTAATTAATTTAGCTTGATTAAGCCCATAGACACAATAGTTGTATCCCCCTGAGGGGAAACAATTTTGTGAGCGTACAGCACAGCTGGCATCGTAAATTGGGCAATCATGCGACCTGAGGTAGACAACCCAGTAGCTATGGCACAATACTTCACTCAGAGCGAGAAGCAATGCACGATGTTTTTATTTAATAAACATTTTGGACAGGCCGTATCCACTCGTGTGTCCTCCCTAGGATCAGTAAGTGCTCCGTGACCCGTTCAACGCAACAAACTTTGAGTGCCAAGGAGAGACACTCACGTTGTTTCCTGATTAATAAATGCATGTTTTGAAAAAATGATCAATTTTAACAGCAAAAGTGCCCATGATAGACACTGGCACTGTTTTTCTGATGAATAAATGCATACTCCAAGGCAAAATGCAAGGGCTTTACCTCAGTTTCATGTAGGCATTTTAGTGACAGCAAGTTAGCAGGAACCTATGCAGAAATACATTATCTTTCTTAAGTATTAGCAAAAAATGTTTCCGAGATAAGTCAGAAATTACTCATTTCTTGTCAATACATAAACTGCAATGGGGTCATACAGAAAATAGCCGCGATTTAAAATGTTCATTTAGGCACAAATGTGACGTCAGAGACTTGAGCAACAGCCCAAGAAAGAGCCACTACCGCCATCCTCTATTATAGAAGTCCGACCATAAACTAGCTGTCGGATGTTCTGTGTAGGCTTCATTAATTTCAACATTACCCTCCTACGAATACCACAAGAGATATCTAAACTTTATTCGCGATCAAGTCCGGTAGCTACAAGAATCCAGTAAGCACGAGTCAAGTTCTGTGGCCCTTCACTATCAAGATCGGGAACCACACGAGAGAGCAAACACCTTTGTTCACTATAAGTCTCGTCAAAAAGGAATAAAAGTGAAGCTGGGGAGGAACACACCGGACTGCACCAGCGGGTGAACACAATCACAATTCCTCAACAGAGAGTGCAATCCAGACACGTGATTACTACACGGCTGCAATCCTTAATATAGGCGAGTGAGAGGAGGTCGTGACCACAACAGGTGAATAAGTGGTGCGCAGGTAACTAACTAGCGTGTTGCTTGGTAATACAAGCGAGGAGAAGGCCGCCATGCGCTTGCAAATCTTACCTGGGTGCGGAGTTGAGGGAGCAGCTTGGAGGAAACATCGTACGAAATGAAGTTTGATTGTATTGGTTAGCTCATCTGGTAAAGAAGTTTGACTAGGAGGCATACGGCAAATTTAGCTACTTTATTGTAGTATTTGCAATAATTCCACTGAATAACACCAAATCATCACACACGCACCTACCAGCATGATTCCCTCAGATGAGATTCAATATAACCTCCTAACCCTGATGGGCTCTCAGAATGGCACAATGAGTTTCCAATTTGACATTTGTTTCACCCAAAAAACTGAATTCTTATTTTACATTTTGTTTATTCTCACAAATTTCTCCCCAGAAAGACCACTCAGCAACCATGCAGGGTAGCCACATACTGAGCAATCTCCATGATCAAATTTAACACGTTGCTTGCGATACGACTCATCGATGGGTCGTTTCAAAAAATTTCAACAATCCTTTAAAATTACATAATTGTATTTAATGAACCCAGTCAATGTTTGGTATTTATAAAATTACCCACAAATTTTGACTTTAAATTCCAGTTCAATATCAAAGTTAAATTTAACCCATCACAGTCACCGTGTTAACTGCACAAGGGCGGAAGATTGGCAAGAAAAAGTACCGACCTGGCAGCCCCACACTCAAGCAGTCCCTCACCAGGAATTGGTCCAGTCATGAGGCCACCCAACATCTGCTGAGAGTTGGCTGCAGCAGCTGTGGGGGCCCCACAGGCGGTCTGTTTCAGCTGTGGAGGCAGGGAAGGCGGCAGGTTCACCCCCCGGATCTTCAGGTTGATCAGCTTGCATGCAATGCTGAACTCGAACAAGTCAAGCTTGCCATCTCCGTTGATATCGGCTAATGACCTGCAGGAACAAATTGGACTTAATACTTGCTTCAAGAATAGCTTTTGAGTTTCAAATTTGAGCACCAGTTTCAAAATCAAAGCAGTTTCAAGTTCTATGAAATACTCATGGGAATGCTAAAATTAATCATATCCTACTCCCAATGGATAAATACCTCCCTTGCAGAGCTCAAATTTTATAAAATGAACAAATTTCAAATGATCACATTGCTTGTGGATGATAAGGTGAGTGTGTTAAATATAGAAATTAGATCCTGTGCTAAGAATTGGTTTCATTCATCCATGAGTGCTAAAATTATACTCACAGAGTCCCTTATCCTTGAGCCTTTACATGAAGTTAATCAACCTCAAGTCTTTGGGTTAAACTAAGTCACCTCTGATTCCTTGAATTCAACTAAATCACTTCTGAGTCCTCAAATTATCCCAAGTCATGCCTGCAATCATAAATTCATCTAGGTCCCCTTTGAATCTCAGAATGAAACTGTCACCCATGAATCTCAAAGCAAAGCTAAGTCACTCTCATACAAAGATCAGGGCCCATTGAGTCCTTAAAATAAATAAAGCCACCACTGAGTCCTTGAATTACCTAAGTCACTATCAAGCCATTAATTAGATCATGTCACTATCAAGCCATTAATTAGATCAAGTCACTATCAAGCCATTGATTAGATCAAGTCCTTGAAATAACTTTTGAGTTTCACACAGTCATTCTTCATGCCTGCAAATAGACCAAATGCCCCACAACAAACCATATCACTCCCAAAACTTGGGGTGGCAATCGTGACTGGAGGAAGAATTTCTTGGCAGCATCACCAGACACCATCCCAGTCCCTCCTGCCAGGGTACGGAACTGCTCCTCATGCTTGGCACGCTCGCCCGGTGCCACAATCCAAGGGTCAGCAGCAGCCATGTCTGAAATACATAAGATGCTAGAGTAGATGGCCCATCAAAAATGGTAGTAATTTTTTCCTCAATAAATTTTCTAGGTGAGGATGACCAACAAATAGATCCATACTAATAGTACCCGCAATTAAAATATTTTTGAACTTGCACACTGGTGAAACTCATATCACAGATAAGGGTCATAAGTTTCCTGGAAATCAAAGAAGCTGATTCTTAAGAAGAAGACACCAAACATATATTTTAACATACCAAGTGTATTATTAGGTGAGATACTAATGACACATGAATGAGTAGCACAATTAAGTCAATTGATGGCTTAAAAATCCATCATGACACACGCACAAAAAATATTGATCTATTCCAGAACAAATAACCTGCTTAAGAAACTGTCTTGTTCTTAATACCTATTTAATACTAGCCAAAACAAAATTTTCACACAAATAACTGTAAGGAATGCCAGCAAGCAGTATAACTTGCAAAATATCCAGCATAATAAGTTCTTTGGAGAAACATTCAATGAATATTAAAAGTTATACAGAAAACCTTTAAATAAATTTCAAAATTCTCTTGAGACATAAAATTGTTTTAATCTAAATCAACATTGCTCAGAATACCATTATGTATATATGATCAAATAGATACAGCACTGGAAATGCTCTAATTTAAAGTATAATTTTACCCTTATCCTCAAAAATATATAGAGAGCTGCCTAACCCAATGAAATTTCTAATGCCTCCAGTTGGCTCAACCCCTCTCCACAGATTGCTGAAGCTAGGCATTGATTAATCAACTTGATCGAACATGATCCTGATTTTTATGTGTACTACAGTAAAGCTTGGGGGAAAACTCTACTATGTATTGTTAAAATCATAAAACATTTCTATAACAATATACAAATTAATTTGCATTTGTGATAATTTCATAAACCTTAAGATGAACAATGAGAAGAAAATGAAAGTAATTCTAGCAACTAGTTGGCAGAATGAAGGTCAGTCTTTAAATGTAAAGGAAAGGACACAAACCTATTTTTGCATTTATGTTGCTCGTATCAAGGTAATTAATTCAAAATAAACAACTTTTCTTCTATGCACTTTCCATTGCAAATATGTATTTAACAAGTTATAGTGGTGATGTAACATAACTGAACTAATCAAACTTAACATGATGCAACCTAACCTAACCAAACCTAATGTAACCTAACATAACCTAAGGTAACCTAAGGTAACCTCTAACAGTCATTCAAGCGCATTACAGCCGCTGGAACAGAAGTTCTATTGGAGTCTCCACCTCAGAACTCTTTTCCTGCTTGAAAGACTAGAATTTGGTAAGTAACCTATAGCTATAACTCATCAAATAATCATTTGTGATGGAAAGTGCATTTAAGAATAAGGTCAATATTGATTTTAATGTGCACACAGAAATTAGAAATTTGGTTCCCACCAATCACTAGAGGAGCACATTTAAAAACGTTTTATATGAATGACATTTTGCTTGCAGATGCGCAATTTTCAAGTTATTCAACTTTGAAGTTATAGGAATGTTGTATATTAAAGGGAGAGGGCAGATACATAAATATGCTGTGATACAAGATTCACGTAACAATGGGCGAGGTTAGATTAGTCAAAAACTAACCTAACTCAACCTAAAATAGCTTACTTTAACTTACCAAAACCAATGCTATTTTTTATTGCCAAAAAAGCGGGCAAATTTCAACAATGCAACTGCTACGCAACCGACTATATAATGTTATTCCTACCTGAACATAATTATTGTTATATCTCAAAAATAACGCATTAGCCAGAAACATGTCATTCCTATGATGTATCTTTAAATGGATCAATATGGAGTTTAGAGGATCCACCAAAATTAAGAATTTTATTCCAAAGAATCACTAGTCGAACCCATTTAAGAACGTTCTATATGCATGACATTCTGCTTGCTGATACTTTATTTTGGAGTTATTAAACTTAGAAGTTCGCTTTTGCGCGCCAAGCGTAATTTAATTAATAACGGAAATAAATGGCGGCCACCCGGTACCCAAGATGGCGGCCGCCATCTTGGGTACCGGGAGGCCGCCATTGGAGATGATGAAAACGAATGTCACTAGAAACCTCTATTTATAATTTTCACTAGAAAAACTGTGGCTCCCCCTCACGACCCAACCTCTTTACGTTTTTAATAGGGGGTTAGCTTCCGTTATTAATTAAATTACGCTTGGTGCGCTTGCTGCGTTGTTGGATCATCCTGTCCTTTGGCACGCAAAAGTTAACTTTAAAGTTGAATAATTCAAAAATAACGTATCAGCGAGCAGAATGTCATTCTTATAAAACGTTCTTAAATGGGTTCCTTTCTATGGAATAAAATTCTTAACACTTTGACTGCGACGTGCGCCACCGATGGTATACGGAGGTTATTTTCATAATGCTGCTGACCGGAGTGAAGTTGCAAATTCAATTTTCACAAATATTCATTTAAAGCTAAATGGAGGCCAGATCTAGTTCATGCTTGGCTTGTTCCAAATAGCTGACTACAATTGACATTAAATTGGAGTTTGGTATTGAACTTAATATTTAGTAGTCGCAGTCAAAGTGTTAATTTTGATGGATCCCCTAAACTGCATATTGACCTTTAAATGTGCTCTTCTACAGATTCTTGGAAACCAAATTTTTTATTTCCGTGAACATATTAAAATCAATATCGACCAAGAAAAGTATGCTGATCAAATAACTATTAGAGTAGTAGGGTAATGTTCGAATGGCTGGACGGTTCGAATCGTCGGTCATTCTTAGTTAATTTTAAATTTTGACGACCGGTAGCAATCCAAAAGCCATCCCGTAAGACGCGTAGCAGATTACACCACTACAGGCCTTGCGGGTTGAGTTTTTAGATGGCTATCGAACGCAAAAATTTAAGGTCAATATTTATTTTAGGTGTGGCAGGCGACCACCATGGGCGCCGCCATCTTGGACCCGATGTAAACAAGATTTCGGTCGTCACCCTAATAGGTGGGTTAGAAGCTTTATTTATAATTTTCACTATAAGAACTGTGGCTAACCCTCACGACCCAACCTCTTTACGTTTGTAATAGGGGGGTTAACTACCCTTATTAACTAAATAACGGCGCCGGTGCCAACTTCAAAGTCCAATTATTCAAAAATAACGCATCAGCGAGCAAAATGTCATTCATGTAAAAGGTTATTGAATGTATTCCTTTATTGATTATTTGCCCCCAAATTATTAATTTCCGTGCCGCACCTAAAATAAATATTGACAAAATTTAAAATTAACTAAGAATGACCGACGATTCAAACCATCCGGCCATTCGAACATTACCCTAACAAAAATGCAAGAATCAACTAGGTAGTATACTCTCCATAACAAATACAGGTCAGTCTTCATAAAGCCGTCATCTATAATTCATTACTCCCATTATAGACTACATAAAAATAATACAATTTCCTGATAATTTGAAAAAAATACTTCAAAAAGAAAAATATAAAAGATAAATGTTACAAACTGACTGCAACAATTTAACAACATATGCATTTAATGTTAGGTAGATCTATAGTTAGTCTTACACAGGATAAGATTTTGAAGTAACAAAGCCTACAAGTATAGATCAAATGTACACAAAGCAAAATTCAAATTAGGAAAGGCAGCTCAAGATATTCCTCTCGAATTGTACTGTAACTCCCGTTATCAACAAAATATCATGCAAGTTTTGGGATATTATCAAGAACTCTAATGGTCAAACAATTTAATAAAAAAATCTGGTTTCAGTACAACTAGAGAAAAATTTTCCTGATAAAGTATCAAACTTCGAGAGCTCTTATCACCCACCTGAATAAATTTATGGTGCAGTAGCAATGTACTGCCCCTGCTTAGCGGCACTTTTCCTTGACGACGACTTAATTAATCGCTCACAGCGGTGACACTCCCGGCCGTGTGCCAGTCTGCAAGTATTGAACTGTCGAAGGCGACCACAATTGTTCGTCGTTCTGACGCGCCTCTCAGGTTGTTATTAGAAGGAAGTAAACAGTACGATAGTGATGATAATCCCGGATCAAGTGAATGCGTTCTGTAGGTATTGAATAAACATGACTTTTTAAACATACGCAAACGATTCTGAGGTAAATGAATAAAAAACTTAGGTGGCAAAACCTTTTTCGCATCTTTTCTTCCTCCATTTGTTGATAATTGTATATTGCAATATGCTCAAAATCAAATTTTTCCCTCCATTGGATTTATGAGATTTTAATTTTTGTTTTAATAGTTAACTAAATCGTAACTCACAATACTTGGAATTACTCTTTCAGAGTTGAAATTTCATTATTGAAAGGCTCAAATCTGTGAGTGAATCTGAATGCAAACTTGAAAGTGTTTGTACTGAAGTAACAATTAGAGATATAATCATTGCTCATACATTTTGTTTATAAAACCGTCAAAGGGAATAGGTATTAAAATTACCTAAAAAATTCATTGATTTACACGCGTTTGCTTAATTTTCTACTTAAACATACAATATGTGCTTTGAAAAATAATCAATACTTCAGCACTCGGTTTGCGTCACCGAATGGTAGTTAAAAGCCTTTTTTATAATGAAGGCATCTACAGATGCTTTATTTCCAATCAAGCCTGATACATGTCACCTTGTACATTGGATTTTCAAACGCCTTATAACTAACACCAGGACGCCATGACGCTTTCCCCCGGTCAAGACCGGTACCCATTTCAGACACCTGGGTAGAGTGGAGTATTATGCTTGGAATTTTTCTTCCATACCCAACAGAGAAAATCGCCACCTCCAGCGCCGAGTTTCGAACCCGGGTCTGCCGCATGGCGGCAGAACCTCTAGCCACATGGCTACGGCGAGCCTTGGTGATGATGACTTAATATCATTGAGAGAAAATTCTTTAAAACAAACAAAAAATTATTGAAAAATTATCAAAACCCTTTTTAGTGGTAAATGGACATAGGAAAAAGTTTTTCCACCGTTTGCCGGATTCAATATGGCAACTCGTACTTCAAAAGAGACACTATGCTCTTATGAGGTCAAAAGTATAACCGTCGAAGGCTTCAAGAACCCCGAAATATCGTACTTATACCCCTAATGCTGTCAACATTTTTTCAATATTTTCGTCTATATGAATAGAGTTTGTGAGGGTCATCTTGACCTGGTGTTGAACAGCATCTTCTATCACGTGATGGTGTCATGCTTCTCCGCACAACTGTGTAAGGAACATCGCTAAGAATCTGGATAATCGTTGTTTGGCCAACAACCTATTCATAAATGATTCTAAAACACCAAATAATAAGTCTGATTTCTGCGAGAAAGCATCACGAGATACATTCTAGAACAGTCGACTCGTCAGAAACGACGTTCGGACGCCGAGGAAACAAAGAACGAACAACACGCCAACGGGAGGTGCCAAGGACCTCAATGGGTGTCTCCTTTTTGCTTTAATTCATAATGTTTAACATTGTTTGTGGGGATTTTTATGTAGTGTAATATAGCGAGTAGTGTAAGTTCTAGTTAGAGAGACCAATAGTTGGCAACGCTCGAGAGAGCAACACTCGCAGCCAGTCTACTAGTGAACTCGGGTTCGACAACAAGTAAATGTTGACCGAGTGTGTACATAATATTACCTACTGTGGTTGGTATCTAACTTCTTAATTTCTAAACTAATGTACTAATTCTATGCTACCCTATTCTATATATATTCCTTTCTATCTCCGCTCTGCTCTCGCTAACCACATTCTGGTATCTGAGTATCTATGTTGTAAGGTATCCAAGAGGTGAGTAAACTATTTTACCTAACTTGATGTCTATTACTATGTTGTGTCTATGTCTATGTGGAACCCTTGCTGTGCTCTAGTGTAGGGGTATCCAATCTACAGGGTGTTTCAAAAATACACGGCATAATTTCAGGTATGTATTTCCCACATGTAGACAATCAAAATAGTTCATTACAACATATGTCCGGAAATGCTTCATTTCCGAGTTATGGCCTTCACAACATTGAAATTCACCGGAACGTTTTTCTTTCCGCAGGTCGTTGCCGTCAAAGGACACATTAAGAGGGCACTCTGACAGATCATTCCTAGGCGAAGGTTAAATTCAGTGTTGTGTTTGGCGTTCGACTGTGTGTCATGTACACAAATCAGGAGCTGGCAGAGATGCACTTGATCTACGGTAAGGCAGACGGCAATGCTGCGCTGGCTCGTCGTTTGTACCAGGAGAGGTACCCACAGCGACAATGTCCAGATCGGAAGACATTTGTAAGTCTCCATCAGCGTCTGTGCGAGTATGGAAAATTTGACTCTCCTGGATTGGGAAGGGGACGACCAAGATCTACAACTCCAGAAGAACAGGAGTAGATTCTGGAGATTGTGAACAGAATTCCTTCTATCAGCACACGAAGGTTAGCGTTGCAAGTGAATGTTCCCCATACGACTGTCTGGAGACAGCTGAAAGAGTATCAATTGTATCCTTACCATTTGCAACGTGTACAGGCGCTGTCACCAGCAGATTACCCTGCACGAGTTAGGTACTGTCAGTGGTTCTTGCAGCAATGTGCTGCAAATCCGAACTTTCCTGCCTTAGTATTATTTACAGATGAAGCACAGTTCACACGAGATGGCATAACAAATCTCCACAATCAGCATGTATGGGCGTATGAAAACCCAAATGCAACTGTTGTATCTCATCACCAGGTGCGGTTCTCCCTCAACATGTGGGCCGGTATCATTGGTGATCGGTTAGTTGGACCCCATGTACTTGTAAACAGACTTACGGGGCAGGCGTACACAAACTTCCTGGAAAACATCATACCTGATGTTTATGACGACACTCCACTGATCGATCGTCAGCACGCTCACTTCTTGCATGACGGCGCTCCTGCACACTTCAGTCGTACGGCTCGCCGGTACTTGGATCGAAGATTTCCTGATCGATGGATAGGTAGAGGTGGCCCAATTGCTTGGCCTCCACGCTCACCTGATCTGAACCCTCTCGATTTCTACTTGTGGGGCCATTTAAAATCATTGGTTTATTCGTCTCCGGTGCCTGATTTGGAATCCCTTCGGAATCGAATTGTGGCACGCTCTGAGGACATACGCCACATTCCTGGAGTGTGGGATCGTGTTCGCAGGTCAATGAGACATCGATGTGAGGTCTGTATTCAAGCAGGAGGTGGTCATTTTGAACATCTTCTGTAATGGCAACGACCTGCGGAAAGAAAAACGTTCCGGTGAATTTCAATGTTGTGAAGGCCATAACTCGGAAATGAAGCATTTCCGGACATATGTTGTAATGAACTATTTTGATTGTCTACATGTGGGAAATACATACCTGAAATTATGCCGTGTATTTTTGAAACACCCTGTATAATACTGGCGACGAGGATTATTTTTTGTAGAACTATTGGGAGAGGCTAGACTAATGAAGGAACTCAGAATTTATATTATTATTCAGTGACTAGAGTATTGATGCTGTAAATTTCTGATTTTTTTTTAACAAGGTGTATTATTACAGCCTCTTGAATTGGCTATTCTTGCAACTGATATTGTTGCTACTACTATTTCAGGTAGATATCTGATAATTAGCTGTAAAGCTGGGTAAAAATGCCAATGCTAGGCTCAGTGGGAGAATTCAATCCTTTAGAGGAAGAATTCCCAGAATATGAAGTCAGGCTAAACTGCTTCCTTAGTATTAATAAAGTGGAAGATTCAAATAAAGCTAAAACATTTATTGCTCTGGTGGGTCCTAAAATTGTTAGGTTGACCAAAGACCTACTATCACCTAAAAGACTTTTAGATGCTACCTATGAGGAGATCATGGAAGCGTTAAGACGGCATTTTAAGCCGACACGCAACCAGATCTTTGAAAGGTTTAGGTTCCATAAGCGGAACCAGAAACAAGGGGAGAGCATTGCTGATTTTGTGGCTAGCTTAAAGGCCCTTTCAGACACCTGTAATTTCAAACAGGAAGTTCTGGAAGAAACTCTGCTAGATAGGTTAATACTGGGTGTGGCCAGTAATGATGTTCAAAATTGTTTGCTCAATGAAAATGACCTCACATGGAAAAAAGCCGTGGATCTGGCAACTGCCAAAGAAACTCAACTGAGGGAGACGGTTGTGTTAAGGCAACCTAATTCCATACTAAATGTGGGCCAGCATAGAGTAAAGCAAACTGCTATTAAGCCTCAGGGCAAAACTCAGGCTCAAGCTAGCCCCAAATCAGCATGCAGCGGCTGTGGTAATCTGCACTGGCGTAGAGATTGCCCCTATAAAGACAGTGTTTGTCATGGTTGTGTCCAAAAAGGCCATCTTAAGAAGTGTTGCTTTAAATTGAAAAAGCAAAATTCTGCTAAAGACAACAAAAATAATTTTGTGCATGCTATGCATGAGAAAAGGGGGAGGGAACACCACCCTAACCCTAATAGAACTAACAATGCAGCCTGTGCAGACTATCCAGTTGCTAATCTAGGCTGTTATGGAGAGATTTTCTCAATAGCCGAGGAAATGAAACCCCCAATCAAAATAAAATTGTTACTAAATGGTGTGCCATTAGAGATGGAGGTAGATACAGGTGCTGCCAGGTCTATCCTTTCAATGGCCACCTACTCTAAAATACCAGCCAAGTCCAGACCCGAGCTGAGACTTTCTGATGTTAAGCTTAGGACTTATGGGGGAGCGGAGCTAGTAGTTTGCGGAGAGATTAGAGCTAACATCCAGCGTGAATCTGTTAATATGGTTCCTCAACTAGCAACTATTGTGATTGTAGACAGGGAGGGGCCAGCTTTGCTGGGTAGGGACCTGATTGATTCCCTTGGGCTAACTATAGTATCAAATAATGTCAACAAATTGACTACCTGCCCTGAAGAGTTAGCAAATAAATTCCCTGACCTTTTTCAACCAGGTCTAGGTTGCTTTAAGGGAAGGAATTTCAAAATAGAAGTGGATCCAGCTGTACCACCAAAGTTTTGTAAGGCCAGGAACGTGCCTTACACACTGAGACCTAAGGTGGAGGCAGAACTTGATAGACTGGTGCAGGAAGGTATCCTCACCCCTGTACAATACTCGAGATGGGCAGCGGCGATCGTCCCTGTGCTCAAGGCTGATCAAAGCATCCGCATCTGTGAGGACTACAAATTAACAGTCAACAGAGCCACTAGGCTTGATACCTACCCTATACCCAGAGTGGAAGATCTATTCAGCGGGTTAGCAGGAGGAGTTATATACTCCAAGCTAGATATGTCTCAGGCATACGCCCAACTACCCTTGGATGAAGACTCCAAGGAACTCACGGTAATAAACACCCACAGAGGTTTATTTGCCTACAACCGTCTCAGTTTTGGAATTGCGTCCGCACCTGGAATCTTCCAGCGTGCCATGGAAGGACTATTGCAGGGCCTCCCAGGAGTGTTCTGCTACCTGGATGACGTCCTGGTGAGTGCCACTAATGAGCAAGAGCACAACAAGCGTCTCTATCACGTCTTATCTAAACTACAGGAGGCAGGACTAAAACTGAAAATGGATAAATGCCAAATTGGAGTGCCACAGGTATCCTACCTTGGATACCAAATTGACAAGGATGGGTTGCACCCCACGGCAGAGAAGGTAGCAGCAATCCAGAATGCACCAGCTCCTACTAATGTAACTCAACTGAGAGCCTACCTTGGGCTGCTAAATTTCTATAGGAAATTTCTAAAATCATCTGCAACTATGCTGGAGCCCCTAAATACCTTACTGAGAGACAAAACCCCTTGGAAATGGGATGCAAGTCAGGAGAGAGCCTTCCAGAAATCTAAACAAGCCCTCCTGGACTCTCAGACTCTAGTCCACTTTGACCCTCAGAAACCCATAGTGGTAGTGGCTGACAGTAGTGCGTATGGTGTGGGAGCGGTGCTGTGTCACCTTATTGATGGGATTGAACGCCCCGCCTATTTTGCCTCCCGAACTCTAACAGCAACAGAACGCAACTACTCTCAAACTGAAAAAGAAGCCCTAGCTATGGTGTTCGCACTTCGAAAATTTCATTGCTACCTGTGGGGACAGGATTTCACTGTGGTTACGGACCACAAACCTTTGTTAGGACTATTTGATCCGGGTAGAAGCATTCCTCCGATGGCATCCGGGCGCATTCAAAGGTGGGCTTTACTACTGCAGTCCTACAAGTTCACCTTGCGTCACCGGTCCGGCGTGCTGTTGGGCACAGCTGATGCTCTCAGTCGTCTACCTTTGACAACTCCCGAGGAAGCCACACCTATTCCTGCGGAATGGACGTCCTTAGTGAATTTCCTCGAGTCAGCTCCAGTCACCAGCACCCACATCCGCGACGGCACCCTAAGGGACCCAGTACTTTCAAAGGTGTACAAATACTGCCAAGTAGGCTGGCCTTCGACGGTAATTGGTGACCCTGATCTCGCTCCGTATACTAGGAGGCGGGACGAATTGTCCACACAAAATGGCTGTGTGCTCTGGGGAGCAAGAATTATTGTACCCCAAGCCCTCAGACAAGCCATTGTGGATGAACTTCACTCTGGTCATGCTGGATCATCCAGGATGAAGGAGTTAGCTCGCAGCTACGTGTGGTGGCCCCTTCTGGATAAAGACCTAGAAGAAACAACTAAGTCATGCAGCGAGTGCCTGAGCACTCGAGCCGCACCGACGAAAGCTGAACTCCATCCGTGGGAATGGCCTGCGAAGCCTTGGCACCGCATACACATTGACTACGCGGGCCCAATGGATGGAAAATACTATCTAGTGATCGTGGATGCACACTCTAAGTGGGTTGAAATTTTTCCCACATCTACTACAACCTCTAGCGAAACGATCTTGTGCCTGAAACACACTTTTGCGACATTTGGATTCCCAGTAACAATTGTTTCAGACAATGCAACGTGTTTCACATCGGCTGAATTCCAAGAATTTGTGAAGGCATGTGGTATGCGACATATTACAAGCGCACCATACCACCCTTCAACTAATGGACTGGCGGAGCGCATGGTACAAACTTTCAAGAAGAATATACGGAAGTCAACGGAACCCCTACGCCTAGCACTAGACAGGTTCCTGTTCAACTATCGGCTAACACCTCACACGACAACAGGTGTTACGCCTGCCGAACTGATGTTAGGCAGGAAAGTCCGCTCTCGTCTTGATCTGCTTTGGCCGTCAGAAGCAATCGCGTCCAAAGTTGCTCAACGCCAGGACGCTCAGAAAAGATACCACCCAGGGTCTCGCGCGGTTGACATTCCGCTGGAGTCACCTGTGATGGTCCGTCAATACACGCCGGGTTCCCAAAAATGGACCCCTGCTACCACCATTGAGAAAACAGGCCCGGTATCCTACAAGTGCCAACTGAAGGGGGGAGAGGTCGTTCGTCGACACCAGGACCAAGTTATTACCTGCTCGAACACCATCCCTGAACCCTTGGAACAACCTACGGAGGAAACCGTTGTGTTTCCACAACCTGCTCAAAATTCATACCCACCACCTCCGACCCATGAACCTGACTCCGAAACACCTGATTACCCGATTCCCACCCAGGAGGCTAGGATGCACGAGCCTCCAAGCGCTAGCGTCTCGCGCAGGTCTACCCGAGCTCGGAAGCCTGTGGTGAGAATGGACCTTTAGGATTGACTATATTGAACAAGGGGACTGGGGATACAGGGGGGGTTTCTAATTAAGGAGGGAGGGGTGTAATATAGCGAGTAGTGTAAGTTCTAGTTAGAGAGACCAATAGTTGGCAACGCTCGAGAGAGCAACACTCGCAGCCAGTCTACTAGTGAACTCGGGTTCGACAACAAGTAAATGTTGACCGAGTGTGTACATAATATTACCTACTGTTGTTGGTATCTAACTTCTTAATTTCTAAACTAATGTACTAATTATATGCTACCCTATTCTATATATATTCCTTTCTATCTCCGCTCTGCTCTCGCTAACCACATTCTGGTATCTGAGTATCTATGTTGTAAGGTATCCAAGAGGTGAGTAAACTATTTTACCTAACTTGATGTCTATTACTATGTTGTGTCTATGTCTATGTGGAACCCTTGCTGTGCTCTAGTGCCTCTAATTTTGCCTCGCCTCTAATTTTGTTGTATTACTCGCTCGTAACGTTCCTAACACTAGTCACGTGCGTTGTTCTTGTGCCTATCGGAGTAAGGAACATTGATCTCTATCTAGATTTAAGAAATTTCGTATTGTAAACGGATTGATTTATGGTCTTTTAGTATAAGCGTAATGTTACTGATTATCGTGTACCAAGCTAAGGTACTCTTTACGTACTCTCTTCAAGCCGTCGGAAGGATGTTTGCCTGTGTATTTTTCAAAGAAAAATAGGGGGGAGTGTCATGCCTTTCTCCGTCTTTAAAGTCATTTGGGTTTTATCTCGCCATTTAATTGAACCGTTTCCCATTTGACTGTCCTGGAAGCTTCCAGAACAAATTCGTGATTTTGAAATGAGCGATTTAGGTCAATCACTTAATAATATCAGCAAAGTTAATCGGTAATGTCACCAAATGTCGATATATGAAGTCGATAATATCTTTATTAAAAATAAGAATAAAAAACTCCGAAACATATTTCAACGTTCTAGTTCTATCCGCGTATGTAAGATTAATTGGCTGGAGTTCTCTGCCCGTTCGTAGATTCTGTCAGCTGGCTGCGCTTTCTGGGGTTTAACCGCGGATCTGGGTTTTTTATCTGTCTCCTGGGGTTTACAGTCATGAATTGTGTTGGCAAAACAATTAATTTCAAGGAGCTAAAATGATTGTACTACTTGGTAACCTCGAAAACAATAGAAAAGTGTAAGAAAATTTATTCATTAACGCCTTTTTTCGCTGATCTGGGTTTTTTCTTAATCGTATGCTGGGGTTTTTTGGCAACATTCTCTGGGCGTCTATTGTGGCTTCAGCTCACGCTTCGTACTTGAGCAGGAGCTCTCCCGAGAGTGGGTGTGATATTTCGTGCTCAGGCTACCTACCTAATAAGCCTTAAATGTGTGTTTGAATCCTTTTTTAAGTGATGATCGAACTTCATAAAATTACAGAACTGAAGTGGAAGTGTGCCTTATATCTGTAAAAACGGTAGATAGCCATTCTACCTTTGCGTGTGTCAGTTTTCTCGTGTGCGCTTCAGTAGCTTCGGAATGTTTCGCTGGGCGTTTTGTCTTGTTCAAGTGATTTTTTATTTCTCTGTAAGTTTTGACCACTGAGTCTCAAAATCATTCGTATGATCGAAGAAGTGCGTTATTGATTGAAGGGGCCGAGATGCTTTAATTTGCAGCATGGCTAATTGAAGGTCATGTGCATATTACGAGTCTTCCATTGCAGTCGTGTATTACTGCGCCTCGAGCGCCATATAAAAAATGGCCGACCTTGAACCCTTTCGTGTCTTTGTAAAGTTAAGTCTAGTCCGGTTTGTAAATCTCGTGTGTGCTTGATACAATTTAATGTGATTTCTTTTACTTTACAGGCAATGTAAACGTGCTGATTAAGGTTAGGATATGTGTCATAGCGGAGGTCTCGAGAAATAGAGGTAAGTATGTTAAAAGATGTAAAGGTAGTGTAATACTCACAGATTACCTCGGTCGTACCAGCAGCTAAGCACTAGCAATAAATTCTGAGACGATTAGAAACTTCTTATCTAATTTTACATTTGTTTTCTCGCAGTGCTTCTTATTGTTCTTGAAATCTGCGTTGTTTTGAAACTGTTTAAATCGCAGAGGCATTGATCGCCTTTGTGAACTTGAATATCGGGAATTAGCGCTCCTCATTGAAAGCTATGGCTGCTCTGTAAAGTTGCTGTCCTTATCGGTAGAGTATTTTTTATGAAATAATTTCGTAGTTGAGAAGAGTTTCTCTTTTGTATCGTTCGGGCCCCAAAATTAAGGTGATGTTTTTCAGCCCCTTTTAAGTATTTCATTTGTTCACGATAGAATTCATGAGAAATATTTTATAAATATACATACATTGATTAGGTTTCGATTCCCCCTCCTTTTCTGTCTATTACGGAAAGTTTGCGTATCGTGTAACTCATAGCTTTGTTTTGTTGCTTTCGTCTCTATGACTCAACTTTTTAAGCCGTTTATCTCTTATTGAGAAGTCCGTGATTGAACTTGTGTGCAACCTAAATTTCACACCCTTTCGATGTCATTATAATCTAATCTTTACTGAGTACGTGAGTAAAATTGTAGCAATTGGGTGAAAAATCCTGACTTTGAGAGTAGTGAAATATTGGTGGCTCTATTATGAAATGGCTTACCTTGCTTCCGTCTCGCTTCTTTCAAATTTGTGTGAACATTTTGTTGTGGCTACGACTCAGCATTCCGGTGCTGTTTCCACGTTTCAAAATACTTCGAGGAAATATTGTGTCTAATTGAAATCAGTGCTCCAAGGAAAAGATATAAAGTTCCGAGCCGAAGCCTAGGTAGTGCCTCCATTTGTAGAACTAAATAACTCTTGTTTTTGCAGTGACGTATTCAACCGCGCCCAATACAACCTCCTTCTTCTTCCGGTGTTTTTATTACCTGGCGAAGGGGAATAAGGGCGCGACAGTATAGATTGGATACCCCTATAGGGGTATCCAATCTATAATAGTAGTAATAAGTGTAAGGTGAATGATGTATATTTTCTATTCGATAGTAGGGATATATTACGTTCATATTGGTAACTTTGCGAGATCGTTATTCGAAGTTGGCATCTCAAGCAATGCCGAACGCGGTTGTCTGAGGGAGCTAGAGTCAGTAGGGACGAGGGCACCACCGAGAGCTGTTGTATACGAGATTACTCACCTTCCTTGGCCCAGATGGGCCGAGGCTTGTCTCTTAATATTGGATTCTCTTAAATAACAACGTTAAAAGTCATCCTAGAACATCTGTGTTCTCATTCGCTTGCAAGTAATTCAAATTACGTCACTCGACTACAGTGCCAATATAACGTCAATTGTCGATGTCAATCTAGACTGCTAACTGTCGGCCACCGATACAAAATGGCGGACGCGACCTGCGGGACTCAACCCTCATCAACCCTGATCTCCAAATCTCAGATAAGTCTCCTTCCGAAGTTATGTCGATCCGAGATTCCCTCTCACACTTCTGGGTATATTAGGCCGCGAGTGCGTAAATCGTGTACGTTCAAATAGGTTGCGTATATTCAATAACTAATGTCTCGATATTTTCTTTTGTTCAATAGTGAATTCCTTTGATGTTTCGGTGTCTTTAATATCCTTCAGATAGATAGGAAGAGATGATGTGGATGACTTAGAAAGAAAATGATAATGTTTGAAGACATGAAACACGGCTAAAATGTACGATTAATTTATGGCCCTACGCCCGGATTTCACGCTTACCGAAGATTGAATTAAATGTTTATTCAGATAAAATCTGAATTGGTGGCAGTTACCTTGAAATTTTCAAGTAGAAAATATATATGAAAGTGACAAATAATCTTAATGTCACGACGAATGACATCATGAGAAAACAATAATTGAGGAAAACAAAAGAATGATGTGACATCGATGAGATAAAATAGAGGAGCCACGACAATGGGTCGTCGGTGCGATACCCAACATCACCAGCCCAGCGTTCTTTCCCGTAATAAAAAATAAAGAAAGAAAAAGAAAAACTGTTTATTTGAAAAAGTTGATACTGAAATGTAGTACAACACATTGGTCATTAAAATTTTCCGCATAAAGATCCTTAATAAATACAGATTAGGGTGTGCTAATTGACAAACCATAAGAGGTATACTGATAGACAAGTCATGCGAGATGTGCTATTAGGCAAACCATACGAAGTTTACTAATAGGCAAACCATACGATGCGTTCTGATGGACTAACCATGTCAGGGGCTAATTATGTTATTGAGAGAGACAATCAGAAACTCTTTTCTTAGATATTTTATATATTTAGAAAAAGATGGCTGGCACATTATAAATAATTTACATATTACTAGAAAATCCTTCGAAATCCCTTCGTTATAAGTTGAAACGAATGAAGAAAAGATAAAAAAACTCCTTACCGAAATAGACTGAAACACCGTAACATCGTCGTAAATGATTGACGGGGTCAAACGGACAGAAAGATGATTTGTGAATGTATTATGCGCTCAAATTGCGCTTGGTTTCATATATCTATTGATATTTTTTAATTTGCCAATTCCCAGAAACACCTCTGGAGTAACGATAAATCAATTTCTGGAACAGTTTGCATGTGTAATAAATATATTTACTCGACAGATTTTCCACACACACATTTTCCAATCAGTTTGCCGTGTGTCCGTCCTATTAGACGCATGTGGCTGAAACGGGCACTGGCATGGCAAAGGATAATTTCGTTTGCGTTCTGCCATTAATTGTAAGGTATTTCAAAATCCAATGTGTCAACTTGATCGAAACATAAACATGATCATGCTTTTTTGCGTTCAAATCATGATTATTAATTATATATCTCTATTTCATCTAAGTTGATGAGCTAGATGGTAGGATATCAGGAAAAATCTAATGTAAAATGCAATATAGGTGTAATAAGTTTCAATGTCGTATGAATTTATAGCGTAACTCTTTCAACGAGAAAGTTAACAGTTTAACAAATTGGAGAATTGATAAACCGCAAGCCTCATGTCAGCCGGATCATTAACAGAGACTCGTCGACACAATAATATAACTACGAACTACATCATACAAATTATGTACGGTTAGTTTAAACATAATTGTACACCTTAGAATAGCGTTGATGATAGGATGCGCTAGAAGTCGCTGAACTTATTCGGGCCCACAAGTAGCCATACTCAAATGTGTCAATTGTACTAAACTTTAGATACAATTTACCTCTGTATCGCTTGTGGTAAATAAATTGTTTAACTTGCTTAAATTTTTTAAATTGTTTAAATAGTTTAATTTTTTCAAATTGTTTCAATTTTTCTAATTTTTTTCAATTTTTAAATGTTCAAAAGTGCTTAATTACCATGTTTCGCACCATTATCTCTCCCAACATCAGGCGGACCAATTGCAGAACAAACCTAGATTGATGCGTCCCTAACTACGCCAGAATACGTGCACTACTGTTTCTCAACACTATGAACAAAACGAGGCGGACTTCATTGTGCACCATCGGGGCTCTGGAAACATAGCAACGCAACATCACTGAGCTTCTTTGCCACAAACTATTGCATTGAAGTAACTCGTGTTGTCACTATTGTCCTGTCGTGTATCACTGTATCTTAAAGTTGAATTTCGACACATTATTTGGATCTATTGCGTTGAAATATTCAAAATACAACTTATTCGTTGTGCGGATAAGTTCAATGATTTTTTGAGCATTCAAACCTTATACTTACGTAAACAACTATATTTAATCTGAGGTACCTATCCTAAACACTGATAAAGTAGAAGTTAAACGTGAAAAAACTATCAAAATCTGGTTATTCATTGCATTTGGCTAAAATGAGTTACATTTGAACCGTCTTTCGCACGGCATGCCAGTCAATAGTTACCATGGAAGGTATTTCATTCATGGTCGGTTTTATATGGCCAGGGCTGTGATATCGTGTGGGCCTCATCAGACTACTAACGAAAATGTTTAGATTTTTCTCTTATTTCTCATACTTGTTCCCTCACAAAAATAGGATAAAGAAGGAAAAAATAGTCAAGAAAAATCTCATCATTTTTTAATTTACCCGTTACATTGTGTCACTTTTTTTCGGTAAACGCAATTTATCGAGCGTTATGTGTAATTTTGTTCATGGTTCTCGTATTCCATTGAGCGTTTGGAAGTATTCATGAATAGCAATAACTATAAATCAACAAAAGCGTCAGGTGTAACGATATATAATAAAAATATAGCAGCTACTTATTTTAAAAAATGAAACAATTTTATGAATAATAATTTATTTCTCCAAAATCTCCAGGCCAAAAAAAAAATACGATGAAGCTTATTCAAAACGCCAATAGAGAACTACGCAAAAAATCTCGCAGCAGCTACCGAGCGACAATTTGACTATGAGGGAAGGAAACAAATTTTACACCCCGTATTCACATACTTTATTAGAAAATGCTCTATTGTGAGAATTTAGTCATCAAAATAACGACGCCACAAAGCTGTGTCAAATCTATGAAGAATTTTCGTTAGTCCTTTTATGACGACGTGAATTAATCGAAAATTTGACACAAGGGTTGAAGGCAAGTCCACAAATTTAAGGTTATCCATGATACGTCTACTACTCGTGTTAGCCCATCAGGTCGACTTAGCAGTTGTTGCTCATGCGATAACGGAGGCTGAATCCGGCATTGCTTGCATCTACAAAAAGCGGCTCGGAGCCGTCAGTCACCACTTCCAGCTTGAAGGGGCGAGTGGACGCTGAGAGGATGTAAATATATTTACACATTAAAACGAGGTTCAAGAACCCATCCCAGTTTTTATGCGAAATTTCCAAATAAATTTAGGTTTGTAAACTCGTATTTATAGTTACGAGATTAAAAATTGAAAATATATTTAGAATACAAGACGACCTGTACAGGTTGCTAATTAACTAATTTTGGGCGAATATCCTTTGCAAAAGGTGTACTTGTAACAAGTCGTATCTACAATGCGGAGTGAGTAAATTAATAATTTACCCTATGTTGTTATTGAAAACAGAAAGTCAACGGTGACACCCAAACAGGCAAGCAAATAAACGAACAAAAAAGATTATCAGAGTGTAAAGAGCATACTAGGTTTAAAAAAACAGAGCTATGTAAAAGGAATACAAATATTTTTAAAGATTTACAAAAGTTCTCACGAACGTTATAAGAAGTATCTTCACACTACTGTGATGTGCAATACATTGAATTCAATTTTGATGTACTTGAATTGGAGGGAATAGAAAACACCAACAAACGTCATACACACAAACAAGGCTATCATAGGCAGAGGTGGGCAGTAGCTCGCTTCAAGTAGCGGTCGCTACAATTTAAGTAGCGGTTGCGGGGCTACGTTTTAAATAATGTAACTGTAGCGGTTGCTCCCGCTACATATATAAGTAGCGATATGAGATTTTGCCGCTAAAACGCTAACGCTACTTTTACAATGTTATCATATAGATAATAGAATAAAACTGTTCGAATGATTTCGGTGCAGTGCTGTTACCGTTTTACTAGTGTATAATCGTATAGGCTGTTGCCTGCCTTCTCACAGTCTCATTGGACCTCTTGAATCTCCCTGCCAGGCTGCCGCAGATCATTTACTGGAGAAGATGTCCAACTTATCCCTATATGGCTTTCAGCTAGGAGGATACTGACATCACCTAGAGTTTTTTGTACACTACAACACGTACGCTAATCCCATATACTGCTGTTGTGGAGAGAATGGAAGTCCTGAAACCAAAGGGTGCAGCTTGTCAGATAACCATTTTGAAATGCTGGCATTTCTAAAAGGAAAAGTTTAGAAACTTACTGGAAATATCATTCCGTGTAGTTTGCATGCGACCACTATGATATCTCACATGCAGTCTAAGTTGAAGTTGGAATGGAACTGGTCGAGTCTTTGATTTTTTATACGTTGATATTTTTTCCGATTGGTTGATTGAAGTAAACATCCATGTAGGGATGCTAAAATGCTAAAATATAATACCAACAAAAATAACTGCAACACTTTTTTATATAACCCGTACTAGCTAAGTTAGGTTAAGTGTAATGTTATCATGGAATGTCTCATCATCATGAAATGTTTATAAGTCAATGGCAATGGTAAATCAAGAAATATTTGAAGTTTTTAAAATAAATTTTGACGTGGTAGCGCCTTATATAGCGGTGCTACATTTTACTTTATTAGTAGCGCCGCTGCATTTCAAAGCAGTACTGCCCAGCTCTGATCATGGGTTTATAGTACTTCGATGGATATCAATTTAGTATCGCGTTCTTATTTATACGTACAAGAAACTACGTCCGGGAAACCAAGTCCGCAGTATCGGTCTCCTGGGCTACCAGGGATGACCACGTAGTCACTTGGACAACCAGCTGCGCCTGAGCTGGAAGCGTCCTCCGTACCTGAGACGCAAGAGTGTGAAGTCAAAAATTAACTACACAGGAACTTAACTTTACAAAGCTCTAACTCTGGCACTAAATGAGATAACTCATACACCTCTTCTTTAAGTAATGAACTCAACAGGAACAAAATAAAACAATTAATGAGTTGTTATCAGTTGGTGTGAAAGTTCGAGGTTTTGTTGCCCTCTCTGTTCATTGTCACAAAAAATATCAAGTTGAAAACGGTTCAGTGAAATAAAGTGTCTGTTGGGAAATATATGTGTCTATGTCATGATTTTTGTTGACGTCAAATTTGTAAACCTCTGACTGAATTTGCTTCTGGTGGCACAGGATGAGTCCTAGAAGAAATTTCAATCTGCTGCTTAGAGGAATGTTGTCAAAATTTTATTCTTTAATCTTATTATGAGTCTGATGAGCAGGCTAGCTTCTTTCATTCTTTACCGTTTAAGGTTTTCAACATTCAGGAAATAAATTTTGATGACCTCAAATTTTAAATTTCAGATTTTGAACATTCAAGAATCAAATGAGTTAAATTAGTCGAATTTCAAAATTTCAATATTCTGGAAATAAATTTTCAGGATTTCTAATTTAAAATTTTCAACATTCAGGAAATAAATGAGTATACGTGTGATTCATGATGCAACGTGAAATATCAGACGACTCCAATATCAATTGCATGGGTGGGGAAACTTTTCATGGTAGGAGCCGCATTTACAATTCACAACTTTATTTGGCCGCATACCGCAGTAACAGAGAATAATTCATAATCATATCAAATTTATGCATAAAGCCCTTGTGAAATTTCCGCAGAATATTTAAGAACTCTATGTCATTATAAACGCACAACCAACAAGGGTTGTTACTCACGCTGTCATGATTATGGTAGGTCAAAATATATTTGACACACTGAAACAGTGTTAGAGATAGAATGCTCCTGTGCCCACTTACCCAAAAATGGAATGATGTCGTTGGCAGGACCGCTCATCATGAACCCGTACGGCTCAGCTTTCGTATTTTGCGTCCATTGTATGCAGCTGGCAGAGCTGGCCACGCACACGCGATACGCCTGATTGTTTAGGTGCACCGTGGCCGTATTGGTACCTGAAAGTATTAAACAACTAAGTAGTGTATGCGAACCGTCAAAAATGACGGGATTCGATATTTTCTTTAGAGTGTAGACAAACCCTCCAGGTGTGGATGACCAACAAAGATATTCATCCCAACAGTACCCGCGACTAAAATATTCTTGTGCTTGTGCTGGCTTGTGCACTGGTGAAACTAAACTCGTATCACAGATACGATCATTAGGCATATTTTAAGAACGTGAAAAAGAACCGGACCAGCCAACTAAGATGGACCAACTAATCAAATGTATTCAATGAGATTTCAGTTGTGATAACAGTCGTGAAATTACAAGAAAAAATAAATTTATTATAAACTTATGGAGACACCTATAGTTTTATTATATAGGATTGATTGACGATGATCACAATTTTCCAATCCCTTGTTCGATTATCCACAGGTTATCGCTTGTTTGTTCTATTCGTTTTTCTATACGCATATACTCCTGTCCTGTAAACTATAGATACCTAAATAGTATTAGACCCCAAGCTAAGTAAATAAGTTGATTAGTTGAACATGTAAATCAATTGTAAAGTGATCGTATGAGATAAATTGAAAAAGTGATCAGCCTAACAAGTTCTGCCGCTATGGACACTCTCGACTCGAGCTCTAACTGTGACAACCACGAAAAACAAAGCATGGAAGCCTCACTTATCTGTGCCTCAGTCGGCCGAACGTAGTTGAAGCTCTCGACCACGTCGGAGGTAGCGGTGTAGTATTGGGTGCAGCCGTCCGGCGCTGATCAAAAATGCAACGAAATTATTTAAAATGTGTTTGGGAAATTTGCAAGCCCTTTTCTGATTTTATGTTAAACCCACTTGACGATCATTGCAAATTTCGAATAATGTACTAGGCGGCTAAATGCTGTAGAAATTGTATGCGCACTTGGAAACGAAGCAAACATTCATGACGACGATAGTTAAATGATTTTTACTGCTAAGGTTAACGTTGCGCATAAGGCACCCAGAATAAATCGTATCTGTCTTTAAACAGATGATCAACTTAAGTTTGTAAAAGTTGTGAACCTCTTTTGGATGTAGATCGCAAGTATATCTCTCATATATGTATATTGACACATTTTCTACTACTACATTAGAAAAGTAAATGAGAACATACTTCAAAATCCATCAGCAAAATATTAAGCATTTTCATAATTTTCAAATCAGCTGCAGATGATAGGTTCACAAAAGATACCGTTATGAACAAAATATTAAGATTTTCACAGAAGTATCGTTGGCCAATTATGCTCTATTTCATAAATAAGCAAGATCAGGTATATAACTACATCATCTATTTTTTGCTCAATTCTTATAAGCCTTTTCTTCTGTTTCCTAGTTAAGTTTACTTAACAACAAAAACCGGACACAACGTGCAAAAAAATGCTTTAGAATTTTTGTCAGGATAAAAAGAATCTTGATTCAAACAAATACTGAGCGTCAACCAAGGTTTGAATCGCAATTAAAACATGAATATCGCAAAAATTTTCGGTTTGATGAATGTCGTTTTCTTCCTAAAACGGTGCATCGCTTTATCTTTCATAAAGGCATTACCATCATTTGAAAACAGGAAAGTAACACAACGCCTTCTAAAAAGAAGCATAAATGTACAGTTTTCATTGTACACTAAACTGAAAAATAGGTAAAAAAAGTCATGTATTATAAATTGAAACTTGTTCCATTTATTACAATATTTAAAAGTTAACCTTTAATGCTTCTTTTTGAAGTAAAAATTTCTTTGAAGCTTGTGAGATGTTGTGTGATAGGGGTTTCATAAGAATTTTTTTTTCTATTCCCAACAGGTTTTCTGCCCTTTTTCTTCTATTTGTACCAAAAGCACAATCAATCGATTTCCTATTTTAGCAAAACGCTAAACAAATCCGGCAAGCTTTACCTATAATATTTATCAGATTTTAATGGAAAACTCATTTCATTCGAAGCCCATTGTCCACAAAGCCATGATCTTCAAGTTTAAAAGGTTACCTAATATTTCTAATAACCATCGATTTTACCACAAAATCACGCTTTCTTGTGAAGCAAGGAAAATGAAGGCCTCTCTTAGCGTCACCGAATTAGATCAAAGCTCACCTTTATCCGCTGAGTCACAAGCGATCTGTTCAATATTCACGTTCCAGCTGCGGGTGAGAGGGGCCGATCCGGTGTTGATATTAATCCTTGGGTTTGCCTTGGTCGGATCGACTTCGATGTACACTTGAAAAATAAATGAAACCAAGCATCAGAGCAAAGCTGACTGCGGTATAATCATGCGAAGCCTCAGTTTCTTTCTTTTTTTTTGAATCGACAATAACTTTTGCTACTGAAAAAAACACGTTCAATGCAGACTGATGGGGTTATAATCTCTGTAAACGACGAATAATTTCTGTCTCACACGAAAACGATCATCACTGTATTCGTTTGAAGCACCAACGAAATCATTACTGAAGAAAATTAATCCAATATTTTGAAATTTAATTATCGCGAGTTCATCAACAAAAATTAACGCACCTTTACATTATGTGAATAATGTGAAAAGTTTTATTAAAAAGTCGTTTATCAAGCATAAAGAACTGTTTCCAAATTGTTTCCATTCCGCAGTTTAGGTAACCCAGCCTTCAAAATTAGCAGAACACGTAAGACTCTTCATTGTTTCTATTCCTATTCAGACAGAAAAAACTCCCAGACAAACCTCATTAATGCTTACAATTGCAAACATTTTTTCATAGTAAATTTAAACCCATCATCAGGCATCAATTTAAGAAATTTTTAAAACCCAACATCGACTATCACCGCTCAACTCCTTATTCGATAATTTTTGCCTAAAGCGACTTACTGTGCTGTCCAGTGTTGGAACCACAAAGGGTGGGAACTGCAGTATCGTCCTTCGTGCCCGTGACATTCATATAATCAGTAACACACTGTCCGTCTTGGTCAGGAGGCGCCAGCACAAAATTGGTAAAGTCGAGTCTGAGTTGACAGATTTTGCTGCTGACCAGCCGCACTTCTAGCGTGCAGGCGAGGGAAGTCGTGGTCGTCGGGTTGATGAAAGTGCTAGTGGGGCTCACGGTGTACGAACCGCACCCTTGCTTGACTGGTCAAAAATACGCACTTTGATAATTATAATTGATGGATGCTTTTTATAACACCATATGTTATAATTTTATCGAGCATTTTTTTATAATGCTGGGATGTGGAATTTTAATTTTGTGTCCCAAAACATTGGATGAAATAAAACATAGAAATTATTTATTAGGATAGCAGTTGTGCTAGGTCACGCTCGTCTCCTTAAAATCATGCAATAATGGAAACGGAATACAGCACCAAAAAATAGAATGTTCCCTGAATAATTTTTGGTTCATTTTATCAGAACATGCAAATAACTCAAAACAAGATATTTGAAAAAGTCTCCGAGCGATATCCATACATTAGCGTTGCCCTACGCGGATCTAAACAAGAAATTATATAGTTAACAAAATGATTTTGTAGATACACGATCTATGCACCGGTCAAAGATAGCTACAAAAAACTTAAGGTGTAGCTAAACGATGTTTTTTCCAAAATTTATTTCGCAACATGTGTTATAGAAGTTAGGATTTTTGCCATAGTGTGTAGAAGTGCTGCCCATAAACAGTAACATTCCTGACACTTTTATGACAGGTAAGGATGATCACAAATATTTCACACATATGTGACGTTTTTCGTCGTATGATAGGTTCTAAGGGAAATACCTCAGTATCTTCTTGCATAAATTTCAACATACTGTATTGGTTTGCATTATCGCTTCCGAAAGCACGGTTTCTAGGACCCAACAGCTGGTAAACTCTGACACAAAGTTAGCTTCTACTACTTTCTCTCAGTTGTTTTCCAGATCTCCATGAAAATCTTCAGTATTGTTACATTCCTACACCATATTGAATTGTTATCGTTTCAGTTACTATAATATGTTTATCCGCCTCTAATTTTTGTGTCATTTCCTCGTCTATCCGTACATCCTCACTAGTGTACGTAAATACCCACTCTGAAAGCAAGTACTAGCTGTACGCAGAGCAGGAGCAAATACTCACTTGAAAAGTAGAAGGAGCATGTTCCAAATGTCCTCACTAAAGTACCAAATATTCTCACAGCAGCAAGTACCAACTATACTCACAGTAGCAGCAAGTACCATCTATATATATACTCACAGTAGCAGCAAGTACCAAAGCCGCCAGAACATCTGCCTGCTCCCGTACCCCCCAGTCTGGTACAGTCTATAGACTTGTAGCAAGTACCAGTAGGGAACGTGGTAGACGTAGTCCTGCATGTCACGGGCTTGACGTTCAGAAATACTGCACAATGAGCAAGGGTAATTTTTTACACGTCGCTCACGATAAACTCTTCACAATGACGGGAATCAAAATTCTTCAGCGTGATGGTTGCGAGAGATATTTTGCAGTTAAATAAGGTAAAATTTTAAGTATGCTGCTCGTGATAAACGCTATACAATGAAAGAAAGTGAAATTTATGTACATGACGTTCACGATGAATACTGTACTATGAAGGACTGTATTTTTTGAACGTTGTGCTCACTGTATAAAGTGAAAAATGTGAGCAGAACAAATTTCTTAGCATGACGCTCACGATTAACACCGTACAGTGGTAGAACGTAACGATTTTATGCATGACGCTCACGATAAAAATTAGGTGAAGATCCATGGAACAAAGATTTACGTTAAACGCTCTCGATAAAAACTCTACACTGACGTCATCAACATAAGCATAATGGACATGGTATAGAGTTCTCCATTTTCTCCATTTTCACTAATTCTCCATTTTCCCAACGGGGAGAATCACTGGGCGGCACTGCCGAGATTCAAACTGCCGACACCTTTTCGTGAAGGACGATCGCTTTTAACCACTCAGCCACGGCAACAACTTCATTTATCTCATGAATATTAAAACGTTCTTTGGATGAATGAAATTTAGAATTGAAGTTTGAACTTAAGAATTGAAGCTGTGCAAACTACTTTTAATTCATTTACGTTTCATGGTGTTTCAGAAACACATCTTACCTTGACAGAAAATAGAAAATTTATTTTTCTTTTCTCAATCAATACTTACACCGGGAATATTTGTCCGGTTCCTCGAGTGTTTTGCTCTCCTTGACCACCAGCGCCCAGCTCACCCCCACCAGGAGCAAGACTGACACGGTTTGTAACCTCAGCTGTGTGAAAAATAATTATAATTTTACACCCACCTCATAAAATTTCCTAAAGCAATGAGTAACATAGGACACAGATTATAGACCAGAGATGAGTCGAAGATTTCAAACACTTCAAAATTGACGAAATGCACGAGCGTTCAACTGCTGTGTAATGAAGTCCGCGATAACTGACTATTTTTAGAAACTATTATTTAATTTGGAAGCATACAGAAACCCAGCCTGCATCATAATTCCGGGTGAATAGTGAATAAATGTCATTTAGTTGAAAACAAAAATATCCTTCCGAGGGAAATATTCCTTTGGCTGATTCGGAACGTACTGCACCCAGTTGAGCTTGTGTCCTCTCAATGCTTTTTTGCCCTCAGGATTTCAGTCGGTGCTTATTCTTTCTTTGAAGCTAAAATATTTGTATTCGTTTTTGTTTCGTAAACCACTTTGAGACATCGGGTGTTCCACAATTTTTTGTTTTTCAAAGAGTTGAACATAACGAGCATTATTTTCGGTGCTGGATCTAACTCGCTTGGTAGATAAACGTCTTTATTATAGTCATTAGAAAATTGAAGATCGGAACGTTAAAGGCCCTCGGCTGCTGAACTATCTGTACCTTAAACCCCTTACGAAACAAAAGTTTATTTGTAACATTGTTACATTACCTTGCACCATTTCGTTGTACCATTTCCGAATCTTTTGTCTATCTTAACTTTGTACCAAAACAAATTTTATTTGTAACATTGTTACATTACCTTGCACCATTACGTTGTACCATTTCCGAATCTTTTGTCTATCTTAACTTTGTACCAAAACAAATTTTATTTGTAACATTGTTACATTACCTTGCACCATTACGTTGTACCATTTCCGAATCTTTTGTCTATCTTAACTTTGTACCAAAACAAATTTTCATGGTTAATTTTAGATCATTTCATGAGCTGCTTTGTATCGCCATTTTATGCCTTGCGTCCTGGAACGTTCATAAAGTAAATAAAAAACAACATGTGAAAATAATGCAGGCCTCCAACTATTGATGATTTGAACACCTCTGCTCATAAAAAAAAATAAAAAAAATGCGCTATGAAAGTCAAATGTTACTCAAAAGATGAGCTCTGATCGTTAATGTCACAGTGGATTCCGATATAATTAAAATTACTTAATGAAAATTTCATATTTTAACCAGCAAAGCCAAGAAGTAACAGTTGTCTTTTTTCATAAATTCTTTAAATTTACTATTATGAAGTCTGAATGCTGTTTATTTTTGGCACACTGGGGGGTTAAGTTCATTAAAACAGCCTATAATGTGGTTCAATTCAATGACGTTGCTGCGCACGTAACTCAATTTAGTGTTCAAAGAGTAACGAAGGGAAATATTTTTAATATCTCTTTTCAGAACAGTATTTTCCCATACAGAAACTAAAATACACTCAATTTGCCAACAATAGCCAATGTCAACAGCTTATTAGCAATTGAAGCTTTCAGCATTTGAATTTAATTGCAACTTACGGTCATTTTCAAGTAATTGAACAGCAGGTTAACTCCTCACAAACTGAAACGGCGGAAAGCCTAGCGGTGCTTTTATATAGTCGAAGAAATATTAGAGCACATGTGTTGCAATTGGGGTGCTTAGTCAAAGAACTTTAATTGCACTCCATTGAAATAAAAATCGCGCAGGCTGCCAAAGTGTTCTATGGCCGACAATTGGGTGAACGTGCGGGTCACGTTGTGAGTGCGTTACCATTTTAGACTTTTTTCACAGTTAATTTCTGATGCAGGTTTATACAGTTCGTATTCTCAGCGGTACACTTGTAAGGCATTCATTTGTACGTACCTGACTTAAGTTCTTTTCCAGCGTCCGATGATCTTGTGTTTCTCTTTTACGCGCTAAAAATATAGGTCGTTTTAATGAGCATTGAAATAAAATCCTTTCGAAATTACGAACGTTCACGAAACTCAAGTGTTCTTCATTGAGGAGTTGTGACAGAAAATGTCAATCTTGGTGTCGGTAGTGACTGGTTCTCAGAATAAAATTTGCATAACTTAATTTTTATTATGATATAAGAGGAGAACTTCGTCCGATAAATGAATCAAATGAAAAATGCCAGTGGAAGTTTAATTGACGCTGAGATTATTGAGGGCGACGGTACATAGCGAAATTTTTGTTAAGACATTATTCAGCCAAACTTCATATTGCACGAAACACTGAGTTATAAAATAATTCTATTCAGCCCTAAAGAAAATAAGCATCACACGTTCAGGAGCAATAATTTGTTAGGGTTTAAGAGTCCGCAGACCAAACTAACAGTTTCTCCCCGATGAAAAAAGGAAAAAATTGCTTAATTCACTCTCGACCCAGGTGTATGAAATGGGGACTTGCTACACCACAGGTAAAACCTCCGATCCGGCGTGTCCCCATTTCACACACCTGGGTCCAAAGGTGAATTGAGCAATGTCTTTTTTTCTCATCGAAGTGAAACACCGGGCTTGCGTTCAAAACTTCAAAACTAGATACAAAATACAGGGTGTTTTTTTAATAAGAGACCAGAAGCACCTCTAAATACGGGAACTTTTGATACAATGAACGGGTTTTTAAAAACAATGTAGCAGTACAATTCTGAGATTTATATCTTTCATTTGGTGCCTACGTATTCATGATACAACAATCAAAATAAGAAAGAGAGGACACAGTAAAGTTCATCCTGCTTTGAAACTGCCGCCAAGATGACGAACTGGACAAACGAACAATTAGTTCTCATGAGCACTGCATACTTCTCTAATGGAAGGAGCATTACCCTAGCCCAGCCTAGTTTCAAGAGAGAGTATGCACTGGTACACTCAACTCAAGGATGTCATCATCTCCGAAATAAGATTGATCGGTCCCACTCTCACCAGTGCTGCAATGAAAAGCATGCGAATAAGTTCCAAATATTGTTTGCAGTCGAGTGGACGCCACATGAAGAATGCTATTTTAAAAAATTAGTCCAAATAAAATATATAAATCTCAAGATTCTGCTGCCTTTTTTTTCAAAAATTTGTTCATTGTAACAATAGTTATTAAAGATTGTTTCTGCCCCGTATTAAAAAACACTCTGTATTACATTTAAGCGTGTGAATTTTATTTTCTTCACGGCTGAATGAGATTATTTCATTTCTGCATAAATCTTGCCATTTGAATTTTGGCATTCAAATTTTTTAACAAAAATTTCGTGATGCGCCGTCCGTCATTGCCTATTGGATCGAGTCAGCCATTACACATTAGAAATCCTACGTGTGATATGACCTGCATTGACGTGAGTGGAATAAGGTACTTTTCAGTACAGTGGCCTTTAGCTCTGCTGAATACAAGGTAGTGAATTCTGAAGTCGAAACTAACAATCAAATACCATGAGAGTCTGGACCTATAGCAATACTACTGTCAATCGGGGAAAAAAACTGTATAGGGCCGACAAGATTTTCGAACGCACAGATTTCTATATTTCTTTATCTGTGCTAATGAATGAACCTCACGTGAGCGTCTCTGAACTTCATAAGGTATTTGGCAACTTCTTTACGCCTTTATTTTATGTTTATCACTTCGAAGTAGTCAATTCTGAAAAGTCTTAGAAAATAATATTATATGAGGAAGTTTTCCAGCATAGAAACTATCGAGGCAAGAATGATTGTGTAATTTTTTACCATTTGACAGAAATATATGATCAACACAAATGAAAGTTGGCCAAAGTCAACATCAACACAAATGAAAGTTGGAAAAATCAACATCCGGCTTTTCATCACCGTTGGTAGGAAAATTTTGAAACTCCGACTCGAAGTGCTAGGGATAAGACTGACCTAAGGGTAATTTTTCAAGAAAAAAGTTTTCAGTTCGAAAAAAAATAATTTACCAGAAAATACTTTGCTTTTTTCGATTGCTTTGCAACAATTTTTAGCTGAGAAACTGCTCCAAAGCACTACAAATTGCCGAATTAAACTAAGTTTAGCTTGAATTTACTACCAGCTATTTTTTTATGTACCAGTTCACCACTACCTTTAAATTTCTTCCAGAAAGAATTGACACGCGTTATCCACACATCCTGAACCGAAAAAAATAAATGCATTATCAAAGACAAAAATCTCTTTATCATTAAACATTAAACCAGACTAATTTATAACATTTCTCTGATTCAGTGTTAACCCAAGTCAAAGTTTCAATCATTTCAGGGGATTTCAAAATATCCCTTGAAGTTTTATACAACCTAAACGTTCAAATAAATTTGTCTGAGGCGAAATGAAACCAAGGAGTATCATTATCTGTATGGTTTTGTGCTTGGAATATATTGACATGGTAGCTACGTTTGATTCCCGTAAATGAGGTAAAGTTTACCCTGTTTTTGAGATCGTGTTCCACCAGCCAATTGCCTTTTGTTTTGGGGTCAATGTAAATCATATTTTTATTTCGATAAAATGTCTTTCTCAGAAATTTTGGAGGTTTTACGATCCACTCACGTTCTTTTGTAAAGTATTAAAAATTTCACAAAATGTAGTAGAGTTTTTGTACAATTTACTCTGAAGTTCATTCATTCATTTACTTCTAAAATATGGAAAATCCTTCACGACATCATCTAAAATCCTGTGCATTAAGGTAACAAGAAAAAGTTAATGAGTTCATTTTTTAGTTTTGATGCTCATATTGCAATTCATTTCATTAATGATTTTACCTCAGTAATTAAATCCATTACATGCATTTATTTTCAATTGATTCATCTCATAATTTTAGTACATACTTCGATCAATTTAGTTCCGTTTCAATTGTTAAACTGCATTCTATAATATATTTAATTTCTATTTTAAAGTCATATCTCAATGCATCAGATCATACATCAATTAATTTGCTGCATCTTTTTTGACCGTATTCAAATTATCTTATCCTTATTTTTTAGTTCCTATTTAAATTAATTTAAATTGCACTTTCTAATATTTCAACTAGTTTAATTCTTTTTTCCCTGAACGAACAGCTGTTAGAGTACACGCTGTTCTATAATTAGCAATATTCATGCATTTGAGTCAATGTACAGTTTCAGCATTAATGTAATTTCAACATCAATTTATCTGCCCTCTATCGAAAATTTAAAGCCTACAAGAATTCAGCAACCTCTCTGCAATCTGGAACTAAATCCGTTTGTAGTTTCCATACTTTACCTCTTAAGTGTATTTCAGAAAATATTTCTATTAACCGCTATATTGTATTTCTAAAAGAATTTGTGCATAATCCTCTTTTGAAATTTCACCCAAGAGAAGCGTTTTTTTCATTCTGATTCGGTAACAAAAGGGTGACGATGAAAGTCTGTCCACTGGTTGAAACAAGAATATAATTGGCCAGTATGGAGATTAACTTTAATACCGATATTTTCCACTAGAATCAAACCGCAGTCCCGTTCCCTATATCGCGTGAGCACGTAGTATTTATACCTGAGTGAAATTTTCAACAAACGTAAAGACATTCTTGCACCTAAGATGCATATTCATAGAAAATTCACATCAATGGCGTCAGAAATTGTTGGAGTTCCTAATATTGAGTAAGTAAATACATTATAATTCATTCTTGTTTTTGATGTTAACAGGTTCATCTCGCTTAGGGCAGTCGTTCTTCAAAACTTCAACATACGGTGAAATGTTTCATGACAAACGTATTTATGTATAAACTATGTGTAATGTGGCTGAAATACCTCATGAGATTTTGCTGCGCTCCATCAAACGTTCTTCGGATAGTACGCATGTAATCAATCGTGTATCATAGCAAAAATGTGATACTTTCTGCCTCTAAATTAATATTTCCTCGTCAGTCAATTTTGTGCAAATTCCAATAGAATCAACAAAAAGGGCTACACAACATGTATTAGTAAAAAATGTCCCAAAGCAATTTATTTTCTTTGAGTATGAGAGCTGTAGAAAGCATGGAATAAACTATATGTAAATACCATTTAACCTTCGTAGATTCTTTCCAAGTTTTGTTCATTAGTTTTTGTTTAGGGCGAAGTTCTTTAGTTGAAAAAGTTTTAAACACATCATTGCGATGATTAAGATTTTGCACTGTGATGATTTAATTTATTTTCATTGTGATGATTATTTACACTAATTATTCGTTTCCTGATATGAATGAAGCAAAGCATTTTTATGTGCGTCAACATTTTCAGGACATTGAATAATTTTTCGTCAACAATCGTCCAACCGCAATTTTTCTAAAATTCTTAGCGTGCGTGCAGTATTTTCCTGTTGGCTACCCAATTTTTTTCTATTTTTTACGTCTCAATTTTTACGTTTAACACCAAATTTGAGTGCAGGACTGCTGGTGTTTGAAGTGTTTCTATAAGTGCAAATAACGTTTTATCTCTCGTCGAGCGAAAGTTTTTACTATGTTTATTATTAGTATTACAACCACAGTAAGTTGCTCAGGTGGGTTGAAACAGTCGAACAATATCATTTTCATTGGAGATGTTGTCATAGATAAAGAACGTGGTAGAGGATTCTAATAAAATCGACAAAAATTTTCATATCACACATGATCAGATCAAGTACGCGAACAATAGTTCTATCTTGAACTTGACCTACGCGTCATCTTGTCCAATATCATTCACTCGATCTATGCCAGCAGTGGTGATCCAGTAGTAAGCACCTTGTTTAAAACGGCCATACCTCCTAATACGTTTAAAATTTATCGGATTGGCATTATATTATACGTAACTATTCCCCTTACGCTGTACAAACTGCCTACTTTGAGGATATAGTGTACCACATCCAGCGAGCAAAAGCACACATAGCAGTGAAACCAATGCAGTGCTACAAATCTTACACCTCATGTAGGAATCAAATGTACAACACATGTGCTTTCTTTCGGCGCACTAAACACCGTAGACAGCGTATCCACAAATATCACACATTGTTTCACAATCCTTCAGCAGGAATACGGAGACAAAAGCCGTATTCTTAATTAAAGAGAATGAGAGAAACACAATATTTGATTCTTAATTTATTCCGTTGCTTATAATTACTGGAATCTTGAACTACAGTAACTTCCTAAATTCCAGGTGGGGCTTTCTCTTTTGAATTGTATCATTTATTTAAGGGCTAAATGAAAATCCAATTTTAATAACTTTGACATTTCAACGTTCGTCTTTGAAACTCACATCACTCCTTGAAGCCCTATTTCCGGATTGTGTATTCCAAGCAAAAAATCACTTACTCCTGTCTGTCATAAGCAAGTAATTAAAGTCACTCGAAGTTTAAGCCTGGTGCACGTCGCCAAATTCGGGTTTTAGTGATACTCCAGTCATCAGCACACGTTCTTCCGGTACTGCAGGCTGAATCCGACGTTGATGTTGTCACTCTTCCATTCATCCTCGTCAGTCATCACGTACAGGATGAAAGGCTGAATACTTGCTGTTAGGTGAGAATCAAATAAAGGAATAATTTTGCAAGTGTAGAATAAATGAAGCAATATTCAACGAGAAGGAATACAGATTAATGTTCGTGACCAAAAAATTAAAGAATTTAGATAGTGTTTCTCACTGAAAATCAGTTCATTTTCTTGACAACTATTGGTAGTAAATGCTAAGTCGATCCTCTGGAACGCTTTTGCCCTGCGCATTTTGAAGTCACACGCCTCTATTTGCTAGTCTCCATTCCAACTTTACATCAAAAAACATGCCATTAACAATCATTTTTATATGCAAACCTTGCAGGATTAGGAAAGAAAGAAACGATAAAGAATGATACGACATGAGTACGGATTCGGTAATAGTCCGAATGAACGGCCTGTCACAACCGTGTTATCATTAGTTGTGAGTGTATTTTTAAATGCATGAAATCTGGATTGATTTTAGGAATTGAAGGTATGTATGTAACTCAATGAGAACACACGAGGCGTTAAATTAAGGCGAGGCGTTAAATTACAATGCAAGCTCTAGAAGAAACAACCATCCAGTTTTTATTTTCTCGTATTTTTAAGTGAACTTATTAAATACCTTTAAGGATCGTGTTTGACGAAACTAGGATGTACGCTCTCATCCGTGTTGAATTGATCACTCTCCGACATCATGGCTTTATTTTTTCCCAGATATTTTTCATTTACTCACACGTCACTTGATTGGGAAATCCGAGTCCGCAGAAGCGGTCAGCTTGTACTGGTGTGGTCAAGTCAGCAGGGTCCACAAACTCGCCACCTGGGATGACGACGTAGTCTGTGGGGCAGTCATCTGCCCCCTGTGAGGAAGCAACCAGTGTGCCTGAAAATGAAGTAATCTTGTTACTTGTAGTGAAGTGATCTTGAGATACTGAGAAGTGTGAGTCCTCTCAAGTTAGTTCAATAAAATTATTGCTTACGGCACTACAAAACTTTCGACGCCATAAAATTAATGAGTAGAAACTGCACGTTTATGCACACCCTGAAGCAACACGGGACACCCGCTTTAATAACTTTTCTGAGGTTACTTGACATTTCGATGAGTTCCCTTTGTGTTATCCAATCCGGTGTGAAATCGGGCTCTATATTTTTTTATGTACGAAATTATAGATACTACCTAAATGAAATAAAAACCCTGGAATCCGCTAATTTTTGTTTTTAGGTTAAAATATATGGCGGCAATGAAAATTGAATATATGAATAAAAAATTATCTCAAAGAAAAAGATGTCGAAATTTTTCAAATGCTCATTGGCTAATAATCTTATCTAATAATACTATTGATGTGTTTGTTTATTTATATATTTGTTTGGTGTCCGCTTCTTAAGAAACAGCTTCTATGATTTAATTTGATGGATGGTACGAGTTTCCCCAGTGTTCAAGTACAATTATACTTTAATCGCGCGAGCTATCTGGTTGGATATGTATTTTTTCATCCGCATCTAAAATTTACTTAAGAAAAATATAGAATCCCCTCATTTCTGACGGGCCGTGTACAATAGTAATTAATAATACACAGTTGTTATTTGTTTGGTTAGTTGGTCCGTCTCTCTGTCATGCTCTTAATTAAGGATGCTTGAAGCCGTACCTCTGAATCTAGTTTCATCAATTCACAAGTTCATGAATATTTCAATATTGAGTACTTCTAGGGGATATGTATTTGTTTTCATCCACATTTGAAAGATTTATGGAAGGAATATATTGAATAAAGTCATTTTTGACGGACCGTTACACTAGATAAATACTAAACAACCTCTGAATTGCATAGTGTTGGCTAGGAATTTATGTAGTATTGCAACTTTTCGAGCATGAATATAAAAATGTCCTTCATCTGACAATTTCTATATAAGGATGAGCGATCATCAATAGAAATAAAAAGTTTTTGCAGAATTTTATTCGGCTTACTCTCATTTATCACATCTTAAAGACAAAGTGCCCTTTGGGTGTTCCATAGAATTATTAAACTAGTGTAAAGAATGCAACGTAATGTGTAAGCATATGTTATCGTCACTTGTTAAATGAAATACCTGCCCAATACTCTTCAACTTGTTCAGTGAGTGGCTTTATTTTGAGTTTTGAGTTTTCTGTTTCACAGCTAAGGAGGTTTTCTTACAAGTTTTTCTTCATTATGTTCTTGAGCCAGTAGTTGCTTCGTCAATAACGTTTAATTCTTACTCAATTTTAATTGCAACTCTTCATATTCCATCATTTTGTTCCGGGGACTAGATGATTATATAAGGTACGTTGTATCTTTATTCGTCACCTGCCCAACTCACTAGGGTGCGCAACACGTACCCTATCAATCAATACCTTTAATTTTATGAAGACTAAGTGCACATATTGAATTCATGCTTCCTACTCCAGCGATTTCAGATCGGTTATGAATTTATTTGTGACATAAACGAAGTTTGCTACCAAATTTGGCTCATTAAAAGAATTGATTTTGATATCTGCGCACAGTATGCCTAAAGTGCATGAGCCTCTCTTTCCCATTCCCCCCCTTATAATTAATATACTTGGTTTTCAATTCCAGAGGGTTAACAAAATCGCGGTGTCTTCGTCTATGAGGAAACCTACCTCAATTCTAGAATTCCTTTTTATCGAGACAACTTTGCATATCCTCCCACGCAAAACATACGCACAGTGTATACATCCAATGGATGAGTGATTCGAACTCACCTAGCAGATAAGGAGCAGTTGCATCGACGTCGCCACTCATGAGGAAGGTGTAGGGGTTGGCTCCCCCATCGTCGTTCTTGGACCAAGTAATGCTGCAGCAGCCGGAGTGGGAGGCAATGCACACGCCGTAACGCTGGTTGTTTAGGTGGAGGTTCGTGTCAAAGGAGGCTGGAAGCAAGTTTACAGAATTCAGACTAACGTCAAACTCAACTAGATACTCCTACACACGAAGCCTGAGTTGTAAGCCTACCAACATCATTCAGTAATAGTACCCCTACATTTTTTTCAGAGAAATTAATTAGAAATGAACTCTGCAACATTCAACCCAAATGGATGTATTACTAAATATCACTTCGAACATTTTTGCGTACCAGTCTCAATACTTGAAATAATTTGAATTCAACACATCAAGCTTTCACAAACCGTTCAATTTTTCAAACTGCTTTCTTAAAAACAACGAGAAGCGTCATGTTTGCTCACAAAAAGTATTATCCGTTGTACAGAAGAATCAAGTCTTGAATAGAAGATTCTAAAGATCGAGGAACTTCCATTGCAAGAAAAAATAACGACGGATTATTCAACACATGATGAAACACGTTATATTCGACACAGGAGAAATACCTCTTTGGAAATTATTCGTTTACCCTAAAAATAACATTTTAGATTTGACTAACTTTCATTAGCTGCTCATATAATCTCAGTCATTATTATTCTTTGGAAAATATTCATTTACCATGAAATAATATTTTAGGTTTGGCTAACTTTCAATAGCTGTTCAAGTGTTCTCAGTCGTCATTTCTCTTTAGAAACTATTCATATAACCCAAAAGCGATATTTCAGATTTGCTAACTTTTAACAGCTGCTCAAGTGATCTAACTTGCCATTAGCATGTAGAAGTACCTATTTCATATGCAGTGGGCGCGGCATAATTGAAGCTCTCCACGACCCCAGAGGACTCGGTGTAGTACTGAGTGCAGCCGACTGGTGCTGAGCGTGTAGTGCGAGAGAGTGAGGAAATTTAGAACTTAAATAAAAAGTTAAAGTCCAAGGAAACAAGTATTATAACAAAAAATATTGATTTTGAAGTATTTATTGACGGTTTATAGTTATGAAAGCTACTTGAAGTGCACGATAATACCAGAAATAATCTTACCGAAGCACCTAACTACTACTGAATTCAATTTTCGAGCTGTCAATGTCGCTGTTTTGCCTTACTGTTAAAAGGGAATCGAAAAACATTTAGAACCAAAAATATTCGTTCACTCAACAATATTAAATATTTTTAAATGTATCTCAAAATATCAGAATTTTCAAGTCCTTTATTTCTTGTACGTTTACAGGCAAATGAAAAGGAATGTACACTTAAGTTTAAAATGTTAAATGTTACACGAAATGAAAGAACAAAAGGTAAATTTTGCAAACCGTACGTAGACAAAATGATTTCTCATCCACAGACACCATAAATCATCCACAGAGTTGCGAAAGTGGTATCGAATTCAAAGATACGTGATACTTCTCTTATTCTAATATAAGGTGATCTCAAATATTCTTGTGTGAATAATGAAAAAAATTCTAAACTCCCAAATGAAATGCAAGAATTTTTTTGCAATGACTGTCACACAACAACCCCACGAAGCATGACCCACGCCTTCCTGTGATGACAGGCTAAGAAAAATCTCATGTTCACATTTCTCACATAGTATGTTATTCTATTGCATCTGAACCCACAATAATTTTTCGGCTTAGCTTGCAACGGCAGATGTAAAGCTCAGTCACTATGAATTAAGGGCTGTCGAAACCAAATCTCTTCTTGTTTACCCATAATTTTTGGTCTTACTTCCCGAAATTGATGAACATGATTGGATCGTGAGAATAACTAGTCATTCAACCAAGTTTGGAATGCAGTGACCAAGATACGTTAGAAAACTTGAGCTCGATGTATACTCCCTCTGTTTTTAGTTCGAGTTTTTGCTGCAGGTAAACGTTTCAAATATTTTATAAATTTCATCATGTGCATATAAAGAATCTGTTAGCATGACAATCAACATTCATTCAAATGTAGAGCCCCTATAACTGCTTGCTACAGGATTACAACCCCAGCTTCAGCCACAGAGTGTCATTTCAAGCAAGCTGCAATAAAAAAAGGGAGTGGAATCAACAAAATGTGTGAGTTACCTCTATAGCGAGAGTCGCAGCGAATTTGTTGTACGGTTATGTTCCACTCTCGGGAGGTGTTCGAGGTTACAGCGGTTTCGATGTTGATTTTAGGGCAGTCACCAGTTGGGTCCAAGTCCACGTACACTTAAAAAATAATTTAGACCAGTTAAATTAGAATAAATTAGAAACTGTGATCGAAAAGATTTCCTGTAAATATATCCTTATCGTAATCGGGCATAGGTGGCAGCATAGTGATATATGTTCCATGTATAGCGCTCAGCGGTGTGTCACAAACTTAGTCGAAAATTTTCATACTAACCAAACACAGCACAACCTAACCTAACGTAATCTTAATTAACACATTCCTCATTCAAATTTATCGGAAACTGACCACATAGCGTTATTATGAGGATTTACTGTAAGGCGAAGCACATATTGGAAAATAACAAAAATCTATTTTCACTTTAAAAGGCACGACTTACAATAATTAAAGTTTACCCCATGCATCGTGTACATGGCAGCGAATCATAAAAAACAGAGTATTGTTATAATTGCTTATAGAAAAAAAAAGAAAAAAATGTTTATTTCCAAGTTGTCACATGAGATACATGCCAACATATTGGCTTTTAAAAGTTTCTTAAATATAGGGCATCCTAAAACAAATGTTCCATACGAGGAGTACTAATTGACAAACCATCCGAGGTGTACAAGTAGATAAGCCATACGAGGCATAATAATAGACAAACTATACGAGGTGTACTAATAGACAAACTGTCAGAGGTGTACAAGTAGATAGACCATACGAGGCATATTAATTAACTGCTATATATAACTACCGGTGATTTACGATAAAAAAAGTAACGCTAGGAACATGGAGATAAGACTGGCCAACGCATCATCCCATAATCAAGTTCCAAATGGATCAAAAGGTAGAGAACTTCAAAGAATCTATCGTCAGTGGGGACCTTGAAACTTCTATGATGTTCCAGAAATCGGCCTGTTATGGCACTGTCGGGACAACGTAGAAACGCCGGCAGAAGATGCCTCGAAGCTCAACTTATTTTTTAACCATATATTTTCATAAATCGCAAAAGGGATAAAGGGGATTTCAATATATCTTCGTTTATAGAATTATTTTACGATATATTTAAATAACTTAGGAAATAGCTCCCGTAGGTATTTCTCGTACGTCAATTTTATAATTAATAATAATGCAACCCACGTCTGAACGCATGCGGTAGACGCTTTCCCTCGAGAGGGAAGCCAGTCCACGGCGGGCATTCTGGGCAACACGAACTGCGCATAAGTATCCGCACGCCTCCGGTTCATTTGGGCCGGCAGCATTTATCGACATTTGAACTATTGAACTATAAGAAAAAGAGAGAGACGGAAGCGAGATGAGATGATGAGATGGAATGTTTAAATGACACTGAACGTTTAATCTCGAAAATACGGCTCTCGTCTCACGCTTACCTAAAATGATTAATTAAATATGACGACCGAGGTGAATACCTTAATTATGTAATTTGATGACTAATTAATATAAAATATAAACAATGTTTCGCCAAAACATTTGGCTGGTGGCAGTTACTGTTTCGGTTATAGCACAAGAAATCGTGTCTCGATGATTCAATGATAGAGAAGATTAACCGATGAAAAAGAGAAGTATTGGAGGTCACACAAGCCGATGATTGATTATGAAATAAAAGATAGTTATATTGTATCGAGATAAATACTGAGACCCAGCAGCAATCACAACAGTATTTCTCATGAATATATTATTTAAATAGTATTCAACAAAATCGGTAGTGAAAAGTATTAACACAAATCTTTTGACGTTCCGTGTGCAGCCATCGTAAGGTCAGCTTGCTGTTTCCTTCACTGTTTTTTCCAACTGCTAGGAACTTTTTCATCTGGCTTTTTTTAGATGAAATAAACTATTCGATCACTTTAAAAAAAGTATACCGAAAAATGGGGAAAATCGATCGAATATTTAGTACAAAGTTTAGTCAAAAAATGAAGGCCTAGAAAATGCCAACCTGCCCTAAGCGGCTTCCTAAAACTGCAATGCACTGACCGAAAAGCCCCAAGTGTTAATTTACGACAATAATTGTCCCTTTTATGTCTGGTGCACAGTAGCCTTCAAAAAATTTCGCCATTGGCTGAGCAATGGAAATCATTAAGTAGTGATTTTTCAAGCCCGATCTGCCTGAATGTTTTTGCAAATTAGAAATGTAATTTATTTAAATTCAAAACAATTTTCAAAGGCGTCGAAAAATTGCTCCAAATAGTAAACGGGAATCTATGGGTTCAAAAAAGCGTGCAATGTCAATGAAATTAAACTAGTATTTGAAATTTTTTCCATTTCACAAGTTATGACACAAGATAAATATTGCGCTGAAAACGAACAATCATGAATTCCTCTTCGATTTTATTTAGTGATGTAGCAACAACTTACAGTGTTTCCCTGTGTTTGTCCCACACAGAGTTGGGACCGCGTCGTCGTTCGCATTGCCTGTGATTTTCATGAAGTCAGTGTCGCATCCCCCGTTAACGTTTGGCTGCGCCAGCACAAACGTGTCGAAGTCGAACCTCAGCTGACAGACGTCGCTCAGCAGCTCAATTTTGAGCTGACAGTTGCTGAGAGTCGTGTCTGTGCCAGGGTAGCTGGGGTTCAAGAAAGAGGTTCCGTTGCCGCTCGTTGTTTCACCGCACGTGCGAATCTCCGCCACTTCATTTTCTTTTGTTGGAGTCAAATATGCGGAGAGAAATGTGGTTACAATCACAGTAGTTAATCAGGGGATAAATAGGAACCGATGTGAACGTATAGATCCCGGATTGAATTTTGATTCTTTTAGCTGGAGTGTTTTTGCATGTAACTTCAATAAAAAAATCGAGAGCGTACGCATAGAGTTCATTTTATTCATATATGACTTTAGGGACATTCTCAAGTGCAAATATTTTTCACTAGTGTCCCAATTGAACGAAATTCAGGTAACGATATAAGGAAATTTACACTTAGTCAAAAACTGTAGGCTCGGGCCTAGGAATGTAAGGTTAACGGGTACATAACAGTTCGTTCGTCATTTATGAAATTTGAACAGTGATAAAGCATAAGGACTCGAACGCCAGCAAATCAAACACTGCATGGTTCGGCCCAGCTCGCTGGGCTGGTGAAACATAAGGCATTTTACCACAAGGGAACCTACTGAAAAAACTAATGGCTATTTAAACGAGGCCCGCCGTACAAAAAAAAAAACGTGAAACACAAGTAGTAGTCGAAATGGAGTAGTCCCGCGCCGGCAAAAATCATTAATAGGTATGATCGACCGCATAATTACGCAGCCAAAACATATAGCAACCTTTGACCGTGTTTTGCCAGAGTAATTAATTTGACTGAGGTACTAGCAGGGGCCGTTGGGATAGCGGGTGCAGTGCCAGGAACTCTGTGAACAGAACGTGTGCAAGAGAAAAATGTTCTCTACACCTACACCTCTTTTTAAAGAGCATCTATTACTCCGACGGGCGGGTGTAAGACGATTGTTAATATAGATTATTTATTGCAGTAAATTGAATATATTTAAAAAAAATAATTTTGTCAGTTGTGAAATAAATTAATCGGGTTGGGTAAAGTGTTAGGTAAATAAAATTTTAATGAGGCTCAGCGCATAATTAATTACAATTCTGCGAATTCTAAAAACAGAGTTTCGATCCACATGAGAGAAATCGAAAAGCTTCGCATTTTACTCCGCAGTTTAGAAGCGGCATGCAATTTGAACGAAACTCATTTGTAAGAATCTGTTGGAATGAGTAGTTTTGCATAGACAATAAACATACTTAAAATTGTTACGAAATTTAAAAACAAGCTCGGCAAAAAAATTTTTTAATTGAAATCAGTACATTTGGTATTGAATGCAGGCAATTGCACTCGATTTTAATTTAATACGCTTGATTTTTGAGATAATTGGGAAAGTAAAAAATTATTAGTATGTAAGAAAAGCACTTAATTAAACATATGTTAGAGCTCACCCAATCAACACTGATGAAGCATAAAGCCTCTAATGCCAGTTTGAACAGCGCTTACCCCAAATAATCTCCCAAAATTTCCGTCATAAATGATTTATTTTCAGTTTCCTTCATTAAAGTTCAGATCAGAAAAACAAAACTGATGGCCATCAAACGACACTCATGGCTATTTTTTAAAGATCAAATTATTTAATAAATCGGTCAAGAAGATAACAAAAGCACGGAACTCACCTCGAAAGCCCGGCCAGGCGCCGCGACCTGCCAACAAAGGCGTCGTGTTGATCTTTTGTAGATCGTCGTCGTTCGTGTGGATCTCTTCAGTTCTGTGATGCGCGACCAGCGCTTCCCTGGCACACGCCAGCAGCGTCAGCAGCACTGACAGCTGACGGGAGTTAAACACTAAAAGCTGAGACGAGTTGGAAACATCAAATTTTAGTCTGTCGTGGAGTTAAGGTTTCGGAAAAATAGGCGTTGAGTTCCGTGCGGGCAAAAATTTGATGTGAAGCAGTGAAATATTTGTTTCTTAAGTAAGTATGGAATCAAGATACAAATGGAAAAGTACCTACATTGGGCGCAGCTATGGCATAGCATCTTTTACAATTATAATAAGAGGCGTAGAACTTTCAATGACATTTTGGTTGAACTTACTAAATGCACAAATTACTTTAAAAACGTTTAGATAAGAAGAAAGTTAACAAAAAACTACATGCACCATCGAGAACATAATGTACCACAGCATGTGAGGTGATCGAAACAAAGTCAATATAAATATATTGAAAAACATGCGCATTAACACTTTGACTGCGGCGGGTAAAACTGAAGTTCAACATTCAAGTCAAATTTAAAGTCAATTGTAGTAAGCAATGTTGAAAATGGCAAACGTTAACTGGATCGTGCCTTCATTTAGCTTTGATTAAGTATTTATGAAAATTGAGTTTGTGACTACTGGTCGGTCTGCAGCATTATGAAAACTCCTTCCGTGACCATCGGTGGCGCACGTCGCAGTCAAAGTATTGAAATTCACTTTAAAGTCGCGTACTTAGAATAACTGAAAAAAGTATAGGGCATGAATGATGATATCTAATATTAAAGCTTTCGCAAAAAACTGGATAACAACAACGCAAACGAAAGTTGTACCTCACAGTTATTCGAAATAATGAACTCTAGAAGAAAAATTCCTCATGAAATGGATAAAAATTCCTCAAATTCAGCTACTACATGGGTTGACAAAACTCCCTCACTAATTCAGTATGACTTTTCGTTGCTTGTATGCTAAATTTTAGCACAAAGTTGTCTAACTGTGCTAAACCAATTTGTTTCACTCCTAAAATTTATAGAAGTTTATGAAATTTCCTTCCTCATTCATTGCACCGAAAGAGAGAAAAAAATTTCAAAGAGAGAAAGAAATTATTTGCCTATAATATTGTCATGGTTTATCCTTGAATGATGGAACAGTTATATAATCATGATGACTTACATGATCAAGAAATTTTCAGCGACATTGTGCCCATCGAAAGTTTCTAATAAATTTAGTAGCGATAAATTCAACATATTAGGGAATATTATATTTTGAAATATTACTTTTGATCAAGTTAATTTAATAATTAAGGGAACATTGCAGTTCAACATAATTACATATTTGAATATTTGTAACGTTTAACCACTATTGGTACAGTAAATACTGTTATACAAGTGTTATGAAACAAACTGAGGTCGAATCTCATCCCGCAACACCCATCATTCGTTATAAATCCATTTTGAATCGAACTAAAAAAGTCGAATCATATTAGATACTGTATTTCTTGCCCGGATTATACTTCGGGATTATACTTTGGATGACCGGATTATACTTTGTATAAAATTCAAGTTTAGTGATACTCACATTCTTCATTGAAATTAATTCCGGCAGAACTTCACTTCGAAGAAGAAGAATGAGAGACGAGACAGTCTAGAAGAGACGAGAGACGAGACAGTCTAGACGAGACGAGACTTCATCGAAATCAATATGCCTATAGGAAGACACTAGCACTCAAGACGCCCTGCTTAACATCACTGAAAAAATATACAACGACATCGATCAAAAAAATGTAACACTTCTGCTGCTACTTGATCTCTCTAAAGCATTCGACAGCGTCGAACATAATCAACTCCTACGAAAAATACTGAACTTAGGAGTGGATACACAGTGGTTTAAAAGTTACCTTTCAAATCGGTCTCATGCAGTCCTCTTAGATAACAAGTTGTCCCCATTCCTTCAAAACAGCTTTGGTGTCCCTCAAGGATCAATTCTGGGCCCGCTACTGTTTTCAATTTTCATAAACGATTTCCCTCCAATGCCTTCTAACACACGAATCTCCATGTATGCAGATGACGTCCAAATTGCAATGACAAGCTCTGTAGCAGAAATACCACAGACGAAAAAAGGAGCTGAAGCTCTATTGATCAGCCTCAAGTCATGGTATGACCAAAATGGTCTCAAGCTAAACGCGAACAAAACACAATTCATTATTTTTGGGTCAAAGCATTCAATAAACAACATTCGAAATCTAGATCAAACTCTTACAGTTGGGAATGATACAATTTACCCATCAGAAAAAGTAAAAAATTTAGGTGTTTGGTTCGATAGGAACATGTCCTTCAAATCCCACGTTGATAAAACCTGCAACGCAATTCACGGGACCTTACTGTTTTTCAATCGTATAAAAAATATGCTTGACGAAGAATCTAGATTGTTGGCCGTTCATTCTTTGGTCTTATCACGTATTGACTACTGTAGCCTGGTCTGGGGAGGTATATCGAAAGATCTTCAAAAAGACCTACAAAATGCATGAATTTTGCAGCAAAGGTTGTATGCAACGGTAAATTCAAAAATCATGACCACGTAACACCTCTCCTGCATAAACTTGGCTGGGCTCCGATTCGGGAAAGGTTCCAGGCGCACAAAGCCCAATACGTTTTCTCCTCTTTATATCTTCCTCATAGCAGTGCTGAAATATTGGAATTCCACTCCCCTACCGTCACGAACCAAAGGCCGAACAGGAGACGTGATGTCTCAATCAAATACCGTTCATCTAACATCGGGCAGAAGGCTCTGTCAGTATCAGGCGCCTTACTATGGAACAGACTCCCCCAGAGCTTCAAAACCCCTCAAACACTGAGAGAATTCAAAACTAAAATGGCTCTCTATCTTGCGTCAACACAATAAGTGTGAACTGCAGCACGTGCTGGAGGAGTGCGTACATGCAGTACGTGTGTGCGTATATGCGTATGGATATCGGTGTACGTATGTGCGTGTCTGTATGTTTAGAACGTATTCCCTTTTAAAATGCTCATGTTGATCCTGTTGTGACGCAGTGGATCGTCCTTTACACTCTTCCAGTGTGCTTTCGGCCACACCATTTGAGGTTGTTTTGACTTTCTCGTTTTGCCCCAGCAATCTTGATAATGTTACGGTTGGCATTGTACATCGGTCCCTCTCATCTATTTTGAATCCGGTAAATTTTCTGTGCCAAAGCTTGTAGTATACGAAATTTAAATTTTTCCGTTATTGTAAAATCGTTTATTTTATCCATACCAGGTATTTTAGCTTACCAGTTGATACAAAATAATGTAAAACTGCCTATAACATCAACCTAGCAGTCAAAGATGCAAATTAATTCTGGATCTACCCGTTGTACCTTCAACCTTTAATCCCTCATTTCACTAGTTCCAACGTTCGCAAGCTCAAATTTCAATATGGAAATGCACCAACTGGAGTGTTCTTAACAACGCATCACATGTGCAATGTTTTCCTGACCCCTTGAAATAAAATCCAGTGTTAAAATCAGACCAACACAACGGAGAGAATGCATTTATCTACGTACTTTTCTCCTAATTATTTGTTCCAAAACTTAACCGATAGAAATATTACGATCCTCATGTATTTGATATCAACACAATGGAAGGAATGCATTTTCTTTGTACTTTTCTCCCAACCATTTGTTTCAAAATCAATCAATATAAATATTACGATCCCCATGTATTCGATCTCAAGTCATGGTCTTAACTTTAAGATACTCGTAAGTACTTTTTGCTCATATTGAAGATTTTTGAACATGCGACGGAATTCATTAGCAATTTTTTTTGTGTATATTGGTGTTCCAACTGTGTAGCAAATATTACGGGCTCGTGATCCAATAACACGCACCCTAACAAGAGTATTTTCAGCTATGTGTCACAGGGATTTTGTGTTCTTAGTGACTCACTTTCATCTTGCATTTCCAAACCCAAATTAATTACCGCAAAGAGAGAGAGCGGATGTCAAATGTGAGGGTATTTTAGTACATACTTTCTCTACTTCGATATCGTTGAAACATTTAAAAAGGCCTCGGATCTGACGAATGTCATAACTTTGAAAATCATCATTTTAACCTTCTTATTCTGGTCTCGAATTGCTGTCGTAAGCTTTGTGTGGTAAACTCTTCTTACCTTTTTATTCTCGTGAATACACTACGACAACACTAATTTTAAATATTTAACTTTTGCACGGTTCCACCTATGTTGAAAATATTACATCTAGCGATGTAAAACAATACTTTTCATGTCTTTAACCCCGATGTACTCTTTGCGAAAGTACTATTTGCGCAAGTAAGAAATATCATAACCATTTTGTGTTCTGTTATAGCAAATATAATCGTTGGGACACCTTGCATAGGGATGAAAGATCGGATGTGGGCTTTCACCGGATGTAAGATATAAACAAATGTAAGCGTAACCAAATGTAGAGGCATGACCGGATGCGGGGCATCACCGGAAGAGGGAGTGCAGTGTTGTCGGATGGGCGAAAGAAATTCCTGGATTTTGGAGTTGATAATTTATTAGAAAAAAAATACGCTCCATGTCCATTTCCGGGCACCACATATGAAGTACTAGTAATTGTGGAAAGCAGCCTCATTCCGCTGCGTGGAACCAACAGTTGTGATGCTCTTTTTGTTCGACCGGAGTAAGCAAGATCAATATTAAAATGACTTAACGAACGTAAAATAAGAAAAATTTTCAATCCCTAGCAAAAAAATTTCAGAAATTGAAACTTAGAAATTGAAACACAGAAAGTGAAACTTAGTGCCGCCCTCCAAATGCAAACGATCCTCTTATACATATTATTGTTTATTTTTTATTAACTTGTGCTTCTCCCTAAATCCTGTGTCGACAACCATCACGAGTATTACGATAACCATGTATGAATAGCAATTAAGGATCTAAATCATATGTTCCAACACTTAACATGGATATTACGATAACCATGTATAAATAGCAATTAAGGGTTTCTATGCTAAGGTATTTGAATGCATTTTTCGCTTTCATTTTTCAATACTTATGCGTACTAATGAGAGTGTTTTTCAAATGAACGTCACGAGGATTGTGCTCTCCTAGTTTCAAAATCAGATTAGGCAAGGAAAGGAACTCAATTTTGTTGTACTTTTCTATCAATCAATTCGTTTCAACATTTTACACGGGTATTACGATACCAATGTGTTATAACCATTTAAGAATGTTAATGTTAAGGTGTTTTAAAAACCAATGTATCGACATTTCATGTTTGTACTTTATTGGAAATAATATGTTTTTCTTTCTTTCTTTCTTCTTTCTTTTTCTACCACGGCTTAAATAACTCGCAGGGACCAACACACTTGCAACTGCGGGCTCAGTTTGGGGACTTTAATATCGACTAAAGAATTACGTACCTGGCTGACCCTCAAACTGCGATGAAAAAAGCTCATCTTTCGTGGGCATAATGCGTGAAATCATTGACTTGACACAACCATGACATAGGCACAGCAACAAAGTTAGCAGTTGATGTCCATGTACTCAAAGCTACCAAAAACGCCTGTCTGTCTCCCTTTAATAACGTTCAATGCTGCACTGATTACGTCAATGTTATGCGCACAAAGACAAAACAGACTACAAAATGGAAAGTATCATATTTTCTTATTTTCTTAACACACACATGCGTGGGTGAACGCTTTTCTTAACAATGCAAATTATCTCGTTACTGCAATAACAAAAAAATTGAATGAGAAGGTGAAAAAATATAATAAGAGTATACCCAAACGTTTTTTTTCTAATATTCGCAAAATAAAATGTAAGAAATTCTCTGATTTCTCAATAGAAATGACTCGAGACTTGGAAAACGGGGTTTTAAAGTTATTCTCAGCTTGATTCGCCTCAAGAAAAACCCAAAATTCAGCAAGTGGATTTAGCCCTTTTTTTCAACAGAATTTCATGAGAATTTTATGAGAAACGAAAAATAAAATTCTGCCCAAATACGTGTTTTTTTGATGTACCACCAAGTATTGAAGTTGTCAAAGAGCTATTTCAAAGGTATTTAAAAATCAGGTATGACAACTTGATTGAAACATAAACATGATTGTGTTTTTTTATGTTAACGTCCTGATCATTAGTTATATTCCTCTATTTCACCTTAGATAACGGATGGATCTCAGAAAAAAATCACATAAGAAGTACAATAAAAGTGTGATTAATTTCAATCTCGTTTGAATTTGAATTTAGTTTCAAATAAAGTAATTTAGAGAATAACTGTCACCGTAGCTAAGTGGATAAGAAAGCGCCCTTCACGGGAAAGCGTCGGCAGTTTTAATCCTGGCAGAGACGCCCGGTAATTTTTTTTCGCTAGGAAAAGGGAGAACTCAGCCACAATTCCCCACTCCTCTCTGGTGACGGAAATGGGTACCGGCTAGACCGGGCTAACCGTCATTGCGTTCTGGTGGTAGCTCGAAGGCACTTGAAAAACCAATGTAGAAAATGATGTGTACCTGGCTTGATTGATTAGAATTAAGTATCATTTTTTAGTTTTAGTCTCGGATCGTTTTTAGCTTTCAACGAGAAAGTTAGCAGTTTGTACCAGTTGGAGAACTTATTTGCCACAAGCAACATGTCAGTAGACTCCTTAAGCGAGATGCGTCGACATGACAAATTAACTACGAGCCACATCATACAAATCATGTACGATTAGGTAAAACATAACGTAGACCTTACAAGACCATCGATGATGGGATGCCCTAGAAGTCGCTGAACTTGTTCGGGCCTACAAGTAGCTTACTCAAATGTGTCAATTGTACTAGACATTTCAAACAATCTACCGCAGTATCGTTTGCGGTGAATAAATTGTTTAAATACCATGCATCGCACCATTATCTCTGCGCACCATCAGGCGGACCAATTGTAGAACAAAGAACAAACCTAGGATGACGACGTCACCCACTTCGTCAGAATACATGTTCTACCGTTTCTCAACACTGTAATCAAAACAAGGTGGACTTCATTTCACACCATCGGGGCTTTGAAAACTTAGCAACGTAATATCACTGATATTAAAATATTAAAGTAACTCTTACTGTCCCTATTGTCCAGTCGTTTATCACTCACAATCTTGAAGTCGAATTTCGACACATTATTTGGATCCATTGCAATTGAAAGATTGAAAATACAACTTATACGTAACACGGATAATTTAATTGATTTTTAGGACATTCTAACCTTTTGCTATTGTTATCCTAAACATTGATAGAACAGAAGTTTTTCGTGAAAAAGACCTTTCACTTCCTGGTAATTCAGTTCAAATGTAACATAGGTTACAATTGTACTGTTTTTTACACGGAATGCTAGTCAATAGTTACCATGGCAGTTACTTCGCTCATGATCTGTTTTATAGAGACAAAGCTGTGGTATCATACGAGCCCCTTCAAAATACATGAGATAATGTTGATAATTTTCGTTTTTCTCTAATTTAGCATACTTATGTCCTGGCAGAAAAAATATGACATAGGAGTAAAAAACAGGCATGAAAACATCTTATTATTTCTCTTGCTTTCGTTAAACTGCATCAATTTTTCCAGTAAACACCATTCATCGACTGTTTTAGTTTATTTTGTTCAAAGTACTCGTATTTCATTGAACATTTGGAAACGTTCGCGAATTGCAATGAGGATAAAACTACGACAGCGTCAGGTGTAACGAAATAGAATAAAAATGTAGTAGCTACTTTTTTTTTTTAAATAAAACAATTTTATGACCAACAATTTATTTCCCATTAATTTTCAGAAATTGTTATTTTCTCCTTCAACTGTCACAACATTTACAATATTTCAATTATAGGCGAAAAACATTTACAATGAAGCTTTTTCAAAATGCCTGTAGAGGACAGCGTAAAGAAAAAATCCCATAGAACTATCCTGAAAATTTTAATCACATCATTCACCTATGAAGGAAGGAATAAAATTTTGAGCCCTCTGTTCACTTATTTGATCAGAAAGTGCTCTAAAAAAATTTAGTCAAGAAAAGTACGTCACGAAGCTTTCCCGAGTCCCCACAAGAACTTTCGTCCGTCCCTTTATGACGACGTAAATTAATCGAAAATTGGACACAAGGGCTGAAAGTTACTCCACACAGTTGAGGGCATCCATGATACGTCTACTACAGCTCGTGTTAGCCCATCAGGTCGACTTAGCAGGTGTTGCTCAAGCGATAACGGAGGCTGAATCCGGCATTGCCTGCATCTCCAGAAAGCGCCTCGGAATTGTCAGTCATCACGTACAGGCCGAAGGGGCGAGAGGACGCTGAGAGGATGTAAATATATTTAGACAGTAAAGCGAGGTTTAATAGCCCATACTAGTTTTTCTTTGAAATTTACAAATCAAACTAATGTAGTTGTGTAAACGGGTATTTATAACTACAAGATTGAATATCGGAAATACAGTTTTTTTATATGCGGCACCCAAAAAATTACTTAATAAAAAGGATGCTTTGATCCACTAAATTCAAGCCTGATACACACCATCTTGTACATTGGGTTTTCAAATGCCTTATAACTAACACCAGGACGCCTTGACGGTTTCCTACGGAGGAGCCTGTACCCATTTCAGACCTTGGGTCTGAAATACGGCACCCTGGGTAGAGTGCCGTATTGTCCTTTACTTTTTCCCTTCACCCAATGGGGAAAACAGAAAAAAACAACTTTTAATACAGTATTCGGATTTTTGAAAACAAAACGGCAGTAGAATCCTGAGATTTAGATTTTTCATTTGGTACCAACGTTTTTACGATACAAAATTCAAAAATAAGAATCAGAGGACACCGTAAAATTCTTTCTTAGTTGAAGCTGCCGCTAAAATGACGAACTAGGCATGAGAACAATTAATGTTCATTAGCTTTCAACAACATTTAACTCATTGATTTTTTGTGGGGATAGTGAAAAGCAAGGGTTTATCGTGACAAGCCTATGGATCTGACTCAGCCAAGGATGCCGTCATCTCATAAATAAGATAAATCGGTCCCTTGCCTCACCAGTGCTGCAATGAGAAGCATGCGAACACGCGCTCAATATTGCTTGCAGTCGAGTGGACGCCACATGAAGAATATCATCTTTAAAAAATTAGCCAAATAAAAAAGATAAATCTCACGACTCTAGTGCTGTTTTGTTTTCAAAAATTTGTTCACTGTTTCATAAGGTATTGAAGATTTTATCGAGTCCCGCACATAAAGAACACCCAATATATTTAGAATACAAGACAACCTATGCATGATGCCAATAAACAAACGAACAACTAAGACCGTCAGAACATTATGAGCATTCTAGATTTCATATAAAGGGTTATGTAAAATGAATGCAAATTTGTTAGAGGTGTGTAAAAACGACCAATAATGTTGCGAGAAGTATCTTTACATCACTGGTCTATGCAGTACATTGAATTCAAAATTTATGTATTAAAACTACGCATGAGACCTATGTCGACCATTCACTTATATTATATTAAATATCTACATAGATCTTCGAAATGGAGCTATTATCTGTAATGTAATAAATAGCCGGGTGCCATGTTTGTCTTGCCTCTTGTTGGTGTTGGTTAATGAAAATGGGTAAAACCGTGTTCCAAAAGCGTGTCCAGCATTGTTGTAGCGTTCAGCTTTTAAAGTCTGGTAAAATTCATGTAATTCCTTTAAATTCTCCTGTGAGCTCTGGCGAGATAATTTCTGGTCAATAGGCATTGTTTTAATATGGGTTATTTGTTTTGTCTTTTCATTTCATTTAGTTAATATCGCTTATTTTGTTCTTCGCCTGAATCTAGTTACCCCTTGTTAACTCGAACTTTAGAATAAATCCAATCATTCTAAAGACTTTACGCAACCCCTATACCCCCATCGTGAACGGACAGGAAGTAAAGTAATAGTAGAGTGGTCAAGGTTTTATTCCAAACTTATCTAAGAATACCTTCTCAAACTAAATACCATAGTTACCACCAAACGCTTTCTCATTTATACGTACAAGAAACTACGTCCGGGAAACCAAGTCCGCAGTATCGGTCTGCTGGGCTACCAGGGATGAGCACGTAATCATTTGGACAACCAGCTGCACCTGAGATGGCAATGTCCTCCGTACCTGAGACACATGAGCGTGAAGTCAGAAATTAACTATATAGGAACGAACTAAACTTTATAAAGCTCAAACTCTGACAACCAATGAGGTCACTCATACACCTCTTGTTCAAATAATGAACTCAACACGAACCAGATTAGATAATAAATGAGTCGTTATCGTTCGGAATGAAAGTTCGAGGTTTTGTTGCCCTTTTTGTAAATTATCTCAAAAATATCTCATTTTAAATTCTCAATTTGGAGAATAGTTCATACACCAGCATTTACATGTTTTATTGTAGAACTTGTACATTCCACGAGTATGTACAACATGCACACGTTTACGGGTGTACGAGTATGTGTGCAAATTCATAAAAGTGTGTACCGTGGTATCAAACCAGACTTTTTTTGTCGACCGTGTCACAATAGTGACGTCATGGTAACAAACCAATAGCAGCTCACAACATAGCTAGCCCAAATCAGGCACCACTATTGGCCTAATGGCGACTTCATCCAGTGTGTTTGGAGTAAAGCCTATTTCTATTGGCTACTCCAATAATAAGAGTTGAATTTCCATCCATAAAAATGATTTAACTTGCTTTTTTTCGTGGTGTGTACTGTTCTACAAAAATGTATAAGTTTACTTTGAATTTTAGCTAAAATTTCTTTTTTACAACTGCCAATCGAGCATAATCAGGCTTCGTTATATCTTTTCGGCAACGATAATTTCTATCTCTCGTCAGCACCGTTTATATTTCGCTCATCAGTTTAAAATCCCGTCCTGTAAACTTGATATTTACATAATACCCGCAAGCTTAGTAAATAAGTAGATTATGTTGTAATTGGACATGTATATCAATTGTACAAGTAAACAAACAGGAAAATTAAAAAGTTGATCAGTTTTACAAGTTCTGCTACAATGAATACTCCTTGACTCGAGCCTTTATGTCTTTGGAGACGATAAAGCGACTGTACATCGCCGCACGGTGACGATAGGCGTTCAGATATATGCATGCGAGGTGGCGAAATGAATGCAACTTTATCGATGAGGTGGCGAAAAAAGAAAGACAGAGATTAGAGGCGTACCCATTACCAGGAACGTTCACTGTGAATAAAATTCCTATTTCGTTTTTTTCCGAGTCATTTCATAATGTACTAGCCCAGGTCAAAAGTGCTTCTGTATGTATATAGATCTATAATGAAATTACCGAATGCGCTGTTTGATCTTTATAGCACTATTTACGCATAATTAACACAGGTTGTTTTACATGCTGTCGCTCTCATAGCAACCTAGAATGTCCACGTCAGACTGAAATAATGTTGCAAACACAATGCTTTTGTGTCCACTTACCCAAAAATGGAATGTATGCGTCTGCAGAATCACTCATCAAGAACGCATACGGCTCAGCTGCTGGATTTTCCATCCACTGTATGCAGCTGGCTGAGTTCGCCACGCACACGCGGTACTGCTGGTTGTTTAGGTGTACCCTGGCCGTGACGGCAACTGAAAATATTAAACAATAAGTCCTATTATTTTTAAATCCTTTGTATGATAATCAACTCGTCCACTCGAGTGTTTGGTCTATCAGTTTATAATCCCGTCTATTAAACTAGATGCCGTACACATTTACGTTCATTTTATGCCGTACACATTTAGCATAATAACCGCAAGCTTAGTAAATAAATACTCGTAGATTATGTTGTAATTGAACAAGTATATCAAATGTACAAGTAAACAAAAGGAAAAATTGAAAAGTTGATCAGTTTTACAAGTTCTGCTGCAATAATTACTCCTCTACTCGAGCCCTAACTTTGACTGACACAAAATACAGAGCATGGAAGCCTCACTTATCTGTGCCGCAGTCGGACGAACGTAGTTGAAGCTCTCGACCACGTCGGAGGTAGCGGTGTAGTATTGGATGCAGCCGTCCGGCGCTGATGAAAAATTCAACGCACTTATATCAAATAAGTTTAGGAAATTTGTACATCTTTTTTCCAATTTTACGTTAAGCTTATCAGACGATCATTGAAAATTTCAAATAATGTACAAGACAGTCAAGAGCTACAGAAATTCTATGAAATTCTCTGAGCTCTTGGAAAAGAAGCTACCATTTATGAGGACGATACTTGAATGCTTATTGCTTCTAAGGTTAATGACAAAACTTCTTCGTTAGAGCTATAGGTGATAAAAAATGAAATCATATATTACGTACAAGCCCCTCCAGATAAATCGTATCTGCTCTCAACAGATGATCAACTTCATTTAGTGAGAGTCGTGAAGCCTTTTGCATGTAGAGCGCCAGTTTATCTCTCCTCCATATTGACGCACTTTTCTACAATACCAACAAAGTGAATGCGACACAGTACATTGTATATGAGAATATATTTCAAAATCCAGTCACAAAATATTAAATGTTTTCATTATTTTTAATTGAGCTGCCGATGATAGGTTTACAAAAAATTCCGTTATGTGCACAATGTTAGGATTTGCACAGAAGTATCGTTAGCCAGCTACACGTGTGGCCAATGATTCCGAGAAAAAATTGTTTATTTCAATGCTTTATTGCAGAATATACATATGCCTAATCGTTACAGTCCTATAATGTAGCAAATTTACCTAAAAGCGAGGTTAAATAAAAACATTACTTGGATTTTCTTAAAAATTTACCAATTTTGTTTTTCCTAAGTTACGGAAAACCTATTTGTGCTCGTTTAAAATCCAATACGGGCATTGAACCTGATGAAAAAGTAGTTTGTCAAATGAATGGCATGTTTAATTTCGAATATTTTGTTTAATTACTTTTTTTTTAGATTTTAAAAAAATGTTTTCTTTACCAGATTCAAAATCATGTTCATTTCGGAAGAAATTGAGAAAACCATCATTCTTCTCTATCATAGTTATCTATCAAAAAAGTAATACCAAATATCTTGCATCCTCGTTAACTGTCTGCATATTGATAAAACAATTCCAACAGACGAAATCCCAATAGTGGTGAAGACAGCCCCTGGCAGGAAAAGATAGTCGTCGGTTCATCAAGATAGAGCAGTGCGATACTTGTTACGTGAAAAGCTGCCTGCAGTTCAGAGCTTGAGCTAGAATGGAAGAGGGATGGCGTTCATACCTCAGCAAGGACTGTTCGACATCGATTCTTCGACAACGGACTTGTTTCAAGGAGAGTTTCGAAGAAATCTCTTTTGACGGCGAAGAACATCAAAGACTGGCACAAGGCTCAATATTTGCAGGAAGTACCAGCATTGAACAGCTGAACCATGGAATAAAGTCATTTTCTCCGATTAATCGCTGTACCCTCTTTTGCCTCCTTCGGGAACAGCTCCGTGCAATTAACAAAAGCGATAGATTTAACAAGAAGTGTGTCGTCTCAACGGTGAAGCAAATTGCCACTCTTTACATCTGGGGTAGCTTTTCAGGGATAGGGAGCTGGTGCACTGACTACTTTACCCAAAAACACTGTAATTAATCCGGCCTGGTACATGAAAGTCTTGAAAGATCATTTCTTACCAACATTAGCTTGTCAGTTTTTCGACAAAGAGAGGGCTTACCAACATGTTGGCGCTCCCTGTCACAATGCAAGAGTGTTTAAAAAGTTCCATGATGACAATGGAGTGGGGACTTCGGGTCCCTGGCGTAAAAATTTGGCTGATCTGAATCCGATCGAAAATTTATGGTCGATCATCAAAAGTCGAGTGAACAAGAAGCTAACTGATTTAACACAACTTGGAACCTTAATTGAAGAAGATTGGTGGTCCTTTGATCATAATATTATTGAAAAATTAGTGAACAGCATTCCAAAGCGCATCAACACAGTTTTGAAGAAGCGTGGTTAACATTGCAAATATTGAGAATATTTACTTTTTAGTCGGTTATTAAAAATTTTTTGTGGGCAATTTATGTTTTTATTAATGTTTTCTAATGTTCTCTTTCCGTTCTTTACTTCTTTACACCCAAAGCATGATCAATCGATCTCTTCTCCTAGCGAAACGCCATGCTTTTGCGTCAAGCTTTACCCAAAATGGGATTTATTTTATGGGATTTTAATTGAAGACCCGTTTCATTCGCAGCTCGTTGTGCCACTGAACTTATGATCTTTAAGTTTGAAAGAGTACGTAGTATTTTTCATGACCTTCAATTTTCCTTCAAAAATCAGGCTACCTTGTGGAGCAAGAAAAATAAAGGTTTCCCTTTAGCGTCACCCCAAATTAGATGTAAACTCACCTTTATCCTCAGAGTCACAAGCGATCTGTTCAACATTCATTGCCCAGCTTCGGGTGAAAGCGGTCGATCCAGTGTCGATATTAATCGTCGGGTTTCCCACAGTCGGATCGACGTCGATGTACACTTTGAGAATAGATAAAATAAAGCATCATTTTGAGCAAAGCTAAGTATGATGCGTTAAAGTATCAGTTTTTAGCAACAACAGTAGCTTTCGCTTATTGAAAAACTCTTTCGATGAACACTCTGATAGAGTTTTGGTTTTTGTAGAAAACGAAAATGATCTTCGCTCCATTCGTTTAACAGAAAAAGTCATTACTACTTAATATTATTTTTTTAATGAAAAAATTACTGCGTATTTTGATGTTCAATTATCGCGAGTTTGTCAAAAAAGTATAGCGTACGTTCATAAAATGTAAATAATGTCAAAAGTTGTATTAAAACAGTCATCTAGAAAAACTTTTAACTAAAATATTACAAAATCAAGACTAAAGAACTGCTTTCAAATTGGTTTCCATTCCACCATGTAGCTTACCAAGGCTTGGACACATAAAACTCTTCATAGATTTTATACCTCTTCAAATACAAAAAAAAACACTTCCAGTCAAACCTAACTACTGCTTACTGTTGACACACCTTGCATTCAGCGCAAATTTCAAACCGATCTTCATGCACAAATTACAGAAATATCTAAAAACACACACCGAGCTATCATCGCTCAACTCCTCACTTGATTCTTTCTAGCGAAACCATTCTGAGCGCTAATAGGCAGTCCAATATTGGATCCACATTAACACACCTTGAAATCAACGTAAACTGCAAACACATCTTCGAGCATGAATTGGGGCAATTTTAAAAACACACCAATATATTCATCGCTCAACTCCACACTTGATTCTTTCCGTGAAGGCATTCAGAGCGACTTAATGTGCTGTCCAGTTTTGGACTTACTATGTTGTCCAGTGTTGGATCCACAGAGGGTTGGAACTCCAGCATCGTTCGCTGTGCCCGTGATTGTCATAGAATCAGTAGCACACTCTCCCTCTACATTAGGGGGCGCCAGCTCAAAATTGGTAAAGTCGAGTCTGAGTTGACAGATGTTGTTGTTGACCAGCCTCACTTCCAGCGTGCAGTCGAGGGAAGTTGTGCGTGACGGGTTGCTGAAAGTAGTAGTGGTGCCGACAGTGTTCGAACCGCAGGTCCGCCTGACTGATCAAAATACGCACTTTGATAGTGGTTGGAAGCTTTTTTATACCCCCAAATGTCGTAGTTTTTTTGAGTTTTTTATATCACACTAGGTGGCGATTTTAATTTCGCCTTGCAAAATGTCGATTGAAATAAACGTAGAAATTATTTTTAATGAGTCCACTAGGTGCAGTTGTACTAGGTCCCGTACGTATTTATAGTCATGGCAGAATAGAGGTGAAAAAGAGTATCAAAAAATACTGTTCCTGAGATCAAATTTTGTTCATGTCATCAGAACTTGAGGAAATGCGTTACTGGAAAACTCAATACAAGTTCTCTGACAACGGCCTTGAACGACACCCATCCGTTAGTGTTGCCTTACGCTGATCTGAACCACAAATAATGCGAAAAATAAAGTAGTTTTGATGTCACGTATTGTATGCAAATTTGAAAGAAATCTCTAAAAAAAATGAGAGGCAGCCAAACTATGTTTTTGCAAAATTTATTTTCAATATGCGTAATAGGAGTTAGTTTTTTTTGCAACAGTGTGTAGCAGAAATGCTATCCGCAAACAATAATTTTCAGGCTACCTTCATGACAGATAAGGATGACCACTAAAATTTCACACTAATTACTAGTGTGATGTTTTCGGTCAAAGGTAATTTATTCAGTATCTTCTTCTGCCAATTTCCATATTTTAGAATCCATTAACGCTTTCGAAGACACGACTACTAAGACATTACTGTTAGTAATAACTGACACAAAGTTGGCTTATATCACTTTCTGTCCTTAATTGTTTTCCAGATTTCCTAGAATATCTCGGGTATGGTTACATCTACATATTATTGAATTGTTATCGCTTCATTTACTGTAATTGATTTCTCTCTCGAAAAGCAAAGACACCTTTACCATATGTACTCACAACAAGTATCAAGTACCCACTATACCTACAGTAGTAGTTAGTACCAACTGTACTCACAGTAGCATCAAGTACCAACTATACTCACAGTAGCAGCAGGTACCAAAGCCGAGAGCACAACTGCCTGCTCCGGTCCCTCCCAGTCTGGAGCAGTCTGCAGACTTGTAGCAAGTACCAGTGGGGTACGTGGCAGACGTAGTCGTGCATGTTTCGGGCTTGACGCTCACGATAAATACTGAACAATGAGAGAGGGTAAAATTTTTTACAAGCCGCTTATGATGAACACTGCACAAAGGAAGAAACCGAAAATATTCAGTATGATGCTCACGATAAATATTGTTCAGTAAAAGCAGGTAAACTTTTAAGCATGCTGCTAGTGATAAATACATTACAATGAAAGAAGGTATAATTTTTACAAATGACTCTCACGACAAATACTGTACAATGAAGATTGCAATTTTTTAGTATAGCGTTCACGATAAAAACTCTTTAATGAGAGCAGAACAAATTTCTTAGCACGACGCTTGGTATGACACTATGTAGTGGAAGATCGTAAAGTTCTTAGTATGACGCTCACGATAAAAATTAGGTGGAAACCCGAAAAACAAAGCTTTACGTTAAACGATCTCGATGAAAACTAAACATTGACGCCTGCAACACAAGCTTGGCCTTGACTTTCTTTTCACTTCAAAGAAAGTGTAAGCACATCTCAATTTTTTTAGGAGCACAGTCATTTATCTTCTGAATATTAAAACGTTCTTTTGAGGAATGAAGTTAAAAATTGAAGTCTGTGTCAACTATCCTCAACCATGCATGGTGTATCAAAAACATATCTTACATCGACGGAAAATGGAAAAGATTCTTTTCTTTTCTCTATCAACACTTACACCGGGAATCTTTGTCCGCTTCCTTGAATGTCTTGCTCTCCTTGACAACCAGCGCCCAGCTCACCCCCACAAGGAGCAAAACTGACACGATTAGTAGTCTCACCTGTAAATGCAATAATTTTATTCACACATCAGATTTCCTAGAGAAATGAGCAACATAGTGCTCACGGTATAGAACAGAGATGTGCCGAAGATTTCAGAATCGACAAAGGTGGATAGTGAAAAATGTCAGTTATTAAAAAATAAAAATATCCTTCTGCGGGATGTAATTTTTGGCTTATTTGGAACACATTACAAAACATAATTAAAAGAGCAGAAGTATACGTGCTTAAGGGGGCCATCTACCAAAAATACCCAAATATTATCAATTTTCTGTTCATTAACTCATCTTAAGGAGAATTTTCTTTCGAATCTAACGATATTTCACTTACTTGTAAGTGTGTTCGTTCGTCTGCTACAGCTTATGAAAAGCCAGCCACTAAGGGAAGGAGGACCGGTTTACCCCAAAATCCAAAAATTATCAATTTTCTGTTTTTTAGCTCATGTCATAAAGAACTCTTATCTGAATCTTAAGATATGCTTCACTGCTGTTTAACTGAGTTCGTTCGTCTGATGAAGCTTGCGAAAGACTAGTCACGTGCGTCATTACACTGCCAGATGACGAGTTTGTCAGGATCTCCTGAAAACTTGAACTTGTTGACGTTTGAAATGTTACTTCTCCCCCAGTTTTGTAGGTACAGGAATAACAAATAAACCAGTCGATCGAGCTACAAATGAGCTTAAAATTGGTCAATAAATTTTTCGAAAAAATGTTTAATGTAAAAATTATAACAGAAATAAGATGTCAAAATTTAAAAAATACAATCTTTTATGAAGATCCCATTATTCAACGAATCAAAATATCAAAATTTCATTCAAATGTTTTTTTAGATAATTCATTTAGCCATCTAAAAAACATATTACCGGTTCTGTAACTTCTAAATTGAAAGAGGATATACAATTTCCTAAATGCTCTTTTTTCAGTTTTTTCGAAAAAAGTTAAAATAACATTACGAAAAAACACACGAGTCCAAAAACATCGTTGCATTTTTTACACCCATGTTAAAAATTTCAGAAAAAACGTTGGAAAATGACAGACTTCGGTTGTTTCAAAGACTATCCGTTTCGGTCATCTTTTGAGCGAACCGCAGGCGAGTTAACCATACAGATCATAGTCAAAATGCTTTGGTAAAAAATCAGTTTGAAAATGACTAACTTTTTTAGGGTAGACGATCCTCTTAAGATTACGAGCCATCATACCAAAGGGCTTCGATGCACATCCTGCACAACGATATTCATAGGCTTTAAAGGATTGCGTCAATTTTGGAAGCTATCTTTCATCTTTAATAAGACGTTTACAACAGTGAACCTCTTCACTAGCATGAAATTGAATTTCTGACTAAGAAATATCGGGTAGAATAATGGAGCAATTCCTGTTCAAAAAGAGGACCATCCAACCTCCACCACAATCAGCTGTTCAGGAACTATTATTCTCCTGTGATCTGTTACTTGATATTTCTTAATTTAAACTACTCAAGTGCTCATCCGGTTCCATAGACATCCCTATTTTACAATCTCAGTTTATTTTTAAAACTAAGCTGCCCAACAACCAGTTTAGCTCGTGTTCTTTCAATGCTGCTCTGTCTTCATGACATGTTCTGTCTTTGGAGCGAAAATAATTGTATTACTTTTTATTTTGTGAAAATCTTTGAGTTGTAGGGTGTTCCGCTATATTTTGTCTTTTAGAAGAGTTTTATGTAGAGAGCAATATTTTCGACGCTCGATCTAACTCGCTTGGTAGATAAGCTTCGTTATTATAGTAATTACAAAATTAAAGACAGTAACGTCAAGGCTATCGGCGGCTCAACTATTCGGACCTTATACCACCTAACCATACAAAAGTATATCTATAATATCACTACATTATCTTGCATCTGTACCGTGTACCATTTCCAAATCTTTAGTCATCCGTGACATTGATTGGCATTGTACCATTACCAATCTTCACGGTTAATTTTAAAACGTTTCATGAGCTGCTTTGTATCGTTATATTTTATACCTTACGCCCTGTTACCTTCATAAGTTAAACAGAAAGTTAGGTGAGAAAATAATTCAGGCCTCCTACCATTGATGATTTTAACACGCCTGAGTATAAAAAAAAATTCAATAAAAAGGCGCTGTAAAAGTTAGATGCGATTCAGAAGATGAGCTCTGATTATGGAATTCCTGAGTGGATTCCAATTTAATTTAATGATGAAATTTTCACATTCAAAGCAGTAAACCAAAGAAGGCGCTGCAGTCCATTATTTTCGCAAATTCTTGCAGTTTACAGTTAGGAAGGCTGAATGTTGTTGACTTTTGTACCCTAGCGAGTGTTAGTTCATTATAACACTCTAGTACGGTTCAATTCATTGACATTGCTGTAACTCAATTTAGTTTTAAAAAAGTAATCGAGGGAAAAAAATTAATATCTCTATTTAGAACAGTATTTTCTAATGAGGAAAATATGATGACCTTCATTTGCCAACAATTCAATGATGTCAATAGTTTATTGGTAATTTAAGTTTTCATATTCAATTGCGACTTACGGTCATTTTTGAGTAGTTGAATAGCGGGTTACCTCCTCACAAACTGAAACAGCGTGAAGGCAAGCAGTGCTTTTATACAGTTGAAAAATTATAAGAGCACATGTGTTGCAATTGGGGTGCTTAGTCAAAGAACTTAAATTTCACTCCATTGAAATAAAAATCGCGCAGGCTACCAAAGTGTTCTATAGAAGACCATTGGATGACTATGCTTATTTGGCAGGTCATGCAGGCCATGCTTGAGCATTTTATGCTTTTTTTCGCAGTTCATTTCTGTTTCAGGTATTCGCAGTTCGTACTTTCAACGGCACACCTGCAGAGCATTCATATGTACGCGTCCGATTTAAGCTCATTTCCAGCACCAGGTGCTCTTGTGTACCTCTTCCACGTGCTAAAAATATGCGTAGTTTTAATGTGGATCGCGATCAAATTCTTTCGAACTTTCGAGCGTTAACGAAACTCAGATGTTCGTCATTGAGTTGTGACAGAGAGTGTCAATCTTGGTGTCAGGGTGACTGGGTATCTGAATAAAATCTGCACAGCTCATCTTTTATTTTGTTACCGATGGAGAACGTCGTCCGATAAACGAATCCATTAAAAAATAATAGTGGAAGTTCAATTTACCCTGATTCAGGGTTACAGCACATCGGGAAATTTTTGGAAGGATGTTAATCAGTCAAACTTCATAAGGCAAAAGACATGAAGTAATAAAACAATCCGATTCAACCAAGAAGAAAGTAAGCGTCACACATTTAGTGGTGGTATTTTCTTAAGGTTGATGAGTCCGCAAACCAAGCCCACTGTTTCTCCTTGATGAGGAAAAACTTGCTCAATTCACCTCTCGACTCAGGTGTGTGAAATAGGGACTCGAAAAAAGCAAGTTTACCTCCGATCTGGAGTATCCCCATTTCACACACCTGGGTCCAGAGGTGAATTGAGCAATATTTCCATTTTTATCAGGGAGAAACAGAGCGTTTGATCTGCGGAGTCTTGAACTTTAACAAAACTTTACCACAAAAAGTATGAAGCTTACTTTCTTCGCTTCATGTCTCGTGCTAAATGAATTGCGGCAGATAAACTTCTTTAAAAAATTTCGCGATACGCTGTCCGCCATTGCCTCTTGGAGTTAGCCATTATAGGCATTTGAAATCCTGTGTGTGATATGACCTGCATCGACGTGAGCGAAATACAACATTTTTTGGCCCAGTGGCCTGTAACTCTGAACTAGACACAAGGTAGCGAATTTTGACGTCGAAAGCAAAATTTCAAATGCTCTGTAAATATGGACCTACAATACTACTGCCAATCGGGGATAAAAACTTCACAGGCCAACAAAACTTTCGAACTCAAATTTCTATAGTTCTTTTTTCAGTGTTGTTGAATGAGCCTCACGTGCTCGGCTTAGAACCTCATTCTGCATTTGTCGGTTTTAGGTCTTTGTTTTGTGATTATCACTTCGAAGCCATTAATTCTCAAAATGTCTCAGAAAAAATTTTTATATGGGGAAATTTTCCTTTTGTAAATGTCGAGGCAAGTCTCAATCTGCAATTTCTTGGCGTTTGACAGAAATATACGATCAACACAATTGTAAGTTTGCGAGCACTTTAACGTGCTTTTTGAGATTTATGTAGTATAGTTTTCAATTTTCTTTTTGATTTCAGTAATAAAAAATCAATATTTGGGTTTTCATCCCCTTGTGTACGAAAATTTTGAAACTCCGACACTAAATGCTAAGGATGAGAATAACCTAGGGTGATTTTTCGAGTAAAATGTTTTCATTTAAAAAATAAGTGACCTATTGCACACAAAATACTCTTCTTTTTATTGTTTTTCGTAAATTTTTAGCTGAGAAACTACTCTGAAACACTAAAAACGTTCTAATTAAACACGTTAGCTCGAATCTACAACGAGTAATTTTTTCAAATACCAGTACACTATCTCAATACTTTTTTAGAAAGAAATGAGAGGCGTAGTCCACACATTCTACACCAAACACAGAAATGGCTGATAAAAGACAAAAATATCTTTATCATGGAACACAAACCAGAATGGATTTATACTCCTAATCTGATCCAATGTTAACCTAACTTAAAATTTTCAGAATATGAAGCGTATTCAAAATCACCCCCACAGTTTTATGTCATTGTTTAAATAACTCCCTCTACGGTGAAATAAGAGCCCAAAATAATTTTTTCAGATGCTGAAGATGACCTTAGGGGTCGAAACGTTCGGTTTTTTTAATTCTCTTATTTAATCAAAGCATAATGGTTAATTTGAGAGTTAATGTCTTTTTATTTACTTCTAGTTAGTTTAGTTTTTATTTAATTTGAGAGCTAAAGAGTGTCTCTTTCTGTTTGGTTTTGGGGCTTGCAATATATTTATTTGCTTAGTAGCTACGTTTTTTTTCCAAAAATGGAGTGATCTGGTCTCTGGTTTTGTGATGGTGTGTCACCGGCCCTGTCCCTTGCGTATTTGGGGGTCAATGTGAACCATATTCTCATTGCCATTATATATCCTTCAAAGAAATTTTGTAAATTTTACGAATCACACTAATATTTTTTGTTAGGTATTGAAAACCTGGCAAAATGTAGGAGAGTTTTTTGTGCAGTTTACTCTGCATTTCATTCAATCATTCAGTTAAAAAATATGGAAAATCCTTAACGATATTTTTATCTGAAACCTGTGCATTGTGCTTCCAATAAAGAGTCAATGAGTTCAATATTTAATTTTGATCTTCATATTGCAATTTTTTCATTAATGTTTTTAATACAATAATTTAATCCACTTATTTTCAATTAATTTAACTCATAATTTTAGTTCATATTTTGATCAATTCAATTTCAATTGATAAACTGCATTCATTTCAATTAATAACTGCATTTTGCGTTTTCATATTTACACCTTATTTTAAGTTCATACCTCTATTCATCACCTTCATGTTTTCAAATCATATATCAATTATTTTGCTTCATAGATTTTGATCATATTCAATTTGTCTTATCCTGATTTTTAGGTCCTATTTATACTAATTTAATTTGCAATTTATATTATCTCAACTAATTTAATTCTTTTTTCTGAACGAACAGCCGTTTGAGCACATGCTTTTCTATGATTTACGTTATTCGTTTGCAATAATGTAGCTTCAACACTAATTTATCTGCCCTTTTCTCGAAATTTAAAATGTAAAAGAATTTAACAGCCTCTCTGCACTTTCCTTTATCCTTTATTTTCCTTGATCCTTCCTTTATTTTCCTTTATCCTTCCTTTCCTTTATCCTGGTATTTTCCTTTATCCTTTATCTTTCTAGTGAATTTCAGAATCTACTTCTATAAGCATTCATATTGTATTGTATTTCTTAAAGAAGTTGTGTATAATCCACTCTTAAAAGTTCACTCAGGAAAGGAAGTTCCATTTTCACTCTGATGCCGGTGACAAAAGGGTGCGAATGAAAGTCTGTTCACTGGTTGGAGCAAGAAAAAAATTGGCTGGTATGGAGATATCAACTTTAAAACCGATGTTTTTTACTAGAATCAAGCCGCAGTCCATTTTCCTACAGCGTACGAAAACTCAGCAGCTATACCTACGTGAAAATTTTCACAAGCGCAAACGAATTTCCGCATCTCAGATACATATTCAAAAAATTCCAGACGAGTATTTATTACCGGCGTTAGAAATTGTGGAGTTTTAAATTTAGATTGAGTAATTCATTATAATTTATTCTTCCTTTTGGTCATATTCAAGAGCAGAAGCGTGGGCAATAGTTCTTCCAATTCATGATTTACTAATCACTCTGTTGTTAAATCTGATCGCAGCCTTTTAAAAAAGCCTTTTAAAATAAGATATTAAGTGCATGAGAGATAAAATGTTTCATTACATGCGTATTTGTATGGGAAGTATGTGTAATGCAGCTGAAGGGCTTCACTGGATTTTGTTTTGCTACGAGTTCTATCATTGCTCTGTTAAATTTTCTTTGCATAGTATACATTAAATCGTGTGTCATGACACAAATGTGATACTTTCTGCCTCTAAATTAACAATTCATCCCCAATTAATTTTTGCAAATTTCATTCAAAATAACGAAAAGGGCTACGCAACTTTTATTAGTAACAAATGTTGTAAACAATTTGTTTTAGCAGATTATGAAAGCTGAACAAAGCATGGTATAAACTGGATGCAAATACTGGAAAGCATCAGTAGATGCGGTCCAAGGTTTACTCATAAGTTTTTACTAAGTATGAAGTACTCTGGTTAAAAAGAGTTGTAGAGTGCATCATTCTGATGATTCGTTCCCTAATCCCAATGAAGCCAAGTATTTTCGTGTACGGCAAGATTTTCAGCGCATTGAATAATTCTTTTTCTTCAACTACCGTCCCACTGCATTTTTTTTGGATTCTTAGCGTGTTTGCAGTATTTTCCTGCTGGTTACAAAGTTATTGGGTCATTTTGCGTCTCAATTTTTAGCGTACATCACTGTATTTGTGTGCAGGACTGCCCCGTTTTGAAGTGTTTCTTTGAGTACATACAAATATCGTACGTTCTCTCATCAAACGAAAGATTTTTATTTGATTTATTTGTAAAATTACAACTACTGTAAGCCGCTCATTTGAGTTGATGCAGTCGAACAATATTATTTTATAGAAGATGTTATGCTATATAAGGAATGTGGTAAAGGATTTGCACAAAATCAACAAAATGTTCAAATCACACTTGAACATATCAAGTCTGTGAGTCGTAATTCCTAACTATGGTTCCCTCTTGAACGCTTGACTTACGCGTCGTCTCGTCTGGTACATATCATATACTCGATCAATGCTAGCAGTGCTATTCCACTAGTGCGCACCTTGTTTGAAATTAACGGTCATGATTCCTGATGCGTCGACAGTGCATCAGAGCGACATTACATTACACTAACCCTTTGCACTTACCCTGTACGAACTGCTTTCACTGAGTATAAAGTATACCGCATACAGCGTGCAAAGGCACAAAGTACAACCAATGCAGTGCTACGAATACTAAATATTATGTAGGAAGCATAGGCACAACGAATACGTTGTACTTTCTGTGCACTACGCACCGTAGACTGCGTATCCACAAATATCATACCTTGTTTCGTGACCATCCTGCAGGACCATCCTTGTTTCGTATTCCTAAAGGGAGTGAGAGAAACACGGTGCTTGGTCCTCCTTTTATTTCGTTACAAGTTAATGCTGGAATCTTAAGTTGTAGGTAACCGGGAAGTACAAAAATATTTTTTTAAAACATGCACTCAAAAGGAATGATTTCCCAGACACCAGTAAAGACCATGGTGGATTGACATGGATTTGATCAGCTAAAGCTATTGCAAAATCTAAATATTGAGAATCTAAATATTATCAAAACCAGAATTTTAATGACCAAGACCGACTCCTATACAGTTTCAGGTGACTCATTTATTTTCAAGAGACATGGAGTTATTCAGTGAAGAAATCAACGTTTTTTCCATCAAGTGAGATTTGAGCGACGAATAAGTTTTCTTTCAAACTCAAATATAAAAAATAACATTGTATATGGCATTATTGGCCGTGTGAGCAGTACAACTAAAAAAGTATATTTTCTGAATAACGAAAATTGGTGTCATTACAAACAGCGAAAACTTAACTGTTTTCAAAATTATTTCGGCCCCAGTCGCTTACAAACATCATTTGAAAACGTTTCTTCCATTCAAATATATTTTATTTAGATCATAAAACTTGCAGTCATCGATGCAATCACCGTGGTTAAAAGGTAGATTAGTTCATACCAGGCTTGCTGTTTCGACGCACGAAAATACAATTTGTCTCTTCCTAGATGAGTTCAATCACGAACGCAAATATGAATAAAAGAATTCAAAATAATACTTGAAAATACCCGAATGCAAAGAAATAATACTTGAAAATACCCGAATATTTTTAACCTAATCCGAGACCCCTACGATTCCTTTTAGGTAAACTGAATGAGGCGAATATAAAAATGTTCAAGTCAAATGTGACAATTTTCTATTATGACCAACTGGTATTGTAGACCAGCTTCAGGCGTAGGTTACTGAAGAGCGAGAGGCATAAATAAGTAACCATCATCGGAGAAAGATAAGTGATGACCTTTAAAAATATCATGCCAATGATCAGAATAAAGACAAAAGATTGGGGCTCAAAGTATGTATTGATGAGGGCGAGGAGGGCACAGAGCGCTCTCCAACAATCTATTAAATGGTTGTTCTAAAAATAACAGCGGGTCGAGGATCTGAGAACCATTCCGAGTAACGTAAGTCTACCATGGAAACGACGAGCTTTATTGAATTTTAAAAGTTATTCGCAAGAATCGAACCATTCAGAACATTAGTACCTAATATACATTAGGTCACATGAATCAAATCATTCAGAACATCAATACCTAATATACATTAGGCCACATGAATCAAATCATTCAGAACATCAGTACCTAATATACATTAGGTCACATGAATCAAATCATTCAGAACATCAATACCTAATATACATTAGGTACTGAATTATTTGATTCTTGTGAATTACTTTTAAAATTTAATGAAGCTTGTCGTTTCCATGTTAGACTCAGGTTACTCAGAATGGTACTCAGGTCCCTCAACACGCAATGTACGTCAACCGACACCCACTGCAGGCCAATCTACACCAGGGTATCTACACCCTCTACAGGTTAACCTAGAACTGACGCAAGTCAGTGTGCAGCCATTGCTGATCATGCAGTCTAGCACCAACGTAGATCGATAACATTGCAGGTCAGCGGTAATCTCCGATGTCTGTAGGGCTTGACACTCCTTATTTTACTAGTGTTCACTCTGATCTGTCACTAGCAAGCATTTTGCCGGTACTGGAGGCTGAATCCGACGTTGACCGTGTCGCCCCGAACCAATTCGGACTCATCGGTCGTCACCATCAAGACGAAGGGCAGGACGCTTGCTGTGAGGTAAAGATAAGTGAGAACAATCGTTCTATCATTAATTTATTCATAACCTCGTACCATCCAATCAATTTTAAAAGAACCGCTTCAAGAACATAGTGACTCCATTGTAATGATTGCATCATGATCGTAATTAATTTGACTGTTTACAATAGCTGTAGTGACCATTTTAAGGTTTTCATTTTACTATATCTCGTGTGAATAATTTTTTCCTACTGCATTTTGTTGTTACGGTTAAAATTTGAAGGTGAAAAGTCAAGTGTTGTATACAAAAACATGACAACTTTGGTCAAACTGTCGCATTTTACACTTCATCGAAGCCTCATTTCAGATTGTTGAGAAGAATTGTTAAGGAGTTCTGCAAACATTTCTCCTCACGTAGCGCATTTAGGACACACATTAGTTGACGCTACCATTTTCAAATGTGTGAGTGTACATCTGTAGAGGTTCCGAGGCATTGCCTCTATATGTATGCGTGGCAAAATATCTTCATTATCATTTTATATGAGGATTTCTCACGAGATGTGCTTCAACACACGAAGTGGGGATATTTTTTCCTATTTATTTAATGGGGAAAAGGCTGGTGAATTCTACAGCGGCATCCCAGTTGCCTTCAAGGCGTGAACGCAAAGGTTGGGTTTTATTCCTACCACGTTGATGAATATCGGACACATGCATTAATTTTTCAAGAGCTTTAAAACAAACGCCAGGAAATAATGCAAGTTTCTTTCGGCTGAGTCGTCAGCCACTTCATACATCTGGGTCCAGTAATGAATTTCACCAGAATTTTTCCCAACAGGAAAAACGCTAACCCTGGTTCGAACACTGAAGTACCACTCTACGTGCAAGCACTCAAACGACTAGGACAAGTCTCCGGGAAGATGAGAAAAAGGCGTGCAAATGATGTTCATTTTGATGATCCCACAAATGATAAATCCTCAATGCATTATTTTTCGATCCATCATAGACATTTATTTAAAGCCAATACTAAATTACTGTATAGCAGTATTGAAAACTCGTTTTTTCCTGCACAAAATCACTCACACGTCACTTGATTGGGAAATCCCAGTCCGCAGAAGCGGTCAGCTTGTAATGTAGTGGTCAAGTCAGCAGGGTCCACAAACTCGCCGCCTGGGATGATCACGTAGTCTGAGGGGCAGTTGGCTGCTCCCCCTGAGGAAGCACCCAGTGTGCCTGAAAACGAAGAGGAAATAATGTGCTTTTGCTACTGCAGAGTATGAATCCGTCGAATTTTAATACAATGACATACTTTTCTTGGTGCTGGTTTCGAAAGCCTTTTCGGAAGCGTCTGATGTAATGAAATGAAGTACTGGCTCAAAAATACATAACTACACACGAAGACGTGGGTGTCAGGAGTTTGTGAGAAAATATTCTCAGATATGAGCATGGGTGAAAAAAACGGGCTTTAGTTTGAAACTGAAACGACTTCATATTTAGCTGTACCAATTTTATCTAAAATTAGAATTACTCACTGCCCACAGACATTGATTCAAATTTCACACAAATTTATAAGTAACTGAGAGAAAATGAGCTAAGCTTTTATGTATACTCCTTATTCTAGGGAACGATTTAAAGAGTCGTATTAACCAAGCGTAGACAACCCTGAATACTTATAGCGTGTGATTCGAATTAGACACATTTCCATTTCTAAAGAGGAATGATTGAAACGATCGACTCGCTCATTACCATTGGAGAGGGCGGAACTCACCAGCAAGAGAAGAGGAAGATGCGATGCTGCCATCCAGTATAAACATACAGTGGGTGAGTGATTCAAACTCATCATCCATTGAAGGAGAAGTTGCATCTCCGGTGCCCCTCAGTGTAAACATACAAGGGGTTAATGATTCAAATTCACTACCGGAGAGGAGGAATATACGTCGCTTCTGCCGCCAGTATTAACATATAAGGGGTTACTGATTCAAACTCACCAGCCATTGAAGGAGCAAATGCAGAGCCGTCACCACTCATGAAGAAGGTGTAAGGGTTGGTTCCCCCATTGTCGTTCTTGGACCAAGTAATGCTGCAGTAGCCTGGGCGAGGGGCCACACACACGCTGTACCGCAGGTTGTTAAGATGGAGGTTCGTGTCTAAGGAGGCTGAAAACATGAAGTCAAATAAAGATGAATGTGATGAATGCAAAAGTAATACAATGTGATAGACAAAAATGTTGAAAAAAAGTTGTTTCTGTCTTTTAGCTGAATATTTTTAAGGTTGAAAATCCAAGTAATGAATATTCTCCTTCCTGAGTTAGTGTCTTGTGAACGTATAATTTTCATTCAATAACTGTGAATTTTAATAATGTCAGCCGAAATTTTAGAGAATTTATGGTAAAATTTCGAACGTGTGTATACACATTTAAGGAATCCTCTTTTTGTTTTTCAAAACTGAATGACGAAGAGATACGCATAATACCCAAACGTCCAAGCAAGGAAATTTGCCAGAACACACTGAGCGGTCCTCGAGTGCTTCCTTCTCCCCTGCTGTTCTCTCCCTCCCCAAAGTCTTTATGTGAGCAAGTCTCGACTGCACCACGTCATCGACTTATTCAAGGGCTTTATTTTATTTCCATGAGTTACAAGCTATTCATGACTAATTATTATTAGTCTTGAGCGATTATTATTCCATAAATATTTTGTTTAAATATTTTTATTGATTAGCTGATGTGCCAAAAAACAAAGTTAATTTCATATAAAAAGTTATCAAGAGCTAACTGATCGATCAGAGGTGTTTTCTTCTCGACATTATCTCTCCAGTGCATCAGAAAACCGTTTGTGATATTTTTAATTTTCTAATTGTATTCTTCAAGATGCATGCGGGATTTTGAAGAGCGGTTATTCCTACATTTAAGAATAAAAATGAAATTGTCTGTTTAACACGCAACATCACAAGATCATTATTATAGAAAAGAACGATTATGGAATTTGACGGGAAAGTATCGATTTTTGCAGCTTCGAATCAGAGCTGATCGAGTTTTTTTGACTTAAAATCTCGCCTAAACAATCACGGAATTGAACTTCACCGTGAAGACGGAATGAAATAAGCCTCGCATCAATCACGGTGGCGACGTTGGGGAATTAAAGAACAAAACAATTTGTTGCGGGCTTGCACTATGCGGCACCACCATTTGTAGACTCAGTTTGACAAACAAGACATTTTTTTCCCTTTATGTCATGAGTTGATCATTTTTCGAGGCAAATATTTTGGTGAACTGGGAAAAACTACAAGATGACTCACGTGTGATTTTGTTGTTATTTAGTGTTGTTAACTGAATATCATTAAATGAAATAATATCAAAATAGGATAATAAAAACATAAATCATTTTATACAGACCATAAATTCAAACCTCAATTTTCGAGGTGATTTTCATTCCCGAAAAAAAGTTTTAAAAAAATTTAACAGACGAATTAATGACCTAATATTTTAGATTAAACACTATCCAAACACACGCATTGTGATGCGAGAAACACAAATAATGTGGTCGTATAAGTATACGAAAATGTCAAAAATTAGCTACCACACCTTGTCTGAAACCACGAGGGATTTTTCAACCTCTTTTGTAGTCACATTTCGATATGAAATCCCGATACCCACGCTTATGATCAAGTAAAAAATCTAGTGTTACTCATCTAGTGATACTCATCGAAAAAGCTCTAGAATTCCTCATCTTTTCGATCTAGAGAGCAGCGACGCACGTACTTATTTGGGCTTCAGTAGGAGTGGCGTAATTGAAGCTCTCCACGACGCCGGACGAGCCCGTGTAGTACTGAGTGCAGCCTTCTGGTGCTGTGGGGGTGGTAGGAGAAACGGGAGATTAAAGAGAAGTAGAAAGAGAAAAAATATCCAATAAAGTCGAATAAAATTTTGGAATATGATATTGTCCCGATAAAAGTATTTTAGATGATTATTTGTAGTAAGTAGGGTAGAAACATGATGGATATAACAGTTCTGAGGATCGAGGTGTTCACTAAAAACGCCACTAAAAATTTATCGTCGTAATTGGATTTCCAAAACCATGTATCAATTAGTTCAGCACACGATGAAACACCTTCAGCAATGAAAACCTTCACGTATGGTGCGCGATTCTAAACGGCAATCATGCCTCATGTCTAAGATGCAATACGATGTTTAGGATTAGTAGAAATTTCAAACAGTTAGTGCAGTGAGATACCTCCAAGAATAAATTTTAGTTCCGTATAACAGCACTTTTGACAGCACTTTTTAAAGTACATTTTCGAAATTCCGAATTTTCAAATATTTTCTACCGAAAGCATTGACAGCACTTTTTAAAGTACATTTTCGAAATTCCGAATTTTCAAATATTTTCTACCGAAATGTCCCTTTCACTTGACTCTTGATGCATCACTTACATTCGTGCACTTTGCGTCTTATGTAATGACAGGTTTGATTAAAAACATATTATCGATAACTCTCGCTCATGTTGGCATTCTAAAGCACCAGAGCTCGCTACTCTGGCGTTCAACGAGCTACGGCAGGTAAAGAAACTCGTATACGCTGTGGAAAGAGTTGTTACAGCCTAGCTGAAAGAAATGAGTGTCCATCCTTCAGAGCGGCTGTACGGATAGAAATTCGAGAGTTTGGTTTGATAGATAGATTTGGCGTGAAAGTTTGACCCAAAATGTTCTAAATCATGTCTTTAGAAAGAAAGAAATGTAGGTATGGGCTAACCTCTTTCGTAAATGTTTGAAGACTTTGCCTACTTAGCGTCCGAACTCATCTGCTAGCACTCAGGTGACAAAATATTAGTATAAATATTCATCACAAATCATCATATACTCGTAAAAAATTGGTTTGTACAACAAAAAAGTTCGCTCAGATGGAGGGTGTCTTAAGACTATATAATCGTAACCGGAATCATAGACTTTTGAAGTAAGAGGTAAAAAATCTGCATTAAGCGTTACTGGCTTGCTAACCCTGATTACCACAAAAGAGTCCCCACTTCAAGTAAGCTGTTACCAAGAAAGAGGATGCAATCAACACAACGTGCGAGTTACCTCTATAGCGAGAGTCGCAGGGAATTTGTTGTACGGTTATGTTCCACTCCCGGGAGGTGCTCGAGGTCACACCGGTGTTGATGATGATCTTAGGGCTACCACCAGTTGGGTCCAAGTCCACGTACACTTAATAAAGAATATGTTAGATCGGTAGCATTGAAATTAATTAGAAAGTGTAATCGAAGATATTAAAAATGTAAACATATCTATACCGCTCGGTGTTCTCAAAAAACAAGTATAGTTCATCAAAGAGAGTTTTGTATTATGTAGTGATTTTTCAATCGCAATTCCGCTGAATGTTTTTTGTAAATTAATTAAAATTATTGCTTCAACTGTCTTACAATAAACTTGTGATCGAGGTGCAATAGTCCACTTTAATTTTTTCGTACGTATTTATTGAGCAAGTGGAAAAAAATACGATGAAAATGAAGTTATATAGAACATACTATAACAGAATAGAAAATACGATGATAAAGTAAGAATTTCTCTATGCTAAATTCAGTGACGTGCTTGCCATTTTGATCAGTGACCATTTTCAAATTCTGAATTATTAATGCAGTCAAAATAAATTTTCGTTCTAATCTGCGTTCCAATGTAGAAATAAAAAGTTGAAACACAATGAAATTTAGTAAATTGTACTACCGCAGTGTTTTTTAAAAAAATTTTATGATATAATGATCGTACGATATATTTTCGTGCATAGATTTTTCAAATTTTCATATGAGTTATCGGAAGAGGAAAAGTATTTGATTGTTAATTAGTTAAGTGCCTTTTTTTACAAATCACATCATTTATCCGTGCGCAGAGTGCTATTAAAAATAAATGGAAGTCAATTCATCCACTTCATGACTCTAAACTAAAGAAATTCAATAATTAAATCATATTTAAACAAGGTACAGCTACGTTGAAAATTATTCCTATGAAAGAAACAAAAATGAATCTACAACAATTTTTAGCTGCTACATCAATGCAATTATCACGGTAAGCAGCATAAGCAAGACGCGTTGAACTTTTATGAGGCATTATACGCGCCAAGTTTATTCTATAGCAAACGAGCATTGAAGCCACTTGCATTTTCTCGTAAAAAAGCAACAACTTAAGCAAACTTACTGTGTTTCCCTGTGTTAGTCCCACACAGAGTTGGAACTGAGTTGTCGTGCGCAGTGCCCGCTATTTTCATGAAGTCAGTGTCGCATCCCCCGTCAACTTTTGGCTGCGCCAGCACAAACGTGTCGAAGTCGAGCCTCAGCTGACAGACGTCACTCAGAAGCTCAACTTTGAGCCGGCAGTTGCTGACGGTCGTGTCCGTGCCAGGGTAGCTGGGGTTCACGAAAGAGGTTCCGTTGCCGCTCGTTGTTTCACCGCACGTGCGAATCTCCGCCACTTCATTTTCTTTTGTTGGTGTCAACACTGTGGAACGAAATGTTGTAACGAACGGGGCTGGTGAACGTGTCCGCTGCTAATCATGAGATGAATAGAAACTGATGCATGAAAATGAGTCCATGATTGAATTTTTACAGTAAGAGTTGAAATGTTTTTGCGTGCAACTTTTCCTAAAACGACCCGAACGTAGGCGTAGCCCATGTTTTATTCATATGCTACTGAAGAGACATTCTAAAAATACCATTAATATTTCAGCCAGTATCAAAATATGAGAAATTAGTTTTAGCAAAGATCACACAGCTCAAAGGAACAGAATTATCGTGGACGTCGCAGTAAGTAAATAAGTCTTACCCGATTTAAAAATATATCCTTCATCAAAATCCTTCTCTCTCAAAACACAGAAGAGTTCATAGAAGATGGAAAAATGGTGTTCTACTCGCATCTATAAGATTAAAAAAATAAAAATCTTACGAACGAAGGGCTCTTCTATACATACTCTGTACTTTACTGCACAAGCCATCACATTGTGCCTCACCGTTTTCACTCCCTCAACCCTTTACCGTCGAAGTGGATCTCAAAATCCACTTGCATGAACAGCTCTAATATATTTTATTCCTTGTGAAACTTGTGCCCTAATGTGTTCTTCAATCAAAGTTCATTGTCGGGTGGCAGTCACTTCCTCGTTGTGATGTCGGGTACTGCATGATACCGATACCACTTATATTATAGTTGTTTTGTGAACGGTAAAGTGGGTACAAAATGTGAACGTAAAGGGGTTAAAAAGTACCAAACAGCTATTTTCTGACATCGAAATCGAGGACATGGTTCGGAATGAGTCATGTTGAGTCATTTCGAACCATGTCCTCAATTTCGATGTCAGGACCATGACACTCACGGTAACAGCAGGTACCAGAGACGCAGGCGCCTTCTGCCAGGCCCCCCAGCTGGGCACACCTGCTGGGGGAGAAGCAGGTGCCGTTGGGGTAGCGGGTGCAGGCCCGGGGCCTGACAGGCAGGAATGCTACAAACAGAAAGCGTGACAAATAAATGTTCTGCACACCTGCAACTCCGTTTAAAGAGCTGCGTTTGCTATGGTTTGTGGCTGAAAGAATGGAAAAGAAAATTCTTTGTCTCTATAAAAAGTTGTTGCTTGAAATTCAATACAGTAAGTGTGCAAGAGGAATGTTCTCTATACATGCAACTCTGCTTTTAAGAATCTTCTATTGCTGTGGTGTGTGGGTGAAAGAATGAGAAATAAATGAAGAATCTTCATTTTTAGAAAATTTTGATACCTGAAATGCAATACAGAACGTACGCAAGAAAAATATTCTCTAGACCTGCTTCTCTGTTTAAAGAGCTTCGATTATTCGTGCGTGAGGATGCCAGAATTAAACAGACAAAGAAAACCCTTTACTTCCAGAAAAAATTGTTGCAATATATGCAATACAAGAAACAAGTTTGGGTTCCCTAATTGATACACAAACAGAAAGAAATGAACTATAGCTGTGTCAGACGTTGAATGTATATTTGAGAGAAGTAAAATCAAATTTATTCTTTTGGGCGTTCTATTCCAGACACGAGGACTGAAAGCTTATGAGAGACGATTATTTACACTTAGTATTAGAAACACAACCGAATAAAAATAAGGAAATACATAGTGTTTGACGTATGTAAAATACAGTGTAAATGAATTGGGTTGCTCAAAATGTTTGACACGTTAATCAATCACAACAACTGAGAACGTCTGCTAGTGCTCGCCGTGGCACAGTGCTAAAGGCATCGCTCTTCCACCAAAGTGTCGTGGGTTCGAATCCCGGCGCTGTGCGGCGATTTCCTGTTGGGTATAAGGGAAAACTCAAACACAATACCCCACTCTACCCAGGTGTCGGAAATGGGTACCGGCTTTACGGGGGGAACCGTCATGGTGTCCTAAATATAGTGTTAGTTATAAGGCATTTGAAAAACCAATACACAAGATGATATGTATCGGGCTTGATTGGAAATAAAGCATCCTTAGATGCCCATGTTTGTTTGTTTGCTTGTGAACAGTCAGTCTAGAAGATAACTAATGCACGGAACTCACTTCGAAAGTCCGGCCAGGCCCCGCGACCTGCCAGCAAAACCTTCGAATGGATCTCTTCTCTTCGTGTGGAGCACCCATGGTTAATGGTCCAAAATTCCCTCGGTATGAAATTTATTCATAGTTTCCTTCATTACAGTTCAGAACAGAAAAAAACTAACTCACTCTGATGGTCATTAAAGGACACTGAAGTAACGTTTAATAAAGGTTGTTTTTTGAAGTTCAAATTATAAAATAAGTCAGTCAAGGTGAAAACAAAAACACGGAACTCGCCTCGAAAGTCCGGCCAGACGCCGCGACCTGCCAGCAACACCGTGTGGATCTCTTCAGTTCTGTGATGCGCGACCAGCGCTCCCCCGGCACACGCCAGCAGCGTCAGCAGCACTGACAGCTGACGGGAGTTGAACACCAAAACCTGAGACGAGTTGAAAACGTAAAATTTTTGGCTGTTTAGGAGTTGTAGTTCAAGAAAGATGGGCATTGAGTTTCGTGCGGGCAGTAATTTAAGGTGAAGCAGTGAAAGATCTTTTTGTCATATAAGCTTAGAATCAAGAAAATGGGAAAGCATCTATGCAGCAATGACATTGCACTTGTACAATTTTATAAAACAAATGGAAATTTGAAAGGTATATAATTTTTCAGGACATTCCAGCCAAACTTAGAAAATGCACAACTTTGTTAGAGCAAATTTTTGGGTGGGAAGGACGTTGACAAATAACTACTAAACCACAAGCAGGACGACAGTGCACGAAAGTACGTTTGATGAACAAAACAAAGTTTTCTAATCGATTGTTTGTTCTTTGAAACAAATGCATTGAAAGGCATGAGCATTGACGTGTACTTTCCTGTCTCGTACTTAGAATTAGGGAACAAATTTTAAGACCTAATAAAAGAATCAAGGAATTTAACTTTTGCCAAAAGCTAGATTCAAATGGTATGAACAATAGTTGTGCTATACATTAATTTAAAATAACGAGCGATGAAATATGAGTGCACATAAAATTTACGCTGTTTTTTCACTAAAAATTTAGTCTCCAAATGGTTTGATAAAACAACAAAAAAATCACGTACTACGCATGATTTTTCATTTATGAATGCTTCATTTTAGTACAAAGTTGTCTAGGGGTCATGAACCAGTTCATTTTATGCCCAAAACTTCAAAGAATTGTGTGAATTTTTGTAGCTGCTTCAGAGTTGGGAAAGCTTCTTTGTCTTAGTTTATTTTATTTTTTTCAGTGATAGACTTAAATTTTTTCGCTTTAAACTTAATCGTTTACTCACGAATATTGGAAAAAATTTAATAATAAACACAGTGACCTTATTTACTCTGAAATTCTCAGTGACAATGAGTACATCTAAAATTACTAAAAAATGTAGTGAAAAAGTATATATATACGTTTTGTCACGTACGATTATTTTTCGTTCATTTGATTTAATGCATTAGGGAACTTATGATTGCGATAGAATTAGATGTATGTTTATTTGCAACGTGAACCCAGAATTAGTCCAGTGAACACTGCAACGCAGGTGTAATGAAGTACCCTATGAGCTTATATCATCCCACCACACCTATCATTCATTATAAAAATATATTAATCAAACAAAAAATATCTGATAATTTAAGAAACTTCTTTTAGTGTTCAACTTCTGCGGATTGTACTTCATCGTAAACATCTAACTTAAGTTTAGTGATACTCACCCTCTTCATTGAAAATAGTTCTGGCAGACCTTCTCTTTCAAAAAGAAGAATACGAACCAGGGATGTGGATTCCAGCTTATATAACTCGCAGGGACCATGACACTTGCAATCCTGGACTCAGTTTGAGCGCCTTTGATATCGGTTAAATATGTCAGACCTGGCTGACCCTGTACTGAGAAAAGCTCATCTTTCTTTTCCATTATGCACGGAGTCATAGACGTGACACAGTATAGACATAGTTGAGCATCAATAAAGACCATTGATGTCCGAGTACTCAAAGTTACCTGTCTGCCTCGCCTTAATAGCGTTGAATGCTCTATTGAATGTTATGCGCTCATTAACGGAGCGTCCTAATAAATGAGAACCGGCATATTTCCTTCTTCCCTTGATGCACACATGCATGAGGGAACGCTGTATCCCAACAATGCAAGAGATTTTCCTGCGGCATTAGCAAATAAACAGCGTACTTTGAATTGTCATATGAGAAAGAAAACGACGCAGAAAAGTACTATATCGGTGTAATCTCTCCAAGTGTAATATCATTATGCAAAAACTCAATGGATTAGTTTATGGTCGAGAGTTTGCACCTGATAATGCCACTTCGGTATAGAATGTCAGTCTCTCGTGGACAATACTCCGAAATCAAGAGAAGTTAAACAGATTAGAGCTTATTCAAAAATAGAAAGACGCTTAATTCTCTTAATGAAGCCTCAATTGATCCATGAAAAATAAAACTGGACTCTGAAAAATGTTCAACGATCACTGGAGTGTAGTAAGTGAGACTGGAAAAAGGAAACTTCAATTTAACAAATTATAACCCAGCGCCACAAAGCAGAAGCAGCAAGCGTTGTTCATGCCTCTAAATTTGAAAATGCCAAATCAACGGAGGTACCTCATCTTTTCCTAACTGATGGATGTGAGCATGAATTTCTGAATTGAATTCAGGTGATTGCGCTAGCGAATCTCTCCACACGCGTAATTTGAGTATTAATGCAATACACAGCTTCCTCTCTGGATTTTTAGGGTGAATTATGGAAATGTTAACATATTTAATATAGTTGCTAACGACAACCGTATAATTTGTCCCGAGTAAAATATAAAACTATGCGGAACATCTGACAGACAAAAATATGAGCAGTGTGGGCCAAGTAGGGTACGAGGCTTCTTTGATAGTCCAGGAACATACGACTAAATGATGCAGTAAACTATAGTAAATACTTTAATTTATTTTAGTTCTTAACTTTGAATCAGTTAATCATACGAGACCAATATTCTATGATCTGGTTGAGAGAAATTCTAGCTTTACATACTGGTTAACGTTTTCTCCTTCTAATAACGCGTTATTTTTAATGGTACCTTTATAATAAAAGATTTAACCTTCCTGCTTTTTATGGTGATGGATATTGTTTAGAAACGATATGTATTATTCTTTTCAAGTTTGGCCCCGTTATTTAGAGTAACTTTCCATTGGTCTAATAATTTTATAACATGTAAGTTTCAAGCCTACTTTTAAAAGCGGAGTTGGGCGTCGCAAATATCAGGAAGTTTGGAATGAGTTTAGTACCAGCGAAATAGAAGCTATTTTCAGATCGGGTTTCAAAGTAATAAGCAAATTTGAGCTCATTTCTATTTCTATCAAGTACCATTGTTGTCGGTCTTCGGGCAAATTTGATGTCAAAAGTGAAAGTTTTCGTGAGTATTAAGTAATTTGACCGCAAAATTTCTGGCCACAAATTGATTGTAAGCATGTTGAAATTTTTGAATGAATCTTTTGTGTAGACGTCTTATTCTGAGTTGAAAATTTCCTGATAGCCTTTTTTGGTCATTTTAACTTTTCATATAATTCATGTTTATGAAGTTCTATCAATTTTAGCGTATTTTTCTTTTACCTACATAATAGATAATCGCCTTCTAACCATAATCACTGGTTCGAATACGACAAACTAGGAAAGTCAGTCTAGGTGCGAAATTCATACGAAAAAAGCAAACAACGAACTTCGCTTCACACGAGTTGAACATACGGCGAATAAGAGTAGTTGTCCGTTTTCAAAATTCTCCCTAAAAGAATTTTATTCGAAAAAAAGCCCACGAGTCATATGCTTACTCATAGCAGATGAGAAATTACATGCTACAGAAATCACCATGATTCCTATCAAAATAAATTAACTTACATCAAGTGTTCATACATTTCCACTCTCCCATATCAGTAAATAAAATAATCCCGCGCTCATGCGTGACAACTTCGAGTTCATTTGTTGTGGGTACACTGACACATAACATCTGTCACTAGGTCTTTATAACTTGGCAGCCAGACCTCAATTTCTCAGAACCCATGTACGTTTTTTCAAACTGATGACCTGGACAAAATATCAGAAAAATTCTCCGATTTTTCCCTCATAAATTCATAATGCTACCGTGCAATATTATTTGTGTTGGTTTACTCCGAGGCCAACAAGAATGTCCAACTCTTAACCCTATTCCTCATTCCTAAAGCAACGACAATTTTCAGGAAGTTTTTATAAATTCCTGTGTTCGAGGTTGTGCTAATTTACCCTAACTTTTCAACGCTATTTCAACGTTTCGTGTCTCAATTGCGTGACTGTTTCTTTGAACGCGTCCTTGCCATATTTGGTTATCGCATTTATGCCGTAGAATAAAGTACACTTGAGTTCTATCAAAAAAGTAACTGCTAAGTGAGGGTAAATTTATTTCTGGTTGAAACACATATCGGTTATCTCTCTGCGAGGTTTAAGTGTTGAATACGAAGAAGCTGTTGGAGGTTGGACGCGTCACGTAATTTTCACAAATACTTTAGGCAAGACTCGGCAAAGCTCAACAGTCTCGACCTAAATTATGTTTCACCCTAGCTTGACCCCAACGCCACGGGCAGAGTGAGGGTCTACTCTAATAACTGTTTTTTTACGAAAGTTTGGATACTAAACGGAAAACCAACAACATGATGTATGAGAAATGGACCACTGGTGGACACAATACAATCCAATTCACTCTCACAGAGGCTGGAGTAAAGTGAAAGGAAAATTTTCAATTTCTCTTTCATAAAATGTGACTTTCAGTTTGAAAACAGCAACCTAAACTGAGAGAAGTCTACAGTTTTCACTGTCAAACACCTCTTGGTTATCATGTTCCTTGCTGCTACAAGTGCATGCGCGCTCCAGTATATGCTCACTTACGTCACTCGAGAACACAACCTGGACCGTGCAGTTGTGGGTCTCAACCAAGACAATAGAGTTTACTTCGTAGGTGTGCATTGCAGTACAATATTCACATACAAAAAAATGAAGTTTAACGACTGATTAAGACTTTATTAAGCATACGAAAAAATTGCAAACGGATGCCATTTTCAAGTTCAAAATTAAGCTCAAGAAAAAATGTAAATAAAAATACAAAAACATCCCCAATGCATTAATCAATCGTTTGAAATGTTAGTGCTCCATTTTAGATGGCAGTAATACTTTAATTATTTCTCAGTTATCGAGGTGAGGTGTCATTTGAGGAATTTTGCCATGTATGAAAAATATTAAATAAATATACCGAAGAAATAACAATGTAGCTAAGAGGAAAATTTTCCAAACGTAATGGGCCAGTTCATTTGATAGGAATCGCACACCTACACTCATATGCACTTACATTTTTTTGATGAACATCATACTGGTAGGAACACTTTGCATGTCTTCCTAAGAACCATAGAGTTTAAATGTCTTGGCGACTCCGATTATCTAAGATTTTTCTCTATTTGAATTTCTGAAACAGGGAGCGTGCATGATTCTAGTAGCTGAGTGGCATGATCCTGCTACTGATGATCAGATCCTTCAAAAATGTGGCCAGATGCTGTAAATTGCGAAGCTAACCCTATCTAGAAATGGGCATGATCTTACAATGTGGTAGCAGATGCAACAATTTAAGTTTCTTGATCCTACCAACATAATGAAACATGATGAGCTTCTTGTTTCTGGTTCCTATAGCTGGGCTTAGCACGAAGCTTTTAAACAAATTAAGCGTGCGTACTTCGAGTAATACTCCCAAAGTTCCGTAAGAACAGGAATATCGTATTTAATTACTTTTTTGTCCCTCACTTTACCTGACTTTAATGAGAAGCAAAGCTTACTTCGAAAAGTTTGACTGTCGTCAATTGTAGCAGAATGTAGGCTTCTCCTGTCCCCCACACATGTGTTTATTTCCATATGGCTATTAAATTCAGTAAATGCAACAGTGAGCATAATTTAAAAAATTATAAAACTTTACGCAAAATTTTTTTCAAATCAAAAAAGAATTAGAACAGCAAGGATGTATCGCAAATGAAAAATGTAAAATTACATTTTTTAGCAGAAAAAAATGAGCTTCGGTAGCAAGAAACTCGTGCTAGCTGAATTAAATCCTCGAGTTTGAAGTTTCTAACACAATTTTCTGCTTCGGAGGTGACAATTTCTCATTTAAAATCTTTTGTGAGAATATGAGTTTCTTTTAGAATATCTACTGTGAACCAAAGGTGTTAAAATACCTGTGTACAAATCATCACATTTGAAGTGACATGGCTGGCACAAAACGAAGGAATAAAATTTCTCGATGGATATCACATGAAAGTTTGCATTCGAATAATTCCACATTCTATTTTGTATTTGATCTTTAAGGTGCTGATAGAGATGGGTGCTCATGCTGTATACCGCATACGATGACAAACAGCCCTTAATCTTCTTGGTGGATTTCAAACTCCTCTATATAAACTGTTTTAACGTGTATTTTTTTGTGCCGAGTTAGTACTCTAACGTGTTCTTTGGAGCCTCATTCTAATGTCGGTGACAAGCTGATGACATTGCCAGTCTAGTAACTGTGGTTTTATTGCAAGCATACTGAAGACCAAATTTTTATAAATTCAAAATTAATACGTTCGTATTGGAAACTCGCAGCACTTTTTGAAACAATGTTTCTGGGTTGAGCATACTATGCAGAAAATCTCTCCTGCCTGTCATGGTCAAATAATTAAAGTAAAGACGAGCCATTGCAGCACTCTGAAAAAGTTTACACTTGGTACACGTCGCCAACTCCGTATCGCAGTAATGCTCCGTTCATCAGCACACGTTCTGCCGGTACTGCAGGCTGAATCCGACGTTGACGGCGTCGCCCTGATTCACTTCACCCTCGTCAGTCGTCACGTAAATGACGAAAGGTTGGATCCTTGCTGCAAGGTTTGAACTGAATGAATAATATTGTAAATTACAGTGAACGAAGCATTATTCGACGAAAGGGAAAAATATTAATGCTTGTGATCAAAGAATTCTAACACTTTAGCTGTTTTTGTTTATATATCTTCTTCTAGAGTCTAGTTATTCTGCTAGAGTCTAGCAAAATGTCTCACAACGAAAATAAGTTCATTTCGTTCATGACTATCGGTAGAAGACGTCAAGATGACTTTTTTTAAATGTTTTCCCAGAACGCTCTTAAAAATCTCAAGCCTCGAATCGTTTTTCTCCGTTCTAACATGTCCTTAAAACACTTGTCATTAACCTTTGCTGTATGCAAACCTGATGGAATTGGGAAAAAAAAGAAACGATAAAGAATGATACACAATGAGTACCGATTCGGTATCGTCCAAATGAGCGACCCGTCACCCCCTTGATATCATTAGTTGTGGGTGTCTTTTTTGAATGCATGAAATCTGGATTTATTGCATGAATTTGGTGTATGTAACTTAATGAGAACACGGATTAGAAATGGATTAAGACGAGGCGTTAAATTAAAATACAACCTTGAGAAGGAACAATCTTCCAGGTGTGATCTCCTAATTTTTCTGTGAACTTATTATCCACATTTAATGATTGTATCGGGCAAAACTAAGATGCACGCTTTCATACGTATTAAATTGATCCCTCTCCATCATCCATGGCTTTATTTTTTCACAGATATTCCGTATTCACTCACACGTCACTTGATTCGGAAATCCGAGTCCGCAGAAGCGGTCAGCTTGTGATGTGGTCAAATCAGTAAGGTTCACAAACTCGCCTCCTGGGATGACCACGTAGTCTGAGGGGCAGGCTTCTGCCCCCTGTTCGGAAACATCCAGTGTGCCTGAGAGTGAACAGACCTTGTTACTTGTAGTGAAGAGATCTTGGGATACTGAAAGGTGTGAGTCCTCTCAAGTTAGTACAAAAAAGTTATTGCTTACGGCACTACAAAACTTTCGACGCCAAAAAATAGATGAGTAGAAACTGTACAACTATGTACACCCTGAAGCAACACGGGGACACCCACTTTAATAACTTCTTTGTGTTTCTTGACATTTGAATGTGTTCCTTTTATGTTAGCCAATGTGGTATGAAATCGGGCTATATATTTTTATACGTACGATGTTATAGATACCTTCAAATGAAATCAAAAACCTGGAATCCGCTCATTTTTATTTATAAACTAAAATATACGGCGGCAATGAAATTGAATCTATGGTGCAAAAAAATACAATTTATCCCAAGGAAAAAGATGTTGAAATTTTTTTCAAAAACTTCTTGGCTAATATATTTGTTTGGTGTCCGCTTCTTAAGCACCAACTTCTTTTATTTGATTTGATTTGAAGGATGCTTAACAACCATATCTGTGACACAAGTTACCCCAGTGCTCAAATACAAGAATGTTTCAATCGCGGCTACAATCAGGTTGGATATATTTGTTTTTCATCAACATCTTGAGAATTTATATATGTAATGAAAATATCGAATCCCGCCATTTCTAACGGGCCACGTATATTAGAAAATAATAATTCACAGTTGTTCCTTGCTTGGCTGGTTGGTCCGTGTCTCTGCCACGCTCTTAAGGATAGTTGATGACCGTATCTCGGACACTAGTTTCATCAGTTCACAGGGACAAGAACATTTTAATCCTGGGTACTATTAGGATGGATATATTAGTTTGTCCTCCACGTCTATAAAATCTATGGACGGAATGTATCAAACAGAGTCGTTTTTAACGGGCCATGTACACTAGACAAATACAAAACAGCCCTTAAATTGCGTTACGTTTGGCTAGGAATCTCCGTAGTACTGTAACTATTCGAGTAGGAATATAAAAATGTCAACCATCTGAAAATATCAGGACTAGGATGAGCGATCCGTCAATATAAATTAAAAAAGCTTAGGCTAAATTTTCTTCGGTTTACTGTCATTTATAACATCTTAATGGTAATGAGCTCTTTGGGTGTTCCAAAGAATTATTAAACTAGCGTAAAGAACGCAACTGAATGTGTACGCACATTTTATCTTTACTTTTTAAATGAAACACCCGCCCAATACTTTTCAATTTGTTCTGTGAGTGTCTGTTGTGATTTCTGTTTCACAGCTAAGGAAATGTTCTTTCTAATTTTCAATCATTTCCTTCTTCAAGCACTAATCGCCAAGTCATAACATCCAACTATTGCTAAATTTAAATAACAACGCTTCATATTTTCTCTTTTTGTACCGGTAGCAAGGTGATTCCTTTACGGTAGTTTCTGTCGTTATTCGTCACCTGCTAACTCAACGTACTCTTACAGTGCCCATAATTTTATGGAGACAGAGCGTTCATGCATCCTGCTTCAGCCATTTCATATCGGTTATGAATTTGTTTGTGACACAAACTAAGTTTGCTTAAAAATTTATCTCACCAAGAAAATTACTTTGAAATTTGTGTACAGTATCCCTAAAGCACATGAGTCTCTCCTTCCCGTTCCACCCCCCTTCCCCCCCCCCCCCCTCATAATTAATATAATCGGTATTCATATCGAGGGGATTAACTTAACCTTGATGTCTTCGTCTATAACAGAAAACCTACCTTGACTTCAGAATTCTTTTTTATGGAGACGACTTTGCACATCTCCTGCGCAAAACATACACACAATGTATACATCCAAATGGGTGAGTGATTCAAACTCACCAGCCAGTTCAGGAAGAATTGAAGTGCCGTCGCCACTCATAAAGAAGGTGTAGGGGTTGGTTCCCCCATTGTCGTTCTTGGACCAAGTAATGCTGCAGTAGCCGGAGCGAGGGGCAATGCACACGCCGTACCGCAGATTGTTTAGGTGAAGGTTTGTGCTCATTGAAACTGGAACCAAAGTTACAAAAGTTCGGACTCAACTAGATGCTCTTACGTACAAAGCCAGGGCAATGTGCCTGACAATATCATTCAGTTACAGTACCCCAACATTTTTCATGAAGATTAGTAAATGAGCTCTGCAACATTTATCCTAACCTGATGTAAAATTTAGTCTCACTTCAAGCATTTTTGCGCTCCAATTCCGAGAGTTGCAATAATCTTAATTCGATTTATCAAGCTTTCACTGACAATTCAATATCCATGGCTCTCTCAAAAAAAAGTCATGTTTGCTCACAAAGAGTGCTATCCTTTAGCCAGAAGAATCAAGAAGAGGAAAGAAAAATATTGATGTCGAGGAAGTTCCTTTCTGGGAAAAAATCCCGACAGATAATACAACACGTGATGGAAAACGTTTTGTTTGGCAACGGTGAATTGCCTCTTTGGAAATTGTTCATTTATCCTAAAAACGATATTTTAGCTTAGGCTAACTTTCAATAGCTGCTCAAGTGATCTCAGTTGTCGCTATTCTTTGGGAATTCTTCATTTCCCCTAATAACTAAATTTAAGATTTGTATAGCTTTCAATGGCTGATAAAGTGATCTCAGTTGCCATTAGTACGTAGAAGTACCTATTTCACCCGCAGTAGGCACGGCATAATTGAAGCTTTCCACGACGGCAGAAGACTCGGTGTAGTACTGAGTGCAGCCGACTGGTGCTGAGCGTGTAGTACGAGAAAAAAGTTAGAACTTGAATAAAAAGTTATTGTGCAAGGAAACAAGCGTTATGCAAAATATTATTCATTTTGAAGCATTTATTGAAGACTTTTAATTATGAAAGCTACTTGGAGTGATCGATAAAACCAGCAATAAACCTGCGTTCAGAAACTACTACTGAATGAAATTTTCGAAGTGTCACTGTAGCTGTTTTGTCTCACTGTTAAAAAGGAATCGAAACACAGTTAAAACCAAAAATATCCGTGTGCCCAACAATGTTAAATCTTTTCACTAATTTTCCAAAATCTTAGAGTTTTCAATTCCTTTGTTTCTTGTACGTTTACAAGTATGTAAAAAGGAATGTAAACCTAAACTTCAACTAAGTCATACAAAATGTAAGTAAAGAAAATTTGCAAACTGTACGTAGACAAAATAATTAACCAAGCTAAAGTGGTGTCGAATACAAGACACACGCAAAAGATGGATTTTTCATTACTTCTCTTGTTGTTATGTAAAGTGATCTCGAATATTCTTTCTAAAATAATGTAAACAATTTTGCAATATCATTCACACAACAACCGCATCAGCGCATCAGAGTATTTTCAGTGCATCAAAATACTTTCTGTTGATCTAGCTATTTTAATCTCCTCATGTTTCATAAGTTTTATTTATATACCACGACAGGCTAAGTAGATGTATTGATGACGTGCTAAGAAAAAACGTATTTTCACACTTCTTCTCACATATTGTGGTATTTTATTTTATTGCATCTGAACTAAAATTTTTTGGCCTAGCTGGCGACAGCAGATACAAAGCTCAGTCACTATGAGGTTAGAGTTGTCGTACCCAAATCTCATCTTATTTAGCTTTATTTCCCAAAATTCATGAACATGATTTGGTCGTGAGAATTGATGTGAACGTTGGACTTGAAGCTTTTTAAATAATCATTCAAGCTAGGTTAGAATGCTGTGACCAGCCTGCGTTAGAAAATTTCGAGCCCTATGTATGAAATCTCTGAGCACTTTTTTAGTAAATCTTTTTACTGCTAGGGAACGTGTCAAATAGTATATAAATATCGTCATCTACATACAAAGAATCGGTAAGCATGATGATGAACATTCATTCGAATATAGAACTACTGTAACTGCTTTCTACTGGATTACTACCCCCAACTTCAGCCACGGAGTCTCATTCCAAGCAAGCACCAATCAAACAGGGGAGTGGAATCAACAGAACATTCGACATACCTCTATAGCGAGAGTCGCAGGGAATTTGTTGTATGGTTATATTCCACTCTCGGGAGGTGTTCGAGATTACAGCGGTGTCGATGTTGATTTTAGGGCAGTCACCAGTTGGGTCCACGTCCACATACACTTGAAAATTCATTTAAACCAGTCAAAATCGAATAAATCACGAACTGTGATTGAAAAGATTTGTTGTAAATATACCCTTTTCGGAATCAGGCTTAGGTGGCTGCATAGTGATAGATGTTCCATGAAGAACGCTCAATGGTCTCACACAAACCTGATTGAAAATTCAAGTGCCAACCTAACACAACCAAACCTAACCTAACCTAATCTTAATTAACACCTCTGTTTTTTTAAATTTAAGGGAAAACGACCAAATATCGATATCATGAGGGAGTACTGAAAGGCGAAACTAGTGTGGGAACGGAACAAATATCTATTTTTCTCTTTAAGATGCACAACAATTGAATTTAATATAAGGAAAGTCTTCCACTTGCAATCGTGGCAAATCAGCAAAAATATCGAATTTCTCATAAATATATTACTTAGCTAGTATTCAATGAAACAAGTTGTGAAAACTATTTAGACAAATTTTTTCAAGTCCCATGTGCACTATGTAGCCATCGTAATAACAGCTTGCTATTTTATTCGCCGTTTTTTCCAACTGCTAGGAACTTTTCTCCATTTGTTTTTTAGCTTAAATAAATTATTCAACCACCTAAAAATTCGCCGAAATGGGGAAAATCGATCCAATATGTAGTACAAAGGATAGTTAAAAAAATGAAAGCCTAGAAAATGCCCCTACTCTACGCAGCTCACTCAAATCAACCGAAAGCCCAAATGTAGATTTACGACAAGCCTTCAACAAATTTCACCAATAGCTGAACAACGAAAGTCATTAAAAAGCGATTTTTCAAGCCCAATCATCCTGAATTTCCCTTCACGGAAATTATAAATGTAAGTTATTTCAATTCAAAAAAATTTTTACAGGCGGGCCAATTTACTTAGTGATGCAGCAACAACTTACTGTGTTTCCCTGAGTTAGTCCCACACAGAGTTGGAACTGAGTTGTCGTTCACAGTGCCCGCTATTTTCATGAAGTCAGTGTCGCATCCCCCGTCAACGTTTGGCTGCGCCAGCACAAACGTGTCGAAGTCGAGCCTCAGCTGACAGACGTCGCTCAGCAGCTCAACTTTGAGCTGACAGTGGCTGAGGGTCGTGTCTGTGCCAGGGTAGCTGGGGTTCACGAAAGAGGTTCCGTTGCCGCTCGTTGTTTCACCGCACGTGCGAATCTCCGCCACTTCATTTTCTTTTGTTGGAGTCAAAACTGGGAAGCGAAATGTGGTAACGACCTCAGTTGGTGAATGTGCCCGTTGTTAATCATGAGATGAATAGGAACCGATGTAAACTTATAGATACAGGATTAAATTTTGATCCTTATATCTGGAGTATTTTTGTATGTAACTTCTTTAAAACAATCGCGTGCAAATGCATAAAGTTCGTTTTATTCATATCCGACTGTGGACACTTTCTCAAGTACAAATATTTTTCACGAGTGTCCTGATTACACAAACTTCAGGTATCGATATATGGAAATTTACACTGAATTAAAAGTTGTGGTCTCAGTGCTAGGAATGTAAGTGGGTACATAGCAGGTGCCGTTCGTTAGCTATTCGCTAAATTGAAACGATGATAAAACATATGGACTCGAACGCCGTCAAATAAAACACTGCAGGGTTGTGGCCAGTTCGCTGCAGGCTGGTCAAATATAAGGCACTTCACTACGAGAGAACCTATCAAAAAAACTGAAGGCTCTTCATAGGAGCCACGCTCTACAAAAAAAATACGTGAAACACAAGAAGTTGTCAAGATATAACAGTTCCTCGCCGGCATTTATCAAAAATATGTTGGTATGTCTGACTGCATGATTACACAGCCACAACATAAAGCCGTGTTTGGCCTGTGTAATTAATTTGGCTGGGGGAGTAGCAGGTGCCGCTGGGGTAGCGGGTGCAGTACCAGAGCTCGCCGAACAGGAGGAACGCTACGAACAGTACGTATGCAGGAAAAATGGACACCGCCTCTGCACCTCTCTTTGAAGAGCTTCTATTACTTCGACGTGCGGGTGTAAGATAATTTATTGCAATCATTATTACTAAGAGTCTGTTGAATGAATTTCAAGAAATATAATTTTGCCGGGTGTGAAATAAATGAAATGAGATGGGTAAAGTGTTTGATGAATGATATTTCAATGAAGTCCAATGCATAATTTATTACAAGTTTACGAATTCAGCAAAGGAATGTCAATCAGCAGGAGCAAAATAAAAAAGCTCTGAATTTTGCTTCGTAGATTAGAAACGGTATGCAATTTGGACATAACTTATTCGTAAAAATCCTTTGGAATGAGTAGTTTTGTACAAACTATAAACATACTTAAAATTGTGACGAAATTGATCAACGAGCTCCTAAATTTTTTTTTTTATTTTGATGGAATTCAGTGTATTTAGGCTTGAGTGTAAGTAATTTAGCTTTATTTTAATACTCACACGTTTGATTTTTGAGATAATTTGCGAGCTCAAAAATTATAAGTACATTAGAAAAACAATAAATTAAACAAATGTTGGGGTTCTTCCAATTAAAAGTTTAGACAGCACTCGCGCACTGTTAATGCTCCAAAATTACCTTAAAGAATGTTTTTTTAGTTTTCATCATTAAATTTCAGAACATAAAAATTCAACTTCCCCTTGATAGCCATTAAACACTCACTGCTGTTTTTTGATGGAACCATCTACCCAAAAAAATAATTCCTTCATATTCTTACGGATTATTCTCAAATTTTCATCATAGGTGTGAAATGATGCAACAATTCTTCTTTGATTACTGGTTTTTGTATTTTATTAGTAAATTTATTTTTTGAAATAAGAGAAAAAATGGGTATTACGGAAAATGCTACTTATCCTACAATATTGAAGTTACAGAACCGGCAACATGTTTTTTAGATGGCTCAATGTATCGTCTAAAGAAACACTGCAGTTGTTTTTTGATATTTTGATTCGTTGAATTTTAGAATTTTTCCCAAAAATGTTACCATTTTTGTATTTTTCCTTTTATTCCTCATTTAATTTTCAAACAAAATCAAATTGCACAAAATTATTCCAACTGTTACATAGTTTTAAGCACTACCGATTGATATATTTTTAATCCTGTACCTTGAAACTGTGGGAGGAGTAGCATTTCAAACGACGAAAAGTAGAGTTTTCACGACGGATGTAATTAGTTGATGACTAAGTGACATCATCATAATGCGCTCACGGAGTGTTAGAAAGTTGCGTTTGAGTACGAAAGTATTTCGAGCGACGCCACAGGTCAGCTCTCTTGATAAATCCCGCATGCGAACTCTCAAAAGTGATTCTTGGTATGGAGGTCACCCTGCGATGGGTTCGCGTTGCGGTTGCGCAAGAGCGCCTTCTCCCCCGTCTAGGAGATGAACCGATGTAAGTTCACGCGAGCCTAGCACATCGATCAATTCATAAGATAATTATCTACAGCATGTGTTAAAAACAGAAAATTGATGTTTATCGGATTATTGAGAGTAGACTTGAAGTTCAAATTATGGAATAAGTCAGTCGGTATGATCACAAAATCACGGAACTTGCCTCGAAAGCTAGGCCTGGCACCGCGACATATCTGCGCTCCCCCGGCACACGCCAGCACCGTCAGCAGCACTGACAGCTGACGTGAGTTGAACATCAAAAGCTGAAACGAGCAGAAAACGTCAAATTTTAGGCTGTGGTGGAGTTAGAGTTTAAGAAAGATAGATATTGAGTTTCGTGTAGGCAGGAATTTATTGTGAACAGTGAAAGATTTGTTTCTTAGGTGAGTTCGGAATCAAGATACAAATGGGAAAGCACCTATGTTTTGCGTAGCAATAACATAATATATTTTACAGTTTTATCAAATGAATTTTAAAAAGCGGTGCACAACGTTCCATGAAATTTCGGTTTAACTTACTAAATGCGTGAATTTGCTGCAAAAACGTTCAAATAAAAATAAAATAAACAAAAAACTACATACACCAATGAGATCGAGGTGATCTGAACAAGGTTGAAATAAATATATTGAAAAACATGAGCATTAAAATACACTTGCAAGTTTTTTAATTAGAATCACTGAAGAAAAGTCTCTTAAATCACTTAAAGTCTCTTAAAATCACTAAAGAAAGTGTTGAGCATGAATAATGAAATCAGATAACATAGCTTTCGCAAAATTACTGAGTGCCAACAATGAAACGATAGTTGTACCTCACATTCATTCAAAATAATGATTTATGAATTAAGAATCCCTTTATATGTGAAAAAATTGCTTAAATTCAGCAGATATTTGGTTTGGCAAAACTCCCACACTAACTCAGAATAATTTCTTATTACTTGGTGCATAATTTTAATATACAGTGGTGTCTCTGTGCTGAACCAATTTTTTTATACCCAAAAATTATAAAACTGTATGAAATCTCCTTCCTCATTCAGTGCACCGAATGTAAATATCTTCGTCTCACTTCCTTGTTCTCAGAGATTGAAAGATATTCTATTACCTTTAATATTGTCATCGTTTCTCCTTGAATAATGGAACAAATGTAGTCATAATGACTCGACTGATTAGCAAATTTCCCATCGAAAGTTTCTAATAGATTTAGTAACAGTGAAATCAATATAGTAGTGAATATTATATCGTGTAAGATTACTTATGAATAAGTTAATGCTTAAGGGAACGTAGCAGTTCTACATAATTACATTTATGATAATTTTTAACGTTAATTCAACCACAATTGATACAGTAAATACTGTAAAACAAGTGTTATGAAGCAAACTGAGCTCGAATCTCATCCCACAACACTCATCATTCATTGGAAATTAAGATTAATTGAACTAAAAAACTTTTATCATATTAGGTGTTTCTTCCCCGGACTATATTTAGTATATAATTTAAGCTTAGTGATACTCACATCCTTCATTAAAAATAATTCTGGCAGAACTTCTCTACGAAGAAGAATGATGAGCAGGATAGTGGATCACGGCTTATATAACTCGCAGGGACCAACACACTTGCAATCGCGTGCTTAGTTTGGGGGCTTTAATATCGGGTAAAAAATTACGTACCTGGCTGACCCTCAAACTGCAATGAAAAAAGCTCATCTTTCGTGCGCTTTATGAGTGGAATCATGGACATGACACAACCAAGACATAGCACAGCAACAACGTAGGCCGTTAATGTCCATGTACTCAAAGCCACCCAAAATGCCTGTCTGTCTCCCTTTAATAACGTTCAATGCTCTGCTGATTACGTCAATGTTATGCAAACAATGACGTTAAAAGCTAGTATAGGAAAAATTTCAGATTTCCTTTCCCTTAGCACGCACATGCATGAGTGAACGTTGTTCCTCAGTAATTCAAACTATCTCGTTACTGCAATAGCCAACAATAAAGCACACCAGAAATTCTCATATAAGAAAGTTTATAGTTGTAACCTCTCCTTACATAATATCATTATACAAAGCTTAACGAATTCATTGATAATAATTGAGGTTGCACTTGATCTTGCAACATAGGCATAGAATGTCAGTCTCTGGAGGACAATACGTCGAAATCAGTGACCCTAAAACAGATTATATCATGTTCAAAAATTAAAAGATGCTTTATTCTCATCATAAAACCTGAAGTGATTCAGGAAGAGTAAAGCAATGGAATAAGCAAAAATTAAAGTAATATTTAATTCATAATCTTGTCATTTCAAGCAGACGCTGCGTAAAGTTCACACCAGTTTAAGGGACAGGTCAAACAAAAGTTAAAAGTGTACAAACACTCCAAAGCTTTGCTTTCGGCACTGTTGTAATGTGTTTTATGGCAACGCAGCAAATAAAGACAGTAAACTCATCTGCAATCTCACTTAATTGCAAAATTTACAGCACACTTTCATCGAAATTGATCAATTGACACCGTTGGAACAAATCCTCACTGATAAAGAAGGCTTCCAGTTATTTCAGAGGTCGTTTACAGGGTAGTGGACTTAGCAATACCACTACCCAGACCTTCTTAACTCGGAGCTAAAATCCACGAACTGCAAGAGTTGATCATACCTTAAAAGTTGAAATCGCAAGATCAACAGCGATACCTCTTGTTTTTAAGTGGTGTATATTTGAATGGATTTCTGAATGGTATTCAAGTGATTATTTTAGCGAATCTCTTCATGCGCTTAATGTGAACATTAAAGCAATACAAGGCTTTACCGCTGAATTTCTAAGTTAAATTATAGGAACACTGGAAGATCTGAAAATTTTTTTTTACCCGGAGAATGTTTATTGTTACGTGCAAGACATAGGAATATACTGAACATTTAACCGACAACTAAATTAGTTTGGGATGATAGTAAAAGCGATTTCAATAGGGCGAAGAGAAGGAACCATTCAGTGAAGCTTTTCTTTTCTTTCAGGTCAAATGGGCTCCAAGGCGGCAACCCATGAAGAGATAAACAAGTACTGCAGTAAACTATGGTAAATAACTTAAAACGTAAGTAGTATGTTCCCAACTTATAACTAGTCAAACCTATGACACAAACTTTACGTAATCAAGCTGACAAAAAACACAATTTGATATTCTAGTCTACGTTTTCTTTTTTCAGATGTCTCATTATTTTTAATGGTAGTACAGTTTGATGTGTATCCTTCCCAATTTCCATGGTGAACGGAAAGATCTAGAGACTAGTTGTTTGCTTTTTCCAAATTAATTTTGTATATATGAAAATTTTATTAATATTTTATATTTGTAGTCATTTGAGAACATGTAAGATTCGAGCCTTTTTCTGCAGGTCGAGTCGGTGAAGCTTCGGAAGTATCGAGAAGTTTGGAATTCCTGAATTTAGTACCAGCGAAAAAAAATTTATTTTGAGATCTAGCTTCAAGGTAATAAGGAAGCGTGAGCTAAGTTCTATTTCCCATCGAGTAGTCATGATTGTCAGTTTGAGCGAAAATTTTGGGTCGAAAGGCAGAATTTTCGATAGTGTTGAGTAATATGCTCGCGAAACTTCCTAAAGAAAATCAGTAGAATTCAAGTGCGCCGAGAAAAATTTCGTCACAAAACGAACACACTTTTGTACGGCCATTTGTCACAAAACTGTCACACAAAAGTGTGTTATTAATGTACAACATTAATCGGGGTACTGCGACACACTTTTGAGCTAATCTGACACACGTAGGTGCTCCAACCTTGACACACTTAACACGTCAGTGCTATTTTACACAAATATATCGCTTTCTCAGACTAGCCTGTGAATACATTGAATGAATGTCAAAGTTTTAGAATTTGAAGAAAAAATCACAAATATTTTTAGATTTGAAAAGAATATTAAGATCCCAGCGCAAAGTTAAAAAACTGCCCATTTCTTAAAGAAATTTTTTTTACCTTTTTAGCTAGAACATGTAGTCAAGGTGGTGCATCCTGATATACCAATATTTTACTGAAAGGCTGTTTAACACGCACATATGTGCTACAATTTCTTTGAATATAGTTTCTCACTTTTCAAGTTTTTGTTGGATCTTTTGTGTCGACGTTGTATTCTAAGATAAAGATAGCCCTAATAGCCTTTTTTGCAAGGGGAAAATCTCAAATAATTCATCTTCTTGAAGTTCTACTACATAATTTCAGCATATTTTTCTGAAATCTTTATAATGGAGAATTATCATCTACATCACAATCGCTTATTCGAAAACGATGAACTAAGAAAGTCAGTGTGTGTGTGGGTGCAACGTAGATCCGAAAATAAGAGAACAACGTACAAGTTGTTCTTAACACGAGTTGAACATGCAAGAATTAAATTTAGTTGTTCGTTTTCAAAGTTCTCATGAGGAGCATATCATTCGAAACAGGGGGTACGAGTCACTTGTCTAATCGCGCAAAAAGGAAAAAATAATTTCAAATTGAAGTCACTACAATTTCTTTCGAAATAAGCGAACTTCCATCATTTATTCATGCACTCTCACCCTCCTACATCAATAAAAGAAATCATACCGCGCTCATGCATGACAACTTCCACTTCATTCGTAGTCGGAACACTGACACACAATGAGTATCAGGTCTGGTTTACTTTACCACCAGACCTCAATTTCTTGGAGAGAATGTACATTTTTTTAACTGATGACGTGTACCTTGTACCGAAAAACAATTCAGTATTTTCCGCCATAAGTTCATACTTCTACCTTGCAATTTTGTTTGATTCTGATAATTTTTTCAGAAGCAATGCAAAATTATCGATGCAAAACAATATCCCTCGTTATTGAAATAACCGCAATATTTAGTAAGTTTTCAGAATTTCCTGAGCTCGAAGTTGCACTTATTTACTATAAGTTTTCGGCATCATTTTCACGTCTTGTACCTCAATAGCGAAACTTTCTCCTTGAATGTGTTCCTGGCATGCTATGATTTCATATTTATGATACAAAATAAAGTACACAGGCGTTCTACAATACAAATTTCTCTCTCTTTTGAGGGTAAAACATAAGTTTGTGGTTGAAACGCTCATCAATTATGTCACTCCGATGTCGAAATATCTAATCTGATGAAACGGTTGGAGGTTGGATGCATCACTAATCTTTGTAAATTTTTAAGGATAAGACTTGGCAAAGCTCAAAATTATTGACCTAAACATACTCGATCCTAGCTTGACTACTACACCACCGACAGAGTGAAGGTCTAGTTCAAAAACTGGTCTTCCTCCTCAAAAGTTTGGGGTACGAAACAGACAACCAACAACATGATGCATCAGCAATGAGCCACTGGTGCACTCAGTACACACTGATGCACTCTCACAGAGACTACAGTCACGTAATAGGAAATTATTCGATTTTTATTTCATAAAATGTGAATTTCAGTTTGAAAACAACAACCTTAACACAGAGTAATCTACAGTTTTCCCTACGAAGCAGATCTTGGTTACCATGTTCAATGCTGCTAGCGGTGTACGAGCCCTCCAGTCAATGTTCACTTACGTCACTCGAGAACACAACCTGGACCGTGCTGTTGTGGGTCTCAACCAAGACAGAAGAGCTTGCATCATAAACATACATGGCAGTATACTATTCACATACAAAAAAAAGAAGTTGTACAACTGGTCAACACTTTATTAGATAAGGTAATCATAAAATCAACATTCAATGTATAACAAATAATCACGAATGAAAACCACTTTCAAATTTCAAATTACATTTAAGAAAATGTAAGCATAAAGTTTAAAAACAGTCTTCATTCCTTAACAAATCGTTTAGAGCTTTACTGGAATAACACTTTAAATAACATCACTAACTTAAATTATTCTCTACTTATCGAGGTAAGGAGTCGTGAAGGTGAAATTTTCATGTTTGAAAAATTTTATAGCAAACTATCAGCAAAATATAAAAATAAGAGGATGATTTCATAAATGCAATCGTACAGGAGAAGCTCATTTGTAAGAACTTTCACACCTATTAGTACATGCGTATTTTTTGATGAATGGGATTCTAGTAACAATACTATTAAAGTATTGCGTAGTAGTGGAAAAATTAAATGCCTCGGCGACTTTGATGGTCTGAAATCGTTTCTTATCTGTATTTCTCAGACAGGGAGCGTGCATAATTCTAGGAACACAGTGGCATAATCTTGCTACCGGGGATCATATCCATCAAACAAGTGCCAAGATCCTGCAAAAACACGTTAACCCTACCTATAGCAATGGGCATGGTTCTATAATGTGGACGAAGATCCAACAATTTGAGTTTCTTGATCCTACAAACATCATGGAACATGTTGAGCTTCCTGCTTTCGGATCCCTACAGCCGTGTATAGAATGGAGTTTTTAGACATTAGTTCATAGCCGCTCCGACCTTAGTGGAAAAATTAATGAGTGTGCGTCATGTCCGGGAACGGTCTCCACTGTAACTGAGCGGAGTCATCTGCTATTACCTTGAAGTCTACATGTGAAGCTATCAACGCACAGAATGAATGTTCTTGGAGAAGTAGGAAGTTTTGACATTCGTACAAATTCACGCTAAAAACAAATTCCATAACAGAATGTGCTGTTTTCTAGTTGGTTCTTATTGAGGTTCTTCTAATTTCACTAAATGCAATAACAGTGGTACGTAACGTTGAGCAAGATGAACACTTCAAGGCGGGTGATGAATGTTTTATATAAAAGGTCAGAATATTTTGATAGAATCATTCTGTCTAAAAATAAAATGATGGATGACTATTCTATTTGCATGACTCTAGCAAATAAGCGCTTGGCATCACTATCATCTTATAACTTTATATGGGTCAGCTCACTTTGAAACCTGTTAAACAACCAAGATAACGCTCTGAAATATACGGCGATTACTTAAATACTCTGCTGAATTATTACATTAGAGAATTAGGTTTATAGCTCATTTGAGTGTCCATATTTTGTTGCAGCCATGAAATAAATTTAATTCTGTTCATTGGACATAAAAATCGGAGGGCAAGATGAAACTTCACTTAAATAACTTCTCAAATTCAAGATGTGGCTTTCCCTTTTGAATTTCATCATGAGTTGAAAGCTTAAACAAGACACAATTTTTACAGATACCAAATTTGTACGCTCGTATTTGAAACACGCAGCACTTCTTGAAGCCATATTTTCAGATCTGGCATTTTACGCAAAAACTCCCATACTCCTGACTGTCTTGGTCAAATAATTAAAGTGAAGACGAGTCATTGCAGCACTCGGAAAAGTTTACACTTGGTGCCCGCCGTCTACGTTGCTCCTATCATCAGTGTTCGTAGTGTTGCTCTATCATCAGCACACGTTCTGCCGGTACTGCAGGCTGAATCCGACGTTGGCGGCATCACTCAGATTCCCTTCGTCCTCGTCGGTTATCACGTACATCACGAAAGGCTGGATGATTGCTGTAAGGTTAGAATCGAAAGAATGAATAATAAAGCAAATGTAGAATGGATCAAGCAATACTCGACAAAAGAAAATAAACATTAATACTCGTGATCATAGAGTTATAACTCTCTAGCAGAAGTTTTCTCAATGAAAATTAGCTCAATTTGTTGAAAAAAATAAAGGCACAATTTTAAGTATAAACAATTTTAAGGGCACACGCCTCTAATGGTTTTTCTTCGTTCTAACATCTCCTTAAAGTATGTCATTAAAATTTGTTATATGCAAACCTTATGGAATTGGGAGTGAAAGAAACGATCAAGAATAACATGCCATGAGCACGGACTCGTTATCGTCCGGATGAGAGGCCGGTCACAACCTTGATTTCATTAGTTGTGGGGGTATTTTTTGAATGCATGTAATCTGGATTGATTTATGGATTTGTTTGAAGGTATGACTCAATCAGATCCCGAATAACCAATGAAATAAGACGAGGCGTTAGATTATAATGAAAACTCGATATGAAGCAATCATCTAGTATTGGTCTTTTCATATGTAACTCTTACACGACATTATTATTAACCTTGAATGATCACGTAGGGCAAAATTAGGATGCACTCATATGTATTGAATGGGTCCTTCTCTAACGTTTGTGAGTTTGGATTTACGTAGTTATTTTTATTTACTCACACGTCACTTGATTGGGAAATCCCAGTCCGCAGAAGCGGTCAGCTTGTAATGTGGTCATGTCAGCAGGGTTCACAAACTCGCCACCTGGGATGACGACGTAGTCTGTGAGGCAGTCTTCTGACCCCTGTGAGGAAGCATCCAGTGTACCTGAAAGTGTAGAAATCTTGTTACATATAGTGACGTGATTTTAGGATAATGAGATTTGTGAGTCCTCTCATGTCAGCACAATAAAAGTATTGCCAATGGCCCTCGCAATCTTCAGGTGACATGAAAGTTGATGAGTTGACTAAGAACTACACAACTTTACTATACACCCTTGGGATACCGAAAGGGTTGAGTCCTCTCAAGTTGCCACAACAAAGCTATTGCCTACGGTACTACAAAACTTTCGACGACGTGAGAGTTGACGAGTAGAAACTGGACAAGTATACCCTGAAGCAACACCCACTCAACTTTTCTGCAAATTGACATTTCAATCAGTTTCTTTTCTATTTTTTAATGCAGTTTTGAATCAGGCTATTAATTTTATATGAATGTAACCTAGATTCAGTTCATAATTAAGTTTATTAAGTACCTACACATCTTACAGTAAAAACGTTAGTTAGTTTCGTGATGGTCATGTCATTACAGTAAAATATTGAACAGCCTATAAATTATATGGCGTTTGGCTTGGAACCTATGTGGTACGGCAACTTCACCGGCAGGAGTATAAAAAGATGCACCATATGTAATTTGTGCAAGGAAGGACTATCCGTCGATAGAAATAAAAAGCCTGAGATGATTTTTTTCGGCTCACTGACAATCATACCATTTAAAAGGAAAACACATTTAATATTTCAATTCAATTGCTTGATATTTCGGTAGCAACCTTCAGGATGTCGACAAAATATAGAGTGCCTCATGGAACTCCCGCATTATTTTTTATCTTTTTTACCTGCGGAGTCAATTCAGCAATTGTCCATTTTGAGGTGAGAGTTCCGTGAGCATTTAAAGATAGAAATGTGTCTCTTCGTGCTCATCCCCTGCGATATCGCTTGGTTTTATTTCCTCAAAGTGAGGAATCTCTTAATTATCCCCTGAGTGTTTGAGTTATCTGTTTTTTAAGAGATTTATGAAGATGAACGTTTAACACAATTAATAATCGTTATTCTAAAAATTCATCTGATAAAAAAATGCAATCAAAATATAAATTTAAATAATTCCTCGGGGAGACTGAAATGATTTTATTTCAGCAATCGAATGCTAGAGTTACCAGCCAATTCTTTACTAAATTGATTGAAATTGAGAGACATAAAATTTAAATAATGGCTAATCTGAACTGAAACATATTCAAGTGATAAAAATGAAATTGTGACAATTGAAGTAACAGTGGGATGAAAGAAATGAAATCCTATCACCTCGACTTTTGAATGCTTTCTATGCGGACTTGCCTGAACTCCTCTTCACGCAAAACATTCAAAGTATACACACAGTGGGTGAGTGGTTCAAGCTCACCAGCCAGTGCAGGAGGCGTTGCAGAGGCGTCGCCCGTCATTAAGAAGGTGTAGGGGTTGGTTTCCCCGTTGTTCTTGGACCAAGTAATGCTGCAGTAGCCGGAGCGAGAGGCCACACACACGCCGTACCGCAGGTTATTTAGGTGGAGGTTCGTGGTTAGTGCAGCTGGAACAAAGGTTACAAAAGTTCAGAATACTTAAATAAAGGATCATCCATTCAAGCCAAAGCAATAAACCTAGTAGCGTGATTTGATTTCAGTGCTCATAGTTTCTCAAGATAAATCGATACGTCATGAACTCTAATACCTTTGCTCGTTGGATGTAAAGACTTAATCTCTCTCCGAATCATTCTGATATTCTTATTTTACATGTTCTCTGCATTTTTTTATTCATAAAACTACGAGATGTTCATTTTTTTCATACTTTCAACACTTACTCTAAACCAATAGCTTAAAGACTCAAAGTTGATTAACGTACAGAGAAAAAAATAGTGTGAAACAGTATAAATATTGCGATTGTTTTATCGATAATGAAGATTCCAACCGAATAGTTAGATCATGACGGAACTCGTTTTATTCGGCGAAAGGAAATAGCTTCGTCGTTCTAAAACAATATTTTACTCTTGGGTAACTTCCTTTCGCTGTTTCAGTAACCCCAGTTGTTAGTAATGTGTCGTGTATAGACGCACTTATCTGGGCTTCAGTAGGCTCGGCGTAATTGAAGCTCTCCACGAAGCCAGATGAGTTCGTGTAGTACTGAGTGCAGCCTTCTGGTGCTGAAAGTATCGCACAAGAGAGTAAGTCAATTGGAAGTTAAACACAAAAGCATAAAACTTAAAATGGAGCATTGAGGCAGCTAGGTGTGAGAAAACAAAATTACGTACTCAGAATGAACAAAATTAATTTGAACAACTACTTATGTGGGACTGTTGAGTGAGTCTGTTGGTGAGGAAATAACAAATCACCATACACAATAACAATTTGGAAGAAGTACACAATACAATAATATTGTTGTGATAAAAATTTGCATGAAATACTTTCTAAGGCTAGAAAGTTTACAAAAAAAAGAAAGAAAGGAAGAAAAAACTTTATTTCCCATAGAGATTGTACAATATTACAATCATTGGTTTTTAAATATCTTAAAGTTAATACACTTAGATGATACACACACATGAGTCTTGTTATACCCATGTCACTAGTCGGAAAGAAATGATTGAGGGCAATGTACTCCTAATCTTGCTTAATCTACATTTGATAATACATGTAATGATAATTGTAAGAAATAACACAATTTCATGGACGATGCATTTTCATTGTGGGGTGATATGAATCGCTTGTTTGGGCCAATGTTCAAAAGTGTCATTTTAAGGAGGCATGAAAAAAATATATACAAATACATATCCATATACATATATATATATATATATATATATATGTATATATTTATATATATGTATATATATATATTTAAATATATACATACATACACACACATACATATATTTATATGTACACATAAGCATGAGGACCAAGAAGATTTTAGTTTTGTATTTATAATTCAACAATTTTAACATAACGGTCGTTAGTTAAGAAGCATTTTATTTAAATATAAATGGATGATCGCACAACGAATGTATAGTTTGTACATGAATGCTTTACAATAATAAAGAGATGACGAGTTAGGTAATGTTACAAGTTGAGAGTGAACAGAAAAAAGACCACTATCTCTAGTAAAATGCTAGTTGTCAGTCTAGTACACACATATGTGCACATATACATGTAAATATATACACATACATATGCACACACATATCCGCGCACATATTTATACCAAACTCGTAAGCATACACAAATGCATTTCTATGCATCGAGGCAATTACAATACATACGCATTCTATAAAGTGTCATACGCATAGCGTGAACACGTACACATATACACAAGTAAGCATGTGCGCAAATATCAGCGTAATCTAATCAGTATAAACCAGCATTCCAATCGGGGGAAACGGAAAAAAAATCTTTTATCATGGCATGAATTTTATCAAATTTCTGTACTGAAATTAGTGGCACAAAACAGTCTACCTAAGTCAGAAACATGAAAACGATTGTGGGACGTGAATAAGAAAGAAAACATTAATGTCCTATAAAGGTTTCATATTAGAAAATAATCACATTATCTTTGAAATATGGCGCAAATTGTCGGCAATTGATAAACATACATAGGTATCACATTATTATAAGCATATAACTATAAGCATTATAAGCATATTACTGCAGTATAAATGGATGATCACGAAACGAATTTATTGTTTTTTTTACACGGATGCTGTACAATTTCATACTAGAAAAAAAATCACATTATCTTTGTAATATGGTGCAGAATGTCTGCAATTGATAAACACACACACATATAGGTACCATGACGGTCTAGTTTAATGCTTGCACAGAAACGGAGAGGGATGACATAAAATGCAACCTTCGGCTGGTTTATCTACTCTAGTGCACACAGGTGTACATACACACATATACAAGTAAGCATGTTTGCAAATGGCAGCATACGGGCAATCAAACCATAATACCTACGCATACTTCAAAACTGTTGTGTGATGTCTTGAATTTTAAGACAATGATCGGAGGAGATTGTTCAGCAATGGAGATACCAGGCAAATGAGATTCGTCAGTACTTATTCAGTATGTTCTGTAACTAAGAATTATTTTTGAGACACAAGGAGACGAGTTATTTTGGCTTTAAATTCTCTCGGTCTTTGAAGGATTTTAATACTCAGTGGAAGTTTGTTCCACAGTAAGGCGCCTGATGTGAACAGAGCCTTCTGCCCTAAGTGAGATGACTAAGACTAAGACATTATTGTTTCTGTTCGGTTTTTGATTGGTTACTGTGGGTGGATGGAAACGCACTATCTCAGCATTGCTCTGAGGAAGATATAACGAGGAGAATACGTATTGGGCCTTCTGCATGAGGAGCCTTTCTTGGATAGGAATCCAGCCGAGTTTATTGAGGAGAGGGGTTGCGTGATCACTTCTTTTGAAATTACCGTTGCATACCACCTTAGCCGCAAAGTTAATGCACTTTTGTAAGTCCCTTTGAAGGTATTGAGGTAAGTCTCCCCATACTAGGTTGCAGTAGTCAATGCGCGATAACACAAGGGATTGAATGGCTATTAATCTGGACTTTTCGTCTAGCATACTCTTTATGTGATGAAAAAACATCTAAGTTCCATAAATTTTGTTGCAAGTATTCTCAACATGAGATTTGAAGGACATGTTTCTATCGAACCAGATACCTAGATTTTCAACTTTTTCTGATGCATTAATTTTATCATTTTCAACTGCAAGAGTAAGATCTGAAGTTTTTTAGTTGCATCTTTGGATCCAAAAATAATGCATTGTGTTTTATTAGCATTTAATTTGGGACCATTTCAGTCGTACCATGATTTCAGGCTAGTCAGTAAAGCTTCGGCTTTAATTTGCGAAAAATAGTAAATAACATGGTAACACTTTAAAAAAAGCTGAAGTTAACCTAAAAGAGAATGAAGGAAAATCTACGTGGCAGGCCATAGGTAAGGTAACTCTGATTGTGTGTAATTAATATTAATATTTCTATAATTTTTTATTGTCTCCTACTATTGGCCTACATTGTATTTTTACATTTCGTTCAATGTGACCAGCCTAGCCTACTGCCACGAAAAGTATCACATTTTTAAAACAGAAGTTTTCCATTATCATGAAAAAAGTAAAGTAGTCAGACTCACACAACGTACACGCAACACTCGAGTACACTGGCTCTATCAGTTAGGCGAAAAGCGTCTTCTTTGAAACAAAAACGAAGCGCTGTATACATTTCCATCTCACAACTGGTGTTTCACTATGACGATCAAAGGTCATCTAAATTTTTAAACGCACGAGACATACATATTTCTTCATCGTGACTTCGCCCAACTTAAAAGGAAATATTTTCCATTCGCGTCAATCACCGATCGTTCTAGTCATTGCCACGAATGAATCTTTCACTACCCGGCTTCTCGCCCATTTTCATACATAACCGTGTACGGTGTAACTGCAGACATTTTACAATCCCATTTGCGCATGCATACTTCAGCATATTACTAAACTCTCTAACGCCTTAACTCTCATGGATAACAGGATAGAGTTACAGAGGACAGTTCGAATGAAAACCAGGAAATTTTTACAATTTCTATAATTATGCTGCGCAACCGAGTAGGAAAAAAAGACATGTCGACACAGAAACCAATCTCATGTTTGAAAAAAATCATGAAATTGTACAGTGTAGCTCTTGAGCTATTGCTCTCCACTTTTTTTTTTTGTGCTCCAATTTTGGAATTGGCGCTTACGTTCTTCAAAAATATGTCTGTTTAGTGATATGACCAGTAGGGATCTACCTAACATATCAGATCTACCCAACATAACCACTTAGCAGCAAAATTTTTGCTCCCCTTCCCCGAATTAAAGCGGAGCTAAAAATACCTGAACACTTTAGGATTTACGCTCGTGTCTCCAACCAGAATAGCTGTTTTGTGTCCATTGTATGCACTCCTGTTGTTAGAAAAACTGACTGCTCGGGTTGTGGAATTTAGACGTTTAGTGACTTTTACACGAGTTACGTCAAACCTCATCAATGGTAATTGGCATGGGAATGCGGTCATAGAAACCTCAATCAATATATGAACATACTTCCCTCTAAGAAAGCTGAAACTTTGGGTTGAGAAAAAAAAATTATTGCGCACCTCTTTATCCACTATAACTCATTACATCTTGAATGTATGTTACCTCTATACTGGGAGTCGCATGCAATCTGGTCGACGTTTATCTTCCACTCGCGGGTTACAGTTGAAGTTGCCCCAGTGTCGATCTTGATTTTAGGGTTCCCTCCCGTTGGGTCCAAGTCAACGTACACTTTGGAAAAAAACATTCAAATAAGCAACTTATGGCAAATTTTAAAAATAATCTGCATCGCGAGCTTTCATAAGCATGTAGTGGACAACGGAAATTTTATTGCATTCTGTTTTCGTTCTTTCTGTAATTAGAACATGTACAATATTTAATAGATCTAAATTACCGTTTCAGGCTAAGGACATGTTCAGATTTTGGTTCAGAATGCGATGAAACTGGTCATTTAAATATTTAAGTTAAATGGAATTAAGTTTTAACAAAGTTGACTGGAATTAACGCCTACCAAGTCCAAGCACACATAAAAATAAAAAATATTTTAGGGAATTCAAACTATGTCTGATTGCGTGCGTATAAAAGAAGTGAAAATTGACTTCTTTTTTTTTATCACTCACTTTCCGACTTAGATCACTCACTTTCTCAGTATCCGACTTAGAAAAAAATTAACAATCCAATCTGCACATCTGAGTGAAGCGAAAGAAGACAGGCTTACTGTGTTTCCCGGTGTTGGTTCCACACAGAGTTGGAACCGTGTTATCGTTTGCTGTGCCAGTGATTTTCATGAAGTCTGTTTCGCATTCCCCGTCTACAGTTGGCTGCGCGAGCTCAAAGGTGTCAAAGTCGAGCCTCAGCTGACAGATGTTGTTGGTGAGGAGTTCGACTTCGAGCCAACAGTCGCTGACTACCGTGTTTGTGCTCGGGTAGTTGGGGTTGACGAAAGTAGTCCCGTTGCCGTAGGTTTTTTCCCCACACGTACGGGTGACTGGGTACAATGCACATTTTATTGAATCATAGTAGCACCATCCGGAATCTATGTTGTTCTTTATAAATCGTGCAATTATTACAGTCGAATTGTACAAATGGGTTTTCGGGTTTTTAACGCAAGGAGGAGTGGGTAAGTGAAGACTAAGCTCATTGAGTAAAAAAGCTTTTCTCTAACCACTTCTACCTGTCTTCTCCGATCACTGGTGACACCAGAGCACTCCGGTCTGTCAAAAATAAAACTGATATCGAGCAAGGGTCTTACTCGGATCTTACTGCACTAGGTCTGCCGCCTAACTCTCTGCCACGGAGATTACATCAGAAGTCGATGATCTGGATCAGATTATCCAACTATTTATTCCAAAAGTCCTTTTCCGAGTTGCAGAGAAACAATAAAATATTAGAAATCATACCAATGATTATTTTTCAATAAAATATTGTGGAAAACTCGCTTTTTAATTTCTTAAATTGATAAACCGCATAACAACATCCATGTCAGATAGTCAGAATATATTAAACAATAATTGATATCTTCTAATAAATTAATTTAAACGTAACCATAATTGTTAAAATATTTTATAAACAAAAAACTACTGCAAAGCCCTATCAATACAGAGTTTATGAAGGAAAAGAAGCATAAGCTAAATAGTACAAATTATTCCAACGGTATGTTTGGGTATTGTTTTAGGTTAAATAAATTTCTTATAACTCTAATTTGTTCCGTATTTGTGATAATAAAACAATAAATATAAAATACCGTAGTTTATATCATCCCTTGTACCCTGAAAATTTGAGACATAGCTGAGTAGCTTTGCGTCTAAAATCCGTCGAAATACCAGACAACTTCCGTCTTTACTTCGGGAAATAACAGATTTTCATTTTTTTACCTAAATTGCATACGACATGAACGATAGGTATATCTAATTGATGAAGCCAGCATATAGATATGTCCGAACAACGTTATAGATACATATTAACACAAACCACCATACTTACAATAGCAGCACGTGCCCAGTCCTCCAGCACAGTTCCCAGATCCCGTGCCGCCTAGATTGGTGCACTGATTGGGAGTGTAGCACGTGCCGATCGGGTTAGCAGTGCTTTCGGTCTGGCACTCTTCAGCTCTCACAGTGATAAACTGAAAGAAAACTGACAAAAGAGAACCCAAAATTACTGGGATATTTTCGTCAAGTGAGAAGATTGTTGCCGTAGACCAATTTTATAACTTCCAGTTGCAAAAATGATCATTTTCATGTGATTTGTGTATACCTTAATTATTATATGATATTTTTTTGGCATGGAGTATCCATTTTTATGTGTTAACCCATGTTCCAGTAATTGCTGAGCCGCATGAAATGTTCAAAATGTAATACCAGTTTAAACTTCTGAAAACAGATTAGCACAAACGGGCATACTTTTTGTAATATTGATGAATCATTTAAAAAAACTTGTGAGGTACCGTAATATTTTATTATTTTGAAGTGGTGCTTCATGTTGTGCGAATTATTTTTATCCCAACAAAGTGTATTCGATTTCATTAAAACATGATGAATTTCTTCCAGGTATGTTTAAAAATTCCATAGCACTTTCAATTTCAACTTATATTATATGATATCATCAATACATACATAATTTTATCAGGACATATTGGGCTTTTTTATTATATCAATAATTTTGCCAACGCTTGTTTGATATTGTCATAGTATCACTTTAATTCTATCAAAACGTAATTAATTTCGTCGAGGCATATTTGGTTTCAAAAAGCATGAATAATTTATTATACCTTGTTTGATTTCAACATGGTTTATTTGGTTTCGTGTCATTATATTTGATTTTTCTGAAGTACGTTTAACTTCATCAAAGTTCATTCCCATTTTCCAATATTTATTTGATTATGCGAACCCTTCAAGGGGCCAAATTTTTTTGAAGAAAAACGATACTGAACGTACCTACGTGGATCATATTTTCTATCACTATGCTTGAAAAGGTTAAAGTACTATTTATTTTTTCAATCTATATTTAGTATGGTCATTGTATATTCATATTTCCCAAAAAACGGCAAAATGCCGTAGCATTTATTAAAAACGCCAAAAATGTAGCAATTCCTCAAATATGATTCGTATAAATGTTGTTTTATTTACATTTCTTCAAAATCATCAAAGTGAATTAGTATATCCTCAAAAACATAAAAGTGCATTAGTATTTCCTCAAAAACATCAAAGCGCATTCGCATTTCCTCAAAAGCTTCAAATCATACGTACATTTCCTTAAAAGCATCAACAAATGCATTAGTATTTCCTCAAAAAAGCGAGAGCGTGTATCCTCAAAAACGCCAAAGCGTGCGTTCTCAAAAATGCTAAAGCGTACATTCTCAAAAACGCAAAAGCGTACATTTTCAAAAACGCTGAAGCGTACATCCTCAAAAATGCTAGAGCGTACATTCTCAAAAACGCCAGAGCGTACATCCTCAACTGCAATTATCTCGACAGCATTCAGAGCTTCAGTGCATGGGCTAACTCACGTCGGGGATCTCGGAAGTTGTCGCTGGTCTCGAGCAAAGAGCCGTCGTCGCCCTTCCTTCTCTCCTGCGGCGCCCCCCAGGCACCCACCCCCAGCATCACAACCAGCAGCGATAACTGTAATCGAATAGAAAATTAAGTGTTTTCAATCTTATCATTGTTTCCTACAATAAATAAATAAATAAATAAATTCTTGAGAAAACTTAACACACATTTATGCAATTTATGTATATATATAAAAGAATTAATATGTGGGTATATTTAAAAATGATTCAGCATAGATGAATAAGTTTAACATAGATACTTAGTCAAATGGCGTCAAAAGTTTCCTTGTCGAAAATTAATTGAAATTAATTTAAAATGTTTGAAAATTCAAAAAAGAAATTAATTGAAACTACAACTTATTCTTCTTCTTCTTTCAAAAAATTTTTCGAAATGAATTCAATTACAAAAAGATTACACATATGAAAACAAAACTAAAAGAAAACATTATCATTTTATCGTCCACTTATTTATCAAAATAGGAAAAACATAAACTTGTAATTTTTTCAGAATAAGAAATGCCCAGCGTTTAATGTTGAAATGAAAAACTATTAAAATTAAATGGAAAGCCATTTCTCTCAACTATGAGCTTTTTACGGTGCTCTTAAACATGTTTCGAAATGATAAAATCAAATTATGGAAACGGCAACATGAGTTCAGGATAAAGTCCGAAATGTCTGTAAATAAAATTACAAAAATTTATTTCAAACCACGTGTGTGATTCACATGCAAAAAATTACTGCCTTGATTTTTTTTTTCAAGGTCATGTACACCAAAATATTATAAAAACATGTCATTATATATGCCACCTTTTTTGATGGTCTCTAACGTCGAAGGAAATTGAAAAAATTACTAATTACTAATAAATCAAAATAACCTGAAGCGGTCCTCAACTTTTTTTTTAACTTGGCTATGCTCATAAAAAATTAACGAAGCAGTTAATATCCAGATGAAAAAACTTATTTTGATCTTCAGAAACACATTCTAGAAATTTGAGAGCTCATATCGCATTTGGAAATTCTAAAACCTTTAAATATGTTCGTTTCAATAAATATTTTGTAACTATGTACTCAATTCATATTTCATAATATATGTAAAATAATCAAGCGTATTCATGATGATAGTATTCAATAGATTTTTGTCTTAGTGAGTGACATGAAGCCAATAAGTGCACCAAAGTGTGTTAGGATGAAAAACAGACAAACCTCCTGCTGGATTTGGCCATGTAATTCTCGAGCGTAATTCAGTTAATGCAAGCGCGTGCGTTTGTGAATACTTGCATCGGTACTTCGCTGCAAGACGTCGGAGAAAAGGACTCTAAAATCGACATTTCTAAAATAAATTTTAAAACAACCAAATGTTCTTCAAACAATAATTTCAAACATTGTCACACAATCTTCTAGGAATTCATTTAGAACATACATAGTAGCGCGCATTTTGGGAACTAATGTAAAATATAATATCACACGATTTTTGAACTAATTTTAAAATAGCCATACACATATCGGAAATAACTTTTACAATACGCGCTTTCAAATAAATTTTGAAAATGACAGGACACATTACCAAACCTGACTGATCATAGTGGTATACATTTCTACAAGTAATTTAAAAAATATTTCATTTATTTCTAAATAAGACTCCAGAGTAATGATTCATCAAATTTAACATTTCAAAGCATCGCAGTTGAAAACAAGAAAAAATTCATAAAAAATTATCCGATTTTTTAAACAATTGAAAATAATTCCGATTTTACTGGATAAGAGTTGCGTTTGATGCGCAAGGTCAACCTAAGAGTGGTAAATCGGAGAAAATTGAACCCCATCTTATGTGAAGTTTACGCTTACAATAATGGCAGTTCCTGTTTACTTTTTCGTCAGTGAGTTCTAGCAAATACCCTTAAAAATAAATGTTCTAATTTTACAGCATTCTTTGTTTGGAATAAGCAAGCCATCTAGACCAAAATTTCAGTGACAATTGCTAGTTCAACATCTTGACATACTAAAAGTTTTCGTTCTCTTGCTTGATTAGAAATAATTGAAAAAGAGTTGAATGGATGCTTAGTTCGAGATGAAATATGCCAACCGCGCCAAAAAATTATGTTGTGACTTTTCTTTATAATGTTAAGTTACATTCATCGTAAATAAAAAAGTTTAAACAAATACATTAGCACTTAAACCTCGTTTTTAACAACAAATATACTTACAGTCCTCATGGAGTATGTATGTTGAAGCTACGATCTTAAAAGTATAAAGCACGTTACTGTCACTTGCAAGCCTGTAAAATAATTAAAGAACATATGTAAAGTTTTCCTGCGAATTAACCTTCACAGGAAAACTACCAAATGATGACGAAGTATGAATCCAATTAGACTCAGTTTGTTCATGAGAAGCTTAAAAGTATTTCTATTGAATGCAATGCACCCGGTCTACCACCTAAATTTTCTTCCGTTGTCGTCCTTAGTTTTTCGATTGCGTAATGTGCGAAAACAGTTTTCCAACAACTTCCAAAAACTTAAGCATTAACGGATATAAATAAATCGGATTTAAGAATTGTACACGAATTTATATTGAAAATATTGCATCTCGTGGTCGCATTTCTTTATCTGATTTTTACATTTGTCTTCAAATATTTTTTAAGGTTTGTTTCTCATTTTGCGGGCTTGTCAATACGTCAGATTTGAGTCCTTTTTTCCTGTTGCATAAATTCCTTATGCTTCCGTTCAACTGAGAAGAACCGCTTGCATTCAAACTACCCCACACAAATCCAAAACATTTCTTGGCCCACCACTCTACTGTACTGCTTGCCGTCGAAAGAGACTGCAGTTAGCCTGCACACCCGAATACGTTTCTGTTAAAACTCGCTTCACTTCCAAGGCCAGACGAGCTCCTTGTATAGCACCAGCCACAGACGCCTCGTCTGTTCCAAATGGACGAAGTAGGTCGGCCACAGCTCTTATAGTTGAGCATGAGTGGCACATTCGCAGCGAGTGCACACACGTAGGTTACTTTACCCCTTTGAAAACGGATCTTGCCTGTCATTCTACCAAGAGGAAAGTTCGGTAAACACTAAAGGGTGAAAACATTCATTTTCACCGTACAAATGAGCAGATGCAGGCAACGTCAGGCGCAACATGTGCGCGATCTTCGCACAGCCTGCTTGGCTCATCTCCAGTTACACATTTTCTTCGATCATCAACTATTCCGTGGATGTTTTGTACATGAAACTTGCATTAAGCATTAAAGAATTTAAATGTTGCTTGTGACTAACAAAATACCAGTACTTTTATTGACGAGGAATTGCAATGATTCGCAATGAAACGACTATGGATCTTACCGCAGTTTGCAATGCAAGGCGAAGTAACGTAAAGAAATGTAGAAAAGTAAATGTTATCACTCGCGTATGGTTATTTGCTTATTTAAAATAAAATCGCCTCCATCTGTTACAATGAGTTCCAGTTCACAAAACCAGGTAAATTTCTTCTAGTTAATTTCTTCAATCTGTGAATATCATTTGATGTTTCTACTACGCATCTCTCAGTGAACATCTCTCTCTAGTAACTGCATCAGGATTCCGTCATTTATGGATCTGTCAAATCGAATCTCTGGTGGTACTTTGAGTTGAAAATTAAGCAGCATTTAATGCCCTCACATTACCACTCGCCGACTCGGATGAATAGCAAAATTTCTGGCAAAATTTTACATTGCACGTATGAAACTAGCCTCAGTGAAGGTATAAATTCTCATGAATAATAAATGCGATAACATGATCTTTATGAGAAAATGAAATTTTCCTGCAAAGAATCATTGTGTTGTCCTGCATGCTTCATGCAAGAAAAAAGTTTGCTACAGATAAATGCACTCACCTATTTTTATTTCGGGAAACATCAGATGTGATTCAACGATTTTATTCCATGTTTGTCGCCTGCAAGCCTACATTATTTTTGCTACATCGAGGTCGAACAAACGTAAATGCACACGTTTTAGCTCTACCAGGCCGTAGCATCAATTTTCCGATAATTTCCGAATTCTCTACTGAACTGCTCTACCTAATTTTCAGTACCTTGTCTAGTACGCGAAAAAATACGCCACAAAGTGAAAATAACCACCTCATCTTATAGTCATGCCTCATAGTTGGCCAATGCAAATGTCTGCCTCCATGTGTTTGAATTGTCTTTGTGTGGTTAAAGGTTTAACAGTTAGGTTCAGTGCCTCAAGTCTTGGGTTAGACACAGATGTTGAAATAAGGTTCAGTAACGGTTAAATCATACTCAATAATTACTGTTGTTCGGTGAAAATATGGTGATTACGCTAATGCCTTACGATGACAACGCTAGAGCTGATCCTCTCGCTTCCACCGCCATGGGCTGATGGAAAACTCACCCAGTAACATGAGCGTCGAAACAACACTTGTCATTCAAAACTGGGTCAGACTTCATAGCACTGTTACGATCAGGGTTTTGAGTTTATTCTGTTCTACATTCATCGCATAAAAATATTCAACGAATCATAATGTAGGTAAAATTTTGGTTGATGAGTTTTGGTATCATTCTCAGCCCTGTATAACTCCGAAATTGTCTAAATTACTTAACTGCAGTGCTTGAGCTAGTACGCTAATGGTATTCACAAGGAAATGCCACATGTAAAATCATGAATTTTTGTGTACGGCGAACATTAATTTTCGAGTAATACAGATTGACATACAGTGTGAGCTTTGAGAATATGGGTTTTGGTCCTTGACCACAGCAAACAAATGTTACGCATAATTGAAAATCGTTGCTGAGGTAGGATACTTTATCATCGAAAACCCTTACTAATATCTACTTAACTTAAAAAGGTCCATCGTTTTCATGTAACAATGTTTGGTATTGATTTTGAATAATAACTAAGTTGTATAATTTTCAGCAGTGAATGAACACTATGCTATTTTTTAAATTTAGTTTAATTTACTTCAAAATAAGTAAAAAAAGTTCAATAACATTCGTTAAGATAACCTATCACTCAACTTCGAACGCAATCATAACACCAATTTTGTTCAAAAACATCCAATTTAGTTGCATATTACTGGAAAATAATGTACGAAATGCATAGACTAGGATGAAGCTTGTTATATGACGGTTGTGACAACGCAAAAGAGCTTGTCGCTCACTTACTATATGTACCACTGGCACACAAAACGGCAATGTAATTCCCCCTGCTTTGGCCCCCGGAAATTTACACAAATATCGAAATCAAAGCCTGGTATTATTTTGATCAGTCTATGAGGTAAAATTACCGCCTCTTGTTAACGAGATACCATCACCAAGTACGTAAGATGAATAAAAAATACCTTCATATTTTGAGTCTCAGGCGATCTGGTCCACTTTTTCTCATCCGCGTTCGTTTTGAATTTGCAATCTGGAAGTGCCAATGTGAGTCACTGGAATACTGCTTGTTGGAACCGAGTTCACGTTCCCTCTCAGAAGTAATAGTTATGAATAAAGTCGATAGGCGAGACACTAATTAGAGATAAGAGTGTCTCGTCAGCTAAGGACTATAGTTGACCCAATAAAATTAAAGTACGTAAAGTAAATCTAAGTAATTATGATATAAAACTACACCAGCTATGTCATGCAAATGCATCCATCATAAAATGAAATATTCTCATAACTCTCATGGCTCTAGATGACCACAGGAATGACTTTTCTGTGTTGCTTGATGTACTGAACCTACAACGCAACGAATTTGGGCCTTCACTTCTGGTGCCTGAGAACTCAACGAGACAATTCCCGTCATAGTCGGGGAGTGCCAACACAAACTCTACGAAATTTAATTGGAGCTGGCACATGTTATCGCTGATTGGACGCTGAGGCTGTCGGCGGTATCGGCACCGCAGGTTTCGTCGGGTTAACGAAAAATATTACGTTATGTGTCGACCGCTCTCCACCAGAACTGGTAACTGTTTCCAGGTGACAAGTTTTTCACTGAGAGAGAAGATGTGGTGCTGTTGATTTATTTATAGTGTTACCCTTATATGTTAAAAGTGAATAATGACGATTTATGCATTTTCTCTGTAATTGAGTTGACGGAGACAATCATGATGTACGATGTATTTACGCTCTGTATTTGTTCGATATTCATTTTTTCGTTTCTTCAAAAACTGTTTGTATCATAAACATTTATTCTGAAAAGATGCAAAATATAAATATATGTGATAGAATTATTAAATTAACTTATTATATTTTTTAGTGCACAGCTCTTACAATATTCAAACATGAGTTTCTTTCATCTATGTTTTCAATAATAACGTGCTTATTTTCTTCATTTTTAATATTTACACTTGAGAAACACAAATTTCCGTAATTCACAAAGTGTGCAAAACCAAACCATACCATTTTTCCATTCATGAAGCTTACAATATTGACGAGTGCATTTTTTCATTTGCAATGTAAACAATGCTAAACAATGCCGTTTGTTCGTATGCAAAGTTTTCGATGTTAAAATATGATTTCCCTAATTATTAAAGTTTACATAATAAATGACCCAGTTCCTTTATTTGTTCCCTTTGCATAATCAAAACATGGCATTCGTATAAAAATGTACCTAACACTTTTCCTTACAATTCACAGTATCAACAGGTGCCGAAACCCAGCGCTCAACTGCCGGCTCCGACCATGCCCAACTTTGGGTGAGGATGAAGCACGCGCCCGTTTGGTAATTAGGGTTGCTTCCGGTGCACATTTTGTGCTTTACACTCGGGAAAAACTGCATCGCGGGCACATAAGTCAAAATGAAGTACTGATCGTGGGTATCTATTAATTTTTAAAGGAGCTTCACACTCACGAACGGGAAAAAAACTGCATGGCAGGCACGCAAGTCAAAATGAAGTACAGTTCGTGGTACTTCATTTTTTACTTCAAATTCCCATGACGAAGGGAAAGAAATCTGCGTCATGGGCATTTAAGTCGAAATGAGGCGGCGCTCGTGGGCATGCGTTATTTCTTGAACATGAAAAAGTATGTATTAATCCTCTTTTTCATCTTTTCAAAAAAAAGGAATTTTTTTAACGAAATTATTATGGAAATCAGTTTTTTAAACAACAACAGACGATAGACATTTTTTCTCGGAAATTGTGAACGAACATTTCTGTTGACAGACGACCAATATGAAGTTTTTCAACTGCACTTTCAGATCTAGATCTTTTACAAAATTCTCACCGCATCATGTGGCCACTATAACACAATGTGAGAGATGACAACGTTTTGCATGCGACTGAATCATTTCCGCCCATAAATTTGACGGTGGCAATTTTCTTATCCTCAAACTTATCTTGAAGAGCCTATCGCTTGTATTCAACAGAATGTGACGAGAAGTCCAACTGGAAAATTCTTACGTAGAATAAACATGAAACAAGAGCTCATGCATTCAGCATTTCTTCTCAGATATCGATCAAAAATACTGTGTAAAATATACTCTCTCACAATAAATAATTAATTCATGGTGCACACATTTTCAAAAGCGAAAAATATTCACTGCACTCACTCTATGAATTTTGTTGTGCTTCAAATCTTTGAGGTACAAATTATGGCGTTCGTAGAAAAAACTGTGTATTATTATCATAATAATATAATAATAATTTGATCATAATAATCATAATTATCATGATTATGATAATTATGATCATGATTCTGATAATTATCATGATTATGATGATTATGATCCATAATCTTAATTTTAACCTCACTGCTCAGTTCCTACTTCTAAGCGGTTATTCTTCGAAAACGCACAAGATATCATATCAGTTTTTGTTCATTTTTAATGAGAAATTTACTCGAATTTTTAATTTTTAGAATTTTCTAAAATAAATATGCGTACTTGAACTGAATTCAACAGAAAATTGCACTGCGAAACACGCTGTGGAGACTCGGACATACGTTCTTTTTCATTTCCAGTTTTAACTTGAATTTTAAGTCTTCAGATAATATTGAGGGTCACGAAGGTTCACGTAACACACACTAAATTCAATTTTATCTGAAATTGTCAACAAACACATCTGTTCCCGACCCTCAGTCAAACGCTTTCATTTGAACAACTTCAACAGCACGACTCTACTCAACAGACTACAACGGTAGTTGACCAACATTCTACGATGAGGGCCGCATTAGGGGGCTATGACAAGTAAAAAAGCCTTAATGTCTTAAAGTGAGGCTGCGCGGATGAGGATAATACACCATTTAAACAAAATAGAATAAAGAAATAAATTTAGATTCAAGTTTAATACAAGCACGCAACCTGGAGGCAGGCCGTAGTTTGTCCACCATTAGACTATGCTATACGGATACGATTCTAAGAACTCTGTTTAAACTTAAAAGTATCCTCCTCATCCACTTCGTGGCTAGATGGAGCATCTTCAGCTCATATACTTACTTCAGCACGACTCGTGCTCACATCTGACCTGTTATGTCACACCACATCAATATATTTCTCAGAGCTAGCCTACCATGCGGTCAAAAGGAAAGCAAGAGAGTGAAAACGCTCGTTATTCAAACGTCATGATGGATGAGAGGACGAAGAAAACCCCAGGAAAACCAAGCGAGCAGTCTACCTTACAAATTTCACGTCAATCTACTGCTGTGTAGAGTTTCTCCCAACCCGTAATCTTCAATGTGGAACACCAGTAGGTGGTATGAAATATTCACGTGGTTCAATTTCTATTTTCCGTCTACTTGTGTTCTAATCATATTGCGACTTTAAACGCGGTCTTTGGAAAAATTTTATATGAAAAATTGCTTATTTTGATAATTCTCATATTTTCCATTGCAGTGAAAACAAAATTCTTGACAAAGACCCGACGTATTCTATTTTTAACTGCATTAGGAGCATACACAGTTATCGTTTAGAATTTTGTGTTTAGTTTTTAGTATAAATGTTTTTTATCCTAAATATCTCATTTTAGAATTTAAGTTACAATGCTTGTACAATAAATACATTTACCGGCATCAAAACAACGTGAGTAAATTTTATATGCTGTAGACATCTTTTTGAGTCATCCCTCTCGTGACACCAGAATTCGAAGCATAATAAGTGAAGAAGACGTCGGACGACAATTAAGCTTCTTTATGTTTCCTTGGATCCAGTCTCTCAAAGGTCAAACCTTTGATGTAATTGGCACTCCTCATACTTTGATTGAACTAAATGTATAAACATGGACTCCAAAGCCTGTCCCTTGAATACCAACAACTCTAGAAACCATGGTACTAAATATTTATAGCTGAGCCAGATCGAAGTACAAAGTTTCCCGCTACGCCATGCCCATGCTATCTACGTATACTGTAACTATGTATACCATGGAAGTTCAGATACTGAAAGAGTAAAAAATACTGCTCATCGGAATGATTTCTTGTGACAGATCATTTTATTTTACCCAGAAGTAGCTCCATGGTTGTTACCACGGACTTTTAAATAAAATTATTAAAATTAGGTAAGATCATTCGACCGTGATTCAGAGACACGTCATCGCGTAATGCCATCCCAAAAAGCCGTGTCGTCATCCACTGATTTTTCTTTACAGATATGTTATCGTACAATGATCAAAGCTAACAGTCGTAATCATCGACAAAAGTCTTGTCACTTTCTTTCTCGTATTATCAACGATATTATCAACAGCGTTTAACCATTTGCATGCCAAGTTTTGCATTGTTCATCCATGTTTTCATCTATCACTTAGCGATATCTTAGTAGTCTAAAAATAAATTAAGCTTTAACTACCAGGATAGTTTTGAAACTTTTCCATTCGCGGGTTGTGACTTCTTGAATTACGTTATTTTTTATGAGAAAAAATAATGTCATTTTTTTATTCCCTATATCTTTGTTATTTTTAATATGAAACAGAGGCATACCTTGTCTTTCGCTACTCTAGTATTCAAACATTAATTATAACTTTGTAAAAGTTCAACTAATTCTACAACTTTCAAGAATGTATGTTTTCCATGCGTAAATTATTCCATAGCAAACTCACTAACATTAATGTTTTCTCCTCAATAGACAAAACTGAAATATGCATTGCATAGTAGTTTTGCAGCAAATATTTTAAAGTCATTCACCAAAAATTATTCCGTGAATAAAAAGTTCATGCACGAAAAATCACTGTGAATAAAAACAATGATCAATAAATCATTCTTTGAATCAAAACACCCACTGAAAAAATTCGTCTATGAATAAAAAAATTATTCTAAGGACAAAAAAATACATTCACAGTTATGATTCTGTGATAAAAAACATTCCGTCATTTGGACTCGTAAATCCTACCAATAATTACAATTCAAACAACTTCTATAGGTTGAATTCTTCAAACCCCTCAGCAGCACACGCAATCACGATTCTACTCACAACTAATCGCCCATGAACAAAGAACAAGTTCCCCTTAAACAGAAAGCATAGTTCTATCCACCGTAGTCTTGCTTGTAAGACGTAACGATTATTAAGCGATCATACCTTTTCTTAAACAGCAAGGGAGCGCCAGCCAACGTTAATGCGTTTCGTGCTCTTCTTGAACACTTTTTCAAGTGGTAGAAAATTTATCAACGCCGCAGAAGAAAGCGCATGAAAAATGAAAGCATGAAAAGATCTCAAACTTACGAATAAATTTGCATACTCAGAGCAGCAACGTCTGGCATGTCCTGGCGTTGATAGAATGCTGTACTCCTGGCGAGACAAATTGCTCACTGTCTCAAAACACACTACCCCACACATCTATTGTAACGAGACAACTCTCTTGTCATGCACGCTATTAAAATATTGAGTGTGTCTGTCCATCGTCAGCAAATAAATAAAGATTTTTTCTCAACAAATAACTACGAATGAATCTCTGTCTTCTCACGCTTTTAATATTATCATGATAGTCAATATTGAAACGAGAAATTCAATGACGACAATTGATAGTTGTACTCGTATGCTGTATATCAGCCTCTTTAAATAATCGAGGGAATCTAGTGCCTTGAAATCCTGGGCAATGGTGTCAATCAAAAAATGTTTCAATTGCCAAAAAGTTTACAAAAACATGCCATTTGATTATAAAATTTTTCTAAACTTCTATTTGAATTGATGTTCACCATCGAGCAACAGTGCTTTTGATTCTATAATACTGTCCAGCAAAAAGGTTCGCATAACGGGGATATTAAATTCAAATGTACAATTAACTTTCTGAAAAAATGGGCATAACAGCATTGACGATATTTTCTCCAGAGCATTCAGGTTTGATTAAAATTTAGAGCACCATCGTAAAAATTCTGCCTAATTGTCAACAGTCAATTCGAATACTATATGGAACAAGATCGGTATGATTCATCTGACATCTCCTTTGAAAATTACGAGGAAAAGATAAGAGTTAAACCATTGCTAATCTCACTCTAAGATTTCCACACTTGTCAAGTGAAAGAATGAGTGAGATGTTCGAAGAAGTAGAAGTTATTTAGGCAAGCCCTCACGTTTTCTGCTAACATGGCACCTAACGACAGATCTATTAATCTTGAAAACTTTCAGGTCAAGATGCTCACCTGTAAATGCAATGAGAAACATTCTACTGCAGTGTATTCGAAAGAGTGCCGTATTTCAAACTTTGAACCTATGTCTCGCAGCTCAACCGCGGCCGAAACGCTAATGGACCTCGACCGAAACTTTCCCCGATGGTATGGGTACACAGACCAACGTGGAGCGGTTACCCCCATACAAGGGTTTAATTTATCAAGGGAAGAAACTGAAAGTACACCGCATTTTGACATCATGTAATATACGTTTTTCTTGGAAATCTGGGGGTTTCATTCGTCAATATAAAAGTAGTTCGCAGCTTTCAATGGGTTTACTCTCGTTAGGATTGAAATTTTATGTTTTTTGTACACTTCTTTTTCACGAAATTTAGTTACGCATACGTTTTAAGTATCTCAAAAAATTTGAGCCACTACTTGAAAATTACATCGCTTTGAATTCAGTGTGAATTACAGAATTAACTTTAGTTTATAGGGAATGTTAAGCATTACCAACTCAAAAACGTCTACCGAGCTGAAAGTAAAATTCCTTGGACCCCATGTGTGTGCGGAGACCAGTTAAGGAATTGGCTAAATTTTTTCCTCAACTGGCAGTCTTCATCAAGATTCAACAATCATCTCCCGTACATGCGAAACACAATAGACCTCAGATCCGAACAATTAAGGAAGAGTTGCAAGTATTTGTAGAAAGGAAACCCCTCGTTGTTTGGAAAGAAGAGAAAACCCAGAAGGAGCAAATCTTTAATGAAGGAGCGATCAGCGTCCTGTAAAAGGAAAGTTTGAGAAAAGTTCTCCTCATTGATGCTCTCAACATAGCTCAAGAAGAGAGTTTTGATTTGTGCATGACTGTGCGAATTTTTGGACGATTGTGAACTGAATTCTGCGCTAACAATGAGGACTTGAGGTAGAGAGCATCATATTTTATTCTGGAATTCTCAACCGCGGTAGATTTTCAAATAAAGAGCGCACACAGGTCCAAAAATAACATTAAATGTTACTCTTATTCGTGAAAAACATTTTTAGAGCTCATTAATTTCCAAAGAAAATTCAAGTCGTGAGTAAAAGTGAATTTCTCACATAAAATAAAATATAATCTCTAACGTAAATAGAACGTTACAAAATTTGCTTCCCCACACACCAACATTTACCTTCAAGAATAACTCAACAGTGCAGCATCATGATCGATTTGAGAACCCATCACAGAGTAATTTTGTCGGAATTATCCTCAGTCAAGATTTTCAAGCAAAAATAGAAGTCTTGAGTAACTGTAATTTATTTTTCGCTTGAAACTTGGGCCAAGCCTGCCCAGCGCCAAAATACTATGAAAAATGAAAGCTGTCACGTTTAAAAAATTCACAAGAAAATATGTGGAGAAGAACATCAATAAAAACTGAGAACTTATTTAATTGTCTTTGAATCGAAAGGACTTCTAGGAGGCATTTAATTTTTTAGCTATTTTGATTTATTCTTTCACGGTCATTCATTTGTGCCATGGTCGCATCAAACGGATTTTCATAAACAGTCTTGAATTTGAACAGAAATCATAATATTTTGCATGAATTTTGAATTATTTTTAATATCAGAACACGTGTAAACAAGTCAAACAAATTTTATCGCGCCAGTTTCTTGTAAACGAGTTAATATTTACCAACAACTTACGATTTTCATTTTAGGGGTTAAGCTAAATTAAACCAGAAAAAACTGCTTGACCATGATACTGACCGTTCCTAATGAAGGCACAATTCAGTTAATGTTTGCTATTTTCAACATAGCTTACTACAAATGAATTTAAATTTGAATTGAATGCTAACCTTTTGTTTTACCTGCCGCAGTCAAAATGTTAAATTTGTATTTTTTTAATTTACCATATGACCCATTTATGCATACTACTCCTATTTGATGAACAGTAACATCACAACACAAGGCCAGCAGGGGTGAAAAATAAAAAAAATGAGTGAGTCTTATTATCCTGATATTGTTAAAATGAAGGTAATAGCAAAGTCTATCGATTTAAAAGACATTTTTGTAAAGAACGAACGTTTCGACCACTAAGGTCATCATCAGCGAATGTCTGAAAAATACACAGGAAATATACATTCATAAATTGAAGAAAAAATTACACAAAAAAATAATAACGGTAAAAAATTTTAAACAGAAGCTATTTTCAAAGGATGGGACAACTGCATATCGTTTAGATCGGGTTTTAAGCGGCTAATGAAGAGGGATTCGATAATACGTAAATCAGTGACTGAGTTAGCAGAACCTAAGATGGAGAAGTCTTGCTGTAGAACGGGATATTTAGACTGATCTGAATGAATTCGTATAGCTGAGTGAGGTGGCTTGCTTAGTGGGTTACCGGTTCTGAAACTCCTACCAATATGCTCAAATACTCTACATCTCAGTGCGCGTGTGGTATAAACCAACATACACAGACCCACACAGTGGGCAACAATATTTATACACGATAGAGGAGAGCATAGACATAGGTAGTTTATCCTTGAATGAAAACAGAGTACCAATTCTAAAATTGTTAACTAATATAATCTGGAGGTCAACACACGTAAAATATTTCATTGTGAGAGAGCGTAATTCCTTCTGCAGCTTATCGGACTGAAAACCAAAGAACGGCATCGACACGTACAGTTTCTTTTTCTCTACTGTCGGCGGCATCGTTGCAGAATTACATTTGGTTTCTATCAGTTGCCGAATACATTTATTAAGTAAATGAAGCGGATAGCCATTGTTCAAAAAAAATTGTTTGAGAAATGCAAGCTCTTTATGCAGAGACAAATAAGTGGAACTAATTTCATATGCCCGGAACAATAACGTCTTGATACTATTGATTTTAAACCGTAATGGACAAAAACTAAAGAAACTTAGACCCATGCCAGTAAACGTATCTTTTCTATAAACAGAAGAGCAAAAGGTGTTATTTGTGCGCTGTACCAAACAATCTAAAAAAGGTAATTTATTGTTAGCCTCAGTTTCCATGGTGAACTTAATGCTAGAATGCTTTTTATTAAGGTAGTCGAGAAATAGACTGGCATGTGCTGGATCACGAAATAAAACGAAGGTATCATCAACGTACCTTCGTACCTCCGAGCCATTAGACAATGGCTCGGTTTGATATTGTTGCTTGCACTTGAATTTCGCTTACTTTGTACACGCAAGAAGTAACAATTTATGTGATATGTTGAATGGTGCACATCTTTACTTAGTAAATTCCACAGTTGAATGCCAATTTAATAACAACTTACGCAGACTGATCGTACGAGTGAAATATTGGTTACAGTTTACTTTACTATATCTTCATTTTCTACATGAAGCTCATAAGAGATTTTAGCATAATTACGCACATTTGACCAACGATTTAATTTCGTAAGTAATAAAATAACGGAAAGAGGGAAAATGTACACAATAGAATAATATGCGTCTATCAGAATCATTATTTCGGTAAAAAAGGAGTAACACAACTCTATTTAAACAAAATTTACACTTCTACTCGGTTTCGTAAGCTTGCTAGATTGGAAAATTTCAATTCCAGTGAGTAGATACCATCAATCTACCCAAGCGATTTTTTAAAAATCAAAGTACTTCTCTTCTAGGAATACAGCCAAATTGCATTTATTTGTTATGAACGAATGGTTACTTAAATTTAATGTTTTATTATCATTTACTAAGCATTTCATTACTATAACTAATAAACTAACATTTCATAGTTCATCACACTTGCCTATAATTTTTATTTTTGGCGCTTGCTTCGTTTTCGAATCCATTTACCTGCGATACATTTCATGGTAACACTTTCATGTTATTTTCATTTCACAAACCCATCTCGCCCTTCGAATATTTGGCCCCACTATTTCGCAGCAATTAAAACAGTACCCAAAAGATACTTCCTTAGAGAATATAGGTTCATGTCTTTAGAACCGTTAGGCCATTCCACCGCACCGCGCGACCCAGGAAATCTACACTGACCGACTTCGCTGTCCGGAATGATAGATTCGTGAGCTACATTTGAACGCTCTGGTCATTAGTAGGTCGTGTGGAGACCAGGTTTTAAATGGCTTAAATGTGCCGAGTCACGCTCCTGGACTCTCTTCTCAGCAAGGGGGAAGCTCGCTTTCCCGACCGCTGACCAGCTCGTATGCGAAACTCCAAAGCGATGGCCAAACACTTTCTTCGAGCCACCCAGGCGTGCATTAAAAATACGTGCAATAAATAAAATAAATGGGAGCCTTTGGAGAGCAGGCACACACTGTGTGAGAGTAGGCGCAAGCTTGAGAGTAATTAGAACGCGTTTTACGAAGACTGTATTCCGGGCGAGAAAACTAAGGTTACGCTAAAGGAATTTAAGATTGCACCCGAGAAAATTAAGATTACACGTGAGTAAATTGGATTAGCCCATAATGAAATGAAGAGTTGTTTATGAGGAAATAAAAATTACGTTTGAGACAATTGAGGCTGAGTTTCAAGTTGCTAAAATTACACATAATCTAGAGGAAATTACGATTTTGCTTTAAAGATATAAAAATTGTGCACGGGAAAATTTAGATAGTGTTATGAAATCAAGATTGGGTTAGAGGACATAAAAAAGCACTTGAGGAAATAAAAATTGTGCTTTAGGAAAATAGTTGCAGGCTCATAAATGCCATGCGTGTGAAAACAAAAGGATTTTTTTGCCAATTTCATGCGAGTATTAATCGAATTCAGGCTGACTATCGACGAATAAAATTGGTTAAATAATCAGTAAAACTCGTTTTAAAAGAGCCTTACCTCACAAATATGAATGAATTCAAGTGTCCTATACCCAAACCACAGGCAAGTTCTTCTATACGATATAAATTCAAGAGTTATCAATCGATGTAATGGTTATGAAGCGCACCAATATTTATTTGTGTGATCACAGGGGCCGGGCGTAAACATGCACTCTTTTAACACTGAGAGTGCGACGTGAGCCACCCGTGGACGCGGAGGGTATTTCCATAATGCTGCCGTCCGACCAGTAGTCACAAACTCAATTTTCATAAATACTCAATCAAAACTAAATGAAGGTTCGACCCAATTGATGCTTTCTATTTTTAACATTGCTCACTACAATAGATTTTAAATTTGAGTTGAATATTAAACTTCAGTTTTATCTGCCGCAGCCTTTAAGGTAATACGTCCCTACTTTATCAGCGTTTAGTATTATTGAATTATTAGACATTACTTGTGCGATTGTTTGGGATTATTGAATTATTAGACATTACTTGTGCGATTGTTTGGGATTATTGAATTATTAGACACTACGTGTGCGATTGTTTGGGATTATTGAATTATTAGACATTACTTGTGCGATTGTTTAGGATTATTGAATTATTAGACATTACTTGTGCGATTGTTTGGGATTATTGAATTATTAGACACTACTTGTGCGATTGTTTGGGATTATTGAATTATTAGACATTACTTGTGCGATTGTTTGGGATTATTGAATTATTAGACACTACGTGTGCGATTGTTTGGGATTATTGAATTATTAGACACTACGTGTGCGATTGTTTGGGATTATTGAATTATTAGACACTACGTGTGCGATTGTTTGGGATTATTGAATTATCAGACACTACGTGTGCGATTGTTTGGGATTATTGAATTATTAGACACTACGTGTGCGATTGTTTGGGATTATTGAATTATTAGACACTACGTGTGCTATAGTTTGGGATTGACGAATTATTAGCCATTACTTGCGCATTATTTAGGGTTGTTGAATTATAACAGTTTGTGCGAGTGTTCGGGGTAGTTGAATTATTAAGACATTACTCGCGCGATTGTTGGAATTAGACAACTCCCATGCTTGTCTGGGATTATTAAATCGTTGAACACTCTTCACTAATCGGCAAAGCAGCAAAAATTTGCGATTCATAGGAAAAAGTGTCGGAGTGTTCTTTTAAAATTTCTTTGACCATGAAGCTTGTGCTGGCAGGCGGTTTGTAGATTGAATATCGTATTGAATGTACTTTAAGGTTTCGTTTTCATTGCTATGAGGCATTTTTTCAAAGAAGAAAGAGAAGGAACCATTCATTATGGACTAAGGAGAGGGCGGAATCTATGCTCAAAGTGGGTTCCCATGTATGTATACACCCCGAGCAAAGAAAAGCAAGTTGGGAAGAAACGACGAAAAGACAAAAAAAAATAGCCGTGCACGCATGAGAACGTTAAGCGAGTACGAGAGGTAATGTCTTATAAGCCAACCTGCAGTTGAGGTAACCTAACTTATTCATTTCATGCATCACCTTCCTTTGGAAAGGTTTCATTTCTACTTTTCAGCATATTCCCATTGTACTTAATTACCTTCCTTGGCACATTATTTAGGAGTGACTTGAGCTAGAAGTATAATTTTCACCTTTCATTACTATCACGTTCAAATTCACCGCACGGTGCTGAATTTGATTCCCCATGGAAGCTGTCCAGTGATCCCCAGACGAACGCGAGAGACAGTTTTTTTTTTTCATCACGTGCATCTAAACCACAGTTGCTTCAAGATCCTTTCAATTGAGGGAATACTCTTTTCTGAATTTAATTCCCAACGAACATATGAAACGACGCAAAATGGGTGAATTCTCCTCTAATAATACAAAAATACTTCTCCGAGAGTTTCTCCGTCTCTCGCACTGCACATGCTTAACTCATAGCTCGATTTACTGTCGCTCGTTACAGATATCAGAACCGGCTATTATCCTCGGAACATACGAAGACAAAGGAAAATAATTTGAACAGTGAATATAAAAATTGTACTGTATGAAATAATTGACAGCGTGAGTATGATCAGTATGATGAAATAATTGACAGTAGTGTAAGTACAAACATCATACCTTGGGTAAATACAACCCGGTAACAACCGTGGATATAAAAATTGTACTGCGGTATAAATACTAAACCAGGAAATACTGTACCGCGGTATAAATATTGAACCGTGGTATAAATTCTGCACCTCAGGTATAAAAATTGTACTACGGGAATGAAAGTGCACCACGGGAATAAAAATTGTACCGCGGGTATAGAGTTTGTTCTCCAAGCATAGAAATAGTACCGTGGATTAGATTAGATTATAAGTTAGTTTAAGCCTCCCTAACCGCTACAAAAAAAGAGCGTATCGAAGAGAGGAAGGAGGAAGGCACCATTTAGTATGGAGATGAGAGAATGGGGGGAATCTATGCAGAAAGGTCATAGAAACAGTAAGATGAGAAAAAAGTTCATGAAACAAGATCAAAGTTGAAGAAGAAAGTAGTAGGTGCTGAAAAAACAGGACAGCAGTGAACCGAAAAAAGATGGTTCGTAACAAAACAAAAACCTATTCTATTTTAACAAAAAAGAAAGCCTACCTAACCTTCAGCTCGGGCCCTCACATTGTCCCCCCGGGAGCGCTAATTCCCATAGATACAATAATAGTATCCCCCTGAGGGGAATAGTACCGTGGATGTAGAAATTTTACTTCGGATATAAAATTTGTACCGTGGGTATAGCAATTGTACCGCGGATATGGAAATTGTACCGTGGGTATAAAATTTGCACCGTGGGTATAAAATTTGTACCGCGGGTAGCGGGTATAGCAATTGTACCGCGGATATGGAAATTGTACCGTGGGTATAAAATTTGTATCGCGGGTATGAATGTTGTATCGCAGATATAAATATTGTACATTGGGTTTATAATTTGAGCGGCGATATAAAAAATGATAAAAACAATTCAGCCAAAAGTTGAGTCGTTGAGGGAAGAGGCGCGAGGGTCTGATGCAGCCGAGGCTAGTCTGTACAGCTGGTCCAGGGCAGACGGCAAGATCGGTCTGCGAAATGAAGAGGGAAAATATTATGGTAAGATCGGTCTCCGAAATGAAGAGGGAAAATATTATGGTAAGATCGGTCTGCGAAATGAAGAGGGAAAATATTATGGTAAGATCGGTCTCCGAAATGAAGAGGGAAAATATTATGGTAAGATCGGTCTGCGAAATGAAGAGGGAAAATATTATGGTAAGATCGGTCTGCGAAATGAAGAGGGAAAATATTATGGTAAGATCGGTCTGCGAAATGAAGAGGGAAAATATTATGGTAAGATCGGTCTGTAGAAATGAAGAGGGAAAATATTATGGTAAGATCGGTCTGCGAAATGAAGAAGGAAAATATTATGGTAAGATCGGTCTGTGGAAATGAAGAGGGAAAATATTATGGTAAGATCGGTCTGCGAAATGAAGAGGGAAAATATTATGGTAAGATCGGTCTCCGAAATGAAGAGGGAAAATATTATGGTAAGATCGGTCTGCGAAATGAAGAAGGAAAATATTATGGTAAGATCGGTCTGCGAAATGAAGAGGGAAAATATTATGGTAAGATCGGTCTGCGAAATGAAGAAGGAAAATATTATGGTAAGATCGGTCTGTGGAAATGAAGAGGGAAAATATTACAGTAAGATCGGTGTGCGAAATGAAGAGGGAAAATATTATGGTTAGCTAAGAAATTAATGAACTGATTGTACGTTTAGTAGCTGTTTTAACGTGTTGCTTGCGATACGACCTATCTATGGATCGTGCTTAAGTTCCTCCGGCTGCGAAATGACCCATCAATTGGCCGTTTGAAAATACTTTAACTATCATTTAAAATTAATGGTACTTATTGGACCTAGATAATGTTTGCTGTTTGTTAATTTGCTGACAACTTTTGACATAAAATTAGACTTGAATATTAAACTTCGATTTAACCCATCGCAATCAACGTGTTAAGCCTCCCTTACCATTTAAAATGTATTCCCTGAAGAAGAAAGAGGCTCGAAAAAAGAAAGGCTCCATTTAATTCGGAATTTAGAGAAGTGTTTTAGTATGCTCCCCTCCCCACCTATGAGTCTTACCGCATAGAAACAGTAAGATTAAAAAATAATGAAACAAAATAGAAGTTAAGGAATGCTGAAAAAAGACAACAGTGGACCGAAGAAAGAACATACGTAACAAAAAAAATAGATGCTGGTGAAAGAAAAGAAAGACAACTAAACACAAGCTCAGGATCTCGCATATTCTCACAGGAGCGCTATTTCTCATAGATGCAGTAATTGTTTCCCTCTAAGACTATGTCTCACGTGCATTGAATAACAAAACAAAAGTTCGATCATGAATACCAATGCTCCTCACTAAACCTGCAAAGTGCCACATCGAATATAAAACGCTCCACACAAAAATGCGACATAACCATACTTCCACTGAATTACATGTCAACGGCTCTCACAATGTATAGCTGGACAGGGCAGCTAACTAACGTACCTCACTAAGTTTAGCTAGATAAGGCATGGACACCAAGATACACCACGCTAAACACACACACGACATAAAGCGCACACACGCAATACACACGGACCCGGCACACAAAACACGCACCAACATACTCATACACAAAACGCACTAACACACAACACATACATACATAAATAAGGCACCAACATAGAACACACACACGCAAAAAACGCACAAAAATAGAACACACACACACACACATACATACACGCAAAAAACGCACAAAAATAGAACACACACACACACACACACATACACGCAAAAAACGCACAAAAATAAAACACACACACACACAAAAAAAAAAACGTACCAAAATAGAACACACACACGCAAAAAACGCACTAACACACGAAACACATCAACACAACATATCCATAAACATAAAACACTAATATAAAACACATACACACAAGACAAAAATGCACCAACACACAAACACAAAAAAAATTGCACTAACAAATCACATTCACAAGACAAAAACCGCACAACACATACACAAAAAACGCACCAGCACAAAACACACACACCCGCAAGACACGAAACACCCACGCAAGACACGGAAGAACGCACCGCACGGAGTGGAGCTCCATAGGCGTGAGGTGGTGCAGGCGCGCGTGCCTCCCGGAGTGCTTGATGAACTCGGCAACGGAGGACCGCAGCTTTGCTATTCTTAGATCCCAAATGTCCTGCGCCGCAAAAATAAAGTACTCATTCTCAAATTATATGATTCCTCTGCTGTTCTAGATTATACTCTCTCTTAAATCATATGATTACGCCTGCAATTCCTGCATAAACATATTGCGTTAGTCTCTCAATCGACGCTCAATTATTGAACCTCTTGTATTACTTCGTTCGTAAATTCCTGATTTAATTAAAGTAAGATTCATCATTATAGTGTAAACGACTTACTGGAAAGCCCTACGTTTTAACAATACACTTCAATCAGGGATGGAAAAAACCCTGGTTTTGAAAAAACCCAACCCACGTGGGTTTTTTTGGGTTAAATTGGGTTTTTGGATTTTATTGGTTTTTTTGGGGCTTAATTGGGTTTTATGTAATACCTGTTATTGTTAAAAAGAGTTATTCACACAGCTCCAGTTGCCTCTTTTCAAGATATCTATATATACACTTATTGAGTAAATATTGTTATTTGATTACTTTATTTCCAACATCATATTACATTATTATATGAATTATTACATTATATGAACAATATATGAATTAAGTTTGTCCATCATAATTACTATTTACCAATTACCATATGCATAGGGACATAGCTCTGCAGTCTGTAAAGATATAAGATGTGCAAAGAGAATTGCTATGCTTGTCAATTTATAGCAAGTTGTTTTAGCAGCAGACAGGCGCAAGTCATGTGAGAGAAGAGCACCATGCAGATCATAAGTACCCACCACAAGCAACTTGAAGCAAGACAGCTGCACATCACTTAACAGTCATGCTGTTAACAACTTAACATGTGTATTGTGTGAGCTGGAGGGCTTAGCAGCGCAAGCCAAGTCAGTCAACCACACTGTTACATGTATGACAACAATTTTTTCTAAAAATTTGCCAAAAAAATCACTTTTTGCAGTTCAGGATAGCAACAAACACTAAAATGATTAGAAATAAATGCTCTAACAGATTCCATCGTCTAATTTGTTCCAGTGCAGCTTGAATGCTCACCATAGGCCAGTCGTTTCTTTACTTTCTTACCCCATGATGGCTGCGGTCGTGTCTTACCCCATCTGACAATAATTGTTAAGACTTATTTCAGGCAAAGCTCTCACATGAGACAGATATTGAAGAGTGGTTGGCTGAGTACAATCCGGAGTTCATCGGTGCGCTTTATTTGTATAAATTGAAGGACTCCAACATCTTCCCAAAACACATGTTCAACAAGGATATCACAAAGACAATGACTCGTTGATGGTGGGATATTCAAGACATGAAACAGCAGAAAATGCAGATTCCTGAAAAAACACTGGCAGAGGCTTTCTGCAAGTTTATAACCAATCTTCATTCTTGCCCCGCAAGTTCAGGATCCATTGAGAGAATTTTCTCAACATTTGGTATTGTGTGGAATAAATTGAGAAATAGATTAGGATCGGAACGCGCACAGAAATTGGTCTCAGTATATCGCCACCTCACAAATGATCATGATGTGGATGACAACGATGAAATGGCAGTGGATGTAGAAAGAGAAACACAGAAGTACTGTAGTAGCAGTCTAGTCTAGAAGACAGGAAGAATTCAGAAGTCTCTATACTCTCAAATAGTCAAACTGCATTCGTTTCTTAGTTTTTGTTTTTTACTTTGGAAATGGAACTCATAGAAATTTACTAGTCCCTCGAGTTTTTTTAAGATTAGGGTTTCCCTTATTTTATTTTTATAGCGGTGCTTTTTTTTATGTTTTTCAATATTTATTGTCATAGTCATGCAAATGCCTTGGACGAATTTTTGACAACATAAATATTTAGCTCATTTTGATTTTATAAGCTTGAAAACAAGTGAAATTTAAATAGCACTAATAAAACCCAAAAAAGCCCCCAAAAAAACACTATTTAGTGGGGTTTTTTATGTGGGTTTTTTGGGCTTTTTTGGGTGTTTTATTTGGGTGGGTTTTTTATGTGCCAACCCTGACTTCAATCCCCAAATCACAATTTTTAATCCTTTCAGTGCTAATTTCACACGTTTTAGGCTACCATTAGCACACAAAAATAAATTACACGTCAATGTACGTGAAGTAATCATTAACCCACAGCATCCACAACACCCTGACTTGCTCACAGACCTCGATATCACATCTTCAACGATATCACGTCTCTTCGCGCTAAATTGAATTTTTCAATAAAGTAAATTTACAGCACTGCATAGTTACAATAAAACATTTTTTCGAAACGGAGGCTAAATTTCAAACAAATGTGTGGAAGTATTTCTGAGCCAAACACTTTTTTGAAGAGACGCACCACGAAGCACCAAGACGCACCTTTATGAGGGTGCGCACCAAGTGTGCGTTAGGGACGTCTTGAGGAGCAGCGGTGAGCAGCAACTGCGCCACGGCCATGTAGTTCACGCTCGCCATCTCAGTGAACAGCTGCACACAGCCGACATGCAGTCACGGGTTAGAGGTATTCAACAATACTTAAATTGCAATTCAATGTTTCTTCTATGAAGGTGTGCATGAGGCTTGTAGTGTGGATAGGAGCGTGCATTCTTTGTGGCACAAATACGAAGTATTTAAAGATAGATTCAACACTCCTATGGGAGTTTGGATGACCCTCGTAATCCTCGTAATATGGATACAAGTGTGCATCATTAGGAACAGTGACACAAGGTGTTAAACATTAGATGTGGAGAAGCACTACCACGAAAAGCAACACGACGAGGAAGTTGGGCGCGGGTTTTGGGTCTTTGTATTATTGATTATGAATTAGCACGTTAATAGGGTACTAAACGTGCGAAATTGTATTCAAGTTCAGGTTTTTCGTAACATGCGCACTCGAATGATAAGTACAATCGTTCATCATGAAATGACACAACACGCAAGTAACACATTATTTGTGTCCATATATTGTCTATTTACCATTACTGAAGTAGTAGGTAGGTTTTATTTCTTAGTATTTAATGATTTTCCTTACTGAAACAATGTGTAACTAGTATACCGGTTCAACCCGAGTATCGGGTTGTCCGACTTGCCTAAAAATAAAAAATAAAAAATAAAAAAATAAAATAAATAAATAAATAAATAAATAGTTTTCTGCAAATATAGACACCAGTGGCTTCAATTTAATACCTCACTTGACCATATAGACTCAGCCAATTTTCTAAACGGACTCGGACAAATTTTGAGTTACTGAATTAAGTACATAGATTATTCATTGATATTACACACATTTATTTTTTGTAACGAAGCATGCATTTCGAAATATTTTATTAGTAATATAGCACTTGTAACACATATTTTTTACTAAATTTATACGTACATTACAATTGTACTGAAATAATTAGGTAAATAAACGTTTTGAATTTGCAATACAATGCAGCAAATATTTCTTTAAATGTTGGTGAGGAATAAAGTCACTAATACAATAAAACCAATAGTATAAGTATCAGCTTAACAGAGTCACATAAATAAAAACACTAATACATTAAACTTCAACTTGAAATTTAAAATTTCATTGTAAGTAAAATTTACGCCTGCATAAGAAAAACACCAGTTTATTAACTCGTTCATTAAAACACTTAATGAGAAAATAATCCTCAATATTGTACACAAGGTTTTACCGCCGCTGATGCTACACTAGTATTTCATCAGTACATTTCGAGTTTATTGCTTCTTTCTCTTCGCTTGTTTTATAGTGCCATTTTTAGCTACGTAAAATTTCCGTTTAATCTTAGAAGGAAAAATTCCAAGGAATCAGCCAGGTTCATCTTTTCTTTTTCTCTCTAAAATCTGACCATCAGTTCATTCGGAACAAGTAATACAAAATTCCATACGAAGTAACTTCGAAACAAACAATGCATGAAGAAGTCCTCACCTTTGACTGAGCTTCTTCTTCCTTCTTAGCAGCAAGCGCGTCAGTTGCCATCCAGTCCGGGGGCACAAGCCGACACTTGCCGCGCTGGCGCAAGTTGATGCCCAGCCACAGCGGCACTGAGCACGGCAGGCCTGGAGGGAAGTGTTACATCTAAGTAGAGTGGATAAGAGCGAACATAGAATTTTAAAACTCCAGTAGACAACGGATTTTTTATTATGTTAAGCATTCAACCCATTTCTTGGGTAATACTTTACTTCAAAATGCACATCATCATGATACAAGCGTGCCTTTTTTGTGAAATTGACAGTGTGTCCAAGTATACATCGATTATAATTCATGCTTCAATCGAAATGTGATTGAGACTTGAATAATTATTGTCGACATAAGCGAGCATTCATCGTAAAATTGACACAAAGTGCTCAAGAATACTCAGCTTTAAATTCAATACTTCTGAGGTCGAAATGAAGCTTGCATTGTAGAAAAAAGCGAGAATTTTGTGTGAAATTTATATATGTTAAAGGATATTTGAATTATAATTCAAAACTCCTATTGATATGTGAATGAGGCCACAGGTGAACACAAAGAAACTGCTTGCAACGAGTTAAAGCTGAAAACCCGAAGAAACGAGTCATTTCGTAACAGGGATACGTGAAATACACACAACGTTTCCTCATACGTCCATACACACAGCCGACTTCAATAGATTTACTATTGCTCTGCATTTCTTGTTAGCGAATAATACAAGTCAATACAAGAACCTAGTCGAAACGAAATGAGGCGCAAAATCTCCTGAGTAGTAGTAGTAACATAGGCTTACTAGCGCTTCAGTAGCTCTGACTATTTCGCGCCGAAGGTCTCATGGTTTTAAAGATACCTGAATTCTACATCACCTCCGAGGTAGTATTATAAGAACATTATTTCGGTGGTCAACTCAATTTCCATTGCCTCAACACACACAGTTATATTTGTTTGCATAAGCACATTACGATTTCTCACTCAATAAGCAGGATCCATTCTACAGGTCGCACCTGCAAAACGTATCGGTATACACCGCGAGTTGATACAAAACAAAAAAGATTTTTAAAATTTTTAGCAGGGTAAAGAGTGCGAGAACAGCTGGGACCCCGAATCGGAGGCTCCAGCTACCCGCCCACACTATGGCCGAGCGTCTTACCCACGCTGGAACCCCCTCACAAAGACAAGAGTGGCAGCACGGTACGCTCGGCCATTTCTTCTCCTCAAGTTATAACTTCGGCATGAGTTTGCACTTGCAGAGTGCACACAGATTTCCGTTTTCTGGGCATAAAGGCTCGTTATATTTTACCTATCAAATCGCTTCGTGCAAGAAAGGTCGCTAGCGCTCCGAGGTTGAAACGAGCACGGGGGGGCTCACGAAGCATCCCAATGTGCAGCGACGAAGTGTCCGCATCTCGAAGATGAGGGAAGGATTCTCTTCTAGCAGCAGCAAAGTTTGGACATTCGGCAAGTACATGCAGCACCGTTAGTGGTACATGACAGGTGTTGCAGCGCGGCTGTGGGCGACGCTCCATTAGATGACTGTGGGTAAGTCGGCAGTGCCCGATACGCAGCCGACATAGGATCACCTCCAAACGCCGGCTACGACATTCAGCTGAAGCCCATTCCCCCACCATAGGCTTAAGTACTCTCAGTTTATTATTCAATTCCATGTCCCAGCATTGTTGCCACACATCACGCACGGTAGACTTGATAATGGGGTAGTAATCCCTACAGGGGACACCTGGGTTGTTCGGCAGGTCATCAGATCCAGCAGCACGCCGGGCCTCGGCATCAGCTCTCTCATTGCCGGCCACCCCTACATGGCCCGGCACCCAGCAGACTTGCACATGCTTCGGGCTCCGGGCAAGGCGTGACAGTCGGACAACAATGTCACTAATTATTGGGTGATTGCTGTGGTATGCTTGGACAGCTTCATAGACACTCTTCGAGTCAGTGAAAATTACAAAATCATAGTAGGGTATTTGCGCCACGAGGTCTAGAGCCTCGACAACTGCAAGTAGTTCAGCCGAGAAAACAGAAGTTTCCTGCAGGAGCCTTCGAGCACGCACATAGTCGCCAGACACAGCAGCACAGCCAACAGATTGATTCGTTTTAGAACCATCTGTATATATCTTACGTTGATCAGAGTGCTCCGCCAGTACATGATCCAAGAAGATACCCCTCAAAACCGAGGCCGGCAGCAGGTCCTTCTTAGGGATCTTGCAGCCTGTACAAAAAGTAGTAATTGGGATGCGCCACGTTGGTGCACCTGCAACCCGTGCGGGAAGGACCTCCATGGGGGGGAACCGCACGTTATTCATAAGCGCACCATAATCTACGGAGGATGGCAAATTATACGGAGTGGGTATACGCTCATCCACGTCGGTACGAAAACTTATCCAGGTCGGAGAGAGAGGGAGTTGCTGTAGCCGGGCTAGGTATTGTAATGACAGTTGCATACGCCTAAGCTTGAGGGGGGGCTCCCCACTTTCCACGCAGAGACTGGTGACGGGGGAGCTTCGAAAAGCTCCAGTGCAGAGCCTAATGGCTGCGTGGTGTACTGGGTCCAGCATACGGAGAGTACTTTCTTTGGCATACTGGTATATTACACTACCGTAGTCTAATTTAGACCTGATGAGGGCCTTATAGAGCCGCAGGAGAGTCACACGGTCGGCGCCCCACGTTTGACCTGAGAGGCTTTTTAGCAAATTTAATCTCATTATAGACGCTGCTTTTAGTGACTGAAGGTGAGGTTTCCACGTAAGTTTGCTATCGATGGTCATACCAAGAAATTTAGCATTTGCTGCGTAGACTATTGGTCTGCCCTTCAGGAAAAGTTATGGAGGGTCACGCATTTTGTGGTTTCCCGGAATAAGAAGAGCCATAGTTTTCTCAGTAGAGAACGTGAACCCATGCTCCGATGCCCAACCATTTGCATTATTTATAGCGTTTTGAATTCTACGAACCAGAGCAGGCAAAAAGTATGAAGACGCGTACACCATAAAATCGTCAACGTATAGCGACGAGCAGATCTCAGGCGGCACAGCTGTCGTGATTCCATTAATAGCCACAGCAAAAAGCGTACAGCTGATGACGCTTCCTTGAGGGACTCCTTCAGACTGCGTCTCACACGGAGACTCCGAAGAGCCGACTTTCACTCGAAAAGTCCTCCTGCTCAAGAATTGCTGCAGGTAAAGAGCCATATTTCCCCTCAGCCCATCACGATGCAGGTTTTGCAATATACCGTACCTCCAGGCAGTATCATAGGCTTTCGCCATGTCAAAAAACACACATATAGTATGCCGGCGCTCACGTTTGCATTTAACTAGGTGGTTCTACAGACGGACTAAAGCGTCCGTAGTACCTCGCATTCTGCGAAAGCCGTACTGTACAGGCGAGAGGAGGTCACGAGCTTCCAAAAACTTCACCAGCCTAACATTAACTATCTTTTCAAGCACCTTGCCGATACAGCTCGTGAGGGCGATAGGGCGATAGCTGCCAGGATTTGTAGGAGGTTTGCCGGGTTTTAAAAAAGCTAGGACAGTGGCAAAACGCCAGGCATCGGGGTACTGGTGTGTGGTCCAGATCTGGTTATATATTGCTAAAAGCACTTTCAGGGCTGTAGGGTGCATTTTCTTCAACATTTTATAGTGAATGCCGTCTGGACCAGGAGAGGTGTTTTTAGTTTCCTTGAGAGCGTTATAAATTTCTAAGATGGTAATAGGTTCGTTATAGGGGAGATTTTCATCTGTGTTGAAAATCAGACTTCGACTCTCCTGCTGTCTTTTAAAGGCCAAGAAAGCTGGTGAATAATGATCACCGCTACTGACGTTAGCGAAGTGTCGGGCTAGAGCTGCCGCAACGCGCTGTGAGTCCGCGGTTTTCTCACCATTGACCTCCAAGCAGGGTGGGCTATAGCTCTGCTTCCCAGACATCTTCTTCACTCGCTGCCATACCTTCGACATGGGCGTTTCAGCATTTAGGGACGATACATATTTTTGCCACGAACGTTTTCTTGCTTCATTCTTTGTGTGTAGTGCTCTTGCTCTGGCTCTATTGTAGGATATTTTGTCTGCCATACTTTTCGTCCTCTGATAGCGTCGCAGGGCATGTTTTCTTTCAATATTGGTGATGGTGCATTCATCTGTCCACCAAGGAACTCTGTGCTGGAGGGCACCCCCCCTCGACTTAGGGATACTAACGCCAGCAGCGATCAGCAGGCAGCCCACAAACTCTTCCAATAAGTCTTCCACTGGCCTGGTCTCGTCAACATCACACATTTGAGTGAGTGCTTCGAAGCTCCCCCAGTCGGCTCGCCTCAAAATAAAGCTGGCTTCGGTGGGAGTCGGACGATTTTCCTCGAACCGTATCTCTATAGGGAAATGATCACTACCGCACAGATCATCACAAACATTCCAGTGCAGATCAGCAACAACATCAGCGGTGCACAAGCTGAGGTCTATAGCCGATGACACGCCCGTCTGCACATGGAAATGGGTGGGCAATCCTGTATTTAATAAGCATGCGTCTGAGTTTGTGAATAGGCCATCAATGATCCTCCCACGCTGGTCGGTGGAGGGATTGCCCCAAGCTATGTGTTTTCCATTAAAATCCCCCAATATGAGCGCTGGTCGGGGTAGTTGGTCGTAAAGGGTCAGGAGATCTGCTGTAGTGATGGGATAAGCTGGAGGTAGGTACAAATTACAAACTGTGAGCAAGCGCGGGCCACTACCAAGACGTACCGCCATTGCCTGCAGTGCAGTGTTCAGGCCAAGCCTTGTGAAGCCCGTATCCCGCCTCACTAAAATAGCTAAGCCCGTACCTGGCACCGGATTTGGTGGAGGGGAGAAGGTCTCTACGACGTAACTCGCCGGTGGTGTAGGTGTCAGACTTCCGAGCATTGTCTCTTGGAGACATACACAGCCCGGCTGAAGCTCTTGCAGCAACCTCCTCAGATCACCATAATTGCGGCGGTAGCTTCGACAGTTCCATTGCAGAAGACTCATTATGTTTATCGGCTTGAAGATCTCTCAGTTGGGGTCAGTTTTTTCTCTGAAGTTTGTTTACTATCTTTTGGGTTTTTGCCACTCTCCTGCCTCGAGCTCCAAGGGAGCAGCTGCACATTAGGCGGGGGCATTGAGGGCATATCTGCTGGCATAGGGAATTTCTTTCTCATTTTAGTTGCTATACTTTCAGGTACCACAACAACACGTTCCAGAGAGCGAACACGATGGGTCACGATGTTACTTCCCTCGCGTCCTCGCTCTCGAGCCTCTCTAGGTTTACTGGACACTTGGACAGGTATACATTCCAGTCCTTGAGGTTTAACCGTTGGGTCATCTGAATTATCAATATGCTTAAAGGTGGGACGCTTTTTGGGGGCTTGCCCTGTCATCTCTCCAATTGGAGACGGAGTGCCGCTTTGCAGGCGCTTTCGGGCACCAACTGCGGTAGATGGATTTCCAGGGGAGGTGTTACTCTGGGATTCAGGTCCCTTATCCATTCCTTTTGACCCCGGGCTCTGAGAGCCCTGTTCCTTTTTTCCCTCCTCCCTAACAGACGAAACCTGCATTGATTGATCGCAGCCAGGTTGGTCAGCCACAGCTTCAAAATGGCTCCGGGCATCCACACAGACATCACCCAAAGTCGCACAGGACGGTGAAGGGTCTGACACAGTACCGGCAGCGCGTGGTAAGTCACCATCGGAAGACTTTTCTGGTCTTTCGGATCTAGAGTAAGAACTTCGGGGTCTTTTATGTTCCTCATTTGGAGCGTCAGTCTGGGTTGCTATACTAGTCTGTGTTACGGCATGAGCAAACTCGCCTCCGACTCTCATCGGTATCTCCTCGCTGATGCGTGTTCCGCCGGACTCAGCTGTCTGTAATTGCGGCTGACGCACAGCCGATGAATAACTATGCGTAGGGCGCACGTAGCGACCGGAAACCTTCCGCTTTGCCTCACCATAGCTTACGCGCTCAGTAGTTTGTGTAGAAACTATTTCCTGTTCCAATTTATAGATAGGGCAGGACTGGTCACTGGCGGGGTGGGGCCCCTCACAGTTGGAGCACTTAGGTGGTAGAGTGCAAGGGAGTTCATGTGCTGCTCGGGAGCAGTGAAAACAGACAGCTTCTTGTTTACGGCAGCTACTTGCACCGTGACCAAAACTTTGACACTTAAAACATCTACGCGGCTTGGGTATATATTGCCTCACCGGGCACCGCGTCCAGCCTATACTTACGGACTCAGGTAGGCGCGTAGAATCGAAGGTCAATATGTACAACGAGGTGGGTATTTCAGCTCCGTTCTGTCTTCTTTTGGTCCGGTAGATAGATTTTACTCCACTTCTGGCAAGTTCTTCGAGTAGAGTTTCATCTCCGTAATTTGGTTTATTTGTATACCAAATAGTCCCCTTTGTTTCATTCAACCTTCCATGAGGAGCAACAGTGATGCTCACCCCAGCAAGGGTTTGGATTCTTGAGATAGTTTTTGCCTGATGTTCATTTCGAACCTCCACAAGGAGCGAGCCCGTTCGCGTCTCTGTTATCTTCAAAGGTTTACCACCAATTTTTCGTTCAAGTTCTCTATTTGCCACAATTACATCCATCTCTGCTAGGTTAGAACCATCTCCCGCGTTGATGGTGTAAAATTTCTTATAATCTGGATGTGTATTCTCATAGAGGGGCACATCTGTGCGATATCTTTGGTTGGTACGTTGGCGGCGATGTCCAGATGAGTTTTCAATACGAAAACTAGGTCGCCTTTGATTTCGAGGTGGTATATATGGCTGAAGTACTAAATTTGTCTCGTCAGATTTTACGTAGGGTCCAGCGTCACTCACTGCAGCAAGCTGCGATGATACAGGTTGCAACGGCGGAGAAGGGGGACGATCATGTGAAGTTTCCGTTAAGAGCGCCGGGTCATTTCCAAGAGATCGAGGGGGATTTTCAGTAGTAGAAGCAAGCACAGGTTTAGGATTCTCTTTCGATAGGGATTTCTCCCTACCTATCCAGGCCGGCTCAAGCCGGAAAAGAACCCCTCGGGCGATCAGCAGCATTCTGGTGCATCTCTGCACTTAAGGCGGGCACACGCTGACCACTAGGAAGTAAAAACCTCCTCCCACCGTCGACCCCGGCCCGTGGCAGTCCCCAAGTACGCCCGAGGTAACAGAGACTTTATAACCCGTAACTGCCGGGGCCCGGTTTATATTTACATGGGAAACCTCACCCATGGTCCCCCTTTTGTCAGGCTGCTCCAGTTGAGCCAGCCTACCATGGTTGAACCTACCAGAACCGGGGCCCCGGCAGTATAGCCTCAACCTTCATTGCAGCACGCAAGCCCTCCCACCACGACAAGGTAAGGACATGGGGAGGGAAAAAAATCTCCTGAAAAAAATTCCTTTCGTAACCTGGATACGTAAAATCAAGACCCAATGATTTAGTCTCTCCTAGCACTGAAAACAGAAGCGCCGCGCGCATCGAAACTTCAGCATCGCCTGTAAGCAGACCAAAAGTCAAAGACGCCTCACTAACCAGCGACGAAGGGGCCAACATCCCCCGAGATGAGGTAAAGCTTGTCGTGGCTGAAGTTGGGGATGACCTGAATGATTTCCCGCTCCGCAAGGAACTCTTCGTCAGCTGCCTCCATTGCAGCTCAACAACTGAGCTTGTGTGGGAATAAAGTAGCTGCCCGACTGCGTTGAGAGAGATCTACCATGCCCCCCTACTGCGCTTGGAGCAAGAATTACAGATTTTAGAGAATTATTATTATTATTATTATTGTATTATTATAATATAGAGTTTCCTAGTGACTAAGTGTGGTGATTGTGGCCTGCTGTCGGCTACCCTCCCATAGGGAGGATAAGCCCGGTATACGTATGTATGTATAATATAAGAAAGTTTTAGCCTCCCTAAACCACGACAAAGATGTTCTGAGAGAGGAAAGAGGAAGGCACCATTTAGTATGGAGTTGAAGGAACGCGGAATCTATGCACAAGGTGCACAGAAACAGTAAGCTAGGAAAGAAGTTCATGAAACAAGAAAAAAGTTGAAGAAGAAAGGAGTAGGTGCTGAAAAACAGGACAGCAGTGAACCGAAAAAAGATGGTCCGTAACAAAACAAAAACCTATTTTATTACAACAAAAAGGAAGCCTACCGAACCTTTAGCTCGGGCCCTCACATGGTTCCCCTGGGAGCGCTAATTCCCATAGATACAATAGTTGTATCCCCCTGAGGGGAGATTTAAGATAAATTAAAAGTGGCCACCGTGACGTGTAAACGGCTATTAGAGCTCGTCTTTCATGTAAAACCGAAAGTGTTAGAGAACCATCTGTGTCATCCGGCATTTCTGAATCATGGGAAAAGTTAGCATCCCTGAATTTTTCATAGTCCAGGTATTTGTAATGAATACTGGCCTTACCAAGAATAGCCTCCGTCACAGCATCGTTAAATTTAACAAGGCATTTTAAAACTCACTACATAATATATGGCTAAATATTTTAAAAAAGTTCTTTTTTCATGTATGAAAAAGTTGGATGGTAGACTTTGAAAGATTTAATCTTGCATTGTTTCACACTCAAATTTAGTTTCTACTAGTATGAACAAGGTTATTTCTGACGGTCGCAAATCTTAAAACAACTCTGAGGGAACAATTGAAGTTCTTGATACCAACTAACGTACGGAAAAGACACCCTACGCTTGAAACAATTCTGATCATATTTTTTTAACCAATCCCAAAGAACTCGTTAAAGAGAACACAAAAACCCTATTTGCCTATTACCAATACTATAACGGACAAAGGAAATAAATCCTGACGCTATTTTTCGTGCTTGAAAGATTGTCATGGGAGAGAACGAAAACTATGCAGGAAAGACTATGACCTCCTCTACAAAGCATAATGAAATATATTGATATCGTCGTGATTGAAAGCTTGTCTTGCGAGAGGGCAAACACAATGCAAATACCCCCTTGATATGAATTTAATATCAAGGTGATATTTGAAGTGTATAATATCAACACATTGCAAATGTAACCTTGATAATATTATCAGGAATATCAATAATGTATTGATATTTACAAATATCAACACAAAGCTAGCATCCCCTCGATATTACACTCAGGATGAAGACCACACAAATGGTAGAACTGCAGGCGTGTCAGGACCCAGGGGTCGCCACTCCCCTCAGATGCTGAAGCTGCTCTGGCTACTGAATTTCATGACACATCCGCTTTAGTAATCACAGATCATATTCTTTCTACAAGCATGGATTTTTCACTAAATCGGACGTCATGAGAACAAAAATCAGACGAAACGTATCGTTTAGGTATGGATAAAAATGTACCTATTTCCCAAGCATTACAAGCTCGGTGAAAGGAACGGTTGAACCATGTGCCAAAGGTTTCTTGCATCGATTAAAAATGCACAAATTTGTGTTAAAAGCAATGACGCGAGTATCCATTGAAACGAAACTGAATAATGCATTGGCACCTCAGCTTGCAAGGGTGTAGAAAATGCTGCATTTATAGTAGGATGCGAGTGAAATCGTGATCATGGGCAGGTCACGAGCAAACTGTAATAACTACGAGTATGATTAGAATGTCAATAGAGCCAGTCATGTACAGTAAAAATTCATGAATAGGTCCGTTAACCATCGATGAAAGACTTTCACAACTGAGAATTTGCAAAAGCCAAAACTTTAATCTGAGTCAAGAAAATTTGAAGTCAGGTTACGATTTTTACTTCGTTCAATAGAACGGGAGCAATGAAATCTATTAAGCCTAGAAGTGCATGACCCGCGAAATCGCCATCACAATTGAACTTTCTGTGAGACTGACACAAAGTTTGACCAGATAATTAGAAGGGTCACCCACTGTGCTCAGAGCAACTTCAGCATCTTCCTTGAGGTCATCTCTTAATTTTGTTCACTTGCTTCTCCCAGTGCGTTTTGATCGCAATAGAATTTACTGACCACAATCGCATAAACCAGAAAACAAGTAATAAATATAAAAGCTCTGGAAATTTGAATGTTAACAGACATATATTGATGAAGTAAAAATAAAAGTTTATTAGTTTATTAGTTAGTTTAAGCCTCCCTATCCTCAACAATGAGATGTAAAGAGAGGAAGGAAGAAGGCACCATTTAGTATGGAGTTAAGGGAACGTGGAATCTATGCAGAAAGGGCACAGAAACAGGAAGCTAAGAAAGAAGTTCATGAAACAAGAAAAAGTTGAAGAAGAAAGTAGTAGGCGGTGAAAAACAGGACAGCAGTGAACCGAAAAAAGATGGTCCGTAACACAACAAAACCTATTCTATTTTAACAAAAGAAAGCCTACCTAACCTTTAGCTCGGGCCCTCACATTGTCCCCCTGGGAGCGCTAGTTCCCATATATACAATAATTGTATCCCCCTGAGGGGAGTAAAAATAAAATGAAATTATTTTACACTCCAGATATTTCATATAGTGTGAGCGCAATTTTCATGCAGATGCCACGCATTTGGGACAAATGCTGCTTGCTCAATGAAGAGGCTAGAAACGAGGACTTTTTTTTACAGAATTCATGCAGAAAGAGAATTCGTGGGCACTAATTCGGCAATCAGCCCCAATACCATTCAAGTTGCATCAGTTCGTAACTCCATTTTGTTTTTACTACGTCATAATTTGTCTGTAAACATCATATCAAATTCGCCAAAACCAAATCCAGTAGCTTAGCTAGCAAGGTTTAATTTAAACGAGAAAAGATTTAAAAGACTACATATTTATTTGGAACAACGTGTACACGGAATAAAATAATTTGATAGGAATAAAATAATTTGATCGGAATAAGATAGTTTGATCGTAAAATTCATCAAGATATTAAAAATATGCTTCAAACTTCAGACCAGGTACTCGTTCAGAGAAAGATTTGCATCAATTATGGAAGAGCAAGCAGAAAATAAAATATTCCAAACAAACGAAACAAATAAAAAAAAACACCACGAAAAAGCATAAATGGTTACATACTTAAAGGTAACAACTGAGCATTCTTGTGACAAGTGAAGCGTGTTGATAAAGCGCAAGCCAAAGGCTTAAAAAAATGAGCAAGCAGATTTGGCGCATATTAGGCAATGTTAAGAAACACAGGGCAAAGATGAAATGCTTCATATAAATCCCAATGTTGAACATATACTTCAGGCATCCAATTTAATAAAAGTTTTCAAGTCTTCATTTTTAAGCCCATTTTTAATACGTATTTCGATGCCCGTTAGTTCTATCTATTTTCAATGCCCAGTTTTACATAACATATTTAAAGCCTCTTTTGATAGTTAATAGAATATACTACACAAAAAGAGGAAAGACTACCTTAATAAAGTACGTCCAGTAAAACAAAACACAACTCAGCTGGAGACCAGCCGTCTTTCTCAAACTTAGATAGTATGTAGAAAAACATGAAAGCAAAGGTCAGGTACCTCTGAAAAAACTAGCATCAGCAGGGTGCATAGGTATCGATTAATCAGTAGATCATCCTAATTGGGAAGAAGTAAAAGCTCAATGAGCTGAATATGATGGTTTTTATTGTGAACATTCTCGGACTACACAGAGCAGTCACACGTTAAAAAAAATCCACTATTGATACTGCGCAAAAAAGCTCACACTACAAGAACGTCCGGGTTTCAAAATTGATTTCAACAAAGGTCAGAATAAAATCCGAGGGTAAAATCTGCCTTGAAATTTTCTGGTGAAGGTCTTCTGGCGATAGCTACAACAAATGCATAAGTGAGATACAATTAGAACTCGATTCTATGTCTCCAAACAACAGCGCTGGAAAATGAGGCAGATTCAAAACAAATAGAACCTTCGTGATGGCATTTCTCAAGATCTCACATGCGAATGGAATCTCAGATGTCTGGTGTGTGTAAACCTACACAAATGTTTGAGTAAATATCTAAAAAATACACGGAGAAAATGGTAGGCGGTAAAACGTCAGAAATAATGTCTACGCGAAACCCTGGCGTTCCTAGAAGTTCTCTTTGACACCAAATAGAACAAGATACAACAATTTGAAATAGGCCACTTAGCAAATATTTTTGAATAAAAAAAGACCTCTTATCTATTTGTTCAACTCCCTACAAAAGTTTTCACTCTATCACAGCACCTTTGAACAAAATATTCATTCCAACCATGAAGGCTTTGATCAATTTTAATTGTCCGAAGTCATGATCCATGACAACATCCTCGACTTGAAAATTCAGTCCTACAACAAAGGTTTAGATTTTTTATTGCTCAAAAGAAGATTTTGATCTACTTGAACCATTCAAAGTCAACTCCTATCACTCGAAAACTCGATCCTCCGACAAAGATTTCGACCCACTCCAAGAGACAGCGACCAAGCCGCGACCACTTGCAGCGCGTGTGCCTCAATAATTCTGGCCCAAGACGAAGGCCTTGATCATGTGAAGTGAGGGCCCAGGCTTGTCCTGAGGTACCATATGGCCAGACCCCCTCACCGTGACCAGGTCCAGAAGCTCAAACCGCTTCACGAAGCCGCCAACCTGGCCTTCTGACATCCAGGGCCGGCGTGTGGCGGTCTCCTGCACCACACACACAGTCACTAACTCAATTCGAGGTCCTATCATCAATGCTGTGCATGGAGTTGAAGTTATCTAAGCAATACCAAATCGCTATTTTACTGTTATAAGTGCGTCGTAGTTTATGTGTTGCTCTAACAATATACATACATATACATACATATACCGGGCTTATCCTCCCCATGGGAGGGTAGCCGACAGCAGGCCACAATCACCACACTTAGTCACTAGGAGGCGAGAGAGGCAGCACTGGCCGCACCTGAACTGCCAGGATCAGCAGCAGCCCAGCACAACCACCTTCCACAGTCAGGCCCGGCAGCAACAGCTGGTTTACCCCGACCGCTTCATTGAGTGCAGCCCCTCCCCCGCACATGACAGGTCAACCCCATCACACGCGGGCAGCTTCCAGTAACGCGTCAAAAATAAAATTACCTCCTTATACACTGCCCCCACTCACTTCTGTCCGCAGCCATCCCTCTCGCCACGTCCACAGTCAGACCCCTCTCATACAAAGCACGTCGCACCCCATCCATCCAACTCATCCGTGGTCTACCTCGCGCTCGAAGACCACTCACTTCCGACATATATATCTTTTTCACCAGCCGCTCAACATTCATTCTTTCTACATGCCCAAACCATCCAAGCACTCTTTCATCCACTCGCCTGCTCAACTTTTTGATAACACCCGTCTGCTCCCTAACCAACTCATTCCTGATCCTATCTCTTCTAGTTACTCCATACATGCTCCTCAAACACTTCATTTCAAACACATCCAACATCCTCCTCTCGGCTGCTCTCAACCCCCAGGACTCTGCTCCATACAACAAAACTGGCACAATCAAGCTTTCATACAGTCCCCTCTTAGCATTCATACTCAAACTCGTGCATTCAAAAACTTTCCTCATTGCACCTAATGTTTTACAGCCTTCACTCACTCGATGCCTCGCTTCTACTTCCATACTATCCTTAACAGTCACATTCGACCCGAGGTACCTAAAATGCTCTACCTCCTCTAAAACTTCCCCATTCAACCTCACATCCAAAGTTCCAAACACTCCACCTCTTGAACATCTCATCACCTTACTTTTATTCACATTTACCCTCAATTTCCGCCTTTCACACACTCTACCAAACTCTGTAACCAGTCTCCTCAGTTTTCCCTCTGAATCAGCCACAAGCGCTGTATCATCTGCAAACAACAGCTGACACACTTCCCAATACATACCATTTCGTCCCACCAACTGCGCACCTTTTCCCAACACTCTGGCATTCACTTCTCTCACCACACCATCCATAAACAAATTAAACAACCACGGCGACATCACACATCCCTGTCTCACACCTGTCACAACTGGGAACCATTCACTCACCTCATTCCCTACTCTCACACATGCTCTGCTATCAATGTAGAAACTCTTGAGCGCATTCAACAGTCTCCCACCCACTCCATACAAACTTACCACTTGCCATAAAGCCTCGCGATCCACTCTGTCATACGCCTTCTCTAGATCCATAAATGCCCAATATACATCCTTTCCCTTTAATAAGTATTTTTCATTCACCTGCCTCACAGCAAACATTTGATCCACACAACCTCTACCACACCTAAAACCACACTGTTCTTCAGCAAGCACACGATCCGTCAACACTCTCACTCTTCCAATTAACACTCTTCCATACAGCTTCCCAACGACACTCAGTAGACTTATACCCCTAGAATTACTGCACTCATACCTGCCACCTTTCCCCTTGTACAACGGAACTACGCACGCGCTACTCCAATCAACCGGCACTTTACTAGCCTCGAAACACACATTTAATAAACGCACCAACCATTCTATAACCACATTTCCTCCTTTCTTTAGACATTCAACCGTGCAGCCATCCAAACCTGGAGCTTTCCCATTTTTCATTTCATCCAACGCACATCTCACCTCTGCACTTCTTATTCGATTTCTATTCACTTCACCAAACACAGGCATTCTAACATCACTTCCAACAGCTACTACTCTCGCAATCCTATCATCCCTCACGTTCAGCAGTTCCTCAAAATACTCCGCCCATCTCTTTCTCACATCACAACTCTCCACTAGCAGCCTACCATTTGTATCCTTCACTCTTGCCTCATTCTCCACCTGACCCTTCCTACCATACTAACAATATACTATAATATACTATAACAATATACTTCTAACAATATACTATACTAGAAATATTTTCCTAGAATTCATCCTATTTTATCTACAAAAGTATTGTTGTACTTGTTTCATCGCTGGTTCAAGTACTTAAAATGAAGAATGTATGATGATTGCAAAATAATGTATGAAGATTCTTGAGAGCTTAATACAGACAAAACCAAACCACAAATGAAATGACGTGAACTCGACATGAAAAGTAATCGACAGGCACAAGTTAGACTCATAGCAACGTTAGGAACGCAACAAAGGTCCATTGTCGAGCATCTACGAAATTTTTTACAGCTTCATTTAATTCTGCCCCTCTATTTCACAAGAAATATTGCGCAGACGATACAGAGATTAATTTTCATACAAAATGGCATACTTTACCATTCCACAATTCCACATTAGGACAATAAAATGTAAACAGCGATAAACTGTGCCCAATTCTCCAGCAGCTAATTTGGAAAGAGCCAATTCAAAAAACAAATCAATAATTCAGGCACGTATTCTCCCTCTACAGTGATGTACAGTTTGCATGCAGACACTGGCAAGCTCAGTTTCCGAATTATGCCATACTTTCATCATTTGAAAATATTAAAGAGCAGTTAATTTCAATTCCAACCAAGAAAATACAACTAAGCGACAAAGCTAAAGTCACAGTACATACTAGAATATTACCCTCGACATCCAATTTTTTATCTGCACGCACACATTTACATGTGGGTGAATAACTTAACTCTCTTTTAATACCTCTCTTAACAGTCGATCGAAGAAGTCGTGCGAAACTGGAACTCACCTTGAATTTGAGCCCCTCCACGAACCACTGATCTCCGATGAAGTTACAAGCCATGTCCACATCGCCGTTGTAGACCAGAGCCCGCACGCCCGCCGCCTGCAGCTTCTTGTACTGGTCACTCATGCTAGCGTACTCCCGCTTGAACTTCGCGTTCACCTGCACGAAACCGAAGCAACGCTAACGTGAGATTTAATACGTTAAGTTTGACGGGTTAAGCTGAAGTTCAATATTCAACTCAAATTAGAGTTAATTTTAGAGATAAATTTTGAAAAAAACGATCATTGAATATATCGCACCTTTATTCAGTTTCATTAAGCATTTATCAAAATTGAGTTAGTGGCTGCTGGTCATTCAGCAGCGTTATTAAAATCCCCTCAGTGACCACAGGTGGGTCACGTCGTGCCTAAAGTGTTAAATAAAGGTTCAACTGCAATGACATGCGGCTAGTAATGTAGCGTAAAGTACTTGAGATGTCTAACTTAATACCAATGTAGGTGGTGTTTCACTGATGGCCAGAACTGCAAATCAACTCTTTAGTACGTTCAGGATTGGAATAATACTTTAATACTGTAGAATATTACTGCAGCAAACATGGAATTGGGAAGAACACATGGAATATTACTGTAATGTACGCAGGAATTGCCCCAAGAATCACTGTGAGCTGAAGATGTCAAGGTAAGGATTTAGACACCTAAGCGCTGTCTCCTTAGACTTGAAAGCCACAAATTTCATGACTGACATGTAACTCAGCATTGATAGGTACTGAATATCATCACAAAAATCAACAACGGTTCGATCGACAGTTCAAGCAAAGGACTCAAGCGTACTATGCATTGAAAACTGCAGCACAAATTCTATACATCACAGAAAGACATATTCAAACCATGATAGAAGAGAATAAAAAGACCTCTCAATGTCATCAGCGTCACAGCATTGCACGCAGCGCTATTAGTTAAAATCGTTTATTTTTCTATTTTTTAACCCCACTAATGCGCATCACCTGGAGGAAGCATTTGGACAGTGTGAAAAACACACACCGAAATTACCAAGAGAAGAAGACGGGTACATGCAGCAAAAAGAATATATAAAAGTAAAAATGAATAAATGCAAGTAAAAATGAATAAATACAAGCAAAAATGAATCGGTAAAAGCAAAAATACTATAGCACATCCTATACATCCTAAACTTGCCTCTGCAATTGAAGCCGCGTGAGTAGAGTAAATCTGAGCAGGCAGAAATGACGTGCACACCACGCTCAGATACACGCAGCCATACGCATACACAACACTAACAGTAATACCGTACATTTTATCTGCATATTAGCATAATGTTATGACCAACACAGGTATCATGCAAAGCACACACACAAGCAATAACATAGAGCATTTACACACTAGGGAAAAACAAACAACAAACACACAAGGAAAGACAAACAACAGACACACAGGCAGAAATTCACAGCAAACACACAGGGAAAGACAAACAACAGACATACAGGCAGAAATTCACAGCAAACACACACACATAGGCAGGAACACAGACAGACACAAAAACGTTAGCAACAACCCCCAGCTAACAAACCTCATCATTGCAGATCTGCCACTGAGGCACAGACTTTGGGATGTGCAGGGCGGCGCGCACGGCGTCGCTGTTGAGGTAGTCAGACATGGCCTTGGAGCTCGTACACGGCGGATCCAGCTTCAGGACTCCCTGTGTTGAGCTGTGGGCAGTGAAGGTTCTGTGCAGGGCCGCTTTGACAAATGTGTCACCTCGTTGTAGCGGTACAGGTAACTCGTAATAGTTGTTATGAGTCGAGTGAGTGCTTTTAACAATGTAAAGCAAGACGAAGAAGTTGACTGGATACTCATTACAGCATAAAATAAGATGAACAAATCGCCTGGAAACTCATAACAGCATAGAGCAAGATGAACAAGTTGACTGAACACTCATTACAATGTAGAGCAAGATGAACTTGAAAGAATGACAGATGTATGGCTACAACGACGTAGAGTTGCTGAAAACTTGGCCGCTTGTAGTGGTGCCCAACACTCATCTGTCCAAAATACACACACAAAAGAGATGCAAAGCCACGAGCTGCCGCTAAAACACCAGTAATCTACGCGTAATTGGAAGACTTGGACACAAATGAAGTTATTATTATTATTATTATATAAGAAAGTTTTAGCCTCCCTTAACCACGACAAAGATGTTCCAAGAGAGGAAAGAGGAAGGCACCATTTAGTATGGAGTTGAGGGAACGTGGAATCTATGCACAAGGTGCACAGAAACAGTAAGCTAGGAAAGAAGTTCATGAAACAAGAAAAAAGTTGAAGAAAGTAGTAGGTACTGAAAAACAGGACAGCAGTGAACCGAAAAAAAGATGGTCCGTAACAAAACAAAAACCTATTTTATTACAACAAAAAGGAAGCCTACCTAACCTTTAGCTTGGGCCCACACATGGACACAAATGAAGTTCTTAAATCGTAAAAGGTCCCAGAAAACTTCGTTGGTTGAACAATGGAAAGAACTATGAATATGTTGAAATTTACAACGCCTGGCAGCAGTTAGAATAACGACAAGCATACACTTGTCTCATCACACAAATGATGAAAAGTATGTAGGAGAAAAATGACTTAAAATGAACGTCTTCCATCTATTTGCTTATAAAGCTGTAACAATGTTGTTGGTTTCCTTGCGTGTTTTGTTACCTGTTGTCTGTTCATCGTCCACTTATCTTTCATTGGCCATAGAAACATTTGGCAACGCTGCAGAGTCTCCAGATTGTTACTGTATAGAACAGCTGACTTTGTCCAACTATAAAAATTTAAAACCTCAATCCAACACCAAAATTCCAACTAAAACTTTGGGCAAGAAATCTTTACACAGATGAAAAGAGAATAATTTTAGATGGAGTTATGAAGACGTAACAAACTGTAAATTTATAACAAACTAAGCAGCAACTGATAATAAAATACACCAAAACAAACGCACTAAAGCTTCCAAATTATTATTTAATTTGTGATCACGCAAAAAGCGACAAGCCAAAAATGGCTTAAAGACACACATTACAAATGAACTTTACAAATCATTTTACGTGTGTTTCTATTTGAAATTTAAACAACATTTGCGTGCTGAGATGCAGAGCTGGTGACATTCTCCACGTAAATATAGTGTTTTAGGTGTGCTATAAAAGAAGCGAATTTGACTTATTTAAGATTTCTTGCGATTAAAAGATCATTATAAACAACCTCGCAACTCAAATGCTATTGCAATAAACCAAAAGAAAAATATTGACACACCGTTTAGAACCAATGACAGCACACACCAAATTGAGGAGAAAAACATCAGCAATGCATCTCGAAGACAAACCATTTCTTTGAACGCTGCCAACGGTGCTTTCAACCGTTTAACCGTGCTTGCAATAGAACTCATTGATAGGTCGTTTGGAAATTTTACCGATCTTTTAAAATTAATAGTATTTAATCGGGCAAAGCTGAAAATCGGAATAGTATTTAATGAACCCAGTTAACGTTAGCTATTCATAAAATTACAAACCACTTTTGACTTCAAATTTGAGTTGAATATTGAACTTCAGCTTAACCCATCACAGTCAACACGTTAAAGGTGAGCTAGACGCGCATGCTAAGCAAAATTAGTGCTGTGAATTAGTACTCACGCTGCCAAGACCTTGTTCTTGCTATGCACATTACGCCTATCGGCCTGGTAGCGAGTCAACTGCACTACGTCTTCCTCCAGTTCGTTGCTGGTGTTGACGCTGCCAACGCCCAAGAGGTTGCTTGAAGGGACGCAGTTGTCGTACAAATTGTACATGTTCAAGCCGCTGTCGTACACGAGCTTGGATGCCCTCGCAACCTATGCACGCACACCAATGGCATAAGATCAAGTTCGTGCTATCAGACTTATTTTTTGATTAACACGAGAAATTATTGAACAAAAACGAGGCAAATAATCCAGCTATAATGTGATTACTGTCTCAAAAAAGCTACATTATGAACATTTTAATTATATTCCAAAGTAAAATTATTACCTAGGGGGAAACTTGGGTAAAGTTTACCGGGAGCCCACGAGTCAAGTTCAAAGACATATAATAAAGCACTTTGGTGGCACCATACACAATTCCTCTACATAGATATTATATTGTAACTTTTTACACTCGTAGTTTAAGGAGATGATGAGTTAGAGCATAAAAAGAGAACAATAATATGACATGTTTACAAAGAGAAGCGTGCAGAGTAGCCCAGTAAAGGGAAATTCAACATCTGCCGCCCTAAAAAATAAAAAATTCCAGCCCTATCGGGGCAACTGCCTTGAAGAAAATATTAATAACACAAATCCTGTGTGCCTCATAAAAAATGGAAAACCCAAACAGACTCAATAAATACCAGAATGGGGGAAAAATGGGAAACATAAACCTTGCCATGATAAATGTCACATAAAAAATTATAAACGCAAAACATATCTTGGTATACACAAAAATAAATATTTATGGATTACACAAACCCGGTCCTGGCAGACAGGCCAGATGTTGTCAGCAAAGTTGCAGTTCTCCTGCGTGGGAATGTCACCCTGGCAGCAGTGAAACACGAGCTCGTCCCACAAGCTGCAACAGCACCACACTCGCATTAATTCAAGATTTAATTACATGAGAAAATTATAATAAAGCAGATTGACTAAAATTCATTTGGAGATGTTGTAGAGTCTAGCAGTCCAAAAACACTAATACTCCAATTCATACCTCAAAAATCCAATACATACTTCTACTGTATAATAAATGGTTCAAAAATCAAATTATATACTTCAGCAATCCAATACATACTTCAGCAATCCAATACATACTTCAGCAATCCAATACATACTTCAGCAATCCAATACATACTTCAGCAATCCAATACATACTTCAGCAATCCAATACATACTTCAGCAATCCAATACATACTTCAGCAATCCAATACATACTTCAGCAATCCAATACATACTTCAGCAATCCAATACATACTTCAGCAATCCAATACATACTTCAGCAATCCAATACATACTTCAGCAATCCAATACATACTTCAGCAATCCAATACATACTTCAGCAATCCAATACATACTTCAGCAATCCAATACATACTTCAGCAATCCAATACATACTTCAGCAATCCAATACATACTTCAGCAATCCAATACATACTTCAGCAATCCAATACATACTTCAGCAATCCAATACATACTTCAGCAATCCAATACATGCTTCAGCAATCCAATACATGCTTCAGCAATCCAATACATGCTTCAGCAATCCAATACATGCTTCAGCAATCCAATACATGCTTCAGCAATCCAATACATACTTCAGCAATCCAATACATACTTCAGCAATCCAATACATACTTCAGCAATCCAATACATACTTCAGCAATCCAATACATACTTCAGCAATCCAATACATACTTCAGCAATCCAATACATACTTCAGCAATCCAATACATACTTCAGCAATCCATACATACTTCAGCAATCCAATACATACTTCAGCAATCCAATAAATACTTCAGCAATCCAATACATACTTCAGCAATCCAATACATACTTCAGCAATCCAATACATACTTCAACAATCCAATACATACTTCAACAATCCAATACATACTTCAACAATCCAATACATACTTCAGCAATCCAATACATACTTCAGCAATCCAATACATACTTCAGCAATCCAATATATACTCGTATATACTTCAGCAATCCAACACATGCTTAAAAAATCTAATGCATGCTTTGATACTTCAACCAGGCTATAAGCATTCTTTGGCAGGAATTCCAATTTGAGTACTACACAATCATCACTAATAGTCTTTAGGAACATAAAACTTCACAAGAACTGGAAAATACTCCAACTGTCAACAGCATGAACTAGCCCACACTGGCAATATAAATACCAGTCACCACACAATGAAGATGACCTAAGAACAACACACAGCTATTCAACACGAGTATACATTACTAGACTCAACATTTTCATGAACCCTTTTATAATATAACCACGTTCTCCTAGTGATAATTTAGCAATAGACAACTGTAGGTTGATGACTAAATTCCACCACCTACATTTATCCTAGTAACAACTTAGCAATAGATAACCGCAGATTCATGACTAAATTCCACGACCTATATTTTAACAGCTACAATTATCCTGGTAATAATTTCGCAATAGACAACTGCAGATTCATGACTAAATTCCACGACCTACATTCTAACGGCTACATTTATCCTAGTAATAATTTCGCAATAGACAGCTGCAGATTCATGACTAAATTCGACCCCCTATATTTTAACAGCTACATTTATCCAAGTAATAATTTCGCAATAGACAACTGCAGATTCATGACTAAATTCCACCACCTATATTTTAACAGCTACATTTATCCTAGTATTAATTTCGCAATAGACAACTGCAGATTCATGAATAAATTCTACCACCTACATTTTCCCAAGCAGTCCATGGTAGTTGGCAAAGAAAATGATGCTGTCATCATTTAATTTAAAGCTGGAGAGTCCATTGCCCACAGCAAAGCCCTGGAAGTTGATGGGGAAGGAGTCGTTGTTCTCAACAATGCGCAGAGACAGGGTGGGCACATAGATGCCGCCGTAGCTCTCGCCCGTCACGAAGAACTCGTTCTTGCGGTACTCTGGGAACTGAATCAAGCATTAGCTCATCAAACATGCATTGAGAATTCCTACAAATATTCACAGGAAAACTATTGTTCACACTAAAATGTATAAGTTACAAATGGAAAAAGACCATGAAGCTTTAAAATATGATGATGATCCTGTATACATCAGAATGCATCCTTTTATGTCAATGCACTAAGAAGTCCTGAGAAATATAAAACAAAATGCTAGAATAAAAAAGTGATAAATTAATGTGTAGGAATTGACAAAACAAATTTTTAAGCTGTAAATAACCAAAGACGTGACAGAGAGGGAAAATCAAAGGAAAAAATTACAGTGATGCTAACAGACTTAAACCACAAAGAAGGAATATTATCCAGTGAATAATCAATTTCAAATCCTTTTTTACAATGACGGATTTATACAGGAACTAGAAGTCTAATCTACACACATATTCTCTGTACAGCCTGCAGAATATTAATGCTAACCAAACATAAGCTGCATCTTCATTGCCATCACAGAATTTCAACAGAACAGTGCAATATCCATAGTTCCAGCATCACCCTCCATCATTTCAAATGACAATTTGATAACATCATAGCTATAATTATTAACCCTCCACTTGTAGACAAGTAATTTTGAACAAATAACTGTTGCTAACATTTCCAAAAAACTTTTCAAGGGCATTAAAACTGTCTTTCACTTTTTCAGAAAACTTTTTGATGGCATAACAACTGTACCATACCTTTTTGAGTGCATAACAGGTGTCCAATACTTTTTCAAAAAATTCTTTCAGACCATAATAATTATCTCTTACTTCTTCAAATAACTTTTTTAGGTATCATAAACATTCTTTACCTTTTCAAAGAACTTTTTGAGGGCATTGTAGTTCAGTTGTGAAGTTGAGTTGTCACCAGCAGAGCAGTTGCCATCCGTGTTGTAAGAGAAGCCAACACAAGCTGGGGACTCAAGGTAGACTATGTTGGCAAACTGCAAAAAAATGTACAGTGTTGAAAATAGCTCCTCACGATATGATATATTTGCTGGTCAATTTTCAGCGTGATGCAACCAAAGGAAATGGGAATTTTATTCCAAAGAATCACTAAAGGAACCCATTTAAGAATGTTTTACATGAATGACATTCTGCTCTCTGATGCATTATTTTTTAATTATTCGACTTGGAAATTGGCATCCGCGCGCCAAAGGAAGCGAGCGTGTTAACCAGAATTTCATTAATATCGGAAGTTAACCCCCTATTACAAATGTAAAGAGGTTGGGTTGTGAGGGGTAGAGACAGTTCTTCTAGTGAGAATTATAAATAAAGGTTGAAAGCAACCCATTAAGGTCATGTTAACAATTGTGTTTACATCTGCTCCATGATGGCGGCAGCCGTACCGGGTGGTGCCATCTATGAGCTGACTGTAACGGTGACGACGTAATAATGACGACTAAAGAAAAACGTCAAAAGCACCAAATACGAAAAATAGTACGTCAACTTTTTTGTGTTATTAACTGATAACAATATTTCTTATTATTTAATTAACAATTTATATCATTCTTTTATTTCTACGAAGTCCTGGCAAAAACTTTAACACCTCATGATCCAAACTTTGCCTTTCCCGACCCAACCTGGTCGTACTCTGTGTTCCACATTTTGCGCGGGAAAGCGATTTTACGTATAACTTCAAAGCTGAATAATTCAAAAATAACGCATCAGAGAGCAGAATGTCATTCTTGTAAAACGTTCTTAAATGGGTTCCTTTAGTAATACTTGGGAATAAAATTCCCATTTCCTTTGATTGCATCACGCTGAACATTGACCTATTTGCTTATGTACTCCACACACCTGCTTGAGTTGAACATAAATTCCAATTCTTTGGCTTGCCAGGTAATATGAATACAAGAGTGGGAAATTCCAACCTTTGCACATGTAGGAAGCCATCATGTTTAATTAAATACAACATTTATAATTTATTAAATAAATTACCATGCTTCTAGAGTGCAGTGAACTCAGGAAAAATTTTCCAATGTGAACACCGGAGAATGTTATCAAGTATGTACACAAATATAGTTTGCAATTCTATTGAAAAATTCAAACTTAAAAACATTAAAGTAGTTGAGCACAAGAAAAATATCCTGTCAAGACCCATATTTAACAATAAATAGAAAGTAATACATCTGTCTTAAAATTGGCCTGATGTTAGCATGGTATATTCCTTCAAAAATTAATGTAAAATCCCCACATAGACAAAAAAGTACCTCATTTCATTGTCTCAACAAAATGTTGAGTCAATAATCATGAGAACTTTGCAATAATAAACCACAAAATGTAAATAAGCTAGTAATCAATTTGGCAGCAGCACAAACCGTATTCCAGGAGTAAGTGTTGTTGTAGAGAGTCTTGCCATCATTGTTGATATGGAATGGACCAAGCTCATTGAGCAGACCATCAAGGGAAGAACAGCCTGGGCCTCCATTGAGCCACAGCACCAGTGGAGAGGTGGAGGGGTCCTGTTCTGACTCCACAAACCTGAGGGCAAGACACACTTTAGAAAGTAGCAAGTCAGACTGGTGCATCACAAATGAGAGATAAGTGAGACTATCATGCCTTAACACAATGAGAACTTTAAACTACTTAGAGGTTTATAACTTTTTCCAGAATTAAAATTTATTAAAATCAAACTACTTTACAATGGTCAAACTATGTGCAGAATTTCAATGATTTCATCCTCTTATCCCTAAATTAGATAATCCTACTTGCAAAGTTTCCTATTTTTTGTGCACAAGGATAATATGGAAAGAAAAATTGAAGAAATTTTAAGAAAACAATAAAATTATCTAGTCAGCAAGCCTGAATGTAATACAAATATATGACTTTTTTGTATAAGTGCATCAAAGTGAACACTGCTACAAAGAGAAAATTATAATTATTTTTAGTATAAATAGATATATTTTCTTTTACAGAAATGAAAACTAAAAAAAATGCATTTACCCAAGAAAAATGAATTTAGCCTAATAGATTTAGTAAAGTAAACAAACTTCAAGTCAATGTAAATATTATCAAACTATCATCATCCATAGACAAATCCCATTGACCAAATAAAGCAAGCAAACTTGAGAATATTAAGAAGCAATTACATACCAGTAATGAAGGAAAGTGTTACTGCCAGCATCAAGAAAACCACTGAACTGTCTATAATTGACAGGAAAATCTAGCCCAGGCAGTTCCTTGATGAGATCCGCTTCAGCTTCCTTTGTAAGAAGAGCTTGCAAACCTGTAGCCAAACCAGTGCACGCAAGCACCAAAGCTATCACCAGTGCTTTCATGTTGAGGTAATTCACTTGAACAATTTGAAATATGAAGGTCTGTGACATTCTGTAAATATAAAAATTATAAAACATAACATAATTAAAAAATTGAATACATTTTCAGAAATATTTTTATTAAAATAAATAAAACCTGAAAGCTCATAGCAAAATCTTTGGTAAATCTGAAGGAGATGACAGTTGTCGATTTTGTAAATTTCGATGCCTTAGCATAGATAATTAGATCGAAATAAACAAGTTTTCTTCTATGCACTTTTCGTCTCAAATGAGTATTTTACGATTTATAGCGGTAAGTTTAGTTTTGTCATTGATGACGAATGCGCTCGAATAAACAGCTACTCATCGATTTTCAAATTTTTGTTGCTTGAAACATGGTAATAACATCGAAATAAACAACTTTTCTTCTATACACTTTTTTCGTCAAATGAGTATTTAACGAGGTATAGCGGTAGGTTTGGTTTCGTCTTACAAGACAGAGCGCTGGAAGCGAGACGCCATTGCAGTATTGCCATACAACTCGATCAAAGAATTTCTTTCCGCTTCAAAGACTGGAGTTGCGGTAAGTCATTTACCGCTATAACTAATAAAATACTCATTTGAGACAAAAAGTGCATAGAAGAAAACTTATTTATTTCGATCTAATTATCTATGCTAAGGCATCGAAATTTACAAAATCGACAACTGTCATCTCCTTCAGATTTACCAAATCTTTTAACCCATCGCCACGTCCTGGACTCTTAGAAGGTCGGCAAAGCTAGCACATGTTTCACATCAGCAAACCTAGGGTTGCCATATATGGTCTTAAGCGTCTCGTTGAGCGCTATTCATTGGTGTAAGGTAAAATTAGGTGGGGGAACAGGGAAGGAGAGGTATCAAGCTCAAATCTGTATGAATTCTTCTGCTCAGTCTGGAGTGTAGCTACCGGCGCTGCACAACCTCTTAGAAGGCCAGGAGTGTAGCTGAGGCATACCAGCACACACTCTGCCTCTAAGAAGGTCGCCATCATTTTTATTTTCTTATGTTTTTTGTTCCAAAAATGGGAGTTCAAATCCACAGATTTACTCCTACGCAAAAAATAATACCACCATTGTATTCGGGAGGAAAAGCTCTATGCATATCAAACTCTTCACAAACAATGAAACTGTTTGATAACAGCCAATACACAAAATGAACTAAAAAATAAAAACTGTGTTTTACATATAGTGCACATAACTCCGGAACTATTGGACCTGAAAAAAAAATTCACATACCACAAGATTCAGCAACTCAGAATCTATGAAAATGCATTATAAAAAACATAAAAGTGCAATAAATAAAAAATGGCCAGTAATTTTTTGATTTCTGTTTTTTGTATTTTACTGAAATAAAAACTCCAATTTTGTAGATTTTCATTGGGGTAGCAGTATTTTTGGTAAATGTATAGTGTTTGACCATAATCGATTGTCCACTTTTGGACCAAGAAACATTGTAGATGAGACGAAAATAAACAAGTTTTCTTCTATGCAATTTCCTTCGGAAATGAGTATTTTAGGAGTGAGAACGGGAAATGAGTTACCGTAACTCCAGTATTTGAGGCGGGGAAAAATACACCGCGCGGTCCGACGTGAAAGTAAACAGGCGTTCCCGCGTGCCAACCAAGCCGACGAAGAGCAAACCCCCTATTACAAACGTAAAGAGGTCGGGTCGTGAGGGGTTGCAACAGTTCTTTTAGTGAAAATTATAAAACTAAAAGAACTGTGGCTACCCCTCACGACCCAACCTCTTTACGTTTGTAATAGGGTCATGCACTATCGAGTTCCGGTAACTCATTTAACTCCATAACTTTTAAAATACTCATTTCCGAAGGAAAGTGCATTGAAGAAAACTTGTTTATTTTGGTCTCATTAACCATCTTTCTTGATCAAAAAGTGGAAAATCGATTATGCTCAAACACTATACATTTACCGTATTTTTTTCCCCACTGACAGAAAGAGCAACTCTCTCTCTTTACAATGAAACCCCAATGAAACTTCTAACATGATTAATGAATGTACAGTAAGTTGCACAGTTGACCCATTTTCTTCAAACCTCTTGGTAGGTCGACCATGTGGAGACGGGTTAATACATTGCTTAGCTTATATAAGATTGTAAAACAGGCATTAGAATGCCAGTAATCTGATAAATAAATCCTGTTCAGGCTGTTCATGAAAGACATATTAGGTAGAAAAATAAAACTGTATTAATTATAACATGCATGAAATAAACTTAATTTTTTCAAAATATTCTATCCTTTTCCAGTGCCTAACTTTTGTAGTTCACCAGTATATCATCATAAATTAGGGTTGAGCAATAAAAATTAGAAACTCAGATATGAGCTATATAATATTTTTATTAGTTTACATAAATGCACTGATACAGAATAATTTTGCTATCAGTCTATAATCTCAGAATATCTTCGGTAAATCTGAAGGAGATGACAGTTGTCGATTTTCCACTTTTTGGTGCCTGAACCTAATTAATTGAATCGAAATAAACAAGTTTTCTTCTATGCACTTTTCGTCTCAAATGAGTATTTTACGATTTATAGCGGTAAGTTTAGTTTCGTCATTGATGACGAATGCGCTCGAATAAACAGCTACTCATCGATTTTCAAATTTTTGTTGCTTGAAACATGGTAATAACATCGAAATAAACAACTTTTCTTCTATACACTTTTTTCGTCAAATGAGTATTTAACGAGGTATAGCGGTAGGTTTGGTTTCGTCTTTCAAGACAGAGCGCTGGAAGCGAGACGCCATTGCAGTATTGCCATACCACTCGATCAAAGAATTTCTTTCCGCTTCAAAGACTGGAGTTGCGGTAAGTCATTTACCGCTATAACTAATAAAATACTCACTTGAGACGAAAAGTGCATAGAAGAAAACTTGTTTATTTTGGTGTCATTAACCATTTATAGCCATTACAATTTGCAAAATCGACAACTGTCATCTCCTTCAGATTTACCATATCTTCAAACTTAAAAGCATTTCATACAAAACTTTGAATTCTAATAACCGCAAGTTTATATGGACTCAAATAAATGTATTATCATCAAAAAAAAGGGTCAATGTGAAGTTTCATGCAATCACGGAAAATAATAATGCCGATCCCAGGAATCACTAAAGGAACACATTTCAGAACGTTTTACATGAATGACATTCTGCTCGCTGATGCGTTATTTTTGAATAATTGAACTTTGAAGTTGGCCTTGGCGCCAAAGGAAGCGAGCGCGTGAAACGGAATTTAATTAATAACGGAAGCTATTACAAACGTAAAGAGGTTGGGTCGTGAGGGGGAGGCATAGTTCTTCTAGTGAAAATTATAAATAAAGCTTCTAACCCACCCATTAGGGTGACGACCGCAATCTTGTTGACATCGGGTCCAAAATGGCGGCGCCCATGGTGGTCGCCATGTTAGACCCGATGTAAACAAGATTGCGGTCGTCACCCTAATGGGTGGTTTAGAAGCTTTATTTATACTTTTCACTAAAAGAACTGTGGCTACCCCTCACGACCCAACCTCTTTACGTTTGTATTAGGGGGTTAGCTTCCGTTTTTAATTAAATTACGCTCGCTTCCTTGGGCGCGCGACGGCCAACTTCAAAGTTCAATAATTCGAAAATAACGCATCAGCGAGCAGAATGTCGTTCATGAAAAACGTTCTTAAATGGGTTCCTTTAGTGATTGCTTGGAATATAATTATCAATTTCCGTGATTGCATGAAACTTCACATTGACCAAAAAAAGTCTTAGACTTGATATTAAATGGTTAACTGTTGACTTCTGAACTCATTATAAAAAGAAAAAACTATCGGATTCACATAGAAACAAGTAAATGCATTATAATTAAGGAAACCATCTCACTCTTTCAACTTTTTCCGTCCGATTCGTTTGAAAGTTGTCCAGTATATGTATTTTGTAAAAGTAAACCTTTTTTACTCCTGTCATTTTTTCGATTTAGGCCTTACTTTTTTTTTTTGACGAAAAATGTGTTTTTGGTATATTTTTATTGAAATTTCAGATTATGACTCCTCCTTCAGTTTTGATGTTAGAACAAAAACAAAGACAGTTTTAGAACCCTTGGAACATTTCTAACAAACGCTCAATTCGTTTTTTTTCAAATTCAAATTTTTTCTATTTTATCAAAAAATTTTAAAATTTCAAAACTCAGCAACAATTTTTTGGGTTTAGAGCTATATATTTTTTCAAAGAATTCGAATTTGAAAAAAAGCAAATTGAGCGTTTGTTAGAAATGTTTCAAGGATTCTAAAACTGTCTTTGGATTTGTTCTAGCATCAAAACTCGAGAACTAGTCCCAGGATGAATGTTGAAAATTCAAAGTGTTGGGTATAAGCAAAAAATAAAATTTTGTGTTGAAGTGTAATATAATGAACAATTGATGTAATTGAATGCAGTTTTAATTTTTATTTTGATAATTTCCATACATAACTTCATATTCGAAGTGTGAATTGTGATTTCAAAAAAAAAAAAAATAATAAAAAAAAATTATCATTTTTTTTCAACAAAATGATTTTTTTTATTTTCAGTCTGATTCTTATAAAATTTGACTATCATATGTAACCTTTGAAAATAAACACAAATGATTCCATTCATTTTTTTGATTCAGGCCTTAGATTTTGCAAAAATTTGACATATTGGTTTTTAGGTATTGATATTTCACTAATATTGATATTTCAAAATGGGACTCCTCCTTCAGTTTTGATGCTAGAACAAAAGCAAAGACAGTTTTAGAATCCTTGGAACATTTCTAACAAACTCACATTGAGCTTTTTTTCCATTTCCTATTTGTTCTCTTTTTATATGGGGTCAAAATCGGGAAAAAATTTAAAATTTTGGGTGCTTTTCATTTATATTGATATTTCAAAATGTAACTCCTCCTTCAGTTTTGATGCTAGAACAAAAGCAAAGACAGTTTTAGAATCCTTGGAACATTTCTAACAAACTCACATTGAGCTTTTTTTCCATTTCCTATTTGTTCTCTTTTTATGTGGGGTCAAAATCGGAAAAATTGAAAAAGTTTGGTCGCCTTACCCCCCCCCGGGGGGGGGGAAATTATTTTCCGTAGCGCCATAAAATTTTAGGAACGAATAGTCTACCACCTAAGGGTCCTTTTACAACAAAAACATGAGAAATGACCATGGAATCGACAGCATCTGGCAAGGGCCTGAGATGGTTTCCTTAATTCAATGAATAACACTGAGTGTGCACATGTATTCCTAATTTATAACATATCTTGCATCTGTTATCAGTAAGAAAAATTATTGTCCCCAAAAAAACCTTCAAAATTCAGTGTAATTTTATAACTTTAGAACAGAATAAGCAGTAGGCCTAAGCAAATATAAAACCAAGTAAACATTTATTGGGGGTCTCAGCTTTTGAACAATAGATACATGATTCGCAAATCTGATAGTGTACTTGGAGCACTGCAATAAATAATTTCAAATTATCCACACGTAAAAAGGCTATAATCGAACAAACTGAAGCGCTGAAGTAACTAGTGTTGTGTCAACAGGGACATCGCTAATTCTTCGAGATTCAATTTGTTAACTAAAATAGATGGTTATGGCATAAAAAAATATTTCCACGCTATAGTAGCAAGAAAATTGCCATCATTAGATGCAAGGTAAAATATTTACCGTTTGAATACTCCAGACCTTTCGTAACATGATCAAAGCTTCAAAGCACTTAGATCTTTCTTTGTTATGTTTCTGAGCAAACAGCTGACTGTAACCTTGCCGCCACTGTAGTCAGGCTATGATTGTCTGATCGTGGAAAGGTACTGTAAGATATCAGTTCTACGGCAATCGTTGAACAACAAGTCACTCGGGTTATGAGTGAAGTTAGCCCTTTCGTATCCTAAGTACCAACTGTGATTTTGATTGTAGAGATAAAGATGCTGGGTTGGGAGCAAGTTTTCTAATTTGAGTGTCAGTTCATGATCATACCACTTCTACGCAGTCTCTCAATTCTCTTCACCACAATGAATGTCATCCAGTTCTTACTAACACTGCTTGACAGAGCTTCGCTATCATGTTAGTCACCGTTGTAAATGCATCAGGCAATAAATATTTCAAGTATCACTAGCTAATAGAATGGACCCATTGAAACGCCACTAGCTGATGACTATAGTAAAAGCAGTGTCATTGTTTTAGCAATCGAAATGTAAATATGAAAGTTGTAACCAATGAGTTGCTTTGGTTGAGCAGTTCAGTATTCACCTACCGAACAATTGATAACACTACCCACGAGAGTATAGTTTTCCAAGAGTTAATTTCTTCCCTATCCTACGTTGCTAATTTGTCATACTACTGTGCCAAAGCTCAATGAATTTTTTATCTGCCCCCGGACTAACTAGACACTTTGTTCAATCTCGTTTCCTTTGCTTTCTTTTTTCCGTGAAGAAGGTGACACTCTCCTTCTACTCCAGTATTTAAAAGAGCTATCATTTAACCACCGTTTCAGTTTTTACTTTTTGTACGCAGACGCTTTAAATGACGGAAACAGATAGAGAATTGGACGAGCTTTAAGTAAAGAAGGAATTTGAAGTGTTTTCGTAGAAGAAGTGAGAAACGATCTGTTGATGATATTGAAAGTTTTCTCTATAATTTGCCGCAGTATTTATTGAAGAAAAAAAAACAGAAATTTCTCAACCATAAAAGCATATAAGAGAAGAACAGTGAAAATCATTTGAGCCTCAATTTATGACTAATGTTAAGAGTGTTTGTGCAATCGGTAAAATATAAGACCTACGCATGCATGATATTCAAGGCCGTTGGTTAGTCAGATAGTAAAAGAGCGTTCCGATTTTGCATAAGAGCAAATTCATCGAATAAGTAATTTACTCCATAATGTTTAGTTACCCAGAGTTGTACAGCTCTCGTCAAAGGCTTATAACTATACAGGTTACGTTATTTCAATCAATCAAGCCTGATACATGTCATCTAGTTCATTGGTCTTTCAACTGCCTAAATAAGAAAATATAAAAAAATATATCTGCAACCACAGACTACTGGGAACGGTTTTATGAGTAAACAAATCATGTTACAGTTAGAGGAATAGAACGATGGGAGAACTTGTTGCTCATAAATCTAAGGCACGGAAGCTACTGCCAGTAATTTTTTTCCAAAGGTATTAGGGCAATCATTAATTCCGACAATAGAAAATGGTAAATGGTAAGACTTCAATTTGTTGGATGACCTGTATCATAAGCAAACAATGGTTGTTTTTAATAGTCCGTATTAAACAACCAGTTTGCTGGCAATTAGTTCCTGTTGTTTGTCAACTCATTTACTTTGTCAACTCATAGGAGCCGGTGAAAACTCATTGAAGCCCGTAAAAATTCTAAATATGATTACATTCTGTGTAATTCTTTGGCAAACCTAGCAAACGTGTAACGAATAGAACAGCAGTTGACATTCCTTGAATTTCAATTGGTCAAATTTTGAATTGAAATCAGTATTTTGTATTATAAGACGTTGAGTTTTCCTTTTCATTTCGTACTTGCAACCCTAACTACCGCTTGTGTGCTACCTGAGTAACGTACGTGGAGCGTCATCCCAGGAAGTCAGTTAGTACTTGCCACTGACAAGGACTAATTTCTTCATTCTTCTTCTCGCATAATCTATCCTCTTCCACGTGCATACTGCACGGCTCGTAAGCTATTTAGGGATGATGAGTCACTTCAAGCAGAAACAATACATTTTTACGATACTGGCTCACAGCTTCATCGTGGCGAGGCAATAAGGGAAGAGATAAGTAGGATAGTGTTAATTATCTGCCTGTTAGTTTACCTAATAAGCCTCTTGACTGGTGCAAGCACAGTGTGTGAAAAGATAGTTGTTGCTTTGGCGGATAAGGATTAGAAGTTCTTGGAACAGTGAAGCGTTATTGGCTGAGCATAAGAGGATGCGTAGCTGCGAACTGTCTATCAATCCATCCAAGATAAGAACAGCCGTAGTGGGTAAATATGCACAAAGCAACTCAAAAAAAAGGTTTCTAGAATTTAAATAAGTATGACCTAAGAGTTCCTATAGATAATTGAACTCTGCTTGAAACAAATACGACTCCGATGAATGACAACAAATTATCAATCTATAAGGAAAATATTCTTCAATTTTTTCGCTTCATGTTGTTAAACGGACGTTTGCAGCGGAGGCTATCAAAACTCTTTAGGAAAGAATGTGAAAAAATCAGTAATATCTCTATTTCCAGAATTAACTCCTTGTAGTTATTCTCATGGAGAGATCTAAATACTACAGTGCTCTTTAGTTTACCGTTATGTGTAAGCGGTAGGATGAGTGCAACGCTCATGGACTCTCTTTGATCAAAAAGTCAACAAATACAGAATTGACTGCGAGAGAAATCCAATCAAGAACATAGTGTCCCTTTGGTTGAAGTGAAGAAGCGTAGGGAAATAGTACTGAGATGGCCTTTCATATGCATTTTTATAAAACATGCAGAGATATGTTATCATTAAGTTGATTGGTTTTTATACCTTGACAGTGAGTGTAAATAATTTCCCGCTCTTCTGAAAACTTCTTTTTCGCATCTCCCATTGCAAACGTCAGGACTATAACATCGTACAAAGACAATAAATAAAATTCTTACTACAAGCAGGTAAATGTTTAACGCAAAAATTGATTTTTGAGAGTTGATTTATCTATAACTAGCAGGCATTACTTGTCTAAAATTCATTATTCGATAGTGCACAAAATTTGTTTAATGTGATTGTTACTCGTAAATATGCAAAAATCTAGCTTACACGGCCCGTCAAAAATGACGCTGTTTAGAAATGTTTTCAGAAAGTAAAGCTCTACTATTTTTGCTCGCTGATCTTTCGTATACGCGCACCATTTTTAGGGAAAACATTTGTGAATTATGACGAAAATAGGTTGTGCTTGTCAGTGGATTGGATACAACACTTCAATTAATTTCAACTTCATCCATCACTGAAATGTCCTGAACTCTGGTCAAAGTTTTCTTGGTATCGATTTTCAACGAGGGTGAGTTACTTGTTGGCATCACTGTTCAAAGAACTGAAAGTGTAAGAAGAGCGTATCTGTGATAAGAGGTTCAACTACTTCCCAAATTTTCCCTACATTAAAATCAAGCCATGAAAAATTAGACACAGAGGGAACCTCAGTAATCGAAACTCCGGGATAAAATAGCAATCATTCGGTAATATTTTGTCATTTTTGCGTTTACCCTTACTACCCAGTCTAACTTTTTCGCCACCTGCATGCAATTTTTTCGCCGCCTAAGCGATTTAAGCGATTAAATCGCTTAGGCGGCGAAAAACATGCATGTAGGCGGCGAGAAAGTTAGACTGGGTAAAAGAGTGTATTGTCGGTGATACAATGTGCACTGATGATACGCAATAGCCGTTTTCGGAAGGGCTTGAAATTATTTACACTCTCTTTCTAAGCATAAAAAGCAATCTACTTGGTCATTGGATATCTCTGTATGTCTTACAAATGAGCATCGTCACTTCCATCGAAGTGAACCAGTAACATATCAGGCATTTTTATGGCCCGCCCTGTTTGTACTTGTAACCCTACCTCACTATCATCCTAATAATATACTTGATTTTAGATCATACCAACACCCGTGAGGAAGTGAAGCCTGTATCACTAATACGGCCATTAAAAGCTTCCAGTCCGTAATACTGTTGTTCCAAAAAACGATTTTAGTGATCCTATTGAAAAAATTAACTGTTGAAATACACGTACATGTGTATGTACGACGGCTTTTATTATTATGGATATTAATACAAAGTCTGCCAAGCTGAAAAAAATGGAATTAACAAAAGTTATTGTTATTTTGCATATTTATTTCCAATAACCATGTATGAAAAAGTTCTAGATGACCAATGGAAAGAACTAAAGCGAAACATTGAAAAATTCTTAGAAAAGCAGCGTTTTATCGCAGGAAAAAGTTGACTTGACGAAGTGTGAGATAAGATTCTGAAGGTCTACTCGTAACCAAGTACTTCAGGTTCTTCAGTGCACTATCATACTCCTAGGACACGAGAAACTTTAGGAAAATCATAATTGTTATTGCTTGACATGAAGGCGTTGCAGGATACGCTCAGATGGGAAATCCCTCAGGCTAAAGTCACGAGGCCGGCGAACTCACAGCAAATTTTTTTTTCCAAGGTGCACATCCTGACGAGACAGGATGTGTACGTACGGCGCAACTCGCGAGTTTTGAAGGTGCTTTCCTTTTCTATCGTTTCGGGGTATTGCATGCTTTTAGTGGAGGCAGCTATAGAGGACGTTGCCTATATTATCTCCTGCTGATAAACGCTTGCGATTGGTTTTCTTTACGCGCTGGTCCTGAACTTTGGACAGTTATTAAAATATTGATTAATTCAATAATTTTTGATTGATGTGTTAAATGGTTTAATGATTAGAAATGTTTTAATGATTGGTAATGGTTAGAAATGTTTATTTATGCAGTCAGTATTGTTTCAAATGTTCTTTGTTATCTGGATTTGTCTTTTATTCATTTACGAGAAAAATTACAATTCTGGAAATCCTATCTTAAACTTTCCATTAGAAGGCCACACTGAGAAGTGGTGTTTGACATTTAGGCGGTAAATATATTTCTTTTCAGTGGGCACTCGTGTAAGAAAAACAAAAATAGTGTAAATGAGTCAATTTTTAGCTTTTAAATCCACAAAAAATGCTGCTACTATTCCTTATTAAATTCGAGGAAATTCGCGCTATTCAAAATTTCCTTGATAACATTAATTAACTTGCCCGTCATTTTGTGGGCAGACTTTCTTTGTGAGCCGTTTTTTGTTTACAAAATGGCCTGTATAGGCTACTTGCTACTGTTTCATTTAAATTTTAAAGATTTTCTACCCAAATGAACGTTACAATCATTCCCTGATGTCAGTATTGTAATTTAACATTTTAAAGAAAAGTATTTATTACCTCTGTTTATTTCTGAAGGTATGTCCACATTTACTTTACTGAATGCCAACATGTGAAAAGAAAGTGGAACGTTATAAAAAATCATTTCATCTGCACTTATATTTTAGGTGTCGTAAGATAGAACACAAGAGGATACTGGAATGAGATACGTTTCGTGCTCTCAACGTTACACGCCCTGTAAAAATTAATACATTTTAGATGCTGACACCGTGTCTCTGACCTCGTGCAATGTTCGAGAAAGAGATAAAAATACTTCTGCTAAAAGAGAAAGAAAAAGTAAAAACAACGCAATTAATGACTCCTGCCAAACAGCTACGCCCATCAACTGATATTATAAGCCACGGTGTGCGGTACAATGGCTAATATTTTTGTTTAATTTTTGCAACGTCGTTTTAAATCCTTCTGGTGCTACTCGCTAAAGCCGCGCTTGATGAAGCAAAAGTTCCAGTTTTACGTACTGCGGTCTGAGACAAATTCACTCAGAATTCAAACATTGAGGATCATTTACGCAAAACCGTTAATGAGAGAGCTCTCTTTCCCTAATAAAAAATCTCTCCCATAAAACGCTGCCATCTCAACTAAAGAGAAGCCTCATGATGAACTGATGAATTACAATTTTTTTAAGTTCTTCCACTCCCTATGCATATTTTCCTGTGTTTTCGGAGTCAAACGTTTCATCAACTTGAGAACATAGGCAATGTTTTGATAATCTTTTGTCAGCAAGCTCGGCATTTTAGAAAGCAAATCTATTTCAGATGCTAGAGAAATCACGGGACTCGCTGATGAATTACAATTTTTTAACCTCTTCCACTCCCTATGCATATTTTCCTGTGTTTTCGAGGTTAAACGTTTTACCATCTTGGGAACATGAACAATTTTTTGATAATCTTTTCATGAGAAACTCGACGCCTTAGAAAATGAATATAACTCAGATGTAAAAAAGGGTTAAATGACGCTCACTGGCTGCGAGAAGTGGAGTTCATTAACCGGTTCAAGAGGGGGGCTGGTCATGTTCTCAAATTTGAAGGCAAACATTTTTCATACCACCCAAATTGATCTCGTATACCTATAGGTTGTTCAATGACAATGCTGCAAATCTCATTTGATGCCCTAGAGCCCAGTTCAAATTTTAAAATGATATTGACTTTCGTAAATGAGATATAAATAATGAGATCCGTAAAAATTTCAAGGATATTTTTTACCTTGAATAGCCTAACCTATCCCAATTGATCCTCACCCAACGTGACTGATCACCGAACATGTCCTAACATGAACCTATCCTAGCCCAACCTAGTTCATCCTAATCTGTTCAGGCCTATTTTAGCATAACGTAACCTAGCCTAACGTTAGTTAAAATATCTCAGCCTACCTTACCCTAACATGCCTTAACACGGTGACGAAACATCTTTTAAAATCTAGAGCCAAATGCGAAGTTACTTAACACTTTGATCGCAACGTGCGCCACCGGTGGCCACGGAGAAGATTTAAATAATCCTACTGACCGACATGTAGACACAAACTCAATTTTCATCATTACTCCACGCTAAATAAAGGCATGATCCCGTTAATGTTTTGATACGAAAATTTAACTTCATTTTAATCAATTGCTGTCAAAGTGTTCAGCATTAACTGTTTATTGAGCGACGATTTGTAAAACAAATGAAGGAAATCCTCATCACTGTACACATTGGCTGTTTATTGTGTGAATAATACGGATTTCCTCGACAATGTGAATAAATTTTCCCTGATGAAATTATCGACAAAGTTTTTTTTGTCTATACAACAATTAGCTTGACTATAATAATTGCGGAAAGCAAAAGGTACGTACGTCGGAAGGGACAAGCGCATTTAAAAATAGACACTTTTTTTGTCTTGTATCACTCTATTATACGAAAAGGATGAAAGTTTTTCATGGGCAAGTTTATGATGCAATTACGTACTACCTCACGAACGTAAATAGGATTTTGAAATAGCAGATATTACTCTACAAAATATATTTGTTGCGTATCCGCCTGTGAAGATTAATACGGGTATTGTTAAATCTTATTGTTAAAAAGTAAAACATTGTCACTGATGCATCTCTCACATACTTTTAGTTGTAGGAGTAGAGAGTAAAACTATTTTATATTACTACCAACTTAATTGAATATATAAGGTGTTCAACCGAACATTATTGAATTTAGTAATTTTTTCCCGCCTTTGTACGCCGGGTCAAGTAATATAACGGGTCATAACAATGGAACTCAGAAGTTTTTTATTGCAGAGTTATGAGAGCAGAACCTATCTTATTCATAAACTTTATATTTTTGATGTAAAGGATTATGATAATTTACGTTTATTTCAACATTTAACAGCAAAAAAGAAACACCGTACCGTGAGTTTCACTGGGAACGTTTTGCATCGAACGTGTCTTTCCTGCGTGAGATCGGTGGGCGGAAACGAGGAGGCGCGGAGGAAACCCATACCTTACACCACTGCTAGCTCAATATTTGCAGTCACGAGGGATTCCCCATTGTGAACCAACCTGAAACGAACACCTCCTCACAGGGGGAAGGATGTGAGGCTTTTCAGCCAGCCGAGATAGAAGGATCAACGTTACAGACGACAGTAGTGTTGGGGCTGTGGCCGAGTTGGGCACAGTGTTCTGTCCGGGGGTTGTCTGCTCTTCAGAGGCTAACAATCGCAAAAATCGAAATAAGATCGCCTTGGTCGTTAAGACGTGACTGTTTTCAAGTTACTCACGAGGGTGTTTAGAGTGCACTTGATTGTGCATGTGTTAAACTCGAATCACCTCATTGAAAATCAGTATTTCATGTTATTTATTATATTGTTTGGCCTCCGTAAGACCAAGATGGGCATTTCATCGAAAAAGAGCTCTATTGGGAGGAATAGAAATAGTGCTGAGTTATACGATTCCGCGTTGAGAATATAGTTCGAATAAGCAGAACAGAAGGGTAAAATTGGGCACTTTTAGTATTCAAATTTATGAAGGGTCCGCAACTTCAAGAAAATAGCGAATCTTCTGGTAGATCAATTAATACCGTACGCTTAATGCAGCCATTTACTTTGTGGCTTAGAACATAAAATGTTGGACGATGATATATGAATGAATAATAGACGATGTGTGGGTGTGTGATAAAATTAATTGGGAAATTCACCGTTTTTCGTTCACACAGAAAAAATATATTTCGATTCGATCACTTATTCGAAATTCGACCACATTCCACTATGTCACTGGAAGTTTAGTCTAAATATGTAAATTGCATTGCGGAGCGGATTAGTTACAGCTTTACATCAAACACTGTTCGGTTTTTGAACCGAGTAAAAATCTTGCAAATAATGAAAATTATTTCTTTATTCTTCATGTTTCAGAAAATATGTACTTCACTGGAGCAATTCGTTTAGCTGGCTCCCACCGGCGAACTAGTGGCTCAACTGACGCGGCTCTATAGTAGTGCTCCCGAACAAAAGATATCCGTTTATTAATCACCTCGTATGACATCCGGTGACTGTTATAGTACAAGTGCACTAGGCCGTATGATTTGAAGCTGTATTTTATTGATGCGGATAAGAAAAACATTTGAGCAGCTAGCCCTAACGGTCTCTTTTCCTTGTACTGTTAGACGTGCAAAAGACATCACGGTAGTGAATGCGTGGGGAAATATGTCACGAATACGGCTATTTTATTCGTTATACATGCAGTCATCTACACACATGCGATTGAACCCCTATTAATACATCGTTTTAAAATCGATTTTAGGGTCATCAGTCATCACAATGTCGTTGAAACAATAAAAATGTAAAGAATTTCTCACTTATTGCTCGTCAATGGTGAGAATAAATGCAGGGATGATTATTATGTTCACTCTTTGAAAGTTTATTAGTTAATTTTAAGACATAATAACTTTCAACATCGTGTGTGCAACGAAATGTACAAGAGATTTTACACGTCATGGACAGACTAGCAAGCTTTATCGACACGTAAGGAATTCCTTTAAAAAAATTTTTTTTGCTAACCCTAAAAAAAATTTAAATTTTTTTTCCTTCGTTTATACTTGTATAACATTCCTGAAATTAATCATTTTTTCTCCCATGCATCACTGGATTTGTTCAAATGTAAAAAGCGTGCACTAATTATATGTAAAAAACATGATTAAACTAAACAAGAACGCAGGAGAAGCTGAAGTTTATTGTAGTTTAGGAATGTTCTATCATTAAGTAATTCGGAAAATTCAATGCATAAAAATATTTCTATATATATATGGTTCGAAAAATATGTTATTAACTCTAAATATCTCTCCCGTTGATAGTTATAGTTTACTAGGGTATTTGTACTCATAAGTTTATTACGAGGCGCATTTTACCATGCTACGCGTCGGGATGTACACCGCTGCCGTGTGGCTGCTGTGTGTCTGCGCTGCAGCGGCCCAAAGTGAAGGTCAGTGGAAGAAAAAGAAAGAAAAACCTCATTTCCCCCCCAAAAAATTGATGCATGAAAAAATTTTTCAAAAAATTGATGCATGAAAAAATTTCCAAAAAATTAATGCATGAAAAAATTTCCAAAAAATTTATGCATGAAAAAAATATGTGCAAGAAATTGATGCAATGCAATTTTTTTCAAATTTCTTAATATAAATGTAAACAAACCACACGAGGCATACTTAGCTGTGTCGAGGATTAATTTTGTTTTTTGATAGAAACAATCAAAGTTATGACCTCATTGGAATTTATATAATACTACTAACACGTTAACTGCAGCGGGTTAAATTGAAGTTCATTATACAATTAAAATTAGAGTTTATTTTAGAGATCAATTTTGAAAATAACAAGCATTAAATAGATCGTGCTCTTGCTTAGCTTTCATTAAATATTTGTGAAAATGTAGTTTGCCAAAGCTAATCGGTCTGCAGCATTGTGAAAATCCCTGCAGTAATTTCCAGTGGGTCACGTCGTAGTTTAGAGTGCTAAATATTACATTCAATTATATTATAATACGTACTATGTTATTGAAGTGATGTATAGTACAGACATTTCTCGGGTTCCAAATAACGCTCCCCAAAACCCGGTAGATTTTTTTCTACTGATACCGTATACGCTTGCGCTGGTAGCGTAAAATCCACGCTGCCAGCTATACCGTTATGACGACGTAAATTACTTTAAAACGCAGCTCTACGTCTACTAGAAAATAAAATTGAAAATCATGATGTAACCTGCATGAGTATGCGTTGCTGCCGCATTCTGGTACACAGCTAACTAAGAAGTTCGGAAGTAATTTTATTTTTATTTGTTGACCGTTAAATACGATAAACAAAATAAAACAGATTTGGATGACATAAGACCGACCTTAAGAGATAGATATTGGTTCGGACGAAACAAGGTCTGCTTATTATCGCCCTACAGGTATCGCTCAATGGCTCTTTCACCATCATTAGTTCACGTAATTTTAATCAATATTGTCGAAAAACAACCATTTCATATCCGGTTATTTTCCAATCGCGTATCATAGATACCCGATGATTAAAGTCCAGCAATGATGTGAGCGATGATTCCGCTGAATTAAATCACTCTCTGACGCTCCTATTTTTCGAGTAAAAAAATATACCATACAACTCAGAAGCGATCAACGAAAATCAATGATATGTGAGCGATGTCCACAGGAGCTATCAAGTAACGATGTACGAAAAATATCTCCACTAATTTTAAATTTTAATAATTGGAAATATCTAAGATACGATATTATTACTCTAATGCATATTAGAAATAGAAGTGTTGTATCTTTGATACTTACCTAAGATCTAATATTGTATCTAAAATACGATATTATTAAATGCATATTAGAACAGTAGTATTGTATCTTAGATATTTACCTAAGATCTAATATTTTATCCAAGTTACAATATTATTATTCTGATACGTGTTACAATAATGATGTTGTATCTCAGATACTTACCTTTATTAAAATTTAAAATCATTGAATACATTTTTTGTGGAGACCTTGTATAGTTGATGCCCTTGATGAGTGAGTGACCCTGCAGGGGTCGTGGTGTCTGACTCAACAGCATTGGGCGAGATAAGGAGCGCATCGAGCGAGCCTGGCCCTCTCTTATTATCAATGCACTCAGGACTTCTGCACCGAGATATAACGCCGCCAAAATTTCTTTCGGGTAGCTCTGGATAACCAAGAGCAGGGTACTATACAATAAAACGGCTGGTATCTTCTTCAAATTATAAATAAGCAAATTTATATATTATTTTGAGCGTAATTTCTCCTGTGTTATTTATAATGGGAATCTCATTGAACGCGTTAAATTTGTTGATCCATCTTTCTGTGACGCTCATTAGAATGCTTAATGACCGTATCTGTGATATGAGTTTCACCAGTGCACAAGCACAAGAATATTTTAAGGGGCCCTCCCGACAAAATTGAATTTTTTGTAATTTTGATCCGATTGGTCTGAAATTTGGCCACTATATGTAATTTTGCGAGAGAAACATATTTTATTCGAGAAGTTTTTGGAATTAGGCCTTAGTTTTTTCTTTTAAAACCTCGTTTTTTGGTTCATTTTTGGGATGTTTTCAAAAGAATAGAAGTCAATGAATGTTTATGCTAGAACAAATACAAAGACAGTTTTGAAATCCTCGTAACATTGCAAGCAAACTGATAGGCCTGAATTTTCTATTTGAAATTTTTTTATATATGCGATATTTGATCAATAGGCTACCAAATTTTACCAAATTTACCAAATTTTACCAACTAGCAGAAAAAAAAGACTAGCAGAACTTTTTTACTAGCAGAAAAAAAAGACAACGTACAAATTGGAAAATCGGAAGCTATCAGTTTGTTAGAATTGTTCCAAGGATTCTAAAACTGTCTTTGTTTTCTTCCTAGCATAAAAACTCAATGACTTCTTTTCTTTTGAACTTTGAAAATAAGTGACTTTACAGTATAGGCCATAAACAAAATTTTTTGTTGAAGTGTAATATAATGGAAAATTTATGTATTTGAATGCTGTTTTCATTTTTATTTCGATAATCTCCATGCATAACATCATATTCACACTGTGAATTGTAATTTACAAAAAAAAATTAAAATTTTTTTTGCTTATATCATAAAATTTTGATTTTTTTTGTTTTCAGTCTGATTCTTATGAAATTTGACTATTATCTGTAACCATTGAAGAGAAACACAATTTCTTCTATACATTTTTTTGATTCAGGCCTTAGTTTTTGAAAAAATTTGACATATTGGTTTTTAGTCCAATGGTTTTGATATTTCAAAAGAATATAACTCATTGAGTTTTTATGCTAGAACAAAAAAAAAGACAGTTTTAGGATCCTTTGAACATATCTAACAAAAGTACATTCGCAAATTTTCCATTTCTTCTTTTATATGGGATCGAAATGGGGTCGAAAATTTAAGATTTTGGTCCCCTTACCCCCCCCCCCCCCTTGGGGGGATCTGTTGTCCGTAGCGCTATTTTAACTAGGATAGGCTATTTTAACATGGATGTTTCTAAACAACGAAAAAAAAATTCAGCCGCTTAGTACTGTCGTAGGTGCTTAGCCTGCTAAATTCATTCCTCACATCACTTAAGCTACCAACACAATTTTTAAGCAAAAGTCAAAAGTCAGCTTCTTTTCCATTTCTCATTTGTTGAATATAATATTTAAATCACAGGCTCGTTATCATGTTATACTTTCATTTGAGGAGTTCATCTTGGAAAGACAAATATGGGAAAAATTTCACGAAACTGCAAAGCCTGTCTTAAAGTGACACTCATCACACTCTCACAGTCGTTCATGTGTTCAAGGCTTGGTAGTATTTTACACTACCAACCGAATTATTTAATATACTTTTTTACTATTTCATCAAGCAAATTTACGTATTCCAGACGAGATGATGCCGGGCATCAGGAGGAACGTGGCTACGTCGTGGGCATCAGGCAGACGGCGACGGCCCCTGGATATCCGCCGAGACGACAACTACGACTCGATGCCCGCAAACTTCCTGTTCCTTCCCAGAAGTTGGCAGCGCGAGGACGCGCATCACATAAATGATATCGCGCCCACAGACAGTGATGCTTTCCCTGCGGCCCGCTTGAGGAGCGATGTCAGTATCAACGAAGTGGCACCTGTCGTCTTCCCCGATGATGTGACTGGACGTGGTGGTGACTTGCCTCTTGCAGAACGTGGGGATGTTGAGGAGGCGGAATCCGGGATGAGCGTGAATTTGAATGAGGTTTGTGGATATCATCTCTGCATGCGCACTTCATTTGTCGAATGATAGCAGTGAGGTGTTTGGAAGGGTTCGAACTACGCGATTAACTGTGGGAACAAATTTTTTATGAATTAATTTTTTTAAATGATGGTTCCCGGTTTTAAATGAGTACACGAGCAGGCCAAGGTGACTAAAATCGCTTCGTTCACAACTAAATATCATACTTTCTGAATATCTCATTTATTCTTGTTTCATGCTACATCCGTAGTTAGAGTTTTGTTGGATTCGGATATAAATTTGTTTAGGCTTCTCTAACCACAGGTGTTCTCGAGAGAGGAATGAGAAGGCACCACTTAGTATGGGATTAAAGAAAACAGACAATCCAGGTACAAGGTGTGTCCGCACATCCCATGAGTAGAATAAAACAAAATTAAATGAAGTTCTGGAAGCAAAATAAAAATCAAAGAAGCACTTCTATTCAATTAAATTTATTTCAAGTTCCCTGTAACAACAATTTAAAACAACAAAGTTTTCAAATTGGCTCCTTTTTGAGCAATTATGGTCATTGTGTATGTTGAATCATGCGTATTTTTTTACGATACCATCGAGCTTTGGTTTGGAGCAAGATGAATGCACATTTGATGAGCCTATTTGTGATACGGGTTTTATTTCCTCACTTGTTGAATGTAATATTTTAATCTCAGGTTCATATTATGATTTCATTTTTATTTATTTGAGGACTGGATCTCTGAAAGATTAATATGTGAAAATTTTGAGAAGCTGCAAAGCAAGTGTCTTAAATACACTCATCACACACTCCCAGTTGTTGAAGTAACCAAAGCTTAGTGCTATTTTATACCACCTACAAAATTGATTGATTTAATTTTTCACCGAACTTATTGATATCCGTTCTTATTTGTCCGGGAGCGTGCACTAGCGCATTTTAATAAATTTGAGCATATACATAGCTGCTCCCTCTTTGTTTCTCCGTACGTAAGTGACCTGATCCAAAGGTTAACGGGAATACTATGTAGTTCAACTAACGTTTGGGTTAAGGCTGTGTACACTTTAATACTAAATATCTGTCATTCCCCTCATCAGTTGTCCATGTACGTGCAGCTAATGATGAGCCAGATCAGTGTCCTGCATTCTCGTATCCATGCTACCGACGTGGCTATGTACGTTCTAAAGTAATTTGCCATTCCTCTCATCAGATGTCTATGAACGAGCAGCTGATGATGAGCCAGATCAGTGTCCTGCATTCTCGTATCCATGCTACCGACGTGGCTATGTACGTTCTAAAGTAATTTGCCATTCCTCTCGTCAGATGTCCATGAACGAGCAGCTGATGATGAGCCAGATCAACAACATGGAAGACTTCGCCCGCGTGCTGGGAGTCTCCTTGCCTCCCAGCGGCGGCGCAACTGTCGCAGCGAGCACTGCAGGAGACGCCGGTATCGCCGCAAGATTCGGCGGCTCTGGTGACGATGGTAGTTATCACCAAGAAAAAGAAAAATACAGTGTATTTCTCATAAAGACGATACAAAATACGTCTTTAATTTTTTAAGTATCTTAGTTGGTATACACTCATGGGTATCGCAAAACTTGTGTCAACACTCGAAACAGATGATTGAATTTGATCATAGACTGAAAGTAAACGTGGGAGAAAGCCCTTCTCGTTTGTTTGTTGTTAAATATAATAGATTTTTCATCTTTTATTTTCGGGTTCCCGATGAAACCTCAGTTAGCTGAACATAAATCCATTTATGAATATGTTTGCTGTCTCGCTTCTTGAGGATTCTTCTCATCATATTCTTGTAGACGCAAAGAGTCTTTGAGAAATTTTTTCATCTTATTTTGTTGCTAGAAACGACCTGACGCCAGTGCTTTTGGTTTGCTTTGCGCAAGAGGATCACTCGTAGCAATTTAGTCATTCGTTCAAGAAGGGAAATTAGAAACTTTATCTTCCAGTTATCCTTTAACCCTGTTGGCTAGTCAACGGGTCTCGGAGTATTGGACGCTCTTTAACTAGCTTTATTCTTTAGGTAAATGTTCTGGTTTCAAGTTGGGACAAGTTCTCATGTACATATACAGTTAAATTGCATTGCACATTTCTTCAAAAAACATAGGATTCAACAAACATGAAATACTATCACTCCTTTTGCTTAGACTGAATTCTGACTTTCACATTTTAGCTTTTATCTACATTTTTAAATGCAGTCCACCTCTGAATGAATGTCATTCCCCTCATTCCCTAAGTGCTGTTCATTTCATGATTTTAGGATAATAACCCCTAGAGCTTTTCTTTTTTGTTTAGTTTTAATTTAGTCATCATCAATTGATTACCATAGTTTTAAATATAATGTGACTTTCTACTTCGATTGAATTCACAATGCTGATGATAAACTGACGTTGAAAACGTTCGTTTTTTTAGTAGAGCTATGCTTTTACGATATGTAATTTTTGTAATCGTTATTCTGAATTTTACATACATACATACATACATACATACATACATACATACATACATACATACATACATACATACATACATACATACATACATACATACATACATACATACATACATATACCAGGCTTCTCCTCCCTATGGGAGGGTAGCCGACAGCAGGCCACAATCATCACTGAATTTTAACTCTGTTAAATCGATGCAAGTGAAATTAAACGACTTGTAATAAACTACATGCTTCTATGAAAAAATAATGAACAAAATTCGTTAGCTTAGCTTTACCTGATCGAATTGTAACCAGCAATTTTCGAACTTCGAAAAACACTTGCAAAACTAATGTTAACTCGTACCTATTACATATTTATTCTCATGTTATAGAATCAAAGTTCCATTGTTTTTTTGCACATTAATAACACAAGGTTCAGGTAGTGCTACAAGAAACTGTTTGCAAACATTTCAATATTAATCAGCACAGTCACTCAAATGCACGAGACAGTCAGAGATGAGCCAAGTGTTAATTTTTTAAACAAAACAAAGCGACCGCATATGGCATATGGGAGGCATTTTGAAGACTGAATAGTAAATCACAGAGTAGGAGATAACGTATATAAGTGACGATATACACATATCTATATTTACATCTAAATACATATGTGACTATATATACATACATGTACATAGATGCCCTCAGTACCTTAGAAGCGAAAGTGTATATTATGCATACTTTTGTGTGGGTATCAGACTACTTCCCTTGACTAGGTGCATGGAACATACAAAGCCCAGAAACAATGATGATAACAGGTATATGTAATCATAATGATAACGTAAGTAATGAAAGTACTAATCATTATTACTACAAGAAATATTTATAATAATTACTTAGTAATTACAAAAATTACTAACATAACATATTTATTATTATTATTAACTTATAAATTATCATTGCATAATTAAAAATAATATAATAAATTTTTCAGCCGTGCAGACGGCCAACCACGCCAGCTGCATCCCGGAGAGGAAGACAGTTCCTCTGAAGCTCCAGTCCGAGCTGAACGTCGCCTTCTTCCCGACGTGCGTGCGGCTGCAGCGCTGCGGGGGCTGCTGCACCGGGCCTCTGCTCAAGTGCAGGCCCACTGATGTCCGCACTGTACAGCTCAAGGTGACGGCTGGAGTAGACCTGCTGATGTAATATCCCTGTCTAGTTTACTTTGAGAGCACCTGCACAGATATTGAGGACAACTATAGGCTAAATGAATAGCTGCCAATTTAGTTTAATTTGAGAGTACCTGCAGAGATATTGAGGACAACTATGGGCTAAATGAATAGCTGCCAAGTTTAATTTGAGAGTATCTGCAGAGATATTGAGGACAACTATAGGCTAAATTAATAGCTGCCAATTTAGTTTAATTTGAGAGTACCTGCAAAGATATTGAGGACACCTATAGTCTAAATTAATAGCTGCCAATTTAGTCTAATTTAAGAATATCTGCAGAGATATTGAGGACAACTATAGGCTAAATGAAAAGTTTCCAATTTAGTTTAATTTGAGGTTACTTATGAACCCACTGAGACGCTTGCTGTTCAACTCAACCTTATTATAAGAACATATTTTTTGAGTCTTGTACGAAATATTACGGTAATTTCTCTTTAATTATCATAAATGAAACCCAGTAAGTGTGAAATTTTCATCGAATCATTCAGAAAATAAGAACGATGTGAGTGATTTCTCAATTTTCTTAACGTCCTCCTGGTAGGACGGTGGTCTACATACGGTCAAGACAACAATGAGGATAGGTGCACTTCCGTGGGACTTGTCCGTTTCATGTGACGTGCTTATAATACTTATCATCTTATACTCATTTTCAATACGTATGTATATGAATATGTGTGTGTGTGTGCATGTGTGTTTGTGTGTGTGTGCGCACGCAAATGTGAATGTCTATGTATCTGTGTTCACATGCACATGTTCGTTCGTACATATAAATACACACATGTGCATATATATGTTTCTATTTCTATTTTTTACGTAAAACGCAAAACGTCAAGACACATTACATTTTACCCACACCTCTGCGATCAGTTAACACAGAACCAAATTCCAGAAATAAATCAGTCTATCTATTTGTACACCTCGGATGGTTTGTTAATAAGTACTCCTCGTGTGGAACTTTTGTTTTAGGACGTCTTTTATTAAAAAATTTTTGAAAGCCAATACGTTGGCATGTATCTCATGTGGCAACTTGGAAATAAACGGTTTTCTTTTCTTTCTTTTTCTTTCTTTCTTATAAACCTCGAGAGGTGCCGCCTATCTCGTTCAACTTGAAGATATCTAAAGGCTTCGAGTTGTGCAACCTATCCAGGGAATTTTAACAGCACCTGAAAACTAATTAATGTGCAGTCGATCTAGCTTAACTTAAGAACATCTGTATTCGTACTAAAGCTTGTTTTATCCCAAGTAAATATCATACGATGCGAAATTTTAAAAAAATGACCATCTAATCAGCATTTTGTGGTTCTCATAAGACACTCTCGTATTTTCGGTACTTTTATAATCCAAATTTATACATTCATTAATCATACCTATTTTGCCTCGTTCTGCTTCATATAACATGTGTCATCATTCAACACACGTATGCATTCTTCGATACATTTCCCAAAATATTTCCAGGCTACGGAAATGTAAATTCTTTAATTTGAAACTCGTCAATTCGACTATCGATGGATGAAGAATTGACGTAAATTTCCTAATGCATTTCCTTTTTCAAAACTTCAGTTGCAGAGAGAACACGTACCATAAAGAACTAATGTGACCGACCGCAGAAAATTATCAATATAATTTTCTTCAGGTCCTGAAAGTGGAGCAAAAACAGGAAGAACCTGAAGGCAGGTCAGCCGATGTCATCAACTTCTCCACCCGCAGGAGGCGCCCCAAGCCTGAAGGTGCCAGAAAGCGCCGAGAGCCAATCTCCAGGTGAGTCTTTGTATTTATTTTAGCTTGAAGGTGGAAGGAGGCGCAGAGAGCCAATTTCCACGTGAGTCTTTGTATTTATTTTAGCTTGAAGGTGGCAGGAGGTGCAGAGAGCCAATTTCCAGGTGAGTCTTTGTGTTTATTTTAGCTTGAAGGTGGCAGGAGGTGCAGAGAGCCAATTTCCAGGTGAGTCTTTGTATTTATTTTAGCTTGAAGGTGGGAGGAGGTGCAGAGAGCCAATTTCCAGGTGAGTCTTTGTATTTATTTTAGCTTGAAGGTGGCAGGAGGTGCAGAGAGCCAATTTCCAGGTGAGTCTTTGTGTTTATTTTAGCTTGAAGGTGGCAGGAGGTGCAGAGAGCCAATTTCCAGGTGAGTCTTTGTATTTATTTTAGCTTGAAGGTGGCAGGAGGTGCAGAGAGCCAATTTCCAGGTGAGTCTTTGTGTTTATTTTAGCTTGAAGGTGGCAGGAGGTGCAGAGAGC